>JADMNL010000027.1:188457500-189870000 GCA_016271365.2 Neoceratodus forsteri
CACTCATTTTGTAGATATTTCCGTGCTGAACAACTTTCATGCTCACAGTACCATGCTATCAGTTTTTGTTTTAAAGTTATTCACATTTGAATATGGTTAATATTGCTGCTGAGGCTGAACATTCTAAATGACATAAGCACTGTATAGATAGAAACATAGAATTTGATGGCAGATAAGGACCGCTTGGCCCACCTAGTCTGCCCATTTCCCTACCTAATGGATAAGCTGCAGATCCTAGTTAACCAACAGCCTACTTCCTCCTACCCCCCACTAGAATTGCCTTATGTCTGTCCCATGCATTCTTGAATTCCCCCACTGTTTTTGACTCTACGACCTCCTCAGGAAGGCTGTTCCATGTATCCACAACCCTCTCTGTGAAGAAATACTTCCTCACATTACCTCTGAGCTGTCCCCCCTCTATCTTTAAATTGTGCCCCTTTGTTTTTGCACATTTCTTTTTCTGAAAGATGCTACACTCTTGGACTTTGTTGATTCCCTTGAGGTATTTGACAGTTTCTATCATGTGCCTCCTTTCCTCGAGGCTGTACATCTTTAATTCCTTAACTCATTCTATCCTATTGTCACTTAGAATGTTCAGATACCCTCTGCCTGCTGCTAGAACACCTGTGTGCCTGAAGGGATTTTAGATCTGCAGCATTCATACAAACACACTGTGCTTAAACCTACATATCTTAAAAACCATACATCCAATTTTAAAACTGTAAAAAGAAAAGTTTTTCAGGACAAAAAGTTTTGTAAAATGAGCGAGGTTTGGTAATGTCTATTTAACTGGATTTATTGTTGTGTAAGGTTGTTTTCATATTTTAATAAATTCTGATGATTTTATCTAAATATAATTATGCTCTGTTTAGTTAGTCATGCAAAAATATTAAATTTCTGTAAAATTGTTGATTGAAATTGTTAAAAATATACAATAAACATCTTTAACTGTCTAAATATACATTTTGCAAGTTTTTTACAATTTTTCTTAGTCAGAAATCAATATCTGAATCTCTTGTTATTACAGTTTGAGTTTTTTTGTTCCACTCCACTGGTTGGAATTTTTGCAGTGTTTAATTCTTCTTACCCACTGATTTTAGTTTATGAATCTGATTATCAATTTTTTTGTTTTCCCCCCAGTTTAGTAAGAACATATTTACACATTACCTTAGAAGGACATATCAGGAAGTGATGCAGGAAGGAAGTGCTTTGTGAGGTCAAGTGATGTAAATAGGAAGAACACTTCCAGTGTAGGTCAGTGAGCGGACACAGGAAATGGAGACATTTGTTAGTGCTGTAGGTCTCTCTATGATTAATTGCATATTTGCTGTAGTTAAAATGTATAATTTAATTGAAATAAACTATTTTATTTTATTTTTGTAATAATTTCCCATAATAAGAATAGGAAACTGTATTTTATTTGTGCTGTTTGCTTTATCATACTGTAAATGAAGCATGATGTTATTCATGTAAAGGTTCGCAGTCTTTCAGTAAACATCATGCTACATAAATCTGTGTATTTAATTTCCTGGTATAGTTTATTTTGGGGGGTTGTATTATGGGATGGTTTAAGATGAGGGAATGACTGTATGATGTAGCACTGTGTGTTAGTGGTGGGGGGTCCTGCATTCATAATACAGGCTCAGATGCACTTCATATGTTCTGGGGAAATGAGAGGGGCTGTATGCCTGTAATAATGGTGCTAATATACACTGTAGATACATTATGGGTATACGTATAGGATGATGAAATTGCTGAAAAGGCACTGGTAATTTGGGGTATACTGTATCATGGGGAAGGGGGTGGGTGTGCCTGTACCAAGGAATGATGCTCATAAGCACTGCAGTCATTTTGCATCATGAATTGGCACCTGCCCTGGGGTATACCAATTGTAGGAAGCAGGTGGGGCTGCCTGCACCTGGTAAGGGGTGTTCATATGCCATGCAGAAACATTGTGGGTACACATACAGGGTGATGACATGGGCATCTGTAAAGGTTGTGTACTATGTGCTGTGTCACATGGTTTGCCTGCATACACATGTGATATGTTGCAACATTCAGTATGGCGTACTGTGTTGGTGGGAAGGAGTGTGGGTATGCCTGCACCATGGAATAATACTCATTGGTGCACATGTGTACTGTGTGCTATGTTTCGTTTGAATGGACTGTATGTCATACACTGGCACTGATCACATCACAGTGCATCAGAGGTAAGGGCTGGTCTGAAGCATTATGAGCACAAGGGACTAAAGTGGTTGTGGAGTGATTCAAACTTGGATAGAAAATTACAGTGCATCTGAGGGTAGTGTTGGAATTAATCTTGATGTGCACAATGGACTACTCCATGGTGACTGAGGAGGGATCCATATCAGTAATGCACATCACAGAGTGTCAGAGATAAAGGTTGGACTGAAGACTGATGAACAGATGGACTAAATCAGTGACTCTGGTGGGATTTGAACCTGGACAGCACTTTACAGTGCAGTAGAGGTTGAGGCTGGACTGACACCAGATCAGTCAGTGGACAACACCATTGGCTCTGGAGGGATCTGAACCTGAAATACACTTCACTGTTCACTACAGTTTGGGGTTAATGCATGATAAGGAGATAGATTTTACAAGTGGCTGTGGAGGGATTTGAGCCTGAAGAATACTTTACAGTGCATCAGAGATTGGGGCTGAACTTATGTCATATGAATTGTTGGGCTACACCAGTGGATGTGGAGGGTTTTGAACATCAAATGCATTTCACAGTGCATTATGGGATTGATCTGGACTGGTACATGGTAAGTCAATGACAACACCATCAGCTGTGGAAGGATCTGAACCTGAAATGCACTTCACTGTTCACTACAGTTTGGGGCTCGACTGACACATGATAAGGAGACAGATCTTACAAGTGGCTGTGGAGGGATTTGAATCTGAAGAATACTTTATAGTACATCACAGATTGGGGCTGAACTGGTGTCATAGGTGTCTGCTCCTACAAATACCTTGGGGTTACCTTCGACTCAGCCCTCACATTTCACAACCACATCGATGCCCTAACATCCGCCACTAACATATGGCTGGGCATTATCTTCCGCCATAGAACCTGCCTTCCCCCAAATGCTCTCCGGCTCGCTGTTACATCATCCGTTCTGTCCCTTGTAGACTATGGCCTACCAGTCTATGGTGCTGCCGACACCACTGCACTCAAAAAATTCACTTAACCCTGAACAAAGCCTGCAGATTGATTACTGGTGCCCCAGGCTCACTCACACCTGTCAGCTGTATGTTGAGGCTAAATTGCTTACCCTGGATGAATGGCTCCAATACCAAACCTGTCTCCTCACAAAAACCCTACTGGCTCCCGGGTAACGGCATCCATCCACCAGAGCCCTCCCACTATTGCAACACAGTCTTCCAACAAGACCACTCTAATGGTCCCCAGATCAAGAACCAGCCGTGGCCAGAGGTCCTTCTGCTATAGAGCCCCAACCTGGTTTAACTCTCTCCCTGCCCCCATCTCCAATGCCACCACCATCTCTAAGTTCAAAACCCCCTTGAAACCACATCATCAACACTCGTAACTGCTCCTGTCTCTGAAGTAGCCTCCACCTCTACTTCTTTAACAACGCCCGGCGGCTCTCCACCTAGCCATCCCCACCACCACTTCTGTACACCGTGCCTATGTTTAACCTGGCCAGTACCAGCTGTTTCTGTGTTTACCTACTAGATTGCTCACTATTGATACCAACTTGTGTAACACCTGTTCTCAACTTACATGTACCCTGTAACCCAAATGTATTTGTCTGACCACAGTGTGACGTGGCACCTCTGTTGAACGCCTGTTGTTTTGCAAACCTACGCTATGTAACCAAAAACACAATGTATGTCTTTATGTGATGAAGTACCTTTGGAAACGAGCCTCTGGCTCAAAGGTTGTAAACTGATTTTACAAATAAATAAATAAATAAATATGACTTGATGGACTACACCAGTGGATGTGGAGGGTTCTGAACATGAAATGCACTTCACAGTGCATTATGGGATTGGTCTGGACTGATGCATGGTAAGTCAATGGACAACACCATCAGTTGAGGAGGGATCTGAACCTGAAATGCACTTCACTGTTCACTACAGTTTGGGCTCGACTGATGCATGATAAGGAGCTAGAACTTACAAGTGGTTGTGGAGGTATTTTAACCTGAAGAACACTTTACAGTGCATCAGAGGTTGAGTCTGGACTGACGTCATACGAGTCGATGGACAACACCAGTGACTGTGGAGGGATTCAAAACTGATTTGGCCTTTACAATGCATCAGAGATTGGGGCTGGACTGATGCCTGATAAGTTGAAGGCAACACCATTATTTTTTCATTTTAAAGAATCAGCAACTGCGTATTAGGGAGAAAACTCAAGTACAGAGCATGAGACAAACATGCTACTGACCCTAACCCACTTATCATCCATAACGCAGGGAGCAACATGCCACATAGATTTTAACATAGCCATAATCCGAACATAAACTCTTTAAAAAGTAACAAAAGGCGCTGAATTCATGTGACCTCATCTAGTACATGCATAAGAAACACTCTCTCCCATCAGGAATGCCAGCCGGATCCATAAGATGTGATCACACAGGATGACCAGAAATTATCCCAAAATGAACAAAGTAACAACTATGAAAACTTATAAATAAAAATAAATAAAGTAAATACAGATTACAAATTGAGGTTTTGGTACCAAAAAGAAATGAATATTTTATGGTAAGAGCAACACCTCCATCTTGAAACTAAGTTTGCAGTCACCATGCTCTTCCTGCCCCAGTGTGCACTCTGACTGGTTAGTGGAAATAGTGACATGTACAATAAGCATAGCGCAAGCATGGCAACAGTGAGGATCAATATGACCAAATGGTGCCGCACTACAGAGCTAGGGCAGGTGCAGGTGAGGGCTGCAACCCCTAAATGAAACATCAAAAAAAAAAATCACTGTACACTCCAGAGCCCAGAGCGTCACTTTCCCTCCAGTGACAGTTTTAAAAAATATGAGTCCTTGCTTGAATGCTAAATAAGGATTTAGTCTAACGTTCAGGCTCACACATTGATAGAATAGTGGAAGGCACAACAAAAGATCTGCATGCAGGTTCCCTGGTGCTTTGACAACTAAGGCTTCATCAGGGGATGGTGCCTGCATCTAAGACAATCCCTTTATACTAATTAAATTTAGAATTGGTGATGTCAGAAAATCTGACCAATCACAGAGCTTGATTTTTAAATACAGAAATATTCAGCTCACTTAGTGGTATAAATGGACTAATAGTTATAATAATCATGATATCAGTTACAACATGTTATTGTAGAAAAATACCCCAAAAGACAAAAAAATACACCAAAGTGGTGACGGCCAATCGGATTGCTCGAATAAAAAAAATATAAGTTATGAAATTATAGTGTCAACCTGATCAGCTTAACATGTTACACTAAAATAAGATGATTTGTTGTTACAATACAAGCTAATGGCAGAATGAACATAATACATCTTACACAGCACATGCAAAAAAATAGTAAATTTATTTTTTTATGTATTAAGGCTTGTTTTCTCAAAAATAGCCAATGAGAACGCATATTATATTAGGTAAAATCAATAAGGGTACGATGTCCCCTAATAGCTGGTACAACTCAATTCATCAAATGTAAACAAATGCTTGAGCTGCACCAAGAGAAAGATATGGACGCCAATCGGCGTCATCAGGCACTACAGCACATGATTTAGGACGCCATATGGCGTCATCAGGAAAAAGAGATATGTTTTTTTATGACGCCATATGGCGTCATCAGGAAGGAATGAGTTAAGTCTTTCTTCATATGTCTTCTGATGCAGACCCTGCATCATTTTGGTTGCCCTTCTCTGAACAGTCTCCACCCTGTCTATGTCCCTGCAGAGAAGGGGTCTCCAGAACTGTACACAGTACTCCAGATGTGGTCTTACCAAATGTCTATAAATGGCGTATGACATAAGTACTGTGTGGATAAATGGCTGATGACATGAGCACTGTATACATAAATGAAATTTATGTACACATTTACTCAGATATAGGGAATACTGGATGGGCAACTATGCAGAACCAGTGTGTCCTGCCACAGAGGGATTCTAATTCCCTCTGACCTCAAGAGCGAAGCTCAAGAGGTCCATGTGAATCAGAACCCTGAGGTGCAAAACACACTGCTCGTGCATAGAATTGCTCATCCTGTATTTTTTATAGTGTATAGTACTGTATAAAAAATGTGTTTTGTGAGTTCTTGTGCTTTCAAAATGAAACTGACTCATGCAGTCTCTAGAGGTTCTAGAATGCTATTCTACCACAGTAGGGTAGAACAGCATTCCATGACCTTGGAACTGTGGGAACAGCATTTTGAAAGGGATGGAATTCTATATAGAACAACATTCCACTATACACTATAAACGGATTTGTCACACTCTGTTTATCTCCACCCCTATTGCATAAATAAGGGATCTACAATAGAGAGCTGTCAGATAAATGATTTATCGACACAAGTGCTGTTTGACCTTGGGTAACCTCATGAGTGGCGTTTACCATGAGCGAGGTGTCCAAGGTCAAACAGCACAAGTGTAGATAAATTATTTATCTGACAACTCACCATTGTATAGTTCATTTATGCAATAGGAATGCTTTCTGTCAGTGCAGGGACATTTGCTTTTGATTGCTTATCTTTTCTTGCATATGTTTGTCAAAAAAGTGAAAAAAAAATAGCATTTTCTGCTCTTTTTTGCTAATTATAAAAAATTCTGTTCGGTATATTTAAATGAAACACCACTCATTTTGCAGAAAGCTTTGTGCTGAACAGCTTTCATGCTCACAGTACCATGTCATCTTTTTTTGTTTTAAAGTTATTCGCATTTGAATATGGGTAGTACTGCTACTGAGGCCGAACATTCTAAATGAGTTCCAGAGTGATTGTGATATACTGTAGCTACTATATGGATACGTAAGGAATAAGACATGACGAGGTGTGGTTTATGGCTTGATAAGAGCATGCCCCAGGTGCGTAATGAGGCACGAGGCGCTTGCGCCGAGTGACTTTATCACCTGGGAAGTGTATCAAGCCATAAACCACACCTCGGAGTGTCTTATTCCACTTATAAAATGGGCCCTGCAGTAATTATTTATTGGGAAAAAACAAAAATTATACAAAAATTACAAAATATAAAAAAACATGGTTTAATAACTCAAGTAGTAAAAAGTAGTCCCCCATGAAGTGACATTTAAGTTGGCAGTACAGTGTTGTTACTGTGTTTGCTGATTTAGATTGATTTAAATCCTCCTGTGACATTTTTTTAATGTGTTTTCCTGTTAAATGGTGAGAGTACTGGGTTAAAGAGAGACACACATAGCTAACTATAGCTGTTCACAATGAAGCAAGTGAAGAGATTACATGAAATTGCAATGTCTGTATATCGGACTCAGGATCAGTAAGCGTTGCAGCAACATAAAATAATAATTTAAAAATAAAACATCTGTTGCTCTACTGTCACAGTTCTATCAAACTTGCAAGAACTGCAAAACAGTTTTAGTGAGCGGTTCTCTGTAGTGGGAGCGAGCATGTCCTCACAGGCCGCCATACCTCGCTGCTTGCTTTCTATTTTTCATTTTATGTTGCTCGCGACGCTCGCTGTTCATGAGTGTGCCACGGAAATGTTTCGGTTGTTTGACTGTGGTTCGATACATTGGGTACTAAGAGAGAATGCGGTCGGTTACCCTAAGGAGGAGACGAGAAGACAGGTTAGACTTTATATGTGAAATTAAAAGAAAAGATTTCTTGGGGGGGATTTATGAGAAGCAGCTGGAGGTTGAGAGAAAGTAGCGGGAGAGCCGTGAAGGATCGAGAGAGGTTAGCAGTGGCGCTTCAGTGAACTCTGGCAGCAAGCATTTCTGTTTACGCTTGCCAGAGGTCACTGATTTGTTGCTGTGGTGCGGCATAGTGGTGGGCAGTAGTCCCGGTTGGCTACTATATCATCTGATAAGGACACGGCTCAGATGATGTAGTAGCCAATCAGATAGCTGGATTTTCTAAGCCCATTTTATAAATGTTATTTATTCAACGGCTATGACGATAAATGGATTTATTCAACAGCTTCTGAGTCCATGCCAATTGCATATTTAAGCAATAATGCACGACAGGGTGTGGTATATAGTGGGATATAGTCACGCCTCGGGTGGTTGGGCACGAGGCCGCAGGCCGAGTGCGTCCAACGACCCGAGAAGTGACGATATACCACACCCTGAGCATTATTGCTATTATGAACAGGACTACAATTTTAGCAGTTAAAAAAAAATTTAAATCCTTCTGAAAAGGTATTTTCTGAGGTGGTAGAGAGTACTTTTAATAAAATAGTCCCTGGAGAGCTCTGGACTGCACGTGGCACTGTTGTAAGTCAAGTTTATTGGAAGAGGGGTGTACTATGTGTCTCTCTTAGCACCAGGAAGTGAAAACTCTGTTCTTCTTGCCCTTGAGTTGGTGCTTCTGGGTCACAGGGTCAGTGAAGATGTGTGCATTTTTTTTTAATGTTATGTGTGGCAAGCAGGAAGCAGCGCTGTAAACGGGAAGAACATCTCCCAGTAAGTCAACCGAAATCTGAAAGTACTGCTTGGCTGGATGTTAATAGTGTTTGAAAAATAAGTTGGGGGCCAGTTTGGGATCCTTTACTTTTTTATTTTTAAATACTCGCTCAGAGTGCGTCTCGAGCCAGTTTGTGTTGTGGTTACTTATGCCGAGTGGTCTGCAAGTGCTGGCTGTTGGCTAAGATTTGTGTAGGGAACACAAGGGGAGGATGTGGCTAGCTTGACCATCGGTCTTTCTGGCAGCTTCTGTGCTGCTGCGTTTCGTTACGGGCACAGTTGAGTTTCTATTTTTTATTTTAATAGCGGCGAACTGGAGGTTTGGCTCTTACCGTTCAAGATGAGGCACACTGCGCAGTAAGTGAGGAGGCTGGTGACCGGAGGTTTTCTGAAGCCGTGATGATGTAGCCCGATATCATCACGGCTTTCAAAACCTCTCGGCCAATCAGCTTCTTCCATTTACGATCGCTGGTTCATAAATATATATATATATATATATATATATATATCTGTCTGTCTCTGTATGTCTGTATGTATGTGTTTGTTTATTTTGTTGCCTGGGTAGGCGCACTAGACAATACAGTGCCTATTTTCAGGCACTGCCCATGAGAAAAACAATGAATCAAAAACAGTTTTGCATGCTAAAAGGTTACAAAACATAATGTGACTGTTATAAAAATAGACATCAAACATATTGTTAGAAAAGGCAGGCAGCATGATATAATACAAGTAAAATACACACAAATGACATAAAATGTTGGGTGTCAAGCTTATGAGTATGCCAGTGTTTCATGCGCATTTGCAATTATCTGTAAATGTTAAGTACATAAGTAGCTCCCTTTTATGAAAAGGTTAGTAAAGAAACTAAGAAAGCAAACAAAATAATTACTGAGGCATGTAAAAGCCCCAAACTTTCATTCTTTAAGATGTACATCCTTACGAAGCATGTGCTCTTTAAAGGAGTTGCAGTTTGTATTGTGTAACATGCCTGATATAAAGGCACTGAGGCATGCATCTTAAGCCTTTAGGCGGCCCAAATCTTTGTTTTTCTTGTGGTAACACAGCACACACTGATATTTTTGCTTATTAACACATTTTGTTGCCTAAAATGCTTTCTTGTTCGTTTTTCCCTGAATATTATGCCAGGTGTTCACTTACTCCTCTGACTCCTGACATGCAGACACCGTAAAATTGTTACTGGTTTTATATATATATATATATATACATATACATATACATATACATACATACACACACACAGACACACACACACACACAGAAAACTGTATCCTGCTTCCTGCAAAAGCAGATTGCTGGGTCATGTCAGGTGTGTGTTTGTCTCTCAGATTCCTACTGAATAAGATGGTTCAGCTTAGTTATATCTCCAGGCATCTTGTATAGCTGAACACGAGTTCAAAATGAATCCAGTGGTTAAGCTCAGTGCCCTGGCAATATACCATGATAGAGTGGAGTCCTAGCTTTTCCCGATCTAAAAGGTGCTGTTCAGATTAAATTCTGTTTCAAAAATAAAAACTTCAGGACAGCATCCTAGAATATGCCTTTCCATATTAAAGCTATCTTTGGCTCAGGGAGGAGTAAAAGTACTGAATTTTTTGCTAGGGCAGTTTTCTTAAGGGTGCTATTTCTTTGGTTAATTCATACCTATACAGCCCCATGGAAAAAAAATAGAATTTACAATTGATGATTTATATGATATAGAAAAGATTCTGTTTACATCTGGGGAAAGATCTCCCCCATTGAGGCATTTCTCTAATAACGGCTGAAGTTTTGAAGGTATGGTATTCGATGAGAAGACACCCCAAGTATATGCAAGACTTTTTCTATAGTAGAATGTCATCAGAGAATGAACATTTTACCCCTGCTCAAACGGATTTGGCCTTCACTAAGTAGAGAAGGGTAGGTTTGACATACATCTACCAGTTTTTGGGACATGAGGGGGTTCTCCCCTTTGACACTTTACAAAGGGGCTATGGGCTTAGATGGGAAGATTTATACAGATTTCTACAGGTCAGGAACTTTGTACTAAGGCAGTGTACTACACCGCCTAAATTACCCTCCCCTCTGCCCCATTTCTAAAAATGCTCGTAGATTATTTATCGGGTAATACGTGGGAACATTTGATTGGCAATATATATAAAGTCTTAAGGGAAACTTTAGGGGATACCACGCTCTCAATATTGGAGGGGTGGAACAAAGATTTAGAAATGGCCATATGCGGCATCTTCTGGGTGAAGTCCACTCTCCCTGTTGTTAAGCTTATGTCTTCCCATGTCTGGAGGGAGTTTGCATGGAAATGCAAGAATAGATATTTTCGCCCCCTAGTGACCTTGATGAAATACCTCCCAGACAGCTGTGGTTCTTGTTGGAGAGAGTGCAGATGCAGGTTGGCAGATTTGGGTCACTTTTTTTGGCACTGCCTAATGTTGATGCCATTCTGGTGTTCTCTTCAGGCAGAACTGAAGATATCTCTTGGGGAACAAATAGAACTTACAGCTGAAATGATATTACTATCCATGTACCCAGACCACTCCCCTTTCTGGCACAGAGCTCTTCTGCCCATATATTTGTTAGCTAAAAAAAAAAATCATCACTCGTAAATGGATGACTAAAGTAATACCAGCTGAATCGGATTGGAGATCAGTAGTTTCCAAGATCTATCAAATGGAATGCCTGACAGCAGCCCTTCATGGCAAAGTGACAGCTTGCTGAACTAAATGGCAGAGGTGGATACTATATATGTTAGAGATAGATTCGGAGTTTGTGCCTTAGGGGGAACTGGGGGGTGAGGAGTTCAGTTTATTACTAATATACCTAAGAGTCACTTCCTTTTATAGATAGCTTACCTAAGGGTGAGCCTGGTGTGTAACAAAGGATGTATTCTGCGAGAATATACACAGTACGTTGAAGCCAATTCTTTATGTATTTTGGGTATCTTCTTGATATGCTCTTTCCTAAATTGTATTTATCTGAGCTGACCTCTTACCTCAGATCTGTATCTAAATTTGATTGCAGTTACACTATATATGATTTGTAATGCAGAGTGTTCTGCTTCATTTTCTTTTAACAAAAATCACATTTAAAAAAATAAATAAAAACTTCAGGTCTGTTAGCAGCTGGAATACTGCTAGAGCTGTGGTCCTAGGCTTTTACTAGAAGTGTACAGTGCTATCTGGTCTAACAAGAGTAATTTGTCTTTTAATAACTGTGAAACCACATGGCATTTTGAACCCTTTGGAAAAGCCTAGGGCCACACTTGTAGCAGTATTCAAACTGCCAGCAGACCTGAGGTTTTAATTTTTAAAAACAAGATACAATCTGCACAAAATCTTTTAGACATGGAAAGACAGGACTCCACTCTGCGGTGCCATGACCGAACACTACATCACACTGTCTTGTACTACAACACACTGCCTCCTGTTGTTGGAAAACTGTCTTATTTTCATAAATTAAAACTTGGAAACTGATTTTATGTCCAGTACTTTGTATATTGTTGACATTTAGAAAGGAACCAACAAAAAGGATAGAGCCGTTTCTTTAATAGTTCATGATTGCCGAGGTGGTTATATATACACCGAAATAAAATTGTTCCTTTTTCTTTGTTCCAAAGATACGCAATGAACTGGAGAAGGAGATGAACTGCAACCTTCGAGAATATAAAGAATATATTGACAACAAAATGTTTGTCATCCTGGGACAGATGGACAAGGCGTCCCATATCTTTGAGCATCTCTACCTGGTAATTGTACTACTAATTACTTTATTTATATTGCCACCTTCCAAGCCCCCAGGAGCCTCATTCTTTTAGGCACCACACTGTGGCCCCTCATTGTACTTGCCAGACTCATCTTCATTGCTGTCATCCACTGCCAGTTTCTGGTGTATCCCTGTGGTCCCTGGGTCAGTTCTGTCCCTTGCTGGGGGGGGGCCTCCTCCTCCTGAGGGGCCTAGTATATATATGAGAGAGAGAGAGAGAGAGATGCACCCTGACAAAGCAAGTATCTGGGTACCAGGAACTGGGTAGTGGACTCTGGTTGCCAGTTTGCCAGAGCGGTCCCTTTAAACCTTCAGAGGAGTTCCCCAGTTGAGAACATAGCTGCAGCATGTGACGACACAAGACTGTGAAACTGGCTAAAACGGTTCAGCAGCACAATGGCACTGGGAACTAATTACAGGATTCCTCTTCTCCATGGATTACATTTGCATATTTTGCAGTTATATGCTAAACACTTTACATTACAGAGTTTGCAGTCACATACATGTACTATGTGTGTTTCTAGTATACTGGATGGAGTAGATAGGTCATTGGAGAAGGGATTAGACTCTGTCTCAGTGGCTGCAAAATGGTTAGACCCAGTCTCGACAGCATTTACTTGTACGTACCATGGTAATTCTTTGAGATGATGTTTAAAGTTGGATATGGGTTGTGTGTTTTGATTTATGATTTGTTGAACATCGTTTAAACAGTTAATCCTGACATTAATTTGATCAGACCTCAAAGCAGGTACTGTATATTCCTACAAGATAGTCCAGTTTTATATAAACAAGTACTTTGTCATTTATTAAATCTTCCTGATAACTGTGACTTGTTTTGTCATTTGCTTCAGCTATAAAGGGAAATGTCCACTTTGAATTGGACCCCAACCTCAGTGTGAGGTAGGGTCCGATTAGCATTTTTGCAAAAATAACTTTTGTACTTACTTAGAGTCTATAGAGTAATTTAGGTTTTATCTGGTTGATGCTGCCATCCCTAATGCTGGCATTTTGAATCTAAGTGCACATAGCGGCGTACCCTCAACCTCCCATGGCTGTCCTGAGAATGACATATGAGATGGGGAGCAACCACGGGAGTGTGCATAGAGTTGCTGTATAAACAGAGCTGTTAATAGCTCCGGTTTTCAGTGTACATGTCCCGGTGCTATACCAAGACCAGGTATGGCACCGGGACATGTACATTGAAACCCAGTACTATTAACAGCTCCAACTATATAGCAACTCTATGCACGCTCCCACGGCTGCTCCCTGTCTCATGCATCACACTTGGGACAGCCACAGGAGGTTTTGGGTGCACTGCTAGGGGCACTTAGATTCAAAATACCAGCATTAGGGATGGCAGAATCAACTAGATTAAAACTAAATTGCTTCACAGACTCTTAACTTCCTTTTGTGAAAATGCTAATTGGACCCTACCTCACATTGAGGTGAGGTCCGATTCCAGGTGGATGTTTCCCTTTTAACAAAGCTACCTAAAATATGTAATATGAAACTCTAGCAGAATTGTTTGTCTCATACCTACATAATGATGGGACAGCAGTATTGGACTGTGCCCTGACAGAGAAGCAGAGGAGGAGGAGTTTTGCCTGTGGTAGTGGCTGGTTCCTCCAAACAAAAGCATCATCATGTATCTGAAACTCATCATCCACTGTCCCCATCACTGACCTAGGATATTATAGACAGCTGAAATGGGTCTGAATGGCATCAGTGAGCATGCCAGCTTGGTGGCGCACTGTACCCATGTCCTGCCTGGTGTTCCTGGAACACTACCAAGCAAGAGTTCAATTCCCAGTTGCTGTAATAAAAAATGTTACATCATTGCCCACCAGGGCATATATACAGTAATATCTGTGGTGATCTGCAGCGGTCCAGAGTTAAATAGTAAATTACTCTGACACAAACTTCCAGCACTTAGTGTGCTTATTTAGGACTGACATGTTTGGTCATGTAGGAACCAGTGATGTTACATTGCCTGTGCCTTTTTGAGTATTCAGTCATTAAGAGATCAGCTGTATGAGGGCCTAGTCAGATGGGGTTTGTATCTGTCTTAGTTCAAGGGGGGAACTATTCCAGGTCTTAGGTCTGTGGTAAGTGAAGGCTCTTTGACCATTACAGTTTTGGCTAGGGGATAAGGAATCCTTTCTCTGACGAAGTCCGAAGAGAAAGGGTATGCCTACTGTATTTGTGCACCAGCAACTAGTCACATCACAGCATTTTCCCCCAACCCATTTCACAATGTCTGTTCCTCCTCACCTTCATGTTTTGACCTGTCCGTGATGAGAAACTGTCTGAAGAAGGTTGCAGAGTACCGTATTGCTGCTCAATGATGCTAGCAGTAGCTTCTTTTTTTTTTTAGTTTTTTTTTTTAGTTACTTATTACTAGGATTACAAATACCTTTGAACCAAGGGTTCTTTTACAAAGGTTCTGCGTCAGCAATGGGTGCAAGCAAAACAGTGGTAAGATGCAATACAGGGTCAGGAGGTTAACTTAGTAGCAAAAGACAGTACATGTGTATAGACTAGCACAGTAGCAAACAGTCAGTGGCAAATAATGCACAATTAACCATACGAGTGTATATATAGCAAGACACAGATACAAATGAAAACCATCCCAGGGGTGACATAAGTAGAGCAAGGGGTGGGGGATAGAGGGGGAGGGTGGGGAAATGGGGAGTAGGCAGTCAGGGATTTGACACTGTCATAAGTGCAAGAACAGAAAGATAAGTGCTAGGTAGTCTGGGGTGGAGCAACAAGAGATAGGGGTGATAGAGAGGGAGACAGGAGGAGAGGGGTGGAATGGTAGGTGGGAGGTGAGAGGGGGTAGAATGGTAGGTGGGGGTGGGAGAGAGATGGGGAGTACCAGGGGATGGAGGGGTGGAACAAAGTGGAGGGAGAGGTGAAACAAAGCCACAAGCCTAGACAGAGCAGTCACAACTGCTGAGGTCAGTGAGGGGCTGGTGAAGTTTACGTTTGAATGGGCCAAGCTTGTTTTCAGCTGCAATTTCAAGGGGAAGGTCGTTTGCAGCAGGGGGGCCCCAGGTGTGGAAAGCACGTTTAGCCTGGTTGGTACGGCAGAATGGGATGATAAATGTTGGTTTGAGGGAACTGCGCGTAAAATGTGCAGTAACTGTGGGCAACATTAAGGCATGAGTTGCAGGGGGTGTGAGGTTAAGACAAATTTTCTTAGCCAGTAGGCAGGTCTGGTGGGCAAGTCTACTATTTAGATTGAGCCAGTTGGATTACTTGTAGAGATCACAGGTATGCATATGCTTCCCTGTGCCAGTAAGAAGTCTACAGCATTTGTTAAGGGCTGTCTTGACCCATTTTAGGGTGGTATCAATGGCAGCCCTGTAGAAGACGTAGAAAATAATGGATAGGCAAGTGTGTGTTATGGATTTTTATTACACACCGAGGGTGTCATGATGACCAGTAAACCTCGAGGCTGAAGCTCGCGAGGTTTACAATCATCACACCGAAAAAAAATAAAAACACACTTGCCTATCTTTTATTTTTATAATCACTGGTGTTTTGCACTGTTTGCGCGGCTTAGCGAGGCATTGCGTGACTTTGTGCAGCTTAGCGTGGCATTACGTGGCTTTGCATGGCTTTGCACAGCTTTTCATATCAACCAGCTGGTTGATATGACTTTTTAAACTGGTTGATATTGGGGCTCACCAGTAATTATAAGCCTGTAATCAATGATGGGTAGGACTGAGGCAGTTATGGCTGCGTGCATAGCTTCTTTGGTAAGACAGTGACGGTGGTGGTAGAGGACCCCAATTCTTGAGTTGACTGATTTTGAGATGTGTTGAACATGCAAGATGAAAGACATTGTGCAATCAAGGGTAATGCCAAGGTATTTAAACTCCTGCACTTGCTCAAGTGGCTGTTCAAGTTCATTATATACGGTGAAGTTTATGGATCTGTATTTGCTGTGAGAGCTATGGAACAGCGTGGACTTTGATTTTTTGTAATTCATCAACAGTTTATGTTGGAGAAGCCAGGTTTCAACTAGGCTGAAGTTCGTCTGTAGCATCTTGTAGAGCGAGACGGGGTCAGTATGGGAGGAAAAGAGGACTGCATCATCAGCATAGAGTATTAAATTATTGTTGCAAGCTGCAGGAAGAGTATTGATGAAAAGGCTGAAAAGCAGAGGGACAAGGATGGAACCCTGGGGTACACCAGAGCAGACAGGAATGACACTTAAGAGAGTGTCAACGATTTTGACTTTCTGGCTCCTTGCCGAGAGGTAGCTTTCAAAATATTTGGCTACATCATTAGATAGTCCAAGGGAGGAGAGTGAGTGAAGCAGGAGCTGGTGGTTCACGGTGTCAAATGCCTTGGTCAAATCAATGAACACCACACCCAGCAGGTGGCCAGTGTCGATTGCCTTATGAATATGGCTGGTGAAGTCAAGCAGGGCGGTGGTAGTACTATGGGCTTTTCTAAAGCCATGTTGTTGCGGGCAGAGTAAGTTATATTTGTTGAGGTGTTCAGACAATTGGTCAGCTACAATTCGTTCCTACGCCTTGGAGAGTGGTGGGAGGATAGAGATAGGGCAGTAGTTAGAGAGAAGAGACCTATCACCACTTTTATGAATAGGTGTGACCACTGCTGATTTCCAGAGCTGGTGGAATTGTTTGAGAGAGTGAGAGATTCAGAAGTTTAGTGAGAGGTTGTAGAACAACGTCAAGGGAGAGAGAGAGAGAGGAGTTTGAGGTCAAGGGTATCGCTGCTGAAACTGGCTTTGCTTAGCACTGTAAGAGGTCCATCTCTGATCATGCCAGCTCTGGCTCAGACTCCCTTGAACCCCGCCTCTTGAAACTTGCAGCTCCCCTTATTGCATTACCACTGGCCAAAATTTATACGTTATCACTTTCAGGTGGAATGGTCCCTGACCTCTGGAAAGCTGCTCGGATCACACCTGTACTTAAAAAAGGGGATCCTAAGGTTGTCATGAACTGCAGACCAATTGCCATACTCTTGGTACTGAGCA
The DNA here is from genome assembly GCA_016271365.2 of Neoceratodus forsteri. Lineage (NCBI taxonomy): Eukaryota > Metazoa > Chordata > Ceratodontiformes > Ceratodontidae > Neoceratodus > Neoceratodus forsteri. The sequence goes on from JADMNL010000027.1 coordinate 188,474,916, forward strand.
AAATCCTGGAGAAAATTGTCGCAACTCAGACAACTGACTATCTACTTAAGCACAGTCTGCTCTTGGATACCCAACATGGCTTCAGGAAAGGACATAGCACAATGACTGCACTCCTTAAATTCACCACAGACACTCTTTCAAAAGTGGATACTGGCAATCTGACTGGGGCTGCCTTTATTGACTTCACAAAGGCTTTTGACCCTGTTGATCACACTTTGCTTCTCTCCTTGCTTTGACACCTGCATTTCTCCTCCTCTGTTGTTGACTGGTACGAAAGCTACCTGACAAATAGAACTCAAGTGATGAAATTTAATTCCTCTCTATTGAGCAGTACCACTATTAACATTGGTGTACCTCAGGACTCCATCCTAGGGCCCCTCCTATTCTCTCTTTATATAAATAACATTTGAGCTGCTGTAAAATCCTACTTTGCTATTCTATATGCTGATGATCATGTCATCTATACAAGTCCTACTAATATAGACACTATCAATGCAACCCTTTCATCTGACTTTAACAATGTCCAAAACTGGCTATAGGACCACAAACTGGCTGTCAACACTAGCAAAACTAAAGCCATGCTGCTTGGATCGGCTCCAAAGCTCTGGGCTTGCACAACAGCACTGACAGTGCAGGACTTAGAAGGTCAATTACTGGAATGTGTGACCTCTTTCAAGTACCTGTGCATCCTGCTAGATCAATCTCTTGATCTTAATCTTCATGTACAGTCTGTTTGCAGAGCTGTCAACTCCAAACTGGGTGTTGCATATAAGACTAGTTATATGCTCATGCCATCGGCTAAAATGGCTATTGTGAGGGGGATTCTGCTCCCCACCCTAACCTATGGGGCTCCCTTATTTGGGGCTGCTCATAAAACTGACCTACTCAGATGGAATATTACGTATAACAACATATGTCTCTGTGCCTCTTCTGCTCCTCGGCTTAAACACCACTGTCAACTTTATAATGATCTTGGTTGGCTGTCTCTGTTAGCTAGTAGGAAATACTACCTTGGCTCTCTTATTGATTCGATAATTCGAAATCAAACCCCTAGGTGTCTTGCAGCTATGCTTGTTCCTCAGGACACACTTCATGGTCTACGATCAGCTGATAAATCCTTTCTGAATTTGCTGAGGTGCCACACTAGGAAAGGAACTGTTGCATTTGAGCATGCGGCTCCACAGATGTGGAATTCCCTTCCCCTCAACACTAGACTTTCTTTAAGAGAAAATTGCGCTCAAATATGCTGATTGTTGATACCTGTTCCTGCTTTCACCCTACCTGATGACTGATGTCTCTTGCCATACAATAGTATTTCCTCACCTCTGTATAACCCTCTTACCGCCTTAGCCTGTCCCGGCTCCCTTTCCCTGCCCATATACAATCTTGCACTGCAGGCATCTCCCTTAAATTTACATATACTCATATGATCTAATTTCATGGCTTGCTCCCCTTTTACTCACTTACCAACCTTTTCCTTAATGACACCCCTGCTCTCAGTGGTTATTTCTTCCTTTTGTATTACCTGTTTTTGTTTTTTTGTGTACCTTGTTCTGTTTATATAATATGTCACCTGATAATTTATTGTCCAAGGTCCTCTCTATTCATTGCATGGGTAGGCACCTATGAATTTATGAATGGTCTACTCTGTATGTCTCTGATATATTGTATCCACTTTAACTCATTGTATGTAAAGCGCTTTACTTTGTATGTTTCGATATATTGTATCCTCTTTAACTCATTGTATGTAAAGCACTTATAAATTGTTATCCTGTTAAGTTTCTGCATGTCTGTACTCTCCTGGGTTGTGCCTGAAAATAGTCATTTTATGGCTAGTGCACTTACCCAGTTAACAAAAGCTAAATAAATAAATAAAATAAAATATATTTTTGCTTCAGACATGAACACCCTCTTAAAGTAGAACAGGAGGGTATTACTGTGGAGATTGATTTTATTATTGAGGCAGTGCCGAGCAGAGTTGTCAAAGAAGTTGGGGAAAAAGGACACTGCTAAGATCAGTGAATATTAAAGGAGTCCGCTATTTCTTTGGGGTCCTGTAAAGTGAAGCCATTAACCTCAATCATAGTGAGGGAGGATTTGCTTGGTTTATCCGTGAGGCTCTTGATGTTCTCCCAGAAGGGTTTGCTATTTCTCCAGGAGTTAGTAAGTTCCTGGTTGTAGAAGACTTGCTTGGCTTTGCATATAGCTATTGTGCACTGGTTCCTAGCTGCCTAATAGAGCTGCATATCATGTGGTTTCCCTGAGTCCATGGCTCGGTGCCAGAGGTTATCTCAATTTCGCATCATGGAGATGAGTTTGGAGTTAATCCAGTGATTAGTGGTAGATTGAGTTTTGCATTTACGTAGGGGGGCAAAACTGTTACAGACTTTGTTAAACTGGGCAACGAAGAAGTCAAATGCTTGGTCAGCACTGCTCAAGGAATCAAGTAGTGTCCAGTCAACCATTAGCAGGGCAGCAAGGAATTGTGGGAGCTTTCCTTTTGTTAAGATTCTTTTATAGGAGAAAGGGGACTTCGGTTTAGTTGTCTTGTTTGACCAGTGGCAAATAACTGGGGAGTGATCACTGAGGGCATCTGGGAGAACTTCCGTGTTAGTGATTCTGCTGGGATGAGATGAGATTTGTGTACTGCGTTTAGTGCAAGTCTTAATTTTGACCTGGTCTGAGTTGATGTAATGTACACTGATCACAGATAGTTGGAGCAAAGAATCTTCTACACTGAAGCAAGCAAGCGTGAGTGCTTGGGGGGGGTAGTTTAATGTGAGTGGGATCCATTTAGGCTCAAGCCTAACACCTCTGTTAGAGTACAGAGTAATGCAGTGACACAGAGTGAATGCCTGTGATCTATAATTCAAAGAATAAAGCACTAACGGCTGCTGTTTTTGTAAATAAAACCAGTTTTCTTTTACTTCAGTTCTTGTCTCTTTCATTTGGTGTCAGCTGCCAATCAGAACCCATCAGTGCAGCAATGTAATGCCGATATTCCTACTTATCTGTCTCCAGAGACAATTTAGGAGAGATAAGTATATCCCCTGACTCTACTCTGTGATGTCAGATATTCTTTCCATTGGAGGAACAGGTCACCTCCTTAGCAGTTGTCACTTTGCATGAAGATGAAGTGTGCCATTGGCAATCTTTTTCTTTCAAAGTTTCGACATTTGTTTTTTCCTCTTTCAACTCCCTGAGTGTTAGCATCTATGGAACATTGCAAACCTGGGTTCAAATGTTGTGTTTGGTGCCAACCAAAGATGTGTCACTGATTTGCACAACATGTGCTTATGCTGCCTGAGTGGGCAGCACAACATAGCCTTTCTTTGCAACAGGACCTGAAGACCCAGACCAAGGGCCACAAGCAGGCCTCGGCAGGTGCCTTTGAGCAGAACGTGGCAGGCACTGCAGTAGGCACCTCCTCATTGTCCACGCTACTCCCAGCTGGATCTAGCATTGAAGGGTCATTCATGGCGGGTTTGTGTGAGATATGTGCGTGGTCCTGCAGACCTTGGGGGAGGGGGAGGCCCTGCCCCACTGCAGCAAGAATCACAAGCACTGCCGGTGCCAGTCATGGGACTGGGAGAGATTGAGGTTCTTGTGATCCCTTGACTCACCCAGCCGCTCAACTTTGGTTGGGATGCCCTCAATCGAGGGGAAGGTTGAGAGCTCCTCATTACCCCAGTTGGGCTTGTCAACCTCTGCTCCGCTCTTGTTCAGCAGGCCATGGAGATTTTCCTCTATCCCATCTACCAGCTGTCAGACAAGATCAAGGACTTCATCTCTCAGACCCTGTTTCTCCTGTTCCTCACTCAGGAAGATGCAGTCTGGTCGGTGACCCCAGCTGGCTCACCTTGGGAGCAGCCTCCACCAGCGGTTGAGCCTCCAAAGCTTCTCTTAATGTAGTGAAACATGTGGTCTACCATCACCTGTCAGAGGGCTTTCCTTGACATTGACAGTCAGATCGACTGAGGTCTGTGTCGAGATCTCGATTGCAGCAGTCCCATTCCCAATCCTGCTTGATTGAGAGGCATCGCTGTTGCTGCTCCTTGACCTCTTTATCTTCAGACAACCCATGTCCCAAGTCAGGGCTATGTGTCCAGGTAGTTCCTGGCTCTGAAACTGATGGGGGGCTGGCACCCCATACTGGATCTGCACAGTCTGAACCAGTTGATGAGGAAGCACAAGTTCAAGATGGTCAGTTTGAATCGTATCATTCTGTTTCTGAAACAGGGCATGTGGTTCTGCACTCTGGTCCCCTAGGATGCATTCTTCCACATCAGTCTGTCCATTCGTCTTACCACTGGTACCTCCAGTTCCTTGTGGAAAGGGTACTGTACCAGTTCCAGGTCATGCCCTTCACTTTCTCATCCATGCCCAAGGTCTTCATCAAGTGCATGGCAGTGGTGGCAGCATTTCTGTGGCTAAGTGGTTTTGGGGTGTATCCTTGCCTGGACAACTGGCTGTTGACTGCGTCGTCCAGAGAGAGAGGCCATAAAGAGATCCAGAGATCTGACCCCCCCCCCAGACCTGCAAAGACTTGGGCATGTTGGTCAACCCAGACAAGTATGAACTGGTCCCCTTGCAGGTGATTAAGTTAATTGGGGCATAACTAGACTCCCTGTAGACCAAGACCTGCTTCACTTCAAACCGGACACTGGAGCCTACCTCCTTTGCCCAGTCATTTTAGGCTTGGCTCTCGTGCCCTGCCTGGAATTTCTCACAGCTGCTGGGGGTACGTGGCATCCTGAACAATAGTGATCTGTTGGGCCCTCTGGCGGATACACTATCTGTAGTGGGAGTTGGGGCATCAGTGGTCCCAGCACCTAGGCCACCTAGACAGCAGGTCACAGTGGCCCAGCCAGTGTGGTACACTATCCAGTGGTGACTCATTCTGGAACATCTGGAAGAGGGAATCCCATTTGTCTGCCCAGAACCAACCATCACCCTCACAACGGACATGTTTTTGGTGGGGTGGAGAGCACACCTTAGAGACCGCAGAGCCCATGGGTTCTGATCACCCTCTGAGTCCTGTCACTACATAAACCTGCTCTGTGTAGTGCAGTATGGCTTCCTCAGCTGGAATTTGCTCCTCTATTCAGTGGCCATGTCATGTAGGTCCAGACAGATGACACCATGGCCATGTTCTACCTGAACAGACAGGGCGGAACTCACTTTCTTCCCCTGTGTCAGGAGGCACTCTGCACCTGGACTCTTATGAGCAGCCTGGGTGCAGGTCTCCTGGAAATCCATGTCAGAGGAGTGAGTAATCTGCTGGAGAATGCTCTCAGCCAGGTAGGAGAGATGTTACACGAGTGGTCCCTTAATCAGGAGGTGGTGAACCACCTGTTCTCCCTGTGGGGAATTCCTCTGGTGGATCTGTTCGCATCGTGGGAGAACACCAAACTGAGGTTGTTTTGTGCCCACCACCTCATAGTCTGGGACACTGTTGGAGGATGCCTTTATGAGGCCCTGGACCCAGGCTTCATATACACCTTCCCCTTGACCCACAAGGTGGTAGTCAAGGCTCAAAAGGACAAGGCATAGATGATTCTGATCGCGCCAGACTGGCCAAGGGAGTTCAGGTACCCAGATCTCCTCAGCCTTGTCAGCAGACCTCCGTGCCAGCTGCCTCTTTGCCTGGATCTGCTGACCAGACAACCTGGGTCTTGAATCCAGATCGTACATCCCTGCACCTCTCAGCCTGGTTCCTGGGCAGCTAGAGTTCCAGGCCTTGTGTCTGTCAGAAGAAGTACTCTGTGTTGTGGAGGCCTCCCGGAAAGAGTAGACTCACAAATGCTATGCATTTAAATGGACGAGCTTCTCCATATGGTACCAGAGTAAGAAGCTTGATCCCTTGCCTGTCCTATGGTGAGCATCTTGGAGGACCTCTGGTTCCTCTCTCAAGCTGACCTGTGAGCGATGACCCTTAAGGTGCACCTTGCAGCCATCTCTGCTTACTGGGTGAAGGCTGGTAAGCCGACAGCCCAGGAGAAGGTGGACAAACATTTTTTCAAGGGCCTCAACCACCTGTCCCCTCCAGTGCATGAATCACCACCACCATGGAACCTACTGCTGGTGCTGGCTAGCTCATGGGCAAGACATATTAGCCTATGCACTGGTTTAAGATATCTCACCTGTAATGAAGACTGCTTTTTGGTGGCCATAACATCAGCTGAAGGATAAATGAGCTCCAGGCACTCTTGGTGGAGTGTCCATATCTGGTCTTCCACAAGGACAGGGTCATCTTTCACTCCCACCCAAAGTTCCTTCTGAAGGTAGTATCAGAGTTTCACCTTAACCAGATCATAAACCTTCTGGTCTATTTTATCAGCCCATCTCTGAAGGAGGACCATAGGTTCCATACCTTGGATTTGCGGAGATGGCTCTCTTACTATAAGGAGCACACAGCTGGATTTCGGAGAGAGGCTTACCAGCTGTTTGTAAAATATGCCAAAGCCATGCCTGGCAGACCAGCAGCAAAACAAATGACTGGCAGATGGATCACATCCTGCATCAATCTCTGCTATTGGTTGGCTGGTAGGGAGTCTTACGTAGGGCTCAAGTCTTACTCCTACAGTCATACCACTGGCTCTCTGGCTGCCTCCAGGGACATTCCCATCCAGTAAATCTGCAGGACTGCTACCTGGAGAACACCACACACCTGCATATCCCACTTCAGCGTAAACCTAGAGTCCCATAGAGATGCTGCAAGTAGCAGTGCATGCCTTGCCCCCTCCTCATGGAGAACTGCTAGGAGTATGCCAGAGTGTGGTAAGTGAACTCTTTCCCGCCCAAAGATTGGACGTCACATGGGAAGAGTTGGTGATATACTGCCTGGGTGGTGGGAGGAGCATGGCTTAAAGATGTCCGATGGGAATGTCTGTTCTAGTGGAACTGTCAAAGTGTGGCTGTGAACTGTACACCACTCCTAGAACAAAGATTACAGGTGAGTAACCTGATTCCATATACTGGTATGTAAACGATGGTACATGAAACATGTAGTAGCCCTATGAAGATTTCCCCTAGAGGCAGTGTAATAAAAAATACTATCATAATACAGAAACAGAAGCTGGTCTGCACTACGAGTGAGTTGAAGTGAGAGAGGAGAGCCAAGAGTTTGTTTAGCTTTGTGAGTGGCCAAGAGGGAGAGAAAGACATGGAGCATTGCATGTTACAATATTTCAATAGAAAAACTGTTACCCTTGGAAATGGAGACAAGGAGTTGCTTTATAATGCTAAGATGAAGGAAATGTCTACTGAACGGTGAATCTACCCCCACTCCAAGCTGACCTGCCAGCTGCCAAAAGAGCGAGACGCATCCTCCCACTTATAATCACTGTGACTGAAGATCATGGATATAGTAATGTAAACTGGGGGACGACACACTGACAGTGTTTCTGTTCTGTTTCTTCTGAAGGGTAATCTAGCAGAACTGACCTTTAGTCTCAGAGGTACCTCAGCAGCAGCACAGTACCGGTAGGGTAATTCATTTCTTCTGGCCAGCATCTTGTTAATTAAAGTCAACCCCATTTAGAAGCAGACCATATTTAGAAGCCACAGCCCAAAATGTGGCTTCTAAACAGTGAAACATGGTTGGTGCAGAATACATGTGAGCTGCAACCACTGGCAGGCGGCATCACTATGAGATGTTGGCTTTAAAAAAGCATGTGTTGTAAACTGCTATTTTTATATATCTGTGAAATACATAAGCAATAATATACAACAGAGTGCATAATTATGGGCTAGTAATTGCTTGCCTCGGGTGTATTAGGCATGAGGCACAGCTGAGTACCTTTAAACACTCTGGTGAAATTATGGGCCACAGTTACACATCCCTGAAGTGCCTTGTTGTGACTTTTAAAGCAGAAAATACATTTAAAAGTGCACTTGTATAATTCTTGTAAATTACTGCATGGCGATATGACTTTTTTCCACCAATCATGTGGCTTCATTCATCCATACCAGCTTATAAGTTATTTCAACACATGCTGCCGTTTAGCAAAAATGACTGTGTTGAACGTGAACAGTTGTAAGGGACGGAGTCTGTTGTAATACTTTCTTTTCCCACTAGATGGTAGATGAAGTACAGCAAACTTAAAAAACAAGACTACACCCATCATTTGGTTTGAAATGTTATAAGTAATTTGCTTAAATTGCTTTCCATGGGAACCAGAAATTGAGTACTATGTACTAATAACAGCAATATTGTAAATCTCTGACCAGATTTCTTTATAACAGTACAGACAGTATACATGAGAAATACTTGCAGTAAACTAGTGTGATAGTGCAGCAGCCTGAGAGAACTGAAGTCAGGAATCTCATCCCCACGCTTCAGGCTTGCACAGGCAAAACTTCCCAAAGGTTGTGCCAGAGTTCCACTTAAACCAGGTGATTGATCTTCCGGTTTATTGTAATAACTTAACCTTGGATGCCAATCGCAAGCATCACACCCTGGAACTGTGAGGAAGTTGTCCTATTATAAGGAGTGCACAGCTGGAATTCATGGCGAGGATCACCAGCTCTTCATCACATACGCTGAAGCCGTTCCTGGTAGACCAGTAGCAAAGCAGATGAGCGCCAGGTAGGTTACATCCTGCATCAACCTCCACTGTAGGTTGACTGGCAGGGAGTCGACCAAGAAGCTTAATGCTCATTTCACCAGTCATACTGCTGCCTCTGTGATTGCTTCCAGGGATATCCCTGCCAGGAATTATGTAGGGCTGGAACGTGAGTTAAAAGCACATTCATTCATCTCCCACTGGAGCATCGACATACTGAGTCATTGGGATGCTGCTTTTGGGGCCTCTGTCCTCCAGTCTCTGTTCACCAAACACAGGTTCACTTCTTGCCCCTTCATCTTGGAAAAGTGCTAGGAGTCTGCCAGAGTGTGGATAGTGAACTGTATCTACAGTGTTATAAATATAGGTTACTCACCTGTAGCTGTAGTTATACTTGTAGTATACAGTTCACATCCACACAACCACCCTATCTTCCCTTGCAAGTGGCACCCAGATTCCTGCTTCCAGCATGTGAGATCTGATGTTCAGGGGCAGACCCAGAAGATATCACCATGTGGGGGGTGGTAGGAGGAGCTTAGCTTGAAGACATCCACTGATTCTGCTGTCTCCTGCTAACAGGCAGAATGTGGATGTTAACTGCATACCACTAGTAGAACTGTGGTTATAAGAGAGTAGTCTATATCCCCCCCTTTTTTTGGGGGGCCTTTTAACCCTGATGCAAATAGCATTGCTTTTTACATTGGACTTCCTTTGGCTTTTTTTTTTTTAACTATTTTTAGTGCCTACCACACCCGGGCATCCTTCCTGGGTATGCTCTTAGCTACAGCCTCTACTCCCAGGCTGAACCCTGCTGGTGACAGGAGAGACTCCTCTGCCCACCCAGGCAGACCTAGCCCCCAGGATCACCCCTCTGGGTGGGCCCATCCTCCCACAATGGCCTTTCTGTAGTTGAAGAGGCCCGACCTGGGTGGCGGGAGCCCGTGGAGCTCTCCCATCTCAGGGCCACCACTGGGATGTGGGCTGTGCCCCTGGCACCCCCATCATCTCCACGAGCATGGAGGGGGAATGTTTTTCTTCTTTACTTGTCCCCGGCGGAGTTGGGCCCGCAAGGCAATGTAGTGCCATGACTCCCCCCCAGGCATACGCCACGTTGCTATTTGAGGCAACCCCCAGCCACTGCCAGAGGTCACTCGATGAATGAACACTCCCCTAAGCCCACCCCAAGAAGAGAGAGCTGTCCTACAGATGCTCAATCTCTTCCCTTCCCTGCTGACCCCTGGCAACCTGGGCTCACTTCTGAACCTGGGTCACCGGCATAGCGTGAGGTGTGGCATCCAGCGCCTCAACCCTCCATGCCACTGGGCCAGCAGACTTCCTTACTTTTGAGAGAGTCATAATTTGTTCTGTGCAGGGCCTAAACAGGGCATGAATCCTAACTTTCCTTGAGCAAAGCAGATGATGAGATAACTTTCTTAATATTTTGTTGTTTGTGTGTCTGTGTGTATGACATTATTTATTTAAAATTTGGTAACTGGGAAAGGCACACTGAGCCAAGGCTCATTTCCAGGTGCGACCCTGGGTTCGGGGGAGAGGGAGTACAGACATGCAGACCACTTTAAATATCCAGAGTGCATAAACAACAACACAGTGGCAGGTGAAACCATATTAAAATAGATGGGATGGCCCACTTGACCTAGCACAGCATGGAGTCAAGCTTGGGAAAAGGACAGAACGTAGGTGCCTTACTTGAGAGCAGTAGGTTAATTGCATTATAGAGCTAACATTAGGCACCTCAAGAATTAAAACTCAGAATGGAGACCAAGGGCATAGGTGGCCCAGATAGGGGAGAAATAGGCAGAAGAAAGGGGAACAAGAGAAGCTGAAAGAAGAGAGACAAAGGCTCAGGAGGGGGTGAGGCAAGTACAGGCATCTAAAGGCCTGGTGAGAGGAGGGAGCCAAAGGGAAATGGGGAGAAGGTTCCAGAGGGAAGGGAAGATGGTGGGAGAAGGCAGCTTGCCCAGCACTGGAGTGAGGCTGGGGAATGGCGATGGTGTGGGAATCCCTGGAGTGCAGCGAGTAAGAAGAGGAGAGAGCAGGGGAGAGGAGTGAGGAGAGGTAGGAGGGAAGAGAGTTAAACTAGTATTTAGTGCTGGAGGTGCAGTGTGACTGGCAATGTAAAGGTAGAGGGAGGAATAGAGAGAGCAGTGGCTAGTGCAGAGAGGAGAGCTGGTGGTGAAGTGACAGAAGGCATTGCAGAGGATGTCCAGTCTGGGGAGTGAGGAGGAGGGAGCAGTGCCATAGAGTATGTTCGCATAGTCGTAAACAGGGAGGACCATTTTGGTTACCAGCTTCTGGTGGACCTGGAAGGGCAGATGATCCTTGTTTTGGTATAAGGTGCTGAGTTTGGGGTGGAGTTTGGCATTGATGGCATCAGTATGGACAGAATAGTCAAGCCTACTATCAAGCCAGACCCCCAGTGCTTGAAGGCGGGACACACTTAGGGAGGGTGCCAAACAAAGTAGAGAAGACAAGTGAATGTGATAGCCTTGCCAGTTTCTGGCTGGAGCCAAAGGTCATGGTCACAGTCTCTTGGTGTTTACCCTGAGCTGGTTGGCTTGGAACCAATGCAGCACATTGTTGAAGTCATGCTGGAGTGGGACCCGAACAGCTGGAGTTGATGGGCCAGAGGTGTAGATGACTGTGTTATCCACGTACATGTGAGAAGGGACACAGACATAGGGGAGGTTATTTAGGAAAACTGAAAATAGGATTGGACCCAAGATAGAGGAGCCCTGCGGGACCCCTGCATGGATTGGGGGGGGGGCAGAACACCAGCCACCTGAACTGTCTGTTCACGGTCAGTAAGGTATGAATGGAACCAACCCACAGCAGATGCTGAAAGGCCAGCAGAGTTCAGCTTGTCCAGTAGGAAAGGGTTGGACACCAGATCAAAAGCTTTGGCTAGATCAATGAAGATGGTTGCAGTGATGTGTCCCTGATCTGTCCCATTGAAGACAGAATCAATTACAAGCAACAGGGTTGAGACAGTGGAGTAGTTCTTCCTAAAACCAGACTTGAATGGTGAAGGAAAGTTTGAGGAGAAAAGAAAGTCATCAAGCTTAGAGCAGACAGTGGGTTCCTGAAGCTTGGCAAGAGAGAGGAGGAGTGAAATTGGCTGGTAGGTACCTGGGGAGGAGGGGGTTACCCTCTTTGTGCAGGAGAAGAACCTTGGCAACTTTCCAGGCCTGAGGGACAGCACTGAGGTAAAAGGAGAGGTCAAGAGATGAGAGAGAAGAGGGGCAATGGCTGCTGCAAAGATTTGAAGGAGTTTGGGGTCCATACCATCAGGGCTAGACTTGGAAGGGTTAAATGACAAGAGGGCGAGGAGGACTTCTTGGGGTGGGGGCAGGAGTGAAGTGAAAGCCTTCTGATGATTGGGATGAAGGTGAGACATTTGATTCTGGGGATGAGTGGCAGGGTAGAGCACAGGTTATGAAAAATGTTTTCAAGTGTGCAGCAACAGAAGATGGGTCGGAGACCAGTGACCTATCTACCAGAAGGATGGGGCAGATTGGGCTGGTGCATCAAATAGGGAGTGGATAATGTTCCAAAACTTTAAAGGGAGAATTTAGATTGGATTGGAGGTCAGTCTTGAAATAGTGGGCTTTGGTGGAGCAGACAGTGTTTGGACAGATGTTCCTGAGAGAAATGTAGTGTTGGAGGTCAGACAGGGCTTGGGATGACTTGAAGTGTGACCGTGCGAGGTTCCGGGACTTGCAGAACTCAGTAAGGTCAGCTGTTATCGAGGGTGGTGGGAGTGTTTTATTCTAGCCTTTTTAAGAGGGGCATGAGTATTCCAGGCTTTAACAATGGCCCCTGTTCACAAACAAATGCACAAGAGGCACGTATTGGGGGCGTGCAGCTCCGCACGCAAGGGATTTCCACAGTGGTTGCTGTATTCACGAACACCGGCCCCCACCCAACCCCCTTACATGGCCTCACCCCCCCCCAGCGTGCAGGTCTGTGGGTGGGGCAGGCGGGTGTAGAGTAGCGGATCCTGGCAGGCAGGCAATCGGCTGCCCAGGCAGGGACCCACAGTAGATTCAATGTGCACAACGGGTGCCATGTTGGCAGCCAGCATGCAGAGTGCCAACCATGTCAGTGTGGGGGTGTACCCCGTTTGCCCAACCCCTATCCTCCTGAAGTGCCCCGACGGCAAGGGCTGCATTGTTTTGGGGGGGGTTAGTGCCCCCTGCTGTGTCCGCTGCATCTGGAGGCAGCTTCCCCAGGGGGTGTGTAGCTGGCCCCGGTGGTTTACAGCTGCCTTCTGGACACAGATCCGGCAGTCCCCATGCACAGCACTCTGCACATTCGTGAATGTGCAGAGTGCTGGTCCATTCCCCCGCACCACCCCTCTGCAGAGCTCCGCGATCAGCCAGGGGATTGGGTGCATGGGGGGGGCATATCCCCATCCTGAATAGGGTGGAGAGGTGTAGTGGGGGCAGGCAGCTGCATAGTGGCTATGCACCCGTGTTACGCAGCACATAGCCACCCTATTCTTTAGTGAATAGAGTGCAATGGCAGTGAAGAGGGAGAGGACAAGGTCAATGCCTGTGGCCGAGTAGACAGGAGACCAGTCAGAGGCAACAAGGCCGTTTAGAAGGGCATTGGTGTCTAGAGATCTTAGAGGCCTATGCCAAAGGTATTTGGGGGTGGTCTGAGGGGGGATATACTTTTCTAACACAGGAGGTTAGGCAGTGGTCACTGAAGACGTCCAGGAGAATGCCTGCAGCAGTGATGCGATGGGGGTGGGAGGGGAGCATCCAGTCTGAGGGAATGGTTATGGGAGTGCGGATTGAGTTGGGTGGGCTTAGTGATTAGTTGTGTGAGGTTCAGGGACTCAGTATTGTGTAGAGTTGGCTTAGAGGCATGGGAGAGCCAATTTAAATTGAAGTCCCTAAGGAGTATAAGCTTACCAGAGGAGGCATGGGAGACAAGAGATGAGAGGGAATCTACAAGGGGAGAGATCTTAGGAGAAGAATAGACAACACTGACAAAAATAGGGAGAGAGGAGGGAAGGGATAGCTTTGCTAGCAGGAGTTCATGAGAGGAAGTAAGAGTCTCACTGAGGGAGATGGAGCATGAAAGGTTTGTCAGACACAGAAGGCGACCCCGCCTCCACGCTTGCCTCAGTGCTGACGGTAGAGGCGGAAGTCAGGGAGCGTGAAGCTGGAGTCTGGTACCCTGGAGGACAGCCAGGTTTCAGTGATGCGCAATTTATTTAGTTTTTGTTGACTGGCTAAGTGCACTAGACAAATCCTGCCTATTTTCAGGCACCACCTGAGGGAGGGGGATACAGACGAATGCCAACTGACCTTGAACCAGATTAAGCTATTGGTGGTATTTTTTTAGAGGTCGGGAGAGTACTGGGAATCACCAGAGACTAGCATATCCCTTTAAATATAAATCACACATGAACTACTCATGATTTATTTATTAACTTTTACTATAAATTGTGGATTGTATTGCTGTTTGTCCCCTTCCCCTAACGAAGTCTCATGGGATAGAGGTAAAGCCCTGGAGTGTAGTATTGTTCCCTGCTTTCCTGTTTTTTGCACCTTAGATTCATTTAATAAATAAAGTTTTGGAGCATATATGTTGCCGTAGTCGTGTGTTCCTGAGCACCGCTTTTTCTGTTTGTCCTGCCTTGAAATAGGCAAAATTTTAGACAAATGCCTTATAACAGGTAGAGTGCTTCCTGTGAATTAGTAGGAAATTGGCAGATAAAAGTTATATTACAATAGGAAGCTAGTTGCAGGGACTATACAATGCAACCGGCAGTTTAACAGCCGAAACAGATATAGATTCTTAGGTAAGATGGGCAGGACTGTGGGCAGAACATCTTGACCAGTAGTTAACTTTAAATGGGTATAAGCAGTAGCAGCACAGTCAGCAAAGTGAGTGAGTGGATATAATCTTGTATACAGGTCTGAGGAACTTGAGGAAATGCCTTTTGAGCTGCAGTTAGCTTTACCTTTAAATTGGTATAGGCAGTAGAAGCAAACAGTCAGCAAAGTGAATGGGCATAAGCTAGCTTACAAGTCAGAGGAAGTTGCCATAGATATGTAGGAGCTGATTGTGCACCTTGCTGAAAGTCATTAGAAGGAGGAGAAGACCAGACATGAAACCGAGAAAGGGGCAGCGTGACTAGCCAATGGCCAACTCCCACAGCTGACACTCACTGTGTGACATCCTTTGTGCTGCGGCCCTTTACATGAGGGCCACTGTGGTGGGACCGCTAGGTGCACTGGAATTTGAGGGGGCAAGTCCCGCCCACAGGTCTCCTGGCAAGTCACCTAATTGGCTCCCTTGACAGCTACTGGAGCAGGTGGTGGTGGCGTGCAACTGGCGGCGATTGGCTGGCTGGTTGGGGAGAGAGTTGGTTTGCATCTCGATGACCCTCTCAGCCCCGTGGCTGGCTGCCATCCCTGTCGGTATGGCGAGTGCTGGGGCAGGAGAAGCACAGCTCGGAAATTTAAAGTTTAAAGTTCCCAGGCTTTTGCGATCCCATGCACAGGTCTCCTGGCAAAAAGCCTGATTTAGCTCCCTTGGCAGTTATTAGAGCAGGGCTCCCAGTGGCGATGGAGTGAAACTGGCAGCAGTCAGCTGGCTGGTTGGTTGGGGAGAGTTTGCAGTATGATGTCCTTCTCAGCCTGGTGGCTGGCTCCTGTTCCTGTCACTTTTCCAGCGTTGTGACGAGTGCTACTTTGTAGTATAAAATGCATGTGCTATTTTTTTTTTTTTTGGTTGTGTTCTGAACTGTTTTTTTTTTTCTTGTAAGCAGCTCTAAATATTTTGTTCTGGCTTAATTTTTTATATCATGTTTTACAACTCCCTAAGTAATTCAAAGAAATGTGGTAGCCATGTTTGTCCAATCAATGATGCAGAAGAGAAAAAAAAATCTGTTGCAGGTGATACCATTTGTTTGACTAACACAACTATTTCTGAGACTAGCTTTAGTGAGTTATACTGTCTTCCTCAAGTCAGTGAAAGCAAAGCTAATATACACCTGATGTAGCTGAGCTCTGCTTTCTCTGACCTGATGAATAGAGTATAACACTTGAAAGATAGTCTCAATCAGTTTTGTTAGTCCAATAAAAGGTATCACCTGTAACATGTTTTTTTCTTCTAAATAACTTGCAAACTGGAAAAAAATTTTTTTTCTATTTTTCACTCCTGTTTGATACTATTTTTTGCAATCTTATCAAGCACACATGCTATCTGTTAAGGTTGAGCTGAATTTGTATAAGTTCATCTTGATGATTTTTTGACTCTGTCAAGGTTTTTTTTGTAATTAAAATATTAACAGCATTTTTTTTTCCAAGTCAGCTCTAACCTCTTCTGACAAACCACACAACTGTCAACCTTTAGAGTGGAGTATTTATTTATTTTTTTTTTCATTTTTAAAGTTTTAGTTCGTGATCAACTTTAACTCGGGGATTTATGTTTTGTCAGCAGTTTTTCAAACATGAAAAGAATGGCTAATGCATGCTCAGACAACTTTAAAACCTAAATAACTTACCCCCGGTACTTTCTTGGATTACATTACAGTCTAACAAACCTATATGTTTCATCATTTAACTCTGCCTAATTTATCTGGTAACTGTGAGCAACAAAACATGACAAAAATAAGATGTATTATATGAAAATTCACAAATTAATAACTTTAAAAATGCCAAACATGCCAAAACAAAATTAGCCCCTAGGACTGGGAAGGTCCTAACAAATTTCACAGTCCTGCGGGCTAAGATCACTGAAATAAAATCTCAGTCCATCTTTTATACAAACACTAATTTAACCCAAACATGAGCTGCAGAGCCACTAGTTAATTATGAAAGTCTTGCCCTCATAAGTGATGATGAACTGCATAGTTTGAGTCTGACGGTTGCATATTCGATTTATGGTACCTCGGTATACTAGTCTTACATTTTAAACTTGCTGTTGACGATCAAACTGTTTTGAATTGATTTAAAGTGCTGGCTTTATAGCTGCACAAGGCAGATATGATGTCATAAGCATTGCAAAAGCCATTGTCTGATAGGTTACTTTTATCACAATGGAATATTGAACCAATCATGATCTCTTAGGGTTGGCTACAATTATATCACTTGTTATCTTGCCATTTATATCTGTGTGTGTGTGTGTGTGGTATATATTCTTTGTTTCTTAAATTAAGCATGATTGATACTTTTTAACATTTTATACTTATGTTGTATTTGAAAAGGCATTAGACTGAGCATAAATAGTTTGTAATCTGTTCCAGGGTTCAGAATGGAATGCTTCCAATTTAGAAGAGTTACAAGGCTCTGGGTGAGTGCTGTGTTACAAAGTTGTTTTTTCAGTTCCTGAAAGCCATTATGATAATAATGAATAAATCCACCCAGTGAGCTGTATTACCGATGTAATACAAAACGTTGGGCTTGTATTCCAGAAATGCTATTTCTGTGTTTTTGAATTCTTTGCCAGCGTAATTGTGTATTCCCTTTCATTTTAGTGTCGGATACATTTTAAATGTGACCAGAGAAATTGATAATTTCTTTCCTGGCATGTTTGCATATCATAACATCAGAGTTTACGATGAAGAAGGTACGGATCTTCTTGCTTATTGGAATGAAGCCTACAACTTTATAAATAAAGCAAAGTAAGTGTAAAGGCATGTGTCTTCTGATAAAAAATGTTCAGTACAATAATGAGTTTATCTTGCTTTGCTTTTGTGAAGGGTGTGTGCCTGGCAGTTGTGCGCCTCCTACTGGCTAACCAAGGAGTGTGGTTTGCTATGAAGTCAGCTGCTTGCTCACCCTCCAGGCCATAGGACGGTTGCAACCATGGCAACCCCAGTTGCCAGGGTGGAAGACACTGGAACTAATGGGGCAGAAATTGACTAGAAACATCAAAGGATATGTGTTGGGAATTGTATTACAATAATTTATATTAAACACTGAAATCCAGCACCACCATCCGCCCAAGCATAGTCAAAGAGCCAAAGTAATGCAAATGCAAGTTTATTTCCAACAGTGTGTAACGATATCTTTTACAGGGAGATCAGAGAACAACCCACCACCTCCTCCTACCGGTTTCACCAACAAAGCATCCGGAGGTATATATCTTTACCCCCGAGGAACTGGAATGGGAACAGCAACCCCAGGCATTGCCACCTGGTGTATGCATTATCAGTTGTGCTCGGAGGAAAGAGGAGTTGCGGGAGAGAGACACAGTTAAAAATCCTGCTGGCCCGTCAGCACAGTGGTTGGATTTCTGCTTGCGACGCCAGCGACCCGGGTTTGGGAACGAGCTCAGGTCGCTGGAGGGCTGGCCCGGTGGGAGGCAGCTTGAGCGTCCCACGACTGCTCGCTGTCTCCAGGGAGGGAAGAGATCGCGACCCAGTGCCGAAGCTACCACTGGTGGAGGCCGGTGGTAGTGCAGCACATCGGGGTCATTAGGGGTGGTGCATGACAGACATCGGCTCTTGCCTTGACGTCCAGACGTCACGCACACTAAGGAAAAAAAAAGCCAGGAAAATCGCTCGCTGGCCTCTGGATGACGGCTCTCTGTTCCTAAGGGCTTCCGGTGCCTTCCGGTGCCCTCCCTGTTCCCCAGCAGCATCCCGGGCCCTAAGTGCTAGCTGGGGCTATCCCCAGTGCCTTCCCCCTGGAGAGGGACCTCCGAGTGAAGGATACACCAGGATATCCCTTGGGGTCGGCCAGTGATCTGGGGATCTGAGGAGGGCCGGGGAAGGACAGAGGGGGTCAGAGGGAACTTGACAGAGCCCGAAGGAGTGGAGGACCGGTGAGCATGGGGGTGGAAAATTAGATCATTCAAAAAAAATAAATCCTGTCTCCAGGAGTCATTTCTGCGCTAACAAGGAGTAGCAGCTTGTTAAGGTAGTCCTCATGAAGGGTTGGGGGTTAAGGTTACGGGGGAGGCAGTGGAAGATCCCAGGAGGGTAGCGTGGGTTTTTCAAAAGGTCTTCAATTAATTCCAGGGGTTTCCAGTGGACCATGTAGTTTTTCATGGACAAATGAAGTGCTGTTCACACTTGAGCAGCTGAGTGATAGAGTAACAGGTTTGGCAGGACAAGACCACCCCGAATCTTAGGTAATTGTAACATGGAAATTTAATCCAGGGATTGGAGCCTCCCAAATATACTGAGAAATCATCTTCTCCCAGTTCTGAAAAGTTTGGCGAGGTATGGGGTCGGTAGTGTCTGAGCAAGATGCAACATTCATCCTCTTGGTGCAGTAATGATATTAGAAATGAACGCCAAGTTTCTAAATCTTTTATGAATTGTTGGGTATGGGGATCATAATTATTATTTCAAAGTTGGGTTAAATCTACTGGAATCAGTACTCCTAGATATTTTAGGGCCAGCAGATGCCACTGGAACTTATAGGCTTATTTGATAGCTGCACTTAGGGTATAGAAGAGCTGCAGGACCTCTGTCTTTGAGGTATTAAGCTTATACCCTGAGTGCTGACCAAATTCAGTAAGGATCTACGAAAGGGGTACTAAAGAGTTTTCAGGGTCCTTGCAGTACATGAGCAGGTCATCTGCTGCTGTATACAGGGCCAGGATTTGATATGTGCCACCCATACAGGGGCCTGGATTTGATATGTGCCACCAATACAGGGCCAGGATTTAACATGTGCCACCCATATAGGGGCTTGGATGTTTCCTAAGGACCTGGGAAGGGTTCCAGACAGAGAGCAAACAATAAAGGGGGATAGAGGGCAGCCTTGACAGGTGCCTCGGCACAATGTGAAGGTATTTAATAATTGCCCATTTACTGTAGGCCTGAGGGACTTGGTATAAAGTTTGTAATGTAATGACAAAAGGTAGAGGAAACTGCATGTACTTCATTGTTGCAGACAAAAAAAATCCACACCACCCAGTCAAAAGCCTTTTCAGCATCTAGGCCAAGTAACAAAAAAGGGGATTTGGACTGGATGACGTGGTGGAGAACATGTAAAGTTCTTTTAATATTGTCTTGGGGTTGTCTCATCCTGATGAATCCTGTTTGATCTCCATTTATAAGGGAGGTGAGGAACCTGTCCAAACAATGGGCTAAAATAGTGGCGGAAATCTTGTAATCAATATTTGTTACTGAAATTGGTCCATAGGAGGCACAATAAGCCTTATCTTTTTTTTCATTTTAAGACCGTGAAAGTGTAGCATGGCTCCACGAGGTTGTGCTGTGTCACCCTTATGTACTGCACAACAGGTGCGCAGTAGCAGGGGAGACAGAAGCTCCTGAAAAGTCTTAAACTCACTGGTATAACCATCAGGTCCTGGTCTGCTGCCATTATGAAGGTCCCTAATGGTACTATCCAGTTCTTCAGGGGCTTCAGGGGAGACAGGCATGAGGAGAGTTTTGCCCACTGCCTCTGGTAGTTTGGGAAGAGCAAGAGGCTGAAGACACTGTGCGATTTCAACTGGGGTAGGAGCTGTCTCAGGAGAGTAGGGATCTTTATAATACTGTCTGAAAGCCCTCAGGATAAAGGCAGGATCCGCGAGTGTAGTATTAGAGATGGGGGGGGGCTGGATTTTCAAAGCCCTGACACAAGCGCTGAGTGCTTGTGCATCTGGGACCCTGCACCCGATTTTACAATGGACAGGGTCCAGGTGCCTAAGTCCCGCGGCTTGTGGCAGTGCACCAAACTGATGGCGCACCCACTGAGAATGCCACAGCAGCTGCAGGGCAGATGGCGGTGTGAGCTGCGTCCCTGGATGGGGGTATATTAGTGGCTCCTGCCCCCCCCACCATCACCAAGCACTGATCTTCCTGTACATGAAAGGGTAACACACAGTTACCCCAGGCAATGTAGTGCCCTCCCCATTCTAATCTGCAGTAAATGGCATTCCAGCCACAAATCCCTGGTGATCTAGTGGCCCGCCCCCCACCCAGGCAGGTAGCGCCACACCATGCTCACCCCACCCCCGTCAGTACCCTGATTCTGCACTGGCACAGCCTCCACACACAACCACAGCCGGTGACCAAATGAACTGGCAGAGTGCATACTGTATACAGTATGCTCTGTCAGGTAATCGATGACTGGCCATAGTGGTTGCAGAGGGCTGTGCCGCTTCCGAATCGGGTACAGACGGGGGTGAGAGGTGGTGGTGCTACCTGCCCAGGTGGGTGGGGGTGACTTGATCACCAGGGATTTGCGATTATACCACCACATACTGGGGAGTGGAGCAGAATGGGGAGGGCACTACATCACCTGGGGTAACTGCGGCTTACCCTTTAGTGTATAGGCGGATCAGAGCTTGGTGGTGGGGGCCCTGGATGACTGGGATTCTCCGTGTAGGGGCACATCATGGCTGTGGGATGGAACTCTATTGTCTGGCGGGGGGGGGAAGGACACACAGTGGCATGACAACAACTGTCAACCCTCCCAACAGCTGTCTTAAGTACCATTAGACCAGCCCTCGGCTGGTCTACCGGTACTTAGCACTTTGTCTCTGGGAAGGGTTCTGAAAATAGCACTGCAGGGGTTATAGCAGACTGCGTCTGCTGCAAGCCCCCAGCACCATGCTGCTGCCACTTTTTGTGGTGCAAGGCTGGTACAAGCACACTTTGGTGCACAAAGCCTGCTGATTGCCACAGGCTGCTTTGCAAAATAGCTCGAGGCGCAGCCCTTGGCGCAAGGTGTATATTGTGTCCCACATGTTTGATGCTAGCACCTTGCGCCATTCTAAGGGCTTTGAAAATCCGGCCCGGGTCGACCTGCATATGGGTGACAGCATATTGTGTAGATTGCCTACGGAGACAGAACGCCAGCACTTAGATGCTCTGGAACCCTCTTTGTAAAAACACTGTCTCAAATAATGGAGGGAAGCTTCTGTTTTAACACTTAAAATTTCCTGTATCTCTCTTTCTTAAGCTGCTCAATTCTTGGGCCTAGGGAATGACCCCTTGTACATGGTGAGATTGAGATGTGGATAACTGAGATGGACCTTCTGCTCCCTCGGTTTCTTGACATGGGTTGTATGGCTGATGACCTCTCCCCCTTAGGACTGTTTTAACAGTGTCCCAAAGGATACGGGCCGTGATCTCTGGATTGTCTTTTGTTTCTACTATTTAAGTAATTTTCTCTGAGATAAAGGCCTTGGATTCTGGAGAGTTCAAAAAAGAGTTATTAAATCACCATAAGGTTATTATTACCTTTGGGAGGTCCCCAGGTAAGAGTGAAGGTAAGGGGGCACGGTCTGATAGGCAAAATGGGAGTATCTTTTTTTTTTTTTTGACTCCTCCCACACCTGGCCAGTCACTCTTTTGGACCCCCTCATGAACTTGCCCCACCACGGCTTCTCCCGACCCCTACCAACCCACATTGCAGCCAGCCCCAGGTGACCCCAGTGTATCCCTTCACCGGGCTGGTCTCTTACCTCCGTAGGAGAACGGCCTGGTGGCCAACCAATGATCCTGGGGTGCTGCTGTGCTGGCATATCGAGGTCCAGGAGCCCGGTGGTGAGGGTTCTGGAGGGTCATCACCTGATCTGTCCGGTGCCATTTTTCCGCTTTTACTCCCCAGAGAGTAATGTGCCACTGACGTCGAGGCGTACATCAACGTCCGTCACTCCCTCATCTATTGGGGCCAACGTCCTGCTGTGCTATCAGCCTCCGCCAGGAGCCAGCAGGCACTGAGCCGTAAATCCCTCCCCCCCCCCGGGAAGGCGAGCCGTCGTCAGATGCTCATTTCCTTCTCCCCGGTCGGCCCTCCAGCAACCTGAGTCCATTCCCGAACCCAGGTCACTGGCGTCGAAGATGGAAATCCAACTGCTGTGCTGGCAGGCCAGCCATGGGAGTATCTTACACTGGGACACCAGCCCAACATGCTCTGAGGAGATAGTCATAAGATCAGTTCAGGTGTAGATCTTATGTGGAGGGGCGTAGTATGTGTATTCCTGCTGGGAGGGATTTAGATAGCGCGAAACACTTGTTTAGACACTTTAATAATGGTTCTGCAACATTTCTGGACCCCAGATTCCCTGAGTGGGGAAGGGGTTCAAGGTGTCTCTTTTTTTTTTTTTTTTTTGTCAAAAACCATATTGTAATCTCCTCCCAGGATAAGTCTACCCTTTTGATGCTGTAGTACTGTATTAAGTACAGATTGCACCATCAGGGTATCAAAATCTGGGGGTATATACAGACTGGCAAGAATAATTTCTTTCCCTAAATACTGCCCTGCAGCAATGGCCAGTGCACCCTGTGGAGTAGGTGGCTGTACAGGGGAATGGTCTCTGTCTTGGAATGAGGACAACTGTGCCACAGCACTTCTCATTTTTATATGAGGAGGTCATTAACTTGGAAAATCCCTGCTGATTGGAATTGCTGATGCTCTTGGTGTGAGTGATGCATCTCCTGTAGGGGCACAAATTTGGGATGGAGTTTCTGTATAGAGGAAAGCACCTTGGGGGTAGCAGGTTAACATAAAATACACCTTCTAGTGCGTGGTTATAATTCACCGTCTACACATTGACAGTTCACTGGAAACTGCTGATTTTCTGGAACATCTTCAAGCTAAGCTAAGCTCCTCCCACCACCCTGGTGGTACATCATCAGCACCACCCTGTGACATCAGATCTTCCTTTCTGCTGGAAGAGTATCTCCTTCTTCACAGCCCTGCACATTTTAGGCTACCAAACATAGAAACACAGAACTTGCCAGCAGGTAAGGACTGCTTATCCCACCTTGACTGCCCATTTTTCCCTGCTGTAGTATCACCGGAGATCTTACATTTCCAGCCCATTCACCCTCTTCCCCTTCCCTAAGATTTCCTTATGCCTGTCTCATGCATTCTTGAACCCCACTGTTTCCACTCCCACCACCTGTGCTGGAAAACTTTTCCAGGAATTTACCACTCTTTCTGAGAAGTACTTCCTCACATCTCCCCTCAATCTACCCCCTCCAGCTTCTTATTGTGCCCCCTTGTCCTTCAGTGCCTTTTTCTTCTGAAAAATACTCCCTCCTATACCTTATTTACCCCTGAGAGGTATTCAAAAGTCTTTATCAAGCAGCTCTCTCCCTTCTGTCTTCCAGGGTGTACATATTTAGGTCCTTAAGTCTCTTCTCATAGGGCTTTAGATGTAGACTGTGCACCATTTTAGTTGCCCTCCTCTGGACCACCTGCACTTTGTCTGTCATTCTGGAGATGTGGTCTCCAGCACTGGGCACAGTACTCTAGGTGGTGTCTTACTAGCGATCAGTACAGAGGCAATACCACCTCTCTCTTTCTGCTGGTGATACCTCTCCCTGTGCACCCCAGTATCCCACTAGCCTTCCCAACTACCTTGTCACACTTCCTGGTAAGCTTTAGTCATCCAGTATGATTACCCCCAAGTCTCTTTCCTACTTGGTGGTCGTCAGTACCGCTCCTCCCATGTTATACTGTGCCCCTGGGTTTCTCTGCTCCAAGTGCATTTCTTTGCACTTTTTCACATTGAAACCCAGCTGCCATACCATTTACCACTAAGACATTAAAGAGGACTGCTCCCAGCACTAAACCTTGAGGCACCTTGTTGGTCACCCTCCCTTCCTCGGAGTGAACTCTGTTTACCTCTGCTACCTATCCCCTATCCAGTTTCTTACCCAGTTTACCACCTTTGGACCCACTCCTAAGCTATCCAGCTTGCTTACTAGTCTCATGTGGAATGGTGTCAGAAGTCTTAGGATGTTGCTTTTGGGACCTTGGTTCTCCAGTCTCTGTTTGCCAAATAGGGTGCTCACCTTGCCCCCTCCTCCTGAACTGTTGGAAGTCTGCCAGTGTGTGCATAGTGAACTATATCCACAGCACTAGAAAAACTGGTTAATCATCTGTAACTGTAGCTCTTCCACGGAATGGTCTCTTGCAGTAAGTCATTACTTCTGGGAGTTCCCGATAGGTGGCGCGCCAGCACGGAAGTTTCTTCCAGCAGTCTCCATACCAGGGACCACCCATACTACCTCACTTCCTGGGCTGTACCTATAAAAGTGGGTGGTCCCTGGTAATCTCTGTTCATTTTCCCACCGGCTTCAGCTCTGACAGCAACTCTTCTACAGTAGTATATGACATGGATTGAACACATAACCTGGGATGCCTGGGCTTCATACATGGCACCAGATTCCCGTACTTGATAAGAGTGCTACAATGGATGTTTCCCTGTCATACATGCAGGGTACTCAATCAAAGGGCTCATGAACAGAGTCCCATTCAAGAAATAAAACAGGGAAGGAAACACCTTCACCTAAAGTCCTGCCTGACTGCCTTTCAATGGTCATACCTCCAAAACAGGGATCATCAAGAAGACATTAATCATCGATGGGCAATACATCCCTGTCAATGGCAGGCACTTCTTCATCAAAAGAACAGAGAGGTGCAACCTCTCACAGAAAGGAACATTCCTCATCAATGGAGCCTCATTCTTCGGCTCCCCCATCGACAAGGCCACATTCACCATCGACAACAGAGGTCCTGCTACCTTCCCCATCGACGGGGCATACTCCCCTGTTGACGAAAGGGCTCTACAAGACATCCTCATCGATGAGAACACCTCCTCCATCGACAGAGCACACTCTACATACTTCATCATTGACGGGGCTGCCTCCCCTGTCTACTGGACATGCTCCCTATGCTCCATCATCGATGAGAAGGCTACCACCATCGACGGAGTATGCATTCACCTTCTCATCATCGACGACAGCATTTCCCCACCATTGACTGAGCATGTACTCACTACCACATCGTTGACAGAGGGCATCCCACCGTCGACGAAGCTTGTACTGCCTTCCTCATCATTGATGGAGTATATTCCACCATCGATGGAGCATGCCTTTACTTATTTGTCATCAGTAAGACACATTACACTATTGATGAGGCATGCTTCTCTTCCTCCTCCATTGATGAGATGGATCCCACCGTCGACAGAGCAGCCCTTGCATCATAGAACAGCACCTTTACCTGCATATAATACAAATACACAAGATCCTTATAAAAAGTTTACCATGAAATATCATAAATACTTTCAAAAACATGTATCAAAAGATACTTATGGGGCTGCATCACCACAAAATAAAGAATTGTATACTACAGAATGCAGAGGCGAACCAGCCTCATTTGCTGTTATGCATGATACTCACACACCAGTCTGTGATGAACAAAAAACTCTGAAAAAGCACTGAATCACTCTACCGAGAGGCACAAATTGATCCCCGATGCTATGTACACAGGACTCAGAACCGTCTTACATGGCAATTCCATCCTCACATTGAAGAAATAATAGAGTGTTAGATTCTATGGGTTTTTGACAATACACACACTCCGAGACATAACCATCAATCACAGACTATGTCTCTGCCTCCATCAAAACAGGCACACACGGAGCTAGAATGCTCACCATTCATGCCTCTTCATAAATATTCAGAAGAATATTCTTCAGATTATCATATAAATTCAGAACATCACACAAATTATGATGATTCTCCTAATACAAGAGGATATGAGTCCCCTTATTTCAATTTCAATTTCAACTTTATTTTTAAAAGGCGCTTTTCTTAAATCAAAGCGCCTGTACAAATAAATATAACAATAAATATAGTAAGTCAAATCAACAGATGATGATGTACCATCTTACTGGGATGAAGGACTACTACAACTACTAAGGTAATTTCTCCACCGGATGACCCCTCATTCCCTGAAATGATGTTACAAATTCAAAAAACAATGGGGTTTACCATAATAGAACAGGACAGATTAAGTAAAGATATGGCAACATATCTAGATATTCCGGAAGAACCTATCCAGACAATCCCTCCCTTTATACCAACATTCAGAATGCAATTACTGAAGCATGGAGTTAATCCATAATGGCACAGGAGTTGCCTAGAAAAGCACACAGGCTCTATCAGGCTCCCCTTTGACTAGCCATAGTTAACAAATATGGCCACTGCGGAGTCTGTGGTTATTGCAGCTGCTCACGACCGCACTGGCACACCTAAACATACAAGTACAATACCTTCAGAGAGAGACTCTAAACATTTTGATTATATGAGGAAGAAAGTGTTTGCTCCAAACACAATAAAATATCAGAATACTTACTTATATGAAACATATGCTGACATACCAGCATCCAGTAAGCACCTCTGCTGGGGACCTTATAAATAGACTACCTGCATCCCCTGAAAAAGAACAACTCACAGCATTAATAAATACTTTCCCTTCCCTGTCCTGACATTTATTAAGATCAGGATACGACATTGCCGATGCTTCAGCTAGAGCCTCTGCATTCGGTATTCTTATACGCCATCAGGCATGGCTCCGACTCTCAGGGCTAGCACCTGATATTCATCAAAAAGTGGCTAATGCCCCCTTTTCAGGTGACCATCTTTTTCGTCTGGGGGCTCAAACGATACTGGATAACCTACAAGCCTCAGGCAGACAACTAAACTATAGTACAATATAGGTACTACAAACCACGCTCTCAGTATAATTATTCATATAAAACTTGACATAATTATATCCAAAGAGAAACCTTTAAAGGCAAAGAACAAGTGACAAGGAACACAACTAAACCGGCCAGTGGCCTCCCTTCAGGCCAGCCCGCACCTCATCTTCTCATTAAAGTCTTCTTGGGGGCTTCAACTAAAGATCAGACTGAGGCCTTTTCCAAAAGGCTCTGTACATCTAGCCACTTTTCTGAGGTATCACTGATCATGAACAAAGATCACATGAACAAGGGTGAGTACCTATACAGAGATTACAAGTCTTAAAAACTCTGCATGTCTTTTTTTGCTTGGTCAAAAAATATATACACACACACATATGTATTTATGCAATCTCAAGAATGAGATCCACTGCCTTATTATTTTGATTATATTCTTTATTTTAGCTTCTTTTTCCAAACAGTACACATAATGGACTCATCATACGAACATTTCAGATTTACGCCTAACAAGGTAGCAGGCTCTGACATACCTGGGACCCCCTTGAAGTAAGATTACTAATACAAGATGGATATGTCAACATCACTCTATTACTTTACATGTTCCTTAAACCAAATGCAAGATTGGTTATAATTATTGACTCTTAAGAATCACTGACTTCCTTTATGTCACAGATACATTGTTTCATTTTGCAAAATTATCTGCTACTTAAGTATCCTATTTATGCCAAATGGATACATTTTCTGCTGTCTTGACATGGCAAAAAAAATGTAAGTCTTAACTTGCTACATTGTAGCACTTCTAAAGAATAATATTGTATTATTTGAGCTACTGTTACAACTCAGGACACAGTAGCCTTTGGCAGAGACTGTTTTTTTTCACTGCAGCCCACTGAGATCAACTATTCAGTCAGTGATGTGGTGGAATTCCTTCTGATTTATTGATATAATTGACATGTCTCACACTGATTGGGCTGTCTACCTCTTAACACATCTGATAAACACCTAATAATAACATGTCTGGCATATATTTTCACTATAACCCTATAACGAATAAGATAATGGAACATTCACAAATAGAATACAAAAATTATTTTCTATGTTGATATGCTACTTGCAGCATTTATTGGTCCTATGACCATAGCATACCTATGGCAGAATGCCATATTTGGCCACCCCACTGCCATATAACTGCTTGGGAATCTCCCAGAAGTAATGACATACTGCAAGAGACCGTTCCATGGACGATAGATCAGTTACGCAAAGATTTCTGTCGTAACAGTAGATCTTCTAGGAATGTCTCTTGCAATAAGTACTTCCCTCCCTCCAACCCCCTGCCATTCTGCAACAGGAAAAATGATGTAGGGTTGGGCAGCTTTGGTACCTTGGTTCCCCTCGGTACCTCGCTTTCCCAAGCCGAAACCGGCAGGGAACGGAGATTACCAGGGATCACCCACTTTTATAGGTACAGCCCAGGAAATGAGGTCGTGTGGGTGGTCCCTGGTGTGGAGACTGCTGGAAGAAACTTCCGTGCTGGAGCGCCACCTATCGGGAGCTCCCAGAAGTAATGACTTACTGCAAGAGACATTCCTAGAAGATCCACTGTTATGACAAAAATCTTTGCGTAACTGATCTTTCTGGGAATAGTATACACTTCACATTTACACCCCCACCCTGCCTCCACTGGTACATGGCACACATGGATCACTGCTTCCAGTATGCAAGATCTGACATCACGGGTGGAGCCAAGGGATATACCGCCCGAGTGGTGGGAGGAGCTCAGCTTGAAGACATTCTAGTGAATTGGCACTTTCCAGTGGAACTGCCAGTGTGTGGATGTGAACTATATACCACTCCTAGAACTATGGTTAACCAATTTTTCCCAGATACAGATGTTTGACAGACCATCCAACCCCCAAGGTCAGCGGCATGGCGGATTATATGACACATTAAGTAATAAAGGTCTACTGGTACTATGATGAATGATGACCAGAACATACTGCGGAATTACTTATTTCACTAACTAATAATGTAACTAACAATATGTAAGTCCAGGATGCCACAGAGAACAATTACAGTGAAACAAAAATGTGAACTTAGTAACAAGACAATGTACTTCAGAAAGAGGGTAACAGTGCTGGTCAAATGTACAGAAAAACTACAACTGGGGCTCAGTGAGATAATACTTTCACGACAGGGGAGCAGTATTGCTTGCTCCCTAATGCCGTGCAAAGCCAGAGCACCTTAGGTATCCAGATCTGCAGGAAGGAGGAAAGGTGAGCATGATCAGTGCTGCAGGCCTCCTAGGCACAGACCCTTAGATCTATTGCTGCAGGGGGGCGTAGGGCCAGGAAGGGTGAGTATGGTAATCCCAGCTAACATGGCGGAGAGGGCCTTCATCGACAGATGGCCAAGGATGCAGATGTGGTTGCTTGAAGCTCAGACCCTCCTCCCCCCAGTGTGAAATGAGCGGTATGTGGGGGAGAGAGTGCAGTGCCATGAACAAGAACAAAGATGCATGAGACGTTTGTAAACATGTCAGTGATACCAAGTCATGGGTAAAATGTTTCTTGTGGGGGGGGGATACAGCGAGAGGGTTCTTGCCTCTTCAATATCAATAGTGCGAGCACCCCCAGAATCCTCCTTGTGAATACATGGAGCCTGTGAGAGTTAGGGTGGGAGCAAAGTGAGCCATTGGGTTCTCAAGGGACCGGGGGGTGCAGTTTTTGCTGCCTCTGGATTTACCAGAGGATTACCACATGCTGTTTTTAGCTCCAGTTCAAGGAGGCTGCTGGTGGCAGAGACTAGTTTTGCTGTAGGTATGGTGGGCTGAAGGCAGCATGAGTATCCGCCCAGCATCTGAAAGTTCCAGGACTGTGGGGCAGCCCCCCCAAGTTGGATCACCCCATCTAGCTGAGCCTGCTGGCAAAATTCAGATTAGAACAGGTCATTAGTCAGGAACTTCACTGATCATTCATTACCTGGAATGTGCTGCAAATGTTGAGAGGCAAGAGACTACAGCAGGGGAGCAGTGCAAAAAGGCAGGTGACTTAGGAAACAGTATACAGGAACCAAATATGCAGACATCCATGAACTTAAATATGTAGCCAATCAGCTGTATAACTCAATTTTTAAAGAAACCCGCCCCTTTATTAAACTTTGTATTTATTGTCTGCGTTGTGCTCTGAAAAACTAACCCCTAGGAGGTCATGGTGTGTCACCAGTTCAAACATGAAAGGTTTTGCCGGCCTGGTGGCGCTGAGAGTTGAGGCGCTGGATGCCACACCTCGCACCATGCCGGCGACCTGTGTTCGGGAACGAGCATGGGTCGTTGGGGGTCAGGGGGGGAGAAGGATTGAGCATCCGGAGGACTGCTCTTCTCGCGGTGGGGGTCCTGAGTGTTGGCATTGACTGACCTCTAGCGGAGGCTGGGGGACAAGCATGCCGCACCTAGACGTGGGGTGGAGCTAGGACAGACACACGCACCCTTGCGTCATTGCACATTCTAGCTCCAAAGGGGACTTTAATTAGGAAAAAATCTCCGCCGCCCCCACGTATGAGCCAGGCACAGTGCCTGACCCTTCAGCCACGACAGTTCTGCTGCAGCGGCCCCACTCAGGGGCTTCCCAAATAAGGGTCGGGTTACGGCCAGGCAAGTCCCATTCAAGGGGTAGGGGGTCGGTGGCTAAAAGAGAGCACTGTAAAAAAAAAACAAAAAAAAAAATATGAAAGGTTTCATGGCATACTCCATGAAACAGTCATTCCACTACAGAAACAGTGTGAGCAGGTGAAATAGGCTACAGTCAGTCCCTGGGTTAGCTCAGAAACTGTCCCAGATAAGATTGAGGAGGTAAGAGAGAGCTAGTCCTGTGGGTAAAAAAGAAAACCGATCCGGGACTTGTTTGAAGGACTGCAGGAAGGTTTGAAGTAAGCAATAAGACATGACAGGGTGTGCGTTAGACACTTTAACACATGGCTAGGAGGCGTAGTGAGGCACGAGGCCACCAGCCGAGTGTGTCCAGCCTCTTAGCCGTGTGTTAATATGTCTAATGCACACCCTGGAGTGGCTTATTGCACTTATGAAATGGCATCTACATTTTAGATGCATATAGAAATTAAAATTATTAGGATTAGGTAAGAAAAAAGTGATTTTATTTGTCCTTATTTTAAATAAAATAGTTCCTCCGCCTGGATGTGTTTTTTTTGTTGTTGTTTGTTTTTTTACTTTAATTTTGTCCTACTGTCACCCCCATAGTTGTTATTGCTTCCCTCGGACAGATGAACATACACGTGGTGCAGTAGTAACTGTGTGCTGTGAGAAGGGAGCACCTGAAGGCATGGAAATAAAGGAGGATGGTCATTTTCTTTCTCCTTTAAATAATACAGGCTTCTTTTTATGGGGGGGCCGCTTGAGGAAAGCGAGCGTATGATGCAGCATGGCTGCAAGTGTGTTGAAATAAATAGAGCGGCACAGGAGCAGCTGTGTTGCTGTGAAAAATTAGAATAGAGCAGCAGAAGTTAGAAAAGTGATGTGTTTTTTTTTGTTTGTTTTTTTTTGGGGGGGAGGGGGATTCGTAGTTTGCGTGGTGCCTGTAGCTTATGAGTCAGATGGATGACCGAACAGTTGGGTGGGTTGTGAGATGGGGATTGCGATTGTGGCAGTTTTTATTTTTGTTTTTTTTTTATGATGCAAGTTGTGTATTTCATTTAACAATATTTTAAGTGAGTAAATGATGTTTTTGGGGTGGTTAGCATCAGAGTAAGGGTGGCATCACTTGTGGCACAAAACAAGATGGCGGCTATTTCATTTGTGAAAATTCTTTGTGGGTAGCATCACCCATATCAATGCCCACTTGCCATAGCTTGACACAGCCTGATCTTTTTGCCATGATGTTAGACATATTAGCACACTTGTAGCAGCCAATCAGAATGCTGCCTTTCTACCAGCCATTTAATAATATCTTTTAGGGTAGCTGCTGATTGAACTTTGCAGGTTTGCTTAGAAGACTCTTGCAGGTCCTGCAGGTGGGTGGCTCTAGCTGTTGTCGGCACCAACTGTTGCAGTTTGGTGATCTGGATTCCTTTGGCATGCAAATCCTGGGTAGCTGCCTGGATGGTATTGTAAAGGACAGGACAGTCTGTGAAGAATACTCACAGCCTGGCTGGAAAGGCATTTGGAAGCACAGTGTCTGTGACCGGAAGGCTGCAAATACAGGTCCATATTTTTTTTTTCTGTGCTCCATCACATGCAGGGAATAATTTATTTATTGAATTTTGTTGACCCGGTAAGCCCACTGGGCCTAGAAGTCCCTTTTTCAGGGGTGACTGGGGGGAGGGGATACAGATGGTAACCAACTGAAATTGAACCAGATTAAGCTGTTGAACTATCTGTTGAATAATCGTGAACTTTGTAAACCCTAACACCTTGGTAAAAAAGCTTCTGCAGCCACAGGCCAATTAAAATCTTTTAGTAGCATAACTTTGGAATTGAAGAATTATGGAGCCAGGCCATTTTTGGGTGTTATCTGGAGAGGGCCGAATGCCTGGTTAGAACGTTCAATGCCGAGGTGGGAAGTCAAGGTGGGAACAGAAAAAAGTATCTAAAAAGTGTATAATGTCCATACCTTTGGTTTTCTTCCTCACCCCATAGATTCTCATATTTTTTTGCCTCCACCTCCCCTCCAGGTTGTTACATATATTTTTTAGCATGTGTATTTTCTGCAGGGCTTCTGTTAGGAGGCAGTTGGTTCTGTCAGCTCGAGTATCAGGTCTGAGATGGCAGTTCGGTGCTTTATAGTTTTAGTGTAGCCAGCTGTTATGATGTTGGCAAACTCTGCTTTGGTTTCAGTACGAAAAGCTTGGTTCACGCTGGATACGTCAAGCTTTTGTTTTGTGGCAGAGTACCTACGTTGGAGTCCAGCTGCTTTCTGAGTCACCATTGCACATGTGGTATGACTCTCATCCACTGGCATCCTCTGGATTGTCGTCTTCTCCTGATGCAGATTTCTCCCCTATTAAGTAGGTAGGTACTTCAGCCGATGAAAAAGTTTGCAGTTTGGTAGTGATGTAGTACCTTTTTCTGAGGAGTTAGGGTCAGAGATAAGATTCAGCCCTCCATGCCAGTTGCTGATATCACCCAAAGTCTTGAGACTCCCTATCTTATGGAGGTCACGCTGTCGCGGCAAACAGTTTGGGTGGAGGGAGGAATTGAGCTTGGAAAGCCATTCCAGTTGCTGAGCATGCTCAGTAGATTCTGACTGTGAGTGTATACTGAATGTTAGTACCAGAAATCCACTTGTAAGTTAGTTACCTCAAGCTAAATCTAATTTGTTTTTATCATAACATTTTTTGTGACAGGAAAAATCGGTCGAAGTGCCTAGTACACTGTAAAATGGGTGTCAGCCGGTCTGCATCTACTGTCATAGCCTATGCAATGAAGGAATTTGGCTGGTCCTTGGAGAAAGCGTATAACTATGTAAAAGGAAAGCGAAATGTTGCACAACCAAACAAGAGCTTCATGAGGCAGCTTGCTGAGTATGAGGGCATTTTAGATGCCAGGTGAGTATTGGATTGCACTTGGTCTTTTTTATTTTATTTGAAAAATGTAAACACAGTTTTCTTAAATGTAAACAAAAGGAAAAAAATCTAACGCTGTTCTTTTCCTGCTCTGTAAATTTGCCTGTTTCCCCCAAAAAAACCAGAATCAATCCTACACCCTTAGGTTCACATAACTTCAACACATTCATATGGTTTGATGCTTTAATTTTCTGTTTTTTTTACCCACTTCGGTGACAGGTACAACTGTGGGGAGCCTGTGGTGCCTACTCCTCTACCTGTAGAGGAGGAGGAATATACCCCTGACCTACTGAAGAGAGAGGAAGATTATGAGGAGGAGGAGGAGGAAGAGGGTGATCTTGTATTGCCTGAGAGCATTGGTTTCAGTTCCACCCTGTCTTCCTGTAGTAAGGACACTGTGATGTATACTCCGCAGTCTCCTCCTGATGAAGCTGCCTTCCAAGCACTTATAAAGCTCATACTTGAACTCTTGGGGTTCTCTGCTGAGGTGGAGGACTCCACCAAGAGGAACCTGTTTGAGTTCCTGGAGGGTTCCTACTGTACCTACGGTTATTATTCCACCTATTCATCCAGCTTTGGAGGATGCCACTGTGGCTGCCTGGCACAGCCCAAGTACCCTGCCTGCTGTTCCTTGAAGGGCAGATTGTACCTGGCTCCTACTACTTAGTCATTTTATTCCTCACAACCTGAGAATGATTCAGTAGTTATCTTGGCTTCACACAGTTGATCTAAAGCTCAACGCCATGAGTTCCTTTTCTCCTGATAAAGAGTCCAGGAAATTGTATGTAATGGGTGAACACCCTTATTGCTCTGCATCCGTGGGTTTATGCATTACTAAATACCAGGCTTCTATGATAAAATATCAAAACAGCCTGTGGAAGTGCTTATCCTTCATGGTAAACAAGCTGCCTGAGGCACCCACCAAAAGTAAGGTCCTGACTGTTGCCCTTGAGATGGATACCAGCAGACATTTCCTGTGTTCCACCTGTGAGGCTTTGGATGCTTCCACTCATACTGCAACCTCTGGTATTGGCCTCCAGCACTGCTCCTGGCTTAGGGTGGCTGTTTTTGTGACTTATTTGCAACAGTCAGTCCTTAATGCCCCTGTAGTCAAAAATTATGGGGCCATGATGCAGAAATAGCTCTGAGACTTAGTCTTCGAAAATGACTCGCCACACTCTCAAGGCTCTTGACTCCTCAGCCCTACCATGGATAAGGCAGAGTTTCTTTTCATAGGCCTTCATCCCACCTTGCCTGTGGTTAAGTCTATATGCCAGGCCATTGGCCTCCATGTACGCCAACTGTTCTCCCCCCTTGCCTCCAGGTGCTCACTCCCAGACTCCCAAGAGCACAGTTACTGGTGATGCACCAGTCACCCCAGGTATCTTCTGCATTCCCTCCACTCCCCTGCATCCCCCAGAAGACCCTGGGATACTGAAAGGGGGGGCAGGATTTCACTTTTCCTGCTAAAATGGAGAGAGATCACAACAGATGACTGAGTCCTGGAAATAATTCAGAAAGGTCATTCTTTGGAGTTACTCTCAACCCCTCCAGTGCATCCCTCTCCTCCCTGTCATTATCCTTCAGAGCACTTGCCTGTCCTGTTAAACAGAATGTAGACTGTTGGCCAAATGGGTGATACTACCCATTCCTGTCTCAGAACACAACCGGGGTATTACTCCTGGTATTTTCTGGTTCCCAGGTGGACAGGTGACTTAAGAGTGTTCCATCCTGGCCCTTAGGGTCTGGAACAAATACAAGAAATCTCATGTGGTATCAATTCAACCCCTGCTGCCCCTGTTCATACAAGGGGATTGGATGTGCATCCTGTGCATAAAGGATACTTATCTTCATATCAAGCTGTGACCTTGCCATCAACAGTACTTCCATTTATGTCGAATGGCTTCCACTAATAGTTTTGTGCCTTGCCTATTAGCCTATCCTCTGCACCACATGTCTTCAATGAATGTTTAACAGTGGTGTCCACAGCTATCTGGATGTAGAGACTTTACATCTTCCCTTGCATGAATGACTGGCTTCTGAAAGACCCATCCCAGACTGTGGTCCTTAAGACACTCTTTCATACCCACCAGCTATTCAACCAGTTGTGTCTGTTGGTAAACAAACCCAAATTAGTCCTTCTACTCTGCCAGCTTCTCCAATACACAGGTGCTGTGCTGGACATTTTATTGGCTTGGGCCATTCTTCTGGAGAACTGTACCACTATGCTGATGGCTCAGACAAGTCTGGTTTCATCCAGTTTCAGTGTTTCGGTCAGTTGCTTATTTCGACTTCTTGACATGGTGTCAGCTGCCGTCATGACTGTTTCTCTGGCATATCTGCACATGAGGGTCCCTCAGTGGACTTCATGTACAGCTGGATCAGCACTGCGATGAGCTGGAACACTTGGTCCAAGCCAGATCATCACTCCACCCTACCCTCCTTTGGTGGTTGGATTTCTGCTCTTTCGCTCCAGAGCCTGGATTTTTGTAGTGAGATCCACTGGCCTCATCTGAAAGGAAGATTCCTATACATGTTTCCCCAAGTCCCTTTAATCCAGAGGGTCTTAGTCAAGCTTTGAATGGAATGGGCCACCCTGATTCTAGTGGCTCCATTCTGCCCAGACAGATTTGGTTCCCCCACTACAGCAGCTAGCGGTGGAATGGCCTGTCAGATTTTCTCTTCAAATGGGACATCTGTCACAGGAGCAGGGCTGTCTGGTGTATCTAGATCTTCAGTCCTTGCACTTCCATACCTGGCTACAGAGAAGTAGAACTCTCCCACTTTAGGGGTCTCCCCATGTGGTCACAAAGGTTCTGCTGGCAACTCTAAAGCTTTCTGCTCAGCATGTCTACTCTAAGAAATTGAAATGTTTCAGTGTCTGGTATGCCTCTCATTCCCTGGACCCTGTTTTGTGTCCAGCGAGACAGATTCTGGCTGACATCTTATTCTGTCAGAATCAAGCCTACAGTATTCTTCTGTGAAGGTGCACTTAGCAGCTGTTTTTTCCTTTCACACCCTCATAGATGGGAAGGCAGTAGCCCAGCCTGTTGCGGCATGCCAGCCAACGACCATTGCCAGCTCCCTCACTAACCTCAGTTTTGTTCTTCCTGCCATCAAATGCACACCTTGGGAGTATAGCACCTCATTTTGCCTCTTTGTTGCTTGTTTTTCTACTGCATCACCATAAGTTTTTCTTATTTGTAGTGTCGCCTGTGTTTGTTACTTTACCGCAGTGCCAAAGCCCAATTTAAAAGGGCCAAGTCATTGAAAGTCTGACAGCTGCCCATTATGCATTGTTGCTCCTGTGGGAAATCAATGGCTGTTACAGACCAGTATCAGACCTGTGTGGCCTTTCTTGGATCAGAGCACAAAATGGATACATGCAATGCCTGCTTTTCCATTTACTTGGAAATCAGTCATAAGTGAGGGAAAAAATATACATTTTTTTCTCTACTTTTTGTTCATGAATGCATGTGCTTTGTGGTCTAAAATCTCTTAAAACTTTTACATTTGAGGCTGGCCCAGTGGTGTGGAGGGCTAAGGTGCCAAGTGCCTTACCTCCTGCCGGTGACACATGTTTGGAAACGAGCACAGGTTGCTGGTGGTTAGCCGGGGGGGGGGGCACTGGGAAAGGATTGCGCGGCAGGCTGGCAGCTGTCCTGTCCCAGATTGGGTTGGTTGGCCATCTTGGCTCTTGGCTGCCACCAGGTGGAGGCCTAGTGGTAGCTCATAGGAGCTCAGAGCAGCAGACATAAGTCGGGGAGGGGGAGGGACTTACAGTGCCAGGATGCATGCATGCCACCACACCCACAGGAAAATGGATGGCATGACAGGGACGCATGAAGCCCACACACTGCGCCTCCACCCGCTGCATTACTGGAACAACCTGTTGGCAACACTGGTTTGGGACAGTGGGTGGAGAGAGAATGGCCCTCCTCTTCCCGACCCCACCACGGGGTAATCAGTGGGGGTACCAGCTGCTGAGGTATGCCTGGGGGAGATGACAAGTGGTACGGAGTGGTGGGGTTTAGGTAGATGGGGAGCCATGCCACATCATGGTCTCAGGAGCAGTTGATTTGGGGGGCTTTTAAATTTGTCCTTTTTTCTAATCACAAAACAAACACAAAGCCTTATTCTGGGAAAATATGTTTATATTTTCAAGGTGGTGCACCAATAAAATACAAAATACAAGGAACAAAAACCAGTGCACCCACATACTCCAGGGTCCTTCTACAGTCCATATCCTGTCTATACAGACCAGTGTTCATAAATCACATGTCAGTGCGCACAAAAAATCCTTATTTGGGTGAAGCATGCTTTTCTAGGGATGTGGATATGTTGTTCTATCCACACTGTCTGGCATGACCTTTCCCCTTTAAGATTCACCAGAAAGTCTCAAAGCTGGCTTCTCCCACCCACCCAGGTGGTATATCCCTCAACTCCATCTACCTGACACCAGATCTTCCTTTCCATTGGAAGAAGCAGGTCCCGCATTACCACTCCCACGCTGAGTAGGCCCTGGCATTTAAATCTTCGGATTTACTTCCAAAACTCAAACTTAAACTTGTCAGAGTTTCTTCCACATGATCTTTGATCACGACTATGATGAAGGTCAAGTCCTCGCGCAGGTTACACCCCTGCCCTGTGTAGTCAGAAGATGTTGAGCACCCACCACTGCCACTGCGTGTTTATTGCCTGGGGCACGATCATGATACCCAGGCCTCAAGCATGTGTCGCCGCTTCACCTGAATGTGCTCAACTAACGCTCCCGCCTGTTTGCAGCTGGGCTGCCTGGAAAACGGAACCTGCCAGTCAAATCAAAAGAAGCCCATTGGTAGACCGACCCGGTGGCTCTGAGGGTTGAGACACTAGGCGCCACACCTCGCTCCACACCAGCGACTCACATTTGGGAATGAGCACAGGCTGCTAGGGGTCAGCAGGGAGGAGAAGGATTGTGCATCTGGAGGATAACTCTCTTTCTCCGAGGAGACTCAGCAGTCAGAGCTTGCCTGGCTAGTGGAGGCTGGGGGCAGGTGCACTGATGCCACAACCACGAGGGACAGGGAGTAGCGCAGATGCCAGGCAGGGCCGCACACAGAACATTTTGTGTGTGGCTATCATGGGCGTCCTTGCCGCCACCCCTGTGGAGAGAGAAAACTAAGAAAAATAGCTCGGCAGATGACCGGGGAGCTCGCAGGCCCCGCACTTGGCCAGCCACGGCGCAATCCTGGATCCGGACTTGGTGGAGGAGGGCCCCCTCCACTACCTCACCGGGGGGGTAAACCCTGGGAGCATATGTGCCGGTTGGGAGACGCCAGGGTTGGGGCTCCCCTGATCACGAGGGCTGCAGCAGCAAGGAGCATAAAAAAATAAAAACCCATTGGGTGGTGTCCGCAGCCGCGGGGTCCGCCGAGCAGTTGGAACAGATGATGGCTTTCAAGGAGGAGGCAGCCGAGCAGTCCTCTTTGGTGTCTGTTTTCATTCCTCTTAAACTGGGATCTACCTTTTTAGGCTCCTTCAAGGAGTTGGGCCAGTCTCTCCCGACTGAGGAAGAGGGCCCTTCGGGCTCGCACAGCTCACCGTCCAAAGAGTCGAGAGACAAAGATAAGATTCACCGTTGATGTTCTTGGGACAGAGCGATTTTGGTCCCAGAAAACTTTGGTTTTGACCATAGTCAAAACCGCAGCCTTAACTGCTGGCTTCACAGTGCTCCCATCAGGCCACCTGCTGAAATACAAGTCAATCCGGCCTAGATTTTTCTTGACCCAGTAGAACCGCTTTCTCTCGATGAGGCTGACAATTCTCTTTTCTAACCCCAGTAATGCTCAGGATATTCATAACTTTATGCAGTAAGCCTGGAGGGTTTGGACTGCCCAGAGAGAAAAATACAAGTTATGAATGTCTGAGTATCACTGGGAAGAAACAACATTACTATGGTAAGTAATTTTTTCTTTAGGACTCTGGTCCTTCTGACCAATGAGCCAATCCCACCCATCGGGCTGGATCCCAAGGCTCCAGTAGACCAGGAGGAGCTGTGGCACTCTCTGGCTCCCTCCGAGTGACCCAGTCAACCCCCCCCCCCATTCTCAGCATCATAAGAATTGGCGCTGCCATTATTCTTCTTCCTTGTCCTCCTCAGCTGAGGGGGGGCTTCAACGCAAGTTGCGTCCGTGCTATGATGACCTCATGTGGCAGCAGTTGTTTCTGGCTGGTCAGAAGCCGACACCGGCTCAGACCCCAGCTATTACCTTGCTGTCACCATCCCAGCCATTGCCCACGCCTCCGGAGTTTCTGGAACTGGTCAATACCACCCCTCCGCCCACAGAGCTGGTGAAGACCATTCTGGCTTGGCCCAAACTGGCCCCTCCACCGATCATGTTGGATCCTCCACCTTGTCAGCCACCATCTGGGGCTCCTCCATGGAGTCTCTGCCAGCTAAGGGGCCTTCCCATTGGCTCTCTGTCACTCTAACACCCGACTGTCCACAGCGGGTCAAAGGTGACACAGGTGGTCGGCCACTGTACGGGGACTCTTCGGAGTCAGACGACAACTTCTGACCCCACTCCCGACCAGTCAACGAAGAGTCATTTGGGGATCTCTCCACAGAGGAGGGCCCTTCATCCTTCTTGGGCATCCTCCGTCTCATCTCCGAATCTACAGGGATGCAGTTGGAGCCCATTCAGAAGCAGGCCCGTCACCCCCCTTACTGATATCCTGGATAAGGGGGATTACTAACTTTGGCCTTCCCAGTTGCCGAGGCTATCGTGGGTCCTGGAAGTTTGGCAGCACCCTGCTTCTTGCCCTGCACCATCTGCCTGTATGGCCACAAATATGTGATGCCCATCGGTTCCCTTTTGGGGTTCATGGAACACCCCTCTGCCGAGGGGATAGTGACCGATTCCATGTTCTGGCATTCGATCATAAGGATGTGTATAAACCTCCGGACAAGGATTCCAAGATGTTGGACTACTCTGCAAAAAAGGTTTATGCTGCCTCCTCACTCCGTCTCTGCCAGGCAAGCTCAGCCATCATCATGGCACGTTTCTCCCATGCCCTCCTGGAGGCCCTGGATGAGGTGCTTTCTTTTCTCCCTGCAGACCTCCAGACCACGGTCAAGCAGATCCGGGATCAGGGTTGTGCTGTAGCCAAACTGCAGCTCCCAATGGCCCTGGACATTGGGGACTCTTGTGTTCACTCTGTGGTGGCTGCCATCGCCATGTGCTGTAGGGCCTGGCTGAGAATCTTGACCTTTATGACAGATACCCAGCAT
The DNA here is from genome assembly GCA_016271365.2 of Neoceratodus forsteri. Taxonomy (NCBI): domain Eukaryota; kingdom Metazoa; phylum Chordata; order Ceratodontiformes; family Ceratodontidae; genus Neoceratodus; species Neoceratodus forsteri. Next base: position 188,515,773 of record JADMNL010000027.1, read on the forward strand.
AAGTTAATGGACATTCCCTTTCTGGGTACCGACTTGTTTGGGTCTGGAGATGACTGTCACCTACAACACATAGAGAAGTCTAGTGCCACCTTGGACTCTGTCCAGTCCATCCAGAAGGACTGTAAGGGCCCCAAGCAGCAGAAGTGCAAGCCTTTTTGGCCTTCCACCCTTGTGGCCAACCAGCCCAATACCAGTCTGGGCAGCAGGTTCAGTCTTGGCACCCCTGGCCCAAGTCATTGGCTTTGTTGCCCCAAAAGCCTGGAAGCAAAGGTCCTGGTGGCACTTTGGCCAGGTCCTCCTCCTCCTCTGCCAAGCTTGCACAGTGACTGAATGGGGGTTGCCAACCCCATACCCATCACACCTCCCCTGGGTCCTCTCATGGGGGGCTGGCTCTGCCACTTCCTTTTTGCCTAGTCCACTGTTACCACAGACAGGTGGGTTCTGGAGGTGGTCGGTCAGGGTCTGCCTCTGGAATTTGAGCACTACCCTCTAAGCTGAGCCCACACCCCACGGGAAGGCTTGGTATCTGCAGACACTCAGTTGGCTCTCTGAGCTGACATAGCACAACTCCTCCACAAGGAGGTGATGGTCAGAGATGCGGATCCTCTTGTGCACCCAGGGTTTGTCTCCAGGTACTTCCTGGTACCAAAATGGATGGGGGGGCTGGTGCTCCATTCTAGATCTGCACGACCTGAACAAGTTTCTCAGGTTCTGCACCTTCAGGATGGTGACTCTGTTCCAGATCATCCCATCTGTCGAGCAAGACATGTGGTTCTGCTCTGTGGATCTTCAGGATGCATTCTTCCACGTCCCGATCTGTCCTTCCCACTGAAGGTTCCTCTGCTTCCAGGGAGACTGAAGGTTCCTCCGCTTCTGGGCAGAAGGACATCTGTACAAGTTCCAGGCCATGCCATTCAGCCTCTCCTTGGCTCCCAGAGTCTTCACCAAATGCATAGCAGTGGTGGCAGCACACCTGAGGCATAAGGGGGGTTCTGGGTGTACCCATACCTGGACGACTGGTTGATAGCAGGTCCCTCCAGGCAGGAGGTGGAGCAGTCCAGGGATCCGGCCCTTCAGACCTGCATCGACCTGGGCTCTCTCTTATCAACAAGGCCAAGTTGGAACTCACGCCCACACAGGTGATCAATTTCATCAGGGCAATGCTCTACTTTTGCCGAGGCAGAGACAGGCTCCCGGTGGACAGGGCGGAGGTTCCCTTCTCCTATGCCCAATCATCTCTGGTGGGGCACTTACACCCTGCCCAGGACTTCCTGTGCCTCTTGGGTTACATGGCAGCCTGCACTACCATGGTCCATTGGCGCTCCCTGCAGTGAGAGCTGGCCAGTCAGTGGCCGCAGCGCACAGGTCACTTCAACCAGCTGGTCACACTGACTCAGAGGATGTGGGCCACTCTCCAGTGGTGGACCATCCCAGAGCATCTGCAGGAAGAGATCCTGCTTGTTCACCCTGAGCCAACAGTCACCCTGTTGACCAATGCATCTCTCTTGGGCTGGGGTGCCTAGCTAGGGGAACACAGTGTCCATGGGCTCTGGACCGCTGAGAAGTCCCGATGCCACATCAACCTGCTTGGAGCTCTGAGCAGTTCGGCTGGTGCTGACTGCATTTGCTCTGTTTGTTCGGGGTCAAGTGGTTCAAGTCCAGACAGACAACACCACAACCATGTACTACCTCAACAAGCAAGGAGGGATGCATTCCCTGCCATTGTGCAAGGAAGCACTTTGCACATGGACCCAAGTGCACAGCCTGGAGGTGGATCTCCTAGACATCCACGTGGCACGAGCCTCCAGTCAGTTGGTGGACACCCTCAGCTGGGTGGGCGAGGCATCTCACGAGTGGTCCCTCCACCCAGAGGTAGTTTACAGTCTGTTCTCCCAGTGGGGCACCCCTCAGGTGGTCCAGTTTGCCTCCAAGGAGAATGCAAAGCTGAGGCTGTATTGTGCCCACCCCCTTCAGCAAGGCTGTCTGCAGGGGGATGCCTTCTCAAGCCCATGGACCTCAGGCCTCTTCTATGCCTTCCCTCCACTTCCCTTGATCCACAAAGTGCTGCTCAAGGTCAGAAGGGACAAGGGACAAGGCACAGGTGATCCTGGTGGCTCCGAACTGGCCCCGCCAGTTTTGGTACCCAGATCTCCTCAGCCTCAGCAACAGGCTCCTGAAGCATCTTCCAGCATGCCCAGACCTGCTTTCCATCAACCAGGGGAAGGTACTCCATCTGGACCTTCAGCCCTGCACCTGATAGCCTAGTTCCTGAGTGGCTAGAGATCCAGGCTTTGGGTCTCTCTGAAGATGTCTTCACTGTTGTGGAGGCCTCTCTGAAGGAGTCGACAAGAAAATGCTATGCCTTCAAGTGTAAGAGGTTCTCCATTTGGTGTCAGGGCAAGGGGTTGGACTCTTTGACCTGTCCAGTGGCCAGCATTTTGGATTACCTGTGGTCCCTCTCCAAAAGGGACTGCGGTCGATGGCCCTTAAGGTGCACCTGGCAGCCATCTCCACTTACCGGGCATGGGCTGGTCAGTGGTCGATGGTGCAGGAGACAGTGGTTTGGCACTTTTTCAAGGGCCTGGATCAAATATCCACTTCGGTGCGTGAACCTCCACCTCCATGGGATCTGTTCCTGGTACTGGCAAAGCTCATGGGCAAGCCATTCAATCCGATGCACAAGTGTGAGATGTCACATTTGTCATGGAAGACTGCCTTCCTGGTGGCCATTATGTCAGCCAGAAGGATTGGGGAGCTCCAGGAGCTTTTGGTGGAGTCTCCTTACCTGGTCTTCCACAGGGACAAGGTTGTCCTGCGCCCCAACCCAAAGTTCCTCCTGAAGGTTGTGTCAGTGTTTCACCTGAATCAGATAATGATGATGACTCTTCTGGTGTTCTACCCTAATCACACCTCAGATGCCAAATACAGGCTCCATATTTGGACCTGAGGCGCGCGCTCACTCATTATAGAGTGCACAGCTGGAGTTTGGGGAAAGGTTTGCCAGCTGTTTGTCTCCTATGCTGAAGCCACACCTGGCAGAGGATTGGCAGATGGATTACATCTTGCATTGATCTCTGCTATAGGTTGGTGGGTAGGGAGTCTCCCAGAGGGCTAAGGGCTCATTTCACCTGCCATACATACCGCTGCATCGGTGGCTGCTTCTAGGGATGTCCCTATCCAGGAAATCTGCAGGGCTGCTACCTGAAAGTCAGCACACACCTTCATTTCCCATTACCACCATGATCTTGAGTCATGCCGGAATTCAGGTTTTGTGGCCTCAGTTCTCCAATCTGTGTTCCCTAAGTAGGGTGTGTGTGTGCGCCTTGTTTCCCTCCTTCTGGAGAACTGCTAGGTGTCTGCCAGACAGTGTGGATAGAACAACATATCCACGTCCCTAGAAAAATAGGTTACTCGCCTGTAACAGTAGATCTTCTACGGACTGGTCTCTTGCAGTAAGTCATTACTTATGGGAGTATCCACCAGGTGTTGCTGTCACACAGCAGCTTCTTCTAGCAGTCTTCCGTGGGGGCTGCCCACACGACATTACTTCCTCTGGATGTGTATAAGAGTGGGTGGCCCCCAGTACCCTCTGTTCATTTTCCTGCTGGCTTCAGCTCGCACAGCTCTCCTGGGTTGCAGTCTCTGACTTGAACTTGAACCGATTGTTCTACCTTCTGTTCTGGGCCTGTGGCCTACTCACAGTACCCCCGGACTTCTTTTATACAGCAGGCCCAGTGTTCCATTAGAATTCCTGGTACACCTGCTGCTCCTTGGCCTAGGCAGTCTTGCTGGGTCTGTGGATTCACAAGGGCTGCTGTTAACAGCCCAGCCCAATTTTGCTTCTCTCTGCCGGGCCTGTGGAACACTCCCAAGCCCTGGCTCTTCTACTTCCAGGGCCTGGGCCTACGCACAACTTGCTGCACCCTCGGCTCCTGCCTCTGGTCCTGGGTATGTGTACTACTCCCAGGCCCTGGCTCTTCTACTTCCACTAGGCCGGGTCAGTGCTTCTCACAGTGCTTCCAGCCCTCCTTGCTCACAGCACCCCTGCTGCTCCCTGGCCCAGGCTCTCTTGCTGGGCCTTGGGACTTGCTCATGGCTGATCATCCAGCCAGGCCAGAATGGACCTCGGGGGGCTGCCTTAAAGGCTTCCTGGTCAAGGGCACTCGTTCCAGGCATAGGAGGGAGCAGGATTCACACTTCTCACACTCCCTCTGCCTTACTCCATCGATGGTGGCTTCTCCATAGCCGATGGAGCGTTCCTCGTCGTTGGGGCTGCTCCCCCCATCGACTGAGCCTGCTGGACTTGTTTTATATTTGGGCCTCGTCCCATCAACAGAGCTTGTTTCTGAATGTCTCCCTTTGATGGGCTGTGGTTCCGTCAACGGAACACTTTCATCGCCGGGATGTTTCCATTGATGACAACTTGTTGTTTGCTTTTCCTCATCGACAGGAGCTCTTCTCCCATTGACAGGTGATGATTCTGCTGTTCTCTTATTGATGGAGGCATATTCTCCATCAACAGGACACTCCTTGTCAATGGGGAAGCCTCTCCCATTGATGGAATGCCATATTTTGCATGCCTCATTCATGGGACAGCTTCCACCATCAATGGAGAAGCTTGTTTCTGGTCTCTCATTGACTGGAATGATTCCACCATCAATGGAGGAGCCTCTTCTCCTTCCCTCCTTGACAGGGATGCTTCCCTTGGTGATGAGGGCCTCCCACCCAGGGACTTCCCCCTGCTTAGGGCTTTGCTCCCATGCCCCCGCCCCTGCTCGTCCTGGTACCGGCACTTTGTTTCAGCATCCTCGGTGGTCTCCCCCACCCCAATCGCCCGTTTTGCACCCTTTGGACGTCATTTTTCCCGGGCCTTCAGCCCCGCTGAGAGGACCCGACCCTGAGTCCCTTACCCCTTTGCTGGTCCTGGACCACAAGGGTCAGAGTGCCTTCCCCGCTATTCGGGATCAGCGGTTCCCAGGATGGCTCACCCTCCTCCTAGCGCCACCCTTGGACGCCCTCAGTTTCTGGACCTCCCCCTGTCACAAGTGCTGGGAATCACCCACATTGTGCTGAGGTCCTATGGTCCATGGGCCAGGGTCCGGCCTCAACCTGTTCCCTCTCCCCTCCGCCCGGGTGCCTGCGCCCAGATCCGGCACTTCCCACCTGGTCTCCCCCCTCCCATTTATGTGGACTCCCTTTATGGAGATTCCAGGATGGAGGTTCCTTTCATGGGGGATGTTCATGGGGGGGATCTCACGGACCATGGGGACCTTGGTTCCCCTCCTGTCCACGTCCTCCTTTTTGGAGGCCGCCCCACCTGACCCCCTGCTCCCTCCTCTCTCCCAGATCTCTCCTTCACGGAGCTCATGCTGCAGATCCAGCATGCTTTTGGCTTCCCTGCTGCAGATCAGGACTCCTTTCGTCGGGACATGGCTGCCTACCTCGATGTTCACAAGGAGCCTGCCGTGGTTGTCCTGCCTTTGATTCCTGCGTCTTTTCACGCACTGTCTCATATTTGGTCTCATTCTGCTTCCACTCAGCCTGCCCCTCATGTCCCTGATCAGCTCAGCTGCTGTCTGCCATGCCCTCCCTTTCCCATCACCTGCTCCATGCGTACTTCGATGCGGTTGATGCATTGGCCCACCTCTCTGCCTCTGGCCTCCCCTTTGGCACTTTGCTTGGCTGCGGGTTTCGGGTTTGCCACCTGGCATCCAGCTGTCAGTTGCCGATGCCCTTTTTTCTGGGACCATGCTGTTTGGACCTGGTGCTCAGTCCATCCTGGATTCCCTTCCGGCTTTGGGGCATACTCTCCAGTCTTTTCAGGACCTCTATCATGCCCCCGAGTCCTACCCCTATACCCCCCTCCACGGGTGGGCTGCCTCATGCCCAGCCCCCTACCAGGGTGCCTCTCAGGACCTTGGTAGGAGCTCCAGGGGGGGCAGCTCAGTCTTCCCCTCCGGTGTGCCCACCCCTCACGTGGGGCAGGACCCGCTTCTGTGCCTTAAACTGTTTTTCAGGGTTTCCCCCGCCTCCTCTTGCAGGCCTCAGAGGCGCCCGGGGATCTCTCTACCTTTTCTTGGAGGCTTACTTCCAGACTGGATGCTTCATTCCTTCATGCAGATCTGGTTAGAACTCCTGCTACTCTCCCTACTGGAGCCCTTCAGTTGCTGCTTCCTCTGACCATCCGGGATGTTTTCCCCCCAGTGCTCCTCTTTCTGCTTTCTGATCTGCTCTACTTGTCTTTCTACTGGATTTGACTTTCTGCCAGAGCCTGTTGACCTCTGCCTCGTCGGGATTAATCACTGTGCCTGGCCACCTACAATTCTTTGTACATCATGCTTCCTGCATGCTGTCCTCCCCCACCTTTGAGCCTATCTGCCTGAGCGGGTGTGGTTTGAGTTGACATTTCTCTTCTGTTTCATGCCAGTTGTCTTCATATAACTGTTGGCCTATCTGCCTGCACGGAAGAGGTTTGAGTTGCCATTTCTACTAAATATCATACATGTTGTCCTCCCCATCTTCGGCCTATCTGCTAGAGCGGGTGCGGTTGCAGTTGACATATTTCCTATGAAATTTACTTCTTTGGCGTCGTGGACAGCTGGGTTTTGCAAGGGCTCGACCGTCGGGCGTGCCCTCTGGCCCAGCTTCCAGTCTTGCCTTTCATCCCATTTGGATTTTACTGCTTTGTAATCTCCCATAAATAATGCCTTGCTGCAAGAGACCAGTCTGTAGAAGATAGTACAGTTACATAAGAACTCACCGTAACAGTAGATCTTCCAGGGACTGTCTCTTGCAGTAAGTCCCCCGTCCTTCATCCCTCTGCCTTGTTGCCTTGTTGCCTTGAATCTCTGCAACTCAGGATGCTGGGTGGGATCGCTGTTCTCTGTTTCTTGGCCCTCATTTACCTCAGTTCAGGCCATGCTCACCAAAGCCGATGGTGAGCAGAGGATACTGGGGGCCGCCCACTCTTATATACATCCAGAGGAAGTGATGTCATGTGGGCGGCCCCCACGGAAAACTGCTAGAAGAAGCTGCAGTGTGACAGCAACATCTGGTGGATACTCCCGTAAGTAATGACTTACTACAAGAGACAGTCCTCTGAAGATCTACTGTTACGGTAAGTTCTTACATAACTGTACTTTTTAGGAGTGGTATATGTTGTTCATCCATACGGACCCACCCGACCTCCCCAGCTTTGGTGCTCACACTCTGCTTTCCAGTGGGCAAGATCTGGCGTCAGGGGGCGCATCAATGGATATACCACCCGGGTGGGTGGGATGAACCAGCTTTGAGACTTTCCGGCGAATCTTAAAGGGGAAAGGCCATGCCAGACGGTGCAGATGAACAACATATACCACTCCTAGAACTACTGTTACAAGTGAGTAACCATAGAAACATAGAATTTGACGGCAGATAAGGACTGCTTGGCCCACCCAGTCTTCCCATTTCCCTACCTAATGGATAAGCTGCAGATCCTAGTTAACCAGCAGCCTACTTCTTCCTACCCCACCCCCTAGAATTCCCTTATGACTGTCCCATGCATGCTTGAATTCCACCACTGTTTTTGACTCCACAACCTCCTCCGGAAGGCCGTTCCATGCATCCACAACCCTCTCTGTGAAAAAATACTTCCTTACATTACCTCTGAGCCCCCCATCTTCAAATTGTGCCCCCTTGTTCTTGCACACCTCTTTTTTTGAAAGATGCTGCCCTCTTGGACTTTGTTGATTCCCTTGAGGTACTTGAAAGTTTCGATCATGTCCCTCCTCTCCCTCCTTTCCTCGAGGCTATACATATTAAGCTCCTTAAGTCTCTCTTCATGTGTCTTCCAGTGCAGACCCTGCACCATTTTAGTTGCCCTCCTCTGGACAGCTTCCATCCTGTCTATGTCTTTGTGGAGACTGGGTCTCCAGAACTGCACACAGTGCTCCAGATGGGGTCTCACCAGCTGTCTGTACAGAGGGATAACAACTTCCTGTTTTCTACTGGTGATGCCTCTCCCTATGCATCCCAGTATCCCCCCAGCCCTCCTTACTGCCCTCTCACATTGCTTGCCCACCTTTAGGTCATCTGATATGACTACCCCCAGGTCCCTTTCCATTTTTGTTGTTGTCAGTATCTCACCCTCCATTGTGTACTATCTTACAGGGAGGAACAGGGTGCAGGAATACACTATTTTTAGGCAAAAAAGATGTTCCAGGACTAGAGGGCATGGGATGAAGTTGGAGGGAGGACGATTCAGAGGAAACGTGAGGAAGAATTTCTTCACAGAACGGGTGGTGGACAAGTGGAACACCCTGCCAGAGGAACTGGTGGGGGCTGAAACAATCACGGGATTTAAGAATGCATGGGATAGACATAAAGGAATTCTGAAGGTCAGGGGTAAGGGGCAACAGACTTCTAGGAAAACATAAACTTAACTTACAAGCTCAAATGGGCAGACTGGGTGGGCCATAGGCCCTTATCTGCCAACACTGTCTCTGTATCTATGTACTCTTCCCCTGGGTTTTTGTTTCTCAGGTGCATTACCTTGCACTTCTTAGCATTGAATCTAAGCTGCCATACATTTGACCATTCCTCTAACTTGCAAGTCCTTCTCATCCTTTCCACCCCACCTTGTGCATCAACTCTGTTACAGATCTTTGTGTCATCTGCAAAGAGACATACTTTTCCTTCCAGTCCCTCTGCAATGTCGCTTATAAAGACATTGAAGAGGACTGGTCCTAATACTGAACCCTGTGGTACCCCACTAGTAACCCCTCTTTCTTCACTGTGGACTCCCTTTACTATTACCCTCTGTGTCCTATTCTCCAGCCAATTCTTCACCCAGGCTATCATCTTGGGACCCACTCCCAGGTCTGTTTTTTTTTTTTTTTTTTTCAGCAATTCATAGTTCCTAAACTACAAAATTTACTGCTTGAAAGATGGATCAATCAAAGACTAGATGGCTCGCACTGTCCCCATCTGCCGACACTTACGTCATGTTCTTATGATGGCATGACATAGATAAGATAGATAGCTGGATGTTAAATATGCATAATTTTTTATGAGCAACCCAATGACATCACAAGTGGTCTGGGATCACAAATAAAAGGTCCTGCAAATTGTTTATTCGGTGTATGCCATATTTGATTTATTCAGTCATGTGGATTTGTTGGTAAAACAGTCGGATGTGCTCCTGTATCATAAAAGTTACAGTTAAAGTTCTATAAATCTGAGTAATATCAAATTCCCGAATGACACTATGACAGGCATCTGTTGTTAAGGACCTGCAGTTAATGTTTTAGGCCAATAGGGAAGAGCCATACGGTGCACATTCAGCGTACCCTTTTGTAATTATTCCTGTCAGAGTGTGGGAGAATGTTATGGCCTGGAGTGGCCCCACTAATCCTTCCAACCTCTGGGGCAGAATAAAAACCAGCTTCAAGTGGGATTCTGGTAGATCTGTCCCTGAGTGGGAAAACAGCAAGGAGACAACTGGTATGAGTGGGGGAAGGGTCCTTCTCTGCGGGTGGTAAAAGCAGTGCTGCAGAGATCCTTTTGGGAGTCCAGGCAGATTGGGAAGCTATAAGGTCATGAACTGATACACTGGAGGGGTGGGAGGAAGATGACTGACTGAGTTGTGTAAATGTAATTTAATAAATTGCAAGAGGATGGACTAGGAGGGAGTAGGTGAAACACCCAGAGTGGGGGAAAAAGTAATCGAATTGTCACCAGTCAGGCAGGCAAGGGGGGTTGTGGGAGCTGAAATACCTAGAGATACAAAAAATAATATAATTACCATTGAGCAGACTGGAGGAAAGGGGAGGACCCAAAAGGTGGAGCAAGCCAAAAGCAATGCAGCTATCAGTAAGCATGAAGTGGGGGGTAGTGAGTTGAAAATTTCTAAGGTGGGGGAAAATAGTAAGGTCTCAGTCAGCTCAAACTCCTACTGAACTATTTAAATAGTGTTTCCAAAGCTGGGACCCAATATGATGGATTTTTTTTTTTTTTTAAGAAATCAGGACATCCAGTTGGTATCTTGGGCTGCCAAGCAAAGTGACTGACAGCTTAAGAGATCAATGGGTAAAACTTTTTTTATTGACCAGGTAGCACACTAGACAAATGCTTATTTTCAGGCATGACCCAGAAGATTACTAGGTGAGGAGGCAAACAAGTCGTCACATTACATCAGATGAAAACACTGCAATAACAGTACAGTATATTAAATGGAGGGCATATAACACAGTGTACGCTTATGATGTACTGTGACATACCTAACACCAAGATATCATATCTCAACATTGGCTATATAATCTGCAAGATATCACATGTTGTATGTTGTGTATGTAGATAAACTGCTATCTATAGATAGCTATAGAGCTGTAGATACATACACGCATACATGAACACTGAAGTCAAAGGAGGCATGATACCGTTTCACTACATACTGTGATTTTTGTTATTTTTATGTAGCAAACAGCGACATAACAAACTTTGGAGACGACAACCAGAAAGCAACACGGCAGAATGTGCGACTGACTCCATCCTGCAGAGAACTTCTAAACCACATGATCTGAACATAATCCTGGAAAATAAGCAGTCTGAAAAATGTAATGAGGTTGGGCCTTCTCATGGCAAAACAGATATGGTGGATTGTGACGTCCCAAACTGGAACTACTGCTTTAGACGCCTCCCTGATTCCGCACTGGACAATGACCCGATCTCCTCTATGAAGCTGACAACTGCCGAGCAGAGTTCATTTCAGGTTGAAGATCTGGAGAGAGATGCACTTTTGGAAGATGCCGTATCATCTTTGGAGGAGCATTTTCTGACAGAAGAGGAAAAAATGCTAAGCAGACAAAATTCAGAGATGTCTGCAGAGGCAACAGTGCCTGGTATCAGTACAGTAAAGAAAAAAGCTTGAGTTTAGTAGAGCACAAATTGAGGATGAGAGTGCCACTGTACCCAGAGAGGTTACTTCAGTCAACAGAGAAGAGAATTTAAAGGGTCAGGAGCAGTGTTCTTCTGTGAGAGATGGCAGTCGACTCAACAAAGACAATGTAAACAACAATAATAGCAAGAGAAGTTGTTCAGAAGATTTTGAAGTGAGTACTGTCTGTTTTTAGAAGAAATATATTCACAGTTATATAATGTAAGCAGATTTTACAAAGTCAGTGTCCTTTTCGACAAATGGGAGAAAGTTTAAGCTGATGGCTGGCCCACCAGTTCGGCAGTAGCACTACAGTTCGCAATGTCAATGACCCAGCTTCGGGAATGAGCCTGGCCATCAGAGGGCTGGCCAGGGTGAGGAGGAGGATCAAGCATCACCCGGGACACACTCCCCCAGGGAGGGAGGACATTACATCCTGCTGACCTTAGGTGGCGGTGCAGGGGATACGCAGATGAAAGGCAGGACCATTGGAGCATGCCCATGGGTTGGCAGTGTCAGGCTATGCTGGCAGCCAGTCCCAGTGCGCGCTCCTAATGGGGGGGGGCAGGGAGAAACTGGAGAAACAGTGCGTACACCACCAGGCGGATGAAGCACCATCAGCGTCATCCCCCAGCACCAGACCCTAGCTGCGGCATTCCAGCACCAGACCCTAGCTGCGGCATTCCTGGAGCAAAACCACATCTTCACCTCCACCTCTGGTGGCCAGATCATTGCAGGGAAGAAATGTCAAAGTGGCTGAAAGCATACCCAGCCCCAACGGGGTAAGCAGGAGGGAGGGGGCAGCACAGAGGGGTGTCACGAGTGGGTGTGGGGACCAGGAGTAGTCACAGGAGGGTCTCAATAGGGAGGGCCACTCACCTGGAGGAAGGTCCTGGCCTGTGGTCAGAGGAGCATAAACTATTTATTTATTGAATTTTGTTGACCCGGTAAGCCCACTGGGCCTAGAAGTCCCTTTTTCAGGAGCGACCGGGGGAGGGGGGAATACAGATGGTAAGCAACTGAAATTGAACCAGATTAAGCTGTTGGTGGGATATTTTTAATGAATGGGAGAAATGTGGCCAGGACACCAGGGAAATTCCCCTACTCTTTTTTGATAAGTGCCATGGGATCTTTAGCATCCACCTGAGCTACCACCAATCCAGGCAGATGAGACCTCTGTTTAACATCTCATCCGAAAGACAGCACCACAGAAGTGCAGCACCCCCCTCATGCTGCACTACTGTGTTAGTATTGGGATATTAACCCAAGTGCCAAATGTGGGAACTGAACCCACAGCTTTCTGATCTCCCGGCCTCAGAGGCGAGTGTGCTACCTACTGAGCCACTGACACTGCTAATATTTGAAAGAAAAAAGTTTAAGCTGATGAGTGCCAGCCCAGAAGCATGGTGGTAGTACTAATGGTTCCATGCCAGTGATCAGAGATCGGGTGGGGTCTTGGGTTGCTGGGGGTCACCTGTGGGGGAGAAGATGGCGCATCCAACAGATGGCTCTCCTTTCCCAGGGAGGGCTTGTTGGTACAACTGCAATACTGCCACCAGATGGAGGTCTGGTGGTAGTGCAGGATAGGGTTAGCATGAAGGGAGGGGAGTTGTGGGACTCTGTGGCACATGTATGTCTCCAGTGGTATGTGCCGACGCATGCACACCAGCTCAGAGTAACAGGGAGAATACGGGTGGAAAATGGAAGGCGGGGCAGAGGTGTATGACACTCTGTATGGCAGTCCAACACCTGCGCCACTGCCAGGACCCCTGTCAGCAAATCTGGATTTGTGTCTCAGAGGTGGGAAGGAAGGCCCGCAACCTTCTGGCCCCACCACAGTGGGTCAATTCGTGGGGGAATAAAGCTGACAGGTAAGTCCTAGGGAGTCTGTCACCACTGGGGGGGAGGCAGAGGCAGAGACAGAGGCTGAAGGCAGTCAACCCTCCCTAGCCATGGTGGATATAAAAATCTATATAGCAAAAGAAAAGTTTAAGCTGATGATATGTTGCAGTACAGTTTATTATAGGCCTTCTAACTGTAGTAGTAGATTTTATTTCATTGTGGCACCCTTCCCCTGAGGCTGAGGATGCCATTACAGCTAAAAGAGAGAGCAGCAAATATAAAATGGGTAAAACACAACACCTCAATTATATAAATAGCTGTTATAGATAAAAGATATGAAAATGATATACTCTTCATAATTCTTGAGCTTCTAGGAATATCTTCACCATTGAGTCGGACTAGTAGTTCCTCCACAACTAGTGGGTCTTGGCTGGAGGTACTAGGACCCCGCGGGAGTCAGAACCTTTCAGGAGGGCTGGTGCTGAGGCAAGCTGCACACATGTGCAGTGCCATGAGAGAGCAGGAGAGCTGACAGCACAAGGCTTGCCTCAGTACCTTTTTCACCGAGGAGATGCTGCATAATCTAACAGGTACTTAATGCACTTAACCTAAGACATTGGATATCAATCAATCAATCAGTCTTTATTTATCCAGGCGAAACACCATTGAAACAACTCATTTACAAGATAGTCCTGGTGACCTATGTAAGAAGGGTCAACAAACCAGTAATGCAGTGTCTTCACAGCCCAAACTTAAGAACAAGGGGTGAAGACCAGTAAAACATACTGGAGTAAGCCTCAGGGAATGGCGGATGGCCATGTGAATCAGTGGTGAAATATTCCTAGAAGATCAAGAATTAGAGTGAGTACATAATTTTTTATACCTTCCAGGAACCAGTTTTCACCATTGAGTCACAGTAATGGGGCAGGGTACCAAGTTAAGACAAAATCCCCTGGACGAGGGCAGGAGGAGTCAAAGGCTCACTTTGGACAGAAGTCCATTAAGGGTAGTTCTGTCAAAGGTGGCATGCTGCCTGGCATGGACATCCAGGGCATAGTGTTTAACGAAAGTGTGCACTGTGCTCCAAGATGCAGCTCTGCAAATATCAATGATAGGCACAGAGCAAATCTCTGCCAGGGACGTCACAACTGCTCTAGTGGGGTGGACATGTACCTGACCTTCCAGCTTGACCTGAGCCATAGCATTACAGTGGTGTAGACAGCACACAATCTAGGCAGAAATGCACTTGATTGTAACAGGCTGTCCCTTTCGATTGGTATCAGAGACCAAGAGCTGTTTGGATTGCCTGAAGTCCTTCATTCTGCCCAGCTAAAAAGTAAGGACCCTGTTAACATCCAGAGAATGGAGAGGGCACTGTCCTGCATTCTGGAAGTTGGCAAAGTAGGTAGGCAGCACAAGTGGCTGATTCAGATGAAACTCCAACAACATTTTTGGTAGAAATGTAGGGTGTGTGTGGAGGACTGCCTTGTCCTTGTGGAAAACGGTATATGGAGGCTCTATGACCAAGGCATGGATTTCAGAAAAATCTGCAAGCAGATGTGATGGCCACTAGAAAAGCTTTTTCCAATTTAAAAACTTAAGCTCACAGGTCACAAGGGACTCAAAAGGCTTGCAGGTGAGCATATCCAGCAAAAGATTGATATCCCAGGCAGCCACCAGCTTCCTTAATGGGAGGCCTTGTGTGTAAGATGCCCTTAAGGAATCTCTTGAACAGGGGCAGCTGTGCCAGGTAGAGGGTAACAACTGGCTCAAGGTATGCAGAAACAGCACACAAGTGAACCTTAACTGTAGAAAACTAAAGGCCAGCATCAGAAAGGTCCATCAAGTACTTTAGAACTTTGTCAGGTGGGCACCCAAAGGTTTTGGAGCACCAGATGGAAAACCTTTTCCATTTGGCTGCGTAAGTCTTCCTTGCGGAAAATGTATGTGCATCCAAAAGTATTTCAGAGACCCTCTGATATACTTTGTACCTGTTCACTTGAATCTCTTCAGGAGCCAGGCCTGAAGGTGAAGGGAGCGCAGGTTAAGATAACCAGGTGACCCTGAGTCAGTAAGTCCATCCTGAGTGGAAGAATCCTCAGTTTGCCAACTGATAGTCTGCTCAAAAGAGGAAACCATGTCTGTTGAGGCCAGCACGGGGCAATCAGTATCATCTTGCTCCCATGCACCTCCCGTTTGAGCAATACCCTCAGCATAAGGGGGACTGGAGGGAATGCATACGGAAAAAGATTTTGCCATTGCAGTCTGAATGCATCCTAATATGAAACACCATGTCCTGAATTCCTTGAGCAGAATCGAGGCAGTTTGGCATTGAGTAGGGATGCAAAAAGGTCCACAGCTGGGGTTCCCCACTCCTCAAACAGTGATCTCACAGTATCTTGCGCTAGGGAGAGGATCAGCCTCTGTTTGGCTGAGCTTGTCTGCCAGAGTGTTCTGGATTCCTAACAGATGGATCCCCTGCTCCAGGCACCACTCCCACACTCTCATTGCTTCTTTGCAGAGAGGGCAAGCGTGTGCTCCTCCTTGTTTGCTGTAATACATCAGACTTGTTGTCTGTCTGGAGAAAGACTGTTTTGTGGCTGACAAGATCCACTAGGGCTCACAGGCCATACAAAACAGCTCAGATCTCCAATACATTGATGTGAAAATGAGTCTCTGATAGGCCCCAGACACCTTGTGTTTGGAGGCCCTGTCAGTGGGCCCCCCAACCCAGCAGGGATACATCCATGGCGAGAGTCACCTGAGACTCCGGCTGGGAGAATGAAAAGCCCTAGAGGAGATTGCCCTCCATTGACTGCCATGTGAATGACAGAACCAAGGACTTGATCATCTGAATGGAGTAGGCCTGAGGATGTGATGCTTGTCAGAGCATCGAATCATTCCCATGTGCAACCATGTCAAGGGCACTGTGTGAACACTGAGAAGGCTGTCAGACCCAGCATGAATTGCATGGTGTGGAGTGGACTTGAACAGATTTGCACTCTATAATGTAGCATGCCATCTGCAGGATAGTCTGCATTCTACCCTCTGGAGTGAAGGCCCAGACCATGGTCATACCCAGAAGAGCACCTATGAACAGCATTTGCTATGATGGTTGGAGCTGAGACTTCGATTCAGCAGAACCCCCCATGGAGATAAGGAACTTGGAGACCATGGCCACTGCCTAATCCATCTCCTGCCTGGATGAATTGGCTTGTCAGCCAACTGTCCAGGTAAGGGTAAACCTGGAGTCCTTGTTTTCTCAGGTGCTCTATGAGCACTGCAGAGCCCTTTGTAAAGACTCGAAGCACCGATGAGAGCCCAAAGGACAAGAACTCTGAACTAGTAATGCTGTCTTAGCACAACGAATCATGATATCTGTGGTGGCTGGGGTGCACCAGTATGTGCTGGTATGCATCCTGAATATCCAGGGAAGCTAACCAGTTCTGAAGTTTGAGGAAGGGAGGCAGAGACCCCAGAGAAATCATTTTAAATTTTTCTCGTTCAGGTTTCTGAGGTCGAGAATGGGGTGCATGCCCACTGATTTCTTTGGTACTAGGAAGTAGTGGGAGTAGAAGCTTGTGTTTCATTCTGACTCTGGCACTATTTCCACTGCCCTGTTGAGCAGAAGGCCCACAATCTTGTGCACCAGAAGCTCTGACTTATGGGCTGATGAGGGGCTGCCTTCTGGGTGGACAGTCCGGAGGGCTTTCTGTGCTCCTGAATGATCCTGAGGACACTTGTCTCTTGTAATGATGGACTCCCATTGATGGTAAACTGGGTCAGGCCATCCCCACCACCCCACTGGGGTGGAGAGGTCTGCCTCAGGCAGCTGAGGCAGGACTGGGGTCAGAGTTCCAGAGGGTGGCACAGGGTGGTTTTGGCATCTGTGTCTTTAGCTATGCCTTCTTGGGAGGCTGGAGAGGCTGAGGTTTGTTTTGGGGTCCCCTGCCTTTTCCATGAAAGGACTACCAGTCCTGAAAAAAGAATGTATACTTGCCCCTCTGAAGGGTAGCAGGAACTGGCCTGGAAGTCTTAAGGATCCTTCTAGTCTCCTGAGATGCCACAAGAGACTTCTCTACCTGCTGTGCAAACAGGTAAATTCCATCAAAGGGAACGTTCATAACCTGTTGCTAAAAATCCTGAGAAAAAACAGGAGTACATAGCCAGGAATGCCTTCTGATACAGATGGTTGCAGTGGGAGGCAGTATCAGAGACATCCATAGCAGCTTTGAGCTGATGACTATTGGTTTCCATTCCATGTGTGGCAGTCAGCAGAATCTTTTGCTTAGTTTCAGAATCTGGCTGGGACTCGGACACAGACTTAAGTGAGCTCCAAAGAATATACTTATATTTGGAAAAATGCCCTTGGTATCTAGCAGCCTGCATGTTAAGGGTAGCTGCTATGAAAGCCTACTTGCCCACAGTGTCAGTCTTGTGTAACTTCTTGTTAGTAGGGTGTGCAGTTACCTCTTAGGGAAGAATGGCTTTGTCATGCTCAGCGAGAATAACAGTGTCATCAGCGGCCGGCCCGGTGGTGCTGAGGGTTGAGGTGCTGGATGCCACACCTCGTGCCACACCGGTGACCCAGGTTCAGTAATGAGCCCAGGCTGTCGGGGGTCAGCGTGGGAGGACTGGGATTGAGCATCCATAGACTGCTCTCCTGGTCCTGGGGTGGGCTGGGGAATTTTACCACGCTGTGGCAGCCCCTGGGGATACCCTAGGGCACTACCAGCATCGGTGACAACAGAGGGGGAGCACGGCGGACGTCTGCATGTTGTGCCTGGATGTCATTGCACATCCACGCTGCAGGGACCACAGGAGGTAAAATGGCTGGGTGCGACCGTGCAGCTTGATGGCTGTGCTCCGAGCCACCCGGAGGACTTTGGCGGAGTCCTGTCGGGGAGGGTTCGGGGCTGTTCTGGCTGGTAGAGGCAGAGGTGAGCCCTCCAGCAGGATGGCATGATGGCCGTCCTGGATCCTCCTGGGTGCAGTTCGAGCTACTCGGCTCTCCGGGCGGGTGGCGCCGGTGGCTGGATGCCCCAAGCCGGAGTGTGCCACAGCAAGGAGAAAAATAGTAGTGATTAAAAAAAAAAAAAATAGTGTCATCAGCTGTAGGTTGAGAAATGTACATGGTCTAGCCTTGGGGGCAGTGTATTATCTGCTTGCAGACAGAATAGAAACAGATCTGCTCCAGACACCATAGGTCTCACATGCAGGTGGAATAGGAGGAACTAATTTGACTAGCATGGTAAGAGCATTTAACTACTGCAGAAGGAGATGTTCACCTGGGTCAATAGCTGAAGTCTCAGAATCAACTGCAAAATGCATATTCCTGAACAAAGTCTGGAAAGTTAGATCCTCCTGTGGAACAGAAAAATGGTCTGCATCCGAAGAGTCCAGGCTAAAGAAAAAGTCTCCATCGCCACCCACAGAAATAATGATGTCAGGGTCAGATCTGTCCTCCTCCACATCTTCCCCAGAGGGAGGGTCATAGAAGATGGTGGAACGTAGGCCTTCCCCATCCAGAATGCAGCCTTGGCAACACCAGTGACAGAGGCCCCAGGGGACAAGAGGCTGGTAGGGGACAAGGGGCTAGTACCAGAGGTGGTGCCATAACCGAAACTGAATCCAGCACTGGGCCAGGCCCAGAAAGGCCTGAACTTAGCATTGACAACCCAGCCAGCACTGAAGTGACTAGCAATGGTACAGTAGCCGGTCCCTTCACAGTGACAGTGAATAGAGGTGTGGCCAGTGGGACAGGAGTTGGCACAGTCACTGGAAAGGGGGAGAGGGACTCCGGGTCTGAGACTTAAACTTCCTAGTACCAGAGGCCCCTGGTGATGCCGACAGTGCCGGTGAGGGCCTCTGGCTATGGGAGACTAAGGATTTCATGGCAGACCTCACAGAGGGCGACCTCAAGTGGTACCACTTCAAACAACATGAAGTCTTGCTGTATTCTGACAATTGCAGTTAGCCTCAGCACTTGAACTGCCCCGGAGATGAAAGACTTAACTCTATGCTGAGAGCATAGAACGTTGGGCTCGAGCTCGATTCAAACCACTGTCTGCTGCACTTGAAGTGTAACAGTCAGATTCTTTACTCCGCCTAACTGAACAGTCGCTCCAGAGTTTGCTCCTCGCTTTCGGTTCGGTAAAGTAATCGTCGGTTTATTCCGTAAGATTTTCTCCAATTTTCTCAGTTCAGATCCTTGTCTGTGGTACAGTAAGTGGTATTAGGTAGTGGACTGTAGAGTTAATTGTGAAGAAATTGTAAAATTGCGATCGGTTCGGGTCAACTGATCATTGGTTATTTAAAGTTTCTTGTGGTGATTCCGGTGCCCATCGGTTCTTAAAAAAAAACAAAAAAAACATTTTTGTTTTTTTTTTTTCCAGCACCGGTGACATGGTGAGGAACTGATAGGTTTGTCTTACCTGGCCTGAAGCCATGTTGTAAAGGGTAAATTATTTTGTGGTTGGCCATGTCTGAAAAACCCAGGAAAAAACGGGCCCACTGGGTTTCAGCACTGTAGTGTGTGTGGGGAGGCCTTTGCTAAGGCTGATCCCCACACCACCTGTGTATATTGTCTGGGGTTTGACCACCTTGATTCAGACTGCCAAATTTGCAAGAATTTCCTGAAGACCACCCTGGAAAAATATTTGGGCAGGCTTAGGGATAAGGAGGCTGAGAAGTCCGCTGACCCAGATGGCCAGCCCGGTTCGGTTCCGACCAAACCTGAGGGAGTGCTCTCTGACCAGTGCCAGACTTCCTCGGGCAAAAGGAAAGCTGACTCTGAGTGGTCGGTTTCTTCGAAACAGAAAAGAAAGAATAAATCGACTGGTTCGGATCCCAAATCTCTCCATCCAATGGCCGATGAAATTGCCCGGGCAATTAGCATTGTAGAATCGTTCCGTCCGGTTCCGACTGAACCGGCTCCTGCTGGTAGGCGCTCGGTTTGGTCGGCTCCTTCGGTTGCAGATTATTCTTTGGAGGAATATTATGATCCAGAATGGGAGGGGATAGTTGAAGAGGATGACTATGATGGTGGAGAAGGTCTGGATGAGCCTATTGAACCAGACATCTCCCCAGACAGACCTTCTGGAGTTTCCCCTTCTAGGCTTTCTGAGTCCCCTTCTCACTTTATGTTCTACAAGAAAGTGGCTGAGACTCTCCAGTTCCCTGTGGATAAAGCTGTTGAGGAGGAAGAAGAGCCTGATTTTGTTGAGATGATGGACATCCCAGAGTCCAAGAGGTTGTCTATTCCCTTGCATAAATCTTTTGGGAAACAGATACATAAACTTTTAAAAACGTCAAATTCTCTGCCTCCAGTGGACAAGCATATGGGCAGGAGGTATATGCTCTCATGCTCAAGTTCGGAGTTCCTGTACCAGTATTGCAACCATGCTGGGGGTAGTACAGGCTGCAGCCTGTGATAAGGCTGGCATTCCCTTGGCTTCACACACCCCGGATAAGGACTCCAGGAAGATAGATGCTATGGCCAAGAAGCAGTATTTGGCATCTTCCTTAGGACTCAGACAGGCTAATTACATAGCCTATGCCACCAGGTTCCAAAAGTCCAGGTGGGAGTCTATTTTGGAACTGGCTAAGCAGGCCTCCCTCCAGCTGGCCAAGAAGCTGGAGGAGGTGGCTGCTGATGGGATTGAGGCATCAAAAATTAAATTTCATGCTGCTGTCGACTCCAATGATGTGCCATCTAGAGTCTTGGCTACATCTGTTGCTCTGCGGAGAGTGGCTTGGCTCAGATATACTAGCCTATCACAGGATGCCCAGGCTAAGGCCATGGATTTCCCTGTTGTAGGTAATTCTCTGTTTGGGGAGCAGACAGAGAATTACATGAAGAAGATGGACGAATACAGGACCACCTATAAGAGTGCTCAAGCCAAAGAAAGGCAAACCACTCCTCAGAGGCAGCAGTCTAGGGGCAGGGGCAGGCCTTTTCAAATGCCTTTCTTCCAAGCTCAGGCCTCCTCTCCTTTTTCCCAGAGGGGGTTCTTTAGAGGGAGAGGTAGAAGGGGGATGAACAGAGCTGCATCCTTCTCTCAGCCCAGGGCCCCTGCCAGACACCCTGATGTGTCAGCCTGGGTCGACTCCCACACACCTGTAGGAGGCAGGCTGGCTTACTACTCCCAGGACTGGAAGTCTGTTACCTCAGACAAGTGGGTCTTGGAGGTAGTAAGCCAGGAACTGGTTCTCAGTTTCAAAACATTTTTGAAACTGAGAGTCAGATCTTTTTCACCTGCAAACAGCTCCGAAACCAATGCCCTAGAAATAGAGGTTTCATCTCTTCTGGCCTTAAGAACCATAGAGAGAGTTCTTACAATTCACAGGGGCAAAGGTCTGTACTCCAGGTACTTCCTTACCCTGAAGAAATCAGGGGAGTGGTGACCCATCCTAGACTTAAGATACCTGAACAAACACCTTTCAAAACCAAAGTTCAAGATGGTGACTCTGGGAATAATTCTTCCCTCTCTAAGGCCAGGGGACTGGCTAGCCTCCCTGGACCTAAAGGATGCCTACTTTCACATTCCCATCAGGTGCTCCCACAGAGAGTACCTCAGGTTCAGACTACCCTCAGGCCATTACCAATTCAGAGCAATGCCCTTCGGCCTGTCTTCAGCTCCAAGGGTGTTTACCAAGTGCCTGGCAGTAGTAGTAGCTTTTTTAAGGAGAAAAAATATTTCCATATTCCCTTACTTGGATGACTGGCTCATAGTGGGCCAGCCTCCAGACCAAGTCAAGTCAGATCTAAAAGTGACCCAGCAGGTGCTCACTTCCCTAGGCTTCCTTCTCAACCTTCCCAAGTCAGTTCTCGAGCCAGCACAACTGTTTACTTTCATAGGGGTAGAACTAGACATGGTCAAAGCAAAGGCTTTTCTTCCGTTGGTAAGGGTAAAGGCTGTTATGGAGCTGGCCTCTTTCTTCCGCCACCTGGTCTCGTGACCAGCAAGACATTTTCTGCAGTTACTGGGACACATGGCAGCTTCCACAGCAGTGGTCCAAGGGGCCAGATTTCAGATGAGAGACATTCAGTTTCATCTGAGGGCATTTTGGTCTCAGAAAAGAGATCCTCTGACCAAGTTGATTCTAGTGACTCAGACTCTGATCCAAGCTCTTCAGTAGTGCCAGGATCAGGACAATCTCAGGCAAAGGGTCCCTTTCATTTCTCAGTCTCATTCTGTGGCCTAACCATGGACGCCTCTCTCCTGGGTTGGGGGGCCCACTTGGAGGCTCTCACAGCTCAAGGAGTGTGGTCCCCTCAGGAGTGTCTTCTCCACATCAGTCTCCTGGAACTCAGAGCGGTGTACCTGGCCCTGCAGGCTTTTTCTCGATCAGTAAAGAACAAGGTGGTTCAAGTCAGGACAGACAATACCACCACATCAACAAGCAGGGAGACACTCTGTCTATGGCCTTGTGCATGGAAGCCATGAAAATAATGGTCACTAGCTTATTCCCTTCAGGCCTCTCTGGTAGCAGTTCACCTCCCAGGAAAGGACAATGTGCTAGCAGATACATTGAGCAGGATTTCCCAGGGCCATCACGAGTGGTCCTTTAATCCCCTAGTGTTAAAAGTGATCTTTTCAACTTGGGGCACCCCAGAGATAGATCACTTTGCAGCCCCAGACAATCATCAACTTCCTCTGTTTTGTTGCAGACCCCCAGTCTTGGGCTCAGTCCCTCTGGATGCTCTGATACTGAATTGGGAAGGGAAATTTCTGTATGCCTTCCCTCCTTTTCCTCCGATTTTCAAGGTCCTGGTCAAGATAAGGTCACAATCTTGCAAAGTGATCCTGATTGCTGCAGACTGGGCCAGGCAGCCTTGGTACCCTCTCTTGCTGTCCTTAGAAGTACATCTTCCCCTGTCTCTTCCCAGGAATCACAATCTGTTAACCTCTTCTCAGGGGAGGATTTGGTATCCCAACCTTCGGTCTCACAATCTCAAGGCATGGCTCTTGAAGAGTTGGAGTATGCAGGTTTACACCTGTCTCAGGGGGTTCTGGACATTCTCAAAGCCTGCCACCAGAAAAACTTATAATTATAACTGGAAGAGATTCACTATTTGGTGTACCAAGAAGCATATATCTCCAGATACTGCTGAATTGTCCACAGTTCTGGACTATATGGTTCATCTCAATGGCCTAGGCCTCAGACCAGCTACCCTCAAAGTACATTTGTCAGCTGTTTCTGCTTTCTTGTCAGTAGGGGAACCCTCTTCACTGGCATCTCATCCTGTTTTCTGTAAATTTTTCAAGGGATTGCTTCATATCAGTCCCCCCTTTAGGGATCCTCCCCCTGCTTGGGATCTTAATGTTTGCATTTCCCAGCTTATGCAACTTCCTTTTGAGTCTTTGTCTTCAGCAGAACTTAAAGTACTTGACTTGGAAGACACTGTTTCTGGTGGCTATTACCTCTGCCAGACGTATCAGTGAGTTGTAAGCTCTGTCAGTGGAGTCAGTGGAGCCTGATTTTATCTCTTTCCATAGAGATAAGGTGGTCCTTAGAACCAATAGGAGGTTCTTGCCTAAAGTGGTTTCAGATTTTCATTGGAACTAGTCCATGTCTCTCCTTGTATTCTTCACTGATCACTCTTCTTCAGGAGAAAGAAGATTACACAGTTTGAATGTTAAGAGGGCCCTTAGCTACTACATAGATCGCACTAAGGTCCACAGGTTTGACTCCCTTCAGTTGTTCCTCACTTATGGGGAAGTGGGGAAGGGCAAACCTGCCACTAAGAGAACTATTGTCAGGTGGATTGTCTCTTGTATACAGTTCTGCTATGAAAAGCTAGACAAAATTCCACCCTCAGGCCTTAAGGGCTCATTCGACTAGAGGTACAGCTGCTTCCCTGGTTGCTGCCAGGGATATTCCATTGTTAGAGCTATGCAAAGCAGCCACCTGGAAAACAGTTCATACATTCACCAAGCATTACTCTCTAGATATCCAGGCTAGGAGTGATGCTAGGTTTGGTGCAGCAGTGCTGCAGAGCCTATTTCCAAAACAGATTTGAGTCCCTCCTCCATGGAGGTATTGCTTGGTAGTTTGCGATTGTCAGAATACAGCAAGACTTTATGTTGTTTGAAGAAAAAATTACTCACTTTAGTAATTGTGTTTCTTCTAATGGAGTCTTGCTGTATTCTGACCTCCCTCCCTGCCTCCCCTCTCAGAACCTGGCTTTTGGGAAGTGGGTTGGCAGGTACAGTGCTGCACCCCAGGGGTGCACTGCTTTCTGCCTATTGGTTTAACTTTTGTTTAGATTATTTAGTTCACTACCTGGTTTTTGGTTTTGGGTTTCTTGACTTGAGTCTTATGTGATCCAAAAATTTGGTTGCCTTTTGGCTCTGAGTTTTTTTTTTTTTTTTTTTTACAATTTCCTCTTTAGAGTGTAGTGCTCTTAAGAATCTGACGGCTACACTTCAAGTGCAGCAGACAGTGGTTTGAACAGAGCTGGAGCCCAACGTTCTATGCTGTCAGCATAGAGTTAACTCTTTCATCTCCGGGGCAGTTCAAGTGCTGGGGCTAACTGCAATTGTCAGAATACAGCAAGACTCCATTAGAAGAAACACAATTACTAAGGTGAGTAATTTTTTTTCTTCCCTCCAACAGGAAGAGGAGGAATTTTTTTTTTTTCTCCCAAACACCTGATCAGAGCTCAGTCCTACTCCACCGACTCCCCCCCATGCTCAGGCTTGGCCCCCTGAGTGGGGCTACCAAGCAGGCACCCCCTCCTGGCAGACAGTGGGGTAGTTGAGACCCGGCTTACCGCCACCACCACCCCTGGTGAACACTGGTGGGCAGCGGGGACGGTGGTGGAACTGGTGTCATACACACTGGCCGGCATTTTCCTGATGCTAGGGTCCCGGGGGTGGGGACATGCAGTGACATCCAACGTCCACCCCACCCCTATACATGACTGCGCCAGCCATTGTGGAACCCCCAGCCTCTGCCAGGGGTCCATCGTGTGTCAGACACTCATCCCCCCTTCCCCCCCCGAGAAGGAGAGCAGTCCTCTGGATGCTCAGTCCTTCTCCACCCGGTCGGCCCTCCGACTCCTGAGTCCATTCCCAAACCCAGGATGTCGGCACTGCAGATGAAGTCTTGCTTCTGTGCTGGCGGGCCAGCAGAAGAGGAAGAATTTGAGGCCAAGCAACACCGAGAATCCAATCGGGATCAGAAATGCTCCCACTTCTTTTAGTGCTTCTGGGAGAACTGTCCTTCCTCCCGAGCACAGGACCCCCCTTTTGTCAGAACCCTTCTCAGACAGGGAAGGTTGACTAGATATGGCCCTGCTGTTGGAACAGCTTGCCTCAGAAGCCATCCTGCCGTCATTCTCCATGGCCGTCAACAGTAGACTCAGTAGGGCTGTGAGAGACTGAAGAAATATTTTTATAAAATCACTAAACTGACACAAAAATAAACTCTAGCTTGAAAAACTATAAACGGAGAGAACGGAGTGCAACTGTCATACAGACGTGAAGTTCTGACTTCCAGCGGGCAAGTGACATCATCACCGATGTGCACTCTGTGGCGGGGAAAAAGGAACTGATGTGATGAGGGCTGGTGCTGAGGTAAGCCTAGCGCCACGAGCTCCCACACAGGGCAGCACGCATGTATGCAGCTTGTCTCCGTGCCAGAGCTCCTGAAACGTTGTGGTCACCCTTGGGGTCTTAGCACCTCTGGCTAAGACCCATTAGTATGAAGAAACCACTAGTGTGGATCAATGGTGAAGACTGATTTCTGGAAGATCTTGGTACACTAAAACATAAGATTTCAGTAACTACATAAAATCATACTGGGATGGCATTTAAGGATTCTTATTCACAATAAACCTGTGCAAAAAGATGGTTCTTAAGATCCCTTTTTAAGGCCTCCACCAAGGGGGGCCTCCCTCAGGACCCTCAGGGGAGAGTTCCAAAGGACTGGACCTTCAACCTCAAAGGTCCAGTCCCCTGAGATTTTAAGCCTGGCCCTGGGAACGACCAGGAGGCCCTCCTCTGTTGAGCTGAGAGGGTATGAGGGCATGTAAGAATACAGGAGATCACTCAGGTAAGAGAAAGAGAGAGAACATTGTTTAACCAGGACTAGCACACTAAGCCGAAGCTTGTTTCCCGATGTGATGTGGGAGCACAAGGAAGTTAAGTGACTTGCTCAGGATCACACAGTATGCACCTAGGCAGCTGTGGGATTCAAACCCAGGTCTCCAGATCTGCAGCTCAAAGCCTTACCCCATTGCGCTATACTGCCCAGCCATTGTAGGGCCTTATAAGTTAGTTACCCAACCTAATGGGAGATATGCAACTTAACCGACAGCCAGTGCAGTTCATGCAGTGCCAGGGATATATGACTGAAAGGCGGGTCAGCAACCTAGCAGCTATGTTCTGCTCCAACTGCAGGCACCACAATGTACCTCCACTGACCCCCAAAGTATAGAACATTACAGTAGTCCAGTCACAAGATCATAAGAGCATGTACCAGTGCGGACAAGTCATCCACGGGGATAAGGGATCTAATCCGGCCGATGTTACTGAGATGGTAAAAACCATTCTGGACTCCTGCTGACACTGGAGCCTCAAATATTAGCCCCTCATCCAGAAAGACTCCCAGATTTCTCACCTTTGCAGTATCCACAAGCCTAGCATGCCAAGCTGAAGCCCCATCTCCCTCTTGGCAGCTGCCACTCCCCCCCCCAGCCTGCCTGGCTTGATCACCAGTACTTCAGTCTTTTCTGGGTTAAGCCTCAGCTAGCTCAGTAACATCCTGTCTTGAATCTCAGCCAGGCCCTTATTCAGCACATCCATTGCGCCTGGTGTCTTAGGTGCAAAAGGCAGACATGAGTATAATCTGCATAGCAGTGCAACCCAACACCATACTGTCTAATGATCCTACCCAGGGGCAGCATGTAAACTGCGAACAACATGGGTGAAAGGACCGACTCTGGGGTACACCACAATACTGGCTCATTAGAAGTGAGGAAAAACTTCCTGTAACTACCCTCTTTGTCCTGTCCATGAGATAAAACGCAAACCAGTAGATGACTTTGCTGGTGAGTTCTACGTTCTCCCTTAGTCAATCCAGTAGAAATTCATGGTCCATGGCATCAAATGCTGAGGACAGATCAAGGAGGAAAAGAATGGACTGCTCTCCTCTGTCTCTTGCCCTGAGCAGGTCATTATGCACCCTGACCAACACAGTCTCTGTGCTGTGCCTTGATCTAATACCAGACTGGAGAAGCTCATAGATGTCAAAGGCTATGAAGTGTGTCTCAAGTTGCAGCACAACCACCTTCTCAGTAAGCTTGCCTAAAAAAGGCAGGCAAGAGAGAGGCTGGTAATTTGTAGCAATGTCAGGATTCAACAATGGCTTCTTCAAGAGGGCTTTACCAATGCATTTTTCAACACAGTTGGGAAAATCCCCCCTGGCAGGGAGCACCAGACAATCTCAGTGAACACCAGGTTTAGCTGCGCGACATATATAGAATAGTGGATGGGTGAACATCCACAACAAAGCTGTGTTTCCATCGAGGGAGTTGATGACATCACAGAGACCTCGAGAGCGAAGCTCGAGAGGTCTAAATGATGTCATCAACTGCGCCGAGATGGGAACACAGACTTAGTTAGGATGTTCACCCATCCACCGTTTTATACAGTATATGGGTGTTTTGTTGGGTTTTTTTTTGCTCTATTTTTCTACGTTACTTGCTGCAGGCGCTGCTCCCGTTCCCACTGGTGCTCCTGCTCGCTCCCGTTTCCGCTTGTGCCGCTAGTACTCCCTCTGGTTTCTCAGTTTCCCCTATGCACATCGGTTCATTTTAAAATTAGGGAGAAAAAAAGTAATAGTATTTTCAGAATGGGAGCCATGTATGGCTCTCCATGTCCCGACTCCCGACTTCAAACTCAGTGGCTCCGCTGCCCGGCGCTCGCTAAATCATGCCGCCATGTTTGTTTTTCTTTTCAAGCGAGAGCCTCGTCTGAGCCAATCAGGTGGCAGATCAAGGGTAAAAAGTTGTACTATCAATGTGATGTCAGAACGATAGTAAAACAACTTTTTTGACCTTTGAACTGTACTACAACAAGATTTCAGCAGTTGCTGAAATCCATTCACAATAGAGGCTAACCATATACTATAACTCACTAGTAGCCTGGTTGTGCCTGGATCTAGTTTGCAAAGTGTTGGCCGCAGTTATGAGATCACCAAACCAATGTCCATTGTCACTGGCAAAAACTCTTCCCAAGACCACAGAATTCTGTTGCTTTCCACTTGCTCAACACTCTTGGGCTGTAGCGGCCCACTTGGTGAGATCCTAGCCTAAACAGAGGACAGTCTGTCCAAAAATAACCAAGCAAAATCCTCACATTTAGTGAATGAAGCAGCCTTCATGGATTCATACAGGCAGGGTGGAGAAGCCTGTCCACTTTCTGGAAAAGCTGAGGATGGAAGATTGCCTGTTGATACGCACCATAGGGAGTATTCAAAGCCATTTTGTCCTCCTGGGCCCTCAGTTTCCTCCAACAATGCTCCAACTTCCACTCCTTTGCTTTCATCTCCCTTAAACCACCGTCATACCACGGTGAGCCAAGGCATGAAACCAGTGAGCATACATGAACCGGCAACATGAGGTAGAAGTGAGCACCAACAGCTCTGTTGTAAATTGCCACTGCCTCTTCCAATCCCCTGGCACATGCCACAAGCATACCTGAGGTGTCCAGTGCTGTTATAAGTCCATCTTGTCTAAGCCTTCATAAAGGGCAGCACTGGACCACCTCCACAGGGGGTGGACTACAGAGGGGTGCCCTGAAACCAAACCTGATGGTGAAGTGATCCAACCGATTGGATCAGTCCTGACATTTTCCACCTCAAGCACCAGGGAGAATACCAAGTGCAAGGCATGCCTATGTTGGTGGGTTACAGAAGCAACAGCTTGTGAAGGTGCAAGTATTTCACTCCTTGGAAGAAATCCTGTCCAAAATGTGAGCACATCATCGACTCTGGCATTAAAGTTGCCCAAAACAAGTCATATAAGCAACTCTAATACCCTGTCGGTAAAGAAGTCTGCGATTTACTGCAGAAAATCCCCCTTGCATCCCAGAGGAAGATAAACAAGGAGGATCCTGCAATCCGCATCTGGAGCCCTCTGCACAACCATGCATTGAAACAAGAAGATATCCTCCACTGGGTACACCAGCAGGTTCAGTTCAGATGTGAAACAGATGCCTCCTACCTGGTGATCCTTCCTCAGGCAGTGTACCACAGAGAACTCAGCTGGAACAGCTGCCTCCAGAATCAGACCAGCATTATCACCAAGCCAAATCTCCATGAAGCATGCCAGATCGACTGAGGAATGAAATATAAAATACACTGTAATCGTGGTCCTGTTCCTCATCGATCTGGCATTGCATATCACAACCTGAAGAGGACATGCAGCGGCGGCTGACCTATTAGCTGCCTGCCCACTCCATCTGGTGGGTTCCCTGGGTATGGTGATTAAACGCATCTCACCTCTTCCAAATTTCCATTTCACCCCAGGGCATCTCCCATTCCTTAGAGTCACAATTACCATCCCCCCTCCCCACCCTGGTCAGTACTCCCCTAATCTCTTCCCCCCTGAGTTAACTGCTTTTAAACAGGACAAAAATTTAATCTTAACTGTACATCAATAAAAGCTGGTGTGAAAAACTGTATTGTGTTTGTTAGTACCATCATCAAGACCACTCTTATGGTTGTAAGAGTGGTCTCAAGGGCATTCTTAGGGCATGAGAACCACGAACCAAAGGTGAGCGGTTCTCGTGCCCTATGGATGTAAGTGAGACCACTGTTATAACCATAAGAGTGGTCTTGGCAGTGGTATTAATATATTGTTGATTTTGATCGATTAATAATATATAAAAACAAATGTAAGAAGCTGCCGGGAGCATGTCCATTTCCTGGGCAGCTGCACGTGAGACTCTTCTCACAGAATAAGAGTCTCTTGTGTGCAGAGGAATGGAGCACACTGATTGGTTGGGAGTGCTCCCTCAGTCTAGAATGTATTTTGTTTTATAGGCAACAATGTGCAGTTCTCTTCGTTGAACCAGCAATTTGGAATTTTAAGGATGCCTTGGTCTATGTTCAGAACTCCGAGCACTGCCCCGATAGGTCAATAGTTCATGCTAAGCATTCCGCACACAAAATCTTGGCATAGTGTTATTTCTAAACTACTGGTGTTCTATGAAGAGAACTATATAGAAAGTTGTCCACAAAAAGAAAAAAACAAAAACCGCAGATTTTCACATCAGTGTTTATTCAAGGATTTCATTTCTGTGAATAGGGACATTACAAACAGCTTGCTTCTTCAAATTCAAGGTGATGTGCTTTTCATTTTTTTGCAGCTGTTGTATAAACTGTATGCTTACCAGATCTGGTGCATTTCCTAGTGGTGGGATGAGTTTCGGTGCCCTTGGCTAAGATATGGTTCGAAGTGATTGATGACAGCACATGCGGAGCGTAGCACAAGGGCTTCGGGATAAACAAGAGAGAAGGGAGCCAGGCACAAGGGAAAGAGAACATTTTAATACAAAATAACAGAGCTAAGAATTTCTTGGTACTACATATATTCGTTCGCATGTTGCAGGTTCAATGGGAAGTTCTGTGGTTGTGGAATCGCAGAATTCCAGGGGCCTTGGTATGATCCTTTGGGTTTCTTTCCTGTTGTATATCTAGTAATGGGATTCTCTTTGTTACAGAGTGAGCGAATTGCTATTGCTTTTACCCTTGTGTTGTTTTTTTTTTGTTTGTTTGTTTTGTTTGGGGTAATCTGTATTGTGCTATCAGATGTTCATTATTGCTTGTTGCTGCTGTATGAGCCTAGGCCCAGTTTTAATGAGTTCTGTTTGAGTCTGGTCTTTATCTTAAAGGGACACTGTCAGTTATACAGTTCAGTTTCTGGTTATCTGTAACCAGCTTGCCTCTAGGCAAAGGCTTGGTATGCCAAGTCTGTAGAATGCCCCAATACATACCATTTGTCATAATCATTACCTTATTATACAGTGGCTTGAATAAATCTAGCTTCCTGATTGGTCAGACTGCCCTAGAGGCAGTGATGTTATCTGACAATTTATTTATTTAGCTTTTGTTTATCGGGTAAGTACACTAGACAAGTATTATGCCTATTTTCAGGAACGACCCGGGAGAATACAACATGATGGTACAAAGACGCATTTCAAATACATAATGACAGCATGGGCAACATATGAGAAAAGTATAGAGGACACATCAACATAATGACAGCATAGGCAAGAGAAGAGAATACAGAGAGGCACATTATACAAAGGAGTAGAAAGCAATGGTACAGCTTATAGTCATTTAGTTACAAGTATGACAAGTCAATAACATATAATAAGGATTCCAGATTAAGACAAGACCTGGGTCTGCAAGCCAACAGTTGGATCCAGGTCAGGTGATGGTAATGGAGTGAGGGCGAGCAGCAGTAGTTTCCAGGCAGCCCTGTAAAAGGCAGTGTATCCCTAGGGAGGCTGGGGCAGTCACATGCTGAGGCTTGTTTCAAGAAGTCCCACATAGATTTTCGGAGGCACTGATGGGAGGGTGCCAAGCGAACAGACTCTGGGAGGGAGTTCCAGAGTTTGGGCGCACACACAACAAAGTCTCTAGCTCCCATGAGAGTTCTTGTGGCAGGAACTTTGAGCATCCCCTGGACTTGAGACCTTAATAAGTAAGGAGAAATGTCAGCTGGTGGTAGAAGCTGGGCCAGTCCCGATGGGGTACCAGTTCTGGTCACCTTGCCCGTGAGGCAACCTATCCCAAAGTCCAGGTATCTGGCTGGGGAGAGCCACCGGAGTTTATTATAGAGCTCACAGTGATGGGTGAGGCGGGGAGCCGCTAGGGCGAAATGGCAGATATTGTTGTATGCCGTGTGCCACCTGGAGAGATGAGTCTTAGTAGAGCGAGCAAATATGTGCAGACCATAGCTGAGGGAGGGAAGGAGGACTCCTCTCGCTAGGGCAAGCCTGGCCGCAGGTGTAAGGTTGTACTTGGCCCTGTAGGCCAGTCCCAGCTTGCAGTTCACTGTTCTGCAGACTTTAGTGATGTAACTCCCCATATCAAGTTGATTGTCTAATGTGACCCCTAAGTACTTGACCGAGTTCACCACAGGGAGGGAGGAGCCGTCCGGATTGATTATGTTCAGGGGGGATGTTGAGGCTTTGATTTTGGCAGTTGAGCCAAATAGCATAGCCTGAGTTTTATTCAGATTCAAGACCAGTTTATGATCCATAACCCAGGTCAGGACCTGGTTGAAGTCCTCGGACAGGCTCTTGGTAAGAGTGGCCGTGTCACTGGAGTGGGCCGTTATCACCAGGTCATCTGCGTATAGGATGGCACTGCAATTTGTTGTCACCGTGGGCAGTTGATTGATGGAGAGGAAGAAAAGGAGGGGACCCAGTACTGAGCCCTGAGGGACACCTGATGTGACCAGCAGGGGTTTGGACAGGACTTTATTGAAGCAGGTCCGCTGCATTCTACCTTGTAGATAGCCCGTAATCCATTTCATAGCAGTAGGGGAAAAGCCAAGTGACCCCAACTGTTGACAGAGCAGTGCATGGTCAACGAGGTCAAAGGCTTTGAACAGGTCAATAAATATGGCTCCAGAGAGTTTGCCCTGGTCCATGGCTGTTCTAATGCCTGATGTGATAGAGATCAGGGCTGTGGAGGTGCTATGCCCCATACGAAAACCATGCTGGGGCGGGGATAGCAGCTCATGCTGCTGTACATACTCTGAGAGCTGCTCAGCCACTACTTTTTCAAGGAGCTTGCTAAGGGATGAAAGGATAGCAATCGGACGATAGTTGTCTGGTATTTTGGGGTCACCCTGCTTCAGGACAGGGACTATCCTTGCTTCCTTCCATATATCTGGGATGGACCCCAGTGCCAGGGATAAGTTAAAGATATGGGCTACTGTGGAGGCAATGTAGGAGGCCCCAAGTTTTAGAAGCTTGGGCTTCAAGTTATTTTAACATGACTGTATCTGGGACAGGCACAGGGATGGCCGCATAACAAAGAAATTCCTCCCCCTTCAATCCATACCGAACCTGGCTTTCCCTCCTAGGAAGTCACAGTATCCTCTGCCCAACACGCAAAACCTCTTTTTCCCCCACATTTGGTCACGTTTACATTGTATAAAACATGGCACTGCAGCTTGTGTGCTCAGCCTTTTTTCTGGAACTGAGTGGCTTCACTGAAGTGCAGTGGACTGCACAGAATGTAACTATCGGTCATGTGACCAGAGAGCGTGAGTAAAAGTCATGGACCCCAAACACTGCCACCCATCATTGTGCTCCTCTCGGTCACAGCCACAGAGCTCAAAGAAAAAACGAAAAAAATATGCTAAAACACAAGAAAGCTGTGGCTCCAAATGGCTTTTCCATCCCCCGCTCAACATTACAACTATGACAGTGCGTGCACACTTCAGTGTCGTGCTTACAGTTGCTCAGTGGCAATCCTCCGATTCCTGTTATGGCCCTCACCTATTTCTCCAGTCCAATCTGTATATTTGACAGAAATGAGGCTACATAAAGCCCCTTTTTCTCCTGTTTCACTCCAAGTCCCGACTCCACTGTCACGTGATCTGACTGTACTGCAGTGTTGGTCACAGCTCTTCTGGGTCTTAACTTCACTGAACAGGAAAAACAAATTAGAGAATAAATTCAAAATCAAACACAGACTTGGTCTATACACTGTCTATATGTGACAGGAGGGGAAAACCACAACAGAACAATGGGGCACAGGGTCTGAGTTGCACAAACACAGCCAAAAAGAGAGAACTAGGGAATACAAGGCAGCTATTTAGGGGCAGCCCCATGTGCTGGACAAGGCAGAAAGTATGGACTTTTTTCAGTAGGTATACCTGCCCTAACAAAAAGTTAAAAAAAAAAAAAAAAAAAGTATCTTTAACATACTTTTCACATTTTCTTCTTTTTAAAACAAAATGAGCCATTGTATAATAGCAAAAAGGCACTCCTGGTTGTACGTTATTGTGTAATAATGTCACTTCTCGTATGCTGAATGCACTCTGCCTACGGCCTTGTGCTTCAACCACCTGAGGCGTGACGTTATTACACAGTAACACCCACACACACACACGTTGTCATGCCTTATTGCTTAATTATCCATTTTTGTACTTGCATTCCAACCAAGCAGTCCACACAAATTTAGCCACTGCCTGGAAGCATATCCCCACCACGAACATGAGTTTGGTCACAACTCGTGCATGAAGCAGAAACATTTTTTCAGTTGTATTTTATGAGGAATGCAATCCAGTAGTATATTTGTTGCTGAGTAAGTGTTTATCGGT
The DNA here is from genome assembly GCA_016271365.2 of Neoceratodus forsteri. Lineage (NCBI taxonomy): Eukaryota > Metazoa > Chordata > Ceratodontiformes > Ceratodontidae > Neoceratodus > Neoceratodus forsteri. The sequence continues at coordinate 188,549,885 of JADMNL010000027.1, forward strand.
CTTGCAAGTAAACTGATGACTGATGGTTCTACTAAATGAGTTTGAAAAACAGTCGAAATTATGCACATGCACAACACAAGCACATGATTTCAGCTCCATTTTCCAAACTCATCTTCATCCTGTATTCTGTATCCCCTGTTGGAAACCCATTGCTGCGACAGATTGGCATCAGTGCTGTTGGACCTGCCTTGGCCCCGCTTATGAAATGGATGAGTGCGACACCAATTTCTCAGTGGACCGTGTTCCCTTGAAATCCCCACAGGGTAGTGGAGTTGCTTGATTCCTACTTATGGAGGCAGGTGTTGCACACATGAGGCCAAGGCATGGTCTTTGGGCCTTCCCCAGGGCTCCTTCCCAGCACCTCTGGTGTTGAGGAAGCACAGGGTCCTCCTCAGCCTTACCTCACTGAGGCATCGGAGGCCCTGAGGTCTGGTGAACAGCTGGCTCCTTCTTGGTGGCAAGCTAGTGCACCCTCCCCCCCTGTCTGTCTGTCCTGAACAGCAGATGTCCCCAGTGCTGAGACCAAAACTATACACTGTCTTCCCCCATGGACACTTTGGTATGCAGACACCTGGGTTGTGCAGCATCAGCTTGCCGAGGTGGTGGTAGTCTCTTCTGTGAGGAGCTCTAGTGGCTCCAGGAAAAGGGGAACAATACCAGAGCCATTGACAGATGTGGCACCGACCACGGTGTCTGTCCTGGGCCCGACACCAGGCATGATACTGGTGACTTTTCGTTCACAGCACTGGGCAGCCTGTGATGCTACTCCGGTCCCAGGGCTGACATTGAACCCAACGTCGAGCCTGGCACCGAGGGTGGCAACAGCCACAGCAACAGAGAGGAACCCATCTCTAGGCCACTTGTCAGCCCTGGGTCCAGTGGTGGAGGCAGCACCGGCTCGGGGTCCAATGACAGCCAGGAGGTGCACTTCTCCCCAGACCTGTGCATTCAGCCTGCCACTGGTGAGGATTGGAGCTGCCCTGAGGGGACTGTACGGATCTGTTGTCCTCACCTGGGGGAATCCCCCCATGGGCAGTGACTGGGTCGCTCCTCTTTCATAGAGCGACCCTGTTCAGAAAGCACTGCTAGACCTACCCCTGCAGCGAGGTCCCCTGCACAACCCCTCAGCCCAGGCGTAGGCCCTGGAGCTCCTGGTTTCTGCTTCCCTGGGCCTGTTTGCTCGAGCTTCCAGGGATCATGGGCCCTCTGGGGCCATTCAACTGGACCAGTACAGAGGGGCTGCTGTTGCCTTGCCCTAGTACCTTAGACACGCCAACAGGGTTCAGTTTCAACTTGGTCCCCAGTGCCACCCCTCTGTGTCCAGTGTCTTTTCTCCATCTACATCCTCCTCGGAGGACACATAATCTTCTCTACTTATGTCCTTTACCTCTGAGTACTCCATGTATCAGAGATTCTTGGCAGACATGTTGTGGGCACTAGATGTGGCTTCTTTACCAGTCACCGTACCGTGCCCTTGCAGCTGGGACTCCTAGGAGATTTCAGTGATGCATCTTCAGTTATCACTCCCAGTTCTGGATCCTTTAAGGAAACTTCAGGGTCAGTGGGGACAAATCCCTTTTCATGCTAAAGCCCCCAGGGATGTCAAACCATGGTACTGTGCACCCATGGGTTCTGCATGGGCAGTACCTCACCCCACCTCGGCGACTGAGGTCTTGCAGATCCCGACAGAACCTAAACATCTGATGAGTCACCGGCCTCATGAGGCCAGCTTTTCTCAGGCAGATGACCAAGGAAGAAAGATTTTCACCTCGGCTTGCACCACGATGGGGCACTGCAGCACATCAGGCAGCCTACAATAGGTGCCTGTGGGCACAGCTGGGTCAGCTTCTTGCTTCCATGCCACACAGTAAGTTAATCAGGAAAGCCATTTCTCTTTCTGCCAAGGATCTGAAATTGGCGAGGCACCAGTCAAGGGCATCATATGATGCCAATGAGGTGGCCTCTGTGCTGATGGGAGCTGCAGTCTGCATTTGACGGATGGCATGGCTTCACCTTTCAAGATTGGCATCTCTGGCCTGGTAAAAGGTGCATGGCTCACAGTTACAGGGATATTATTTTTTCTGTCCCAGAGTCTGGTGAGAGAGCTGTCGGAGCACCCTCCTACTCCTGTGACACAGGAGCCCCCTCCTGACCCTGATTGGTTTCTGGTCTTGCCAGACCCATAAGGAGCATCTGCCCTCAGGTGTTCTTCTCCCCATGTAAAGAGCTGAGAGCAGTTCTTACCTTCTTGGTGAGCCAGCACCTCCCTAATTGGGGATACTTGGTACTTGAACACATCAGTGGGAATCAATGGTGAATATTGATTCTTGGATAATATCAAAATTATGTACTTATCGTAATTTTATTTATTTATGTATTTAAGTAATCGAATGAACACCTTTGAGCAAGCATGCTCATTTACAAAGGTTCCTGATCAGTAACAGATAACGAAATAATGATGCAGTTGTTGATCTTCTAGAATGTCTTCACCATTGATTCACATGCCCACCCACAGTCCCTCACTCATATAGAGCCAGACCCTCTGACCGGTCACCCTTTGGGTGCTGGCAGCACTTTCTCTAAGTTGTGAGCATCTCTTCTGCCATGGCCCACAGCTGCCTGTGGTTGGGGGGGGCACACCTGACACATTTTTACTGTTAGTGGGAGTCCGTTATGACAGACAAGTAGGTCCCCTGGATCATCCTGTAGGGATACTCCCTGGATTTCACAGAAATCCCTCCAGACTGTCCTCTCAGAAGGCATCCCCTCTTATCAGCTCATATGTCAGAGCTTCTGGTGCAGGAGATTGTAGGAGCTCACAGGGCAGTGGAAATAGTGCCAGAGTCAGAGTGAAATACAGGCTTCTACTCCCACTGCTTCCTAGTACTAAAGAAATCAGGGTCATGCATCCAGCTGTTGACCTCAGAAAACTGAACAAATCCATGGATTGAGAAAAATTCACAAGGATTTCTTTGGGATCTCTGCTTCCCTCCCTGAAACCTCAGGATTGGTTAGCCTCCCTAGATGTTCAGGATGCATACCAACACATACTGGTGCATGCCATCCACCACAGATACCTTTGAATCGTTGAGCTGGGACAGCATTTTCAGAGTCCTGCCTTTTGGGCTGTCCTTGGTGTCTCAAGCCTTTACAAAGTGCTTTGCAGTACTCGCAGCACACCAGAGAAAGATGGAATTCCAGGTTTACCCTTACCTGGACAACTGGCTGATAGCCAGTCCATCCAGGCAGGAAACTGAACAGGCAGTAACCACTGCCTCTCATTCCTCACCTCTATGGTGGGTCTGCTGAATCTGAAGAAGTCTCAGCTGTCGAGACCTCATAGCAGCTGGTGATCAAAGGAGCTCTCCTGGGTACGACTAAGGGCAAGTCTTTCTACTAGAGAGCAGAATGCAGGCAATCTTGCAGATGGCATGCTACATCATGGAGTGGAGTCCTGTACAAGTCCATTCCATGTAATGTACGCTAGTTCACAGTGCCCCTGGTACAGTTGTACATGAGAATAACTCAGTGGATGCTCAGTGTGCAGTGGTCACAAGCATCACATCCTCAGCCCTTCCCCATTCAGGTGACCAAGCCCCTGGTTTGGTCACTCACATGGTGGTCAGTGGAGGACGGTTTTCCTTCAGGGTTTTCCCTTCTCTGAACTGGAGCCCCAGGTGACTCTCTCCATGAATACCTTTCTGTTGGGGTGGGGTGGGGTAGGGGGCACTATCAGGGCCTCCAAGCACACTGAGTCTGGGACCCATCAGGACTTCTCTCCACATCAATGTGTTGAAAATGCAAACTGTTTTATATGGCCTGAGGGCCCAAGTGGACCTAGTCAACCACAAAAATCCCTCTCCCAGACAGACAGTGGTGTAATCTACTATATCAACAAACAAGGAGGAGCACACTCTTACCCTCTCTGTAGGGAGGCGATGAGAGTATATGAGTGGTGCCTGGAGCAGGAATCCTGCTCCAGTCATTATCTGCCAGTAGTCCAAAACACTCTAGTGCACAAGCTCAGCTGAACAGAGGCCAATCCTCACAAGTGGTCACTAGCTCCAGACATCGTGAGATTGTTGTTCGATGAGTGGGGTATGCCAGATGTGGACCTTTTTGTGTCCCCACTTAATGCCAAACTGTCTCGATTCTGTTCCAGAAATTCAGGACATAGCATTTTCCGTCAGAATGCATTTAGACTGCAATGGCAAAATCTGTTTCTGTATGCATTCCCAGCAGTCCCTCTAGTATGGAGGGTATTGCTGAAACTGGAGGTGCACAGAGGCAAGATGACACTAGTTGCCCCATGCTGGCCATGACTGATATGGTTTCCTCTGTTGAACAGACATTTAGCAAACTGAGGATTTTATTCCATTCAGGACAGACTTACTAATTCAGAATCACCTGGTCCATACCAACTTTTGCTCCCTTCATCTTCAGGTCTGGCTTCTGAAGAGATGGAAATGAACAGGTACAAGCATCTCGGAGAGTCTCTAAGATAGTTTTGGCTGCCCACAAACCTTCAACTAGGAATACTTACACAGCCAAATTGAAAAGATTTCCATCTGGTGCTCCAAACCCTATATGGACCCCTTGAGATACCCACCTGACAAGGTTCTGGAGTACTTGCTGGAGCTTTCTGATGCTGGCCTGTAGTATTCCACAGTTAAGTTCCACCTTTGTGCTAAATCTGCATACTAGGAGCATGCTGGTACCCTCTACCTGGCACAGCTGCCACTGTTCAAGAGGTTCCTTAAAGCCATTTTAACACAGGGCCTCCCATCAGAAAGCTGGTGGCTGCCTGGGATATCTACCTTGTGCTGGATATGTTCACTCATAAACCTTTTGAGCCACTTGTGACATGTGAGCTGACGTTCTAGTGGCTATCACCTCTGCTCGCATAGTGTCTGAAATCCGTGCTTGGTCACAGATCCTCCATATCCTGTTTTCCACAAGACAATGCAGTTCTTCATACATATCCTAAGTTCCTGTCAGAAAAGATGTTGGAGTTCCATCTGAACCAGCCACTAATGCTGCCTACCTACTTTGCTGACTTCCAGAATGAAGGAGAACATACTCTCCATTTTCTGGATATTAAGAGGGTCCTTATCTTTTACCTGGATAGAACTAAGGACTTCAGGCATTCCAAAGAGCCCTTTGTCTCCTTCGATCCTAATCGGAAGGGACAGCCTATTACAGTCAAGTGCAGTTCTGCCTGGATTGTGAGCTGCCTCCGCCACTACTGTGCCATGGCTAGAGTCAAGCTGGAGGGCCAGGTACACGCCCACTCCACTAAAGCAGTTGCCACACCCCTCACAGAGATTTGCTGTGTACTTGTTGGTGATATTTGCAGAGCTGCATCTTGGAGCACAGTGCACACTGTTGTTATGCACTATGCCGTGGATGTCCATGCCAGGCAGCATGCCACCTTTAGCAAGACAGCCTCGAATGGAATTCTGTCCTGAGTGAGCCCTTGGCTCCTACTTCCCTAGTCTGGGGGATTTTGTCAGAGGTTCATAGTCAGATCCACTAGTGTGAATCAGTGGTGAAGATTGATGCCTGGAAGATATGAAAATGATGTACTCACTGTAATTCTTGATGTTTTAGGAATATCTTCACTGTTGATTCACATACCCACTTGCCATCACCTGGGCTTACTTAAGCAATAAGCCACGAGGGGGTGTGGGTTATTGGAGGATTTACCACGGTTGGTGTGGTTTGCCTATGAGGCGCAGCCGAGTGGGTAGATCCTTACCAGTTGTGGTAAATACCAATTGGGTAGGGAAATGGGCAGACTAGGTGGGCCAAGCGGTCCATATCTGCTGTCAAATTCTATGTTTCTATGTTGGATAACCCACATCCCCTGAGTGGCTTATTGTGATTATACCATGGTGCCTTTTTTAGATACAAAAAATAAAATAAAACCTGCTTTTTTGTGTTTTATTTTGCATTTGTTACTCCGCTACAAAAAAATAGTTATTGGGGTTTGAGACAGGTGGCCAGAGAGAGAGAGAGAGAGGTGTGGTAGAAGAGTAACATACAGCACACACTCGTTTTTTATTTTTACACTGTCTGTGGAGAGAGAGCTCTGGTAGAACAACAACATGGAGACTCTGGTAAACTGTGTACATTTACAGCTTTTTCCTGTGTTGCTTGCTGCGGAGACGGAATGTGAACGTAGCTGAAGGGGAAGACTGACGACGTTGAGGTGCGACAGTTCAGTGTGTGGTTCCGGGGTCAGAGCGGATTATCATTCGGGGGAAACTGTGTTCCGAGTTGCATGATTTTTTTTTCCTGTTTCGGTATGAAATCCCATTAACATGATGTAGCACAGTGTTAGGTGAATTGAACAATGTCCTCACGATGGCTTTGGTTACATTTCAGACTGGGGGGGGGTTGTACTGTGGCTGGGTGATTTGCACTGTGAATTTTAAATGTAGGTTAGCGGTGAACAAGATGGCGGTATTGTGATCATGCTTAGGGGTCAGATTGATTTATTTTTAGGCTGGCACCTTTGCTGTTTATCAGAGGATTTACAATGGTGGTAAGGTGCCAGCCTGCTAATCTGATTGGCTGTTGTTGGATGACCATGGTATAATCCATATTATTGGTCTTCACCCCTTGTTCTTGGTTTGAACTGTGAAGACACTGTGTTACTGGTTTGTTGACTGTTCTTACAAAGGTCACCAGGGATATCTTATGCCCTTAAGCTAGTTCAACAGCTTAAAGGGACACTGTCAACCCTTTTTGTATCATACTAGTTCTAGCTGAAAACCCATATTTTCTGATTGCTTACCTTCTCTAAAATTCATTGGTGTTACTGGTTGTTTAATCTGCCTCTTTACTTAGAACTGAAATGCATGCTAATGGTATATTTATACCTAACTTTGTTTTGTTCCAAATTCTTGACCTACTTTTATTGCATACTTAATGAACATCAGGAACACCCCCAAACAGAGCAGCCACTCATGATGCAAGTCTCCTGTCCTCCCGCTATATGTGGACTGGCTATACTTTGTTGGGGATGTTTCTAAGTCTGGGAAGGATGCAGTGGGAGTTGATTAAGGAATGTAAACAAACACATTTTGGTTTAACGCCAGTATGGTGAGCAGTCTGTTTATCACTTTTAAAAAAGGAAAAAGGAATCTGAATCAAACTGCTAGCTACATTAGCACATTCTACAGAACGTAAACAATCATAAAATGTGCGTTTTAAACTAGGGACAGTTTGAGGCCTAAGGGTGGTCGACAGTGTCTCTTTAGCTACTTGTTAAGTTATGCTGCACCTCTGGTACGGAGGCAGTTAAGGGCTATTCATAATGTAACCTTGTGCTGCAAGCTCCCTGTCATGGCACCACATGTGCGTAACTTGCCTTGGTGCCAGCCCTCCTGAAAAGTGCTGGCACCTCTGGCTCAGACCCACTAGTGGGAATCAATGGTGAAGATGGTCCTAGAAGATCAAGAATTATGGTGAGTACATAATTTTCATTTTGTTCCCCTTTCTTTGACTTGCTAGGCTCCCAGTTTTTTAGCAGCAAATCAGATTTAAGGAAGTAATGTCAGGGACTGAGGTTACAGGGTGTTCCTGGGTCCCTGCCAGCTTGTTTTCTGAGGTATTATGGGGGAAAATAGTACAACAGTATGAAGTATGGAATTAACTAAGTGCATTTCTTCAGTTACTGGTAAGTAATCTAACAGCGTATACTGTACAGGAGTATCTTCTTCTTTTGAGTGAGAGAGTTCTGACATCCAAATTCCTCACAGAAGACTTATAACCCAATGATAAATAACCATATAGAAAATTAATTTAAAATTATAGTTGTTAATGTTTATATGCACCATTACTGTGTGTGTTTTGGTTAAGCATGTCTGCTTTAGAATTGTTTGGGTGAGAGAACAATAATACATTTTATTTATATGGCACCTTTTTTATTACCACTCACAATACCATAAAAGTCAAAATAATGATAATCAAATACACAAAAACCAATGCCGGCCCGGTGGCGCTGAGGGTTGAGGTGCTGGACACCACATCTCATACCACGCCGGCCACCCGGGTTCAGGAACTAGCCTGGGTCATTGGAGTCAGCAGGGGTGGGGGGAGGATTTTCACCCGGGGTTGGATTACGGCGGTCCCAGTGCAGCTGTGGCCACTAGTGGCAGCTGGTGGTAAAGCTGGCATGGTGCATGTAAGAGAGGGAGGGCGTCGGCAGCTTCAGATGGCAGGAGAGCGTGGCACCACAGAGGAAGCATTGTACACCGCACCTCTGGGGCAACCAATAAGGTGGAAAACCCTGGCTGCCAGTAGATGATGGTGGGGATCAGGGACTACACCCCACACCTGAGCCAAGTGCGTCAGCTACTGCCGGGGCTCTTCTACTTCCAGGATGCATGCACAGACTTAAGGAAGGACGCCTGAGGAGGTTGGCGGCCCTGCCCGGGGACTTACCCGGGGGGATGGGCATCAGGATGACGGAATAAAGCAGTCTCCAGCGGGCAGGTAGGACTGAGCCATCAGGCGGGCAGGAGCTGGATATGCTGAGAATCCCCACCAAAAAGAGTCTGGTGGTCCGGCAATAGGATCAATAGAGTTTAAAAAAAAAAATACACAAAAACCTATAAACACAATAAATAAATACAGCAGTAGAGCACCCCTAAAATACATCAACACAATAAAAAAAACATTATCCTCTCTTCAGTCACTTGTGTCTAGTTCCATGTTAAATACATAAGCAAGCTAAAAGATCTGTAAGACTCTTTTAAATTGTCCCAGTGTCAGTGCCTTGTTAATAATGCCAGGGAGGGCATTCCATTTGTTTAGGTGCAGCATCCGAAAAGTCCAGTCCCTGGCAGATTTCTTCTGTTCTGGGGACAAGTAACGATTCTCCTACTGATTTCAGAACTGCAGATTGAAAAAAAGGAGGAGGGGGGACTGTAAATCTGTCACCCAAAACTGCTCTCAAGCACACTCTCTCATAGGTGATGGGAAACGTTTAGATACTTTTAGATGCCCTCTTTCTGTGCCCTGTATTCTGATATGTTTTGACCCATGTTTGTTAATCACATTTTATTTCCTTTTTAACTTCTTTGAATATCTCTGTCCTCAGTAGCTGCTAGGGCTGTAGCAAAGTTAAACTTTGCAGGCAAAGTTACCACAAAGTTGTGAAAATGTAACTTTGCAAAGTTTCCTCTCTCAGTGCCAGATTTGACTTTGCCGACGTCACATTTTTCAGGCAAAGTTTCTCTTTCTTCCTGTGAAGCTGCAATGTCACCGGTGAAGTTTGGTCATTGTGAGGAAAAAGTGTCACTTTGCCGTTGCGAAGTCGGCCCTTTGAACTTCGAAGTTTTTCAACTTTCCAAAGTGCTGTCAAATTGAAGTTTTCTCAATTTTGCACATCCCTAGTAGCTCCCGCTTCCTCTTTTCTTCCTACATGAAAATTCTGTGATATCAGCAGCACCATTCTGATGTAGGGTTTTGTAGAGCACAGGAGCACACTCTGTTGATAACAATGGGACTGTTTTTAGTGACTTTTTCTTATGTTTTTGAGGGCCACTGGGGTCCAATCAGAGCCCCAGCTCAACTAAGAAGGTGCTTGTTAGTTGTGCTGTGGATGCAATTTGACCCCAGTGGCCCTAAGAAATGTTAAAAAAAAAAAAAAAAAAAAAAAGCACACTAAAAACACACCTCCATTGTGAGTGCGCCCCATGCTCTACAGACTTCTACATCACAAAATGTTGTGATGGGGTGGTGGCATGGGGGCAGCGTTTTTAACAGTCAGCACCAAGTAGGGAAGGCATTGGGCAGATGAGCAAACTTTGAAGCCTCTTCCCATGCAAAGCCTAAGAATTAGCAAAAAAAAAAAATTCATGCAAAGTGGACTGTTTGAGAATTTTTAAAAATGACTATAGTTGCTCTTCAAGACTCAACTTCTCAGCAAATATGCTTTTAGCGCAAGCCTTGCTTCAGTGTGTTGGCATTAAGGTACTTCTCTCATTAGCACATTGCCTTTTACCTGGTTGATCCAGACATACCCTACCTGACATTTAAGTAAGTAAAAGCTACACGTGCTGCATCCCAGAATCCTCAATGGCTGACTTTATCAACATAGATCAACTGGAGGAGCTGTAACTGTATTACAGGCATCCCAGAGCTCAGTGCTCAGACACTTTGAATACTGTTTCCTCGTTACTCCTGAGCCCAAATACAGGTAGTACAGTACTTTGTCTTGGTAGCAGCACAGGATGAGTGATTTTTTTGGGGGCAGAACATTTGACAGCTCTCCTCTGTTGCAGATTCCTGTCAGTGAAGTCAGCAGCAAAGGATCCTGGGATACTGCACAAGCTGCTTTTGTTTATTTTATCAGGCTGCAGAATGGCAGGAGCAACCAGACAAAAGGCAGCTGCTAATGAGAAAAGTAATTAAAAATGCTAAAATGGTACTTAATGTGCAAATTGTGAGCAATCCCATACATGAGGTGTGGGTTTGCATACATGTTTTAGTATGCAGAAAAAAAAGTGACCCCCGTAATAAGGGAAACTGAGAATTCCAATGTAGCATAGAACTTTACAGTGTTCAAGCTGTCGCCATAGTTCTGTACTCTTATGGTTATTATAGCTAGAGGGAACACTTTCAAGCAATCGGGAGTGCTCCATTGGCCTAAACAGGAAATGCTCTTTTTCTGTAAACAGTGTCTCAAGTGTAGGTGCCCTGGAAACAGGAACATTTTCAAAATGTTTTTAATATTATATTATGTAATACAGTCCACCAACCTCGATCGAAAATCTAACTATACAGGTTCACTTTGCTGGCCTCAATGGTGGAAGATACGAACATACGAACGTACGAAATTTGCCAGCAGATAAAGGCCTAGAGGTCTATCAAGTCTGCTCGAATGTGCAGCTAGCACCCTTTATTCTGCAGCTGCCCCTCCCTTCCACCCTTCCCCTTCATTAACCCTCCCCCTTGTCCTGTCCCATCTTCGTTTGAAGCAGTCCACTGTTCTACTGCATACCACTTCTGCAGGTAACGCATTCCACCCAGCCACCACCCTCTCTGTAAAAAAAGTGTCTCCTCATCTCCCTCCTGAACCTTCCTCGCTCCAGTCTCATATCATGGCCCCTGGTGGCCCTTCCCTCCCTTACTTTGAACAGCCCCTCTGTACCCGTCTTGTTTATTCCTTTCATGTATTTAAAGGTTTCAATCATGTCACCCGTCTCTCCTTTCCTCCAGTGAGTACATGTTCAATTCCTTCAACCTCCTCTCGTATGATAAGTCCCCCAGCCCCTTGATCATCTTTCTCGCCCTGCGCTGCACCCCCTCCAGTAACAATGTCCCTCTTCAGATACAGACGCCAGTACTGCACGCAGTACTCCAGGTGTGGTCTAACTAATGACCTATACAGTGGCAGAATCACCTCCTCCCTCCTCAAGGATATACCCCTTGCAATACAACCCAGTATTTTGTTGGCCTTTACAGCTGCCTTCCTACATTGTGCTGAGTTGTTCATTGACCCTGTAATGAGCACACCCAGATCCTTCTCCTCCTCTGTCTGGGCTAGCTGCACTCCCTCTAGCTGGTAACTCCTCCTTGGGTTCTTCATCCCAAAATGCAGCACCTTGCACTTTTTGGTATTAAAGCCCAGTTGCCAGGTGTCTGACCAGGTTTCAAGCTTTGCCAGATCATCCTGCAACCCCTGCCATCCCCCTAGGTCATCCACCACTGCGCCAACCTTGGTATCATCAGCAAACAGACTGATCTTGCTCTTGATGTCCCATGATATGTCTGCAGTGAATATCCCAAACAACACTGGTCCCAACACCGAGCCCTGTGGGACACCGCTCGTCACTTGGGTGTGAGAGCTCCCCACCCACCACCACCCTCTGTTGCCTTCCCTGCAGCCAGTTTCCTACCCATCTCACCAGCTTTCCACCCGCCCCTGTGCCTACTAACTTCCTTCCCAGCCTTCTGTGTGGCACTGAGTCGAATGCCTTACTGAAGTCCAGATACAGGACATCCACTGCTTGGCCCCTGTCCAGTTGCCTAGTTACCCAGTCATAGAACTTGACCAGGTTGGTTTGGCAGGATCTGCCATGCATGAAGCCATGCTGTCTGCTGTCCTGTAGTCCTTTGGCCTCTAGGAGGGCCACCAGCCTCTCCTTCAGGATAGTCTCCATCAGCTTACCCACGATGGATGTGAGGCTCACTGGTCTGTAGTTTCCTGGTTCATCCTTGGGGTCACTCTTGTGGAGGGGCACCACATGAGCCATCCTCCAGTCCTGAGGTACACACCCCAAATGTAGTGAGGTATTAAATAGGTCTGCCAAAGGTCCTGCAAGGACCTCTGCCAGCTCCTTCAGTACCCTGGGGTGGATGCCATCTGGGCTTGGTGCCTTGTCCACCCTCTGCATTCAAACCCTCTCGAACCCTGCCCTCCATGGTTTCCCCATCTGTCACCACTTCCCCCCCTGCTTCTGCCATTTCTCCCACCTTGGGTGTCACCCCCCTCTTCTCTTTAGTAAATACTGAGCAGAAGTACTCATTTAGTGCTTCCGCCTTATTGTACCCTGCTTCCACCCAACCCCCCTCCTTCCTAATCCTTACTATGTTGTCCTTACAGCTCCTTTTCTCCCTGATGTACTTAAAGAAGTCCTTCTCCCCCTTCTTAATGCCTTGTGCCAGCCTGAGTTCCGTAGATGCTTTGGCTCCCCTTACTGCCCTTGTCACCTCCTTCGATTCTGTCAAGTACTCCTCTCTGTCCTCCCCCCTCCCTGTTTTCTTGTACTTCCTAAAGGCAGCTCTTTTCCTCCTTACCTTTTCCATGACCTCCTTGCTCAACCAGCTCGGTTTCTTAGCCCTAGCCTTCTTGCTCTGGGCTTTGCAGCAGGTTTTGATTGCCTCCACTATCCCCAGTTTTATGAGCTCCCACCTCTGGTCAGTATCCATACTAGATTGAATTCTGGCCAGGTACCCTTTTTCCACTTCCCCCATCCTCCCAAAGTCGGCCCTCCTGAAGTCCAGCACTCTTGTGCAGATTCCCTCCTTCCTTGCCCATATCAATGTGACCCATACTGAGTGGTGGTCACTCCTGACAGCCAGTTCCTCCACTGTAAGTTCTCTCTAAAGTCCCCATTTGACAGCACAAGGTCAAGGGTATTCCTTAACCTGGTTGGTTCACTGACCATTTGCAGCAGGAAGCTGTCTGGAAGGCATCCAGCAGTAGCTGCTCCCTTCTGTTCCCTGGTTGTTAGGGTGCTCCAGTCCACTCCTGGCATGTTGAAGTCCCCACAATCACCACACACTACCCTTCTCATGGTCCTCCTGATCTGTCCCACTAGTTCCCTGTCTAACTCCTCTGTCTGAGATGGTGGCCTGCACCACTCCCATTCTAAGTCTATTCTTGGAATCCTGGTTACACCCAAAGTGACTCTGTACTACCCTCATCCCCTTCCTCCTCTACACACTTCAGTCCTTCCTTCCATATGTTGCCACTCCCCTCCTTTCCCAATCACCCTGTCCCTCTGAAATAACCTGTACCCTGGTACAGACAGGTCCCAATCATTATATTGGGTGCTGTTTCCGTGATGGCTGCAATGTCCACCTCTCCCTCTGCCATGAGAACCTGTAACTCTGCAGTTTTCCTCCCAAGGCTCCTAGCATTAAGGATAACCATCTTCCACCCTTTTCCGCCCCCTTCCATCCTGCCCTCCTTTCCTAGCATCACCAATAGTGCTTGCCATTTGTCCTTTGTCACTGTTATGGGGGGCAAGCTCATATAATTTCCCAACCTGTGGTCTCTGCATATCTGTTCCCCAACTGCCCACCCCCACTCCTAGTTTAAATTCCCAACTTCCTCTATATACTCTTCCATCCTCTGTTTCAACACTTTCTTTCCTCCTCACTCAAGTGTAGTCTGTCCTTGGCATAGAGACTACTGTCTCCCAGGTCCCCCAACAGCTCATATACCCTTTAGCACAACACCAGGTTTTCAGCCATCCATTAAATTCCTCTATTCTCAGCTTTCTTGTTGTGCTTGCCTTTGGCACTAGAAGTATCTCGGAAAAAGTTACTGATCTTCCTGCCCCTCACATATTGTGCTAGTTTCTCAAACCTCCTGGACTGTATCTACTGTCTTGTCAGCCAGGTCGTTTGTCCCAAGATGTATAATTAAATGAGAGCATGTCCTACCCTTCTAGCATATTTCAGAACAGACTGTCCCACCCTTTCCACTGTCATTCCTGGCATGGCCTCCACCCAAATGCAAACTATGCCTCTCCCCTTGCTACCCCACCTAACCCTCTTAGTATTGGGTCCCCCAGCACTAAGATTCCACCTCTCTACTCCCTGCTTGCTTCCGTTCATCTCCTCCCTCATTTCCAGCTCCTCTTCTTCCTCCTGCATTATTTCCTTTACCCTCTGTTGCAATTTTCCCAGCAGAACTTCCCCCGCTCCAGTTTAGTCCAGGCATTTATCAATTACTCCTCTAATTTCATCATTTCCTCCTCCACTTTCTTCCTCTCTACGATCACAGCTGTTTTCTGAAGACCCTTCACAAATGGCCCCCGCTCCCTCTCTCTTCATATAGTGAACCTGTTCTCCTCTCCACTCCATGACTTTTGCCACTTCTCGCCTCCCCCACAAGTCCCTATATCTCCTCCTTCCATTTGTCTTTTGTCTCCTGACCTGGTTTCCCCGGCAATCGTTCTTCCTGGCCTGGGCCCCTTTGTCTCTGCTTCCCTTCTTCTGACCCTCTCTTCACCACTGTTGGCTTAAGTCGCCCTCCCTCATCTCCCCTTCTTCCTCCCGCCAGTATTGGAATAAACCCACCCCCAATCTGCCTTGCCTGTCTTAGTTCCTCCTGCAGACCCTCAATCTCCTTTCTAAGTTTTTCTATGTGGTTGCACACTAAACATCCTCCCACACTCCAGGCAATGTTTAGAAAGATTGGTGCACCGCAGTTGTTGCAGCCTACCACCCTACCCATTGCTGTCGTTGCCCACCAGTGACCCCCCCCCAGCCTTCCAGATGCAGGATACCAAACACTCCCCCAAGTCTCCCGTCTCCTCCCTCTATCAGTGCAAAACATTTTCTTTGTTTCCCTTACCTCCTTTGTTGCACACGTTTAGATATATTGAGCAACTGCTTTTTATATTCCTATCCTTCCTATCCACACTCAAAAAGAGACTTTAAGTAGCCATTGCACAACCTTCTTCAAACTCCTACTCCTCCTCTTTTTCCCAATGCAATATCAATGCGAAGAAGTAATAATGAAAGCTCCTAGATTTGCATTTACTTCCCTTCCACTGAGAGAGCAGTCGACTCTTCACTTGCTGCTGTTCCTTTCCTGGATATCTGCTTTTGCTATGACAGGTGCATATCCTTTGCCTGTTTGAGGAAGTGATGTCAGAACCACTAGTATAAAGGAAATAATGGACCAGGGGTGGGACCAGCCCAAGTCTTCCAGAAACAATCAGGTAGCTGAGGCCTCTGGTCAGACCATTAGCACCCTTACCCCACTGTGCACTCAACTTTGCAGCTAGTGAAGCCAGCAACAATGAATCACAATTCTACTCAAAGCCCCCAAAATATGTTTGCTACCCAAAGAAACAGGACTCCAATTCAAACAGCTTCACCAGCAACACATCAAAATAGGCTTGGAATTAGAAGATATAGGTCTCCAATTCAAAGAAACTGACCCAGTTAAATTACACCAATTTTGTTTTAAAACAGAAGAAATAGGCCTCTACAAATGCAGCCTGCCACACAGTGAACCAAACAAATGAGCCCACTTATAGCTACCAAAACAGGTTTAAAAATTCCAACAGCCCCAAACAATACCCTGCTAGCCCCTTAGTAGTAAGAAAGAAAAGAAATAACATTCTACCAAGTAGAATCCATGAAAAACAATGTACAACAAAAAGCTACTGTACTGTAGATCTGATCCTGTCCCCCTTCTAGTTCCTTCCTGAGGGAAGGTCTCTCTGAGCGGGAGGAAGAGGGGGTAATTTAAGCCCAAGGGGCAACACTCAGACAGACAATGGGGACAGCAGTAGGGGGCACAGGAGGAAAAGGATAAGGATAAAAAGGAAGGCAAGGGGATAAGGCGGAGGAGAGAAGGAAATGGAGCCTGGCAAAGTAGGGAAGGAGGAGGATGTGGGAGGGCATTGAGGTTAGGGACAAGACAGATGAGGGAGCAACTAGGAGAGGCAGGACTAGGGTAGAGGCTGAGGGCAAAGCAGTGGGGACAAATCGGCTGGTAGGGGTTGGGGGCATAGCAAAGGGGACACGGCAGATCAAGCCATGAATATGCATGCCAGAGCAGGTTCTGAAAGCAGGTACAAGGAAGGTAGGATGGTGCGGGGACACAAATTGGAAAAGGGGGTGGGGTTTTAGTGCTGGGTGATTCAATCCTGAAAGGAGTAAGATGGGGAAGCAAAGGAGAGTGGCATTGTCGAATATGGGTGGAATCAGTACCTGGACTGACAGCAGATAGTCTATTCTCAAGAGTACAAGACAAGGAAGGAAGAAACTGCATGTAGTGGCGCATTTGGGTACAAATGACTTGGCCGGTAGCACAGTCGGGTTGGTAAGGGAGAGGTTCGAGGAACTGGGGAAGTTGTGTGAGGAGGCAGGGAGATCAGTGGCCTTCTCAGAAGTGCTCCCAGTACCCAGGGCAAGCACAGAGAGGAAAGCAAGGATAGAAGAGTTCGACACTTGGCTGGGAGAGTGGTGTCCAACGAAAGGGTATGGGGTAGTGGGAGGCTGGGGTAACATCTGGGACAACAGTGACCTGTTCACAGAGGAGAGATTACATTTGAGTAAGGTGGGGCAGGGGGTATTAAAGCAGAGGTTGGAGGAATACATGGCAGCTAAGGTGGATTTAAACTAGGTGTGGGGGGAGGCGAGTGTGCAGCAGGAATGCAGAGCTTACCCCCAGGCTAACAAGGATGGTACCAGGGAGGGATCACAGGAGGGGGTTAAGAATGGAGAGAAACAGGTTAAGGAAGGGAAGGGAACAAGTTGGAGGGTCGTCTCTCTGAATGCAAGAAGCCTGGGGAACAAAGCAGCTGAGTTACAGGCTGTCTTGGCAGTGGGGGTGTTGGACATTGTGACCATCACAGAGACTTGGGCCACCCAATACCAGGATTGGGATCTGATGATCCCAGGGTATAGGATGTACAGAAAGAATAGAGGCAGGGGGGAAGGGGGGTGGGGTGGTGATTTACATAAGGGAGGGGATAAGGTGTGTGTGTGTGAGGGAAGAGGGTAGGACTGAGGCATTATGGATGCAGTTCCAGGATTTAAAAAGCAGGACAGTTAGGATGAGAGTGGTGTACAGGCCACCAGCTCAGGCTGAGGACTTGGACAGGGAATTAGTGGAGCAGATCAGAAGAGTCTGTGGGAAGGGGACCAAAGTGATCGTAGGGGACTTCAATCTACCAGGAGTGGACTGGAGCACTCCAGCAAGCTTGAGTGCAAGGGAACAGGTCCTACTGGATGCATTCAAGGGCAGTTTCCTGGCACAGATGGTTAATGAGCTGACTCAGTTGGGAAGAACTCTAGACCTAGTACTGTCTAACAGGGAGGCTGTAGGGGAGCTGGGGGTGGAAGACCCGCTGGCTGGGAGTGATCATAACTTGGTATGGTTCATGCTTAACATGGGCAAGGATGCAGTAGGTACAGGATGGTTGACTTCAGAAAGGCTGACTTTGTTAAGATCGGGGAAATTTTGGAGAGGCGCCTGGCAGGAATTCATCTACACTTGGATGCATGCCAAAAATGGGAAGTCAAGCTGGGGCTGGTGGAGGCTACTGGGTCATATTAAGCGGTGGCCCTCATTTCCTCTGAATGGTCACTTAAAGTACTGAAATTTAACTTTAAAAAGCAACCCCCATTCATATATCTATGCCCCCACGCACCTCATATACTGATGTCACAAATTGCAGTAGCGGGGGCAGAACAGGGGCAGAGTGCACTCTGCAGAGCTACAAGGAAGTGGAAGGGATCCACGCCGTGGGGCTCCTCTGAACAAAAATATGATCCTTTCCCTTCCTAAACTGGGGCACCAAAAAAGCAAATTTCTACATGGTTTGGATTTGGGTACAGGGTTCTTGTGCTTCGGGGCAATATAAACGCTGTTTTATACCTGAACAAATTGGACGCCCTCTACCATTGTACATTACCATTCATTCCTAACTCCCCTTTTCAAACCCAGCATTGTGATCTGTATGCAGCTTTCAGCTGGATGTCGCTTAGCACCAGATGTTTGATTCACTCTGGCGCTTGGACTCTCAGAATCCTCCTGAACAAACTACTGAGCTATATAACATCCCTTATTCGCATCTCCCACAGTTCGTATTCCCTTAGAAAGTCTGACTTTATCCTTCTAGACGTGCCTAGGACTCGTATCTCCTTTGGTAAACGTGCCATCTCGTGCGCACTTCCAGCTATCTGGAACCAGCTCCAGTCTATACTGAAACTCTCTAGCATTGTTTGCCTATCTCTTTAAAACTTTACTGCGACCAAGTAAAAAAATCCCTAGACTTTTATATCAACAACTCAGTCCCCCTCCCTAGTTCTTCTACTTTCTAATTCTACTTGCCTCTCCTTTTCCTTCCTCACCCTCCCTTTAGTCTTTATTTCAGTCATCCTTACATTTGATATTCCTCCGCACTTTTCCTCCTTTTCCCTCCCCCTCCTCCCTCACAAGATCCTCCCTCTCTTCTCCCCTTTGCACCTATCTTATACTCTCCCTTCACCGTATGTATCCTGTTGCTCTTTTTCAACTTTTTTGGCTGTAGTTTCTCTACCTTTAATGATTTCTCCAGGTTATGTTTATAAATATTACCTTTTTATGTATTATTTTGAGTGCTATGTACCAAGATTTTATGTATGTAATTTCCTTTCTGTATACATTCCCCAGGACCTCCTTGTGAATGAGCTTGCTCAATGGAGTTTTCCTGCAATAAACTTGAACTTGAATAAGTCAGGTAGAGAAGGGATATTTAAGTTGAGGAGGGGAGGGACACGAGAGGGCATGATCTCAGATTGGGTGGGGGAAGATATAGGAGAGAGATGAGACATTTTTTCACAGAGAAGGTGGTGGCTAGGTGGAATGCTCTGCCCGAGGAGGTGGTATCCTGTAGGACGGTGGGCAGTTTTAAAAGGGGATGGGACAGGGGTGGGGAAGCTGTGGCAGCTGCTATTTAGGGGGCTAGTTGCACATTCGAGCAGACTTGATGGACCATGAGGTTTGTTTCTGTTGGCAGATTCGTATGTTCGTATACATCTCCTAGTGACAGTTGTACTTGTGCAAGAATGGTCTCACTTACATCCTTATGTTTTGAGACCATGCACCTTTGGTTCACAGCTCTCACACATGAAGAATGCACGTGAGACCATGCTTACACACATATGAGTGTCGTCATGGGCCATATAAGCATACATAAGAGGGCCAAGAATGTTTATAAATAAGACCTCCCATTTGGCTAAAAAGCGCCCTGATTTGTAACACAGGAAAAATAGGTATGCATCCCCCAATTAGAAAAATATATTGTTCTAACTGTACTGAACAGTTTAGAATTTTGAACTTGCTTCTGTAGTAGGAGAGATATTCTCAGCAAAGATGAGAAGTATTGGAATAGTTTGAATTAAAATGATTTTGATTGGCTAGAAAGTATATGATTTAAATGAAGTACTGTTGAAAGAAAGGTTGAAAATGTCATGCAGTTTAGGGATGACTAACATAGTGTGAAGCATATGTACCACTGAAATAATGAACTGTGTAAAGACAACACGTTTTACCAATTGCACAGTGTAACTGATGTCAAAGGAACCTATAAAACAAACATATGCCAAATAAAATAAAATACAGCTTTATGATTGCAGATGCAATACCGCTGTAAATATGTTAGTGTTACTTTAATATAGATTTTGTATTTTCTTTATAGGATGGTGCCATATTTGGAATCCTAAGTAAAGTGAAGCCGTCCTATCAATCTTGTGCTGAATGTATCTATTCCCCAGAAACTCGATCAAATGAACCCCCTTATCGAACCACCTCAAGACCTCAGCCAGGCACATATATGTAGCAATTCTACAATCTGTACACAACCTTCAGTGTCTGTACTTGTCCCATCTGAATTGTCTGACCAAACGTCAATTGCAGTCCAATCTGGTTGTGATACGCATTGCCTAGATCCAGCACATAGTGCTGATAAAGGATGTGTGCATGACACTTCTGTTGAGTATTCTCATGATACTGAAGGCTGTAAAACAGAGAAGTATAAAGCATACGGATCTACTGAAGCATCCCTCCATGGAAAGAACAGTGTTGGTGATAATGCTAATCCTAATATTAAGACAGAAAAGGAATCTGAAGGGGAATCCATGAAAAACATCAAGGAATCAAAGGACTTAAGGTACTTGGTATTTAACAAAGACTTAGAAAAGACAACATCACTGAGTTACTTGATGCAGCACCAGGAATCACTTATCAAACTTCAAAAAGCTGGATTAGTTAAAAAACACACCAAAGAGTTGGAGAAGTTGGGCAGTGTGCCATCAGCAGTCACTTCTAGCCCTGGAGGAAACCTTGAAAATATAGTTGGCACTAGTGAACAGGTGAAAAACTGTGAATGGTCTCCTCAACAATCTGGGATGCCTATTCAAGAACTAACTCCATCTTCTGTAGTCATGGACAACCTTGAATTCACTGTAGATAAATTGGATCCTACGACTGTTAGAGATGGAGCCTATCAGAAAACATCAACGCCGTATGTGAGCAAGTTGGAGTCTTCAAGACACCTTTGGAAAACCACTTTCTTGACACCCAGGTCCTCTTCTGTGAACTCCAGCTTGACCCGCAGTTCTAGTAGTGATAGCATTCACAGCCATCATGGAAAGACTGGTTTGGTGAAGCAAAAAACTCAGGAGATTGAGAGCAGATTGCGTCTTGCTGGGCTAACAGTTTCATGTAGGCTAAAGAGATCTCACTCAATCGCCAAGCTTAGAAGCCTGAACTTCTCTACTGGGGATTTACCATGCGGTGATAGTAATATCTTCACCCCATTAAGCTCAAATAATGCCAAAATATGTGAGAGCTTGACACAGTGTCATTCAGAGACAACTTGGCACAGAAATAAAAGCAAAGTCAAGCCACTGATATCTCCCATAGGAAATCGGAAGAATGCACAATGTTTGGGAAAAAGTTGACACCTCTTTAAATCTGCATCAGTTATTTGCATGCCAGTTATTTTTTGGTGGCACAAACTATGAAAGATACATGCCATTATGTGTTAAACGACACACTGCACAATATTTAAAAGGGGTCTATTTAGCACAAAGGGAGGGAGGGGTTTTAAAGTTTATGGGCATCTTTAGAAGACCTTCGTGATTCTGAACCACTGAATTACAATTGTTCTTTCAAAACCCTCTTACCAAAACTGTTTTGCCAAGCAAAAATTACACATTGATAGTGTTTTATTTTTTAAAGCCTTTTAGTGGAAATAGTACAATAGTTAAATTATAGATAGATGTACAAAAGTGATAAAAAGGTCATTTTTCACTGTGAACTGAAACTTGTTAACGTTTTCCAGCTGTGCAGGCGGGATAAAATCTAGAACAATGTCAGTTCTACCTCCATTCCAATATATACACTGTTACATTACTGAAACCATTGAGAATGTAGGTTTATCCCAACCAAGCCCCCCCCCCAACCAATCTTTGACTGCAAAGTTCTTGAATAGGTGCAAATCCTATGCCTAACTTTATAGCAGTGAGCTTTTCCTTTTGAATCTTTACACGTTGTGAAGAGTTCTGTAACACCAGCCCCTTGAAATGCTGCCATCATGCTACAAATGTAGGAAGTATTCATTAGCGATTGTAACTATTGGCCAAACTTCAGATTTCCAAGAAAGGCAAGATGTGTGGGTGGTGGTGGGAATGGTGATGGTGAACTGGTTTTACTGATTTAGAGTAAGTGCCATCTACAAGTGTTCAAAGACCAAAGTTTTGTTATACTGCTTGCTTTCTGACTTAAGTATAGTATACCAATGCAGTCTGTTACTGCTGCTGAGCAGCCGTTGATGTTTAGGGGGAGGGGGGATTTCAAAGGACCAAAAATAACATGTTGCACTGGAAATGAGATTAGGGATATGTCTGGGAATACGGGGTAGAGTCTAGCTTGTTCTACAGGCAGAACAAGACAATATTGTTAAATACTGTCCGACAAGAAACCAGTCTGTTTTTGTCTTATCTCAGTACAGAGTAAATGCATTTTTGAGAGAAGAGGTTGACTGAAAATGACTAACATATCGGCAAATCTCTAGAGCTTCTTTAGTCTTCAGTGGGTTACAAAACTTATATAGTACTGTACATTGTTAAATGTCTGTTTCAACCATTTTGAAGCAAATGCTTCATTGTACAGAAATCTACGTGCGCTAGAGATGTGTTATGCAAAATTCATGTTTCTGTAAAAAGATATTATAAATATATATGGGTGGTAGAGAAGCTTTATTGAAGTTATTAAATCTGAAACTTTTCATAGCTAAAAAAGAAAATGTAATGGCTCTGCTATATTTTAAATGATAGAATTTATCTTCTGGTTCTGCAAACCCAAATGGTTTAGCTTTGTCTTGGGGAATCTAAAACGAGTTCCTTCTCTAAAAATGAATGCTGCTGTTTAGAGAAGTGCATGCCATGTATACTCGTCTTTGTTCACAAAGTGCGCACCTGGTTGAGGATGTCTGTCAGCTATACACACAGGCATAACTGCATTCAGTATGCATATCTATACCTAACAATGTAACTTATTGCTGTGTGTCTGTTACATTTACTTTTCTAATTGATATATTTTCTACTGCAGTGTGAGACTTGTGTGTGCCTACGAAATCAAGATCTGATAGGAGCACACTGTGAATGGTTTTCAGATAAGCTGGGAGATACTGCAGTATTTGGAGTGTGTTGATGCGTTTCTTTAAACCTCTCCTGCTTTGATATATAACTGCTGGGTGGTTGGGTGGATATTAATACGCGACCACGCTTTTAGGATTGATCATGTTAACGCTTGTCTAGTACTCTGTGCAGCAAATTTTATTAATGGAAAAGGCATGGAACTACACTGGACCAGTAACGCCATGTGTTCACACCAAATACAGTTTGGGAATGCTTTACAGATCTGTTGCTTGAGCAAGTCATTATAGTCACTGGCCCCAACTACAGTATAGTACCACCTGTGTTTGCTATACTTTCAGATCCTGCCTCTTAAGTATGGATTTTATGCACTTCCCACTCACTCTTTCATTAATAGTGATCTGAAAGATTTAAATCTGGATCTTAACACCAAGTATGACATTTTAAATTCAGTTTATTGTTGTCGACCAGTTCAATGCAAAAAAAAAAAAAAATAGAACTAAAATAATGCATAAAAATGATGTTGACGCTGTTGTCACAACTTTGAAAAAAGTAATGTTTAGACACAATAGTCTTTATTTAATTTGTTTTTTTTCCCCGTAATTCTTATCCTTACATCTTTATTACTAAGGACGTTTACATGTAAACGGGATCACTGTCCTATCTGTTCTGGCTGCTTACCTATACCTGACATCACAGTCTGTTGCTGTGGAGATAATTATGATGCCATAATCAGGAGATTATGATGGCAGGTGTAGACAAGCAGAAATAGCAGATTATGTCTAAGGGACAGTAATCCTCTTTGACACAACTGTCCTCAGTAATAAAGAAAAAAGAAAACAAAAGAGAGAAAGAATTATAGAAAATATATGAACTGTAAACTGAACTGTGTCTACATGTCAAATTTGTTCAAGTTTTTCTAATGGTGCCAGGGGCTCTTTAAAGGCATAGTGGTCCCCTTTACCTGTACCGAAGGAGTATTTGCATATATTCCAGATTAGAAGCCTCACAACATATTTGCTTCCTAACATGCCTTTCTAAAAAGAATGTCACATTGACAGGGTTGCAAACTGGGTTATTCCAAACTGTACACACAAAGTTTTACTATAAACTTATCTGATCATTTCCGTTTCCGATTAGACCATCAGAACTGTCAAAGATCTGAACATACAGCAATAGCCACACCTTGAAATTCCCAGCTTTTTTGCAGAATTGTAAAACAAAAAAAAAAGGGCCATTGGTCATTACAACTGCCCCCCCCCCCAAAAAAAATTCCTGCTCTCATGACATTAGTGGCTCGAGGTTAATTATAATTGATTCTCTTCCCTAAACCATGTGCACCATTCTGTCGATGCAGAGGCATCTTGGATAGGCCATATAAAGTCTGGTTAGAATCCTTATCTACCAAATGGCATTGGAATGAGCATAGAGAGATGTCAGACATTTGTAGGATTTTCCTTTGCAGGCAGAAATAATTCTCAGATTAACGGGATAGTCCCCTCAACCTATTTTCCATATACCAGTGTAATTTGATTCCCTCTCTTGCATTCCACTAATTTCATCCTAATTTAAATATAAATGAGGTTGCTTCACACTGTTTTTTTCCTAGTGTGAAAACCTGTTTGTCTCCATTGCAAAGTTCTTGGCCCCACTCATGCGAGGCATCATGGGAGTCGATGATGCATACCTGCACGAGCCAGCAGACATTATACTGTCATTCAGTTCTAGTACATGTCTTGTGAAGTCCCTGTATTCTCTTAAAGCATTTTTTTTCCTAATGCAGATACACTTCAGACTACAGAAAAACAGCAGGGTACTTACTATGCCTTGAAAAGTTTTATGGCCAGCATAAGACAAGAACATAGGGATTGCAGAGGCAGCAACAGCACTGACTAATGCACTTTATAAAATGGGTAAATGGAATTCTGTGTCCTGATTGGACAGGACCCGTGTCCTTATAGGATGAGAACAACAACCCTGTGACTTGCACTTTTAATGCCAAGCAGGATGCAGCACAGCCCCCATATCCCATGCCTGCCGGATGCTTCTCCCACATTTCCTGTTTTCAGTCCCCGCCAAGAAGTGCACATACCTCCCACGGTGATTCCAAAGCTGCGGTTTTCCCCGTCCTCCTTCCGACCACTGCCATTTCTGCAGTTGTCATTCCGCGCAGTCTCCAGTCCTCACCCTCCCCCTCCCTCAACATTACTGTAGAGTGCCAGGCTGCCACAATTTAAAAATCATAATTCTGAGTGAGTGTGTCGAAATACCAAATGGAAAGCATCGGCAACCTGCTTGCTTATACTGCAGCACCTCAAATAAAACTATGCTCACTACGGCAGCTGTAGAGGGACACACTCACTTCCAGCATGCTTCTCCAGTGCTATTCAGCTCTGCATTAAAACACTAAAAATAATCAATAAAAATAATAAAATGTGGGGGGTGGGAGACCGTGTCCTGGGAGTCCCTCACATTGCTTGCTCTCTCGCTTGGCTGCAGTTACAGCTGGCGATGTTGTAAACGGCATCCTTGTCACACTGCTCACTCTCTCATTCAGCTACAGTTACAGCTGGCGATGCTGTAAACGACATCTTTGTCACACTGCTTATTCTCTCGTTCGGCTACAGTTACAGCTGGCAATGCTGTAAATGGCATCCTTTTCACACTGCTCACTCTCTCGGCTACAGTTACAGCTGGCGATGCTGTAAACGGCATCCTTGTCACACTGCTCACTCTCTCATTCGGCTACAGTTACAGCTGGCGATGCTGTAAATGACATCCTTGTCACACTGCTTATTCTCTCGCTCGGCTACAGTTACAGCTGGCAATGCTGTAAATGGCATCCTTGTCACATTGCTTATTCTCTCGCTCGGCTACAGTTACAGCTGGCAATGCTGTAAATGGCATCCATTTCACACTGCTCACTCTCTCGGCTACAGTAACTGCTGGCGATGTTGTAAACGGCATCCTTGTCACACTGCTCACTCTCTCATTCGGCTACAGTTACAGCTGGCGATGCTGTAAATGACATCCTTGTCACACTGCTTATTCTCTCGCTCAGCTACAGTTACAGCTGGCAATGCTGTAAATGGCATCCTTTTCACACTGCTCACTCTCTCGGCTACAGTTACAGCTGGCGATGCTGTAAACGGCATCCTTGTCACACTGCTCACTCTCTCATTTGGCTACAGTTACAGCTGGCGATGCTGCAAATGACATCCTTGTCACACTGCTTATTCTCTCGCTCGGCTACAGTTACAGCTGGCAGTGCTGTAAATGGCATCCTTTTCAAACTGCTCACTGTCTCGGCTACAGTTACAGCTGGCGATGCTGTAAACGGCATCCTTGTCACACTGCTCACTCTCTCATTCGGCTACAGTTACAGCTGGCGATGCTGTAAATGACATCCTTGTCACACTGCTTATTCTCTCGCTTGGCTACAGTTACAGCTGGCGATACTGTAAATGACATCCTTGTCACACTGCTTATTCTCTCACTCGGCTACAGTTACAGCTGGCAATGCTGTAAATGGCATCCTTGTCACACTGCTTATTCTCTCGCTCGGCTACAGTTACAGCTGGCAATGCTGTAAATGGCATCCTTGTCACACTGCTTATTCTCTCGTTCGGCTACAGTTACAGCTGGCAATGCTGTAAATGGCATCCTTTTCACACTGCTCACTCTCTCTGCTACAGTTACAGCCATGGCTGTAAACGGCATCCTTGTCACACTGCTCACTCTCTCATTCGGCTACAGTTACAGCTGGTGATGCTGTAAATGACATCCTTGTCACACTGCTTATTCTCTCGCTCGGCTACAGTTACAGCTGGCAATGCTGTAAATGGCATCCTTTTCACACTGCTCACTCTCTTGGCTACAGTTACAGCTGGCGATGTTGTAAATGGCATCCTTCTCACACTGCTCACTCTCTCATTCGGCTACAGTTACAGCTGGCGATGCTGTAAATGACATCCTTGTCACACTGCTTATTCTCTCGCTCGGCTACAGTTACAGCTGACAATGCTGTAAATGGCATCCTTGTCACACTGCTCACTCTCTCGGCTACAGTTACTGCTGGCGATGTTGTAAACAGCATCCTTGTCACACTGCTCACTCTCTCATTCAGTTACAGTTACAGCTGGCGATGCTGTAAATGACATCCTTGTCACACTGCTTATTCTCTCGTTGCTACAGTTACAGCTGGCAATGCTGTAAATGACATCCTTTTCATACTGCTCACAGTTCTACGCACAGTGCGCTTCTCAGGTGCCTAACAACTCTACAAGAAAACACTCAAAATATTGAATGTGTGTGTGAGAGAGTACACTTCATAACCTTTAGGGGGTAGCCCTCTAATAGTACTCGCTACACTTTTCTATAGTCTGTTAAAGCTCACTATATACAGGGACTGCTTAATCTCAAATTCCATTAAAATGGCTTATCACCAGTTTTACCATTTTTTTTTGCTGTATTAAAATAATTTCCCAATTTTTTTAGTACTGAAACCCATTTCATAAGAGTAATAAGACACTTCAGGGATGTGGGTTGCCTGATAAGAGCACTTCCAGGTGCTAACGCATTCAGCGCAAGCGCTTCATGCCTCACTATGCACCTGGGTCATGGTCCTATCAGGCAGCAACCCATACCCTGTCATGTCTTATTGCTTTCATAACTACTGCAGGCTTAAGCATCAAAACTTCATAAAATTCCAAGATGCCAGCATACATGAGTCGGGTCATGATCTTTGCAATGGAATCAAGCAGGTTTTCACACCAGACTTAAGTACCTTCATTTACATTTAAATCCTGATGAAATTAGGAGGGTGCAATAGAGGCAGTCATTGTTTATGCCTACAAACTACATGGGTAAACAGAATAAAAGGCTGAGGGGACCTTCCCTTTTAAGAGGAGTCCAACCACCAGTGAACAAATCCCACTTGGCATCAGTACTACTGGGTTATATTACATTAAAAAAAAAATATTGACTTTCAGATTGGGAGTGTATATTTCCAAGCTCTCCAGATACTCTTAAAACTGTAAGAGTGTATCTAATGCAACTCATTCTGAAGTTCTGTGTTAAGATGGCAGAGACCGTTTCTCCAATAAGGGTTTCTCTGAGTGTCTGTAAAGTAAAAACCTTTTGATTTTAAATTCAATTTCCATTTTATGAAAAAAAAGAAAAAGAAAAAAAATTCTTCAACAATCATTTATAGTACCTTTACATGGTTCCTGTACCTGTTATGGTTACAAGAGTTGCTTAGGAACAGTATACATATAAACGTGCCATTCCAGTCTTCATTTCTGAGGGTACATGTGTTTACTGTATGAAAACCAGAGTTTTTATTCCTAATTCACCTACAGCTGGAGCTTGTTATGGAACAAAAATCATTATACTTTACATGTGGTGTCAACCGTTTTTGCAACAGCAGAATGCAGTGTTACAAGCAGGAGTCTGATTTCATCTCCAGGTGCGGCCCCAACTATATGTGAACCGAAAGGAACAAAGATCCAGTTTCCCCTTAGATGACCTTAAAGAGCTGCTGATGTCTCTGGCAAAACTTTGGAAAACACAATATTTAGACACAATCCAGTTTGTATTTCATATGTGTGTATAGATGTCTCCTCCCATTAATTACTGAAGACATTTTCACAAAACCAGGACCTGTACCCCTTGAGTTTATCTGCCCCTACAGCTCATTCCCCACTTGAAGTCATAACCCTCTGTTGTGACATCAGTCTGTTGCCATGGGAAGAACTTTGGTGTCACAAGCAGGGTATTAAGACATCACATGGGGAATAAGTAATAGAAGATGAAGAACTCTCAAGGAACGAAGACCCTATTTACATGTGTATGACCTCAGTAATAAATTATGGGGAGATGAACAGTTTTAATGCAAAATATAAGCAAATTGTGTCCAGCTATAATGTTTTCTGGCGGTGTTGGGAGCTGCTTAACAGTAAAGGGAGGAATGACTCCAAATGCAGATCTTTTTGGAAAATTGAGTTCTGCTAACAGCTGTCATTTTTTTTTCTTGTGACCATATTGCCTCTTTAAAGTAGCAGCATGTGTTAGTCACCATGTCATTTTTCAGGATTTTTTTCCTATCAAAAACATAACTATACCTGTTTTTCATTTTCTTTCCTTCCTGAATGAAGTTATGGGATTTTGACATTTTTAAAAGTTCTCCTGCAGTGAAAAAATGTAATACCTTGCTACAGTGCTATGCAGTTTAACATCAGAAACAGGTGGGTGCACCTTCCTAATATAGCTGCAGTATGAATCTGGTATATACATGCAACAGGAAAACTCAATGGAAGAGATTTTTAAAAATTGTACAGTAAGTGGTGGGCATCTTTAATGACTTGAGTCATTAATTACAAAATTAGGTATATGAGAAAATTAAAAATACACGGTGAAGAATCTAGGGTTGTCAGAAAGACATTTTTGTTAATGAACTATATGATGAAAGGTTTTGCCAGTGAACACATACTGCTATATTAAAGCTCTTCTTTTGAACATAGAAACATAGAATTTGTTAGCAGAAAAGTACTGTTTGGCCTACGCAGTCTGCCAAAATGTTCCTTGCTGAATCAGTCTCCACAGACCCTAACTGGTCTCCAGCAACACTCCTTCCCTGTCTCTTTTCTAACACACCCTATGTCTGTCCCATGCATACCTGAAGTCCCCACTGTTCACCCATTTCCTCTAATAAATCATCTTTATTTATAACATGACCAGGAAAATGGGCTGCTCCCATTGGTCTGCAGCCGTCAGGTGATCATGGATTAATTCTCAATTAATCCACGGTTGCTCCTTTCACAGCTGAAACCAGTGGCGGAGCCAGGTTTGGGGCATTTGGGAGCCGAGGGAGGCGGGGCATTCAGTCAATCATGGGCTCCACAATGGGCAGTAAACCGTGAATAAAGATGCTGGTGGGGTACCACTACTCACACTGGGGCAGCCAGGAGGGGCAACCACCACTGGCTGAAACCCAGCGCTTGCTGTTGAGGGACACCCACTCGAGGTACTGAGCCAGTTCTGCTAGTCTATGGACAGCAGTAAACTGTCTTAATCTGAACATCCATACTGAGAAAGGTCAATGACTTGTGCTTTTCCTGCATCTCAGTGTTACCACAAGATAGGAAGACGAGTAGGAAAAATTGTTTTGTAAAATGTGTGCTGTAATATAATTTTCTGGCCAGTTTTAACTTAAATTCTATTAGTGCAGATAACTCAACTAAGTAGTAGCAGAGCATGGGCTTCTTTACTTTTCATGCATAGCACAAGTAGTGTATTTCTGCAGATCTTATCTGTGTCAATCTTCACCATTCATCACAGATGGGTACTGGCTGGAGATCAGGACCCTGCAGGAGCTTTTTTAAAGGGTAGGCGGAGCTGACAGCTTATCGGCGCCACCCTCCGCTGACGTGCTGTGTAGCGCTCGGGGTTGGCCGTTAGGCTGTGTCGACTCCGCCTGCCTACCAGTTGTCGTCTCCCGCCCGAGGTCACCTCATGGGAAGCTATTCTCAGTTTTAGGCCTTCAGCCTGTTTGAAATCGGCGTTCAATCGTCGATGCGTCTACCCGGTTCTGGGTTCTGCCTCCACTCGAATTACAGCTGGTAAGATCTTTCCTTTTATTTGAAATTCTGTGACGCGCAGTCTGTGGTGTTTTTTTCTCTGTAGGTCATGTCTCGGTCGGAGGGCAAAAAGTCTTCAAAGATGGGTCGGTGCCCATGCGGCCGAAAGTTTTCCGTCACTGACCAGCACGACCGGTGTCTTGCGTGTCTTGCCCCGCTTCATGACGCATGGACCGTGCGATGCCTGCTTCTCCATGGACTGCGGGTCCTCGAACAAAGCGTTGAAAGTGGGGCGAGCTCTGCTGACTTTCGGTAGGGTTCGCGCTCGCCGAACCAGCTGTTCTCCCGGCCCTTCCTCCGGTCCCTCCCGGTTCTATACGGACCAAGGAGGAGGGAGCCTCGGCTACTTGTAGCCTGGCCATTGCTGAGGCTCCTCCCGCAGCTCAGGAGGCCTGTCCCGCTTCCTCCCGGGAGCGGGCAGGAGGCGCCGCCACGGCAATCACCCCTTCGGGCGTGAAGGCTCCCCCGGTGTCGCTCCCGCGGCTCAGAAGGCCCGGGTCAGCACCGTTGGAGCCTTCAGCGCCGTTCCGCGCACCGTGGGCCCTGTCGGCGCTGTCGTCAGTGCCGACTCGGCGCCATGGGCCATGTCGACGCCATTCACAGTGCCGACACTGCTCACGGTGCTGTGGGACAGGATCCAGCATCCTCCTTTGCCATGTCTCACCTTGGCGCCATCCTCGGTGCCGAGGTTGAGCACAGCGCCATGTCTTCACGGCTCGGCACCGTAGGCCCTTCGACTCCGACTGTCGGTGCCGTCCTTGGTGCCGTCCATGCTCTCGGCGCCGTTTGTGGTGCCGAGGGGCCGGTCAGTGCCATGTTCGGTGCTGGGTCCGCCTTCGGGGCTGTCGTCAGCGCCGCTTCGGTCCTCTGTGCCACTCGCAGCGCTGTGGGACCAAGCGGTGTCATTGGCGCCGAGGATGCTGCTGGGGCTGCTGTCGGTGCCGTTGTTGTCCCTGGTACCAACCCCGGTTCTGGTGGACTCGATGGCACTGCGTCTGGCCCTGGCTCTGGACCTTTGGCCTGAGCTGCACCGGTGCCTCCTGCGGATCCCGTTCGCGAGGTTGCGGAGAGCACGGGTGCCCACTCAGCCACAACTCTGACTGTCGGGCCTGGTGGCAAGGTTGGTACTGCCCGCCCTCCTATGGTTTGGCTTAGAGCTTTGGACTCTACCTCTTCGGAGTCAGGGTCGAGCTCGGATTCGGACGAGCAGTCACACCCTCGGGGTTGGCTGTGGAGGAGGGCAGCACTGTGGTCTCGTCGGACGAGTCGGAGCCAGCCCCTACTGAGGGAGGTCAGGTGGCCCCGAGACTGGGGTCAGTGGTGGCCACCATATCTCGGCAACCTGGTCTTGGGGGGGTTCATCGACCCCTTGGTGGTGGTACCCCTCCAGTGGTGTGTCTTGATCGCCCAACTTTGAGGCCCATCGAGAAGCCTACAGGAGGGGAGGGTACTGTTCCCTGGGTCTCCCCTTCGGGAAGCCCAGAGATGCCAGCTACCTAGGCTGGCCCTCTCAGAGTGGGACTCTCTTGGACTCTGAGGGGTCGAGGGTGTGGGGTCAGTGGCGTACGGCCTTTCTCTGAAAGCCCCTCGGGCCCCTGGATGGAACGAGTGGATCTCCGCCCCTTCCTCCTCGGGTTCCTTGAGTGAGTCCCATTCTTTTGAGGCAGGGGACCGTCCTTCTGGAACTTTACGGCCCCGGTCGCCTCACTGGGGGGATTCTTCTGGGCTCAGCCAAGGTAGTACCAATGTGGTTGTACAGCTGTCGGCGGTGGAATCTTCCAGGGCACCCTCCTCGGGTGCTCATGATCCACTCCCTAGCCATGGTGGAGGTCAGCCAACTTCTTTTCTCGGCTCTGCCCCTCTCCCTCTGCCACATTCTCCTGTGCTCCCAGGCATTCCTGGTCTTAGCGGCCCCCTCACCTGGGAGCAGTACAGAGCGGTGGCTGCCCGGTTCCCTGACTATGTTAGGGCTATGGACAGCCAGGTTTTTCAACCTCCCCCCGTGCAGCCACCCTCGGAACATATGGTTACCTCCAGCTCCTCGTCCCCCTCTCCTGGGGGAGAGGAACCTTCTGTCCACATCTCTCCGGCTGCTGATCTCTTAGTATCAGCGCTTCCTCGTGAGGATGTTGGAGGACTTGCACCTTTCACCCTCTACTGTTAGCAATCCTGAGCATGCGGCACACGCCTTTCTAGGCATTCTTGGCGAGGCCACCCTTGTGGTGCCGCCCTGGTCTGCTCCCTTTCGGGAGGCGTCCTTGCGTTTCTGGCAGAGGCCCTTCTCTGGAGTTCCTGCCCCTAGGGATCTCAGCCAGAGGTATTGCGCTCCCCCGGAGTCTCCAGGTTCCATGCCTCATCCGCAGTCTGGCTTGACGCATCTGGACACTCGTGATGGGCTTCGCACCCTCCACCGTGACCGGCTCCCAGATCAAGATTCCTCGGATTTTGATTTTTGGGGGAGGAGGACCTTCTACTCGGCACGGTTGCTCCTTTCTATTTCTGCTCACCAGGCCCACTATGCAGCCTACAACAGGTTCTTGTGGTCCAGGCTAGGTCAGGTCCTAGCTTCTTTGCTTGACTCGGAGCAAACCAGACAAGCCATCACGCTCTCTGCATGTGACCTGGAGCTAGCAAGGCACCAAGCGAGGGCATCTTACGACGCCAATGGGGTAGCCTACCGGGGTCGTGAGGGACAGCCGATCTGCACTAGGAGTTCGGTGTGGAGTACGTCTTTCCAGATTGTCACCCTTGGCCCGGTAGGGGTGGTTGCTCCGCCACCAGGGGAACCTACCTTTTCTCCCATAAATGAGGCAGGCGCTTGTCCGGGCAGCCTCCTTCCCCCTCCGGGGGACCCGTCTCCCTCTCCCACTCTCAGGCTCCCCAGGCCCTGAAGGTTCCCACAGTGTGTCACCACTGAGGCTAGGGACTCTGTCCCTTGGGGTGTAAAAACAACCCCTTGAGGGACTTGGTACTGTGATGAATGGTGAAGATTGACACAGATGAGATATGAAAATTACGTACCTACCGTAATTCTGATCTTTCTGTGTATCTTCACCATTCATCACAACCCCCCCCACCATCCCCTAGAGCCTCAGTCGCTAGGTCCCCCTCCCTCTCTGTGGCTCCCCCTCTCCTCTTTAGGAGTGGGGTAAAGTAAGGACACACAGCGGGGTATTCTCCTTTAAAGGGTACAGCTCGAGCGGCACTCCTTCTCTACTACATGTTTCCACCCCGATGGGGTGGGAGTTGGTGGTTGCCCTCCTCCTGTTCTCTTTCTGGTTTCCATCCAACTGTCTAAAAAAAAAAACCCTTTTTCACCAAACATTTTTTCCTGAGAGAGTACCAAATCCCTGTACCCTGTCCTTCCAGAACAGCCGACTCTGCTTCTGGGGTATTTGCCAGTTCTTCTGTGCCTTGAATTCTGACAGAGAGCTTTGCTACTCCTTGCAGTTCCTATACAATCTGGTGATGGACAAGGGGTCTCAGATACCTCGATACCTCTCACTCTCTCCTAAATTCTCTCCCCTCTCTACCCTCCCTTCTTCCGCTTCCAGAGATTGGGGCCCCTACCCAATCCCCTTAGTCTTATCTCTTCTTTGCTGTCCTCTCAGTCATTATTTCTCCTTTTAGTTCAGTTATCCTTTCCTTTTTCTCTCCCTTGGACTCTCTTTTCCCACCCTCCATCCCTTCTTCTTACCTCTCTGGCGACTCAGAACTGGTAGGCAGGCGGAGTCGACACAGCCTAATGGCCAACCCTCGAGCACCACGCAGTACGTCGGCCTCGAGGGCGGCACCGATGCTGTGTCGGCTCTGCCTACCCTTTTTAAAAAAAAAAAGAAAAAAAAGCTCCCATGGGGTCCTGATCTCCGGCCAGTACCCATCTGTGATGAATGGTGAAGATGCACAGAAAGATCAGAATTATGGTAGGTATGTAATTTTCATTTTTTTCAGTAAATATAAAATACAGGAAAGTTGTTTGTAACTTGAATGCTTGGACACAAGTCTAGTTACTTCCTTCCCTCATCTTTGTGCCATGTTATGTCTTTTTATCAGCCAGTGAAGAGTGAGCAGTCTAATACTGAGTACAGCACAGCGAGCCTCTCGGCAGCAGCGCTTACCTCGTTGCCTCCACTTCTGTGTCCTGAGATCTCATATCCCTCCCTCCTTGCTATTTTTTACTGCACCTCCTCTTATGTGGGCTTTGCTGTAAATGTTCATAGATTGCAGTGTGAGTAAACCACTTGGACACATGCAGGTAGTTGTCTCAGGCACAAGTTTAATCTGTGCAAGGTTATAATATGGCCAGGGCAAATGGAAGTGTGTTCTCTCAAATTGCCCGTCTGTCGCATCTCTAACAACACAGTCCGCATTCTCCCTGGCCATGTTATAAGTGAATTAACCCATTCCGGAGCATGGGTTACATGGGGAATTAATTCACACCTGGGTGGTTGTTAGCTCTCGACCTGTGGCCTCGGCCAACAATCCCCCCCCGTGTGGATTAATTCCCCAGTAACCCACGCTTTGACATTGGTTAATCCTTACATATAACAGGTTTCCTTCTGATATCCCATTCTAGGTACCATACAAAACTAAGAATAATTATCCATTAACTTTTTTTTTTTTTTTTACATTTCAGAAAATGGTATTAAAAGTCTTAATTAGGACTTCCTGACTTATTTGTAACATTATGTGTTTTCTTATGACAGACTATGATGTCACAAATGTCATCTGTGAGGGTTGTTGATGACAATCATGTGAAACAAGCACTAGTTTATGTACACTACTTAAAACAACAATAATGCATCAAAGTCAAAAACCTGGACAACATTAAAACTAATTACACAATGGGTAGGGAGAATCCTGTGTCCTGACTGGTTGGCACATATGTCTCTGATCCGTCTAATGCACAGGTAAAAAAAAAACATGCTGGCAGTTGGGACGCAGCACAGCAACGATATAAATGCCATTTTCAAAAATTCCTAATTTCTGTTACAAAACATGGCAGCCATCTTTACTTTACTAAAATAATCATCCAAGCCCTAAAACTAAAACCCCTTCAAAAGAAAAAAAAATTAACTGCTTTTTGTTTTTCTTTATGCTGTATTCCTCTCCTTGGGCACATACACAGATTAAAATAAAAGTAAAATGCTGTTTACAGTTTCATTGTTTTTTGGAGCTTCTTTTCTGACCATGGAACTCCCCCAATCCTTACCTGTAACCAGCCTACCAGGGATATCTTTACTGCTTGCCCTGCCACAGATAGAACTGAATTCTGGGCTTGATTTTTCAAAGCCCCAAGATATTACAAGCCCTGGTGTGCGATCATTTGGACATGGGGCTTGAGCATTCTCCTGGACAGTGATTACTTTCAATCTTAGCACCAATGTCAGTAAGTTAGACCAGCTTTCCTGGTCTAATTTGTGTTATTTGGGGGCCCTTTACAGGGCTTGTACCAAATCTTAGGCGCAGGCCGCCGTAAACTGAAGAAACTATTGCAACTGCACCCGATGTACTAATTCCGGTGCAGCTGCGTCAAAGGAGTTTGACTCAACTGCACCAAAACACAGGTGTGATGCCTTGATACAAGCCCTGCGTCTCCCTTTGAAAATTGCCCCCCCCCGGCTTTACTGAGGTCTTCTGTTGTGTGTTAGTGTTAAGAGAGGTGAACATTCATCCAGTAGATTTCTGAAGAAGTTTGAATTCCTGCATTCCGTGTTAAACAAACATTCCATCTACTGAATGTGTAGACTTGACAGATGCTTGACAGCTGGGGAGGAACTACTTTCTACTAGTTACTGTTAACTAAAGAAAATACCTGATTAAAAAAGAGTCAGCAATTTTTGTTTTTTAAATGTTCTTAGTTTACCCATTTTATAAGTACAATGAGACGCTTAGGGCTTATGCATTATGCTGAGCTAATCACACTTCCAGGGCTAAAGTTACTCCAGCTGCAGTGATGTGCCACTGCGTTCTGGGCATGCAGTTAGATCAGCATAATGCATACTCCATTGTATCTTATTAGACTGCAGAAAACACCATGTAACCAATCCGTGTACAGAGCTACTGTCCCATTACTCACCCATAACCAGACAGTAAACGGAGCATTGGGAATGTATACTAATACCAGCATTTTGATTGATTACACTTCAAAAAACTGCTGTTAACTGGCAACGTTCTGTCACTCACCTTCACTGAGGAAAAAAGGCACAAAGTATGGGAAATGGTCAAAGAACAAAGGGGACACTACATCATTTGCTTTTGGCACTATAACCATGCTCTCCAGCATTTCATGCTTTTCAGGGGACTAGACATGTTAGAATCAAATAGGTTGAGCAGGGACCCCGTCACAAAAAATTACTAGTTGCTGTTGGTTCACATTATTGGCTTTAATTACGAACTACAGAACCCACCTTTCTCAGCAAATCTGCCCTTGGTCAAACATAGCAGTAAGCCAGCACATGTTATTCAGCGGGAGCTGGTGCGATCAGAGAACTACTTAAACTTACCACCAGAGCAACAGCTACAAAACAAACAGCAGCTGTTTTGAGAACTTACTAAATTTCAGAAAAAAAATCATATAAACAGGAGAGCCCTCAGACATGAGCAGCACTCTACTTTACCTTGCTAATGGCAAAGTCACTTTAGAACTAGCAGTTATGACTCTAGTACAGAAGGAAATGCTGGGGGTTGTAGTTCTCTCGCAGGGTCCAGCACTGTGGGAACTGATGTAGAAATTTGGGCAGACTGATGTGGCAAGTGAAGCTTTTCTGCAGGCAGATTCTGTGTTTCTGTGTTTAAATGGAAAGAGGGACTGCAATGCCCTTGCTGCTTTGCAACGAATCATGACATTTTGGAGGTTGGGAAGAGTGAACACCTGGCCACCTGAAGTGTTGCAAGTTCAGTTGTGATTACAAGTAAGCTGATTCTGAAGGAAATGATAAAATGGGTAACCTGTAGTGTAAAAGCAATAATGACACAGTGGACTGGGTTATCAAATAGTATAATAGATAAATGGGTATTGCAAGGCAGTAATACCATCTCAAGGCTTTGCGGACATGGAACCTTGACAGCGAAGCTCGAAAGGTCCTAAACTCCTCAAAACCTCGAGATGGTATTACTGCCTTGTAAAACACTTACCTTTCTGTTATTTTTTGTAATATATGGATCCATTGATAATACAGTTGGAGATGACCTTTGAACTGTAGTATTAGCAAAAACGATAGTAGTATCACTTTTCAGGATAGTATTATTAAGAGTAATGATGTATTATTGGGATATTTTTGTGTACCTTAGTATAGTGTTATTGAGGCTTATCCATATATTACAAGGTAATAACTATTCTGGCATCCCAGTACAGTTATTCCCCTGTAACTCCAGTTCACAATACCATTATTGCAGATAGCAGCAGTGCATTATAGGGTGCAAAATGGGGACCTATACTTATTTTAGATTGCCATCAGTCTCCTGACTTGTATGACACCTCCCTCCACCCCCACATTCTAAGTCTGGTTTACTACTTTTTTTATAGTTGAATTAATAAAAGGAGTGTTCCTTTTTAATATGGCTCAGACCAGGTTTTCATCAATATTCTCTGTTGCTTTTGAACACCCATTATTTAAGATCCCCTTTCTTATGACTGTAATGAACTAGCATGCAGCAGACACAGCTTCCTGGCCTTATGGGGAGAACAGGTGTACAAAAACAGCTGAGAATCCAGATGAAAAACTAGTAGGAGTCATATGACTCCTTTTATCATTTCAAATGTGGGAACAAGTGCTAAAGCAGACTCAAAATGGGGACTGAATGGTATACAAGTCAGAGGCAATGTAAAACAGAATAAAAACGTTTAGGTCAGAATGTTCACCCTTATGCACGGTTTCCTCTCAGCCAATTAGAATGCAGTACTACTGTCCTGCTACCCTGCCATAATCAGACAGTAGAGGCAATAACGGCACCATGCAATTCTGCTTAAAGTTGAACCAGCATAATATTCTGTGGTGATTTGCATATGCAGCCCATGATGCTTTGCATTGTGTGGGCATGTGTGATTTTGTATTTTCTTGAAACTTGACTGTATACTAATTCCTGCATCCTGATTGGTAAACACACACAAACTGCTGTTAACTGTCAGCATTTGGTCACCAACTTTTACACAATTTAACTTCTAATTAGTTATTTTCTTATTAAAATGTCTTTTTCAGTGTAATCGTTATAGTGGTGGGAGTTAAACTCGGTAATATCTATGTCTGGGATGTCATAAAGACCTCATCTAGACACAGTTATTACATTGTAAACCCCTACCAGTGTACTATTGTCGCTGTAATACAATCACTGAAAGCATAGGTACTTTTAAAGGGGGACATTTAGGACCAGTGCCCA
Organism: Neoceratodus forsteri; assembly: GCA_016271365.2. Classification (NCBI taxonomy): domain Eukaryota; kingdom Metazoa; phylum Chordata; order Ceratodontiformes; family Ceratodontidae; genus Neoceratodus; species Neoceratodus forsteri. Next base: position 188,588,812 of record JADMNL010000027.1, read on the forward strand.
ACCTAGTGTGAAAGCCAATGAAAATCTCTCTTAAATGAGGTACTGAACTTGTCTGTAGCTGGCAGCAGTCCAGTGTTGTTGACTCTGCCCTACACTACATTGATAATGCATTGCACTGCATTGAATTTGTGTCTAACTACATTGCAGTTAGTACAGCTTCACCCTGCATGACATCACAAGGGTCTAAAAATTGTGTCAATATGGTATCAATACATTTATTTAATTTTATTTATTATTATTTCTTGGATTACAATACCTTTGAGCTAGAAGCTCATATACAAAGTTTCCTTGTCATTAGAACACAAAATGTTTAGAAGACTTATAATTGTTTACAAGCATAATATACAACTCTTTGGTAAAGGTAGTAACCAATTATAAAGCAGAGAGACAAGCAAGGACATAAGATAACAGAGAAGTAGCTGCTTATGGTGGTTAACATTGCATAAGATACATCAGAGGGGAAGGGGAACATAGAGAGAATGAAGGGATAAGATTGTGTAGAATACCCCCCGAACGGGCTTTGTCCTTAGCAAGTGAGATGGAGGAGAGGTGCAGGAGGAAGGATAGGGTGGTAGGTTAGGAGAAGTAGGGAGCGGGGAGAACAGTTGTGGTGGGTAGGGGTGAAAGTGCATGTGTTGTACAAGTTTCCAGTGATGCACTTTGACCATTCAGGAATTGCAGTCACAACCACTGAGCGCTATAAGGTGAGTGGACAGTTTTGATTTGAAGGGGCCAAGCTTTGTTTCAGTCATTACGACACCTCGGAGGGAGTTGAGCCAATACATGGCAGACTTTTACATCAGTTAAGAAAATGCAGGAAAGATTTGTCTGTTCCAGGCTTGTTGATTTCCTTCAGTCCTCCAACTTCCTCACCCCTCTTCCAGTCTGGTTTTAGGAAGCTCTGCTTTACCGTCTCCTCCCTGCTGCTTGTAACTCACTCTGTCCTCACTGGGATGGATCAGGGATGCATCACCGCATCTATATTCTTCGATCTGGCCAAAGCCTTCAACTCAGTGTCACACCCATTTCTCCTGGACAAGCTGAGCTCTGTTGGCTTCTTGGCTTCTGCTGTTGACTGGTTCCATTCCTACCCCACGTGCCACCAACACTCGATACAGGTGGGAGGCATCTTGTCCCCTCCCTTCACCACCCTAGTTGGGGTCCCACAGGGCTCCGTCCTGTGTCCTGTCCTTTTCTCAGTTTTCCTCAGTGACCTGCCCCTCTGCCTGTGTCACCTCAAATATCCACATGTATGCAGATGACATGGTCATTTACACCTCTGGGCCCTTGGCCGCAGCTGTGAAAGGTCTGCTCTGGCAAGACTTGTACTGTGTACTGCGAAAGTTCATTCATGCCAACCAACTCTGGGTCACCACCTGGTGGTCTTCACGCTGGATGACAACCCCTTGAAGTAGTCTCACCTTCAAGTACTTTGGTGTATGGCTCGATTGTAAGCTGGACTTCTCTGCCCACACTGATGCTATCCATGCCAAGCTCCACCCCAAACTTGATGCCTTGTATTGTGATAAGGATTGCCTTTCCCCCCAGGTCTGCTGTGAGCTAGTCACCAAAACGGTGCTCCTGGTTTTCGACTATGCAAATGTGGTCGATAGTAATGTCCCTTCCTCTTCCCTCTCCAGACTGGATACCTCTGCAGTGCTTTCTGCCACTTTGCTATCAACGCACCCCCTTGTACTCGTCACTGCTTCCTCTGCTCCTTCCTTTCCATCTTCCCACTCCCTTCACATCGGTAGTCACACTGTGCCTCCTTCATCTCTAAATATTGGTTTGGGTCCCTTCCCTCCTATCTCCTCTCTCTCTCATCTCCTATCCCCCATCCCCTCCTCCCTCCAGTCCGGGGATCCCATACCTTCTCCACCCCTTCCCCGCTGGGCAGGCTGTCGTCTCCTACTGTTACCCCTGCATCTGGAAACTGCTCCCCTCCTCCATCCACCTTCCCTCTCCCTCCCAGCCCTTAGATACCAGGTAAGGTACCTCTTCGCTCCCTCTTGCCCCTGTCAACCCCCACTTGATCCTCCTACCCCCTTCCCATTCTCTCCTCCTGCAAATGTCCTCCCCCTTATGGTATAGGATGCGATGACACTGTACCCCTCAAGCATTCTTACCTTCTCCTACAGGCACTGTACACTTTAATATTATTTGTATGCTTTACTACAAGTCATTGTCATGCTCCATGACATTGCTTACCTGCTTGTTCATCATTCTGCTTTTGCACGTGTAAGTTGTCACTGTGTCTGCATTCTGTTTGATGTAAGGGGACATGATAGAAACTTTCTAGTACCTCAAGGGAATCAACAAAGTCTAAGAGGGTAACATCTTTCAGAAAAAGAGATGTGCAAGAATAAGGGGGCACAATTTGAAGATAGAGGGGGACAGCTCAGAGGTAATGTGAGGAAGTATTTTTTTCACAGAGAGGGTTGTGGATGCATGGTACAGCCTTCCTGAGGAGGTCGTGGAGTCAAAAACAGTGGGGGAATTCAAGAATACATGGGACAGATGGAAGGCAATTCTAGTGGGGGGGTAGGAGGAAGCAGGCTGTTGATTAACTAGGATCTGCAGCCTATGCATTAGGTAGGGAAATGGGCAGACTAGGTGGGCCAAGTGGTCCTTATCTGCCATCAAATTCTGTTTCTATGAAATTTTATTGTTTCTGTTCTCCCCATTTCCTTCTCCCCCCGGGTTGCACCTGGAAATGAGCTTTGGCTCAGTGTGCCTTTCCCGGTTATCAAATTTTCAAATAAATAAATACAATCTTTGGACTGCTGCCAGCTACATGTGAACTAAATACCTCATTTGAAAGAGCTTTTCATGGGCTTCCAAACTGCATTGGGTACTTTTAATAAATTCCCCCCATTAATTTTTGTTTTAGTAGATCTTCCAAGAATCTATCTTCTCCATAGATGCCCACTAATGGGTCTGAACTGGAGGTAGTAGGACCTCATAGGAGCCAGAACTTTTCTGGTGGAAGCTGGTGGTGCATGTAAGCCCCACGCATGTGTCACCACAAGTGCCCACTGATACATAGCAGCACCAGACCCCAGCTGCCTCGGTTCCTTTTCTCCCCCTACCATCAAGTGTGCAGCAGCATTGCTGCCCTCCTTGTCAGGGCCAGAATATCACCATCTATATGACAAGTGTGTTCAGTTCTTTGGTTTCAAGTTTGAAATTAGTTTATTTTTGTGTCAGTTTAGTTTGACATGCACACAAAAGTTGACATTTTTCTCTCAGCCCTACTTTCTGGAAACAGTCAATGACCATGGAAAGCAAGAAGTCTGAACAGGCAGGTTGCTCTGGCAGTGGAGCTGTGTCCATCCACCCCCCCTCTCTTGGGGGGGTGCCCTGGCAATGGGCAGTCATGTGAACAGGGGGATAGACAGTCCTTCCGGAATCGCAGAAAGAAACAGTCCAGATCACACAGATGCATAAGGGGAAGAAAAGGCACCAGCTGAGGTCATCCTCTAGTCATTCTGCTGTGAGGCATTTGATGCCTGTGGATCCAGGTACCCCTCCATCATCTCCAATGACACTGGTCTCGAGATCTCTATCCCACAGACCTTCTCTGTTCAATAAAGGTGCTTCCAGTGGAGAGTTCAGCTATGCCAGCTCTTAGGGAGCAATGGTTTCAGCACAGTGTTCAGTGGAGACGTTGCTGGTGCTGTCTCCTCATCCTTCAAGGTTGGTGGAGTTTATGCCCCCTTTGGTGCCACCAGACATGTGACTTTGACTCCAGCCATTGGCCTGATGCAGTTATCTGTTCCACCAGTGCTATCTCCAAACCCTCCAAATGACAGGGCAGCCACAGTTCCTTTGCCAAGTGCTTCAGGGTTGGCAGGACTCTTCATACCATCAGCAGTGCTGTGTCCGGTGCCAGTGTCAGGCCCCTTGGGGCCTACCTTTGTGTTGAAACCAGCGTTGCCCTCAGTTCCAGGCTGGCCCTTTCAGAGTTGGCCTCTGGCTTTCACTTGGTGATGCCAATGGCATCGTTCCCAAGACCCTTTCCATGGCCGGGACCAGTGTCACCTATGTTGCTGAGGCTGTGGCCAGTGCTGTGACCTTCTACACCCCCCCAGATGAATTAGTTGGATCTGGACCTCATCTTCACAGACTGTGATGAGGACGATACCATCTATGGTTCAGAGAACCCCGACCCATTTCCTATCACTGTACTGCAGGAGGATCTCTCCTTTCAAGCTGTGCTCAAAACCATGAATTTTGATTCGGCAGCTTTAGTCGAGGCTAGAAGCCTCTGGCTGGAGTTCCTAAATATGCCTAATATCCCAGTCTCCCTTGTATCTTGCATCCATCCAGGCTTGGTGACTCTCTGAGGTGGCCTGGAGGAAACCTGCTACTGTGTCAGCTGTCCCCAAATAGGTGAACAGAAAATATATGGCTCCTAAATGTAAGCCCACTTATTTCACTGATCCTATAGTCAATGCTTTTGTCATTTTGGCAGAGAAGAAGGTCACGGCACACCCCACTAACAAGGAGTTGTGCAAGGTAGACACCATGGGCAAGCTGGGTCTATGCCTTTGCTATCCTAGGCATGACAGCTAGCTACCAGGGCCATTTCTTGAAGTGTGAGTACTTCCTTTGGTGCAAGCTTAAATCACTGATAGAGGCCCTGCACAAAAAAGAAGCTAAACAGGAGATGCTGCTGGGTATTAAAATATTGAATCTGGTGGCCACCAGCTGAAAGCCTTTATGGATTTCTTTGGTGCAGCAGTCCGCTCCCTAGCTGCAGGTATCTGCATCAGAAGGCATTCCTGGTTGTGGATTTCTGGCATCACCCCAGACATCCAAGAACACATTATGAATGTGCCCTTTGACACCTGTCTGTCTGGACAGCAAGTGGATCAGTCTCTGAAGAGTCTATTGAAACTAGAACAAAACTTTGAACTTCCAGGATGGCTTCCTACAACCCACAGAGGTGTGGAGGATGTGACTGTTTCCATAACCAGCAGTCCATTATTGGCAGGGGCAGACGAGGCTCCCAAAACAGATCATAACCACCTCAAGTCCAAAAGAAAGTACAGCTGAAGGCACAGGCACCAGAGGTACTTGGTGCCACCATCTGAAGCTCCAGCACCAGGTCCCGCTTAAGCTGTCCAAGGCAGATCACTTCTTCCTGGTGGGAAAGGTGCCTCACCCAGTTTTACCAGCAATGGGAATCCATTTTGACAGACAAATGGGTTTTATGGGTCATCCGAGGAGGGTAGTCCCTTCAGTTGTTGGAAACCCCCAGGACAGTTTGTCTCCAGTGTACTTGATATCCCCGTTTCTAACATGAAACAATAACGTGTTTTATCTGTGAGAGTCTGCCAATCTGCAACCTTGAACCCAATTCCAAAGAAATTGTGAATGAGACTCCATCTCAGTACCAACTTTTTATTCCATTGACTGGCCTTTCTGCAACATATCTTGGTTTCCACTCTGCCCTTGCTTGGGGCTTCCACGTTATGTCATCCCATTAAACCAAGGAAACCAAGAGTTGGGCTCTGTGAGAGAAATGCACCCATAGGGTATGATAGTACCAGAATACATGAAATGGTTAACAATGATGCAAAAGAAGAGAGAATAAAAATAAATGGCATCAAATAGAAGACCTAGCATGAATAAGCCTGTATAGGCAATATGTTGCATAAAGGCCTGTCAATGAAATAAAAAGTTGCTACCGAGATGGAGGCTCATCTGTGATTTCTTTGGAATTAAAACCACCTGAACAATCCACTGAGGAGGCAGTTCTCCTTGTCAGCTCACATGTTGGAGCTACAGGCACAGGAGATTGTGGGCTTGCTTAGAAATGGGACAATGGAAATGGTGCCAGTCAGAACGAAACAAAGGGTTCCACTCCCACTACAGTACTTCTTGGAACACAAGAAATCAGGAGGCATGTGCCCTATTCTTGACCTCCGGAAACTGAACAAGTACATGGCTCAAGAAAATTTAAGATGCTTGATCTGGGATCCTTGCTATCTTATCTGAAGCATTAGGATTGGCTAGCAACTCTGGATATGTGGGATGCATAACAGCACATACTGGTGCACCCCAACCACCACAAGAACGTGGTTCTGCATGGAAGGACAGCATTACCAGTTCAGAGTTCTACTCGTTGGCCTTTCCTTGGCATTGCAAGTCTTTACAAATAACTTCACAGTATTCACAGCTCACTTTAGAAAGCTAGTACTACAAGGTTTCCTATACTGGGACAATTGGTTTCTAACAAACCCATGTAGACAGGAGAAAAAGTCAGTAGTGACCACCCCTTGCAGTTAGTAACATCCATGAGAGTTCTGCAGAACCCTTCCAAGTCTCAGCTGGAACCCACCTAGGAACTTCTGTTTATAGGAGTTTTCCTGGGTATGGCCCATACTTGGGCCTTTCTTCCAGACAGAAGAATGCATGCACTCTTGCAGACAGCATTCTTCATCATGGAGTGCAAAACTGGACTGTCTCACTCAGTGCAACACATGCTGGGATTCATGGCATCCTCAGTGTTCACAGTCCCCCTAGTAAGGCTGCACATGAGAACACTCAGTGGATTCTCAGTGCTCAGTGGTCTCAAGTGTCACATTCTTGAAACTGCCGATTCAGGTGACCAAGCCCCTGGTGAGGTCCCTGCAATAGTAGTCTGTGGAGAAAAACCTCCAGGGCTTCCCCTTCTCCCCACTGCAACCATAGGTAACCCTCACCACAGATGCCTCCTTGCTGGGGTGGGGAGCACACTGCAGTGGTCTCCAGACATGAGGGTCTCTGACTCATCAGAAGCACATCTCCACATAAATGTACTGGAACTGTGTGCAGTTCTTTTGTGGCCTGAAAGCCCTAGTGAACTTGGTCAACCAAAAGACACTCCTGCTGCAGACAGACAACAAGTCTGTCATGTACTGTGTCAGCAAGCAGGGAGTAGCACAATCTTACCCTCTGTCAGGGAGGCAATGAGAGTATGGGAACGGTACCTGGCACAGAGGACCCTGCTGTAGGCTATTTATCTACGGGGTCCAGAACACCGTGGCAGAAGAACTGAGTCAAACAGCAGATCCTCACAAGTGGTCACTAGCACTAGACACCGTGAGATCACTGTTCGATGAGTGGGAAACACCAGATGTGGAAATATTTGCATCTCTACATAACACTAAGCTGCCTCAGTTCTGCTCCAGAAATCTAGGACCTGATATTTTCTGTTGTGATGCATTTAGACTGCATTGGCATAATCTGTTTCTGTATGACTTCCCTTCAATTCCCCTCATTCAGAGAGTACTTTTCAAGTTGGAGGCACACAGGAGCAAGATGATTCTAGTGGTCCCCTGCTGGCCTCAGTAGATATGGGTTACTCTTTTGAATTGACTGTCAGTCAGCAAACTGAGGGCTCTGCCACTCTGGAAGGACTTACTGCCCCAAGCTCAGGGCAAGCTAGTCCATCCCAGCCTGCTCTGCCTTCATCTCAGGGGCTGGTTCCTGAAGAAATAGAATTGAACAGCTTCAAAGCGGGGTAAACTGGACAGGAATTCCATTCCACCTCCTCTGACACCTTTCTCTATTGAATACTATTGAAGACTTCCATCTCCTAGGGATGACAGTTCTACCTCCTAAAAATGCAGAGATTTAAGTTCCACCTCCTAAACATTTCCAATTTATCCACTCATCCAAAGTACCCCAGAGGGTAAATACCCTTGGTTTAAGCATAAGCCTTCCACCAGGAAGACATACACAGCCAAGTGGAAACAGTTATCCATCTGGTGTTCCAAAACCCACATAGACCCTTTTAAGTGTCTACCAGAGAGGGTTTTGGAATGCTTATTGTATCTTTCTGATGCAGAACTGCAGTGTTCACAGTTACGGTTAGCTGTTCCTGTTTAGGAAGTTCCTCAGGGGTATCTTGTACATGAGGCCCCCAATTAGGAAGCTGTGGCTCCCTGGGACCTCAGTCTTGTGCTGGATATGATCAGTTGCAAGCCCTTCAAGCCTACAGCGACCTGTGACATGAGATACCTGACTTGGGGGGATCTGATGGCCATCACCTCTGCGTACAGTGTGTCTGAAATACATGCTTTGGTCACAGATCTCTGTAAACTGTTTTCCGTAAAGATAAGGCAGTGCTCTGAGTGCACCCCAAGTTCTTTCCAAAGGTGGTATCAGAGTTCCACTTGAATGAGGCACTGGTTCTACCTACCTACTTACCTAGAAAACTTCCAGAATAAGGGAGAGAGAACTTTCTACTCCCTGGATGTAAAATGGGTCCTTAGGTTTTACCTAGACAGAATGAAGGAACAGAGATAGGCAAAGCAGGTTTTTGTCTCTTTCAACCCAAATCAAAAGGGACTGCCATTCACAATTAAGTGCATTTCAGCCTGGATTGTAAATTACCTTCGCCACTGCTCTGCCATGGCAGGGGTAAAGCTAGAGGGCAAGGTGCAGGCCCACTACACCAGAGCAGTAGCCACTTCCCTGGCAGAAACACGCTCATTGCTGATTGCAGAAATTTGCAGGGCTGCAACTTGGCGCACAGTGCATATTTTTATCAAGCAGTATGTCCTGGGTGTTCATGCCAGGTAGCACGACACATTTTTCAGGACAATTCTGAATGGATCACTGTCCTAAGGGAGTCCTGAGCTCCAGCCTCTCTAGTCTGGGGGACTTTCTCTTAGCTTGGTACTGTGACCCATTAGTGGGAATCTATGGAGAAGAATGATTCTCACACCACCAGCTCCCACCAGAAAAGTTCCGACTCCCACTGGGTCTTATCACCTCCAGCTCAGTCCCATTAGTGGTAATCTATGGAGAAGAGATTAAGGAACATCAGCAGATTCGGTAAGAACATAACTTCCATTTTCCTGCTCTTTGAAGAGCCCCTGACATCATTATGAAAACTTTGAAAAAAATGCACACTTTAGATAAAATTAAGTTTACATTTCATACTTTTCCTGTAATTTTTCTTAATTACTGATGACAGCTGCATGAAGACAGGGTTGCTATCCCTTAGACATGATCTGCTTTGGCAGCTTGTCTACACTTGACATAATTATCCTCAGTTTATGTCATATTATCTCTGCAGCAACAGATTGTGATGTTATAACTAGAATTATGATTTCAGGTGTACACAGCCAGCCAGAGCTGATAGGGCTGCAATCATATTTTCTTACAAATGCCCCTAATGAATAATGTAGTAAGGAAGAGGAATTATAGGAAAAAAAATAGAAAAATGTAAGCTGAATTGAGTCTAAATATTGCATTTTTTCAGAGTTGTCCCAAAGGCATCAGGAGTATTTTAAGTGTACATTGACAAACGAGTGCCTTGTTGATGATTTCTTGTGTCTATGTGCAAGGCTTATCAAGAGTCTATGCTTCATTTAAAAGTTATAGTAATTTAACAGAGCAGAAATTAAAATCCTGGTTATGGGTCTCAGCACTTTGCCAATGGAATGACAAAAACTGGATTGGTTCAGAATTTTGAAAACCCACTAGGTGTGTGGTGACTGAATCACAGAACACACTCATAAAAAATGTATATCTTGGATTTTTCACTATATACCAGTGGGAATGACAGTAGCTAATCACTACTTCTTTAATTAATATCCTGCTTTAATCTGGGATACTAACATTCATGCCCCAGTGTATGTGTATAGTATACATGAGTGACTGGGAACAAATAACTGATCGGGTTCCTCCTGCAGTAATAGTCCCCCAGTTTATAAGGTATAATTTTTTTAGACTCTTGTTTTCATGTTTGCAAAGTCAAGAAACAAACCTCTAGATGCTTTTATTCATACCTGAGCTGGGTTGAAAGACAGATGTTGGTTTGTTGCTGAAATTTTAGATTGTAATTGTTTCCTGTTTAAACAATAAAATAGTGTTTTTCAGCAACAGAGGACACTTACCTGACAGATTGTGTTTAGCTGGGACAATCTGTCCAGCATGGAATGATGTCATTTTTAGGTCTTGCTCTTCAAAAATTCCTTCCATCTGACCTAGTGCCCCAGTGGTCATGTTACTGTAAATTGTGCTGAAAGTGACTGAATTTGGAATTTAGTTATAGAAGGCATGGCTGCAGAAATTTTAAAATGTTTATTGGTTGTGCCAGGACAGTGGTGCGATGGTCTGAGGCACCGAGTGGCACACCACCCACCACACTGCTGATCCCAGTTTGGGAACAGACCAGAATCGCTGGGGGTCGTCCAGGGGAAGGAGGATTGAGGAACCATAGGCAACTCTATTCCTTTGGGGAGAGGGGACACAGTGAGCTGCCACTTGCCTGCCACCTAGCAAAGGCTGGGTTCCATAGCATCAGTGGATGCTTCCTAGAGGGCTGGAGGCAGGCACTCGAGTATGTATGGTGTCTTCCCTCCACACACCCACACCATGGCATGCATGCATTCCCAACCCCAGGGAAGGGACTGAAAATAAGGAAGAAAAGCCCCGAGTGCCTGGATGATGGTCAGCGACCCCAGAGGCTCTGCTCCACCAACTGTGGCACCCACATTCCCATAGAGGTAAGCAAGTAGTTGGGGTAAGGCCCAGGACAATGAGAGTCAGGGTTGGGGGTTGCCATTGGAAGGGGGATGCTTGGGGAGAAATGAGGTATAAACAGATAATGAAAAAAAATATTGGTGGCATTTGGAAGGCAGAGTGGCCAAGGGCACTGAAGTGTGAAATCAAAGCTCATAGGTTCTAATCCCACCACTCCCACTTGCTGTGTGACTTTGAGCAAGTCTTTTGGTCTCCATGTGGTTCTGTCTTCCTAGCTGTAAAATTTGGTACAAGCAGGGCCCCACTGAAAAAAGGAAAAAGCTGTTGTGTTATCCTGGGTAAATAATTTGAAGAAATGAGAAATACTTCTTGTGTTCAAGGTCATATTACACTTCGAGACCTGTCACAGGATACGGTGTCCAGTACTGTTCATCATACTTGGAGAGTGATATATGTAGGCTAGAAGGTGTGCAAAGCAGACCAGCCAGGATGGTGAAAGGCTTTGAAAATGTGCCATATGGAAATAAGTTACAAGACTTAAACCTCTTTCACTGAAATAGAGGTGATTTAGGGGTTAACTGATTCTAACATACAAAGCAGCAAGACACCCAGAGCTACTTAAAGCTATGAGTGTAAAAACCTTTAAAATGGTGTGTTTAAAACTAGGAGGCAAAACTTCCAGATAATGGGGCAACATTATGACACTGAAAGGTGGCTCTAAACTATTTTACACCAAGGGTGGTTGGTTTATGGAACAGGCTGCCTGGGTGGTTGATATTGATGGTATATCTGTTGAGGCCTTCAAAACAAATCTGACATTTTATGACCACAGATGGAATATGTATGCTATAAGACACCCCAGGGTGTGTAATTATGGGTCAATAATTGTTCGCCTCAAGTGTGTTGTTGGGTGTAAGATGCTTGCACTGAGTACCTTTAAATACCGAGAGGAAAGTCCAATTATTGGCCATAATTACACACTGCAAAAGGTTCTAGTGTGGCCCAGCATCTGACACATTGGGAGGAGTATGTCCTGTATTAAAGGCAATAATTACCTAACAAAATCTGGAGAAGTAAGACTCACTCACCCTGCATGTGACTTGTTCTGACCAGCCTGGTAGGAGAATTTGTATGAAAGCCAGTGTTTTAAGGATAACTTCCACTTCATCAGGGCATACAGTCACTGTACCCAGACATGCTATAATTCTGCCATATACTATAATTCACTGTTCATTCTTTTGTCTTTTAAAGTTAGGCTTTCTGCCTTGCTACATGAGAATGAACAGTGAATTGTATGACCCTGCAGAATTACAGATTCCTGATGTGACTTATTGCACTTATAGAGTCTACTTAAAATTAAACAACTCTTTAAAGCTTTTTAGTAATAAAATGTTTTCTGTAAGGCAGGCCCTCCGGGGCAGTGGTTGGATTTCCGCTTGTGATGCTAGTGACCCGGGTTCAGAAATAAGCCCGTGAGCTGGAGGGCCGGCTGAGGAGAAGGGCTGAGCATCCCATGGACAGTTCCCCTTCTCCGGGAGGGAGGGGAGGGCACAGCGCAGCACTTGACTGGCCCCAGGTTGAGGCCTGGGGCATAGCAAGCTACCGGGCATGAAACTGTGGGGTGAGGACGTCATGACGTCGGCGCTTGTGCCTTGACATCTGGGCGAGTGACGTCCTCAAGAGAAAACCAGAAAAACACCCTCCAGAGTCGGGGGATGGAAGAGCCAAGCCGAGTTCCAATTTGCCTCCGCCTGCCCAGCTGCCTCAGAGCCCGACGAGATTTAAGGTTCCGGGGTGGACCCACCTCGACCCCACGTGGGGGGCTATCCACAGCAGGATGGAGGATCCGAGCAGTCTGGTAAGGTGGCGGTAGGGTCAGGCTTAATTGACGCATCCTGAGGATGCTACTTCGGAGGGCTGTAGGAGGAATAAAAAAAAAAGTTTTCTGTATAAAATATGAGCAAAAAAAAAAAATGTAGTTCCAGTTGAGGTGTGTTTATATTGTAGTCGAACCTGATGCACAAGCTAAACAAATACAGGAGTGCAATTATGGCCAGATAATTACACTCTTGTTTTTGTTTTGTCTTTTAGCCAATCAAGTAGCTAGAATGTTCTTACCCATGTTATAAATAAATATGTATGAGGGCTGAATACCCACAGTCGAACTTGATAAACCATTTAGTTGTCTTTCGAGTGAAATGCCTATGAGATCCATGAAGCACCATATAAAATGTCAGCCAGTTAAAATCTCAAAACAAAAGTTTAAAATTGCACAAAAACAACTTAACGTCACCTTTTTTGCCGTACTGTAGACTCTTGGTGCCTTTTTGAGAACTATCCGTTCCATTATTAGAATATGCAGGTCCTGTTACTGCTTTTCAGTCAGAGCACAGTTTTATTGCTGGTTCCAATCTTTAAATACATTTCAGTGACTTAATTTGGATCATCGTGTTGTAGTCCACGTATTGCTGTTTACGTGTTATATTTAACTATGCAGTATCTTCTTTTGTACTGTGCATTTGCAGTAGATAATTTGCACTTTTTACTTCTGTTTAAAAATGTACTGTATGTGATTGTAATAGAAGAATAAAGTTTTTCATTATAATTTTCCTTTTTCAAAGGTGTTTGTCCTTGTCTAACACAATGTAGTCTGCTTGAAATGTTTTGTACATTTCTAAAATCTCAAACTGGAAGATTAGGAGAATGATATATTTATGACTGAGGCAATCTTGTGAGGGGAAGCATTTGAAGATTCTTAGATTAACTCCTTAAGAGTTTGGCTTCTAAAAGGTCTCCTGACCCGTCCCTGACAAGACACATTCACCATCAAGCTCATAATGTGGTGTTATTTGCCTTATGTGAAGAAGAATGGATTAAAAGTTTGTGGACAGCTCCGTGGCCGAGTGAAGGGGTTCGCGTGGCACACTGGCAGCCCGTGTTTGAGCCCCAAGCCCGGAAGCCAGGAGTGGGGGCCAGCAGGAAGGAATTCCAGAGTGTCCATTGGGCAGGGCCATGGCACCTGGCGGTGGATTGGCAGATGTCAAAGGCGGCGTGCAGCCTCGACATGACCCCGCTCCAGGTCACCATTTCACTCAGACCCAATTAGGGTGGGGGGTTGGGAGGGCAGAAAAATGGCCATCCATGCCAGCCAGATGATGGCAGCCTGCCTCCCCTCACTGGGAAGCCCCCAAACTGCACCCTCACCACCTGACATAGAAGCAAGGAAGTGCCTAAGGACACTTAGATCTCCCCTCCTGGTTGCCACCATGGGTAGGGGGCCCCCCCGACAAAGGGATACATCAGGTCAGTCGGACAGCAGTCGAGGAGGCAGCAGATGGTGGAAAGGGGAGAAGTGGTGGATGTGAGTGTTGGTACCCGAAGGAGTGGGTGGCTGGGCTGGTAGGGGTAAAAAAGATAATGCAAAAAAAAGAGTTTGTGAAGATATTCCATGACAGAATTACTGTACTGAAGCAAACTATCTGATTATAAAATTACTGAAGAGGGTGTTAAATTCTGATTTTTGTAAACATTTTTAGTATCTGAAAGTTCTCATAATTTTCATAATGTTAACCCTTGATAGTTTACAGGTTATGCTTGTCAACTACATTTAGAATAATTGAAAAAAAACTACGTTAATGTCTCAGGGTTGAAACACAAAGCACCTAAAGTAAGGAAATATGATGTTAGGGTAAAAAGTCCCCTGTGCCTTGATGAATCTGTGACATGGTGTTCTTTGATCACGCAGTGCAGGGTTGGCATTGCCGTAACTTTGGCACTGTCTGTCCAAGCACATAAAGAATAAGTCACACTGCAATGCTTGGAGGGCAGGTGCCAAACATAACCAATACTGTCCTGTAAGATAATGTGTACCCCTAAGAACACCATGCCACAGATTCTCTCAAAATCTTCTAAGAGTCGATCTTCTCAGCTGCCCCTTGCACTGCTGTGCATGAAACCCAAGTTTGGGAGTAGACTCTGGTCAACACTTTGGTAGGCAGGCCATTCTGTAGGTGGCTACCAAAAGGCAGTGTACCTTGGCTGGGGAGGGTTGACAGTGTGTGCTGGCACTACAGTGGCCCCTGAAGGTGGGCAAAGGAGCTTGTTCCCTCTGCAGAGGGATGCTCTATGTGCATGCAGATGGCACTACTCATGCCATGGGGTGGAGGGTGGATGCAGGAGGTAAAAATTGGGGAAGGGGGAAAAATTCCTTCTGATCCCTCTATATGACAGCTTTGACCTGAACAGGGTATATCCCTGAACTGATGACAGCGGGGCTGAGAGATATTTAAAAAAAAAAGTGTTGATCTCTTCCATAGAGCCAGAATCTTTGATCTTGGAGCTGGAAGAGCTAGTGTAGTATGGGAGTAGGCTGACCATGCTAGCACATTACCTCGGTTCAGAACTAAAGCATGCGGCAGCATAATTACTTCAGTTCCTTTTTTCCTCTCATCGTCTTTGTGCCTCTCGGAGTGCCAAACTTGGGCTCTGCTGTATAGGCCACTCACTTGTCTGGATGAGAAAAGGGAAGCAACCATTTGGGTTTTGTCCATGCTGTGCAGTAAGATAATTTCTTGCATCAACTTGCATCCTAGTTTTGAGTGTTTTGGCTGAGATCACAGTATGATTGCATGCGGTGTATATCATCTCAATTCCAGTTGCGCCAGACAGACCCATTGAGGACAGAGTAGAAAGTACCCTGCTCTTAAGCTCAAGAAAAAGACCTGTACCACAAACCTCTGACTCTTTCAGTTGTGTAGAACCAGATCAGTTGCTTCAGAACTCGAGAAAAAATTCTCCTGTACGACTGCAATGTCATCCTCTGCTGTTGTCACCCACTGCAATGTTTCTTCCTATATTCATCCTAAGTTGGAAAATTTGGTCTTTCAGTGGTTTACCAGGGACTTGAAAAAGCATTGCATTAGTCAGTCGTTTTGGGTCCCAACCCAATCACAGTAACTACCCGTTCCTAAATTTTCCCAGCCCTCAGAGGTGCTTATTCCACTCTCCCTGCCAGCTCAAGACGAGGGGGCTCGAGTAGTGTAGTACTCCTTTTTAGCCTTAGGAGTGCCTCCCAGGGGTTCCAAATTGGTCCTTTGTCTCCACCACCACACCGGGCCATCCCCACCAACCCTCTCATGGGACCTCATCATTTCAAACCCAAAAGGGATTTTTCTGTCCTGCTCTTTCCTCACCTTGTCCACCTTAGTTCAGATGTTTAGAGGAAGTGCTTTGAGGGATTTATTACTAGGATGCAAACTGCACTGTATCAGTCCTACTTGGCCTGCTATGAGCTTCGTGTGGGGGGAATGTGCAGGTTCAAATCCTTTTTGCTCCGCCAAGTCAGGATGGGACCACATTCTTGAACTAAGCCTTCCTTGGGGTGGGAACCACTCTGCATATGGTGTGTTCCATCTATGACTTGTCAGAGTTTATAGCAAGGGCTTTTACGATTGCTATTTGCCTGCATCACAAGGCATGGCTCCAGCTAGCCAAGATCAGCCCCTTAACCCATAGGAAATGGCATAACTCCTCCTTCAGGGGGAAAAAGGCTGTTTCTAGGGATGTGGATATGGTACACTATCCACACTTTGGCAGTCTTCCTTTCCTTTTAATTCCAGCCAGAATGTATTCAAACTAAGCTCCTCCCATATACCTGGGTGATATCCTCCTCAGTTCCACCCCGTGATGTCAGATTCCTGTCTACTGGAAGAGTCTGGTCTCCTCCTTTGCAGCTCCCTGCGCACGGGGTAGGTCAGTTTTCCTCACCTTTTTTCAGATGATTTTTTCATGTTGTTAAATGCTTTTTCTCGCTACAATGGAGCACAGTGAACCTGGAACAAGACCCAGTTTTAAAAGGTGCGTTGCGTGCAATCAGAAAATGTTGCACACCAACCCACATGCCTCGTACATTTATAGCCTCGGGGCAGAGCACAGTTCTCAGGCCTGCAGGCTTTGCAAGCCACTGCTTCCTTCCTCTCTTGAGGACCAATATGCTCACCTCCTCCTAGGTCACCTGGATGAATGGGATCCCCTGATCAAGTCAAGTCACCCTTTATTTGTAAAAAGGCACTTTTCAAATATCAAAGCGCATGTACTGTACAATCTGCAATCATAAAACAGTTTCAGCAGTTAAAATCCCAAACCATAAACATTATTAATACAATTTAAGTAATATCAGGGAATGCCAGCTCAAACAAATAGATCTTTGACTTCAACCTAAATAACTCAGTGGACAGGCACCCTCTCACCCGACAAGGTAGAGAATTTCACAGGGTCAGGGCCACAAAAGCTCTGGCCCCAGAGGTCTTCAAACAGACCCTGGGAACTTCCAGAAATCCCTCGTTGGTGGAATGGAGTGGGAAGGAGGGGCAGTAGTGACAAAGGAGGTCTTGCAGATAACATTGTCCTTGTTCATGTAGGGCCCTGTAGGTCAGCAAAGCGACCTTGAAGGTGATCCTCCACCACACCAGCAGCCAGTGCAGTTTGTGGAGCATAGGTGTGATATGGCTAGATCTTGACAAGCCAGTCAACAACCTGGCTGCCACATTTTGCACCAGCTGCAGGTGACGGATGTCCACCCCTGGAAGTCGTAGGTATAGAGCATTGCAATAGTCAAGGCAGGTAGTCACAAAGGCATGGACCAACGTTGGAAGATCCTCAGGCAGAACAAGATGCTTTATCTGGGCGATGTTCCTCAGATGGTAAAATGAGGTCTTGTCAATGGCTGACACCTGAGATTTAAGTGTCAGTTCACCATTCAGTACAATGTCCAGACTCCACACCTGTTCTGAGGTCCTCAACTGTATGCCCCCTAGTGTAAGTCAGATGGCTGACCAAGAGGTAGTTCCTCTGCCCAATGACCAGGGTCCACCACCAACACCTCAGTCTTATCCGGGTTCAATCTCAACCAGCTAGCACTCATTCAGTCCTGAAACTCAGCAAGGCAGTTATTAAAGACCGAGACAGCATCACCCTGTTCAGGTACAAAGGACATGTATAGCCAAGTATCATCTCCATAGCAGTGAAAACTCAGCCTGTACTTCCTTTTAATGTCTCCCAATGGCAGCATATACACCGCGAAAAACATGGGAGACAACACAGAGCCCTGTGTCACCCCACATGACAGAGGGAGAGAGGCTGAGGAAAAGATCCCCGACACCACTCTCTGAGATCTTCCCACAAGGAATGAATGGAACCATCTAAGGACTGTACCCAACAGTCTACAAATCAGCCGCAGGTGCTCCAGTAATAACCCATGGTCCATGGCATCACATGTTGAGAAGAGATCAAGGAGAACCAAGATCGAACGGCTCTTCCGATCTCTTGCCATCAGGAGATCGTTTAGTACCCGAACAAGGGCTGTCTCGGTACTGTGCTTCTCCCTGAAACCAGACTGGAGAGGATCATAGACCTCATGGGTGGTAAGATAGTCCTCCAGCTGCAACGCAACTATCTTCTTGATAACCTTCCCCACAAAGGGGAGGTTAGAGATAGGTCTGTAGTTCGTGAGACAGTCTGGGTCAAAGGAGGATTTCTTTAACAGGGGTGTGGCAACACACCCTTCTCCAACAAACACCAGACAATCTCAGCCAGGACCAGTCCGATGACATCTACACACTCTACCAGGAGATGAGTTGGACCAGGATCCAAACTACAGTAAGTCGGTCGCAAGCCTTGGACAGTCTTCATGATATCAGTGATCACTGGCAGATCAAAATTCGCCCTGACTGACTGGGTGCCTGTAACCTCCCACTGACAGTTGCAACACTCATCAAAATATGCTAGCTGGATCTCCGACCTAATGGTGGCAACCTTATCTGCAAAAAATCAGGTGAACTCCTTACACTTCAATTGTGAAAATGCTTTCTGATTCTGAAGACAGGCTGGATTGTACAGCCCGTCAACAGTTCGGAAAAGCTGAGCTGGTCAATTTCTTGCTGCAGAAATCTCCCTAGACAGGAACTCTGCCTTCTTATGGGATATTTCTGACTGATAGTCTAAATAATGGGCCATCACTCTAAGCCTGTCATTCTCCAGGCCGGATTTCTGCCAGTGCTTTTCCAGCTTTCTCCCCACTCGCCTCAGCTCCTTCAAGGTCCCATCAAACCACAGGGACCGAGGACAGAGTGAGTAGGCAAAAATGAACAGGAGCTATGAAATCCAGGGCACTCAATACCACCCTATTATAGTACTGTACAAGGTCCCCCAGATCCAAGCATTCCATCGGTCTGCCCGATAGGTCCAGCACCGCCATTAGACCCTCAGGGGTGACACCCCTTAAAGGGTGGTACCGGACCATCTCTGATGGGGCAGATCTATTTGAGAGAGCCACAAAATGGAACCCTATAATGTGATGGTTGGACCAACTGACTAGTTCCACCGCCAGGTCAGAGATCTCCATCCCCAGGAGAAACAACAGATCCAAAGAGTGACCATAACTATGGGTTGCAGAGGTAACTACCTGTGTAAAACCCAACAAGGTCATCAGTTGGAGGAAGTCTTGACCAAAACATGAGAGTTCATCGTCAACCCAGGCATTGAAGTCTCCCAGGACTAACCACCTGGAAGACTCCAGCACCATGTCGACCATGAAGTCCGCAACTTCCTGCAGGAAAACTTTCTCGTCCTTGGGTGGATGATAGACAAGAAGTATCCTGCAACCCACACCTGCACCCAAGATACACTTGAAGGATCTGGTGGCCCCCACGCATACATCTATAAGATCCAGTTCTGTCTTAAAATAGATGGCTGTACCCCTGCCCCTACGATCCAATCCCAGGCTGTGTATCACCAGTACCCAGCTGGAACTACTGATTCCAATACAGGGCCAGCATTTTCATTTGGCCAGGTTTCGGTGATACAAGTTCTAAGGATGCCCGAAAAGTAGTTTGGCAGTGGCAGGTTTGGCCTCCCAGCTTGCAGCTCTCGAGGAGGCAGAAGCTTAGGCTGCAGTGGTCTCGTCCTCAGTACCCACATTGTTCCCACTGGGTGCCAGTGTCAGGACTTCATTCATGAGCTCATTTAGGAACATATGCCAGACTCTGCAGATCCTCAGGAAGGGCCCTTCCTGAGGTGATAAGTCAAACAAAACTAAATGGACCCACCCTAGGTCATGGAACATGGAAAGGGCACGCACTTCCCACTCCTGAGACTCCTTCGACTGCTTGATGGGTGTTGAGCTCTTGCCTTTGGCTGATCTTTCTTGGGTTAAATGGTAGACTGCTAGCTCCATGGTAACTCATTGGGCTTGTTGGCTGAGACAAGGGCCGACCAGCTGGTTGAGACAACTCATTGTTGGAAAAATTCGGGGATGACCCGCTCTCTAAGACTCTGATCCTCTCGGCCCACTCTCAGGAGGGGCAGGAGAAGCCAACCTATCAGACTGTGTCCTCCCAAGAGATAAACCATTCAGGGGTTCAGCAGCAGGACCCAGTCTGTTGAGTATACGGCACCCTCCTCCTGCGTCTCCTCACCGTTCGAGATCGAGTACCCAGTCTTGGTTGAAATCGTGGTTTCGGGATTCCAGGCGTTCCCGCATTCTGCCTGTGACCAGGAAGTGCCATCAGTGCTCCTCTTCCTCCTCATTCTCAGACAATGACAGGCTCTGCTGCAAGTTGTGCCAGCGCTATGAGGAGCAGATGTGGCAGCAAAGGGTCCTCGGCCAAGGTCGACCACTTCCACAGACCCCAGCACTCCCCTGGTCTCCTCTTGTGTGGCCAGGTCTGATCCTGCCCCATCCAGTTGAGCCTACACCAGCTTCTCCACCAATCCTGGTGGAGCCTCCGCCCATGCAGTCCTTACATGAGGTGCTGTCTAAGGCTGCTCGCCCTGCTACCGATCTTCCCAGCCAATTGTCCATTCAGATCACCCACTTAGATGATTCCAGGGTGGTCCATGGGAAGAAAGGGTGGTGTTCAAGGAATAATCAGACTGTGACGGGTCTTCCATGCACTCCTCTAGGACCCCTGACTTCAATTGTGAGCTGACCAAACAGCTCACTACCAATCATGGTTCGGTCTCCTTTGAGGCTCTGTTTCATCCCATCTCTGAGTCAAGTGGAGATTCCCCTGGAGCCAGTTCAGAAGCAAGCCAAAGACCCCCTTACTGAAATCCTAGACCGGGATGATTCCTCAGGGGTTGACTCCCCAGTGGTGGAGGCTATTCTGGGCCCCACATTAAGCTTTAGTAGCATCTGGCTTTGTGTCCAGTGCCATCCACCCGTATGGTCCACAAGTACACAGTCCTGACCAAGTCTTTTCCTGGTTCCTCTGATCGCCCCTCGGCCAAGAGGTTGATGGTGGATTCCATCTTTCACAAAATGGGTAATGGGGATGTCAACAAGCCCCCCAACAAGGAATCCAATAAGCTGGATCATGCAGCAATGAAGGTTTATGCTGCATCCATCCCACGTCTACGACAGGTGAGCTCCGCTGTGATGATGGCCAACTTTGGCCATGCTCTTATGGGGGTCCTGGATCATGTTCTTCCCCACCTCTCTGCAGACTTGTAGTCAGCAGTCAAAGTGGTCTGAGACCAGGGTCATGCCCTTGCCAAGCACCAGTATCAGATGGCCTTGGACATAGGCGACTCCTATGCCCGGTCTGCGGTAGCAGCAGTCGCATGTGTCCTGCCTGTGGATTTACACCTTTACAGTGGATACCCAGCACAAACTGGAAGCTGTTCCTTTTTGGGCACTGACCTGTTTGGGCCAGGAGTGGATGGACACCTCACTAGAATCGAGAAGTCCAATGCCATCCTGGATTCAGTCACATCCTTGCAGAAGGACCCCAAGGGACAGAAGCAGAAGAAAAATCCCTTTCAGTTTCATCCCATTTTGTCCCATCAGCCCAAACCACAGCAACTCCAGTTGGGGCAATCTCAGGTCTGGTGACCAAAGTCTAAATTTGTCAGCCAGGGCTTCAAGAAGCCTGGAGGCCGGGGTGGCAGCTCTTCTCTGGTGATCAGTGCCAGGGCCTCCTCCAAGGCTGCTCAGTGACAGGTCAGGGGGGTGTCTGCCTCCCAGCTGTTAAGCCCCTGCCTCAGCTCCCCATGGGGGGTCAGCTTTGCCATTTCTGGTATGCCTGGTCTGCCATCACTATGGACAAATGGGTGTTAGATGTGGTGGACTGAGGATTGCCTCTCGACTATGAGGCTGTCCCACCCTGCTGAGCCCACGCTCCACAGGAGCCCATGGTACTTAGGTCATGCAGTCTGCCCTCAGGGAGGACATCGCTCAGCTTCTGGAGAAAGGCACTATAGCCCGTGTCCCAGATGCCATGGCTAGCCAGGCCTTTGTGTCCAGGTATTTCCTCATCCCCAAATGGATGGGAGGTTAGTGCCCCATACTGGATCTTCATGATTGGAACCTGTTCCTGAGGAGGTGCAAGTTCAGGATGGTCACTGTGAATCAGATAATTCCATCTCTGGAGCAGGGCATGTGATTCTGCTCTCTGAACCTCCAGAACACCACCTTCACATTCCATTCCATCTGTCCCACTGGCTGCACCTTTGGTTCTGCACAGAAGGGATTCTTTGTGAGTTCTGGGTCATGCCTTTCGGCCTCTGCTTGGCCCCAGGGTCTTCACCAAGTGCATTGCAGTGGTGCCAGCATTTCTGAGGCACTGAGGGGTTCAGGTATATCCATACCTGGATGACTGACTTATTGCTGGTCCATCCCAGGAGGCGGTGGAGTGGTTCAGGGACCTGGCCCTCCAGACTTGCTAGGCCCTGGGTCTTCTCATCAACTCAGCCAAGCCGAAACTCAACCCCTCACAGGTCATTCACTTCTTTGGGGCAGAGCTCGACTCCCTCCAGGTCAAGGCCCAACTCCCTGCAGACCAGGTAGCAGATCTTTTCTCCTTTGCCCGATCATTTCAGGTTGGGCACATGTGCCCTGCCCAGGACTTCCTGCTGCTGCTGGAGTACATGGCATCCTGCACCAGCATGCTCTGGTGGACCTGCTGGCAGATGTGCCCTCTGTAGCGGGAGCTGGCTATCCACTGGTCTCAGCACCTAAGTCACCTGGATCAGCCGGTCATGGTGACGCAGCCAATGTGGGAGGCCATCCAGTGGTGGCTTGTCCCAGAACACTTACAGGAAGGAGTCCTATTCATCTTCCCAAAGTCTACGGTCATTCTGATGACTGATGTGTCTCTGGTGGGATAGGGAGACCATTTGGGGGACCACAGGGCCCATGGGCTCTGGACCCCAAGGAGTCCCAATACCACATCAACCTGCTAAAGCTCCGTGTACTGCATCTGGCTCTGATGGCATTCACTCCATCTGTTCGGGGTCAGGTCATGCAGGCCCAAACAGGTAATACCATGACCATGTACTGCCTCAACAAGCAGGGTAGAACACATTCCCTCCATCTGTGTCAGGAAGCCCTCTGCACCTAGACCCTCATGTGCAGCTTGGGTACCAATCTCCCGGCGATTCATGTGGCCAGAGTCTCCAACCAGCTGGTGGATTCCCTCAGCAGAGTGGGTGAGGCATTTCATGAGTGGTCTCTTCATCAGGAGGTGGTGGACCACCTGTTCTCCCAGTGGGGAACTCCACTCATCGACCTGTTTGCCTCCTGAGAGAATGCTCCAGGTCTCCTTTATGCCTTCTCTCCTTTTCCCCCTGATCCACAAGGTGCTGGACAAGATGCAGATGATGCTGATAGCCCCAGACTGGTCACACCAGTTCTGGTACCCAGATCTCCTCAACTTCAGCAGCAGGCCTCCATGGCACTTACCTCTACACCTGGATCTACTCTCTTGTCTCATGGCAAAGGTTTTGCACTCAGACCTTTGGTCCCTGCACCCGACATCCTGGTTCCTGTGCAGCTAGAGTTCCAGGGTTTGGATCTTTCCAAAGAGGTTGTCCAGGCTGTGGAAGCCTCGTAGAAGGGGTCAACCCACCAGTGCTATACCTTCAGGTGGAAGCATTTTTCCATTTGGTGCTAGGGCAGGGAGTTAGACTCTCTGTCCTGCTCCTTGACTAGCATTCTGGACTACCTGTGGTCCCTCTCCCTGTCAGGCCTGAGGTTGACAACCCTCAAGGTGCACCTGGCAGCCATCCCTGCATACCGGCCATGGGCTGGTATGCAACAGAGGTGGAGAAGGTGTTCAGGCACTTCTTCAAAGGCCTTGACCACTTGTCTCTGCCAGTGCATGAACCACCACCATCTTGGGAATTGTTGCTGGTATTGGCAATGCTGACAGGCAAGTCATTTGAACCAATGCACTGGTGTGGTAATGCTCACCTGTCATGGAAGACTGCCTTCTCAGTGGCCATCATCTCCGCAAGAAGGATCTGTGAGCTCTAGGTGCTCTCAGTGGAGTCTCTGTACTTTGTGTTCCACAGGGACACAGTTGTCCTCTGCCCCAACCTGAAGTTGCTCCCAAAGGCTGTTTCGGAGCTTCACCTTAACCAGGTGATCAATCTCCCAGTGTACTTCACCAGTTCAACCTCGGAGGCCAAGCTCAGGCTCTATACATTGAACCTGAGGTAAGCACTCACTTATTATATGGAGTGCACAGCTGGAGTTCAGGGAGAGGTTTGCCAGCTATTTGTCACCTATGCTGAAACTGTACCTGGCAGACTAGCAGCTAAGTGGATGATTGGCAGGTGGATTGCATCCTGCATTGACCTCTGCTATAGGTTGGCTGGTAGATAGCGTCCTATAGGGCTTACAGCTCATTCCACCAGACATACTGCTGCCTCGGTGGCTGCTTCAAGGGATGTCCCTATCCAGGAAATCTGCAGGGCTGCTACCTGGAAGTCAGTTCATACCGTCATTTCCCTCTACCACATTAACCTTGAGTCACACCAGGATGCTGGTTTGGAGGCCTCAGTTCTCTGCTCCTTGTTTCCAAAGTAGGGGTGTATGCCTTGCCCCCTTCTCCCAGAGAACTCTTTGGAGTCTGCCTAAGTGTGGATAGTGCACCATATTCATGTCCCTAGAAATGAGGGTTACTCACCTGTAACTGTAGTTCGACTGGTATGTGGTGCACATCCACATGAACCACCCAGCCTTCCCTGGCAAGTGGCACATGGATCCCTGCTTCCACAGGCAAGATCTGACATCATGGGGCAGAGCTGAGGAGGATATCACCTAGGTGGAAGGACCTGAGCTTGACGATATTCCAGCTGGAATTAAAGGGAAAGGAAGACTGCCTAAGGATGGATGTGCACCGTATACCACTCCTAAAACTACGGTTACAGGTCAGTAACCCTCATTGTTCAGCTCAGCCTGTATTTCACTGTGTATAGCATTGCTTAAATGCTTGACATCTGGGTCCATACATCAGCAGCTGCTTGGGACATCTCTCAGGTTGTCTCTATTAGGTCACAGGAGGTGTAAACCCTCACTGGTCTATTCCTGTACAAGTTCCTTCTTCCCTGACTGACCTGCTGCATTTCTTAATGTGTCCTCTTCCTGCTAGCCCAGGATTTTTCCCCCATTGTGTTATACTGCTTGTAACTCAAGCAGTGTGGCTATATGGAGAAGACTGAGTCTAAGATTATGTGAAAGTTACTTACAATAATGCTTGATCTTCTAAAGTATCTTATCCATACAGCTGCAACTGTCCCTCCCTCTTCTTCCCTAGTAGGACTCTGAGAAATAGCTTGGGTACCCAAAATGCTTCCGTCATGATTAGGATACTGTGTTACTCTATGTTCTTCCCACCTTGTGGGTAACTATGCCTGCAGAAGTGGTCTCGCTGGCACTATTGATATATTATTGATGGACACTGATCAATAATATATTTAAAAGGGCTGTGAGAAAAGATCCCCCCAAAAAACTGCTTGAAAAGGCTCTGGTTCCCACTCTTCTTTCCCTCTCTTCTGTACTTTTTTTTTTAAAACAATAAACCAAGCTTCAGCAGAGAGAAGGAAAACACAGATCCCCCAACTGAGAGCATGTTCCCTTTCTTCTCAAATGGAAGAAATAAAAGAAATACAGTAAGAACATAGAATAGTCACCCTATGGTCCGGGGGGGGGGGCTTTAATGCCAAACTAGATGCTAGAGAGACACAGGGAATGCCCTAAAGCTAGACCCCAACAATATGACCAAAAACAAGTACTTACTTGAGGCACCATGACATGAGGGAAAACAGAGACCTACTAAAAATGAACACCTGTAGAGTATTGGCAGACGTGGTTCCCAATCCAAGCACAACCAGGCAGTGGAAATGGGTGAAAAAGGCAGGTTAGCCAATTTGAAAACCACAGCTTAACAGGCACGAGTTTAAATTTAGGGGTGCTCTCTGTCACCAGGTAGCCCCAACCTGCTTTGCAGAACTGCAGCTCAAAAGAGTAAACACTGAAAGAAAAAGTTTCTTCTTCAGAGAAATTTCTATGTCATTTCCCCTTCATTGGTACAGCAAAGACTGGGGAGTTTCTACTGTCTGGAATGTTCATGTTCACAAACAAGGTGGGGGTGGGTAAGGGGCAGAAGTGAACAAACAGTAGAGAGAAGGAAGGGTGTGAGGGTGTGTTTAGGGGAGTAGGGGAAATCAGGGGCAGTTCAAAGCTCAGCAGGAGCCCCGCTCCCCACTCCGGCTTCTCCTCCCGCCATGACGTCTTCGGACACTGAGCCTGTCCAACCATTCGAGTATCTCCAGGGATGCCCTGGCTACCTGGAGAATCTCCCTCAGCACCACCCTGATTTCCTGCAGCTGCTGTCCACCTAGGACAAGGGAGCAAAGTCAATAGGTGTGAATGCACAGCCCCATGCAGCCCACCCACTGTGCATGGCATACAGCCATGGGACATGTCTCTGTGATGGTGTGTGACCACCCACAGTGATCACGTCCACAAGACCTGCCCACCCAAAGAGCACACAGCCATGCAGATCACTGCACACACCCACTGGCCAAGTCCTGCACAACACCATCGTGGCTGTTCAGTGACATGGCTATGTGGTGCGAAGGCAGTGGCACAGCCATGTAGCCAGTGCATGCATGGACCACCATTGACACACTCCCAGACATGCAGTGCCACTGGACAGTGCTGACTGTAACAAGTTGCGTGCATGGCAGTGGTGTCAATGGATGGTGGCCATGCCCCGCTGCCCGCCCTGTTACACAGTATGCAATAGTAATCATGGATGTAAGGCACTCACCATCATCAGGCTGGTCCCTGCGCCTCTGCAGACCTTCGCCCCTCCCAGACTGATGGTCCTCCTGCTGATGCCTCCTCTCCCTCACCAGCCTGTGCTCGTCTGGGCCTAAGGTGCAAACATGGAGAGAGGAACATCAGTACAATCCTGTAGCAAAGTCCCCCTACCCCATGTGTGCAATCCCACACAGCCAGACCCACCCACACCACACCCTGATAACACCACCACGGCCAACACCAGACGGCCCCCCCATGCCGGACACATGCAATTGTGATACCCGTATGGAAGATAAAAGTGTATGGATGTTGCACCTACCTGGCCGTGGCACCATGCCCCTCCTGGCATGTGCCCACAGGTGGGCAAGCAGGTCCAGGTCCCTCCGCCTCAGGTTCCCATATCTGTGGTGGCACTGCTCCGCCATCCGCCCCATACCGGTGGCATCCTCCAGGGCATTGGCCACCTCCTGCCACACCTGACTCCTGGCCCTGTCCAGGGGTGCCTCACCAAATAGTGGGCCAACATGTGGCTCCACAATGGCAACCAAGTTTGCCAGCTCCACTGTACAGCTCTCCTCCATGTCATCTCTACTGCTCAGTTAAGTCAAAATGGTGCTCTGCAGCGCGGTTCCGCCATGTGTAGATGCTGCGCGGTACAACGCTGCCATTCCCTATCGCGCTGTCACCGAACAACTCAGTAGTGGTGCACCCATGCCTGACGCATGGCACCTAGGGGGCAAAGGTCAGGCACAGGGTCAAGGGTCTCTGGCGCATGGACAGCCACAGTGCGATTGGAACCCAATGCATCTAGCGTGATTGGGTGCCTGCGTGCCACCTCCTGTAGCGGCCTACCACGCTGTTGCCCCAGTGCACCTACGATGCCCCAGTGCCACAGCGCCATATAGGTGAACAGTGCTGTAGTGCCACTGGCACAATGGTGGCCGTGCCCTGCATTGCCTCCTGTGCACAGCACATCAGCAGCGTGGCAGGTGCCTGTGTCATCAACTCGGGCATGCGCAGTTAGGTGTGTACTGCGCATGTCACAGAACTGCACCCTTGGCTCAACACGTTCAACACAATTGCGCAAAGCGCAACAGCACGATATTCAGCCGTCATATGCAAATCGGCTAATCGGCCATTCAATGGCACAGTCACTGCATCTGCATCCATTTAAAGATGCGCCTCGCCTCATTTGCATGGGTTGCGCTATAAAAGTGTGACATTGGGCTGCACTGACCATAGTCGGTTACAACAGTCTATTGGTGAGTTGTATGCTGTTTGGGAGTGTGGACTGTGGATTTTGGGACATGCATGGGACTGCACAGCCACAAGTAACACCTGTCATTCTCACAGGCTGAATCATGACTGAGCGAGTTGTGGAGGAAGAGAAACAGAGTTGTGGGAGGAGGAGGAGGCCAAATTTCATGAAGGCCGAGATGGATGCCCTGTTCAAGGCCTACCTAGACCAGGAGCTGCTTCTCAGCGGATGCCAGGGAACACCACAGGCCCGTGCTGCTGCATGGGAGGAGGTGGCGCGTGCTGTAAACCTGCATGGCAGCCACCAGCGCTCCGTGCAGGAGTGCAAGAAGAAAAAGATGGGCAGACAGGAGGAGGATTAAGGAGAAGGTGGCTGCCATCAGGGCAGCATGGTCTGCGACAGGTGAGGGACAGCCGAAGGTGCTACGCCTGATCCCACAGGAGGAGAGGGTTGCTGGCAGCATGCAGCGTTGCACCATTGAGGGTGTTCCAGGTGGTGGATTTCAGATGGGTGGTAGCCCGTCACTGCATGGTAGGTCATGGTCTGTCTATTGGGGGGGGACAGGGTAGGCCACATGCAGTAACGCAACTTTGTTTTCCCTTACAGCTCCTGAGCATCTGCATGGGTCAGCAGTGGTGGGCTTCTCCACTGAGGCCAGTCAGATGGAGATGGAGGAGGGCCCATTCACTGGAATACATGGCTCAGTGCGACAGTGGGCCCGCCTGGATGTCCAGATTGATGTTGTTGGAGCAGGTGCGGAGGAGGCCCTACCCATGTCCCAGTGTGCCAGTGTCCACGGATGCCAGCATGCTGGGACTCGGGCTGGTGCCAGGTCCGTCACCGATGATGATGTCGCTAACGTCATGGGCAGTGACACGTGTGTGCCACAGGATGGTCACATAGCAGGTAACATCGCGGCCATGGCTGTGGGTGGTGCCGCCGTGGAGGCCTGCGTGTCATCACAGTCCCAGCCTGTGCCTGTCAGCACTGGTGGGGCAGCACTGGTTTGTGTACAGGACAGTGGGACTGTTGTGGCCGCTGCCGCGGCACCATTGAGCCCTGGGGAATGGCAGCCGGAGAGGAGGCATCAGCAGTCAGCCAATGGGCACGGGGTACAGTGTCAGGGGGCAGCATCAGTGCACCACCTGTGGACATGCCCAGGCCTGGCCCTGGTGTGCCGCGCCCACCCTCAAGGGATGATGAGCATCAGGGCCATGAACACCCTGAGGGACAGCATGCCAATCAGGCAGATGACCTCTTGGATGAGCACACCCGCATACTGCAAGCATCAGTCAATCAGCAGATGCGGCTTGTGACGGCAGTGGATGCACCGAGTGTGGCTCTGCAGTGGGCAGAGGAGCATTGCAGCAGAGAAACTGCTCTGCTCCTGGCAGGGATGGACCAGATGCGGGAGGATGTGACCGCTGCCACTGACAGGCTGACACATACAATCACAGCTGCCATGGCCACAGGGGACAAACAGCTATTTGCCCATGTGTTGCAGACACCACGCAGTGCAATGTCCACTCCCTGTTCCCAGCTTCGTGTGACACCATCCTTGTCGACACCGGGTTCAGCTGCGGGCATCCTGAGCATGCCTGGCGCAGGCATGTTCAGTGTGCTGCAGACCCCTGCGCGAGCACGGTCGTGTTCACGCAGTGGAACCCCAGGGGGACCATCGGTGCCACCCCATGAGGCCAGTGGTCAGCCTGTCACTGCTGGCGGGTCTCGGTTGGGCCACCCTCACATCTGTGGTGGCCAGGGCACTGTGGCATGTGACTGACCTGTCTCCCAGCGTGGCTACTGTCTGATGCTGCCCTGTGTGCATTGTGTCATTCAGCGGGCAATGCACGGGTAGGTACCCGGCCCTGCACGCACACACACAGTCCATCTGCACGCCCTCCCGGCTGCTGTCTGCAGTTGCGTGTGCATGATGATGCCTGCATTGTGCTGTATGCCAATGTGCAATGGTGCCCAGCATCTGATACACGCACAATGACGGGCAGTGGGCGTGGTGGTCTGCGGACATGTGTGTGGCTAGGGGTGACATTCTGGGTAGGTGTGCCTCCTACCCTTTGTGCATGTCTGGTGAGTTGTGTGTGTATGTGTGTGTATCTGTCTGCATGCCATGTTAGACCTCACCCATCCCTGGTGGTGTGTGTGGTTCCATGCCCGGCCACTTCCCTTGACGGCATGCACCCTTGGTGTGTGTCCATGCATGTTTGTGGGTTGTGCCTTTGCCACTGGTGGTTGCACATGGCCCCACGACTTACCTGGGTTGGCTGAAGTGCTCCTCCATGATGGTGTTCGGTGCAGCTATGTCAGCCGGGCATTAGAGTCCCGTTGCCCAAGGGGGCTGCCCATCACCATTGTCACCGGCGTCCTCATCATCCCATCACTGTCCCCTCTTTGACCTGTACGGCTATCCCACATTCATTGGCCATGTTGTGCAGGATGCAACAGGCCAGGAATAGCCCGCAGGCCTTTGAGGGGCTATACTGTAGGGCACTGCCGGAGGTGTCCAGGCAACAGAAACTTGCCTTCAGCATACCGAACACCCGCTCAATGACATTATGTGTGGTGGCATGTGCCTCATTGTAGCGTTGCTGCGATGGGGTCGCGGGCCACCGGCATGGTGTGAGCAGCCAGGGATGGAGTGGGTATCCACTGTCACCTGTGTGTAGAGGGTGGAGGTTAGTTTGGTGAACAGCATCGCCCTTCCCCAGGCCATGTAGGCCACTACCCATGTCACCTCTGACCATGCCCCTCCCAAGCCCTATGTTTGTCCGTGTGGTTTGCATACTCACCCACTAAGTGGCCAGTGGGGATGTCCCCACTCTCGAATCTGTGGCACAGTGCCGACTGGTGCCAGATGAAGGCATTTGTGCTCCCCCAGGGTGCGTGGCACAGACATTGATTATGCGCCCTCTGGCATGGCACACCACCTGGCAGTTGATGCTGGCATAGCCCTTGCGATTAATGTATGTGGCCCCCTCGGGGCCAGGTGGTGTGTGGAAGGCCACATGGGTGCAGTCTAGTCCCCTAGCATGCCAGGCACACGTGCTACCCTGTGGCACTCCTGTATGTTTGCTGTGCGCTCCGCCGTGTGCTGGGAAATGGATGTACTCTGCAGCATGTGGCAGCAGTGCACTGAGGAATTGAGTGGTGGTGGCTCGGCCAATTGGGTTATGCCTGTGGTGTCCCTGTTGGTCTCTGGAAGGTACCCGTGGCGAGCAAGCACATGCAAGCTGTCACTTTAGTCTCCACTGACAGAGCATGGCTCCCTCGTGTGGTGCCTGCATCCATCACTGCACAGCTCACAGAGCCACCTCAAGTGCCCGAT
This sequence comes from Neoceratodus forsteri, assembly GCA_016271365.2. NCBI lineage: Eukaryota > Metazoa > Chordata > Ceratodontiformes > Ceratodontidae > Neoceratodus > Neoceratodus forsteri. The sequence continues at coordinate 188,620,006 of JADMNL010000027.1, forward strand.
TCAGGTGGTACCATCCACGATCTCAGTATCACTGTACAGCTTGAAGCTGGTGCGGGCTCGGTGGTGCCTGTTGGGGCATACTGCCAACAGGCCTTCCACAACCGTGCCCCCTGCTGTCTGCCTTCTCACCCCTCATTACTGCCTCCATCTGGATGGTGGCACTGCCCTGTCCTGGCTTGTGTTCACCCCCCCCGGCAGCTGTTTCTGTGTTCCCCCCGCTGTCCTGGCTGCTACTTCCCCTGCACTGGGAACACCTGACTGTGCTGGCCTCAGTGCTGTATGGCACTTCCCCCTTCTGCACTGTGGCTCCCCACACCTTCCCCTGAGCCTGTGGGTTCCAGGTGCCCTTTCTCTGTCCTGCCCTGTGTGTGTGTGTGTGTGTGTGTGTGTGTGTGTGTGGCTGGCTATAGTTCAGCAACATGTGCCTTCCCTGTAGCGTTCTTGTGTCTCTCCCTTGTTCCTTTTTATTTTGGCTCATTTCCGTTATCGCACAACTTCCGCTTGCTCCCCTATTGTGCATGTTGTTGAATATCGCACTGCGCCATTTATGCATGGTTTCTCCCCCTTCAGTTGCACATACATACATTCATTATCATTGCACTATTGCTCAGTGTGATTTAGGGGGCCCAACTGCCTCCCGCTAAATATCGCAGAATGGTGCATTTTCGGACTTGCGCTCGTGCAACCCTTTTGAATATCTGGGCCTTTTTGTCAAACTAACTCGCTTGAAAATCGGGCTCAGAATCTGACAACAGATAAGGGCCGCTGGGCCCTCCCACTCTGCCCATTTCTTTTTTAACCTTTTTTTTGTTGTTGTTGCTGTTGCAGACCCTACTACTGTTTCTACCATGTTGCTACTCAAACTACTGTATATTGAGTCCTAATTCATTTTTTTTGTGAAAAGATCAAGCCATTTCTACAGTAAATTAAAACCAAAGTATTTTTGTGATCTATTTTATTTACCTTTTACCACTCCTGCTTTCATCCTCTGTCCTTATCATTAGCCAAGGCCCTGGCCTTCCTATCAGACCCACAGGATGAACCTCCACAACTCCAGCCAGACTTCTAGTACCAAGGACAACTGGTGCAGAATGCCCCACTGTGCTGGGCCTAGAGGCAACTCCTCAGCTTGTGCTGCTTCATCTACTGCCGAAATAAGTTGGGCAGTCCTGCCAGGGGTTGGTGAAGCATGGCCGCATGCCTGACATTATCCTTACAGCAGGGCCCTCCCCTTTTTAAAGCCCACCTTCCAACATGTGTAATGTGTTCTTGTGCTTGCGAGCCTGTGTGTGTGTGTGTGTGTATATATATATATATATATATATATATATATGTATATATGTATGTGCGCGCACTGCTGAATGTTATGTAATCACAAAGTCCAAGGCCACTCTAGCTCACTACAGATGCCACTGGTGTAACAAGAACACCACCTCTTTCCTCAGAATCTGAGGGCATTTCCACCACAATATTCCCTAGTCTCCAGTCCAGGGCAGGCAGTCTGGCTAAGGACATGAACCCTGTTCATAATGCACCAGCATACCTCTCAAATGTCCCTGATTTTACATCAAAGTTTTACTTTGTCCCTCCTAAAATTTGTGTTTTTGTGGCTAAACAGTGGGGACTGTGAGCACAAAACAGTGTCAACATTAAACTTACAGACTTGTTCTTCTTTAGAAAATGCATTTTCTACTAAGCCCCATATTCTACCAGCTTTCTGGGTGGATATCTCTAATTTTGAAGATGTGTCCCTGATTTTGGTTCTTTGCCCCTGATTTTTTTAAGCCTTGTCCCTGATTTATGAGGCAGGAGGTTGAGAGGTATGTGCACCAGACCAGACTGTTTACGTATTTTGAATCACATCTTTTTTAAATAAAAGTTATAATTGGTATAAGACACAAAGAGAAGCATTGTTGCAGTGATGAGCAGAACTAGGCATTGCCTCATTCCTCCACTTGCTTAATTGTACTGGATCAGATGGAACAGTTGAACACCTGCTCTCTCCACTTGCTTAAACTGGATCAGATGGAACAGTTGAACACCTGCTCTCTATCAAGTCCAAGATTGACCCCCCGCCCTGAAAAGGTCACCAGAACTGCATTCTTTCTTCATCCAGTAGGGTGCACAAGTGACTCCTTTTACACCTGATACCAATGTTGATCCTCAGTCAGACAGCAGGGAGTGCACATAGAAATATACAAGCTGAGGACAGAAAAGAAGCACATAAAGGCCCAGATATTCAAAGGGGTTGCGCCGGCACAGCCCCACATTGTGCCCTGGTGGGATATTGAAAAGGCTGCCTGGCACAGCACAAATCCCAACACACAAGGGTGCAATGTTAATATATGTGGCGCAGATGCAGGAGACGTGCCCATGCATATGCAGCACATCCCGGTATTTAGCCCGGGATGTGCGGCGCATATGCTGACACAACCTTGCATTGTGCCGCATAGGGGGATTCAAAGTTGAGCCCGTGAAGAGTTGGAACAATTCCTGGCCACCCACAGGTGAGCTGCTGTATTGCAGGGTACAACACAGTAGCCACCAGCCGTGGGTGGCCACCCGCTCACCCAGAACACCATCCACAAGCACCTGTAGATCCCTGGTAGTCTAGTGGTACCCCCCCCCCATCCTCCTGTTTCCCAGATTGCCGGTACAGCCCCCACCACCTCTAGCCCTGATCGTGGTAATCCACCGTAACATAATTCCCTGGTGATCCACCGGCACCACTCACCCCTCCCACCCACAGGCCCCTTGCCCACCCCACTCCCCCATCAGCAGCAGGCTCGTAACCCACCGCATACCGCCGCCCCTTGCGTGTGGAGGTACAGTATTGGCTGCAAGCCCATTGGTCCCAGTGTGGACCAATGGGCTGCAAGCACTACTGTACTAGACAGTCTGAATATGTGAATGAAGTCATTCACGTGTTTGGGACTGTCTAATACAATGTGCCCTACAACCCATACTGTACTTGTTATTCGGCGGGTGTGCAACTACCTGCCGATGATGGAAGTGAAAATGAGCAAAATCGATGTAAGGAAGGTACACTAATTACCGTGATCGGGGCTAGGGGTGGGAGAATACCACTAGACTACCAGGGAAGTATTTTATGGTGATTTAGCATGATCGGGGCTACCAGATGCCCTGGGACCCCCACTGTGTAGGCATCATTCTGTGCCAGGTGTAATTTGCCGGGCTGCCCTGCACAAGGCATGCAAATGGGGCCATGACATGCAAATGGCCCCATTTGTCTGTGTATATTATGGCCTTATTTGCATGCCCTCTGCTGAATATCGCAGGTGATGCACCCAGTGTAACTGCATTTGTGCCGGCACATCCCCGTGCTCCTTATCTGTGGCTTGCGTCAACGCAGTTCCACTGCACCGTGTGCTGTCCATGCCATATTCAATGGTGCTGTGGCATGGCACAACACCATTGAATATCACCTGGTCCTGGCCCCGGCGCATCCCAGTTGCACTGTGCACATGCTTGCACCACTGCCAGATGCAGTCTGAATATCTAGGCCATTGTGTTAACTGATTAAAATACAGCATGATTAATGTTATTGGTAATAACTGTCCAATAAATAAAAATGCACTTTAACCAAGCCAACCAAATTATTTTAAGGTACAAAATGGTAGCAATGTTCTACAACCATTCTATAAATGAGAAACTTCGAGATCAGTTCAAAGACCAGAAAGAATGCCATGCCAAAAAGTTGATTCATCAGTAGTATATAGTAGATACTCTGCAGATTGAGCAGGAACTCGTATTGAAGATCTTCAGGAAAAAGTTGTTTTTTTATGCAGAATTCTAATTTTCACAGACATACTACCTTATCTATGGAAGGAGGCCATATTCATGGTTTTGCAGAATGTGCAAGAAGGACAGGAAGATACATGGTCTTACTTGCCTCCGCAGTGACATCTAGAGCTCCTGTATCTGAATCAGTTGATTTACTACCCCCTGGCATTTTAATATGTAAAAAAGTTGGGAGCAGGGTGGCATAGTGGTTAGCGCACTGGTTCGAGAACCAAGAGGTTACAGGTTCAAACTCTATTAGTCAAATACTCAATAGGCGCTTTTAAACTACCTCTTCTGTAATGAAATAACCGTTGCAGAAGCAGTTTACCGTCACCTCCGTTGGTGTGTAAACTGCATGTGTTCTGATTCCACAGCGAACTCTTGCCTGAACCGCATTCCCTGGTTGGCATGGTTCATGGTGATGTGTTCCGTTTCACTACGTTGTGTGCAATGGCCATTCCGGTACCAGTCATTACCTAGAATGGAATTCTGGGGAAGCAAAAGGCGCTTTTAGAGAACGGAAGACGAGTTTTCCGACAGAGTGCAGTGTGTGTAAAGTCAGCACAAAATGGAACAGACTACAACGGTGCCACACAGGTACTGAATATTTCGGTAAAGAAACCTGTGTGTAAAAGTGCCTAATGTGTGATCCTGGGCAAGTCACCAAACCTTCCTGTGCAGAACTAGATAGAAGCAAGACCCTACTGAAAATTAGATGTATTTCAGCTGGGGCACACTGAGTAAGTAAATGTTTACCTTGTAAATATCTATACAGCTGATCTTTAGTATAGTAGAAGCCACTAATTGAGATTTGCTGAATAGGAATGCTGGGGACTTGATGCTGTTTTTTTTTTTTTGGCTATTTCTTTTTACCTCCTCTGGCCACCTGGTCTGCTCCCCTGTCCTCACATCCTCTAGGGAATTCAGCCTCCATCCACCTGTACTGCAACCAACCGACACCCAACTCCTGTGGCTTACCTCCCGTAGTGGGGTGGCAGGAAGTCCCCAACTTCCCACAGAACACGGATCCAGATGGGTGCTGCATTAGTCATGGTGAACACACACACGGCTGGCCATCAAGCCGCATGAACAGGCACCATCCATTTTCTTAGCTTTTCCCCCCAGAGAGTTAAGGATGAGCGATGACACCAGCGGAGGGGAGCATGCGTGTGTCCGCATGCACTCCTTCCTGTCATCTGCCCCCAGCTCCTCCTCTAAGCACAGCAGAGCGTCTTGTCCCCCAGCCTCTGCCAGGAGGCAATCGGGTGCCGACTGTCGTGGACCCCCCCTCCCCAGAGACCAGTCCATTGGATGCTCAATCCTTCTCCTCCCCTACCAACCTCCAGCAACCCATGCTCATTCCTGAACACCAGTCACCGACGTGGTGTGGCAACCAGCCGACTTGATGTTGTTAATGGGGACAAATACAGTAGATGAACATGGGATCTTTTACTGACATTAATGAGTTAACTTTATACAACTATTCTAAAGCATTACAAAGAATAAATAAATAAAATAGCAAAATTGAAACTAGTGCAGTAGGACCTACGGAGGTACAATGGCAGTTTTTGTAAGAGTCTGGGCTGGGGACTTTGGGAAACAGGTGGTTAGAACTGGTGCAAAGGGTTCTTCTGCTATGATGACCACTTCTGCTGTAAAATAAGTTATATACTAGGGATACTGAGAACCAGACAGTTCTGATCTTGTTGGATTGTTTAGGAAGTTCCAAATCCAAATCAAAAAAGGACCTCAACTCAGAATCAGATTTGGAATTCTAATTCTTAAAACCTAAACTTCTATGTAGACACATGCTTTAGCCTTCAGTTTCAGAATTAGGATTTTTGGACTGCAATTCCAAAAATCCTAAATCTGAAAAATTAGGTAAGAATCTTATGAATCCAGTTCCATGACTCAGAATCTAAGCCACTCTAATTACATACAACCACCCATTCTCACCCACAGTCATGCCAGTTCAAAAAAAGAGAGAGACTTGAAACCCAATTCACAAAAGCCCTTGGATCGATGCAAGGGGCGATGTGTCAAACTCCGCAGCTAGTGCACAAAGAAACGTGCCGCACATCCCCAACACAAGTCCCTTGCACCGGCACATTAGACCAGTCTATCTTTGCATCTCTGGAGGATGCATGTTATGGGGCTTGTGCCAAACCTTTGGCGCAAGCTGCCGTAAACCGAGAAAAATGCCATGACTGCGCCAGTCATTCCTGAGTTGGGCTGCGTTGTGCCAAAGGGTTTTGACACGAGCCCTGTGACATTCTTTGTGAATCGGGCACTCGGTCATCCAGCACATCGTGTAGAGCTCTAAACCAAATTCATTACATCGCTGTTACAATCAAAAAGGATTTCCCTTTTTTCTTGGCACATTTCAGTATAAGCTGCTTCTCACTGGCTGAAAAAAGAATGAAAATAACTGTAAGGCTCGTGTGCTCGGGGTGGTGTGGGGCAGATGGGTTACAGTGTTCAGGTGTAGTACACTTTTGTTTCATGAAGGGGATTCTAAATGCTTTCAGGACAGACGTATCAAGATTATATTCAGCCTCTGTAAACACATGGACAGCATTTTCTAGCCCTTTAGAACCAAAGGAGAGTGGTAGCCCCAGAATCTTGTGTGCCAGAATTTCATTATAGTTAGCATTTTCTTGTCCAGTGCACTTAATAGATGTATTTTGTGTTTTTCTTGCCGCTTTAACTTTGTTCCAATTGTTAAGAGTGCTTGTTCAAATTTTGCTTAATTTCTGTTGTGATATTCCCACTGTATTTCCTGTCTGGGGACGGGTATTTCCTGAGGGAGAGGGGGACAAGATAGAAACATTTAAGTACCTCAAGGGAATCAGCAAAGTCCGAGAGGGTAACACCTTTCAGAAAAAGATATGTGCAAGAACAAGGAGCCACAATTTTAAGATGGGGGGAGGCTTGGGACAATGTGAGGAAGTATTTTTTCAGAGAGAGGGTGGTGGATGCATGGAACTGCCTTCCTGAGGGGGTTGTGGGGTCAAAAACAGTGGAGGAATTCAAGAATGCGTGGGACAGACATAAAGCAATTCTAGTGGGGGAGTAGGAGGAAGTAGGCTGTTGGTTAACTAGGATCTGCAGCTTATCCAATAGGTAGTGAAATAGGCAGACTGGGTGGGCCAAGTGGTCCTTATCTGCCACCAAAGTCTGTTTCTCTGTTTCAATGTTCCATTGTTTGTAACTCTTTTGGGTTGTGCTTGAAAATAGGCAACATTCTTGTCTAGTGCACTTACCCCGTAAACAAAAACTAAATAAATTATGCTCAGACAAAATACGATGTCTTTCACTAGTGTTTTTTATTGCATTTGGTAAAACAATGGTAGCCTGGCTGCCCTAAATTGACTGCTTCACTAGAACAACTTTTTCCACTGTCACTTCAGCTTATTTGGGTGATATTGTCTAGTTTAGTAGACCGTACACGGATCTTGGCATTAAGCATAGCCATTGCAGACTCTGTGGAGATGCACAAGTCATGCGATGAGTTCAAAATAGCTGTGAACAAGCTAGTTTCTTCATTAGCTTTAAAAACGGAGACTTTTGCTGCCTGCCTTTGGTGCCATTCATCAGTTTTTTTTGGTTTTTTTTAACTGCAATGTATTTTTAGCGCCCCTGGTGACCACCTAGTTTGCTATACTGAAGGCTGGACCTGCACTGCTTGAAGCCTTAACCTATATTCAAGTTATGTGACCTGGGCAGCAGTAGATTGGAGGAATCATAGCCTACCTCCGAATCCACATTGGAAGACCTGTCAATTTCTGACTGCCCCACAACCGAACTAGATGAACAATAAAATCAACAAGGCTTCCAAATTTAACCCTGCTTCTCTATTTATTTCCAATCCTTTTCCTATATGGCTTTTTGTACCTGAACAGCCACCTGCCTTACAGAGGTATATTGTACATCACGTCAAAGCCATCATGTCAGTGGTGGTTGGCTGGTTTCTTATTGTTTTTCTCCCATTCCTGCCTCTTGCCTGTGGCGTGAACAAATTGCCATTTGACACTGTGCATTCACAGCTCACTGTCAGCGGAGCAAGGTCCCTGGCCCCCTCCCCTGCAGATGCTGCTGTGGTGCCAGAACCCATCACCAGTCCTCCCCAGGTTGAGCCCCCTGCTGCATGGCAGCTGCTCCAACCCATGGCCTCTCCCCAGCATGAGTCTTTCGAGTCCATTCCCAAACATTGATCACCTGCACGGCAGCAGGACATGCTGGCAATGGGCCACTAGAGATCACATTCCTTTTCCTTTATTTTTTTAATAAAGGTTTTTCTCCCATCAGGGCTCCGGGCAGGCTGGCTGCAGTCCTCTTTCAGAGGATTTCAGTCCGCCCTGTATTGGCTTCAGAGCTTCATTAAGCCTGCCACGGTGCCCAAGTTTCTGTTTTCGCCCCATCCTCCAGGAGCAGTGGCAAACACAGGTGAGCGTGTGAATGTGGAGGTGTGTGCTCCAGAAACTATGCTCCTTCCACCCTTCCGATGTAAGTCCACCAGACCTCCCTTGATTTGGCATCCAGCCTCCCCTGGGTGTCAGTCGAGAGTGAGGTGACTAGCCTCCCCGATACAAGAGAGAAGAGCAGCCCAGCAGCCGCTACAATCCTCTCCCAACCCTCCCTCTCTACTGACCCCCAGTGGCCTGAGCTTGCCTCCCAACATGGGTTGCTGGCGTGGTGTGAGGTGTGGCATCCAGTGCCTCAACCCTCAGTGCCACTGGGCCAGCTGGTCGCATTCCTTTAACGAGTGTCATTTGAGACATTGTACCAACTTTATCTCACAGACCTAGGGCTTGAAAAAACAAGTTTCAACCTTTCAGATAGCCAATGTCTTTGCAGGAAATGATCTTGCTCCATAGCACTATTCCTTTCCACCTTGTATGGATTTCTATGGGATACCTGTCAGCTGTCAGAACTTTCACCAGAGTGATTATAACAAAAGCTGGATGCGGATCAGAAAAGGTACATCTCAAGAGGTCCCCTCTAGACGTTATTCACAGTCTGGCACCTTGACCTGTCCCATGAGTCACAAGAAATGCTACTAAATGTTAAAGGTTTCCTACTTTATGGCCTTTATAGAAAGGAATTATCTTCAACATTAGGTCAGTGGGGACTTGGTGGGAATATCTGGGCAGACTGGATGGACCTTGGGCCATTTTCTGCTGTAATTTTCCATGTTTCCAAAAGCTTTATCATAAGGACAAGTAAAAGTGGGTTAATGACTAGGTAGACAAATGACACTCACCCAGAACTCTTTAAGTGTACCTTATTCCAAACCTCTGCTGGATATGATCTTGTAATCTGGGATGTTATGCCAACAGAATTTCGGGTGGGGGAGGGCACACAATTAAAAATAATACCAAGAGGCTATAAAACACAGACTGCAGATTGGTTCATTACATTTCAAGAGCTTTTAATAAATCTTTCGTTAATATACCTACACAGCCTTATGATACAGAAATATCAAGCAACTCTCAGTTAAAAGATAAATCACTTTTTCTTCAACCAGATTTTCATTAATAGCAAAATGCACTCCCAAGGGTTACATTAACAATTAATCACGTGGCAAGCTACACCCCTAGAGGGTGATTAACAGACTGTTAATATAACCTGTGGTCATGTCTTAATGCTTAATTAATCAAGAGGCCACTAAATTATACTTTGACACCCTTCCTGTGCACAAAAAGCAATACTTGGATGAGAATTTGTTCAAACTCTAGGGGCATGGTGGTCCTTCTCTTGTAAATACACTATACTACTGATCTGCTGTGCAAATAGTGTACACACCCATGCCAGAAAAGCAACAACACTTTAATTATGAAAAAGGGCCTCAGATGGGACACTGGATATGTCTTCAACTCACAAGCACAGGGTCAGAGGTTTGATTCCCAGGGAGGAGATCTATTTGCCATCTTGTTTAGATAAAGAAAAAAAATGGTGTATTTGCAGTAGACGCTTAGAATAGATTGCCATAACGGGTAGTGGGGGCATGTACAGTGCAGGGCTTTAAGCATGCCTGGGACAGGCACAAAAGAAACCTTGGGAAAGGAGGAACTGATGAAAAGCCATTGATCACATAGGGTCAATGGCTGTATATATGTATAGCGCTTGCGGGCAGACTGGATGGGCCTAGCGGTCCTTATCTGCTGACAATGTCTATGTTTCTAAAAACATACAATGCATAATGGGAAATTTTACTTTGCAGTGCTACTATGCTGTCTTAGCCTGAATCCTTCATCTTTTCATTGAGTGATGAACAAAATGAAACAAAAATTAAAAATAAATAAATAAAAGCAAGTGTAGTGCGGATTTCCATTATTCATGTATGTAAAAATAAATTAATCCATGGGAAAGTGGGGTGGCATGGCAGGCAGAACAAATTCTGAAGAAAGGGGGGTTACTAGTGGAGTACCTCAGGGCTCAGTACTGGGTCCAGTCCTCTTTAACGTCTTTATAGGTGACATTGCAGAGGGTCTGGAAGGGAAGGTATGCCTCTTTGCAGATGACACAAAGATCTGTAGCAGAGTTGATACACAAGGAGGGGGGTAGAAAGGATGAGAAGGGACTTGGCAAGGTTGGAGGAATGGTCAGACATATGGCAACTTCGATTCAATGCAAAGAAGTGCAAAGTAATGCACCTGGGAAATAAAAATCCAGGAGAAGAGTACACAATAGCAGGGGAGGTACTAACAACAACAATAATGGAAAGGGATCTGGGTGTAGTCATATCAGATGACCTAAAGGTGGGTAAGCAATGTGAGAAGTTAGTAAGGAGAGCCAGGAGGATATTGGGATGCATAGGGAGGGGCTTCACAAGAAGAAAAAGGGAAGTGGTTATCCCTCTGTAAAGACAGTTGGAGAGACATTGACAGGATGGAAGCAGTCCAGAGGAGGGCAACTAAAATGGTGCAGGGTCTACATCAGAAACCATATGAAGAGAGACTGAGAGAGCTTAATATGTATACCCTTGATGAAAGGAGGGACAGGGGGGACATGATAGAAACTTTTAAGTACCTCAAGGGAATCAACAAAGTCCAGGAGGGTAGTATCTTTCAGAAAAAGAGATATATGTAAGAACAAGGGGGCACACTTTAAAGTTAATGGGGGGATGGTTCAGGGGTAACGTGAGGAAATTCTTTTTCACAGAGAGAGTGGTGGATGCATGGAACCACCTTTCTGGAGAGGTTGTGGGGTTTAAAACAGTGGGGGAATTCAAACATGCATGGGACAGACATAGGGCAATTATAGTGGGGGGTTGCAGGAAGTAGGTTGTTGGTTAACTAGAATCTGCAGCTTATCCAATAGGTAGAGAAATGGGCAGACTGGGTGGGCCAAGTGGTCCTTATCTGCCGTCAAAGTCTATGTTTCTATATTTCTATATCAAAATCTGCTCAGAAAAGAGTTGTATCAATTCATAAGGGGTCAGCTGAAGCACCCAAATGCTACTCCATGTGCTCACTGCTACAGTTATATAGGATGCTTTAGCAGGCTATCTCCTGTCAGTTGCTGTGTCAGTTTTACTACCAGATAACTGGCTAACAAGTTTACATAGGCCAGGGGTGACTCAACTGTATCTTTTCTTTGCCTCTGAGACATCCAAAGTGGTGGAAGTGCTGAACAGCTGCCTTGCTGAGATCAATGACTGGATGGCCTCCAGCTGGGTGCAACTGAACCCCGAAAAGATGGAGGTAATGGTGGTGAAGTCGAACAGACGGCATGACAGGATAGCCTCTTGCGCAGCAACAGGGTTGCTCCTGGGATCTGTGCCATTGAAGGCCTCCTCTAGGGTGTGTGATCTTGGTGTGACCTTTGACAGCAGATTGACATTTGAGGCTCAGGTGTCATCCATTGTCCAGAACAGCTGTTACCATCTTAGGAATATCGCCAGGATGAAGCCCCTAGTTCCACCCATGGACATCCCCACCTTGGTACATACCTTCGTAACGTCCAGGCTTGATTACTGTAATGCACTCTACTTCAGGGTCTCAGGAGGTACCCTCCATAGGCTGTAGCTAGTGCAGAGCGCAGCTGCCAGATTGCTGATGGGGCAGTCTAAATACTGCCACATCGCCCTGGTGCTGCATGAACTGCATTGGCTGCCAGTCAGGTGGAGGATCCTCTTCAAAGTGGGCTTGCTCACCTTTAAGGCACTACATGGGCTGGGCCCTGAATATTTGTCTGACCTTCTGACACCCTCTACCTTGGTCCGCTCCCTCCGTTCTTCCTCTAGGGGACTCCTTGCGATCCACAGGAGGAGGCTAAAAACTGCCAGAGACAGAGGATTTAGTGTCACCGGCCCCATCCTGTGGAATTTGCTGCCTCCATCTGTAAGGGAGGCCCCTTCAGTTGAAGTGTTCAAGGCCTGCCTCAAGACCCTCCTGTTCAGTCAGGCCTTTCCAGACACTGTCTTCTAGCATATGTCTCTGGGATAGCCCTCATTAATGACTACTGCTATTTTTAATTGTGTTTTATATGGCCTGGTTAATTTATTAGTGTTTTATTTTTATGAATTATTTGTATTTACATGTACAGTGTCTACAGCCTCTAAGATTGGGTGCCTTGAAAAATAAAACTTAACTTGCCTTGTCTCAAGTGATGTACATTACCTCAGCCTGTCTTCTGTCATTGACCATGTCTTGGCCACGGCCAGGTGCTACTCAAATTCTGGATTACAGGTACTCATGACTCTCAAATGGCTTCCAAGATTATTTCTTCTGAGCCTTCCAACTGTGCTGTTGCTTGCGAGCTGCCATGCTATTTCACTAACCTGTTTGTTTTTCAGCATGATACGCTTTAGTATACATTAAAATGAAGGAAAGTAGGAAGTGCATTGCATGCATACTGACCATAAATACAGAACCAGAACCAAAACCAAAATCAGAACAAGAACCACCTTGCTTAGTGTAATAAAAGGCCTAGTTATAACAGGCGTAACCTGCACATTGCAGAACATAATGCAGTTTAGAAAACAACCCATTTTTCTTGCATGACTAGGGATTAAAGAACAAATCAGCAGCTGGCCTGTTGGAGCAGCAGTAACCTTACTGCCTGCGCTGCCGGTGACCCGAGTTCAGATGTGAGCTTGGATTGCTGGGGACTGGTCGGGGTGGAATGGAGTGTCCTACAGGATGCTCTCCGGGAGGGGGGAGGGTAGCTGTCCCCACTGCTATACTGCCAGTTGGGTGACCACAGGTGGCCGTGCAGTCAGGAATGTCAGGGGTGGGGTGGATGTCAGCCGGGATCCAGGTGTGACAGCATGCCCATGTGTGCACATGCTCCCCTGTGCAAGCTGATGCCCTCGGGGCCAGCAGAAACACAGAAAATGGGTCCCTGTACTCAAGGATGAGGAACTCGATGGCAATGGAGGATCCTTCTATTTAAGATCTGCCACTCTCGCCTCCTGACACGTCCCTGCCTGGGTGGGAACAGCCAAGGTTCCATGGTGGTGGAGGAAGAAGCATGCCAGTCAGAGGAAAAGGGGATGAAGCTGGCTTGCCTTGGCAAAAGTCTGGAAGAAGTTTGAGTGCAGGGTGGAAGGGGAGGGATAGACAGAAAATTAAAAAAAAATTGCCATTAAAAGCTATAAACTTTGGTCAAGGAAATTCAGATTAGGAGAGGGGTTGGCAACAAATTTTCTCTTCATTGAGTCAGAGGACAAATATGAAAGAGACCTTGAATGTCTAGAACAGGCATATTAACAAAAGCCATTAAAATGTAAATAAAAAGGAAACTGTGTGTTAGACTGTACAGTAGTTGGGTGAAAGGCTCAGGAAGTGCGGTACTGGCAGATTTGTATTTTCATGTGATAACTGGAGGAAAGAATTTTCAACAAATTTGGTGGGGCGCTACATATATACCCAAAGCAAATGTTATGGTTTTCAGAGGTATCAGTCTGATACTTGGAATCAAATTGAAGGTCTTGCTTGCAGAGTACATGGCTCAGTCAAGGAAGACTGTTCATTTCATTTTATTATGCTTTGTTGTTGAGTAGGCTGCATGGTCTGGTAGTTTGAACACTGAACTGCAAAACAAGAGACTGCAGGTTTGAATCCTACTGTAGCTACTGACTTACTGTCTGACCTTAAACAAGTCATTTGCCATCCATGTGCCTCAGTCCACTCTGCTGTCACCTGGGGCAGAGCAGTACTCCCACTTAAAATAACGTGCCCAAACCAGTCCATTGGCACAGCAGTAATGCTTCCTCTTATGATGCTGACAACCCTAGTTAAGAAGCAGAATTGGGTCATCTGAAGCCAGCTGGAGGAAGGAGGCCTGAGCTACCCAGAGGGCTCTCTACTCCTTTGGGGAGGGAGGAAGGAGGGAATGTGATTTCCTGCTGCTGGACTGCCAACTGGATGACCACAAGGGGCAGCATAGCAGGGACAACACAGTGGGTGGGAGAAGGTTGGCTGGGCTTCACGTGGACCACTTGCATGCCCTCACCTGGGGCTCTGTGCATACCCACATCTTGAGGGCGTGTAAGAGACAGAGCAAAGAATAACCTGAGAACAATTTCAGGAGCACTCAGGCCCTGCCACCCCCCCCCCCAAACTAGCCACCACTGCACCTGAGGGTCTCCATCCCCCCTCCTATGGCAGGAGACCTGTGCTTGGCTCAGATGTGCCTTGCTATTAGGGGTGGTAAACTCACTGGGTTAAAATTCAGAGAGATAAGTACTAGAGACATGGGGGGGCAAGGCTGAGTCTCACCTGGGGGACAGAGGAGCATAAAAAGTATGTAAAAAAAAAATAAGGTGTTGCATCAGAGTTGGTCACTATTGGGTAAATAAACTGTACAATTAAAAAGGCACAACGGTCTGACATATACTGAATTAAATGCTTTCACATGGAACTGCAGTGCCTTGCCATTAGAATCCAATAATCTAGCATTGTTAGGAACAGCTCTAAGCATTGTATCTGTTGTGTAATAGCTCGCATCACAGCATTCTGTTGGGTTGTACCTGACTGGTTAAATCTGTGTCTTGAATTCACTTTCATGAAGTCCGGAGTCTGTGATGTCTCTGTCTCCCCAGCTCCTGTTCACAAAGCAGTAGGAATGGAAGCTGGCAAGGTACCAACACCAGAATGTGCCTAGACATGTTGAAACTGGTGTTACCCAGTTTGAGTATGGAGCACTCCTGTAACTAAATGGCAAGTGTGAGGTGTCTTTTGGCTAATTAAGAGTGCCATCTTATGACTTCTTCGTGTTTGAGAACTCCAAAGCACACACTAAAGAGTTACAAGATGATGCTCTTGACTGGCTAAGAGACTTCTCTCACCAAGCCTTTACTTTCTTTCTTACAGCATTTACACACACACACACATATCAAAGCATTCTCTCAAAATTGCACTCACCCACTTATTTTTTGCATCTATGGATGAAACAGGAGAACATGCTCATTTCTGCAATGCTGGAAACCTATAGTCACCCCGCTCAATTTGCAAGGGCGACCCAAACTGAACTATATATTTCATGGCATTTCCATCATTTTGTCAGATGCTGTTGATTACATTTATTTAGTAGGAAAACGGCACATATGTCATTAAAAGAACAAAAATAAAAGCTCACCTCTGGTTATTTCAGCTCAGAAGTGGGCTTTTACAGTGGTGAACCATATCCAGTGACATCTAGAGCAGTATTTTTAATGTTTCACAGGAGAAAAGCCAAAAAGTTTATTTAGTTTGATACTGTAGATATTATTTATACCTTTTACTAGACTAATGAAAAGTTTAGGATACAAGCTTTCAATCAATCAATCAAAATCTTTATTTATCCAGGTGGGCACCATGCGTCCCCATGACCTAGTGGAAGTGCATTGTGTTGTTACACAGGCAAGCCAGGGTAGGGAGCAGATCTAGGTAACTGCGCGGGGCAGGCCTGGCTGAGGTAGCTGCCACTTGGCAGTGCACCTCAGCTGGGGAGGGGTTCCGGCAGGTTCTGACATGACAGCAACTCCTGTGGCTGGGCCAGGGTGCTTGCCTCTCACTGAAGGGATGCAGTGACGTAGAGGCCAACAGAGGCATAGCTTGCTGTGGTGGAGCCTGAGATAAGGGAAAAAACAGGGCAGAAAATACTCCCGACAATTTCCATGATAGTTCATAGAGCCTGAACAGGGTACAGTGGCATCCCCAGGATGAAATGCACTTTTAAAGCACTCTGCAGTATGCTGCAGCAGACCTACTGAATAAAGCAATGTAATATCAATGGCAATTAGTCCCCTTTGTCATGTAGGAAACTGTGGCATTCACTTCATCTTGGCAGTGTCACATTTTTCTGAATGACAAAGGGGACTAATTAGCATTGAAATTGCATTGCTTTATTCAGTGGGTGTTCTGCAGCATTCTGCAGAGTGCTGCGAAATTGCATTTCATCCTGGGGCGACACCACTGTATATCCCTGAAAGTACAGCTGGGGGTGGGGGGAAACAGTGGGAAAAAAAAGATACAACCTCTTGAGGCTTCTGGTACTGGCTCTTCCTCAGGTGTGTTACACAGTGGGCCTGATTCTCAAAACATTTAGATGGACACAATAAGAGTTTAATGCAAGTGGTGACTTGAGTCACAACTTGGGTCTAATGCTATTCTGTAAAGCAGCCTATGTCAAATCTAATGCAGCTGCACTAAAGCCCCCTTGTGCCAAGGCTGTGGCAAGCAACCAGGTGCACCAGGTTGCAAGGGAGCATGAGCCACGGCAGGGCTGCAACATCCACTTTTTGGGGATTCTGCAAGCCCCATTGTGGACTCAACAAGGGGCATCACTTAGACCAGCTGGGAGCTAGGGCCAGAGGGTGGGGATCTCTAAATGTGCTGCTGGCTGCAGAAGGGGCAAGGGAGGTTGTAGCTGGGCTCCATCCTTTGTGTGGGTTAAGAGCTAGGAGGGTCTTGAGGGTAGCAGAGGGAGTCGTAGGGGAGACGGAAAAGGGATGGTGGGGAGGAGAGTTGAGGCAAAAGGAGAGGGGGTTTGCGGAGGGGAAGGTGGAGGGAAAGAGGGAGAGGACACAGGTGGTGAAAAAGGAGTTAAAAGATGAGATGAATTCTGCAGGATCAGAGGATTGGGGAGGGTGCTGAGAGGGGGGGGGAAGAGGGTGTGAATGATCTTCCTGAACTTTGAGGGACAGTTAAGGTTGTTCTAGAAGAGCATGGATGCAAAGTAGTCAACCTTCACAAGTCTAGTAGCTTTGGTACAGGTGTTATTGTTATGAAATGACTTGTATTTAGCAAGGTCAGTTAGGGAGCCATTGGACTTTTGGGTCCACCAGGCAAGGTCACGTGCAGGGTGAGAAGGCCAGCAACTCTGCCATGATGCAAGGGAGGAGTGAACCATGGATCTGAGTTTTCCTTAGGGTGGGACATGATGATCCCAGGCTGACAAGAAACTGGAGTTAAAAAACTTGAGAGCAGTGTTAATGTTGCTGCCAGCTAGAAGTTGGATGCCGTCAGGTCAGCAAGTAAACAGGACAGATCTGGGGATAGAAATGATCTAATCTGAATGAATCTAAGGGGGGGGCTTTGGGGTGGTGAATCTCACTTATAAAGTAGACACAAAGGTGAGCTATATGCATTAGGTGATGTAAATCTAAACGGGCTGTCATCAACCACTTCTAAGACACGAAGTGATATCTCTGCTCTAAATCTCTCCCAACTCATCCAAGAGCCTACCCGACTAAATCACAAAACCCCAAACCACTCGCTGTTAGACTGGGCTCTCACCTCCCACCCTCACCAAGTCATCAAGTAAGGCATCCTCCCAGGTGCCTTCAGCAATCACCACCCTATCTTCGTGGTCAGGAAGGTCCACAGACCTAAACTGCCACATAAAATCCTGCAACTCCACTCTTTCAGTTTCCTTGACTTAAACCCTCTCCTCAATGATATATCCAATTCTGAGTGGTCCACAATTGCATCCGCCTCTTCCATCGACCAAGTCCTCACTTACTTCAAAGACAGATTTATAGCTACCTGGGACTTCCGTGCCATATTCAAACACACTAGAGTCTGAGGTATCCATCATCCCTGGATCATCCCTGAATTAATTACCTGCCTCAGAGAGCGTGATAAAGCATGGAGGAAACAGCCTCTCAGCTCCCATCAGCCCTTACTATCGCAGGCTAAGAAACACTTGTACTAAAGCAATCAGACTTGCCAAGTCTGAATGTTTTAAATCCTCTTTCCCCAATAACATAAATTACCCCTCCAAATTTTGGAAAGTAGTCCACTTACTATTCTCCACCCCCCATGCTTAATATAAAGAACACACTAGAGTCTGAACCTTGCATAGTGGCTCAGGAGTTCAACTCCTACTACACCAACTGTGCCTCAACCGTTCTAAAATCCCTCCCCTCAAGCCTCTCCTCCATTTGTTCTCCCTCTCCTATCACTCAACCCCCCCTTCCCCATATCCACCCCCCTTTCTCATTCTCTCTTATCTCCCCTGAGGAGACACTAACAGCCCTTCTCTCTTGCAATCCCTCCAAAGGCTCCTCTCCAGATGACCTTGACCCTAAACTTCTCTACCTCTCAGCCCCTGCTTTGCCTACCCTCTCTCTCTAATTCTAAATCTCTCCTTTACATCCTCCTCCATCCCTATGCCCTGGAAACATGCAGTGGTCCTCCCTCTCCCTAAGGGTTGTGATCCTTCCTCCCTGCCAATTATTGCCCAGTCTCCCTCCTCTCCACCCTTGCTAAGCTCCAAGAACACCCGGTCCTCTCTCAACTGACCTCTTTTCTTGCCGACTCCTCCTTTTTCACCCCATTCCAATCTAAATTTCAGAAGAACCACTCCACTACCACCTCCCTCCTTAGGCTCACTGACTCCATCCTTACCGGGATGGACAATGGCCTCATCACCTCTGCCATCTTTGTCAACCTTGCCAAGGCTTTCAACACAGTCTCCCATGCCCTCCTTCTCGACCCCCTTATGGCTGCTGGTTTGTTTACTCCTGCTCACAACTGGTTTAGAGCTTACCTCACAGGCAGAACACAATCAGTCAGGATTCAGAATGCAATCTCTCTACCCCTCCCAATCTCCACAGGAGTCTCACATGGCTCTGTGCTTGGCCCCATATTTTTCTCCATCTTCCTAAATGACCTTCCCTCGGTATGCTCCCTCTTCTCTTCTATCCATATGTATGCCGATGACACCATCTTGTTCACCTCTGGCAAAACCACCACTGATGTAGCAACCACTCTTCAGCATGCCTTCCACCAGGTTTGGCTCTGGTTCGCCTCACATCAACTATTCCTCAATACCAAAAAGACAATCTCCATGACCTTCAGCACTAGGTAGAGACTCTCTAGGCTCCAACCCTTACCCTCTTTCCACACTCTTGATGGGACAATCCTTGAGGACACCCTCTCTTTCAGATACCTTGGGGTTTTGCTGGACCAACACTTCAGCTTCTCTGGCCACATTGACACCATTCTAAAGAAACTGTGCCCCAAGCTTGGAGCCCTTTACAAGAACTGCAGTTGTATCCCTCCTACGGCCCAGTGAGAACTTGTCCAGAAGATGATCCTCCCCAATTTTAACTACTGTGATGTAGTCTATGGTGCCACTCCCATATCTTCCCTTACCAAACAGAACTCTCTTTTCAACTTCTTCTGTTGAGTAGTTCTTGATGCCTCATCTTGAACCCATCATTGTGACCTTTACCACACCCTGTCCTTCCCCTCACTTGCTAACAGATGCCTGACTCACTGTGCCAAGCTAGCTTCCAAACTTTGGCTTGGAGTACTTCCTTCCTACCTCTCATGCTCCCTCCCTCCCTTCACCTTCCTCCCACTCCCTCAGATCCTCCGACACTCGCACCCTGCTAGTCACCAGTCATACCACCCTCACTGGCCAATCGGGCTTCTCCCATCTCTTCCCCAAAATCTGTAACTCCCTCTCACTTCAAATATGACAGTCTTCCTCCTCCTCCTCCCATTTCCTTGCCTCTGCCTTACATAACTTTCTCTCTGTTAGCTGCTCCTGCTACAATCCTCCTTAACGTGTTCCCGTATTAGCCTGCTTCAGCTTCACACCCACCTCTTTCCTGCAAAACCCTCCCCCTACATCCTTCCCCTAGCACCCCTTTCTTTCCACCTTACTCCCACCCGTTCCCTCCTCTGTACACCAGCTTACCCTCACTACTCACTCATCGTTGCTTGGCCTAGGCCTCTGGCAGTGTTCTCTGCATCTTGGAGGGATCCAGATCCTAGGCAAACACCTTCCTTGCCTCCTAGTCCCACCCCATTCTTTTCTGAAAGGGCTGTGTCTCGGACCCTCTTCTCTCCCACCTCCCTCTCTCTTCGTCCTTCTGAAGCCTACTCCCCATCACTGCATACTTCGCTCCTGTTGTGTTCTACCTCTGCTGCCTACAACCTGCTTCCCTCTTGTCGTGCTCTACCTCTGCCTTGTGCAGGCAGGGTCCACAGCATATTGGAGGGGCCAGGCCCTAGCAGACCCTTCCCTTCCTTCCTGATGTGCTCTAACTCCCACTGTCTACAACCCGCTTCCCTCCTGTTCGTGCTTGACCTCTGCCTGGTGCAGGCAGGGTCCCCAGCATTCTGGAGGGGGTCAGGCCCTGGCAGACCCTTCTCCTCCACCCCTTGCCTTCCCCTCCTCCAAATCTCTTCCCCCCGCTCTCTGCCTATATGCCCCACCCAGCCACCTCCCCCCCAAGCCATAGTTATTGGATAACCCCTAATATCTAATGCACTTATAGTCAATCTTGCACTTTTGTTACACCTTGCAAATTTTGGTCTATCTGTCTCTCCTTGCAATCTTGCCTTAGTTCCATCTCCTTGTATTCTATCCAGCCATTTTCTAACTACAAAGCTATGTCCCAGCAAGTGTTTGCCAAAGATATTTGTGCTATCGTATCTATCTAGTTCAAGACTGTTAGCATTGTATCCATCTAGTTCATACATGTTAGCATTTCTCCTTTTCAGTACTTCTGTATAATCTGCTCACTTTATTGAATGTAATCAAATTGTATATCTATATTGTGTACCAAATCTCTGTATACTATCCTCATGTTCCCCTATCCCCCAGGTTACCCCAGGAGATGAGCAACTTGTTGCTCAGCATGCCTTCCTGGTGAAACATTTCAATAATTAAAATAAATAAAACCATGTGATGGTCACTGAGGACATCAGGAAGCATACCAGAATTCACAATACAGTGTGGGTGGGAGGAGAGAACCCAGTCCAGAAGGGAGTGTGTCTGGCTGGATCAGAGATTAGTTAGGTAAGCTGGAGAGATGTTACTGTTTTTAATAATTTATGATGGGAGGATGAGAGCAATTAAAACTAGCGAGTTTTTCATCTGCTGCAGCCCTCTTCTTTCACTTGCATGGACTGGGAAAAATAAATGCTTTATAATATATTACTATATAAATTGGAACTGGCTACAATCGTAGGGTGATGGATGAGGGATTTTAGCTGGGCTGAATTACATACTGGATTTCAAGTCTGAAGATATACACTAGTTTTTTTCTGTGTGAGAATTTTAGTGCTCATGCAAGGTGCTGGATTGACAGTACTGGAACCTGAAGTCCTCTGCTTATCCACATGACAGGTACAGTACGGACAATCACAGTGCAAGTTTTACTACAGTGTCCTGCCAGTGTGCCTGAATCCTGCCATGGAGGGACTACTACACAGGTATTAGGGTAGTTCAGACTCCATGTCCTTTCAGTACTTGGCTTCTCATGTGAGACTGCCAACAAGGGTGCCAATTAGTGCTAATTGTGTTGGTGGTTTTGTGATGTGGACACCTGCCCACTGGGAACAGGACTGAGACCACCACAACTCATATCACAGAGGCCACTGAACAACCCTTAGGTGATGATGGCTTTGAGTCACTACTGACCTGCGCTGGATTTGAACCTGTGACCTGGAGGCGAAAGGTTCCTTAACCTACAACCAATCCACTGAGCCATCCAGTTCCCCTCTGAAGATATGTACTCCTTTTAGAATTGAGTGGGCGAGCAAGCATGTTGGTGATCCATGGTGTCAGAGGCTTGCCAGTTGGAGGGTTAAACGTCTCAGGGATGTTTTTCTCCTCTAGGGAGGGAGGGCAGGATGCTTCACTGCTATACCACCACCTGGGGTGACCACAGGTGGCAGTGCAGTCAGAGTGGATTGTGGGAGGGGAATGCCAGCTGTCTCCCTGCACAGACATGCATCTGTATGCAAACATAGAGCCCTTGCTGCCAGGATCCCAGAGAGCTAGGACAACCTATGGTGGAAAAGCCTTGAGTGAAGCAAGATGGCACTGGCAGTGGTACTCTCACTCAGGCCCTGCTGAGCCAATTGCCATCACCTCCACCAACATTAGACTGACCTTTGGGGGGGGAGTGTAAATGACACCAAAACCCCCAGAGTCTCCAGCATGGGGATATGCCTGTGAGGACTGGAAGATGAGTAAGTGACAGAGAAGGACAGGATGGGGCAGGCAGGTGACATGGGGATAAACAAAGTATTTAAAAAAGGATTGAGAAGGTGAAGCCGTCACATCTCAAGGCACACCTGGCAGGACAGATTCAGTGGCAGTGATCAGCTGTTGCTTGTTTAGGGCAAACACTCCTTCATGGTGGTAAGTTGGGTAAGTTTCCACCCTGGTCAAATGGAGGTGCTCTTCACTGGACCAAGATCCTGACAGTTTGCAATGACTGGAGGTAATGCCGTTACTCTATCTTTAGGTGGGATTCCCCTATGAGCTGTGGATATAGCTAGAAACCTTGGAGACACACTCAGCTGCAGGCTGATCCTTGAATCCAAGGTGTCAACAATAGTACCATGTGGGCGAGGCTTTTTTTCAATTGAAAAACATCAGCAGGTTGAAGTTATATCCTGTGGCAAGGATTTGGTCATGCTGAGGCACACTTTTGTGACATCATGCCTGGATTACTGCAAGTTTCTAGACCTAGGGTTCCCTGGAGATCTAATGCACCACCTGTAGCTTGTGCAGATATGCTGTGGCCAGACTGGTTACGTTGACAAGTACTAGCACTCCCATCACACCGATGTTGCATTAACTTCATTGGCCAATGAGTTTCAAGGCACGTCTGTTGACATTTTGAACCCTAAATGATCAGACTCCTTGTCGCCAAAATAGACTCCTGGCA
This sequence comes from Neoceratodus forsteri, assembly GCA_016271365.2. Lineage (NCBI taxonomy): Eukaryota > Metazoa > Chordata > Ceratodontiformes > Ceratodontidae > Neoceratodus > Neoceratodus forsteri. The sequence continues at coordinate 188,642,939 of JADMNL010000027.1, forward strand.
TCTTTTGCCCATGCCCTCCCAACCCACTCCATTGAGGCAGCATTACTATCTGTTCCCAACTCCTGTCTGAAGACTTCCTGGGACCAGACTTCAGCAGTGACCACTCCATTATTATGCAATTGATTGTCACTGCCTAGTCAAGCTAGCCCAATATGGAGCTTTCTCAGAAACAGCTCAAGACCTATTTATTTATTCAAGCTTACATGAATTTTAATTACATTATTTTTATTATTTATTCTGATCCGGTAAAGGGGAACATTTATGAACAGTACTCGTCATATTTTGAAAGCTCATGAAAAACTCTTTAAGTAATTAACTCTCTACCTGCAGTAGCACTTTCAGAAGTCTGAAGAGTCCACTAAATGAAGTATTGGACTTATCTGTTGCTACCAACAGTCGAGAGCCCCTGACAGCATTAGGAAAACTTTGAAAAAAGTAAGATTTATGTTCCGCTCCATCCCATTTTCTTTATTACTTCATATAGTTTCAGTAATTAATTCCCCATTTTCTTTATTACTGAAAACAATTGCATGAAAACAAGATACCTGTCCCCTGGACTATATCTACTCTGGCTGCTTCTCTACACATGGCATCACAATCCCCTCTTTGTGACATCATAATTATCTCTACAGCAACATATTTTGATGTCATAAACAGAATTATGATGTCAGGTGTAGGCAGACAGCCACAGCTAAAAGGGCAGAGATACTGTATTCATGCAAATACCCTTAATAATAAGGAAATAAGGGTGAGAATTACAGAATATGAAATATAAGCTACATTTATGCCTGAATGTTACATTTTTCCAAAGTTGTCTCAACTGTGTCAGGAGCTCTTTAAGTCTGACCTGTATTGATACTACATTCCTGTCATATTTGGAACCTTGTGATGTCACAGTTGGTGGAGCAGTGCTTAAAGGGACACTGTCAGCTTTTAGCTGATTTTTTTTGCCCCATGTAAAACTATACCTGCAGACACCTTTACCTGCACTATTGCACATGGTCAGAGTTGTGGCTCACTATTTCAAACAGTAAATAAAGAACTACAGAGTGCTCGCTGTAAGACTACAATGGCTTTGCGGTGCTTATGGAACTTCCCTCTCTTAGAAAACCCCTTTATCTGACACAACCTGGGAAAAAGCAAACAAGCACAAGTTTACAGGTGCTTTGGTACCATGTTACCAGTACACAGACCTTGAAAGCGGACCGAGGGAGATTCAGCAAGGATGGTAAATATTCAAAATATGGGGAAAAAAACTATACAACTGCTCTTTTACTCTGAATCAGGAACTGTGCTTATAATTAACAATAATAAAGGTGTCTGCGGGTATAGCTTTGCAATGGGGTGAAAAAATCAACCATAAACTGACAGTGTCTCTTTAACCACAATGTGGTTAGATACTGATTCACCCTCAGTGACATCACAAGGTTCTAAAACTGGTGGCCATGTAGTATCAAAATAGGGCAGACTTAATCATCAATATTGCTGGAAACAGAAGGCCTTTGTATGGTTTCCCCATGCCAAATGTGTGGAAGAGATAGCACGGTACATGCTCCCATACAAATGTGTGATAGAAAGATATTACATGGTCCCAGAAAACAAATGTGCTTCAGAAACAAAAACAGTTTGTAAGCCGAGATGAAGTAAAACTGCTTAATGTATTTCATTTGTGATGTCCTGACAGTTTCAGTAGAGAGCTGTTTTGGAAGATGCAGAATGGATTATGCTGTCAATCAAGCCGACTTTATGGAAACACTGTTTAAAATTGGATTCCATTTCTGTGTGTGGAGTAGTGATATGAAAAGCAAAGACAGACAAACGGACAGATAGACAAATTACAATTTTATATGTCTATAGTACCCCATTTCAGAGGCTCTGTGTGCTGTACATAAAATAAGCATTAAACCAATAAAGACATGTTTAGACACAGCATATCAAACAGCTACTTAAAACTCAGCATGATAACTTAAAATACTGAAAATCATTAAAAGCCAGGGTCTAGCTGGCCCGGTGGCATAGAGGGTTGAGGCACTGGCACCTTACCTCGACCCACACCGGCGACCTGGGTTCGGGAACAGACTCGGGTCATTGGGGGTCAGCAGGGGAGGGTAGGGACCAGCGTCCATGGACTGCCTCCCTGTCCTGGTGGGTTAGGATCGTTTTCATCATGCAGTGGCCCCCAGTGGAGAATGGAGGCACTGCAGGTAGCGACGCAACAAGGGGGAACAAGAAAAGAGAAACCCCACTCTGGAAGTTAACTTGGGATGACAGCCGCCCTTGGAGCATCCGAAACTCCTAGAGCCACAATTGCCTCAGCAGCTCAAGGGCCCGAGAAGTAGTGTGCTGGTTCCACCGCTGGTGCTCTTCCTCGGAGGAGGGGGACCCATCTGGTGCAAGGTTACACCGACTATCCCGAGGAAGGCTGCAGATGGGAGGTAGGTGGCTGAAGGAGTTAGTGGGGAATGTCCGGTCCATGGCGTCTCAAGGAGAGGTAGCTCTGGGGCACGAGAGGATAAAACAAATAATGCAAAAAAAAAAAAAAAAAAAGCCAGGGTCTGGTATGATCACCTGACTCCTGACTTTCCGATGTGCATTTGCCCATAGTGAAGTTCCGGACTGGTACTGCCATCCGACTATCATATTCCCATCTATTCAGTTTCCCAACTACGCAAAGAAATGGGCAGTGCTGTCTTCTAAGTATTTCAGACTACAGTGCCAACACACTTTTTAATTTTTAAAATTCAGTTTCCTGATTAGGCAATGAAACTCTGGGAGAGGACAGAAACAAAAGAGAGCAAACAGAGGGTATTTGGGCTATGAAAGACCACATTTCAAGCACATCAGCAGCAGCAAAGCCCTAAGGGGCTTGATAAACGACTAAGCAAAGTAATTTTGTAAAATCATTTGAATAAAAAAAAACAATAAATACATCACCATGCTTCCCATCCTGTGACTTCTTCATTCAGGATCAGTCTTCCTACTCCTTCTCAAAGGGCATGAAGAGATGAGCAAGCCCTGTTTTATACCACTGCAAGAAAGCTGAGATCATAACCTAACAGCTTTTGTACAGAAGCATATTTCGGACCACTAGGTACTGTGTCCCACCTGCGATAAAAACAGCCTTTATTGTTGAAAAATAAAATGATAAAACCACTTTTGAGGGATAATCCAATAGAAGAATTATAGCACCATGTTGTGGGTGATGCCATGGACAAAGTCCTTTGCAGAGTGATGCTAATTACCTGCTGTAGAGCACAGTGTGATGGCATATGTATGCTGTACCTTGTTTGAGACATTTGCACATTCCGTTTGTATTATTTGAGCAGGACAATCATTTGTTGTCACTGCACGCTGTTTTATAGCAGCAACTGCCTCTGCAACTGGCCCTTCATTTGCATGTGCAGAATGAGTATGTTCATTCTCGTTTCTCAGCTGGTGCTCTCCCCCAATCTTGACTGTGCTTGCTCTGCCATGGCAGCCAGACTTGCGTTTTTGACAGCACCAGTAATAAAAATCACCCCGTTGCCTCTCCTTCACGTACATGTATCCATTTATACACAGCATGTTGTGGCCCCTTTACGAGGGAACAATTTTTTAAGGCTGTAAAATTGAAGCTGCCATTACTGTTTGTCGACAGAGTCACAGATACATGTGTTCCACCATATTCCAGTGGCTACTCACTGTAATCTAGCAGCTGACAGAATGTATACCTGCTAGGCTGCACAATGACTGTTGCCTGGCAGAGGTAGACAACAGCAACGGCTACGCACAGGAGTCTGGAATGCAGAGAGCACTGGGGCGAGCGATGCCATGGTGACTGGACAGGTGCGAGTTAGACAACAACAGTAGACTGGGGCGAGCATTGGAGAGAACTGTAACTGTCAGTACTGTTTGTCACAGCTCACTAACTCTGGTAGCCTGATCGACTGGGACAAGCATTGTAGAGAACTGTAATTACTGTTGATCATGGCTTGACAGGTGAGAGAATGATGGTCTTGGAAAACTCTAACATACTGTTAGGCCTTCATTAGTTTCTGGAATGATTTGTTACTTTGTCGGGAAAATGGCAGTCGGCTAAACATACTGCGGGCAGACGACACAGACGGGCAGTTAAATGTGGGCATTTTAGAGTTGATCAGTTGGCAGTTGGGCGATCGTATGGATCCAAAAAGCCAGAGTGAGCAATTAGGTTTTGAGTGCCTTCTTAAAACTCTCCATCAGTGAGCTGTTACATACATATTGAGGAAAAGAATTCCATAGCTGTGGCCCCACCACAGTGACACCCTGTCATTAAAACGATTTAAGACGGGCTTGCAGAATTTCTAACGGATTCTCCCCAGCACAGCAGAGGTGTTGGCTAGGGGTAATATGGACAATGAGACCTTTAATGTAGCCAGGACCCAAATCAATCACCCAAATCATGCAAAGCCTCTGTATGTAAGAACTGGTTCGAGGTTTAGTTTTTTAATTCTGAAATCAACAACAAGGCTTCATAAAATGGCATGAACAAATACAGGAACCTTACTGGTCAAGATGAGTCATGTTACAGTGATTTAAAACACTAGTATTATATGGTAATGCTTCCAGTCTCCTTTCTATGCTTCACAAAAATCTATTTTTAACACCAAATTCGTGTCATACTTCACTCAGGCCAACCTCTCCTCCTCTTACCACTCACTCAAACTGCTCCTAACAGCTCACTTTACTCCCTCCTGTTTCTGTTGTTAGTTCCCCTCTGCCCATCCCTTACTTTTGTAGGGGGCCGTTACATACCCCATTCTGGCTGCCCTATATTCTTGGACAATAATGCCGTTTTTTTTCCCCTGCCTAGCTATTTAATACCTTGTTTTATACTCTCAGGTACCACTATGTGTCACTAGCACTATTTTTGTATTCAGTTGCACTGTATTCATCCTGTTATTTTATTTTGCCTCTTTGATGTACTGTCCCATGTACCCTTCCCCAAGGTCACACCTGGAAATGAGCCTTGACTCAATGTGCCTTTGCTAGTTACACATTTCTATATAAATTTATACAAATGTATACACTTCAAGATGTGCAGAAAAACATCTGTGATGCACTTCCCAAGGTTTAAGAAGACACTCAGCCTTCAGCCTTATGCATCACAAATGCTTAATGCACACCATGCCATGTATCGCTCAGCTGCCATTGTGGAGTCATTAACCTGGCAAAGTAAGCATTCAGATCTTAAAGAATTAACTGCACAACACATGTCCGTTACTGTGATCTATTCAGACATCCTACTGTGATCCCACACATTTCCTGTTCACTTTGTTGAAAGTGGTGGATGCATATTATGAAATGTAATGACATGCATACACTAGTTTAATCTTTAACTAGTCCCTCTTCTTGCTTTCCTGAAATACTATCAGGAGTTTTTAGCTGAGGGTTCCGGTTATCTGTAATGAAATTTGCATACTACCACAGCACTCTATCTTCTGAGATGTTTCCTTTATCTGCGCTCCAGGTAATCAACACAATCTGCATTGTTTTTCAGCCGTGTAATGTTTAAATGCCTTTCTGCTTCAGTACTCGGTATGGAAACTTGGCAAGTTTCACTTTAGTTCAAACCTTAAGGGAATACTGCAGCTTGGTAGAAAACGTATCTGAGCGTTCTCTTTTTCTGCAAAAAGATTTCAGACAACTTATAGCAGCACTATTTATTAGTCATATGCTGTTATTTTATAGCAAAAAATGCATTTCTGGCAAAAACATCATATACCAATTTTTATCTTTACTTACTTTCATTCCTAAACTGTGATACATGATTATGAAGGTTTTTTTTAAGTTCTTGCTTTCCTCGCAATCCTCCCCTTCCCCCATGAAAACGCTGAACATCTTGGTATGGTGCAGTGCTACTTAGAAACATAGAAATTGTCAGCAGATAAGGACTGCCAGGCCCATATAGCCTGCCCGTAAGCCTATTCTTGTATGTGGCCTTTGACCCTACTCGGTCAGCGGCTATCTCTTGTCCTTCCTACCCCAAGCATCCCTTTATGTCTGTCCCATGCATGTTTGAAGCCCCCCTACTTGCACTCACCACTTCCTGTGGCAGATTGTTCCATGAATCCACCACCCTTTCTGTGAAGAAAAACTTCCTCCCATTCCCCCTTATCCTGCCCCCATTAGAAACATGCTAGCTGGTCCACTGGTGCAGCAGTAGTGCTACTGCTCGTGACACCGATGACCTAGGTTTGGGAATGAGCCTGGGTCGTCAGAGGCTGGCGGGGGGGGGGTGGAGACTGAGCATCCATCACACTGCTCCAGGCTCCTTGTTTTCTGTGGCACTGTAGATGTAATTTTGTGGCAGGGACTCTGAAGTTCTGCAGAACTGTTAGGTCAAGTTCTGCGGCACATAAATAAATAATGCAGAGCCAGCATTACAGTTTTGGGGGACCCCGCAAGGATAGCCTGTGAGGAGGACTCCTAACTCCTACCACATAAATATAAGCAATACAATTTCCTTTAAAACATCCTGTTTTATGCTTTTCAGCAGCTGTTCCAGCTCTCCATTTTTACCTAAATCTACTGAGGATTTAGTGTCACTGTATGCAACATTACTGGACACTGGAAGGCACCCCCAGCCTGCTGGCAGCAGTCATACAGCTGAATAGTAATTACCCAAAGGGGAGCCTGAAGTAGCCTAGTCATGGAGCACCCAAGATTCCCCTCATCCATGAACTCCAATCAGGGGCCCCATACACAGTCATAGTTGACGGTGGTGGGCTTTGGGGGACACAGAGTCTCCCCATACTGCCACCCCCAAAAACTGCCACACATTAAAAATACAAAACATTAAGCGCCTGCAGCATCAGTGTGATTATTTCTTTTTTTTTCTGTTTCACTCTTCCCTTGTTTGGTTTTTCGGTTCTGAATGAATCTTTAGCTTGGTTGTCATCTTCCTTACCTTGGCTTCATCTTTTCTTCATTTTTTTTCACGTGCACCTCCCTGCCCTAGCCTGAAAGCCCTAGCATCTGCAGTGCCCACTGATCATGGGATGTCCTAGAGCAATCCAGGTAATCCCAGGATCACGCCTGGGCGCTAGCTGCTGTCATGGAACCTTGATGCACCACCACTGGCCGGTTACGGTGGCTCAGCTAGGTTTTTTATTTTCACCGTTTTCTTTTGTCTCTGTAGTCTGCCTGTTTTATGTTTTTATGTCAGGCAAAACTCCCCTTCTTCAAAGGAAATAATGGCAGCAAAGCCATCCCCCACCTACCTAAGGGCAGCGATGCTCTCCCCTTCCCAATCCATATAATGGCAACAATACTCTCCTCTCCTCTCCTCTCTTCCCCCAGACCTCAGGGCAGCAATGCTCCCTTTCCTCTACCTCCCCCTTGATGGCAGTAATGCTCTCTGCAACCTACCCCCACCTGGGACATAATGGCAGCAAGATTTGCTGTTCTCTCCCTTACTTGATCCTGCACCCCCATCAACAGCTTTGCATGGTCCTAGTTTTTAAAATCGAGTGTAGCCCACCACCACCACCGCCGCCACCCATCATAACCCCACCAACCACCGCAGGAAGGAAAGAGATGGCATTTGCAATGCTCTTCAAACAATTTTGTCACAGAACATTAACACAGTGGGACTGGCTGTCAGACTAGGGAAGTATAATTGGCAGGGACGTCGGTAACTCAGAGGCGAAATTTGATTCATTCACTTAAGTAAGTCCCATCCTCAAATAACTGTTTGATTACTTTGACTACTGTACTGAAAGGTCAAGCTTTGTATGCTTTTTAAAAAAAGCGCTAAAGCTGAATTGGTGCTCTTTGAGTAAATTGACCTGCCCTCAGTGACTTTTTAGTCGAAATGCAGTGAGCTTAAAACCTGTCTTGCCAAGCCGGCCCAGTGGTGCAGAGGGCTGAGATAATATGCACCTTACCTCTCACCATGCCGGCAACCCGGGTTCAGGAATAAGCTCAGGTCACTGGGGGTTGGCTGGGGAAGGATTGAGCATCCAATGGACAGCTCTCCTCTCCTGGGGAGAGGAGGCTAGCCAACTTGGCCCTTGGCTGCCCCCAGGTGGAGGCCTGGAGGTAGCACTGGCAGCTCTAGCAGCAAGAAAGGAGGGTCCACAGTTCCGTAGTATGTGTACACCTCCACATGCATAGGCTTATCTGCTGCTGCTGCAGCAGGGGACTGCAGGGAGAAAATGGAAAATGGTTGGTGTAGGCTGTATGAAGCCTTGCCTACCTGCCTCCATCGCCGGTCACTCAGCACACAAAATCTAGATGAGAGTCACTGGGTGGGGGGAGGACACCCCTTCCCTTCCCAGCCCCACCACAGAGGGCAATCTGTGGGGGATCAAGGGCTTGGGGACAGTGGAGACGAGTGCTGATCGGGGGGCAGGGACAGCTGAGAACCCGACTGCATCAACCAACAGGAAAGAAAGCACGATGGAAAAAAAAACAACAACCCTGTCTTACTCACACATCTCTCATCTACCCTTCCATTTTTACCAATACTAATATAATATTGTTGATGCAACATGCAAACATTTAAAAATGTATCCTCTGCAGTCATTGTGATTTTTTTCTCTATTTCTCTGTTCATTTCTCTCTTTCCTTATTTAGTTTCCACATTCTGCATAAAGAACAGTTACATACTTACGTAACAGTAGATCTTTGAGAGAATTTCTTCCATTAGGCCACACGTTTGGAACTGTACCCACGTCAGTGCTAGAACCATGTGGAAACTTTTGCTAGCCAGGTCCATGCACAATGATGTCATACATCAGCATCTATATAAACTTGGGGGACCTCATCTCCCCTCAGTTCTCCACCCAAGATTATACTCAGAGGACCTTCAATGATGGGGAGCCAAGAGATCAGACCAGCACCAAGCAAACAAGGTGAGATACGGTACTGGATGTAACAGCCATATAATAGGATTAGTCACAAAATCTGATGCAGCCCCACTGCAGCATAAGGAGATGGCGGGAGGGATGCCATGACCTATTGGAAGAGATTCTCTGTAAGATCTACTGTTACAGTATGTACTTAACTGTTCTATCTTCTTCAAGGATATCTCTTCTAATAGGTCACACCTTTTGGTCCAACACTGTAGAATGATACTCTATCGATTCCTATTACTGCTGGACCCAAATGCCGGATTCATGCCCAGCACAGCTTTGTGTGGGCCCCAGAAAGCACTACTGGGATAAAAAAAGAGCATTCTGGCCCATTAACAATGACAGGAAAAGGCAGTGGATCATCAAGCTATCTTCAACCAGAAAAGGGTGCCATTATAAACAATAGGGTGACTCAAGGGGACTCTCGAGGCTGGGTGGGGATGGTTTGAGGGACTGAGATGGTTAGAGGTAAATGTTAGTTCTAATAAAGTTACATGCAGTCAGAGTAATGGGCAGACTGCAGTGGGAAAAGTCTCTGCCTAACTTATTGGGGCAGTTTCAATGTAATTTCTGCAGTCAGACCCAAATTCTGTGACCAGCAAAAAAATGGTTCAGCTGGCACTGATTTCTGGGATTAGTCTCCACATGCCACAGAACCGCAGAAAGCAGGGGGCCTTGCACTGCTCAGAGACGGCCACTTGTGGATGCAAGGGTGGCAGTGCAGGGCTAGCAGTGTGGGGAGAGGGAGGATGCCACTAGGCGCTTGACTGAGGCATGCGTCAGAACACTGCCAGCCTGGACATATGTCCTTGTGCCATGCCCTCAGGGGAAATGGGGGGCAAGGGGAAACTAGGGTACATTCCTTAACACCACAGCAGCATTATGACGCCACAAACCAAGGAAGACCTGAAAAGGTGGTATATCTGTCAACTCCACAGGTGAAGGGAGCAAAAAGTATATTTGGGGAAAAGAAGAGCTAGAACACCATCGTAATATATTCATAGTATAAATCCATTATATCTGGTCCAAAGGTACTCTCAGTAGAAGAGATTTTTAAATATTTTGACTAGCAGCCATCTTGTTTTTTTTTTGTTTTTTTTTTTTACTTGATTCATTTATTTATCTGCCATCTACTCCCACCGGCACCCCACTCCTTTGGACCTTCAATACTGCCCCCGTTATCTGACAAACTCATCCCCCACTGCCACATCTCAAGAGTCTTGATCCAAACCTCACCCAGTCATCCTGGGGCAGGTTTGTCCCTGCTGGGGGCCCCCCTCTGGTCGGTGTGGAGGAGCACTTCTGCAACTCCTGTTTCTCCTTCATTTGGCTGGCTCATCCCTGCTAGAGACCCCCTCTGGTCAGTGTGGAGGTGCACTTCCTGGAACTCCCCTCTCTCTTTCAGTTGGCTGGCTCATCCCTGCTAGAGACCCCCTCTGGTCAGTGTGGAAGCGCACTTCCTGGAACTCCTCTTTCAGTTGGCTGGCTTGTCCTTGCTGGGGACCCCCCTCTGGTCAGTGGGGAGATGCACTTCCTGGAACTCCTCTCTCTCTTTCAGTTGACTGGCTCGTCCCTGCTAGAGAGCCCCTCTGGTCAGTGTGGAGGCGTACTTCCTGGAACTCTTCTCTCTCCTTCATTTGGCTGTCTTATCCCTGCTGGGGGGCCCCCTCCAGTCAGTGTGGAGATGCACATCCTGGAACTCCTCTCTCTCTTTCAGTTGGCTGACTTGTCCTTGCTGGGGGGGGGGGCCTCTGGTCAGTGTGGAGAAGCACTTCCTGGAACTCCTCTCTCTCTTTCAGTTGGCCAGCTTGTCTCTGCTGGGGGCCCCCCCCTCTGGTCAGCGTGGAGGCGCACTTCCTGGAACTCCTGTCTCTCTTTCAGTTGGTTGGCTTGTCCCTGCTGGGGGCCCCCCTCTGGTCAGTGTGGAGGCGCACTTCCTGGAACTCCTCTCTCACTTTCAGTTGGTTGGCTTGTTCCTGCTGGGGGCCTCTCCACAACCTGGAGGGGGAACTGAACACTTGGGAAATTCGAGCTAGCAGGGCTCTTTTTAGTGGAGTGGCTGGGATCCTTTGGCATGGGGGGAGCACGAGTTGGTAATCTAGCATTTTCTGCTGTTTTCTCCCCCTGCCCCCTCCCTCAGTCTCAGGCATGCTGCAGCTGGCTTGGCGGGTGCTTGATGGCACATGGTCAGTCACACTCAAAAGCATCTCCACCACGCCATAACCAGGAGCCACTGCAGAGAGCAACCTTCCCCAGGAGGGGAGCATCCAAATCGTGCTCTGAACCCTCCCTGCTGGCCATGGCTCCTGAGCTTTTTTTTATTTATTTGTTTAGCCAATGTATAGCACACTAAGCTGAAAGCTTTTTTACAGGAGCGACCTGGGAGCACAAGGAGGTTAAGTGACTTGCTCAGGGTCACACAGTATGCAAGTGGAAGCTGTGGGATTCAAACCCAGGTCTGGTCTGCTGGATGTCACCACATTTGCAGCTCAGAGCCTTAGACCACTGCGCTATACTGCCTCCATCCCGACTATAGGTCCCGGGATTAGCATGAGAATCCATGTCACCAGCGTGCCAGAGTGAGTCACCACAGTGCTGCCTGTTGCAGTCATCTTTAATGACTCGAGTCAATAATTACAAAAACTATTATAAAACCTGTTTTCATAAAATAGCTAAGGGGGTCAACTTATTATAAATCTAAGGATGTCAGAAACACATTTTTCTTAAATCTATATGGTGAAAACGTTTGCCGATTAACAAATACTGCTCTTTATAAATGCCATTTACTTGTATCAATCCTCCAGTTCAATCTGTATTTTAAAAATAATTCAAATCGATTTTTCTCTGCTTTATCTTTTCATCCTTCTCTACTATGCTGTTGTCTCAGTTAGTTACCACCAGTTTCCACATAACCCTCACAGTGTTGAGAAGAGCACTGCTGTACTAGCTAAGGGCCCTATTCACTATAGTGCCAGGGGAAATGCAGCATGTATCTGTGGCATGGAGCTGTGCTACCTACCTGTACCTGGTGTACACATCTGCCACAGGAATGGACAGGAGGCGTGGCCCAACTGACCAAGAAGGCCAGTGCGGAGCAATGTATTTAGTTGTGCACAAGCATCCAATGACACCTGCCTGTCAGTCCACTACGCTCTGACCCTGCCATATATGGTCATGAGGAATAGCTGAAGGTGCATGCAGCCACGTCCGTGCATCATGCATGGGTCCCTGTTTGACCATGCTTTATATAGTGATTAACCCGCATGCATGCACACACCAGTATACTGGCCACACTGGAACAGGTGGTAGTCACAGCAGCTCAATGTACACAGTGGCAAGTGGCTAGGGGCACTGCAGGATTATATGTGGTGAGGCTGTATAGTGGATGTATAGCGAGGACTCTGCAGGTGCCATGCACATGCTTTGCCATCACATACTGTGTATGGCATAGGCAATGTCATTTGTGAGCAACATACATAATGGTTAATTTCCATATTGTAAAATAGGCCATGATAATCCTGTAACCTCATTGGTCGAATCATGTAACAAGACAATTGAGTATTTTCTAATAACCGCACACCTTTACTGAACTATGTATAGTGTGCAATTGTGAGGGCAATAATCCACTTCTCAGGTGGTTGTGGCACTTTAGCTACACCTTGTGCCTAACATCCACCTAAGGCGTGCATTATTTCCTTATAATATCACACCCTTTCATGTGTTATCCCTTACGAGGCATATCTCATGCTGACCTTGCCTCCTTTGACTAGTGACACATATACCTTGAGGCACCACATCTTGCCACATATTCACTAGTGTGACATACAGTGGCCCAGAACATCCTCTTGACCAACAGCAGCACACATGTGGGGTTGTTGACCAGAGCCCATCAGTATGTCGGTGTACATCCGGGTATGGCAGGAGACCAACTGGCACAGAAGAGTGGCCAGAGGAAGACGGTATCACCTGATGCATCTTCCTCTCCCCACAGAATGCCTGTGCTAAGCAAGCAGGTGTGCCTGCCACAGTGCATCAGTCTTATTTCCCTGTATGAGCAAAAAAGGGAGTTTTCTAAGTCAAAATGAAAGCAGCCATTTAAGGCAGTAAGTCCAACTGAAAATGGAGCTGCCAGCCAGTCAAGTCAAAATGAAACAGAGCTTCACCTTCTAACTAGTCAAGCTGAAATGTAAGCAGAACTTTTATCCATGTACCTGCATCATATGGAGTGAGGGGTTACGCAGTGTACCTGCATCATATGGAGTGAGGGGTTACGCAGTGTACCTGCATCATATGGAGTGAGGGGTTACACAGTGTACCTGCATCACATGGAGTGAGGGGTTACACAGTGTACCTGCATCACATGGAGTGAGGGGTTACACAGTGTACCTGCATCTTATGGAGTGAGGGGTTACACAGTGTATCTGCATCATATGGAGTGAGGGGTTGCACAGTGCACGCAGTGTACCTGCATCACATGGAGTGAGAGGTTACACAGTGTACCTGCATCATATGGAGTGAGGGGTTACACAGTGTACCTGCATCACATGGAGTGAGGGGTTACACAGTGTACCTGCATCACATGGAGTGAGGGGTTACACAGTGTACCTGCATCACATGGAGTGAGGGGTTACACAGTGTACCTGCATCACATGGAGTGAGGGGTTACACAGTGTACCTGCATCTTATGGAGTGAGGGGTTACACAGTGTACCTGCATCTTATGGAGTGAGGGGTTGCACAGTGCATGCAGTGTGCCTGCATCACATGGAGTGAGGGGTTACACAGTGTACCTGCATCACATGGAGTGAGGGGTTACACAGTGTACCTGCATCTTATGGAGTGAGGGGTTACACAGTGTACCTGCATCATATGGAGTGAGGGGTTGCACAGTGCACGCAGTGTACCTGCATCACATGGAGTGAGAGGTTACACAGTGTACCTGCATCACATGGAGTGAGGGGTTACACAGTGTACCTGCATCACATGGAGTGAGGGGTTACACAGTGTACCTGCATCACATGGAGTGAGGGGTTACACAGTGTACCTGCATCACATGGAGTGAGGGGTTACACAGTGTACCTACATCACATGGAGTGAGGGGTTACACGGTGTACCTGCATCACATGGAGTGAGGGGTTACACAGTGTACCTGCATCTTATGGAGTGAGGGGTTACACAGTGTACCTGCATCATATGGAGTGAGGAGTTACACAGTGTACCTGCATCATATGGAGTGAGGGGTTGCACAGTGCATGCAGTGTACCTGCATCACATGGAGTGAGGGGTTACACAGTGTACCTGCATCACATGGAGTGAGGGGTTACACAGTGTACCTGCATCTTATGGAGTGAGGGGTTACACAGTGTACCTGCATCATATGGAGTGAGGGGTTGCACAGTGCACGCAGTGTACCTGCATCACATGGAGTGAGAGGTTACACAGTGTACCTGCATCACATGGAGTGAGGGGTTACACAGTGTACCTGCATCACATGGAGTGAGGGGTTACACAGTGTACCTGCATCACATGGAGTGAGGGGTTACACAGTGTACCTGCATCACATGGAGTGAGGGGTTACACGGTGCACCTGCATCACATGGAGTGAGGGGTTACACGGTGTACCTGCATCTTATGGTGGGGGTTACACAGTGTACCTGCATCATATGGAGTGAGGGGTTGCACAGTGCCGCAGTGTCTGCATCACATGGAGTGAGAGGTTACACAGTGTACCTGCATCACATGGAGTGAGGGGTTACGCAATGTACCTGCATCACATGGAGTGAGGGGTTACACAGTGTACCTGCATCACATGGAGTGAGGGGTTACGCAGTGTACCTGCATCACATGGAGTGAGGGGTTACACAGTGTACCTGCATCACATGGAGTGAGGGGTTACACAGTGTACCTGCATCACATGGAGTGAGGGGTTACACAGTGTACCTGCATCACATGGAGTGAGGGGTTACGCAGTGTACCTGCATCACATGGAGTGAGGGGTTACGCAGTGTACCTGCATCACATGGAGTGAGGGGTTACGCAGTGTACCTGCATCATATGGCGTGAGGGGTTACGCAGTGTACCTGCATCACATGGAGTGAGGGGTTACGTAGTGTACCTGCATCATATGGCATGAGAGGTTACGCAGTGTACCTGCATCATATGGAGTGAGGGGTTACGCAGTGTACCTGCGTCACATGGAGTGAGGGGTTACACAGTGTACCTGCGTCACATGGAGTGAGGGGTTACACAGTGTACCTGCATCACATGGAGTGAGGGTTACAGAGTGTACCTGCATCACATGGAGTGAGGGGTTACAGTGTACCTGCATCACATGGTGAGGGGTTACACAGTGTACCTGCATCTTATGGAGTGAGGGGTTACACAGTGTACCTGCATCATATGAGTGAGGGGTCAACAGCACCTGAGTGTACCTGAATCACATGGAGTGAGAGGTTACACAGTGTACCTGCATCACATGGAGTGAGGGGTTACACAGTGTACCTGCATCACATGGGTGAGGGGTTACACAGTGTACCTGCATCACATGGAGTGAGGGGTTACATGGTGTACCATCACATGGAGTGAGGGGTTACACAGTGTACCTGCATCACATGGGTGAGGGGTTACACAGTGTACCTGCATCACATGGAGTGAGGGTTACACAGTGTACCTGCATCACATGGAGTGAGGGGTTACACAGTGTACCTGCATCACATGGAGTGAGGGGTTACACAGTGTACCTGCATCACATGGAGTGAGGGGTTACACAGTGTACCTACATCACATGGAGTGAGGGGTTACACGGTGTACCTGCATCACATGGAGTGAGGGGTTACACGGTGTACCTGCATCTTATGGAGTGAGGGGTTACACAGTGTACCTGCATCATATGGAGTGAGGAGTTACACAGTGTACCTGCATCATATGGAGTGAGGGGTTGCACAGTGCATGCAGTGTACCTGCATCACATGGAGTGAGGGGTTACACAGTGTACCTGCATCACATGGAGTGAGGGGTTACACAGTGTACCTACATCTTATGGAGTGAGGGTTACACAGTGTGCCTGCATCATATGGGTGAGGTTGCACAGTGCCGCAGTGTACCACCATCACATGGAGTGAGAGGTTACACAGTGTACCTGCATCACATGGGTGAGGGTTACACAGTGTACCTGCATCACATGGAGTGAGGGTTACACAGTGTACCTGCATCACATGGAGTGAGGGGTTACACAGTGTACCTGCATCACATGGAGTGAGGGGTTACCGGTGTACCTGCATCACATGGAGTGAGGGGTTACACAGTGTGCCACCATCTTATGGAGTGAGGGTTACACAGTGTACCTGCATCATATGGGTGAGGGGTTGCACAGTGCAGTGTACCTGCATCACATGGAGTGAGAGGTTACACAGTGTACCTGCATCACATGGAGTGAGGGGTTACACATGTACCTGCATCACATGGAGTGAGGGGTTCGCCAGTGTACTGCATCACATGGAGTGAGGGGTTACGCAGTGTACCTGCATCACATGGAGTGAGGGTTACACAGTGTACCTGCATCACATGGAGTGAGGGTTACGCAGGTGTACCTGCATCACATGGAGTGAGGGTTACAGTGTACCTGCATCACATGGAGTGAGGGTTACGCAGTGTACCTGCATCACATGGAGTGAGGGGTTACGCAGTGTACCTGCATCACATGGAGTGAGGGGCTACACAGTGTACCTGCATCATATGGCGTGAGGGGTTACGCAGTGTACCTGCATCACATGGAGTGAGGGGTTACGTAGTGTACCTGCATCATATGGCATGAGAGGTTACGCAGTGTACCTGCATCATATGGAGTGAGGGGTTACGCAGTGTACCTGCGTCACATGGAGTGAGGGGTTACACAGTGTACCTGCATCACATGGAGTGAGGGGTTACACAGTGTACCTGCATCACATGGAGTGAGGGGTTACACAGTGTACCTGCATCACATGGGTGAGGGTTACACAGTGTACCTGCATCACATGGAGTGAGGGGTTACACAGTGTACCTGCATCTTATGGGTGAGGGTTACACAGTGTACCTGCATCATATGGGTGAGGGGTTGCACAGTGCATGGTGTACCTGAATCACATGGGTGAGAGGTTACACAGTGTACCTGCATCACATGGAGTGAGGGGTTACACGTGTACCCATCACATGGGTGAGGTTACACAGTGTACCTGCATCACATGGGTGAGGGGTTACATGGTGTACCTGCATCACATGGGTGAGGGGTTACACAGTGTACCTGCATCACATGGAGTGAGGGGTTACACAGTGTACCTGCATCTTATGGAGTGAGGGGTTACACAGTGTACCTGCATCATATGGAGTGAGGGGTTGCACAGTGCACGCAGTGTACCTGCATCACATGGAGTGAGAGGTTACACAGTGTACTTGCATCACATGGAGTGAGGGGTTACACAGTGTACCTGCATCACATGGAGTGAGGGGTTACGCAGTGTACCTGCATCACATGGAGTGAGGGGTTACACAGTGTACCTGCATCACATGGAGTGAGCGGTTACACAGTTTACCTGCATCACATGGAGTGAGGGGTTACGCAGTGTACCTGCATCACATGGAGTGAGGGGTTACGCAGTGTACCTGCATCACATGGAGTGAGGGGTTACGCAGTGTACCTGCATCACATGGAGTGAGGGGTTACGCAGTGTACCTGCATCACGTGGAGTGAGGGGTTACGCAGTGTACCTGCATCACGTGGAGTGAGGGGCTGCACAGTGTACCTGCATCACATGGAGTGAGGGGTTACACAGTGTACCTGCATCACATGGAGTGAGGGGTTACACAGTGTACCTGCATAGAAACATAGAAACATAGACTTTGACGGCAGATAAGGACCGCTAGGCCCATCTAGTCTGCCCATTTCCCTACCTACAGTATAGGCCGCAGATCCTAGTTAACCAACAGCCTATTTCTTTCTACCCCCCAACAAGAATTGCCTTATGTCTGTCCCATGCATTCTTGAATTCTCCCACAGTTTTAGACCCCACAACCTCCTCAGGAAGGCTGTTCCATGCATCCACTACCCTCTCTGTGAAACAATACTTCCTCACATTGCCCCTGAACCGCCCTCCTTCTATCTTTAAATTAAGTCCCCTTGTTCTTGCAAGTCTCTTTTTCTGAAAACTGCTACCCCCTTGGACTTTGTTGATTCCACTGAGGTACTTAAAAGTTTCTATCATGTCCCCCCTCTCCCTTCTTTCCTCAAGGGTATACATATTAAGCTCCTTTAGTCTCTTCTCATACGGCTTCTCTTGCAGTCTTGCATCATATGGAGTGAGGGGTTGCACAGTGTACCTGCATCACATGGAGTGAGGGGTTGCACAGTGTACGCAGTGTACCTACATCACCGCAGGTGAGGGGTTACAGTGTACCATCACATGGAGTGAGGGTTACACAGTGTACCTGCATTACATGGAGTGAGGGGTTACACAGTGTACCTGCATCATATGGAGTGAGGGGTTACACAGTGTACCTGCATCACATGGAGTGAGGGGTTACACAGTGTACCTGCATCTTGTGGAGTGAGGGGTTACACAGTGTACCTGCATCATATGGGCGGGGGTTGCACAGTGCCGCAGTGTACCATCACATGGAGTGAGAGGTTACACAGTGTACCTGCATCACATGGGTGAGGGTTACACAGTGTACCTGCATCACATGGAGTGAGGGTTACACGGTGTACCTGCATCACATGGGTGAGGGTTACACAGTGTACCTGCATCACATGGAGTGAGGGGTTACACAGTGTACCTGCATCTTATGGAGTGAGGGTTACACAGTGTACCTGCATCATATGGAGTGAGGGGTTGCACAGTGCACGCAGTGTACCCATCACATGGAGTGAGGGTTACACAGTGTGCCTGCATCACATGGGTGAGGGGTTCGCAGTGTACCTGCATCACATGGGTGAGAGGTTCGCAGTGTACCTGCATCACATGGAGTGAGGGGTTACACAGTGTACCTGCATCACATGGAGTGAGGGTTACACAGTGTACCTGCATCACATGGAGTGAGGGGTTACGCGGTGTACCTGCATCACATGGGTGAGGTTACACAGTGTACCTGCATCACATGGAGTGAGGGGTTACACGGTGTACCTGCATCACATGGGTGAGGGGTACGCAGTGTACCTGCATCACATGAGTGAGGGGTTACGCAGTGTACCTGCATCACATGGAGTGAGGGGTTACGCAGTGTACCTGCATCACATGGAGTGAGGGGCTACACAGTGTACCTGCATCATATGGCGTGAGGGGTTACGCAGTGTACCTGCATCACATGGAGTGAATGGTTACGCAGTGTACCTGCATCATATGGCATGAGGGGTTACGCAGTGTACCTGCATCATATGGAGTGAGGGGTTACGCAGTGTACCTGCATCACATGGAGTGAGGGGTTACACAGTGTACCTGCATCACATGGAGTGAGGGGTTACACAGTGTACCTGCATCACATGGAGTGAGGGGTTACACAGTGTACCTGCATAGAAACATAGAAACATAGACTTTGTGACAGATAGGACAGCTAGGCCCATCTAGTCTGCCCATTTCCCTACCTACAGTATAGGCCATGATCCTAGTTAACCAACAGCCTATTTCTTTCTACCCCCCAACAAGAATTGCCTTATGTCTGTCCCATGCATTCTTGAATTCTCCCACAGTTTTAGACCCCACAACCTCCTCAGGAAGGCTGTTCCATGCATCCACTACCCTCTCTGTGAAACAATACTTCCTCACATTGCCCCTGAACCGCCCTCCTTCTATCTTTAAATTAAGGCCCCATGTTCTTGCAAGTCTCTTTTTCTGAAAACTGCTACCCCCTTGGACTTTGTTGATTCCACTGAGGTACTTAAAAGTTTCTATCATGTCCCCCCTCTCCCTTCTTTCCTCAAGGGTATACACATTAAGCTCCTTTAGTCTCTCCTCATACGGCTTCTCTTGCAGTCTTGCATCATATGGAGTGAGGGGTTGCACAGTGTACCTGCATCACATGGAGTGAGGGGTTGCACAGTGTACGCAGTGTACCTACATCACACGGAGTGAGGGGTTACACAGTGTACCTGCATCACATGGAGTGAGGGGTTACACAGTGTACCTGCATTACATGGAGTGAGGGGTTATACAGTGTACCTGCATCATATGGAGTGAGGGGTTACACAGTGTACCTGCATCACACGGAGTGAGGGGTTACACAGTGTACGTGCATCACATGGAGTGAGGGGTTACACAGTGTACCTGCATCATATGGAGTGAGGGGTTACACAGTGTACCTGCATCACATGGAGTGAGGGGCTACACAGTGTACCTGCATCATATGGAGTGAGGGGTTACACAATGTACCTGCATCATATGGAGTGAGGGGTTATTTATTTATTTGAATTTTGATAACTGGGTGAGCCCACTGAGACAGTCAAGTCCCTTTTTCAAGGGCGACTCGGGGAATAAGACAATTCCAAGAGTAGATACAAATACAATTGGGTGCAAGAGATAATACATTAAACAGCAATGAGAACAGTATGTGGCAGGAGAGCAATACACATATGAACTGAATACAAAGAGCTACAGGTTCATTCTTGACCATACAGTCAGTTCCGTCCACTTTCGGCCTATGATTCCATGGTGGTCATGAAGAGTTCAGTGTGGCTAAGACTTTGGTAGGGCTTGGGTCCATTGTAATGGCAACTTGAGCCCGATGAGTTCAGCTAGTGTATTTGTAGAGTGGACATAGCATCATAGAACCAGTACTGGTAGCAAAAGTCCAACATTATAAAGTATATGAGAGCAAACACTAGGAATTTTACATATTTACAAAATATACACAAGTTAAATTACAATATATATGAGAGGGGAGAGGGCTACACAGTATACCTTCATCATATGGAGTGAGGGGTTACACAGTGTTCCGGTGCACTGTCTGTCATGTTACTATGGTGATTCAAGGATCTTTTTGGTGTTTGGTGTCATGTTTTCCCTATACTTAGTTTGTATATTGGTGTGCAAATGATGAACCAGAGTTTTATGTCTTGGGTATGTGTGCTCCGTACATCAGTGTTCCACATCTGTTAGTGTGCCCATACTGTTTCTAGGGTATGCTTCTTATAACCCTGTTTATTTCTGCTTCAGTAGTATCCCCCAGCTGCGTCAGTGAGCACCCCTATTTTTGTGCCATGTGTGCTCTGTCCTGCTTCAGCTATTGTGGACTTCTTTTGTTTTGGGCAAATATTCCATTTGTTTCTGTTTCACTGCTTTCCTACTGATAAAACTGGAGCTATTTATGTTTTTTTTGTTTGTTTTTTTTTTTAAGTGTGCACCTGTCCTTTGCATAAGGAGGGGAGTCACATTTCTGCTATAGTGCCATTTGCTTGTTGTGTGGTGTGTTGGCCTTTGCCCTTTTCCATGTTATGTTACCTGGCTTTGATGCTTATTGGACCTTGTCCATATTGTGCCGCTGTGCCTTCCCTGCACATGTCTGTACTTTGTAATGCTTCTCTGCAGATACGCAGTGGGGGGGGGGGGCAATGAGACTAATGCTGTATTTAATTTGATAGAAGTGCATGTACCATTAGAGCAGTTCTCATATTGTGCAAGAAATGTTACACTGTGTATTTGATTTTATAGTGACTTATGGGTGTTGTTATCTTCCTTACCCAGAGTGTTGGAATAGTGTAGTGGTAGATGTATGGCTGGGGTAGTGTGACATATTTCAGTCTGTGTTGCTCCCAATCTTTTCCAGCCATAATATCCTTTGAGCATGTGCATTGCTGGTCAACATAAGTGCCAGCATGATACCATGCCTCACAGTTTACATATTGCTAGCCACTGCATAGCAGATTGTCTGTGACCTAAAGGATCCTGCATACTTGTGTAGTGCATGGTGCAGTGTCTGTGTTTCCACTGACTTCTGCCATATATGTTTGCATGTGACCTTTACATGGCAGATACTGTATGACAGCTTTGGCTATAGTGACTAGGACCATGAAAGTCCCAACATCCAAGCACTGCCCTATTGGCTTAGAAGTGCCACTGTGGACATGGCATAAAAACAGGATTAAAAAAACAGCCTGGCGTGGCTGAGGGTTGAGGCGCTGGATGCCACACCTCACGTCATGCTGGTGACCCGGGTTCGCGAATGACCTTGGGTCACCAGGGAGCCGGCAGGAGAGGAGGGTTGGAGTGGGATTTCCCCTCCGTGGTGAACACCCACTCCTCTGTAGTCCCGTACCCATTGGATGGAGGCCCGATGGGTGTGCAGGTGGTAGGAGCGGTGACGCAAGTCTGGGGTGGGGTGGAAGGGGTCACCAGATCCTGGTGTGTGCGTGCGTGCGCCTCCACATGCATGTATGCATGTGTATGCCGTGAACCTGGGTAAGGGGAGAAAACATAAAAAGAAATAAAAATAGTATATGGAAAAAAAAAGGATTAAAAGATCAAAAGTATATTTTGCACAGCATTGAATTCCCTTAGAAAAATACATTTAGTAGGTATATTAATATTTTGATTGACTTTAGCATGTGATTGGCTTTCAAATAAAGTTGCCCTGCTGCTTTAAAATAATAATAAAGTAGGCATCCATGCTAAAAAATAATTGTCTTCGTAATACACCCAACCACATCCCAGCTATTGATCACTGCCATGTATTTTCATTTCTACATCCATTTACATGGTGTCCCACTTCATGTCATTTGTTCTTAAAGGCACACCATCAGACTTTACATCATACTATTTCTAGTTGAAAACCCTCTTTTTATGATTGCTTGCTGTCCCTAAAATGCATTGGTGTTGCTGATTGTTTAATCTGCCTCCTTTCTTAGCAGAACTGAAATGCATGCTAATGGTGTAATTATACCCAACCTTATTTTGTTTCAAATCCTTGACCAACTTTTATTCATACTTATTGAACATTAGGAACACCCCACACAGCAGCCACACAATGATGGAATCCTCACCTCCCACTGCATCATAAGTGGCTAGACTGTGTTGGTGGTGTTCCCAAGTCCAGGAAAGATGCAGTGGGAGTTGATCAAAGGATGTAAACAAACACATTTTGGTGTGGGAACACCATTATGGTGGGCAGTCTGTTTTTCACTTTTAAAAAGAAAAAGTAGCCAGAATCAAATGACCACCCCATCAGCACATTTTACAGAATATGAACAGTCATAAAATATGTTTAGTAAACTAGGGACAGTTTTAGGTCTAAGGGGGTGTTCACAGTGCCCCTTTAATACACTGTCATGTTGGATAGTTGATTTTATGGGCTGGAGTTATACCTATACCTAAAGTCCCCATTGTCCCACAAGATCAGAGCAACTCCCTCGTGGGGAAAAATCCTGCACCTACGAAAAACTTTATTTTCAGCATTTCATGCATACGGGCAGCAGTTTCCTTTCCCCCCACAGCTGTGGAAAAAATGCTATGCCTGGTAATGAATGGCATGGCATTTTTCCGCAGCTGCACAAATTAATATGCGGAAGCTGCCATAAATTGTGGCAAAGGTTTCAAAGAGATAACCTTTTTGGCAATTGTGTGCATGTGGAAAAAAACAACAGTTACGCAAGGAAACCCTCCCTGACGTAACTTTGTTTTCTGCATATGCGCAATTTTTCCACTTTTATAAGTCTGGCTCCTGATCCCTTGTGCAGTGTAAGTCTCTGTCAGCTCTGTGAGTGCACTCACCATTTGATTCTTCCCTGCACTGGCTGTGTGACACACAACAACACCCACTAGTGAGTATTTGATTACAAGATGGCTGTAGACTTCCAAATAAAAGGAGAGCTCCTGTAAGTAGCGATGATGACCTAGTTGTATACTGTGCATATAGATTATTAACCTCCAAGTGCTAGGAATGGGCTGATTCTTAACACTGAGTGGTTTCTGTGACATTCATGTGAGCTTCAGAGTGACGCTTGAGAGCATAGGAATCATAAAATCCATAAGGTGAACAAATTAGTTAAATCTTAACATAGAGAGGGTTTTTATTTTGTACAAGGATCTCCTTATTTTACATAGAAACATAGAATTTACACAGAAACATAGAATTTGACGGCAGATAAGGACCGCTTGGCCCACCTAGTCTGCCCATTTCCCTACCTAATGGATAAGCTGCAGATCCTAGTTAACCAACAGCCTACTTCCTCCTACCCCCCCACTAGAACTGCTTTATGTCTGTCCCATGCATTCTTAAATTCCCCCACTGTTTTTGACTCCACTACCTCCTCAGGAAGGCTGTTCCATGTATCCACAACCTTCTCCGTGAAAAATACTCCTCACATTACCTCGGAGCCGCCCCCCTTATCTTCAAATTGTGCCCCCTTGTTCTTGTACATCTCTTTTTCTGAAAGATGCTACCCTCTCGGATTTTGTTGATTCCCTTGAGGTACTTAAAAGTTTCTATCATGTCCTTCCTCTCCTCGAGGGTATACATATTAAGCTCCTTTAATCTCTCTTCGTATGTCTTCTGGTGCAGACCCTGCACCATTTTAGTTGTCCTCCTCTGGACAGCCTCTGTTCTGTCTATGTCCTTGCGGAGATGGGGTCTCCAGAACTGCATGCAGTACTCCAGATGGGGTCTCACTAACTGTCTGTACAGAGGGATAACAACTTCCTGTTTTCTACTGGTGATGCCTCTCCCTGTGCATCCCAGTATCCCGCCAGCCCTCCTTACTGCCTTCTCACATTGCCTGTCCACCTTAAGGTCATCTGATATGACTGCCCCCAGGTCCCTTTCCATTTCTGTTGTTGTTAGTATCTCACTCCCCATTGTGTACTCTTCCCCTGGGTTTTTGTTTCCCAGGTGCATTACTTTGCAGTTCTTTGCATTGCATGTAAGCTGGCCTACATCTGACCATTCCTCCAACATTGCCAAGTCTCTTTGCATCCTTTCTACCCCACCTTCTGTATCGACCCTGTTGTGGATCTTTGTGTCGTTTGCAAAGAGATATACTTTTCCTTCCAGTCCCTCTGCAATGTCACTTACAGAGACATTAAAGAGGACCAGTCGCTGTACTGAACCCTGCGGCATTCATTTTGAAATATATTTTGGAATCCAACAAAAGCTGTGCTGTTGCAGTTTAAAACAGCAGTGGGCATGCTTGTGTTGTAATTGCAGATTTTGATTGACAGCTTTAATGGCAAAAATGTTGTTCTTAATGATTAGGTTCACTTGATTGACAGATTTGGTTCAAAAAAAGTAAATCTTAACAATAGCTGTTAAATAACTCAAAAACACAGGTGAAATAAGGTAACCTTGTATAATATTACAGGACACATTCATTTGTTATAGCATCTTACGCACAGAAAGTTTCATAAACTGCTTCACAAGTTTAACGAACATTTAACAGAACTGGCAGAGCTCTGCATCATACAGTGATGCAAGGTACAAAACCAGGAGTCAGCTGCACAGTGTACTATGGCACAGACTTGAAAGCAAGGGAAAAGGGAGTTTTTATAAAATGCCATTGTTTTTCCTCCACTGCCCCATTACTCTCTCTGTTAATCTCCTAGCCCCAACTGCGACATTGCCTCCACTTATTCTTGCACAACTGCATTCCCTCCTGTGACAGAGCCCTTGGGTCAGCATCCCCTCAGGAGACATGTTGGTGAAGGGTTAGTCGTCACTGAGCCAGGACCTGAAAGTGCCCTGGCATTCTGCTGCTGATACCACAGTTTATTCTCCTCCATTGTGTCCTCATGCTAGCCAGTGCTGCAAGTGCGAACACGCAAGTCTAGTTTTGTAGAAGCTCGTCAGCATCCTTCCTCCCAGTCAGCTTCATTGGTTGCACTGCCACCTGTGGTCACCTAGGTGGCAGTAGGGACAGAGGAGCTGACTCCCCCGACCCCAGAGGAAGACAATGTCATCTGGGATGCTCAGTTCTCCCCCCCCCCCCCACAGTACACCAATATGTTGGGCCTGTTCCCTAACCCAGCTTGCCAGCATTGAGAGTTGCAATAATGCTGGTATGCTGATTAGGCAGCCTAAAGAGATTAGTTTTAAGATCAGGTCTAAAAAGGTACCTGGGAGTTGGTGATATGGGGAGAATGGAGGGCTGTTCCAGACAGAGGGGTGGCAGTGGAAAAGGCTCTGACACCAGTAGTGAATAGATTGTAGGAGGAACAAGAGTCAAGAGTTGTGAAGACGAGCAAAGGAATCCTACAAAATAATAGCAGGGAATTAGGTCAGATGGGTTGTCAGGAGCACAAAGAATGCTGCAAATGTCCCACCCGCTAGCACCCATACCCCCCCACCTGCCTATCGGCCTCCACCTGACCTACTATTTCCACCTACTCCTGTTGGCTACCTGGTCTTATGTAAACCTCTCCTAAGGTGGGGAAATATAAATATACCTGATGCATTGTGTACATTGTATCGATAACACCCCTTGTCCACCCGTTTGGCCTTGTTATGTTTATTTTTACGGCTGCACCTACCTGTACCATTGTTATGTGCTTGCTCTTTGCATTTATTATGCCACTGTCGATTATTGTACTACCTCATGCCTCTGGCCTGGGTCGTGCCTGTAAACGGTCCACTGGACCAGTGCATCTACCCATTTATCAAAGTCATAAATAAATAAGGAGCAGAACCATTGAGGATTTTAAAGACAAGTTTTCAAGTGAATCCTGAAAGGGATGGCTTGAAAGTGACAATCACAGAGAATAGGAGAGATGTGAGCAATACTTCTTACGGTTTGTGAGGAGGTGGGTAGTAGCATTCTGAATGGACTGAAGTCTTGAAAGTCAAATTTTAGGCAGACCAAAGAGATGTAAGTTGCACTCACTGAGGCACAAAGACACAAAAGTGTTGGTCTCAGTAGTGGAGGAGTTCAGACAGGAGATGTTATTGAGGTGACTGTAGACAGATGTACAACCACCAAATACACAAGAAAAGGAGAGTACAGGGTCAATGAGAACATAGAGATTACAGGCAGAGGAAGCAACGGTAAGGTCAGAATTCAGGAAGGCAATTGAGGACACCATTGGAATTAAGAGAACTTAATTTAACTCTTAACTTTCAAAACATTGAGCTGCAGATGTCTAGCTGGAGTCAGGCATTACCACAGTTAGGGCAGCATGTTGAGAAGGCCATTTTAATTTGTCTATAAGAATTACTGCACAAAATGTTTTCACAATTACAGTATCTAAAATAAGAGGTGGGCCCCACCCACCCACCCATCTGTCATACTATCTCCAGAGAAAATGAGGTTCTCACCTTGTTTCTTAGAACCAACATAAAGTTAATTCTAAGGCAGTGTCTACTTTTCTTTTCATCAAGTTGTTTCTACATACGTGCTGTCTGCCAAGTTCTTGGGTTAGACCTCGGGTGATCTTCTAGCCACAACAGTTGCTACAGATCCCCAACCCCACTTACATTGAGGGGAGGGGGGGCCTCTAATCAGTGTGGGGCACATGTATGCTGCCAGCTATCATTTCAACAGCAAGCAGGTTTTCCCCATTTTCTCCCATGACCTTTGACTCACCCTCTATCCTGTGGTGGTGAGTAGTTTCACTGACTGGCTCACATGCATGCAGAGTACCCCGGATGGTGCAGCAAGCTCCACTATGCACCATCGGGGTTGGCTACAGTGGCAGAACACGGCACCATCCCACTACTCCTAGCCTTGGCTGACTGCCAGAAACCACGTCCACTCCCTCACCCAGATCACTGGTAAAGCAATGTAGCACACTACTGCTGGCCCATCAGTGGCCCAGGAGTGGCTGCTTTTAACTTGACTTAAACTACACCATCACCTACTTTCATTCCTAGGCCACGCTTAAACATATGGAACACAAACCTCTATAAGCTGGACACTGAGAGCTCTGAGCTTCATTTAGAGCAGAAGATGTGCAGCAGATGAGTGGTGATGCAAAACTGGTGTTTGTTACACAGTGTGAGGTGTCCAAAGGAAATCAGCTGCAAGAAAAGACAATTCCTAGCTGGACAGCTTTAGGTATATCCTAATGTTATGTTTTGGCTGAAAGAGAGACACCCATAGGTTTAAAGGCTCCTTCCATAAGAGGAGCAGCTGCATCAGAAGCAGCAGCCAGGTATAGGACCCTGCTAAAAGTACAGCTACATGGGAAGAGACATGGAATTATAAGCTATCCATTCATTGGACCTGATTCTGGTGCCCTGTTATTTACCCATGCTACCATACAATTACACGCTTCCATACTCAGATATAATGTTTTCCACTGAGTGTTGCAAACATATGACCAACTAATGTGGGCTTTGCATAAAGAGTCCAACGCCATCTGATTTAGAGTGATGCTTAACATCTCCGTCTGTGACCATAGCTGGTGCACCACTGCAGACACGTAGTGTGTGCATAGGAGAATAATCTCAAATAAAATGGCATTTTCTGCCCTCACATTAGGGATGTAGCAAACATATAAGTGAAGACAAGAGAGATCTGTTATTTTGCTACCCAAG
The DNA here is from genome assembly GCA_016271365.2 of Neoceratodus forsteri. Taxonomy (NCBI): domain Eukaryota; kingdom Metazoa; phylum Chordata; order Ceratodontiformes; family Ceratodontidae; genus Neoceratodus; species Neoceratodus forsteri. Next base: position 188,671,296 of record JADMNL010000027.1, read on the forward strand.
TTGACAACACAGGGCAGAATCCATGTTTTGGGTAGCTGTGTTTGAGAAATAGGGGAACTGAAAGACAAGTAGTAGGATCTGATGAGTCCAGTCAAAAAGTCACCCAGCACTGGGAACCCATGCACTGGTCTCAGGGAGGGACTGGGGATGTGCCCAAGTGGGTCCTCTGCCAGAAAAGGCAGGCCACACACAGAACAGAGGATCCTTGTCACGACAGCTGACTGAGGTTTGATACAGTAGTTCCCTGGTCCTTTGTTGGTAGTTGCAGCACTGTAGTGGAATCAGGAATATACTGCAGTGCCTTGTTAGCATGGCCAAGTTTGACAGTACCTGCTACTGGGAAAATGCTGATTCTGGTGGCACACTGCTGAGATGCACAAGACATGAGTAATGTGTGTGTTACATGAATAAAGACATTGGCTCAGGACATGTTTCGCCATTATCAGTTGCAGTATAAAAACAAGGCACTGCCCTTTATAATGTATCGAGAAGGAGAATACTGTGGTTGTATAAGTTCTTATACCTTGCTGTATTACTCAGTCTGCTCCCTCTCCTCTGTCCACATATACGCTGATCACACCGTCTTGTTTACCTCTAGCAAATGCCCTGCCGATGTAGCAACCACCCTACAGCATGACTTCCACCAGGTTTAGCTCTGGTTTTCCTCACATCATTTATTCCTGAATGCCAAGAAGACTGTCTCCATGACCTTTGGCACTAGATAGAGACTCTCTAGGCTACATCCCTTACCCTCTTTCCACACCCTGGATGGGATAATTCTCAAGGACACCTCCTCATTCAGATACCTTAGGGTTTGGCTGGACCCAGCACCTCAACTTCTCTGGCCACATTGATGCTATCCTGAAAAAAACTGTGCCCCATGCTTGGTTCCCTACACAGGAACCATAGTTGCATCCCTCCTACGGTGCAGTGTGAACTTGTCCAGAAGATGATACTCCCCATTTTTGACTACTGTGATGCAGTCTATGGTGCCGCTCCCAAATCCTACCTGATCAGATTGGATACTCTCTTTCACTCCTTCTGTTGCTTCATTCTTGATGCTAAATCCGAACTCATCATTGCAACCTCTACCATGCCCTGTCCTTTCCCCCGCTTGCAAATAGGCGCATCACTCATTGTGCCAAACTCACTTCCGAATTTTGGCTTGGGGAACTCCCACACCCCCAACTTCTCATGCTCCCTCTGTACCCCTCCCCCTCCCTCAGATCCACAGATAATCGCACTCTGATGGTCCCCTACCAATCCACACTCATCGGTCAGTCTGGTTTCGCCCATCACTTCCCAAAACTCTGGAACTCACCCCCCACACACACAAATACAGCACTCCTACTCCCTTGCCTCTGCCTTACAAAACCATCTCTCCTCTAGCTGCTCCTGTTTTAATCCTCCTTAACGCCTTCCTATGAGCCTGTTCCCCAGCATGTCACCCTATCCCCCACCCATAAAGCCCTATCCCTTGCCTATAGCACTGTCCTACACCTGCCCCCCCATCTTCTCTTACCAACGTCCTTGCCTGGTTCAGTCTCCTTGCAGGATTCTCAGCATCCTGGAGGGGTTAATTTCTAGCATGCCTCCTCCTTCCCTTCTCCCACTCATCTACCCAACCCACTATTCCTCTGTCTTCACCTGCCCCCCACCCTCTATCTTCTCATCCCAATGTCATTGCCTAGTTTTGCCCCGGCAGGGTTCTCAGCATCCTGGAGGGGTTAGTTCTAGGTAAGACTCGACCATTCCTACCCCTGCCCTCTACTGTCCCTCCATTGTACCCCACTGCACTTAAATAGACTGCTCCTGTTCCTATATGCACTGTACTAAGGACTATTTTCCTCTGTATTATGTAATTAAGTGATGGCTTTTGCAATGTATTCCGTCTCTTCCCATCCTTCTGTTTGTAATGCTGTTTAGCCTCTTTAATGATGTGTAACTGACAATGCCTTCTAGCTGCTTCTGTTTTTCTCCACTGTCCATGTACTTGATGTTCCCCCACCCTCTGTTCGATGAGGATCCTTTGCAAATGAGCTTTTAGCTCAAAGGTTGTAATTCCGATTTTACAATAAATAAATAAAATAAATACTAAATGTCTCTTCCTTTTGTCCCTATACTTTTTGTACTATCAGAGCTGTTACTTCAGCTCACTCTAGACCTGTGTAAAATGTCTCACTTAACTGGGCTTGGTACCTGCGTGTACTGGTAATGTTCTGGCTACCTCTGTCTCACTTGCTTCTCCTTCCCCCAGCTAGCTTCCCCAGTCCCTCTTGCTTTTCCTTCCCCTAGCACTTTAATTGTACTGTTTACCTGTTTCTTAATTGTAACACCAATCCAACAGTGTGTTGGCGATATTATTGGTTCTAATCTCTGTACCAAAACCCTCATGTATGTTAACTGTAAGTGCATGTATCTCTGTTCACATCCACTTAGCCCCGGTCACACTGGGAGATGAGCAACTTGTTGTTCAGTGTGCCTTCCTGGTGAAATATTTCAATAAATAAATAAAATACTTTTCATGCTGGTACCATCAAGTTTTAGCACTGTCTTGCTTGTGCCACAGTCTTGTTACAGGCTCCCTCTACACTCACTGTGTCATGCCCCAGCTGTGTTCCAATTTGGATCGCCTCAGCTATTTCATAGAAAACAGAATGTATATGGAGAAGAAAGAACTTTTTCAACCACAGTATTCTCCTTCTCCATACATTATACATAACAAAAGATGTGGGGAGTACAGAAGGGGGACTGCTGCAGGTCCTCGTAAAATGGTTGTCACGGTAACCCTCCGAAGCTTTCCCCTCAAGGATTACTGTGGCAGCTATTTCTCTGGAACCTGCAAAGCACTGTTCTGCATGCCTCATTATCTGTTATCATCTTTGTAATATGCTACTGCATCTCAATACAGAGTATCATGTTCTCTCATGGAGGTGTATATTTCTTTGTGTAGGGCTGCACAGGTGTGTGGCCACTCAGGCTCGAGTATATGCATAAGCACTGAACAACCTTACTGCTGCTCTTCACAGCTCATACACAGCGGATATGTGAAAACACTGTATATAGGATAGGAAGGCAGTTACAAAGGCCAACAAAATGCTGGGTTGTATTGCAAGGGGTATATCCTCGAGGAGGTGATTCTGCCACTGTATAGGTCATTAGTTAGACCACACCTGGAGTACTGCGTGCAGTACTGGTGTCTGTATCTGAAGAGGGACATTAAGTTACTGGAGGGGGTGCAGCGCAGAGCGACAAAGAGGATCAAGGGGCTGGGGGACTTATCATCTGAGGAGGAAGTTGAAGGAGTTGAACATGTACTCACTGGAGGAGAGAAGAGGCAGGGGTGACATGATTGAAACCTTTAAATACATGAAAGGAATAAACAAGATGGGTACAGAGGGGTTATTCAAAGTAAGGGAAGGGAGGGCCACCAGGGGCCATGATATGACACTGGAGTGAGGAAGGTTCAGGAGGAGATGAGGAGACACTTTTTACAGAGAGGGTGGTGGCTGGGTGGAATGCGTTACCTGCTGAAGTGGTATGCAGTAGAACAGTGGACTGCTTCAAACGAGGATGGGACAGGACAAGGGGGAGGGTTAATGAAGGGGTAGGGTGGAAGGGAGGGGCAGCTGCAGAATAAGGGGTGCTAGCTGCACATTCGAGCAGACTTGATAGACCTCTAGGCCTTTATCTGCTGGCAAATTTTGTATGTTCGTATACCTTTTGCTAACATGGAGTATGCTCTGTGAATATATGCATTTGTGCAGAAGCTTAATGCAGCTCCTGCAACGCCCCACGTACACAACAGAAACACACATAATAATGCACATACCACATACTCTTTAGAGTCATTCCAGTTACTGCTTCTGTCATTTAGATTGTCAGTAGATCAGTTGGTAGCACTCTCACCTGTGGTCCAGGAAAATCAAATGGTTGGCAGTTCAAGTCCCACACATGGCACTTGGCAAAGACCCAATACTGACAGGGCAGCATTGCACTAGTGGTGTACTGAACAGTTGGAGGTGCCATCCTTTGGATAGGACATTAAATCATGGACCCTTACACCCATATCTGGTGGCTGTCCAGGAAGCTGAAGACCCTGTGGCACTTTTCCAAAGAGATGGGTAGTTATTTACAATGGCCTGTCCAGTATTCTCAAGCTCAGTAACACAGGTTAATTTGTCTTCATGTGGAATGTACATGTTTAACAGCTGCTGCATGGATATTGGATACAGTCCCTGCACAAGAATTTAAGTGCTTTGAGATACAGGATGTAAAGAAAGGTACCATAACCAAATTATTTTTTATTCTACCTGAACACTGGATCTTTGTCTGCTAGAATCCATCTGCTCAAATTGCAATGAGGAAGAAATAACGTTACCTAACTGGGAACTGAATTCATGCTACTTGGAATGTTTAGCCACCAAGCTCACATGCCTATCTTGAACTTCCTGCAGTCAATTTCTTTCTCAGACTGCAAATCCTGCAACTAAGAGTAACCGAGATGGCAGTTAATTAATGTAATATTAGCCATGTCTCAGCATTTGAAAAGAGAAAGAAATAACGTAACCTAACTGGGCATTGAACCTAAGCCCTGGTAATACCACCCCAGTGCAGTACCACTGAGCTGTCAGGCTCTCGTGGCAGCCTGAGGTTCCAGCAGCCACCTTCTTTCTCAGATTGCAAACCCTGCAACTATGAACAATTGTGATGGTGGTTATGATTTATCAGAGAAGTGTTAGCCACTGCTACACATTTGAAACAGAAATTGTAATAAGAAATTATATACACTATATGAATAGATAGATACATAGACACTGACATATAAAAGGCCTATTAGCCCATTCAGTCTGCCCACTGTACCTAACTACTCTGCACTGGCCCTAGAGGCCATCCCGCCCCTTCATTTCTGCTCCCCCCCTTTCTGAATAAGCCCATATGCCTGACCTATCCCTACTTGAAACTGCTTACTGATTTAGCTTTACTACTTCTTCAGGCAGCCTGTTACACGTGTTGTTCATTCTTTCCATGAAAAAGTTCTTGTGGACGTCATCCTTGAATCTCTCCCCTACTAGTTTGGTGGAGTCCCCATTGTCCCTGTATTTGAGCCCAAAGATACAAGTTCTTTGGTGTCTTCTCTGTTTATACCATGCAGGTACTTGTATGTTTCTATTATGTCACACCTGTCCTTTCTCTTCTCGAGGGGGTAGATGTCTAAGTCCTGCTGCCTCACTTCATTTAAGTTGCCCCCTAGTCCCAGCACCATCTTGGTTGCCCTGTGCTCTTATGCTTCCACTTTGGTGCACTCTTTCCTCAAGAATGGAGGACTCCAGTACCTTGTGCAGTACTCCAAATGTGGTCTCACCAGTGACCTGTATAGTGGGACAGATTGCTTCCTGACTTCTGCTGCTTATCCTCCCTCCATGTACATACCAACATGCTTTCCCCACAGGTCTGTCACAGTGTGCTATGGATTTCAGGGCCCTAATATCATGACTCCTGTGTCCTCTTCCTCTATGGTGTGTTCCAGAACTTCACACCACCACCACCACCACCACTGTGTGCTGCATTTTATACTGCACTGAATGTGCATCACCTGACACTTTTTGCATAGAAGGGCAGCTACCAGATCTTTGAACAGCTCTCCAACCTGCTCAGATCCTCCTTGAGTTCCCTCATCCCTTCTTCTTTGTCAGTTCTTATGCCGATATTTGTGTCATCTGTGAGAAGGCAGGCGTTGTTTGTTTATTTTTTTTATTGAAATGTTTCACCAGGAAGGCACACTGAACAACAAGTTGCTCGTCTCCTGGTGTGACCCGGGGGGGGGGGGTACAGAGGGATGAGAAAGTTTGACATACAATTTAACATTTAACTAAGTGCAGGAAACACAATTCATTTGCATAAACATGTACATACAATTTACATTTGTAGAGTGGGCTTCAGATTTTCATTTAACATGACGGAGGAATTAATACATGTATGATTGAGAATTAAACATACATAGATGTGCCCTATCTGGACAGGTCAATAAGTGCTAGTGAATCAGATCCAAGTGAACTAGTGCACATTTAAGTGCAGAGGGGTGAGGGAGCAGGCTGTGGTTGGCAGATTGGGAAGGACAGAATTGGACAAGAGTAGAGAGGGGGTGATGTGTAGGGGTGAAAAGGCTTGTCCTGTATTAAGCCCCTCCAGGATGTTGAGAACCCTGCCAGGGGGAAAGACAAGCACAGACAAGTTGGGAATGGTGGGGGAGAAGGGCAGGGATAGCACTAAGGGAGAAGATAAAGTAGAACAGCAGGAGTGAGGGGTAACTGGATGGGGGGGGGAGATTTAGCAGGAGATTGGAGCAGGTAGAAAGATGTCACAATGGGGAATTAGTTAAGGAGGACTGAAACAAGAGCAGCTAGCAGAGAGAAAGTTATGTAAAGCAGAGGTTAGAGAGCGGGAAGAGGAAGAGTGCCATATTTGGGGGGGAAGGGAGTTCAAGGTTTTGGGGAAGCGGTGGGAGAAGCCTGTTTGACTGATGAGGGTGGTTTGATGGGGGACTAGCAAAGTACAAGTGTCAGTGGATCTGAGAGAGTGGGAGGGGGGATGAGAGAGAGAGAGAGTAAGCAAGGTGGGGGAGGGGGAGTTTGCCTAGCCAGAATTTTGAAGTGAGATTGGAAGAATGAGCAAGGTGTCTGTTAGTAAGCGGGGGAAAGGACAAAGCATGGTATAGGTTGCAATGATGAGTGCGAGAAGGAGCTTCAAGGGTGAAGCGACAGAAGGAGTTAAAGAGAGAGAGTCCAATCTGCTTAGGGTAGATTTGGGAGCGGCACCATAGACTACATCACAGTAGTCAAAAATGGGGAGGATCATCTACTCGACAAGTTCACATCAAGCCGTAGGAGGGATACAACTATGGTTCCTAAATAAGGCATCAAGCTTAGGGTGCAGTTTTTTCAGGATGGTGTCGATGTGGCCAGCGAAGCTAAGGTGTTGGTCCAGCCAGACCCCAAGGTATCTGAAAGAGGAGGTGTCCTCAAGGATTGTCCCATCAAGGGTATGGAAGGAGGGTAACGGATGGAGCCTAGAGAGTCTCTACCTAGTGCCGAAGGTCATGGAGACTGTCTTTTTGGCATTTAGGAATAACTGATGTGAGGCAAACCAGAGCTGAACCTGGCGGAAGTCATGCTGTAGGGTGGTTTCTGTATCGATGGGATATTTGCCAGAGGTGAACAAGACAGTATCATCGGCATACACATGTATAGAAGAGGAGGGGGAACAGACTGTAGGGAGGTCATTTGTGCTTAATGCCTTCTGCTATATCTCAAATAAATATACTGAAAAGGACGGGGCCATGCACCAATCCCTGCTATACTTAAAACCCAGACTCTCACTTTGCAGATACTCACCCAAGCCTTTTCCACCTTAACTGGCTCCTACTGGAGTGACTTATGAGGATAATCTACCTCCACCCTACTCTCTCCTCCGCCACGCAGCCACCTCCCAAGACAACTATGCCACAGTGCAGGCAGCTTCTCATCATACTGCTGATCCTACTGGGCAGGGACTTGGAAGACAACCCAGGCCCGTTTCCCCAACACTAGTGGCAGACCTCTCCTCTTACTCAAGGGTCTTAAAATCTGCCACGTTAATATAAGGAGCCTACTCCCCAAGACTGACTTGGTCAAACCCTGGGTAACACTGAACCAAACAGACTTTTGGATATTAACTGAAACCTGGTTCTCCCCCTGAATTCCCTCCTTAACCATTGGCATCCCTGGATATATATCCCACAGACAAGACCACTCCAAACACAGGGGAGGTGTCCTCATCTACTGAGCATGCCTCCACTGCTTCTCCATCACTAACTGAGAAACCATATAAAAATTACGTGAACTCATCTTAGGAGTCTTTACCCACACTCACTCCATCCCAATGCAGATAACAGGTGTTTACTGCTCACCAGGCAAATCCTCTGATGTGGTCACAGATATACACCAGAAAGTTCTGGCCCCCTTCCCAAAAGACAGCATATAGTCCTAGGTGACTAACTGGTCAGCTGGCATCAAGTTCCCCTCACATGGCAACCCCCACTCCAAAATCAAAGCCCTGAACTTACACCAGCTAACCTCAGTGCTCACATGCTTCAATCCCAAATCAGACAATGACAACATGACAGACTGGGTGCTGGTATCTGTTCCACAGAGAATTCTGTCCTCTGGCCCCTTGCCTGATATTTTAAGTGACCACTGTATGACTTATTGCTTGTGAAAAATTAAAACCACCAAAGTCCACCCTCCAAATAACCAGCCAGATCCTTTAAATCACTCTGCTCTGACAGATTCACTCAGGCTCGCCTGGCAGCCAACTGGTCCCCTGTCCTATCGGCCCCTGAGCTGGATGAGGCACTAGCACACTTTCCTCTGTATTCCAATGTATCTGTGACAAACATGCACCAACTAAGCGGCAAAGAGTCTGTGGCTACCATGTCCCCTGGATCACACCAGACATAACTGAACTCTTCTAGTGGAGGGACACAGGCTGGGTCAGTCACAAGTCAAGTGGGGTACCCGAGAACAGACAAGCCTACACCACACTATGGAATTAGTGCATTGAGGTATATGCCTAGCCAAAGCCAAATACTTCGAAAGCAAGTTTTCTTGCAATGCCCTTGACCCTCCTAAATTCTGGAAAGCTGCCAATAGCCTAATTATACCGTCCCTCAGCAAGGCACATCTCTCAGGTAGTAATCAAGACATATACCAAGCTAGGTGCCCTTTATAGAGTAGAGAGATGCCTCCATTGAAACATCAGGAAACAGTCTGTGGCACCATCAGTTCTTCTCATTACAGTCTACGGGCATGTAGTCTACTCATGTGGTACCTCCACCTCCCTTGGCAAAATCAATACATTGTTCAATGCACTGTGTAGATTTGCCCTGGGCTCCCCCAACCCACCCACTGATGCAGTGTGTACAACCAACTAGAGTGCCCCCCCCCGTGGGACAAATGATGCATACTGCCCTTCTGGGTGCCAAGTATTTGTCCAGCAAACTGACCAGATATCTGTCTGACCCATTCCCCCCTGCAGTAAACCTTTCGTATCTATTTAGATTTGAGGCAGGATGCTACCTCCTCCTCCCACGGTACAAGCGCAACCTAGACCAAGCCACCACCAGCTACAGGCTCCCTAGCATCTGGAACAATCACTCAGCCAATGTCACTGCCCCCTTCCTTACATCAAGCAAGGCTCTGATCCAAGTCCCACCACAAATCTCCAACTTCATGTCCCCAATGCCAAGCCCCCCTCCCCGAGCCTATCTCACTCACCTAGCTAATGCATTTAATATTAACCCAGTGATGTATATTGTGCTAAATGCTCTGATCCTCTGTGGGACAGCCGTGGTTCTATCTTTTTATTTTCCCTGAGGTTACCCTGTTATGTTGCTGTAATTTACTGTACAAGGACATGCTGTTTACCATGTACTTGTTTCATTTGTTCTTTGGAATGTGTAATGTATGAACGCTGTAATATTCCTCACTGTCCCATTCCTCTCCTCACCACAGGTCACAACTGGAAACGAGCCTTGGACTTTGTGTGCATACCTCATAAAATATATTTAAAATAAAAATAAAATATTCTGCTTTTCCCCTACTTTACTTCTGAACCCTTTACATCCTTCCCCTCAGCCAGTTTTCAGCCCAAGCCGCTAATTTTTCTTCCACACCAAAGTCCCTTAGCTTCTTGATCAATCTCCTGCGGGGGACTGAATCAAAGGCCTTGCTGAAATATAAGTACACTTTTTCGACTCCCTGTCCCTTATTTGCTGCCCTGGTCACTCTGTCAAAAAGGTCACTTAGATTCCTTTGGCAGGACCTTTGCCATCATGAATCCATGTTGCCGTGGGTCCTGTAGTTCATTTCCCTCCAGGAAGTCCACTAGTACCTCTCTCAGTATGGCCTCCACTACCTTTCCCACTATAGATGTCTGGCTGATTGGTCTATAATTCTGTGGCTCATCTTTCATTCAGCTGTCATGCTGAGGGACCATCTATGCTGTCCTCCAGTCCCTAGGAACTACCTGTGGCCAGCGAGCAGCTGAATGTCTGTCAGTGATGCTGCTATCACTTCCCCAGCCTCCTTGAGAATTCTAGGGTACAAGCTGTCAGGTACCATAGATTTAGCTACTTTCAACCCTTTCAACTTTTCCAACACCCATTACCCATTATTTTGTCCATGCTGCTTGTGTACCCCCCTTTCCCTTCTCACACCACATTCCAGCAGTGGACCATCCTTCTCCCTAGTAAACACTGAACAGAAGTATTTGTTCAGTATCTCTGCTTGTACTTTGTCCCCCTTCTCCATCTTAACTCTCTCTTGAGCCTCACTATTCCCCTTTAACCTTTCACTTCTTCTGGATGTACGTGACAAATGCCTTTCCCCCTGCTTCACCCCCCCCCCCCACCTCGCTAGTCAGAGTTCTGCCTCTGCCTTGGCCTACCTGACCTTCTGTTAGCTTTTTCTGCTGCCTCAAGATACACTTCCCTACCTCCCCCCTTTGGCTTCCCTTCCATTTTGTGATGGCCTTCCTGTTGGCTCATAACACTTTCTTTACTTCTGCCATGAACCACATTGACCCTTTTAACCATTTTCCCTTCAATACCCTCCCAACTGAGCTTTCTGCTGCCTTTAGCATTCCTTTTTTAAGTACTTCCCATTTTTTTTCTCTACCCCCATTGCTGTCCCGTTCACTCTGTACTTTTTCCTGGACAGTCCCTCCCTGTTGTCAAAATTTGCCTTCCTGAAATCCCATACCTTTACTGGATTTGCCCCTTTTGTAGTCCCTGTTTAGACCTCAAACCTCATTGTCTTGTGGTCGTGGTACCGTAACGGTTCCTAGATCCTCTCTCTCTGTTGTTAAGTACAAGATCCAGTAAAGCCCCTTCTCCTGTTGGGCCCTGGACCAGTTGTACTGGGCATGCCTCCTGGCCTGTATCTACCAACAGTTGGTTCCTAGTATTTGCTGTGATTAGAACTTTCCAGTCCACATCCAGCACATTAAAGTCCCCTACCACCTTCCTTAAATTTGTCACCTTTCCTAGAACCTGTCCCCATTTTTTATCTGCCCCCGATCCTGGCCTGTCTGACTGTACTCCAGTTCTGATTTGTTTCCTATTTCCTGCTGCTGCTAGTACCTATAGGGTTTCTAGTTTTCTGACTCCCCCCAGGCTGTCTATTTCCATTGCTGCTATCCTGATAGGTGGCGGCAGGGTCTGAAAAGTGGCAAGGCCAGGGATGTAAAGATAAATCCTCCCCCCCCCCCCGTTGAGTGGGTTCACCCACACCCTTATTTTTTTCTTGATCAAATTTGTAATATGTGCAGTAACTCCTCCTCAATAACTGACAGCATCTCCTTTGCCTAATGCCTTGATGCCTCACCCCCCAACAACCGAAGGCCTGGCCCTTCATTTTATTTCTAAGTTTAATCACTGTGATCTCAGCCAACCACCATCCACACTATTCAGGCCTTCGCTTTCTAAAATTCTGCTGATATGCTGCAATTCACAAAGGGAGTGATGAGTGAGTTACACTGCTTACTGCTCATGTTGCATTTTAAAGGCACAATCTTCCCTAGTTATACATTATCATGATCGCAAAGACTGATAGGGCCAGACCCTACCACTTACGAAAGTGGGAGGGCCATGGCCTTAGTGGCCCCCCTGTTCCGGCACCTATGAGCCTATTCCCTACTTTATACAGTGCTACTCCCCTCTCCTTACCCTTTTTTCTGACCTTCCTGAACAGCACGTATCCTGGTATGGACATGTCCCATTCATGGTTTTGGGGCTGCCCACATCTCAGTGACAGCCACCAAGTTAAGGTTTCCTTCCATGACTTATGCCTGTGGTTTCAGCATTTTGTTGCTAAGACTCCTAACATTGGCACACATTATTCTCCAACAACTGCCCCCCCCCTTACCCTTGCCCTGTGTACGGTTGTCTTTCTTTCATTGCTTGGTGGGGGGGCTGACAATGCACCCTGGTTTGTGCCATTATTTGTGTACCTTGCCACCCTGACATTGTTAAAAAGCTACCGTGTTCATCTGCTCTTGACTGTTTTTCCCTTGCTGAGGTTGTGTACTCTTTATCTGGTTGCATTACACTCATTTATTTTCTAGCAAATCACTGAGACGTCACAAGCAGCAGATTAATATCTCATCTAGGGGGAAAGCAGCAGGAAAAAGGAACTCCGAGGCAGACTGCACTTGGTGATGCAGTTCTTATCGCCTAATTTGCTTAGCAGTGCAGAGGCAAACAACAGTTCATTTATACTGTCTAAATAAAAGGAAGTGTCACTGTTCAGGAGATGTCTATCATCGTGTTTTTGACTAAACTTACCTATCTGCATTTTTACTTCATATACATTGTAGCTGTTTTTCTGTCACCACTGTCCATGCAGTCCTCGGGAATGGAGCTATGCTATGTGGAAGCTTTATTAAATGCATTTAAAATGCCATGCTACAAGAGAACAATTCGTTGGTGGAAACCTCGACTGGTTTCGTACAATCTAGTACGTCATCACCTTCCTGTTGACGTACTAGATTGTACGAAATCAGTTGAGGTTTCCAGCAACAAACTGTTCTCTTGTAGCATGGCGTTTTAAATACATTTAATAAAGCTTCTTTCTACACTGCCCACCCGGCTGAGGAGTGCAGTCCTTTGCTAGCAGGTACTTTGATATAATACTCACACCCTCATAGCTGTTGAGATGCAACTGCTCGTTTGATATGTGGAGGCTTGCCCAGCCCTGTCCTCCGCTATCCCCAACAGTCCATTCTGGTGGAGGTCTACAGTGTAAGGTCCAAAGGTGCCCCTGGCAGTCGTCCCAATGGTTGTGGGGATTTACACCCATCTTTCTGTCTGCATGCCTCCCTGTAGGGCCTAGTAATGGCTTCCTGTTGGGCTGCAGGTGCACTGATGATTTCTGGCAGGGGACCAAGCTCCCTGACCCTCCCCACAGGCACCACTGTGGTGCTGGAACACGGCACCATTCCATACCCCCTAGATGGGAGCACCTCCTTGTGGCTGCCCGGACAGTTTCCGAGACCACTCCCCCACCCATGTCACCAGCACGGCAGTACAATGCACTGCCCCACCTGTTGTCCATGTTTTTAAAATAAAGTGTGTGTTTTTATTCTTAAACTTGCCGCACTATCACAATGCATCGAGGTTAATTTGGAATTCTATCAGTTTTGACATGAAGTGGAAAGGAAAGAGGTACTGTAGCAGGAAATCCATGTATCATTAATCTGATATGAACTTGTTCTGACTGAGTTAGAGCAGACATTTCCCTCATATCCTGCCTCTGTTTTGGAGTACCATGCAAATTTTGTGTCTCCAAGTATTGAGCACTGCTGAACTGGTCACACAGTCACCTTGTCTGACTGTAGGAAAGGTGCTTCTGACTAGCATCTAATGTTTTACATTTGGTTGCTCAAAATCATCTTATTATGCTTTGTATTCTTTTTGTGTTAGATTAAATAAATATATTCTTTTGTAGTTTTCCTAAACTACAAAGAAAAATATTATGATGGAATTGCTTGCCATAGCCTTTTTAAGTGAAACGTTAATTAAAGAGCAAGTTTCTACTAATATAAAAAATGAAACTATGATATTTACGATTATTTCTTAACTTAGTGTTTTCTCATATTTTACACGTTCTTCTGTTATTGGGCTACTTAATATTTAAAAAAATGCAGTTAATATTTTCCCAGTGTCTTTTAAAAAGGCTCTGAGTGTCCCCTATGGACTGTTGCTTGTGATGTCATAGATAGTTGTCATAGTAAGCAGGAAGATGCAATAAACAGTGAGGTTATTTAGGGGGACAGTCAAATTTCTGAAGACAGGCTGCCAAGATGTGTTATAAACCATGAAAAAGAAAACTACAAATTAAAAAATTATTTTCTAGTGACTCATAACAACAGAAATATTTATCAAAGTATATGCTGATGTGCAGAGCTGCTCCTTAATGAAACAATAAAACATGACAGGGTGTGCACTGCTGTGGTACAACAGACCGCTTTGGTGACTTATTGGAATTATACAGTGAATCCAACATATACAGGGGTAGATAAAATACTTGTTGTTGATTTTTTTTTTACTTTTTATTTATTAGAAATTTTTTTTATAAGCCACTTATCAATATTTAAAGAGTAATTTCATAATCAGTCCCAGAAGTTATGTAGCATCTTCAGGAAGAAGTTCTTACTAAGATTGATGAAGGGATAGAATACTTCTGGATTAAAGACGATGGGGATTTATAACGAATTTATTGATTGTTTTTTTTTTTACTGCCTCGATGCAGCCACCCATCATCCCATACTGCAGCCCCCTGAGTAACCCACACGTAACCCTTCACTGGGTGGGTCCCTCTCCTCTGAGCGGGAAGGCACCGGTGGGGCAGCTAGCACAATTCTTGGACTGGGTGCTGCTGGGGTGGTCCATGCACTGCTTGAGGCCTCACAGTAGTGGGAGCTGAAACCATCATCCGGTCGGCCATGGGGATCATTTTCCCATTTGCTCCCTGGGGGCGTGGTGTGCCACTAACATCAGGCATACACCGACATTCACCATGCCCCATTAGTTAGTGGGACCCCATGTGTTGCCATGCCCCCAGCCTCCACCAGGGGTCAGTAAGCACCGGGTCACTTCCTTGCCCTCCCCCCCTGAGAAAAGGCAAGCAGTCATCCGACACTCAATCCCTCTCTCCCTGGTCGGCTCTCCAACACCCAGGTCCATTCCTGAACCTGGGTCACTGGCATCGCAATCGGAAATCCAACCGCTGTGGCGACAGGCCGGCACTGTTGATTTTTTTAATAGTTCATCCCCCACAAATTATTGTTCCTGCTCAACATTGGCATGGCATCTCAGTTTCAGAATACTATACCCAGATCGCCAGGCCATGGTATTGGTAGCATACCACTTGTGGCATCTATGACGTGAATTTAGAAGTGAGCCTGAGTTGTCTGAGGGTCAGCTGGGGGAGGGGGGTTAAGAGTCCCAAGGATTGCTCTCGGGGGTGGGGGTTCAACTCTTGGTTCCTGACTACTCTCTAGTGGAAGCTGAGTGGTAGCACACCCTGGCAGTATTGTGAGGGGACAGCACTGCTAGGAACCAGCATGGTGTATGCAGTAGTGATCGCAGATGTGCCTGGGGCACCATTGCACAGGCATCATCACAGCACCTCTGCTGCCTGGACATTGCTCCGGACTTCACCTCCACCAGGGGACCAGCTGGATTGTGTGGGGAATAATCACACAGCAGAAGGCAACCCTGTTCTAGAGGGAAAGCTGGGGGGGGGGTCCAGTTTTGTGGTGTGTCATGGGTGGTCTGGAGCTCCAGGTTCCAGGTAAGGGAGCCTCAGGGGATGGGTAGGTGGTGCTGGCAATGGCCAAAGGAGGGCCTGGTCGGTGAGTGAAGGAGAGAGGTAAACACAATTGAAAAAAACATATATTATGCCGAGTAAAATAATTTTTGTTAAATTAGACCTTGGTGCCCAGCCCCTATACACATTCATTAACCTGTGTTTTTTCACTTTTCTCTCTCTTTATATTGTTTTCTCCTTTAGCGACAGTGTGTGTTTTTCTTTTCCCTGTTGCCATCAGATGGATTGGAATGTTTACCATGGAAAACAAAAATTCTAAATTATGCACAGTTCTGATAGCAGAATGTTTACTCCCCCACCCCACCTTGACTACACATACATCATACGCAACAAAAAGGCCCCATATAGAGCCAAGAACCCCATTTTATCTGTGTCAGTGTAAGTAGCAGATATTTCCCTGGTAAACTGGTAAGGATAGGAGCAGAATTCTACATGGTCTGAAGAGAAACACCAAAAATTAAAGAGCTAATGGAACCAAAACAGGTAGACGTGAAAATAATAAAAATTTTAAGTAGTAGTCAATTGTAACTTTTTATTTCTGAAGTATTTTTCTCTTTCCTTTTGCTCATTTGAAAGTCTTCTATATGATAATATTGTGCTGGACATGTAGAGCAGCTCTAAGCCCGGCAGCTGACATATCTATCTCTGTTCCCCCCTGCTACATTGCGAGCTCACTGATGATGACATCACAGGTGACTGACCTGGCAGCCACTGAGTGGCTGTTCCTAAGCAGCAGTAATGTCACATTCAGTGAGGTCACAGCGCTAATGATGTAGTGTGTGTGTGTAGAGATAGATATGTCAGCTGCTAGGCAGAGTGTTATCCCATACAGCACATCAACTAGCATCAGGGAAACAATCTTCTAACTAACCTAAGGGAAAAGAAAAAGTACCTCCGATATAAAAAGTATTGGTTGACTACTTTTAAAAACTACCATTAGTTATAGGCAATACACTAGCTCTTTAAAGCTATGAATAGTTATTTCTGTCAAATTGTGCATGTGTGTAAGGAGGAGAGGATGAGAGACAACACCACTTAAATATTTTTTAAATGTAAGGGAGTTTGTTTTGTTCGTCTGCTTTAGGACCTAGTTGAAGGCTTTTAGTGAGCAAAGGTAACAGCCACGTTTATGATGGCAATCGGGGTCTTGTCAGTCCTTTTTAATGAATTCCTGACTATTGCAGATGTGCCCGAGGACTGGAGGGTGGCAAATGTGGCTCCCCTGCATAACAGATAGGACTGAGAAAACCCAGGCTACTACTGACCAGTGAGACTGATGTCGTGTCTTTAGTAAGGCTTTTGATTTCATGCCTCACTGGAGGCTTATCCAAAAAGAGGAAGAAACAGTACTAGACAGTGGACTAACCAGGTGGATTGACAACTGGTTAGTCACAAGTGCAGTGTCCCAGTGGTCAATCCTGGGGACAGTTCTCTTCAGTATGAGTAAAAATGACATTTAAGTGGCATTACAGGGTAAAGTAAGTCTATACAAAACTCTGCAGGAGGTGAGAAACATAGAATTTGCTGGCAGATAAGGACAACTTGGCCCACCTAGTCTGCCAATTTTTCTCTGCCTATAGTGTCACTGTAGATCCTACTTGATCTCCAGCCCATTCACCCCCACTTCCCTTTCCCTAAGATTCCCTTATGCCTATCCCATACATTCTCGAACCCCCACACTGTTTTCACCCGCACCAGCTCTGGTGGAAGACAGTTCCAGGAATCCACCTCTCTTTCTGTGAAGAAGTACTTCCTCACATCTCTCCCAGATCTACCCCCCTCCAGCTTCTTACGGTGTCCCCTTGTCCTTGGGCACCTTTTTTCTGAAAACTACCTCCCTCCTGTACCTTATTTACCCCATGAGGTATTTAAAGGTCTCTATCACATCTCCCCTTCCTCCTCTCTTTCAGGGTGTACATATTTAGGTCCTTAAGTCTCTTCTTGTAGGGATTCTGATGCAGACTGTGCACCATTTTACCTGCCCTCCTATGGACTGCCTCTACTCTGTCTGTGTCCTTCTGGAGATGTGGTCTCCAGAACTGGACACAGTATACTAGGTGGGGTCTTTCTAGTGATCTATGCAGAATTGTCTGCTGGTGATATCCCTCCCTATGCACCCCAGTATCCCACTAGCCCTCCCAACTACCTTGTTTGCACTGCTTGACCACCTTTAGGTCATCCAATATGATCACACCCTGGTCTCTTTCCTGCTTGATGGTCGTTGGTACCACTCCTCCCATTCTGAACTCTGCCCCTAGGTTTCTATGCCTGAAGTGCATTGCTTTGCACTTTTTCATGTTGAAATCCAGCTGTCATACCCACTTCTCTGCTCATCATTTCCACCCCCTCACACACACACAGAGTGTCAACCCCTATTGTAGATTTTAGTGTCACCCGCAAAGAGGCAGAACTTCCCTCCCAGTTCCTCTCCAATGTCACTTGTAAAGACATGCCTCAAGTGCCTGATTTTGCACTTTTTCACATTGAAACCCTGCTGCCGTAGCCATACCCATGACCACTCCTCAAGTTTTCTCAGGTCACTGTTCATTCTTTCCATCCCCCATGGAGTGTCCACCCTATTGCAGAGTTTGGTGTAATCTGCAAAGAGGAAGGCCTTCCCTTCTAGCTCCTCTGCAATATTGCTTATAAAGACATTAATGAGTACCAGTCCCAGCAGTGATCCCTAAGGCACCCCCGCTGGTCACACTCCATTCCTCTGAGTAAACTACATTTACCACCACCCTCTGTCATAGAAATATAGAAATTGTTGGCAGATAAGGACCGCTAGATCCATCCAATCTGCCTGTATGCCCTACACATTGTATGTGGTCACTGACCCTATGTGATCAATGGCATTTCATCACCATCTCCTAACCAATTTCTTACCCAGTTTACCACCTTTGCACCCACTCTTAAGATACCCAGATTGCTTACTAGCCTCCTAAGTAGAATTTTGTCAAAAGCCTTACTGAAATCTAGGTAGGCCATGTCCACTGCTCCATCTTGATCTAATTCCTTGGTCACCCAGTCAAAGAAATCTATCAGATTTGTTTGACATGACTCCCCTTCCCCATGAATCCATATTGCCTTGGGTCCTGTAACCCACTGGATTCAAGATATCCCGCAATACATTTCTTCAGCAGTGACTCTGTTAACTTTCCTACCAATGTCAGGCTGACTGGTTTATAATTGCCAGCCTCCTCCCTGCTACCACTTTTGTGTAGTGGGACTAAGTACACCTTTCTCCAGTCCTCGGGAACCACTCCTGTTTCCAGTGAACTATTAAACAGGACTGTCAGAGTTGTAGACAGTACCTCCCTGAGCTCCCTCAATACTCTTTGATGCATCCCATCTGGACCCATCACTTTGTCCACTTTCAGATTAGTGAGTCTCTTCAAGACTCTCTCCTCTGAAAACAGACTAGTGTCCACCAACCTCCCTCCTTCCAATAATCCTATTACTTTTTTGGCCCCCCTTCCTTCTCCTTCCTCTGTTAACACTGAACACAAGTATTTGTTCAGGACATCTGTCTTTTCCTGGTCCTCCTCTGTACAGTCCCCATCTTCCCTTTTTAATATTACAATCCCACCCCTGGTCTTCCTCCTTTCACTTACACATCTAAAAAATGTTTTGTCTCTCTTCATCACCGCCTGGGCTATTCTCTCTTTGGTTTGCGCCATTGCGTTAGACAATGATGAGGGAATCAATAGAATAAGAAGGGGTGTAGAAAAATTGAAGCAGTGGTCCTGAGACTGGCAGTTAAAATTCATTATCAAAAATGCAGTGATGTACACTGGCAGCAAAATCCCGCAGATAGGAAATAGCATCAATAGAGTCATAGAGCAGCCTCAGAAGGGGAAAAGGACCAAGGGTTTATTATAAACAGCATTCTGAAATACTCTTCTCAATGTGGGGCAGCATATCGGAAAGCTAACTGGATGCTGGGATATATCAGGCATGGATTCACTAATTGCAACAAAGAGGTGATATTACTGCTGTACAGGTCATTGATTGAGTAGCCCTCATCTGAAGTAATGAATGCAGGTTTGAAACCCTCATATGAACAAACAAATGAAAGGATACAATTTGTTCATTAGAGGGCACTAAAAACCAGCAGCAAGGTAGGACCAATCAGGAAAGATTAGGCAGTCTAAACATGTACTCAGTAGAGGGTAGGAGAGAGTGGGCATGATAGACATCTACAAATACGTGCGAGGATGTAACAGAGTGGACTTCTTAGTGTTATTTATATTAAGAAGTAACACGACCAGCAGGGGAAACCACCTCAAAATAGTGTGGGGGGGGGGGGACTTCAAGAAGGACATAAGAAAATATTTCTTTTCAGGGGGTGGAGGATAGGCAGAACTATCTACCCAGTAATGTGATTAATGATGGAACTATCTTGGGGTTCAAACCCTAGTGGATAACTACAAGGGGGCAATAAGAAACAAATGAAGGTCAGGGATCTGGGGGCTCTGATGGGAATTCCAGGGACTGAGTAATTCTAAGCTGAAATAACAGGACAGACTTTTTTTAATTATCATTTCTGTCCACTGCCGCAGACCTGGTGGGGGCTATGACTCCCCCCTCAGAGGGGTACGTCCTCCAGCCCATCGGGGCCATCATAGGTCCTGCCGGGTCCTGGTATTTTCCTCCATTTTCTCTCCTTATGCCCATGCACCATGCAATGGGCACAGTAGCTGTCACCACCTCCACGGAGGCAGCCAAGCAGCCTGGGCGCAGGCTGAACCCCTCTAGTTGTGCTGATGCACACAGCACAAACTCCCCTCCCTGAGGAAGGAGAGCAGTCTGGATGCTCAATCCTTACCTCCCTGGCCAACCCCTGAATGACCCGAATCCATTCCCGAATCCGGGTCGCCAGTATGGCGTGTGAGGTGTGGTGTCCAGCGCTTCAACCCTCGGCACCACCGGGCCGGCAATTAACAGGTCAGACTTAATGGGATTATAGCCTGTTTCTGTCCTATATGCTCTGTATATTTATCTATGAGACAAAGTGCAATGGAAACTTCCCCTAGTTCAGAACAAGTTCATGCCACAGAACTCTTAATATTGATTTCCTTCTACCACATTACTTTCCATTTCATTAAAATAGAAGAATCAATGGCATTTTTCAGAATACAATGCTTTGCACACTGCTTTAATACATATAGAATAGCATACAGGCAACCATACACTACAAGGCTATGTTTCCATCAGGGGGTTGAGATGACATCATATGGACCTCAAGAACGAAGCTCAAGAGGTTCTGATGCCATCTCAACCCAAGATGGAAACACAGTCCTTGTTTGTATATGGTTAACCATTTACTATTTTATATAGAGAATGGTTCGAAACAGTTGACAGCCTGCTGCCAGCTTGTCTCCCCTGCCCACTCCCTTGATCATCTCTTTGCCCGCTCGCTCCCCATCTGCTCACTCACTCATTCATCTCTCTCTCGCACCCACTTGTTCACTCATTCATCCACCCACCAGTAAAGTGAAATCCATTTTGTAAAATCTTTTCTTACCAAAAATGACAGGGTGTTTGTTTTCAGAGAGCTGTGATATGGCTTTCCTGAGCAGCTTCATACTTCCACACATGAACTGCTGTCGGGCCGCTCTGTTAAGACATGATTGCACTACTAAAAAAAAAAAAATCAAACATTTAACTATCTTTCCTGGCATTAGTGGGCATTAGTAGGTGGAGGGAGGTGCAATTATTGTAAATTGTGCACCTCATAACGATCTCCCTAACTCTAATGAAGAACACGGGCAGTTTAAAGTTCACAAAAAGTTGTTGCAGCATCATTGAGACATCACAATGACACTACAGCAACTTTCTGTGATCTCCAAACTGTTCTACAGCAGCTTATATAGAGCCAGTGAATACCACGCACAATAAGCCCTAACCAAATACGTGACCTGCAGGTGAAAAATAAGCTGCCAATCCATCAATCAAAACAAGATGATAGTACCCGACAGAACTTGGTCTATTGCATGTTGTGACATCTATACAAGCAGTATAAAGCCACAAAAAAAAGTATAATTAGCAAAAGAAATGTCTTATTATTACTGGCTGCCATCCAAGTCACCAGCTGCAGACCTTGCTTCCAGCCTAGCTAGGATCTCCTGTATTAGTCTATCCATCAAGGACGTCACACCACACACCATGTGTGAATGAGTACAGCCAGAACTGTCTGTGCTCCAGCTGCAGTGGCCTCCTCTGTAATGCACGGTGTCACTGATGAGAAACAGCACAGAATGACCAGTTCTATTGGGCCGGTACTACAACTATAGAGGGATCTGGTGCTCCTGATGCCTCATCTTCCTCTTGCATTCCTAGTCTAATGACTTTCTTTTTCCAGCATTGGCAGATGGCTTTCGCTGTCAATTTATGACACTACCACTTAGAGGGATCAGTGTTTGTGCCAGGACCAAGACATCACTGCCCGATGCACCACTGGCACAGCCCTCCTCCTCCTCTTTGGATTATCTAAGGACAAACCGAGAAATACCAAACATACAGTATCATATATATCATTCATACTATTTTATACTATAAACAGAATAATAGATAAGAAACCATCACTAACAAGTTCTTTAATGCCATCAAGGGTAATATCATAAACCACAAGAGCAAAGGTTAAGTACTTTACAGTGTTACCAGGATCTAAAACTTGAATTATTATTATAGGCCTTGGTTATTGCATGCAACAAACATGCAACTACAGTGTAATTATCCCATTGCATGTAATTAATGATTAGTTACATTGAAACTAATCATTAGTTACACTGAAACAGAGACAAAATAAAGTGTAACCTAGGCCTTGTTACTGATTGTTTCCTTGCAATTATTTTTTTTGTAATATATGGAACTCCAAACATTCCATCTCAAAATACCATTTGGTGTCACAATGATGGTATTAGCAATTGCTGATGTCACATGGATGGTATTATGTATGTCAGTACAGCTGCCAAGACCACTCTCAAAGTTGTCAGACGGGTTCTTATACCCTAAGGATGTAAGGAAGACGACTCTTACACCATAAGAGTGGACTTCATGGCTGTATTAGTACATTATTGATTGAGATTGAGCAATACTACATTAAAATTTGAAGAACAAACAACCTTGAATGTGCCTGTTTCCAGGGAAGCTGCATGTGACACACTCTTCATAGAATAAGAGTGTCTCACATGTAGAGGAAAGGAGTGCTCCAGGTGGGTGGGAGCGCTCCCGTAATCTATAATAAGATTTTTCACTCTTTCCCATCCATATATTACAACATTATTCAAAGGGGTTCATAAAAGGGAGGCTGTACAGTTTAGTGGTTAAGAGCACTGAGCTGCAAACGTGGAGAACTGGGTATGAATCCCACAGCCACCACTTGCATACCGTGTGACCATGAGAAAGTCATTTAACTTCCCTGTGCTCCCAGGACACACCTGGAAACGAGACTCAGCGTAGTGTGTCTTTCCTGCCAAAAATTGTAAAATACATACATAATCTTCTGTTCAACCTCCCATGTGACCTCATTCTCTATTACATTCAGGGATTGTGTTAGCACTAGTAAAGTGTGTGTGTGTGGGGGGGCACTTTGATCTTTTGGTTCAAATGCTGGTGGTCAACACAGAAAATGTAGGGGCCAGAAATTTCCTTGAGTGTCTATATGCTACACTACCAAGCCAAGACTTTTTCTGCTAATGATATGGTTGCCAATAAAATCAATATACAGGGTCAGTGCTGAAGTCTTTATTTTATAAGTGATCATAACCTCCTGTTCAATCTTTGATTTCTCTCTCTAGTACATTATATATTACAAAAATCATCAGGCAATAGAAACATTAACTTATTGAGCTGCTTCTTCTGTGGCAGGCACGGCAGCTTGATTTTCGGCTATAGGCTGTAAAAAAACAAAGATGAGAGAACTTTAGACCCTCCTCTAATAATAAAGATGTTGAACCTTGTGGCGAGCTAGCACAACCATCTCAAGTTCTCAGCAACTTCATTATTGGTCCAGATAATACATGACATTAATAAGCATAAGCATTAAAAATAAATGTACTGTCGGTTATTTTCTTGCCCAACCCCACAAGAACCTCAAACATGTTATTTTAGTAGAGGACCCACTCTTGACCCCCAATACACTGTTGTTTTTTTTATTTGGTGGTGGGCACTGGATGTCAGACACAAGACTAGTTCAGTAACTGGACCCAGCTACATTAGCCTGGATTTGGATGAAAGACAATGGCAACCTATATTGTGGATCAGGGTTTAGAATGTGGGGGCTTTTGGAGAGGACTAGGGATGGGGGTGAGTTTGAACACAGTGTATGTGCTGGGAAGTATTTTTTAGGACTTTGTAAAAACTCAAACATATCCAGACTGAAATACCCCAAATACCTTGCAAGTGAATATAATCAGCTTTATTCTATGGATGGGTAACCTGGAGTATATGTGCTGAGCCTTGTTCATTGAGGATGTAATGACCAAAATGTTTTATTGTTAGTGTTCAAAACACAGGTTAGCACAGTAACACAGCTCCTTACCTAAACTGATCAATGAGTGAAGGAACATGTTAGAACATCTGTTTTCCTTGCTTTTTACCACAGTATAAGAATACATTAATTTCATGAGTTGCAAGCACTGCATCATGGGTATGCAAATGATATCCACTGTGAAAGACTGAAACTTGTGTGCTTGACACTTGAAATCCTGACGCTGCAAGCCAGAAACCGAAAATCTCGACAGTGGGATTTTGCCCATCGTGGAGTTTGTTATAATAACTAATGGGGATGCGGGGGCAAAGCCCCCCGAAACATGAAAAAAAGCAAAATCCCACTGTCAGGATTTTTGGTGTCAGGCTTGCATTGTCAGGATTTATGACTGTCTGGCAACTGCCTGTCAGTCTTTCATAGTAGTTCCAATTAAACAACAGCACATACTGTATGTAGAACGAAAAACAGGGATAAGATTTCAAGCAGGAATTAGGATTTGCCAAGAAAACTCTTGCATTTTCCAGCCTAGTTGGTCATAGATAGCACACAAGTTAAACAAATTAATAACACAAGTTATAATAGTGAAATTGTCATGACTGGGAAATGAAGAGGTTCACTGATAACATTGTGATTGGGCATGGACTTCAAAGGGAAAAGGAGGAGAAAGGCAGAGAGTGGCAAAATTGGGGAGGAAATTCAGTATTCTGATGCTGTGAGAGGTAATGAGGGGCACATCCACAAAAGGCCTCACAGTTCGAACCAATACCAATTTATTCACATGCTTTGCAAGCAAACATAATCAGTTTGGTTCCAAGGATAGGGTAACCTGGGGTATAGGTACTAAGCCTGTTGTAATGACAAAATTGATTTAATTTTAAAGTTCAAAACGCAGGTAAGCAGAAGGGTCACGAGACCGAGGTCATTTGAGGGTCTGGTTGGGTTGGGCAAGAGAGAGATTTCTACAGTATATTTATTCACTTAGTCTTTGTTACCAGGGAAAGGAGGGCTAGACAAACTGATTAATTTCAGTCTCATCCGGTGGGGGTGGGGGTGGGGACAAATGCAAACCAACTGAAACTGAACCACATTCAGCTGTTGGTGACATTTTAGTGAATGTGGCAAATCTGACCATGACACCATGGAAATTCACCTACTCTTTTTCAAAAAGTGTTAAGGTTTCCCTGAAGTCCACCTGAACAACCACAAGAAGTGGCAAACAGGACTTTGGTTTAATGTCTCATCTGAAGGGTGGCACACCCCGACAGTACAGCATCCCCTTCGGCACTCGGATGCCAGTGTTTATATTATGAGCCTGATCCCAGTGTGGGAGTAGAACCCACAACTTCTGGCCCAGAGGGGGATGTGCTACAAAGTGAGCCATACTGACACCTTATACAGTAATAGCCTCCCACATGTGGGACACCCAAGTTTGCTGGCTGAACTTTTTGGCAATCTTGGCCCATAATGCCTCACAGTGAGGTGATAGATTGGTGCCATCTTTCAGCTGCGTTTACAAAGACGATGTGTGTTCAGTGGATCAGTGCCACCATCTTGACAACCTCTAATGTGCTCCAGATATCACAAGGAGGCATATCAAAAGGAAACACAATGAAATTCAAGTCAAACAAAAATGAAGGTAAGTGCAACACAAAATTCAGTAAAGGTGAGGGAAAGGATTCAAAAAATGAAACAAAGTGAATTATGCCAATATTGTATCCTACCCTAATCATGTGTTTATTGCTTACTATCATCTCTGTTTGTATATTTAGTTTCTGTGATATTGCTATCCTGGCAGGTATTGTTCTTTACATGCCTAATTGTTGTAATTGCTGTACCTTATTGTTTTGCCATTGCTGTAATGTCATTTTGTACCCTCCTGGGTCATGCCTGAAAATAGGCAGGTTTGTTGCCTAGCGCACTTACCCAGTTACCAAAAGCTAATAAATAAATAAGTGGTGCAGCCCCCACCCCCCCGGGCAAATATCAGTTATGGCTCTCTATACTGTTCTCTTCAAAATGCTCTCTCTCTCTCTCTCTCTCTCTCTCTCTCTCTCTCTCTCCCTCCATGCAACACAGACAGCAATATCCCCATATCTCCTGCAGAAGTGGCGCCAGTAGGTATCTGTACTGGAGAGTTTAGCTTGGCTCCTCCTCCTTGGCTACCCCTGTATGGCACTCTGCTTGAGCACATAGGGGAAGGCCAGGGTTAGTGAACTGTGGGTATGCTGGCCCCCATAGTGATTCCAGCCCTAAAAGGCATTTGTGCTGGAAATGCATTACTGTTGACACTACTTTGTAATGATTTTGTTTCCCTATGTTCCAATGTCCGTGTGTACTGATGAGCTGTTGTTATTGACTTTACAATACATAGCAGACTGCAACGTTAAGAATAAAAGATCACACTGACCTGCAACTGACCAAGGAAATGAGGCAGCAGGTTTCATGAAAAAGGTTGTCAGTAAAAATCATAACTAAAATATGAATTCCACAGTTTCATAACCATGAACTGAGCTGTTGAGACTTAAGATCGTAGATAGGTAGGACAATATGGGCTTTGTTTTTCACCAAGTTCCTGAAGAATTAAAAAGGAACATTTCTACTGCGTGATGTAACAGAAACTGCTGTCTGAGCGACACTGTCACTTTTGTCTCCTCAACCCCCATCCATCCTTCACTCTGCAAAGCATTTTTGTGACATAGACAAGAATTTGAATCACCATGAAATATAGATCCTATTTTTGAAGCTTATGTTTTGAAAACTGTATTTTGTTAATTGTTATGGCAAAAACCTTGAAAAGAAAATAATACAATTTATGGCTCAGAAACCTGCAAATACAAGCGCGGACATAACAGGGTGAACTCCTCAGAGGTATTTAAATTAAGAAGTCACATGGTCACCAGGAGTCATAAACTCACACTGGCGGTGGGAAGCATCAAGAAGAACAGATGGAGATACTACTTTATGCATGGGGTGTGGGGGAGGGTGAATAGGTGAAACAATCTACCTAGTAATGTGATTAAAAATGATCTTGTGGTTCAGGAGTTAATTAGAACTAAAAGGGAAGGTGGGGGATCTGGGAACGCTGAAGGGATTGAGTAGTTCTACGCAGGAACAACAGGGCTGACTTTTTTTTTAGGATGTTATTTTTCAGGAGCCTCCCCTCACCCGCCGTTCCTCCGCGCCATCCCCGGACATGAGACCCTCCTTCAGCACCCCGCCACTTTACATGGCAGGGTGGTGGGGGAGCGACCAACCCACCAGAACGGGTCCATGCCAGGGAGGTGTCCTCCAGGAATGGCGACGGGAACGGGCGTCATGCTGCGGCTCCATTTTTCCCGAATTTTCTCCCAGCGGCATGGCGTGCAATGACGCCGGGCGATTGAGTATGCGACGCTTCCTGCACGCATCTAGTCAAGCTGCCTGCCACGCCCCGCCTCCCCTGACCTCCTGCGGCTGCGTGTTGTCAATCCCAGCCTCCGCTAGTCAGGCAAGCACCGGCCACCCGAATCCCCACCCGGAGATGGAGAGCAGTCCTCCAGGCGCTCGATCCATCTCCTCCCGCCGACCCCCGACAACCCATGCTCATTCCTGAACATGGGTCACCGGCATGGCACGAGGTGTAGCAACCAGCGCCTCAACCCTCAGCGCCACCGGGCCGGCCCAACAGGGCTGACTTGATGGGAGTTACAGTCACTGTCTATCTTACACTATAGGTGTATCAACAGTAGCATTCTTTTTTTTAATTACTTTATGCCCCCTGTCTTCTGCCTGGTCCATTTTCAGCTGTGTGCCCACTCCCAGCCCCGTCACCCACTTTTTCATAGTCTTACATCACCTCCTTGTTCCCCATGGTGGGACTCTTGGGAGGGCACTCAGCAGATCCCCCATCAGAAGTCATGCCTGTTGTAGTGTGGAGGTGGCTGTCTAGGTTGGCAGTGTGTGGCCTATGGAGACAGGGCTGCTTCATGCTGTGGTGGCTGGGATTTTTCCCTGTTTGCTCCCCATATCTTCAGACCCTGCCAACTAGGGATGCTAGTGATGTGCACATGCTACTTGTGCATGCCTCAGCGTTAGGCAGTGTCCTCCCTGGGTGAACAGTGACTATCCCTGTTCACCTTATTCACCCATTATTCACTGTTCACCCAGGCTCATTCTCAAACCTGGGTCACTGGCACTGTGACCAGCAGTGCTACCAGTGTGCCCACAGGACAGCTTTATCATATTTAAAAAGCATGGACTGGTATTGCCAAAGTTGTTGAAATCATCACAAGTGATTAAATATGCTGGGTTGGATTTTCTAAAGCAATGACACAGATGCAATTCCCAACTTTGGGTTTTGCATGCATCATTTGAAATGGTACCGGGTCAGTATGTCACAGACGAAACTGCACAAGAATAACCACGTTGTAGAAAACACAATGGTTTCTACAGCAACAGGGGTTTAAACACAGATATTATCATTTTTGCTAATGGTGTGCGCTCTTCATGTCATGGTTGATGTTTTGTCCGGACCTTGGTTTGGCGCATGATGTTTTCTCTGCACCATTGTTGTATTGCACAGTTTCATCCGTGACATAATGACCCCATGTCTTCGAAATGCACCAAAATGTTTTAATGCTATTCTCAAACATTTTATATATTTATTTGTAATTTTTGACCAGGAAGGGCACACTAAGTTATGAAGGCTTGTTTCCAGGTGCATCTGGCGGTGTGGGTTGTATGAACCTGTTTTAGTGACTGGGGAAATGTTGGCCACGACACTAAGAAAACTCCCCCACTCTTCTTCGATAAGTGCCATGGGATCTTTTACTTCACCTGATCAGTGACCAGAGATGAGCAGAAGGAACCTCAGTTTAACATCTCACCTGAAGGATGGCACCTCATCAGTGCAGTACCCCCCACTGCACTGTAGTGCCAGTTTTGGGTATTACCCCAAGTGCCTGGTGTGGGGCTAGAACCCACGACCATTTGCCATCTATCTATCAGATAGAATTTGCTACAGTTTACGTGCTTTACAGCTCAGAAGTGATGCTTGCGTTAAGTTTTATTTTTGATGCATTTCATTTCATTTGTTAACCGGGTAGGGACACTGGGCCGAAGCCCTTTTTTAGGTCCCACCCTTGTCTGTGAACAAATTGCCACAATTGCATCAACATGTTAGACACCATTTTATGTGGTCTAAATTTTTGTTTCAAGTTTGCAACTATAGCAAAAAGATGCTGCAGGTTCTGGATATCCCTTTGAAAATCCAACCTGTTTGTTGTAAAGCCACCCCACCGACTGGCAGATCCACTTTTAGTTTCAAGAATGAAGAATAAGGGCTTGACTTAGCCTTAGTATGCTTATATTCTCAGCTTTGGAGTATGTACTTTTTGCTGTTAATGTGAAAAAGCCTCAGTACTGTATTCCTCAAGCCCTAATGGGTGGACTGTAGGGTATTTATATGACCATTTAATATGTGTATATCCTAAAAGGGTGGAGGAGGTGGATTAGGAGAACTCTCCACCAGGCTGATCCCCTTGTGGATTTTTTACCTGATCTTGAAACTAATATTGGGGAATTTACTTATGGAAGAGGTCATGTCACACTATACAAACTAAAGACCAAATTTCAAAAATGCTGCAAAACCCACATGTCCATTGACAACCACCATATGCAATACTGGGCTCAACAGAAACAAACGAGAACAAAGTGTGTTTTTATATAGCATCTTTCATGTTCACTGTGGACAGGGTTTTCAAAAAGAGCCATCATGATCCTCCTGGCACAGTTTTCAAAATGGAAAAGCATCCAATCAGTTAGACCATCTATGAGATGGGCTATGTGCATCCAAATATTGCATTAGAAAAAACACGATTGTGGAAAAACATTACACAAATCACATTTGAATCTTTTTTTTTTTCCCTATATAGCTTTTAACTTCCTGGACTACTACCTCTGCTTTGCTTCTGGTCAGTGCCTGGTGACTTTCCAGCCCCATCTACTACTCACTTTACTGTTAGAACCAATGGGGATCTACACAGTGTGAGGCCACAGTCTACAAGCAGTGGTCATGCAAGTTGCCCAAGAGACATGAGGCTTGATTTTCAAAGCCCCGAGAATGTCACAAGCACCTGGTGCGCTGTTTGTTTGGCACATGGGGCTTGCGGCATTCTACCAGCTGGAGATCGGGATCTTCAATCCCAAGCGCCAAATGCCGCAAGTTAGACCAGCTTTTCCCTGGTCTAACATGCACCACTTGGGGGACCCTTTCTAAGGGATTTGCGCCAAATCTTTAAGGGAAGCTGCCATAAAATGAGGAAACTGTCACAACTGTTCTCGATGTACTAAAATCGGGTGCAGTTGAAGCAAAGGAGTTTGGGGCAGCTGTGCCAAAAAATGGGTGTGACACAGGACTTGACATAAGCCCTGTGTCACCCTTTGAAGAGCGAGCCCACATCGTTTTTTTGTGGTTTTCTCCCAGCCCTAGACCTCCCCCCACACTGACAGTGGGTGGTGCCCAGACAGGCCTTGCACACATACTTGAAAAACAAGGTTGCAGCACATCCTGGATGGTGTGGCAGTGCTGGCATGGGTGGCTAGTACCAAACAGCCAAATGCACAGAACACAAATGCACTCAGGAAACAATGCGCCCCCTGATGAAGACCTGCAATGGTCAAAGTGTCGGGGCTTTGACAGTCCTCCATTAGGAGCTAAATAAACTTTTCTGTAACTTATTCAGGCATCTGGATGAACCCCCAAATGTGTTTCTTTGTTCTGACTTGCACACATACTTACAGAAGAGGCAAGCTCCCTGGCCCACTGCTGGGGGTTGCTGTAGTGGTAGAACCACAGCGCTCCCCCACCCCCACTGGGAGTGCTGTCATGTAGCAGTGCAACACCATCCCCCTCAGCTGGCTGACCCAGCTCCATGATTCTGCTATCTGTCCATCATGTGGAGTTATGTCACCTGTGTTCTGATCCTTGAGTGGGTCAACGGTACTTCACATTTTTCTTTTCTCATTCACATATTTGAAAACATTTTTAATGATTTGGTTTGGCCTCAAGTGCTGTGCTGTCTGTTCCTCTATCTATTGTTGTGCTGCTCAGATTCTATGCTTGCTCTCTCTTAGTTTGTTTCTGCACATTTGTCTGTGTTCACATGTTCCATTCACTTTACTTTTCTGTATGCCACCTTTTTCTCCCAAATTGCATGAAGTAATAAGGCTACGGGCTCTGTAACACAGGGACACCAAAAAGATCAGGAGTATGGGGGACAAA
The DNA here is from genome assembly GCA_016271365.2 of Neoceratodus forsteri. Taxonomy (NCBI): domain Eukaryota; kingdom Metazoa; phylum Chordata; order Ceratodontiformes; family Ceratodontidae; genus Neoceratodus; species Neoceratodus forsteri. The sequence goes on from JADMNL010000027.1 coordinate 188,702,479, forward strand.
AGTTACAAGGGTGAGGAATTCAGGTCACACATACTCCCCTTGTGGTGCTCCAGTAGACAGCACAACTGAGGGGAAAAAGTCAGCAAAGCCAACTTGTATGTATAAAACTAGCTGAGGGGGGGTAGGGTGATAGAGGAGGACAGCCAAAAGGTCGCTATCCTTAATGATTACTTTTGCTCAGTTTTCACTAAGGAGGATGGTGGACCCTTGCCACAGTGTGACATCAAAGTGGCCACTAAGGGAATCTTCGAGATGAGGCAGCTGATATTTGCAAGTGAAAGGGTCCAGAAGGGATTTGCAGCCCTAAAGATAGATAAGGCGCCAGCTCACCAGCACAGTGGTGAGTGTGTCTGCTTGTGGCGCTGGAGACTTGTGCTCAGGAGTGAGCACAGGTGTCAGAGGGTCGACTGGGGGGGGTAGGATGAGCATTGAACTGACTGCTCTCCTGTGGGGGGTGGATCATGGTTTCCCTGGTTATCAGCGACACCCTGCGATGGCTGGCAGTGCAATACCTGGGGCCACTTCAGGGAGGACAGGAGGCAATGACAGATGTCCACAGGTCAGTTGTGGGAGTGCACCCGTCCCACGCTAGATGTCATTGCATGTCCACTCCTCTGGGAGTAAAGACAAGGAAACTCCCCTCTCACAGAGCTCCGTGAAGCCCCAGACTGCCTCCCGAATGATGCCCCAGGCATATGCCTCAGCTGAGGCCTCTGGTTGATCTCGGCCTCTCCCCTAGCATTCAGGGGAGCCCCACCATTGGAAGTAAGCTACAGGCCACCCAGAGGGGCAGCCTAGAGGAAGATGCTGGGAGTGCCATCTGGGTGCCGAAATTTGGGGATATCCCATGCCCATGGATGGAGCATAAATCACGTTAGAAAAAAAGACAGATAAGGCCCTGGGACCAGATGGGCTGCATCTAAAGTTACTCAGGGAGGTGGCAGCAGTACTGGCTGAACCTATGGCAGGTCTGTTTAACAGCTCACTAAGGACAGGGGTAGTTCTGAAGGACTGGAGGGTGGTGGACATAGTTCCATTCCATAAGGGGGGGGTCAAGGAACAAGCAGGAAACTACAGGCTTGTCAGTCTTACCTCTATTGTAGGGAAGCTGATGGAGTCACTGGTCAACGAGGACCTCATCATGGACTAATTTGAGAGCAATGGTCTCCAGGACAGTAATCAGTACAGATTAACCTGTTAGTTTTCTTTGACTGGGTGATAAGGGAACTGGATAGGGGTCATACTGTAGATTTGCTCTACTTCAAAGTCAGCAAGGCTTTTGACTCAGTGCCTCACAGACACTTGCTGAAGAAGACAGAGGACCTGGGTGCAGCTAAGTTCATAGTAAAGTGGGTAGGTAACTGGCTAAAGGGGAGGCAGCAGAGGGTTGTGGTTGGCGGGGTCAGATCAGAAAAGAGGGAGGTCACGAGTGGGGTACCACAGGGATCTGTCCTGGGTCTGGTCCTCTTCAATATGTTCATCAGGGACATTGGTGAGGGAATCCGTGGCAGGCTGTATTTCTTCGCAGATGACACTAAGCTCTGTGGGAGAGTGGAAAGCGATGAGGGAAATCAAGAAAATGCAGAGTGACTTACAAAAACTAGAGTGATAGTCTAAGGTTTGGCAACTGAAAGTCAGTGCCAGAAAATGTAAGGTAATGCACCTAGGGAAAAAGAACCCCAGGACAGAGTACTGGATGGTTGGGGTGAAACTTAACACTATGGCTGAGGAACGGGACCTTGGAGTTATATCAGTGACTCTGTAAGACATACATCAAAGCAAGTAGGATGCTGGGATATATTGGGAAGGGTATTGATTGCAGAAGGGAAGATTTAATACTATATATCATATAGTTAGGGCTGAGTAGTTTGTTTAATGTTAAACCTCAAATTCTGCACTTTAATATCTTTGTAACCGATCAATGGATTTGCACAAAATTTGGTATGTGCTGTCCCATGGGGTAGATCTCTTCGTTTCTTTTCGGTCAGATGTATGGATTTTAAGATTCCAGTTAAGTCACCTTTTTTTTGAAGTTTTTTCCCCACCGTCTTGCTTTCACAGGGTGTGGAATTTTGGTGTGATTTTAAAGGTACAACCAGAATGGGTAACAGAACTGCCATGCTTAGTTCAGTGAAAAAATATTAATCTGTTGCAAAGTTATTAAATTTTTAAGTTTCCTATTGTTTTGAATGGAAAATATCCTGTTGATTTTATAGGGATAAAGTTCAACCAAGGACTGACCTCACGAAAAAGGAATCATTCTTGTGAGATCAATTTCCTTTTCGTGAGACTAAAATCCTTTTTCATGAGTGAAAAATCCTTTTTCATGAGCCGCCATCTTGTTTTCAGTTTAAAAAAAACAATTTCAAAAGCTACACAAATGGCATCCTTGAGAGAGAACACCACACCTAGCTGGCTGATCAGTACCCCCTTAGGTGCAATCTGCACTTCACTGTTAGAGATAAGCCCCAGAAATGTGTTTTATTTACTGTTAGGAATCCTTTTTCGTGACCACATGATATAAAAAAGAAGAATCCTCTTTTCGTATCACAAGCCACAGAAAAGGATCCTTTTCTTGTGAATTCTGTGATGTCCCCCATGCTGTAATGCATGTCTAGTGGCAGTTCCCCTTTCCTCCCTGTTTTTTTTACTTATCTTTACATAATCCGACACTGGGATGCCCACCCCTGGTGTCAGATGCCCCAACCCTCCACAGCCCGTTGTTTTAATGTTTGCCACGTGTACGGACAGAATTTTGCTTGACATTATGGTGCAGACAAAATGGAGCAGATACATTGTTGCTTGGCCAAAATGTCGCCAGATGTAATGCCTCTGTCATTATGAAATGCCACGTGCCCCATGGCCTCACTGAAAGTATGCAGACATCAAGGGGTCCATCAGATCTGTGCAGCAGATTTTCTCTTGATTTTATAAGTGCTTCAAAGAGGTTGAGGGAATAGTTACAGAGGTCAAGACACACTGGAGGAAATGGGTACCTCGAAGCAAGAAGTCACAAAAACAATGTAAGGAGTGATACAATGTTTACAGATTGTGTTGCCACAAATTCTCGGGTTGGAATGAAAGGAGCCAGTTGAGTTCAAGTGGGCACTCAGCACCCGACGACCCTCTGGACAATCCTCCCTAAAGTGGATCACACACAATGTCGCACAGGGAGCAACAGTCCCACAATGACCCACTCCTTCATCGCTCAGTTGTGCGAAAGAGAGAGAGAGAATGCAGTGTCGCAGAGCCAGTCATGCTCAGCAAGAGCAGACCGCTGAATATTCCCTGGTTTCAGTGGAAGTGGCAGACACAAAGCCAGGGACTGCTTTATATGGGGAAGGGGGAAAACCCAGAACTACATGATATGACTTTTTTTTTTTAATTTACTGTATTTTTTGCTGACGCCAGACCTCAGCCCTCGCTGATCCCCAGACCCCATCCTTGCCTCCAAGGGACTTACCCAATAGGCAATCCCCCCTGGATTGCCTCCCAGGGTGGGGACACCTCACCAGCATTACCCACGATGACAGGAGAAGGGTGCCAGCAGGGGTGCCAACTGGCACTGCCTCCCTGGCTTGCCCCCAGGGCAGGGCGCGGAGTCGGCTGGATATAGCGAACAACGGGCTAGGTCATCCAGTCAGGAGTGCTAGAGCCAAGGATTGGGGCCAGGAGAGCATGCAGGATGTCACAGAGGCGGCTACTAATTTTTTCCCCTTAGAAGGAGGAGGCATGACATGCAATGATGCCAGCATCTGCACGCCTCCTACGGTGTCTGGGTGCTGGCTGCTTTCTAGACCCCTAGCCTTGGCTAGGGATCCAACTTGCACTGGACACACAACCCCCCACACCCAAAGAGGGAGAGCCATCAGTTGGACACTCAATCCTTCTCACCCCGGCTGGCCCTCCTACTTCTTGGGTCTGTTCCCAAACCCGTGACATTGGTGTCACAGACAGACACCTTGCCACTGCACCAGCGGGGCCAGCCTACATGGTAGAACTTATAGAGATTTAGAGGAGAGGGAAGAGTGGGTCTGTCTAATTTGAAAGTTTATTACCATATGGCTTGGTTGCTACCCTGGACTGACAACAAACTAAATAATCTGGAAAATGTATGGGCAACAGTAGAGCAGAATAGCAGCAGATGAAAACACCTTCACTGCTTAGTTGTGCAAAACAGAGAAATGCACAGAAAAACAACAACACATAATTAAATTCCGGGACACTGACAACTACTGCAAACCTCAGAATGAGTTCTCTTTCACACAAGTGAGCCATCCTCAGAATTGACGGATGACAAGAGAGTGCTGGGCAAAACAGAAATAGTGGATGCAATACAATGCTAATGTCATGGCAACAGCAGCATTTTGTCCATGAGATTCTGTCCAGCTACATTTTGACCCCATGACATTTTGGCCATGACATTTCTGTTTGCCGACGTGGGGGGCCCAGTTCCCATGTTAGCATTCAGAATCTCCCCCCCCCAGCAGAGTGGGAAACTGGGGAGTCCACCCCCAGTGTCCCGAAATATATTTGTTTTATATGTACCTGCAAAAAAGGAAACCGTCTCTGACGTCTTTTTTTGTTTTAACCTGAAATAAAGAAAATGGTCCCTCATTGTCACCGCCATTCTCCTCCCCACATCCCCCTCCCACTGAGCTCCTACCTCCCCACACACCTCCCTTACAATATACTTACCTCCGGTGGTCATATGCTGTCATCACCTATGGGCCGAGACACGTCTGCACTCTTCAAAGCTGAACCGTGAACTGAGGAATAAAGGTACATGCACCTTAATGTATTTTATAAAATGGGCAAAGGATTTCAAGCAATCTGATTGGTTGTTAGCCGTGCATTAGATGTGTCTAATGTACAGCTAAAACTAGAAACCCCATTTAGAATACACAAGCCCATTTTATAAGTGCAATAAGCCACTCTGGGACGTGCATTAGACAGCTCTAATGCATGGCTAGGGGACTGGCCACACTCGGCCTGTGGCCTCGTGCCTCACTACGTTCTCCTAGCCATGCATTAGATCTGTCTGATGCACACCCCATCATGTCTTGTTGCTTACTCAATGGTGTTTTGAACCTATGTTAACATATCTGCCATTTTTTGGAAAATTTGCACCAAATTTTCAACATGGCCTTTTTGAGACCCCACCTCATGAACACTGCAACTGTCATTTCATTAATTGGGCCTGGAAGGTGATTTCATGGTTGCAGTGCAAAAATCACCTTTCGGGACTGAATAATGAAATTTCACCACCAGTGTTCATGAGGTGGGATCCCAAAAAGGCTATGTTGAAAATTTGGTGAGAAAATTTATAAAAATGGTGCACGTTCATTGAAAGTTTTCTATGCATGCACATAACTTAGGCAATTTTCAATATTTTGACTCCAGATTTTCAACATAGCCATTTTTTCACACCACCTCATGAACAGTACAGCTGCCATTTCTCACATTCTGTCTGAAACGTATTTTTGCACCTGTGGCACAGAATGGCATTTTGGCATGGATTTGAAAATTGTCACCTATGGGGTTTATGAGGTGGGGTCATAAGAAGACTATGTTGAAAATCTGGGGTCAAAATATGAAAAAATGCCAAGTTATAACTAATCATTCATTGTACTTACGCCTCATTGTAATTTTGAAATGTTAAATATTTTTACTCTAGATTTTCCATATAGATTTTTATTACCACCTCATGCATGTCACAGCTGTAATTTTTCCAAATCCTGGTCAAAATGTGTTTTCGCACCTGTGGTGCGGAATGGCATTGCAGTTGCACAGAATTACATTTTGGTGGGAATTCGAAAATGTGCTGTACCAGGTACACGAGGTGGGGTAATAAGATGGCTATGCTGACAATTTGGTCACTGTTGTCCTATGCATGGAAGCGCAGGGCCCAGAGGGTCCTGTGCTTCCACAGCTATCTCCCTCTCTCTCTCTCTCTATATATATATATGTGTATATATATATATATATATATATATATATATATATATATATAAACACGCATCTATGGAGAGATGGGGACCCTGCACTCCCACAGTAAAATAAGGATACTATTACGCAATCTCAAAAAGTAAGGAAATAAGTTGCAAAAAACTTTGTTAATGTTCCAGTTAGGGTCAAAGTGACAAAAGTTGGGAAATGAGGCGTTAGGGTTTCCCTAACACCCCACGCGCCCAAACAAGGCAGGAGAGCAGGTGTGGGGTGTGTCTTAGGCTTCACATGCCTAACGCTCACCACATTTTCAATAATTCTACACATCTGACCTTATTTACAGATGGAATGGGGTGATCGTTAGGCTTCAGAGGCCCAAGGCACACCCCACACCTGCTCTCCTGCCTGGTTTGGGAGGGTGGGGGTGTTAGGGAAACCCTAACGCCTCATTTCCCAGCTTTTGTCACTTTGATCCTAACTGTAGCATTAACAAAGTTTTTTGCAAAATATGTATTTATACAATAGGGTGAACTAAAAACTCATTGCATAAAAACATATATTCTCACTGTAGTGTAATAAATGGCATTTATAACATGGGGTAGGAGCAGGGAGACAAGTGATTGGTGCAGGTCGATCATGTGACCGTAAGCTAATTCTCCATACATGCACAGCACGTAGAGACCAGTGCCTGAAAAGTAATTAATGAGTCCTCCAGATCTTCTTATGCCATTCCAAAATTATTATTGCAGGCGGCCACTGTTGTTCTTGCTAAGCGAGCATTGGCCACTGTGTGCCTTCCCACCTACCCATGTTGTGGACATCTGTAACCAAAACGATCAGTGTAGTCTGTTGTGCCTTCCCACCCACCTGCCCTGTGGATGTGCGTTAAGCAAGCAATCAGTGTAGGAAGGAGAAATCGCCGTCATCATCATAGTATTCTGCATTTCTTTTGTGCCCTAACCTGCTGGAACCGTTATCATCCTTGGCCACAAGCTGCGATGCTGACAGCGAGAGAAGGTGTACTTGTAGTCAAAGTATGAGGAGGGAGAGAGAAAGAGAGAGAGGCGCTGCAATGATGTGTTGCTTGCTGAGTCTGTTTCTCTCTCTATAGCTGTCTCCCTCTCCGTATCTCTCTCTCTCCCTCAATCACAACACAGTGTGTGCACTATAATATAGCAGTATTCACATCCTGCAGTGCATACCTCTCAACTGTCCCTGATTTTCAGGGACGTCCCTGATTTTGCCTCAGAATTTTACTCTGTCCCTCCTAAAATTTGTGTTTCCATGGCTAAACAGTGGAAATTGTTAGCACAAAATAATATCAAGCATTAAAGTTACAGACTTGTTCTTCTTTAGAAAACACATTTTACACTAAGCCCCATATTCTACCAGCTTTCTGGGTGGATATCTCTAATTTTGAAGCTGTGTTCCTGATTTTGGTCCTTTGTCCCTGATTTTTTTAAGCCTTGTCCCTGACTTGTGAGGCAGGAGGTTGAGAGGTATGCTGCAGTGAGATATGGACACGGAGCAGAGTCCAAGCTTGCTGCGTCTCTCTCTCTCTCTATCTGATGAACGGGTAGTGTACAGGGAGTGCAGCGTACCCGTACTTCACATGTCTCCCCACTGCCAGTTCCCTTTCTGCTCACAGTCCTCCCCCCACAAATGATCTTCAGTATCAGTGCTAGCGGTATTATCCAGGAGTCCATGGGCCCTGCTCCAAACCTCAGCTGCAATCCATGCTCTCCTGAAAGGGGCTCCTACATGCAGTCAGTGTTGAAAATGACAGCGGGAGACAGGGGAGCAGGTAAGGAATGACAGCGTTCCGGTTCTCTGTATAATCCTAAATGAATTGTTGTCCCACTGACACCATATCCAATATTGTCTCCATCGATGCCAGTGAGAGAGAGAGAGAGAGAGAGACAGACAAGAGAGTTGCCGCAGTTGACAGGAAAGCGGCTACCAAAGTGTTTTTCCCCATAGTGGTAGGGTAAAAAGACATTGAGTGCTTGTCACGCACATTACAGCAGCTGTTGGACACTGAGTATCGCATTCACTCTCTCCCTGTCTGTCTCTGTGTCTCTGTCACTGCTGACGGATGGCACTGTTTAACGGGGAGTTTTCCAGACATAGCAGATCACAGCAGCTGTGCTTCACAGTAAGTCACTATTCCTGTGATAGATTTCCTTTTTCTCAGTCTCTGTACTGCGCTTCTCTGGTCGGTCTTCAGGAGTGTCAGCAATGCATACATAACCCTATTGAGCAATGTCAGCAGCACAGTACCTGTAGTAGTGGCAGAACACATAAAAAAGATCCTATGTTTTCATGGATTAATTATGCTTTCCCATGTTTTTCCCACTCTGGTGATACCCCATGTTATAAGTGCAATAACCTGCTCCAGGGTGTGCGGTTAGTGGGGATTAATTAGCACCCCAGGCACTGTGAGGACACTCAGCCTGCAGCCTCCTGCCTCACAGCACACCTGGTTTGTTGATTAATCCCCAGTAACTGCACACCCTGTTGTGGGTTATTGCTTACTTATTCAATGGCTCATGCAAAACATCACTATTAGTGCAAAATAATAGCACGATTGAATACCATTGCATAACATGTATTACGCGACAGCGCAAAACCCACGTTATTCTGCATAAATGGTTACTTTTGCGTGATTCACCTCTAACAATAGGAGGCCCTACTGTATAAATGGAATACATAATGGGCAGGGGTGGAATATGGAAAATATCTGAACTCGTGAAGAGTGACCTTGGATACCACCACCTGTGCCACCGTTACGCTCCACTACTCATGAGGTATCCCAAGGTCACTCTTCACTCATTCAGATATTTTCCATCCCTGTCCATCATGTATCCCAGATATATATATATATATATATATATATATATATATATTATAGTATGCTTCTCTTTGGTGAGGCCACACCTGGAGTGCTGTTCCCAGTTCTGCAGTCCTCACCTCAAGAAAGACAGAGATAGGCTGGAGACAGTGCAGCACAGGGTAACAAAAATGATTCAGGGCCAAGAGTGCAGGTCCTTTGAGAAGCACCTCAAGGCACTGAACATGTACTCACTGGAGACTTGAAAGGAGAGGAGAGATATGATAGAGACCTTCAAATTCCTGAAGGGAATTAACAAGGTGAACTGTGAGGAACTATTTAGCTTGAATACTACTTCGCAGTCACATGGACATGACTGGAAACCGACTAGAGGGAGGTTCAGGAGGGATATAAGAAAGTATTATTGTACAGAAAGGGTGGTGGAGCCATGGAACAATCTTTCAGCTGATGTGGTGGGTGCTAAAACCATTGCTGATTTTAAGCACAGTTATGACAGAATGAAAGGTATAGTGGAGGCTCAGGGTGGCAGACACTGTGAAGAGAATGGGATGATGGATGTGGAGGGCTAGGACCCTTGAGGGACAGTAAGTGCCAGGACTAAACAGGGAACTCTGTCAGACTGGATGGACCACTGCTCTTTTTTTTGCTGTCATTGTCTATGTTTCTATGACCCACAGGGAGTCCGACAAGCTCAACATCACACACACTCAGGGTCACATTTATTTATGTGTTCATGCATTTTAAATTTGCCTCAGATAGATGGAATAGATAAAAAACAAAACTTCTGTGAGTCTCCAGCTGCAACATTACCCTCCTCTATGCCAGCTGTAATTTCTGTCAGTGTACCTAGAAGTGTCAGCAAGCATTTTCCTACCTAAACAGTATTTTCAAATTTGCAGGAACAACAAAACTGAATGTGCAAAGGTTCTGAATCTGCAACCCCTAAATGCTTAGCCTGCCTTTTACTTGTACAGTGTGCACAGTTTAATATGTGGTAAATGTAGCCCTGGGGCCCTCGAGGGGGGCTCACCAATATTCGGAGTCAGCCAGCCAGTGATGTTATTATTGCTGCTTGCTGCAGGGAAGGCAAGGGGAGGACTTTGGTGTTGGGGGACCCTAGGGGGAACATATCCAACTTCACCTCCTTCCCCCAGTATGTGCAGCAGGCTAAACTATTTTGGACCCGGCTCCCTTCAGAGTCAGCAGGATGGTTGCTACTGCTCAAAGAATCACGCTGGAAACAGCGGCGCTTCTGAACTGCTGCACTTTTATACAGTATCAGTGCCACAATACCTTCACGCTCCACATGGAAACAGAGGAGCACATCATCTCTCTTGCCTTGGACAGAACACAGTTTCAACATGAAACAATAAGAAAAGACAGTGTCCCAAAGCAAATAGTTAGTTTTGGGAGATGCAGGGCTTGCAAAAAAATAAAAAAAAAACAACCAAAAAAAAGTTCATTTTCATCCGAGGCAAAAGTCTTCACTCGTGGTTATCCTTGTCTTCTACCCCCATTACCTGATATATCAGCCTCAGGTGAACCCCTTCTACGACCAGGAGGAGAAGCCAATGACTGCTTTCACAGCCAATGTAAATGCTGCTCCTTTTTGTCCAGCAGGGGGTGCACAAATGCCCCATAGCCCCAGCCCTCCATCCCTTGGTGCCAAACACCTCAATTCCGTGATGCACCATGGCACTTGATCAGCTCTTATCTAGAAAAAAAAAACTACATTGTTTTTAAAAATGTAGTCCTTACTCCACTCTGTCCAGACATTTGTATGCATCTGAATATGGTTTTACTCACCTCACTTTAAAAAAATGAGGAGTACAGTACTCATCCCAAAAAATCCTATGTGGGGCCCTGTGCACCCTGCTTCCATCCAGTTTCATTCCATGGCCTGCAATTGAATCATAGTCTCGCAGCTGTTAGTGGGCAGTACTGCTGGGCCAGCACAGATTTTCTATTGTTTGTGAGAAGGAATGAACGATGACATCGTACTTTCTGACCCAGCCCAATACTCATGTCTTCCATCCCTCCAGATTTGTGAAATCTGTACTCTATTCATTCCCTTTTAAATGATTTTGTTTTGATTGATTGATTAATTGAATAACTGAACAAAAACACAAACTGTTATTACCCAAGAGGTAACAGAAGCAACTGATACACAAGTAATACAAATTCAAAAGAAAGACTAACATACTTATTAAATCAATGATGAAAACAGAAAAAAAACATATACTGTATACATGTATAAATAAATAGATTTCTTTGTGTCTGTCTCTCAGCTGCGCAGCAGTTGTGAACCGGAGATGACACTACAGCTATGGTATGCAAATTTAAGGATGATCTCACCTGAAGTGACTGCAAAGGATGAACTGCAAGTGCATAATGTGTCCGACTCTAAACTATAGGTACGTCTGAAACAATATTTGTTACTTCTGATGAAACAGAAAGCCCTGAACTCAGCATCTGGTACGAAGAACTAACATGGTATTTGAAGAACTGGCTTTGTAAGACATTCAAACAAGCAGATGTGTATCCGATGACATTTAAGTCTTCCTAACGCTAATGCGAATGAGATCATTTGCCTGTTTTAGTTATGCTGTTAACTGAAATATTACGTTGCTACATTGCTTCAGATAACAGGGAGCACACATATGCAACTTGCACTGTTTCTGAGAACAGAAGAAGCCTCTTTAATAGGAACTGCTTTATATCCCTACTGTACAAAATATTACAGTACTTAGAATGAACAGAATGATGGAGAAGGAAAAAATAGTAAAAGGAATAGCCCTGGCTGGGGCAGGGGAATTTGAGGAAGTTGATGAACAGTGGACAAAAATTAAGGAGGGTATCGAAAAGGCTACAAATCTGTGTCAGGCAGGTTAGCAATGACAAAAGAAAGAAGAGGTCACTGTGGTTCTCTAGGGAGGTAGCGGAAAAGGTAAGAGCAAACAAATGGACCTTTAGGAGATACAAGAAGACACAGAAGGAGGAGTACACAGTGAACTACCTGGAAAAACAAAAAGAGGCAGGGAGTGCAGTTAGGAAGGCCAAATCACAGTCAGAGGAGGATATTACTAAATCATTGAAGAATGGGGACAAGACATTTTTCAGATACATAAGTGATAAGAAAAAGACCGAGGCGGCAGGGCTAGTAAGGTTAAAAGGGGAAGGAGGGGTTTGCATGGAAGAGGATCACCAAAATGCAGACATACTAAACAAATATTTTAGTTTAGCATTCATGGTGGAAGGGCCAAGTAGGGGGCCAGTAATTAGGGACAAGGGCATCAAGGGAACAGGATTGGACACGAGCCCTTTCACAGTGGAGAGGGTACCAAGGGAATTGTTATGGTTAAGAGTGGATAAGACAATGGGACCTGATGGGTTGCACCCCAGGGTATTGAAGGAACTCAGGGAAGAGTTGGCTGCACCACTGAAAGCCCTGTTTAACCTATCACTGGTAACAGGGGTGGTTCCAGAAGATTGCAGGATGGCCGCTGTAGCCTCACTCCACAAAAGTGGAAGCAGGGAGGAGCCAGGTAAGTACAGGCCAGTCAGCCTAATGTCAGCAGTGGGTAAAGTTATGGAATCACTACTGAAGGAGAGGTTTTATTTATTTTTTATTTATTACTAGGATTACAATACATTTGAACCAGAGGTTCTTTTACGAAGGTTCCGCGTCAAGTACAAACAGAGACTGGGAGTAAAATACAGAAACAGGTAATACAGATGAACATAGAAGATAACATGAGTTAAACAATACATTAAAAGTACAATTATAGAAACTATTTACAGTTCATAATTAGGAATACATATATGCACAGGGTATTTACAAATGGATAAAAGGCATAAATACATTTGAGTAGGCATAAATACATATGTGGTTCAAGTAGAAGAGGGAAGAGGAGAGTGAGAGAAAAGAAATAAAGGCAGAAGTCAAGGATATGTGGGAGATACAGCAAGAAGCAGAAGGGTGGGGGTGGGCAGAAGGTTTATGGTGTAAGGCAGGGATGGAAGGGGAGGGGAGACAGGAAAAGAAGAAGTAGGATGGGGTTGGAAAGGGGAGGGAGGAGTGTAGGAAAAGCAAAGGCCTGGAGTGGAGGGAAAGATGGGGAAGAAGAGTGAGAGTAGGGTTGATGCAGTCTAAGATGACATAGTCAATATAGAGTAGGGGTTATGGGGGGTTTCGTGCTGAAGTCAGGGAAAGGAGAGGGAGAGTGCTCAAGACAGAGGCTCAAGTCTAGGACAATAGGAGCTAAGCTTGGGGGTTACAAGAGAGCACAGAGGGGTCAATTTGTTACAGGGGGCAGTCACAACTATTGAGAGAATTCAGGTGGTGATGAAGGCTACTTCTAAAGGGACCAAGAGTAGGGTGCCTATTGATCTCGGGGGGAGATTACTGATCCAGGAAACCTCTAAACCTAAAGGATCGCTGCCCCCGAGTGGTTTGGCAGAAAGGGACCTGGTATTTTGTCAGGGTGGATTTATGCATGTAGCGGGGGCTTGGTGCTGGTAGCAGAAGGGGCAGGGTGGTTGGTGGGGTTTGACCGAGGCTAATATTTTTAGCAAAAAGGCAAGACTGGTAGGTGACCCTACCTTTGAGATTTAACCAATGAGTTTGCGTATAGGGATCGCAGGTATGGGTGAACTTTGGGGCACCAGAGACAAGCCTACAAGCCTTATTGAGAGTCACATTGATTCTTTTCATAGCAGAGTCAGTGACAGCCCCATTGATAATTGGCCATAATCAATGACAGAAACAACAGAGCTTGAGACAGCGGTTCTGAGGGGTTCAGGGGTGAGGCAGTGCCGTTGTCTATATAAGGTGCAAATCCTAGCATTAATAGTTTTCGATATAAGGTTGTTATGTGAGGAGTAGGACAAGGAGCTACCTAAGGTTATGCCTAGATACTTAAATTCCTTGACTTGTTCAAGGGGGAGATTTTGGTTGTTAAGGATGGTTAGGGCGTAAGATTTGTATTGGTTATGCAGACTTGAGAAAAGCATCAATTTTTTTTTTATAGTTCATTAGTAGCTTATGATCTCCAAACCAATGTTCAATTGCTGCAAAACTTGTCTGGAGATCTTTGGTGAGTAGGGTGGAAAAAAAGGACAGCATCATCAGCGCACAGAATGATGTTGCCAGGGAAGGCTTAAAGGAGTGAACTGAGGAAGAGGCTGAACAATAAAGGTCCAAGGATGGAGCCTTGGGGGACGCCTGAGTTAACAGAGTGTGAGCCTGATAGAGTGTCGTTAATTTTGACTTGCTGTGTTCTGCCGCTAAGATAGCTGGAGAACCACTTGGTGACCTCAGAGGAGAGGTCTATAGTCTGGAGCGAATGCAGTAGTAGAGAATGGTTCATGGTATCAAAAGTCTTGGTGAGGACGACATAGATCGACCCCACCAGTTGGCCTCGGTCAAGTGCACAGTGCAGGAAGTCAGTGTATTCTAGCAAGGCGGTAGTTGTGTTGTACCCCTTCCTAAAGCCATGCTGCTCCCTGCATTGAATATTGTATTTGGTAAGGTATTTGGTCAGCAATGATATGCTCGAGTGCCTTAGAGAGGGGAAGAGGTGCCTGCACAGTGGTGCTGAGGGTTGAGGCGCTGGACGCTACACCTCGCACACTGGCGACCCAGGTTTGGGAATGAGCCCGGGCCACCAGGGGTCGGCAGGGGCGAGAGAGGATTGAGCATGTGAGGACTGCTCTCTCTATTGGGGAGGGAGGAGGGAGGGATAGCTGTCACCCGTTGATCACCCTCTAGCGATGGCTGGAGGGGGATACAGGTTGGGAAGATCAAGCCAACGTATGAGTCAACAGGGGTTGGGGGGACCAGGAAATTGAGCCTGGCAGGCTCGATGATGGCCTGCTCCCCTGGGAGCAGTCCTGGAGTCTGGATTGGGTCTCTGAGGGGAGGGAGGGAGAAGCTGGCAACCTTCCCCTGGCCCCGCCGTGGTGTGCAATCTACGGGGGAATTTCCAGGGCTGCCTAGTATGAGAGTGGCAGAGCTGGAAAGACAGTCCCTCCATTCAGAGGGCCAAAGCCGCCTGCCAGAGCTCAGAGGAGCAAAAACTGTATATGAAACAAAAAAAAAGAGGGGGGGGGGATGGAGATAGGGCAGTAGTTAGAGAGCTGTGCTCTATTGCCACTTTTATAGACAGGCATGACCAGAGCTGTCTTTCAGAGTTGTGGGAATTGTTTTTGGGAGAGGGAGATGTTGAAAAGAATGGTAAGGGGTTTAAGGATGGCGTCAAGGGTCTGGTGCAGGAGTTTAAGGTCTATGGTGTTGCTGCTGAATCTAGTTTTCCCCAAGACTCTTTGTAAGTATTTTTTTGCTTCTGGCATGGAGACTGTCTTGAAGTAGAAGGGAGGGGGTGCCCATGGCACTAAGTTGACTAGCAGGCTGCCTTAGGAAGTTAGGTGGAGTATACCGGAGAGGTTGGTGAAAGCATCATTAAGGATATCTGCACTTATTAGAGGGTCCTGTGAGAGAGCTCTGCTGACATAAATCGCATTGGGGGTGTTTTTGAGGGCTTACCATGAGGTCTTTAATGCTTTCTCAGAAACGCTTCCCATTACCTCAGGAGTCTGTGAGTTTGCACTTAAAGTATTCCCTTTTGGTGCAACGTATCTCCATGGTACAGGAGTTATGTGCTGCCTTGCAACATTGCATATCAGAGGGTCTCCAGAGTCATGAGCTAGGTGCCAGAGATTGTCCCCATCGCGCATCATTTGGATTAACGGAGGGGTGATCCAGAGGTTAGTTACTCCCTTTGCCTTACGCTTGTGGAGTGGAGCAAATAAGTTGCACCCTTTGTTAAAGCGGTGGCTAAAACAATCAAGGGCAGCATCCACACTATGGGCAGAGTCTAAAGAGGACCAGTCGGTGTGCTCAAGGTAGTGCTGGAGATGTTGAAGGTATCCTTTCTTAAGCATGCGCTGCATGCATACCTTGACAGGAGCCTTAGTGGCTTTGTTTGACCAGTGGCAGATGATCGGGGAGTGGTCGCTAAGTGAGTCTGATAGTACCTCTGTGTGGGTTATCCTGTCAGGGTGGAGGTTCATACTAAGGTTGAAAAAGGAGCTAGGAAGCTTATGAGGTTCTTAAGTGCCCCTGTAGTAGTCAGTTGTAATAACTGAGTTTATATCCTGAAAGAATTAAGCTGTCTAATAATATAATAATAATACATTCTATTTCTAAAGCGCCTTTCAATTTTCAAGGCACTGTACAAAACAAGTAATACAAGTCAAACATTATAATTCAATATAAAACACAGATAAAACTACAATCTCATCAACAGCTTAAACACAGTCAGTACTCCAAGAAGGCAATTTGATAAAAATGAGTTTTAAGCCCCTCTTAAATTCCTCCACGGAGGTGCACTCCTGCAACTGACGGGGTAGAGAATTCCAAAGAGTGGGAGCAGCATAAGAAAAAGCTCTACAGCCAGATGAATTTAGACTCACTCTTGGAATCTCTAGCAACCCCTCGTTGGCTGAGCGGAGCGATCGGCCTGGGCAGTAAAGAGCCAGAAGATCTTTCAGATAGGCTGGACCCTGATCATGTAGGGATTTGAAAGTCAGTAAACAGACTTTAAAGGTGATCCGCCACCGAACAGGAAGCCAGTGCAGATCGCACAGCACCGGGGTAATGTGACAAGACCTGCTTGTCCCAGTCAAAACCCAGGCTGCCGTGTTCTGCACAAGCTGAAGGTGGTGGATTTCAACCCCAGAAAGCCTAAAATACAGGGAGTTGCAGTAGTTCAAATGTGAGGACACGAAGGCATGGACCAACATTGATAACGTGTCAGACGGAACAAGGTGCTTCACTCTAGCGATATTCCTAAGATGATAAAAGGAAGTCTTGATGACTGCTGACACCTGTGACTGTAGTGCCAGCCTGTCATCCAAGATAACCCCTAGGTTACGCACCCATTCGAAGGTCGGAAGTGACACACCGCCAAGAAAAATTCCTGAGGGTGCACCAACAGGTGGCCCCTCTATCCCACAGCCCGGATCCACGACCAAAACTGCTGTCTTTTCTGAGTTCAACTTCAGCCAACTAGAATCCATCCAATCCTGGATTTCTTTCAGACAGTTGTTATACACCGGGAGAGCTCCATCCTGGTCAGGAGCGAAAGACAGGTATAGCTGGGTATCATCTGCATAGCAGTGAAACCTCAGCTCATACCATCTTACAATGTCTCTAAGGGGCAGCATATACACCGCGAATAACATGGGAGACAGCACAGAACCCTGAGGCACCCCACACAATAAAGGAGTTGGGCCAGAGGAAAAAAAAACCGACACAACTCTTTGTGATCTCCCAGTGAGGAATGAGGTGAACCATGGGTGGACGATTCTCGATATTCCGCAAATCTGCCTCAGGCGTGCTAACACCACCACATGATTCACAGTGTCAAAAGCTGACGAGAGATCAAGAAGAACTAGAATAGAACGTCTCATCTGGTCTCTCGTCCTCAGGTGTTCATTAAGCACCCGAACCAGAGCAGTCTCAGTGCTATGTCTTTTACGAAAACCGGATGTCGTTTAAATCCATTTTCTGTTTTGCTGATAACTAGTTCAAGTAGAAATTTCTTCCATGGATTAACAATCCTCAGAGTATAGAAAAATGTACAATTTGCATAATTAAACTTTCTGCCAGATAGTTGGAGGGGATGACCTCTTGTATTAAAGGAATCATTTTTAAACTCAAAGCCTAGTTCTGTTAATAAATAAGGATCCTGGATTATATCACACATTAGAAGGTCACCTCTGAGGTGTCATGTGGTGTGGGACATGAGGTTCAGAGAATTAATTCTGTACTCACTGGGCTGATTATGTAAGCCGACTATGTGTTTGGTGAACCTTCTTTGTACCTTTTCCAGTAAAAGGTTCTCAGATTTCTTAAACAGACACCAGAGCTGTGACACATGTTCCAGGTGAGGCCTGGCGTATGCCCTATACAGAGGCATCATAACCATGGGGTCCCTAGATCTTATGTTTCTTTTTATCAACCACATGACTCTGTTGGTTTTACTGATTGCCTCATTAATCTGTCTTGAGTGACCCAAATCATTGGAAATAAATACCCCAAGGTCCTTTTCATTCGTAGTAGTTTCCAGAATAGGGCCCTCTAAATTATACGTATTTGTGGATTACGAGCACCTTGATGCATTACTTTGCATTTATTAGTGTTAAGTCTCATGCCCCATGTGTTAACCCAGTTTGATATTTTATTCAGATAATTTTGAATGGTCTGTGACTGCGCAGAACTTAAACAAGGGCCACCGATTTTAATGTCATCTGCGTATTTTACCGATGATGAAATACAGTTCTTGGTTAGGTCTGAAATTAAGGCTTGGGACAAACTGGGACCCAATACGGAGCCCTGTGGAACCCCACTAGTAACCCGACCCACCTCGGACAAGGATCCTCTGATGAGAACTCTCTGAGATCTCTCCTTCAATCAGTTACTAATCCAACTTACTAAATTTGTATTAATATTAAAGGTGTGTAATTTTGATAAAAGGGCCCAATGAGGCATGAGCCTTACTGAAATCTATGACTATGATGTCAAAGGGTGTCCTGCAGTCCACGTTTGAACTAACCTGTTCATAAAAACACATAAGGTTTGTTAGGCAGCCCCTTCCCTTTTTGAAACCATGTTTTTCCATGTCCAGATCATGAAGTACTGGAGTAACTAGGTCCTTAATTAAACTTTCAAGAAGTTTACGGATAGATGAAGTCAGACTGATAAGCCAGTAGTTTTCCCAACTGTTTCTGGGTCCCTTTTTGTGTATGGGAACCATGTGTGCTATTTTCCAGTCATCTGGAACAAAGGACGACATCAGACATCCTTCAAACAATAATATTAAAGGGTGAACAAGACAATCCGACAGAAGATGTAACAGATGACCAGCTATATCATCAGGCCCAGGGCAGAATTTCCCCTTTAAGGATTGTAGTTTATCATATAGAGATTTTTCAGAAATTCTGATACGGTCATCTGAAACAGGTGTAATATTTGAACTACTATGTTGTGCATGAAACACCTCACAAACATTTTTATTAAAAATCTCTGCCATTTCCTTAGGTTCATAAATCTGCTGATTATCCACTAATAAGGGACCTACCTGGCATAGGTGATGAAAAGTCAAGGAATGAGCTGGTCCCAGTTCTGCAGTTGGTCCAAGTAGGGATAGTAACAAGTTGAGGGAGGTTAACAGCTGCAATGGCGTCCTTGAAGGGGTCAGCTTCAGGAGCCAGCCAGTTGGTGTTAAAATCAACTGGTACAATAACTTCGGAGTTAAAAGGCAGGTCAGCTAAATAACTAAGGACCAGGTCAAAACTTGTACTTTGTTCTTGGGGAGGGATATAAACAGAAAGTATAGTGATAGATTTTCCATTGTGGCCAAATATGGCCTTAATTTGTGACTTGTTGGTCTTTGATGGGTTGGGTAGAGCTTGCCACTGTACACGTCTTTTAAGTACAGTGCACATCCCACACTTTTTTTACCCATCCTGTCTAATCGAAACAGTGTGTAACCTGCTATCAAGATCGCAGTGTCTGGGATTTTAGAGGACAACCAGGTTTCATTAATGGCTAGCCAGACCCAAAGATCATCTATCTTAGGCAAGATGCTGCGGATATTCATGGAGGCTAGCTTAAGTGAACATTTACTCCAATTGAAGTAGGGATCTGGCTGGGGCGGGCCAGGGTTGGGGTGAATATTCCCAGACAAGAGGAGGAGAAGTAGGAGAAATCTATAAAGGTGGTACTGTCACAACCAATGTCCAGAACGTAGTTTGGGTCGAGAAGGCCGCTCATATGAGGATACTATGGGGGAGATGTAAGGAGGTGTAAGAAAGGGTACTGTAAAACAATGGGATGGCTAGTGCCACAGCTAGTTGTTACTGAAGATATAGGGGGGGCAGATCTGGGAAGTGCTTAGGGGATTAGTGCTTGATGTTAATTCCTCTGCACTCGCTACAAGGTTGCAGGTAGGGAGGCATGGGACATTAGGTAAGATGGGAGGTAAAAGCATGAGAAGAAAGGTAAGCCCCAATAGGTGTTTGGTAGGCAACATGGTGTCAGGACAGTGGTGCTAGTGACCAGCAGTTATCAGCAGAAAGGTAAGTAAACAAGGTAACAAAATAAAAGTAGAGGTGGAGGTGGAGCAGTAGTGGTGGGGACTACGGAGCTTAGGGGAAGGGATGGTTGGTGGAATACTGTGTGGCAAATGGACTACAAGATCCGAAGCAGCATGGCTTCAATGGGGGTAGGGCTAGTCAGACAAACTTGATTGAGTTCTTTGAGTGGGTTACTAAGATAGTGGATCAGGGAGGAGCAGTTGACATGGCCTACCCAGACTTCAGCAAAGCCTTCAACACCGTTCCCCACAGAAGGTTGGTGAACAAGCTGAGTAGCCTTGGGGTGGGTCCTAATGTAGTTAGATGGATAGAGAGCTGGATAGAAAACAGGAGTCAGAGGGTGGTGGTAAATGGTGTTCACTCAGGGGAGGGCAAAGTGAACAGTGGTGCACCATTGGGGTCAGTACTGGGCCCAGTCCTCTTCAATGTCATTATCAGTGACCTTGCAGAGAGACTAAAAGGGAAGGTATGCCTGTTTGTGGATGATAAAAAAAAATCTGCAACAGAGTAGACACACCGGGGGTGTGTGGATAGTATGAGAGAGGATCTAAAGAAGCTAGAGGAATGGTCACGAGTCTGGCAGCTGAGCTTCAACACGAATAAGTGCAAAGTCATGCACCTGAGGCACAGCAACCTGGTGGCAAAGTATCAAGTAGGAGAGGAAGAGCTGTCAATAACAAAACAAGAAAGGGATCTGCGGGTAATCATATCTAATGACCTGAAGGTAGCTAGACAATGTGACAAGGTGGTGGGAAAAGCAAACGGAATGCTTGCATGCATAGGCAAGGGTGTCACCAGCAGGAGGAGGGAGGTAATGCTACCACTGCATAAATCATTGGTGAGACCTCGCCTCGAGTACTGTGTCGAGTTCTGGAGGCCGCACCTCTGGAAGAACATAGACATAGTAGAGGCGGTTCAAAGGAGGGCAACCAAAATGGTGCAGGGCCTTCATTGGAAGCCCTATGAGGAAAGGCTCAAGGAACTAAGCATGTACTAACTGACGGAGAAAAGGGAGAAGGGAAACATGATAGAAACATTCAAATATCTCACGGATATAAACAAAGTACAGGAGGGGAGCATTTTCCATTGTAAAAGGTGCTTAAGGACAAGGGGACATTCTATCACTCTGGAGGTGGGGAGGCTTAGTGAAAATGTAAGGAAGTTCTTATTCACAGAAAGGGTGGTGGATGCTTGGAACAGCCTCTCAGTGGAGGTGATGGGGGCAGAGACAGTAGGAATAGGCATAAGGGGATCTTAGAAGCTAGGCAAGAGTGGGGGAAATCTGTGGCCAAGTAAGGTCTGAGGTGGCACTGTAGGCAGGGGAAAATTGGGCAGACAAGGTGGGCTAGGTGGGCCTTATCTGCCATCAACTTCTATGTTTCTATGTAATATATATTTTTTTGTTTCTATCATGACCATAATACTTGGGAATGACTAATTCCTAGTTACCCTGTAGTTATTTCAAAACAGGAATTTTCCTTAGTGTGCTTCATCTACACTAGGATAGGATGCCTGACACCAAGAACTTGGGATAAATCCCAATACTGTCACTCTAGTGCAGCATGAGGGGAGTGCTGCACTCCTGAGGTACTGTCTTTTGGACAAGACGTTAAACCAAGGTCCTGTCTGCCTGTTCTGGTGGTTGTTCAGGTGGACATTAAAGACCTCATGATACTTCTTGAAAGGAGATGGGGAATTTCCCCCGGTGTCCTGGTCACATTTCCCCCATTCACTAAAAACAGCACCAACAGCCTAATTTGATTTAATCCGCATGTGTATCCCCCAACCACACGAGGCTGAAAATAAGCAGAATTGCCTGGCCCTCCTTTCATGATCAACAAAAACTAAATACATCTAAATTACTTAAAAATAAAGCACTATATTCCATTTTAAAGTAAAGGTGGGCAAGCCAGGAATTTTCCACCTAGAGCCGAGCCAGGGGTCTGGCTTGACTCTACGAGACAAAACATGAGTCAAGTGCTTGCTACTGCGGGCTGTTCTCCGCATTGGAGTTGAATATTTCAGACATTACACTAACTGGTCGGGCTGACATGTATACTTTGACCATAACTGCCTCGGCTTTACCTTGGCTCTCAATTGCTTATAGAGGACGAGCCAAGCCTGGCACTGAGCTCGAGCCAGGCTTGAGTCTGCTCTGGCTTGCCCACCTCTGTTTTAAAGGAACACTAGTTCAGCTGTAGCTGTTGTCTTTCTGTGGACAGTACAGGTTGTTTAATACAAGCTGGTGGTACAATGACAGATCTTGAAAAGTTCCTGGATGACTGAATATAGGAAAAAGGTGTAGGAGGCAGTATAGTGCAGTGGTCTAAGGCTCTGAGCTGCAAATCTGGTGACATCCAGCAGACCAGACCTGGGTTTGAATCCCACAGCATACTGTGTGACCCTGAGCAAGTCACTTAACCTCCTTGTGCTCCCAGGTCGCTCCTGTAAAAAAGCTTCCAGCTTAGTGTGCTATACCTGGTTAAACAACTAAATAAAAAAAAAATAAAAAAAAGAGTTCCTTTTCACTGTACTAGCCGAAATAAGAGTGGAAATGTACAATGTGTAACTGATTTAACAATTTCTCAATATAAAAAATAATCCTAGTGAAAAATAACTTGTAAAACTCTTTTTTAAATACACTTTATTCAGATAATATTACAGCATCAGACAATGTTCTTTTCATACCTCACTATTTCAGCCTTCTGTTTGAATCCTTTTCTGGCAGATTATGTCATTTAACAGAAACACATTCCTTCAGTTAGATAAATGTAGTCTATCAAGCTTTACCTTTCAGTACCCAGTGTTTTGTAAACCAACCTCAACATTCCAAGGATACTGATAAGTGGTCTTGCTAAACATGCCTTACACATAACTTCACAGATAGGAATGTTTTGCGTAATATGTAACATAATCTTGGTTTTCATTTTCTTTAGTTGAAAATGGGCCTGACATTGGGAGTCTTCCAAGACTCAAGGAACACCACTGAGGAAGTAAGACAGGACACAACAGCGACTATGAACAAGGAAGAGCTGAATGTGAGTGGCGGGGGAAATGATGATGCCCACGGGAGGCTTGCAAAGAAGGATGAAAGCACTGCAGCAGCCGTGGATGGCCCAAAGGGGAATAATTATGAAAATGGAAATGATGACTTCACTGTAACAAGCAAACAGAATGAAGAGCTGTGCAGTGAAAAACAAGCTGTGAAGTCAGGCAACAAAGCTCCTTATTATGAAACAGACAAAAGCATAACCACAGATACTTCTGATTCCCTAACCAGTCCACGAAAGGAAAAGGAACCAGAAGAAGCTTCTGCTCTCACTGACAATAATCTTTTGCCCCTTTTGAAACAGGAAGATAACTTGAAGTGGGTCCCTGAAGGGGTCAAACCCAAAGAGATCAATTCTGTTGACAGTGCTCTCTTAGTTGGGCAGAGTGATACAGGAAACCTACTGGATGCTAGTAGTACAGTTATGATAGAAAGAATGGAACGCCCATGCAGCTTGGGGACATCGGAAAATAAAACTGATGACAACAAATTTGCTTCTAAGGATAAAGTCAGTGAGGCTGACAGCTTGGGAAATGAAAACAGTGAACAGAAGGTGATAGCTGAGGTACAGTGTGAATCAAAAAGGTCACCAGTACCTGAAGGACTTGATGAGATGGACCCCAGTAAAAGACTGCTGGAAGAAAGGTCAAACAGGATGACAACAGAAGATGTTTTTTTGGCTGAAAGCCAACATCTAGCAGAAAAAGAAAACACAACTATGAAAGATCATGGAACCCAAATGCAAACAGAAGAAACTGATGAAGCAGCGAAAGGAGAAAAGTTGGAAACCAGGTATGAACAAACAGTTTCAACGAGTGATAAAAATGTCACAGTGCCTCAAACAGTCAGTTGTGTAGAAGGAAAACAAAAGACTGACTTGAGCCAAGAGAGTGTGCAGGACCAAGAACAAATTAAACAAGGCTTGAAGGATGGAGAAGATTCTCCACTTGGGTCAGTTGCAAAGCACTTAACTGATGTCCCAAGTGACACAGCTGATCAACAAAAATGTACCGAGATTCTTGATGTGAAAGGGAAAGATTGCCATCTGTCCAAAAGTGAGCAAGTGGCTCAGAGTAAAGAAAGTCAAAAGAAAGAACCAAATAAAAGTGAAGAGGCAGCAAAGGGGGACAACAGAATTACAGATGGAAATGGCATTGCCCATGATGGTATATTTGCTAATAAAATCATCAGCACTGCTCACAGTGGCAAGGCTAGTGCTCCTAACCAAAATATTACAGAAGTTGATTTACCCAGTCAAATGTCAATGACTGTCAAACCAAGTTTGAATGACTATTGTGAAGCACAGTTAGAGATGCTGCGGAACTCGGCTGCAGCCAACCCAAAGAGCGAGCCCCCCGATGCGAATCAAGAAATGCCAACTATTCCAGTTAAAGAGACTAGAAAGAATGAGCAGGGAAACAATCAGGAGGCCCACCTTCAGAAGGATAAGATGCAGAAAATTAGAAAAAAGAAAGTGGACGGGGAACCAATTAAAGTTGCTGATGTAAAGAAAGCATTTGATAAAAAAGAGCCCTCCAGTAACAAAGTAAGGCCTGCCCAGGAGACGCATGCAAAAGGTAAGTACAAATATGAATGTCAAGTTCTGCCTCTGCCCCACCATGGGTCTTAGAGACAACCACTTTGAAGGTATAACTGTTCAAACACATTTTTGCTGGAATATTGTAAGCTGGATTTACAGAAGTCTTGACCTAGGCACAATTTCTGATTTTGGTTGTGACTGCATAAACATTAATGCACCAACAAGGCTGGCCTGCTGGTGCACCAGTAGTGCTACCATTCATGATGCTGGTGACCCAGGTTCGGGAATGGAGCAGGGGTTGCTAGAGGACCAGTCGGGGGGGGGATGGATTGAGCAGCCTTTGCACACTTGCCAACTCCGGGGGGGGGGGGGTTGTGTACTTGGTGCTGGATTCCTGGGTGACCACAGGATGTCCTGCTACTGACGACCAGCTAGATCCTGCAGCAGGGAGGTGTGTTGGGCACCTGACGTGTTCTCACTGCATGCCACACCTCCCACAATTCCAGGAAAAACAACACTGTTGGGCGAGCTTGATACCGCCCACCTCGTGCTGCCACCACCCTGTAGCTAGCCCAGGGACACCTGTCCAGACACCAGGCATGGCACCTGAAGGGGTACAAAAAAATGAATACAGCAAAGTGTGTGACTGCTATTTTTTCAAACATTTTGGAGCCTTTGCAACAGTTTACCTGCTTTGTGGCAAAATATGACACATGCATCATTTTCAGAATGCAACTTGCAGTATTTGTGATAAGATGTTAGACAATGTTTTACATAGTGAAATATTTTTACATAAGTATGCTATATAGATAACTAAATACATTCTATTCAACAATAAAATGTTCATATGAAAGTTAAAATAAAAAACCTCACACAGGCATTTCATAAATACCAAAAGAAACAAAAGTACATCAAACTAAGAAAAACAGCTTTGGTACTCTAGGAAAATGTAAACTTTTTTCTTTTCCCTTTGTTTTTCTTGATTCCCCATCAGCTCCCACCCCAATGACTGGTGTTGCTATGGCAGCACCTCTCCTCTGGCCAGGATGAGAGGTGAGCAGGTACCTTTACAGCTAGCACCAATGTCCCTCCTTGGACATCCAGTCAGTGAGGGGGTGAATGCTGGGTGGTCTGTGTCCTCCAAAACCAGGAGCCAGTGTCTCCCCTCCATGCCGCTCTTGTCCCACTCCCAGCCCCAGTGTGGGGTTCCTGGTGTCAAATGCAAACCCAAGTCTTCTGGCACGGCATGGTTTCGGCCCAGTAATGCACATTTTGCAGAGATTTTTCAGCATTATTGTTATGAATTGAAGGTTGAACTGATGTGTGAAATGTAAAAATGTATTTATTAAAGCAATTGTTAAAATGTTTTTTGTTATCCTTTAGTTAGCCTCCTTCTACTGACCAGCCCCAGTTCTAACCTGGTCCTCTCAGTCCCATTATTCACCTTCTCTAGGGCTTGCCTCTCCATTTGAGTGCCCATGGATTAGCCCCCCATGACGGGGCAATCCTAACCCCTCCAGAGCACAATCCAGATCCTGGAGGAGGTGCCTAGTCAATGGTGGGGGACTAGTGGAGTATCATTTTTCATCTGGCCATGGTTGGGAGTTGTTCTTCCTGGTTTTCCCCCCAAGGGGTGGCCAACCTTGCGATGACGCACATGCATGCAAGTGGTGGCACGTGTGTGCATATCAGTGTCTGAGGGCAGGCCCTCTGTTAAGCATGCATTCTCACTGTGCCACCACCCAGCTTCCAATGGGTGGCAGGTAAGCAGTGGGACACTGTGTCGTTCCCCCCCCCCACCCCGAGGAAGGAGAGCTGTTCTTGGGATGTTCAACCCCTGAGCCACCCGAGTCAGTTCCCAAACCCTGGTTCCCAGTATAACAAATGACAGCACTACCACTGTGCATTCTGAATTATTTTGTATTCTGTACGGTCTGTTTTTGTTGTTGTTTATAATTCATCTACCCAGGATAGCATAGCTGAGATGCAACATCTTGTTTCCAGTGGGGGTCCTGCTTCTTTCCATTTCCACAGCAGGGTGGACTGCAGCACAGAGAGGTTAAGCGACTAGCTCAGTCTCACACAGTGAGTTTTTCACTCTAGTTGGGTCTGAGTCTGCAGTCAACTGGTTTCTGGTGCTGTGTCCACTGGACCACACTACCTCCTAATCTGCAAGGCAAGAACTTTTGGGGTGAAATGTTCTGCAAAGATATGCCAGCAACAAGGAAAGTGATCTACTTCACACTGGAAGACAGAAAAACAGCTGGTCTGACACCAAATAAAACTGACAAAATTATGATGAAATGAGCAAATCCCCACTGTAACGCAAAGTATTTAGGAACATACTGACTAATATTACAAATGGAATTACTTTTTTTTGCTCTGTCGTTCCAGGCTACAACTGTGCTGCTTATATTATTCATGCCATACCAGTATTTGTTATATTACTTTGCCAAATAAAAACTTCAAACATGAATCTTGGTTTTCTGTGCATTGCAGCTCTACAGTGCCTCCATGTGGATGGTAAAATATTTTCCTTTTTTTTCCATTACTCTATACACCTTTAGAATAATCTTCACCTCTAACCCTCTAATTGCTTTTGTCCTAATTACATGCCCTCCTTGCCTCTGCAGTATCCTTTCAGTACTGCCGTGACCATGCAGTGTTTCAAATATGCCCTCACTAGTTCCCTGCACAGCGGAACTATTACTTCATCTGCCCTCACTAGTTCCCTGTACAGTGGAACTATTACTTCATGTGCCCTCACTAGTTCCCTGTACAGTGGAACTATTACTTCATGTGCCCTCACTAGTTCCCTGTACAGCAGAACTATTACTTCATGTGCCCTCACTAGTTCCCTGTACAGTGGAACTATTACTTCATGTGCCCTCACTAGTTCCCTGTACAGTGGAACTATTACTTCATGTGCCCTCACTAGTTCCCTGTACAGTGGAACTATTACTTCATGTGCCCTCACTAGTTCCCTGTACAGTGGAACTATTACTTCATCTGCCCTCACTAGTTCCCTGTACAGTGGAACTATTACTTCATCTGCCCTACTTGCTGATTCTTTTTTTTGTGTTATTTCTTTTACCTCCTATGTGCTCCACAGCAGCCACTCCTTCGGGCTTGCCAAGACTGACCTCCGACCCATCTGTCCTCCGAGCCTCCACTCAAATTGCAGCCAGCCCCCAGGGTAACCCGGCGTAGCCCTTTGCCAGATGGGTCCCCCTCCTCCTAGGGGGAAAGCATCAGCCAAGGGGGGGTGGGAGCAGACCAGCGCAACACTTGGCCCTGGGGGTGCTGCTAAGGCGGAGAGCTCGAAAGGACCTAGATGGCCTCAGAGAGCTGGGCAGTCATCATCCGGTTGCCGTGGAATGGTATTTCCACTTTTCCAATTGATCCCTCCTGCGTGCATTTTGCAGTGCTCTTGGTCTCCACCAGAGGCCGCTGCAGCACTACGACAACCCACTACCCACCCCAGGAGAGGAGAGCAGTCCTATGGATGCTCGATCCTCTCCCACCCCTGCCAGCCCCTGATGTCCCAAGTCCATTCCCGAACCTGGGTCACTGGCGTGGGCCGAGGTAAGGTGCCATCATCTCAACCCTCTCTGCCACAGGGCCAGCTCCACTTGCCGATTCTTAATGCAACCCAATGTATGTTTAGCCTTGCTTACTGCAGCCCCATATTGCTAGGAGTTCCAGTTCTCTCTCTCTCTTTTTCTTTGTTTTACAATTTTCTGGCCAGGAAAGGCAAACTGAGCTGAAGCTCATTTTCAGGTGCATTCAGGGAGCACAGTGAGGTTAAGTGACTAGCTCAGGGTCAAACAGTATGCAAAACAAGATTGCAGGAATCAAACCCAGGTCTGCTGGATGTATCAAGCTGGTTCACAGCTCAGTGCTCTAACCTCTAAGGCCTAGAGGTTAGAGCATTGAGCTAGACTCTAGGCTATACTGCCAGCCCATCTATTATCCCCTCCAAGACCCTTTTCTTGCCAGCTACTTCAAGCAGTGTAAATTTTTATTTATATTTCATACACTTTCATTTTGCACCTTGGTGAATAATGTGTACCCCTCAACATTAAGCATCTTCTACCACACATCTGACTAATTTATTTATTCATTTGTTTTCTTGTTTTTTGCTTGGTAACCAGGTAAGGCCACGAGGCACAAGTGCCTGTTTTCAGAGGCGAGCCAGGAGCAATGGGGAGGTTAAGTGACTTGCTCAGAGTCATATAGTATGCAAGTGGAGGTTGTGGGAATCAAACCAAGGTACTTTTCAAGCTCATTCATAGCTAATTAATCTAACCCCTAGGCTATACTGCTAGCCCCATTTAAAGTTTTGTCCAAGAAGGCTCACTGATTAGAACCGTTTTCTACTGCATCTGGGTGGGAATGGGGATTCCAGAAGTAAAAGGAGGGATAGCAAGGTAATACAGTAAATCATACTGTAAACAGCAAGCGTAAACACAAAACATACTACAAACACCACATCTACAATAATTACAGGATAACAGTATAGTAGAATTCAGTGACAGATGATAGCTAATAATGCCAGCCAAAGCAACACAATGGACAGACCCAGTCCTATAATGCACCTATCGCAAGAGACAACCACTAAGGCAGAAGAGAAGGGGGCCAAGGGGAAAGAAAGGCACTAGTTATGGGGCAGGAGTGAGAAGAACACCCAGAACAATGAGCTGAAAGAAAAGGGGAGGAAGTGGAGGAGGAGTGGAGTGAAGTAGGAAGGTTATTCCACTGGAAGGGACAGTGAGAACAGAATTCAGCCTGCCAGCCCAAATAAGGCTTGACAGCAAGAGATGTCCAAGGAATGGTAGTCAGAGGATATGAGGGAGTAGGAGGAAAGGAGAACAGGTGACAGGAGGGAAGAGCTGAACAAGTATTTATTATCTTCTGATGCTTAACGAACTTCTGATGCGAAACAAAGAGATTTTGTACTGCTACAGGAGAGACTGAAATGCTCTCAATGCATTTAAAGTCATAAGATGAATGAAAAATAAGTTGAAAACTACACCGTTACTAATTAAATAATGTGTAGTTAAACCAAAATTTAGAAAAAGTTGAAAAATATTTGTTGTTAATTTTTTTTTAAATCTTTTTTAAACCATCATGTATCAATACAAAAATAGTATTGATACAAGGCGCTTTTACACGGGACGTTCATTCCCTGAGGACTCCTTGTTCCGCTCGGTCTGTTGCAGAGCAGATTGCCTTTACATGCTGCGACCTATATCACTATAAGTGGTACAGATCAACTCTAACATTACCCTTTTTGTGCCGGGTACAGGCAATCCACTCTGAAACAGCCAAAAAAGCACATGATTCCCTGTTGTCCTGGCACCAAAATGAGTGGCAGGTCACTATTACGTGGCCTGGCGGAACGGAAAGAAACTCTGTGAACCCAGGAAATCAGGGAATGTGGAATTGGTGAATGTTCAGTTCTCTTGCGGAACCAATCGAATGTACATGGCAAAAAGGTAATGCTACAGCTGATCTGTACCACTCATTGCGATACAGATCTCTGCATGTAAAGACACCTGCAGTCTGTCTATACAAAAAATAGTTTTGACACCATGGCCCGTTTACACTACATGATCTGCGCTGTTAACAGAGGTGCAGATGAGTTGCTTTGGTGCAGGTCAGGCAGTGTAAACTGCTTGGGGAGGGTTGGAGGTGGTTCCGCTATGGCACAGGATGATCTGGTTTTGTCGGGAGCAGTTCTCTGTGGGCATCTAAACACGCTGCTCTGCCTGCAATGGTGCAGCCCTGCAACACAGCATACCACACTGAACTGTCTTCCCTCCTACAGCGGATAGCACTGAATTTCACTGAAGAATACTGCTTAATGTTCATGTTCATGTCTGCCTGTGCCACCCTTCTGCTCTATAACCCCACTGTAAAACCTGTCAATCCCGTATTTACTGCAGCCCTTTTGGTCATGTGCTTTCTGGCAGACTATAAAAGATTTACATTTGTCTGGTATATATATCACATACAGGTTAAGCAAAAGCTGAAGCCCTGGCCCTGAATTTATTTTCCAATAAGGCTTTGTTGTGACATCAGGTCTCCCTGAGAATGGCTGCTCAAATAACTGTCATCCAAGCTCACACACTAAACTTTTTAAAGACTTTTCATCTGTTATGACAAATATTACACACACAGCCAGTGATCAAACTGGAATAAAAAAAAAAATAGATACTGCTATGGAAATGCCTAGGATGAAATGGAGCTTTGTGCTCTGCATGGGTGTCATTTTGTCACCAGCAATTAGTTCCCCTGATGACAGAGAACTGCGAAGGATGCAGTACAGTGGGGCAAGCTGGTCCCGAAAGCCGGCAGCTGGGGTCTGTTTCC
The DNA here is from genome assembly GCA_016271365.2 of Neoceratodus forsteri. Lineage (NCBI taxonomy): Eukaryota > Metazoa > Chordata > Ceratodontiformes > Ceratodontidae > Neoceratodus > Neoceratodus forsteri. Next base: position 188,733,403 of record JADMNL010000027.1, read on the forward strand.
AGGGTAGGAGTAGCAAGGCATCAGTCTCGGGACAATTATAATACTCAGATACAGACCCACGGGATGGGCAGCAAGGAAAGCCCCAGCATTCAGCTTGACCCTGCTGAGTCCAGAAAACAAGCCAATACAACAGAGCATCCAAGTCAGCACTCATGGATGCTGATGACCCTTCCCAATCTGCTCACACCCGTTAACTGCCTGCTAAAGCTGGAAAGGAGGTGAGGTCCCTAGTAGAAAGGGCTGTCTGTGCTGCTGGGCACACCATCCCGCACCCCAACTGTAATTTGACTGAAATACTGTTCACTCACACTGATGCAGGGGGCTTGAGTGTAAACCCAGAGCAGCATCACAGCAGTCTGAACAGCACAGCCTGCACGCCAACGCAAACCTGCAGGTTGTGTAACTACACCAAAACTATTTCCCATCTTTTGGCTGTGTCACATTACAACTAAATAACATATACTGTATTGATAATATACTGAAAAAGCAGGTTAAAACAGTATCAATACCTACAGAATAGTGTAGACACATAAAAACAGTATTGACAGAGCTAATTCTTAATGGCTGGACTCCAAGTGTCCCTTTATAAAGAAATTAAGTTTATAGCCCAACAATTGCAAAGTTATGCCTTTTAAAAGATTGCCTCTTTAAAATGGGTCTTTGGAATTATTAGGACTAGAATTTTTTTTTTTAAAGAAAGGTTGGAGTAAGCTAAGTTGAAATCTCAATATTACTTCAGTTACCATACATTGATATAAAAAAACATAAAATGCTTCACTACATTTTTAAAATCCTGTTTTTTTTGTTCATTGTTTTTTGTTGATGTTGTGTAGAGCTGTTTACTTTCCCTGTCCCCTGGCTCACCACAATTGTGCTGGCCACTCCTGCAGCCCCGTCACCCTAGTTCTCCCAGGGCTTACCTCATTGTGTTCTGGTGTCACATGAGCTACCACATACAGGACCTACAGGCAACTGGAGTCATCCTGTCAGCCTTGGGGGTGCTTTCCTCCTTGGTTTTCTCCCTTGTCCCCCGAGGCTGTCGCACGTGCAGTGGCATGGCATGTGGCAAGAAGATGCTGCACGTACTCATACGCCTGTTTCCAGCTCTCAGAGAGGTGTCTGCATGCTGCGCTACTGCCTAGCCTCCACTAGATGGCAGCCAAGCAGCGGTACCTGCTCTTCCTCCTCCCTAAAGGACCATTCTGTTCCCAAACCTGGATCGCTTGGAGGGGCACTCAGTGCTTCATCTGACCATGCCACTGGGCTGGCCTGAATCCTGTTAGTGTTAACAACATGTAAGTAAGTAATAGGCCATGACAGGGTTTGCATTGTAGGATTTTAATGCATGCCCCAGGGGTGTAGTAAGGCACGAGGCCAAAGGCCAAGTGTCCTTATGCCCCTGGGGAAGTGCATTAAAATCCTAGGATGCATACTCTGGAGGGACCTATTACATTTATAAAATGATTCTAAGTAGTTTATTTTGGGAGGAGAATGAGATTTGGCTCCTGACCATGCGTTTATAGAGACTTAATGCACGGTCATGTGACATGCCTCAGCCAATCATGGTTATTGATTTTCTAGTGCCATTTTATAAATAGAATCATTTTATAAGTATAATAAGCCCCTCCAGGGTGTGCATCGTAGGATTTTAATGCACTTCCCAAGGGTATATGGACACTCAGCCTTTGGCCTCCTGCCTTAATACACCCTTGGGCATGCATTAATATCCTAAAGTGCACACCCTGTCATGGCTTATTACTTTTTTATTTATTTATTCATTTATTTAAATCTTGGATTACAAATACCTTTGAGCTAGGGGCAGCTCATTTACAGAGGTTCCACGTCAAAGGAAAGGGTTACAATAAGGTTGGGAGGTATAGACAACATTCATGGTATCAATGGTGGTACCGACAACATTCATGGTATCATCGGAGCACAGCAAGTCAACTGGTAACTAAGTGGGAACAGTGCTACACACTCAAGATAACAAGCAAGCATAGAAAACCATAAGGTACATTTGAAGCAACATTGCTAATCAGAGGTGGGGGGGGAAGAGAAAGAGTAAGGCAGAGGTAAGGGAGATAAGACGGCAGAGTCCAGATAGAGAAGGAGAAGGAGAAGAAAATATGGCAGCCAGAGGCCTTGTCTTAAGGTGAGAGGGAAGGGAGGCTAAGGTGGGAGAAGGGGTAAAAGAGGGGAAAAAAGAGGGAGAATGAAGGCGAAGAAGATAAGGGAGAGTGGGGACCAGAGGGCCTGGACAGATCCAGGAAGGGGGGGGGGTCAATGGGATAAAAACAAGGAGGGGGTGAGGTAAGGGAGGAGGTGGCAGGGGGAAAGGGGAAATTGTTCTGTCAGGAGAGGTGAAACAAAACAGGAAGCCAAGTAAGAGCCTCAGAGAGTGAAAAAAGTGGTATAAGGGTGTCTGCAAAAGTGGGGAAACTAGGTGTAACAATCACAAGTGCTTTTGGTTAGGAGATGCTGACGAAGCACAAGTTTAAATTGAGACAGACTAGAAAGACTGCTCAGTTGGTTACTTAGATTATTAAACCACAGGGGGCTCTGTATTGAAAGGATCGCTGGTATTGAGCAGTCTAACAGTGAGGTACTAGAAGGAGGACAGAAACTGAGGTACGTGTGTGTTGGGTCTTAGGTGATTTGTTTAGCAAGCAACCAATGCTTGGGGGTAGTAATCCAAGTAGAGCTTTTTTGGATAGGAGGCAGGTTTGATGTTTGATCCTGTTATTTAGTTGGAGCCAGCCAGATTGAGCATATAACTCACAGGTACAAGAGAGGCATGCAGCACCCGTAACTAACCTACAGGCTTTGTTCAGGGCCACCGTGAGTCGTTTAAGAGATGTAGAGTTTGCAGCACAGTATATGATTAGGCCATAATCAATGATTGAGAGGACCGAGCTGTGAACTGCAACCTTCAGGGCTTCTTGGGTAAGACTTCATCTGTGTCTGAAGAGGAGCCCAATTCTGGTATTAACATCTCTGGCAACATTTTCAATGTGAGGCACAAAGGTAAGGTGACTATCCAGGGTTACATCTAGGTATTTGAAAAGCTGAGTTTGTTCAAGAACATCTCCGTGGTTGTTGGTGATTGTGAGTTGATGGGCCTTAGACTTATTCCGAGAGGACGAAAACAGCTGGACTTTAGTTTTTTTGTAGTTTAGCACTAGTTTGTGATTATTAAACCATCTCTCTGCTTCTGTGAAGCCTTGTTGAAGACTGTTTTCAAGAGCATTGGGATCCAGGTGGCTAGTAAAGATGCCCGTGTCATCTGCGTAGAGGAGAGTACGCTGGTTGCAGACAGCTGGAAGGTCGTTCAGGAAAATACTGAACAATAAGGGACCCAGGATTTAGCCTTGAGGTACCCTTGATCGGACAGCCCTCTGCTCCGAAACTACATTTGATATCCTCACCCTCTGCAGTCTATCACTGAGGTAGCTTCTGAACCACTTCAAGGAGTTTGGAGCAACACCAGTTTTAGAGAGTTGACCAAGCAACAGTGTGTGATTCACTGTGTCAAAGGCTTTTGTTGGGTCAACAAAGGCTGCACCTACAATCTTGCCTGTTGTATGAAGCTTGTGAATTCTGCCTGTTGTATGAAGCTTGTGAATTCTAATAATGCTGTGGTAGTACTGTTCCCCTTTCTAAAGCCATGTTGTTGTGGGCACTGGATGGAGTATGTGTCCAGATAAGCACCAAGCTGGTTGGTAACAATTCGCTCGAGCAGCTTGGAGAGTGGAGGGGAGAATGGATATAGGCCTATAGTTACCCTGTAAGGAACGATCACCGGTTTTATGCACCAGAGTTACGATGGCCATTTTCCAGGCATCAGGAAATTGTCCCAGTGTAAGATAAAGGTTTAGAATCTTAGTTATAGATAGGAGAACTTCATCTAGGGTTAGGGTGATAAGCTTAAGGTCTAGTCCGTCACTACTGTGTCTTGCGTTTCTTAGGACCTTAGCTAGTAGTTTTCTAACCAGATTGCACGATACCCTTTTAAAATAAAAAGGGGGGTTGCTCAGGACTATTTTCAGCACAGTGGCTTGTGAAGCGGGCAGCATCATCATCGAAAAAGTCAGGTGGGAGAACACAGCTCAAATTGGTAAAAGCATTGTTAAAGGCATTAGCAATTTCCAGAGGGTCAGCGGTAGGGGTCCCATTTATGTTTAGCATTGTAGGCGATACTTTAGGTTTTTTGCCAGTGATGTCATTTATATTAGACCAGAAACTTCTGCTATCATCCCAGGAGTTGGTAAGCATCTCCCTATAGTACTTGTCTTTTGCCTGGCGAGCCTCCCTCGTGCAGTTGTTTCTAGTAGCTTTATAGGCTTGTAGGTCCTGCTGCTTACCAGTGGCTTTTGCACAGTGCCAGAGATGGTCCCAAAACTTCATGTGGGAAAGGAGCTCAGGAGTGATCCAGGGGTTAACCATGCCAGAGACCTTAATCTTTTTGAGAGGGGCATGCGTATCACAAGAAGTGTTGAAAACCCTTATAAAGTGACAGAGGGCTACAGTAACATCATTGGTTGAGTCCAGGATGTTCCAATTTTGGGCACGAAGCTGTTGTTTTAGGAGGTCCAGGTGGCCCCTTCTGAGAAACCTGCTGTAGACAGTTTGGGGAGGGAGAATAAGGAGTTTATTAGTCCAACTGCATGTGATTGGGGAATGGTCACTGATGGAGTCAGGGTGCACAGTTACATTGGAAAGGCGGTTAGGTTGGTTAAAAATTATCCAGTTGAGGGTGGTGCTAGTCCCCAATTTATAGTTTATCCTAGTGGGTGTATTAACAAGTTGAGTTAGGTGAAGGGCTTTTATTGTGTCCTTTAGTGAGTTGGTCGCAGGTGACAGCCAGTTTATGTTAAAATCTCCCATGATAATTGTCTCCGTGAGGTGATTTTGTGAGCGGAGATGGTCAAGAAGACTGAGGAGACCAGTGGCCGGGTCTTTGGGAGGTATGTAGACTGAGAGTACTGATACTGTTTTATGGTGAGCCCCCAACAGCACTTTTATCGCCAGTGCTGTTACATGTACTTTACAGATATGTAGCAACACAGGAGAACTGTATCATTAGGATCCATACATACTGATCACATTCCTAGCTTTCATTAAACAAACCTAAGTTTTTGCAATTAACAGTTCAAATATTACTGCTTTCAAAATGTAATTTCAAGCATTATAAAATACCATAGAAGATTCTTTTTGGAAATGGTCATAAAATACTAGTGGTTGTTCTTTCTAAGAATAAATACATTCTTTTCTAGTTTAGTTATTAAAAAAGGCCTGCTAAGCTGTAAACAGCTTATTTCCAGAGGTGTCCTGGAGGACGGGGGTACATTGGAAAACACATACAGCATTCTAACAGCAGACAACACTTTATATACAATGAGCAGCAACAGATTATAGTACAGACAGTAGAAATGGTGCAACGGTTTAAGTGGAAATAAACATGGCAGAGGTCATGCACACTGTGAAAGCCCATACAAAGATCTTTCAAAGGTGTTACTGGGCTTACCTGCAGGTGTCAGGAGTCCTGAGATATGAATATCTGAATCACCTGTAAATTAAATGAAGGCAACAGTCATGTAATGGAGGCCGGCCCGGTGGTGAGGGCTGAGGTATCGCATGCGCCTTACCGCTTACCACGCCAGTGACCCGAGTTTGGGAATGAACTCAGGTCATCGGGGGTTGGACGGGGGGTGAGGGAGAGAATTGAGCATCTGACAGACTGCTCTCCTCTCCTGGAGGAAGGGAAGGATGTGGTGCAGGTCTTCAGCAACACCCAATGGAGAGTGGGTGTGCATCAGGATTGGGACACCGTGGGATGGCATTGGAGGCGTCGGCAGACATCTGCACGCTGGGTGTGGAAGTGCACCCAGCTTGCACCAGACATCACTGCACGACCATGCCTCTGGGGGACAGGAAAGCAGGAAACTCCCCTCTATGAGTGTGCACAGTGATGTCTGGATGTCTCCCTGAATGACACTCCAGGCCAGCCAAGGGCTGGTGAATTGTGGATCTCGGTCTCTCTCTCTCCCATAGCCCCCGGGGACAGCTCCGCAGCAGGGGGCAAGCTAAGGGCATCACCGGCCAAGCAGCACCTGGGGGAGGATGCCAGAAGAAGGTGGTCTGACACAGAGCAGGGGTTGTAGAAACAGAAGGGACAAAAAAAAGTCATGTCATGGACCCCTGAGACAGAAAACTATGTCACTGAGGGGTAAGCTGTAAGTAATAACATACAGCTTGCCTCTCAGTGACATCACTGTTTCTTGGTTCCATATAATGGCTGCTGCCTTGATTTAATGTGCACAAGGCAGCATGATATAACTATTTATATCTCAGGACTCCTGCTATCTACAGGTAAGCCCAATATTTTATTTGAAACTTTCCTTTGAAGAGCTATCACTACTTGAGTGGCCCCATCAACATTTATTTTCCCTTTAAAAAATAAATACTACAAGTCAAATTGTCCACAAACTGAATATTTTATAAACAATGAGCAGTAGCAGTTTATAATATTAGGAATTAAGAAAGAAAGGTGACACAGCGGGAATGATGCCTGCCTTCAAGTGAGAGGAGTGTCTGTTTAGTGTAGAGGGAGTAGTGCCGTGTCCGGGGAGGGTAGTTAGAACAATGAAAACATTAAAAATGTGGCCATTACTGACTCATGGTGCACTGAAAACCTTGACTGGGAGGGACATGGCCATACCAGGCTATACTCTGTTCAGCAGGGGCAGGGTGGGAAGGAAAGGAGGGGGTGTGGTGCTTTATATGAGGGAAGGCATAAAAGCCAAAGAGATACAGGGAATACAGGGGAAGTTAAGGTACTGTGGGTCACCCTAGAGACAAGGAATGGAAACTTTATTCGCAGTGCCGTGATCTACAGACCTCCAGCACAGGGGGAGGACTTAGATTAGGCACTAGTGGAAGCCACTGGCAAGATGGCAGAAAACAGGGAGGTGCTGCTGGTGGAGGATTTCGGTCTGCTGGATGCAGACTGGAACCTCCCAGCTGCAGCTTCAGCTAGAAGCAGGGATATCCTGAACACCCTGCAGGGGGCATTCCACAAGCCAACTAGTCAGTGAACCCACTTGTGATGGGGCAATACTGGACCTGGTACTCACTAACAGGGACAGTGTTGCAGACATCAAGGGAAGAGGCCACCTGGGGAACAGCAATCACCATATAGTGTGGTTCAATATAAGGGTGACTGTAAAACTGCACCACACAAAGACGAGGGTCCTGGAATTCAGGAGGGCGGATTTTAAAAAGATGGGTGAATGCCTCAGGGATGACCTAGCCGGGGAGTGTGTGACTTGACTGGGGTGGAGGAACAGTGGGTAAAGCTAGAAAGGGCCATAGTAATGGCAACAAACCTTTGTGCTAAGCAAGTGAGCAAAAGCAAGAGGAAGAAGAGACCACTATGGTTCTCAGAAGAGGTAGCAGGAAAAAGTAAAGGCTAAAAGGGTGGCATTCAGAAGAAATAAGGTTACACAGAGGGAGGAGGATAAGGAGGTTATCGGGGGAACAGAGAGAAGCAGGGAAAGCATTAAGGAGCACAAAAACACAAGCTGAAGACAGAATAGCCTAGGCAGTGATGAAGGGTGACAAGACATCTTTTAGGTAAGAAAGTAAAAGGAGGAAGACCAAGCTGGGATCGTAAGATTATAAAAGGAAAAGAGGACTGTACAGAGGGGGACCAGGTAAAGGCAGACATCCCAAATAAATACTTTTGTTCAGTGTTCAAAGAGAAAGGAGAAGGGGAGGGGCCACAAAAAAGTAACAGGCGCATTGGAAGGAGGGAAGCAGAGACCAGTCTGTTCTCAGAGGAAAGAGTTCTGAAGGGACTTGCTAATCTGAAGGTGGACAAAACAATGGAGCCAGACGGAGTGCATCCAAGGGTACTAAGTGAGCTCGGGGGGGTACAGGCTGCACGTTTGGCAGTCCTATTTAACAACTCATTAGAAACAGGAGCGGTTCCGGAGGACTGGAGGAGAGCAGATGTAGTCCCTCTTCACAACAGTGGTAGCAGGGAGGAGGCTGGCAATTATAGGTCAATCAGCCCGACGTTGGTGGTGGGAACTTTAACGGAATCACTGCTGAAGGAAAGGACTGCAGACTATCTTCAATCAAATGGAGTACAAGACCCAAGACAACATGGATTCACAGGAGGGAGGTCATGTCAAATGAATCTGATAGATTTCTTTGACTGGGTGATCAAGGAATTAGATCATGGTGGAGCAGTGGACATGGCCTACTTACATTTCAGTAAGACTTTTTTTAATATTTCATGTTTATTAATATATATCAGAGATACAGTCAAAAAGCATCATACATGGCAAACACATAGTCAAAATATAAGCATAATTTCTCTGTTTGTTAAAAAAAGGAGGACAATGAGAAGACAGAGAAAGCTGATATATTTCTATAGTCAAAGTGCAACACATGTATTTTACAGTTAGGGCTGGTCTCTCTGACACAGGGCACTCTCCCATACCACTCAAATTAAATATGTAAACAGAAAAAGATATTAATGTAACCCCCCCTTCCGTGGTGGAGTGTCTGCGGTTAGTATAACCCCAGCATATAAAGGGTTAATATATATTTTTTTCTTTCGCCCCCCCTAGGGGACTGCCTTGTCATGGGAGTACCTTTGGGGTGGGCCAATCTCGTGGGGGCATGGAATGAGCCGGGGAGAGAGAGTGGTGATGGTTGGTGCGAGGAGTGGGAGTATAGCCCACTCGAGGTGTACCACTAAGGATTTTGCGTGGAGAGGAAGAAATACGGGACTGGATCTTCACATGGTGGCAGCCGTCTCGAAGGATCACCCTGGCTGGGGAGAGCTGGATCCAGCAAGCAGCCACATATGAGCCAGAGCACCAGTGGGGCCAATGAGCCTGTGTACGAAGCTCAAGGAAGATCCGAGGGGTACAGAGCAGTTTAGATATGATGGCTCAAAGGAAAGTTCGAGCTGGAGCCTCTCTGGGGACATGTCACCATAGGTCAAGGGGACAGTCGCCAAGTAGGGTTCTACATGATGGGAACATTATTGAGAAGAGGACTAGCTGCCCCAAGTTGAAGGGTAGCAGTGCTGAAGGACAAATCGTATCAGGTCCTGCTGTGGGCTAAGGGGAGAGAGAGAGAGAGAGAGAGAGAGAGATGAAGCCTGTGCGACCATGTGGACTTTGCTGTGTAATATTTGAGCTGTTGCCTAAGTTTATGGGGTCATCCAAATCATGCTCTGCAGTATGGACATTGTACAATGTGGACATCTGGACCCTGAAATTGGAGTGACCATTTTGGTCCAGTGTGACACGCTCCGTTTGAGATCAACTACCTAACCCCCTCCTACCTCCCCCTCTCATCAATTAGCTTCACAGGGGGCTTCATTCTATTAGACTGCCATATTTTCCCTCTCTGCCATGTGTCTGACACCCTTTCTTCCCACTGCCCTTCTCTATGTCCCTCCTTCCTCTCCTCACTTGTACTCTATAGGGTGCAACTTGTATACGCTGCACTTTAAATGCCTATATTTGCACTTGCTTTACAAGTCTGATTCATCCAAGTACTGAGTTTGTATATTGTAACTGCCTGTACCGATGTCTACTTTTGTATGAAGAGGTTCTTTGTCTTTTAAATAGTTTTTTGTTTTAATGGGGTTCACCACAGCATAACCCAGACAGACCGTCATAGAGTAGCTGGTTCGTTCCACTGGGGTGTCAAACAGACAAGGCATACTGATGAGTCCTGGTAAAACGAAACACGTGTCTATGTCATCTGTTAGCACTCTTTGCAAACTGTGTGAGAGGCCTTTCGGCACCATGCAATTCTGCTTAAAATTGAACCAGCATAATATTCTGTGGTGATTTGCATATGTAGCCCATGATGCCTTGCATCGTGTGGGCATGTGTGATTTTGTATTTTCTTGAAACTTGGCTTCCCAGCCAAATGCCTTTGGGGTAACCATTGCCTCAGTGTTTGCGCACAGAGGTTCTTTGTCTTTTAAATAGTTTTTTGTTTTAATGGGGTTCACCACAACATAACCCAGACAGACCGTCTTAGGGTAGCTGGTTCATTCCACTGGGGTGTCAAACAGACGATGCATACTGATGAGTCCTGGTAGGATGTAACATGAGTCTATGTCATCTGTTAGTACCCTTTGCAAACTGTGTGAGAGGCCTTTCGGCACCATGCAATTTTGCTTAAAGTTGAACCAGCATAACATTCTGTGGTGATTTGCATATGCAGCCCATGATGCTTTGCATTGTGTGGGCATGTGTGATTTTGTATGAAGTGATGTCTACTGTAAGCAAAAGTGTCCTCTGTGTCCAGGACCATCTTGAAAATGAGCTTGCTCAATGATGTAACTGCCTGGTTAAATAAAGATTGATTGGATTGATTGAATGATTGATTGACTGATTGCGCCATGGAGTTGCACAGCGTTATTAAATGGGATCCCACTATTTTACCTTAAACAAAGTATTGTTGCAGTTCTTCAATGACTGTTGCTACTACTAACCCTCAATTCTTCCCTAGCCCAGCACCCCTGTGAAGCAAGAGCACTCCTTTGCCAGGAACCTGGTAAGTGAAGGCAATCTGGCTGCAGTTTCTGTTGTGGTCCCCCCCCCCCAAGGACAGTGACCATCAGCATACCCCCAGACACTGGGGAAAGGGTGGGCTACATTAATAACACCCATCTCCCACAAAAGTCAGAAGGTGGGACCAGAGCATTTTATTACGGGGCCCACTGTTCATCTATGGTAGCACAGTAAAACACCCATGGCCTCCATCGTAGTTCAAATCTTTTCAGTCCATTTTGTTGTTTGGCAGTGAATTTTTCTAGACAGTAAATCTCAATCATAATATGATGCCACGACCCCAGTATCGGCAGCCCCGGTTTCATCCTAATGTGAGTTATCACTTTTTTAGCAGCTAGGATGTATGTCCAAAGCAGATACTTACAGTTCAGTAAGGCTTCTGACACCATTCCACAAGGAGGCTAGTAAGCAAGCAGGGTAGCTTAGGAGTGGGTCCAAAGGTGGTAAACTGGGTAAGAAACTGGTTAGGGGATAGGCAGCAGAGAGTGGTAGTAAATGGAGTTCATGCCGAGGAAGTGGGGGTGACTAGTGGGGTGCCTCATGGATCAGTGCTTGGTCTGGTCCTCTTTAAAGATAACCTTTGTTGGGATTTTTTATATCCAAAAAGCAGAAACAGGGAGCTCTCTTACCTTGCTGTGAACTCCTCCATGGGGATTGCCAGATTTTTCAAATAGCGTGTGGGTGCACTCCATTCACTTGAATGGAGTGCTTTTTTCTAAGGCGATTTTCCAATTTTAAATCAGGATTTGATACTGGCTGATGACAGGGTTCAACTAACAAGGCCCACCTTAGAAAAAGATACTCCATTCAAGTGAAGGCTCTTGATAGTTGAACCCTGGCATCAATCAGTACCAAATACTGATTTCAAAAGTGAAAATCACTTTAGAAAATACGCTCCATTCAAGTAAATGAAGCACCTCCTCCACGCTTGACTTATAAAGACGTTACAAAATGTTGGAGCATGGGGCAGATCAGAGAGTCAGGAAGTGTAAAGGGATCATTCAGCTAGCCCATCGGGGGCAAATTATAATTCTTTTCACTTCCTTTGGGGGCTATTTAAAAAATTTGGCAAGCATCGTGGTGGAGCTCCCAATGAGGTAAGAGAGCGCCTTGTTAATGACTGTTAGTACCAAGAAAGGTGCTCATTAATTTCTTCATAATGTAAGTGACATGGCAGAGGAGCTGAAAAAGAAGGCCTGCCTCTTTGCAAATGACACCAAAATCTGCAATAGGGTAGACATTCCAGTGGGAGGTGTGGAAAGGATGAGCAGAAACCTAAGAAAATTCAAAGAGTGATCAAAGATATAGCAGCTGGGTTTCAATGAGAAAAAGTGCAAAGTAATGCACTTGGGGCACAGAAACCCAGCGGCAGAGTACAAAATGGGAGTAGTAGTACTGACGACCACCAAGCAGGAAGGAGACCTGGGTATAATCATATTGGATGTCCTAAAGGTGTCCAGGTAGTGTGACAAAGCAGTTGAGAGGGCTAGTGGGATGCTGGGGTGCATAGGAAGGGATATCACCAGTAGAAAGATGGAGGCGTTAGTGCCTATGTATAGATCATTGGTAAGACCCCTGTGTACAGTTCTGGAGACCACATCTCCAGAAGGACACAGACAAAGTGGAGGTGGTCCGGAGGAGGGCAACTAAAATAGTGCATAGTCTGCATCTAAAGCCCTATGAGAAGAGACTTAAGGAACTAAATATGTACACCCTGGAAGAGAGGAGGGAGGGGGGATTTGATAAGAGAACTTTCAATACCTTACAGGGATAAATATGGTACAGGAGTGAAGTAGTTTGCAGAAAAAAGGTGCTCAAGGACAAGGGGGTATGATAAGAACTTGGATGGGGTAGATTATGGAGATACATAAGGAAATACTTCTTCACAGAAAGAGTGGTGTATTTCTGGAACAGTCTTCCAGCAGAGGTGGTGGGGGTGAAAACAGTGCTAGGGTTCAAGAATGCATGGGATAGGCACAAGGGAATCTTAGGAAAGGGGGGAGAATGAGGTGAAGATCAAGTAGGAGCTGCGGTGATACTATGGCAGAGAAAAATTGGCAGACTAGGTGGGCCTAGTGATCCTTATCTGCCAGCAAATTCTATGTTTCATAGATAAAATATTTCAATCTGCAATAAAATGATAAAAAAATGCAGTAAAAGGATATAATGTCATCAATATTCATTAGATATTTTATGTAGTTTCCACAAACTAAATTCAAAACACATACATTTTCAAGTTAAGATCTACAACTTTCAACATTTGAAACTAGCAGAAATTATTACTCAAAAACGTAGTATAATCATACTATGTTGTCATTACGAAGTGCGTATGATTACATTTTTGATTTATAACAGAGTTACAGTAAAGGTTAAGGATGGGGCTATGGCACTTCAGAAGATCCTGGTGGTCTTCTCAGGCTTGTCTTCTAGTTATTCTTCTTATCCTAAACTATTCTCAAGCTAATGTTTAGTTTTCCTTATACTATCATAAACTGTTTCTTCTTCCTTGTAGGCAAGCTTGCTTTTATGAGTGCTTCTCTCTTTCTGCAGTTCAGATGTCCTCCTCTTGTCTTTTATTAGTTTCTCTAACTGCTGTATTCCTCCATACTTGGCAGTTTTTTGCTCTGCTACTAGTGTCGCCCCTAGGTGGTGGTGGTGGGGTGACTATGCTGGTCGCCTTCCTCATCCAGTGATGAGATCATCTTACAGTTCCACTCCAGCAGATGCCACTCCACTCCTGAGTCCAGACTACTGATGGCACCACCACCGGTGGCACCCAGCCCCACTAGTACTAAATGTATCCTTTACTTTGAGTGGCAGAGGGGCGTGGAAGGAGGATTGAGGGCTAAGCAGGTGAGTGTTGCAGTAGGAGGAAGGTGGTGTGGTGGTGGGGGCGTCTGGTCAGTGGGTGGGAGGAAGGGGGCAATTTCTGTGCAACCATGTAGAGCTGGGTGGGAGGAGATGAGTGGTAGGATATTCAAGGGGCCGAAGGAAGGGGAAACCAATTTTTCACAAAACAAACCCACTCTGCCCTGCAAATTGCTGATGAAGCGTCAACTTAACGAGAGCAATGTGTAATGACAAGTTGGCACTTTGGTAATAATTCACTGGTGACTCAGGCCAGGATTGCACAACAGCCAGCATAGCAGAGCATATTGATTAAATCAACAGAGGACCATTATTGGAGCAATGCTAGATACACTGTTCTCCATCAGTAGTGGTACCGACTCACTGGCAGGTCTCTTGCCCATCCTTACAGGATACTGCATTTACAGATCATGGAAATCTAGGTGTTGCTTGTCAGAGGCTTTCTTTTTTAACCAACATCTGCTTTCAGTTCTTGAGCAACTATAAGCCAGCCACTCTCACCTTACTGGTGAGAAAATTTATGGAAACCCTGTTACAGGAAATCTTGGTAGAGTATTTTGAATCCAATGGGCTGCAAGACTACAGGCAGCATGGATTCAATGGGTGGGGAGGCATGCCAGATGAATCTGACTGATTTCTTTGACTTGGTGACCAAGGAAACAGATCAGTGGAGGGCGGTGGACATGGTCTATCTGAACCTTAGTAAGGCCTCCAACACTGTGCCACACAGGTGACTGATACAGAAATTGAATAGCCTAGGGGTGGGATCTGAAGCGATGAATTGGGTTAGAAACTGGTTAACGGATAGGAGACAGAGGGTGGTGATTAATGGCACTCACTCTAAAGTGGGAGAGTAACCAGAAGGGCGCCATAGGGCTCAGTACTGAGACCAGTCCTCTTTAATGTCTTCATAAGTGACACTGCAGAAGAACTAGAAGGGAAGATATGCCTTTTTGCAGAAGACATCAAAATCTGTAATAGGGTGGACACTCAGGACTGGGTGAAGAAAATGCATAGGGATCTTGGGAAACTCTAACACTCAGGAGGAGGTGGAGAAAAAGCATAGCAATCTTGGGAACCTCAAGGAGTGGTCAAGAGCATGACAGTTAGGGTTTAATGCCAAAAAGTGCAAATACATGCACCTAGGGCACTGGAACCCAGGAACTGAATACAGAATGGGGGAGATACTGACAGACTTCTCCTAAGGGAATGCACTCAAAGCAGGAAAAAATGTACTTAACCACAATTACAGCTGAGCTGCTTTAATCCATTTAAAGCTGGTACAAGTGTAACAAACATATGGAGCACCACAGATTGCCTCGGCACTTCGGGTTAACAGACCCTTTGTCAGGAGGCGTGGCAATAGTAAGACTAAGCTCGTTTTTATATGCACTGTAAATTACATACACCTGTTGTGTGGAAAAAAAGAGATACTGACAGACACTAAGCAGGAAAGGGACCTTGGGGTTATCACATCTGATGACCACAAGGTGGCAGGGCAGTGTGACAAAGCAATGGGTAGGGCCACAGGGATGCTGGAATGCACAGGGAGAGGTCTCTCCAGCAGAAAAAGGGAAGTGGTGTTGCCACTATATCACTAGATGGTGAGACCCCACCTGGAGTATTGTGTCCAGTTCTGGTGGACACACCTCAGAAAGGACACAGACAGGGTGGAGACAGTCCAGAGGAGGGCAGCTAAAATGGTGCATGGGTTGCACCAAAACTTCTTATGAGAAGAGACTGAGGGATCTCAACATGTACACCCTGGAAGATAGGAGAGCAAGTGGGGACATAATAGAGACCTACAAGTACCTCACAAGGGTAAACAGGGTACAAAGGGGAATCTCTTTCAAATGTGAAAGAGCACCAGGACCAGAGGGCATGCGATGAAGCTGGAAGGGGGAAGTTTAATAGGGATGTGAGGAAGGACTACTTCATGAAAGAGTTGTAGACACCTGAAACAGACTGCCAGTGGAGGCAAAAACAGTAGGGGATGTCAGGAAAGCATGGGATAGACCTAGGGGAATATTAGTAAATAGGCAGAAAGGAAGGAAGGTCTCCAGAGACCAATTATGGTTTGTGGAGACAGAGTAAGCAGGGACCACCTGGGCAGACTGGGTGGGCCAAGAAGTCCTTTTCTGCCAAAAGATTCTGTTTCTCTGATTCTAGGTAGCCAGTGTTCATGACAATGATGGGGTAGATCATTACTTGGGCAGCAGTGGCTTTATGGACAGGAATCTAGCAAAACAACAAAGTATTTAAATCATGCGCCTGCCTCCCTGCCATTTTGGTGTAAAGGAGGAGGAGGTCAAGGGCTGGTTTCTACTGCAGGATCATTAATAACAAATTATCAGGTTTACTTTATAATAAAAAACAATTCGTCAAACCATATGTCACAATGAAGAAATTGTGTAAATCACTGAAAATCTGTGTACTACTGCACTTGCATGAGGGATGATTCAGTACAAATTAGAAAATAAAAAATTAGTTTGAGGTCCACTGTTGATTCAACATTTCCCATCTAGGATAGCAATTCTTAACCCATAATTATTTTAACAGTAGCAACAGCTGACCTGTGGGATGGGTTTGCTGGCCTGGCAGCAGGCTTGTAGCAACAGCTGGCAGGATGCTCTCAGTGGCACCAGGTTGACAGCGACAGCTGGTCTGGGGGATCACTGGCAGTATGTTTAAAGCAACAGCCAGTCTTGGGATTTCAGAACCAGCACGCTGGTGTCAAATTCGGCAGCTGGTCTGGGGGCTGAGCTGCAGCATGTAGGTGGCAACAGTTGGCTCATGGAACTCAGTCTTAGTGGTTTGGTAGTGGTAACCATCCCGTGGAAAGAGGCTTAATCAGCAGTATCATGGTAGTGGCAGCCAGCTTGGAAGGCTCTATGGTACTGGGTTGTAGCAGTAGACCCCAGGGTGTTCAGTACTGTAGCAGCATGCTGGCAGTGGTTTCGGCATAGGGGGGTTAGAAGTACAGTACCAGGTTGGTAGTGGCAGTTGGCCTAGGGGGTTGAAGGTACCATGTCATTGGAGCAAGCTGGCTTAGGAGGCTCAACAGTACCAGGTTAATCGTGGCAGCTGAAGCAGCAGAGACTGCGCACATTCCCTTAGGCAAGAAAAAGACCACAATAGGCAAACAGCCACAACAAATGAAATTTATTTCATACACTACCACACAACACATAGATTGAGGTTACTACACGACCTCAATCTATGGTGTGGTGTTGTAACATGAAATAAATTCAGTTTCTTGTGGCTGGTTGCCTATTGTGATCTTTATCTCGGCTGAGGAAGTGTCACTGTCACTGTTGCTTTGGTTCTGGTGGGGTACTTCTCTATTTTCAGCAGCACCTTACTGCACATCAAACATGCTCCCATTTGTCCAAGTAGTGGCAGCTGGCGCGGGGGCATTGGTAGTTGTAGAGGATGTGACTTTGTGTGCCCGTAAGCCACTGAATGGACATATGATTAACTTGCTGGAAATCCATGAGGTTTAAGCCCGTCTCAACGTCGCTATAAAAAAATACGGTATAATCAGTATTAAACAAATTGCATATTCTTTCTCAGATCCAGAAACAAATGATTTGATACCTTTTATTGGACCAACATGGATGTTACAGAAAAGAACAAAGTGCTTTAGCTTTTGAACCTACCCGTTCCTTCTTCAGAAGCTTTATGGCAGTTATTTTGAAAATCCCATACTATTAACACCAGATTATGTTGAAAAAAACAGAAATAATTCTCATTGGTTTAACATATACATTTAAAACATAACAGAGGATGACGTCAGAGAAGCTAATTAACACCAGTATGCTTTTAACTGAGGAGCCTCAGAAGGGCAAAGGTTATCAAGAATTCTCAACAACCAGAGAGTTCTTCTCACATAAATTTTAAAATATCTCAGTATGCTAAGAAAGCATTCTAGTGATAAAAAAACCCCTGGGATAGCATTCTCTCTAACACATGTAAGATGAGGTTACAACTTACATTCCAAGTGTCCTGGTGTATTAAAGAACAGATAATGAGAGACAAAATCCTGAAATTAGGTATAACTGCAAGTAGAAAAAGGGCCCCAAATTAAACATATACATATATACATGATACTAACATACTAAAATGCCAGCAGAATAGGCCTAATGGTCTTTCGTGTCTGCTCGTTTGGTCAGCCCCCACCCTGGGTGCTGACCTTGCTGTCCCCCTCGCCTTCTCTGGCTTCTCCCTTCCCAGTTCCGGATATTCTTGCTGCATTGGATTTTGCTTCCTGAACCTTCCCTGTACCTGTCCACCCCTCTTGAACCCTCCACTGTCTCTGCCTCCACCAGCCCCCTAGGTAGTGCATTCCATGGCTCTACCACCCTCTCAGTGAAGTAGCACCTCCTTTCTCCCCTGAATCTTCCCCCTCCAGCTTCCACCCATGCCCTCTAGTGGCCCCCTCCTCCTTCCTTCGAAGCACTCTCACTGTTCCTCACCTATTTACCCTCTTCATGTACCTGAAGACCTCTATCATGTCCCCCCGGTCCCTTCTCTCTTCCAAAGTGTACATATTTAGCTCTTCGAGCCTCTCCTCATAGGTTCTGTCCCCCAAGCCCCAAATCATTTTGGTTGCCCTCCTCTGGACCCTCTCCAGGAGGTTAATGTCCCTCTTTAAGTGCGGCCTCCAAAACTGCACGCAGTACTCAGGTGCGGCCTCACCAAGCAGTTATACAGAGGGAGTATCACTTCCCTCCTTCTGGAGGTGATCCCCCTAGCGATGCATCCCAGCATCCTGTTGGCCTTGGCTGCTGCCCTCCTACAAGTCTCAGAGTTGTTCATCTTGACATCCACCACCACCCCCAGGTCCCTCTCAGCCATTGAGACTTGTAGTATTCCCCCAGGGTGTACACTTGGCCTGGGTTTCTGGCCCCCAGGTGGAGTACCTTGCATTTCCCTGCATTAAACCTCAGCTTCCACTTTCTAGACCATCTTTCCAGAGCCTCCAGGTCCCCCTGCAGGGCCACCCTCCCCTCCTCCCCATCACTACACCGCCCCAGTTTGAGTCATCTGCAAAGAGACTCATCTCACTCCTGATTCCTGTCCTTATGTCAGATCGTGGGCGTTGAACAGAAGGGGCCCAAGGACTGATCCCTGTGGGACCCCACTAATGACCCTCCTTGGGAAGAGACTATCCCACCAACTCGACCCTCTGGGTCCGGTCCTGGAGCCAATTGCCTATCCATCGGATCATCTGGTTCCCACCCCATTTCTCCTAGTTTATCCAACAGGCCCACGTGAGGAACAGAGTCAAATGCCTTGCTGAAGTCTAGAAAGAGGACATCCACTGGTCTACCCAGGTCCAAGGCACTTGTCACCCAGTCATAGAACTCCACCAGGTTTGTCTGACCACGATTTCCCAGGATGAATCCATGCTGTCTATCGTCAGGCACCCTGACTTATCCAGGTCCCCCTAGCCTCTCCTTGACAATGCCCTCCATCACCTTGCCCACCACTGATGTCAGGCTGACAGGCCTGTAGTTCCCTGCCACCTCCCTTGATCCCCCCTTGTGGATAGCACTACATGCGCCCACCTTCCAGTCTTGGGGCACCCACCCTGTCCTCAGAGAGATGGTGAAAAGCTCTGCCAGGGGTTTCGCCAGGACATCTGCAAGTTCCTTCAGCACTCTAGGATGTAATTTATCCGGCCCCGGTGCTTTCTCCGTCTTAAGGGAGCTGAGGGCTTCCCTCACTCTCTCTGCTGTGATTTCCACTTCCAGTACCTCTTCTCCCTGCTTAGCCCTCCCCCACCTGCCAGTGATGCCCCTCTCCCCAGACCTGCCGATTGGTGAGGGGCCCCCTCCTCATTATCTCTGTCTCCTCCCATGTATGATGCAGCATCCCCATTTTCCCTGGTGAAAACTGAGGTGAAGTACTCATTTAGTACCTCAGCCTGCTCCTCTGGGTCTTGTGCCCATCTCTTCCCTGATTTAATCCTGCTAATCTGCCCCTTCACCCTTCGTCTTTCCCCAATGTATCTAAAGAACCCCTTTTTCCCTCTCCTAATTTCCCTGGCCAGGGTCTGCTCCTTCCTTGCCTTAGCCACCCTCACCACTCTAGTGGCCCTTCTAGCCATCAGCTCGTACTCCCTCGATCCCTTTCCTCCTTGAGCACTTGAATTTCTTATAGGCTGCTTTCTTTCCCGCACCACCTCCTGGACCTCCCTGGTCCACCAACAGGGTTTTTGGCCTACCACATTTTCGTCTTACTCTTGCACAGGTGCTGGTAGCATCCTGCACCCTCTCCTGATGATTTCCACCTACTATCAGCGTCCATGTCTGACCTAATCCCATCCAAATGCTCCTTAAGGATCCTTCCCATTTCCTTAAAATCCACCCCTGAAGTCGGTTACTTCTGTCTTTGTGCAGCCTTCTCACCTCCTAGGTCCAGGCAGAACCAGACTGTGGCATGGTCACCCCGCCAATGGGTCCCTTACCTCCAGGCCCCCAATCTGGTCACTGTCTGCCAGGACCACATCCAGTACCCGTGCCTCCCTGGTTGGTTCCTCACCTGCTGAGTTAGGAGCAGCGTCTTGAAAGACATCCAACAACCTCTGTTCCCTGGTCACAGAGGATGTCATAGTCTCCCAGTCTGTTCCTGGCATGTTTAAGTCCCCTAACACCACCACCTTTCCTCTGCCCAGTCTGCAGTGTCTCCTAACATCTGCCACCAGACTGTCCTCCAGCTCCTCCGCCAGGGCAGGGGGCATGATGCATGATAGTATCACTTGTAAGTGTAAGTGCCAAATAAAAATACTTGTCAAGGACCCCCAAGAAAATGAGACCATGAGCCTGATAAGTGCAGATTTCAACGCAGAGTCGGTGTTGGCTTGTTCTCCCGCCAGCTCGCCATTTCTCTCTCTCTGACTACTGCTCCTGCTGCGTCCCTATTTCTACAAGAGACTGGACTAGTGATTTGGTGTTAACTTTTCCACTGCAAGCCCTCCATCTGAACTATCCTGCCCATTGCAGGAAAACCAGTACAAGTTATTTCAGAGTGATCCTTAAGTTTAAGGGTTAGATTGATCCACTGTTTTTCAAACGTGTTTTTTCAAGGTTTGTAAAATTGAGTTACTGTTAAAGTTCATCTATTTTTATTCACAGACTTGGAAATGGTGCTCAGCTGAGCTAACATATTGCATAATTAAGGTAAACTTGAGGGTTCTGAAGGTGCATGCTATAGGGATAATACTGAGGTAAACTCCCCAAATGGCAGGGCTCACCTTTTGAGCCCCTGGAGGCTCGAGGTGGGCCCACCCTCCATACCTGCATCCTCAGGCTGGAACTGGTGCCAGAGGCCAGGAGAAAAGGAGATGTTATTTGCATTGTTGGGCTTTCATTATACTCTGCTGACAAAAAGTGTGCCCCTGCACCTGATGATGAACCGGAGGGATTGCTGACATCATCTTGGAAACCCAGACTGCAATCTCAGCTGGAGTAAGTGCAGCAATAAAACTGACTCAGTAGCCAGGCATGGATGAGATCGAAAAGTGACAAATATTGCCATCTTGTTGACCTCTGACCCTTGCAATCAATCAACCAGAATGCAAGGGGTCCTGGTAACTACACAGGCACTCGAGAGGAACAGGAATGGACTGCTTGGCACCCTTTTACAGCCACATGGTACATCTTATGCGACAAACTGAACAACCAGTAGGAGAATACAAGAGAAGGTAACAGAGCTGAACCATTCCCTGGCCTAGAAGAATTCAGTGGTCAGTCCTTCCTGAGCGGTTGGAGATGAGAGGGGTACTAAGAAGGAGAGCTGAAGGCCTAGCCCAGCCTCAAAGCCAGAGATCCTGATGTGATCACAATTCAGTTGCTGGAAGTTCCATCTGAGCTGAGAAGTGCTAGTGAGTCTTGTAAACCTGTGAAAGGACTGAACTGCTACATTTGAGGCTGAATCTGCTGAAGTCATTTACAGACAGCTGTAATCAGAGGTTAGAAAAAGCCATTCTTCCATGTCTGGTGTGCCGAGGGAGGAGGTGGTCAAGAGCTTGTCTACAAGATACTTGCACTCTTGATCGAGTGAGCACCCACTGGGGATAGGCGGGGTAGCTCATCAGTCTTGGCCCTTCTGAACTTGCAACGCTGCCATGTGCTGATCAAGAGGAAAGAGAGCTGTGGCGCAATGATAGGGCCTAGATGGGTCTACATCCACCATCTGTCTGCTGCTGCGACAACACCTATCCAGAAGTGACTGAGGCTACTTTCCAGTAGTACAGGACATGAGAATACTGGCTTGCCAGCTAGAAACCACTGCTGTTGAATTTTCCTGTATTTGGATTTCAACTCTGTTTTGGGTTCTCTGTTGGATTAAAATTTTTTTTGGGTAAAAAGCGCTAGCCAAATATCAGTCAGGTGGGGTAAAAGCAAGCTTGCAGGTCTGAAAGTGGATCAATGCATGATCCTGGACACTGTGACATCAGGCCAGCAACAGTATTTCATTTACCTGGGTATCCAGTAGTTAGGACTAAACTGCAGTTTGAAAACTAATTATTGAAAGTTATTTGAAACCATGGGGATCTGCTATTGAACCTTGTCTGGAAATCTTGTGTGAGGGTGTCAGGAGGCCTACTATACCATCTTGGAAGGAAAGCCTGGACATCTGAGATCACATAGCCTGGGGAGACATACTAAATATCTGGAGTGATAATACTGTTCAGGTTAGCTGGCCCGGTGGCACTGAGGGCTGAGGCGCTGGCGCCTTACCTCGTGCTACACCAGCGACCCGTGTTCAGGAACAAGCATGGGCCATCGGGGGTCGGCAGGGGAGGAGAAGGATTGAGCGTCCGATGGACTGCTGTCCTTCTCTGGGGAGGGGGGTTCCTGATGGTCGGTGCTTGCTCGCCCCCCGGGGGAGGCTGGAGGACAGGGCGCCGTACCACCAGCTGGGAGAAGTCGGGCCAGACGCCTGGAGGAAGCACGTGCAGAAGCATATGTGCCCCCCTCCGTTGGTGACACTGCATGGTCCCGACTCCTAGGGAGAAAGACTGGAGGAAAAATTGACTGCCGTGCAGGATGGCGGAGGGTGCCTCGCAGGCTCCACCCCCGGCTAGCCACGGCACTGGCCAACAATATCCGGACTTCGGTGGGGGAGTTGGGGACCCCGCCGAGGGGGGGGCAAGCCCTGGGGTCAGGTCGGCGTCGGCTGGTAGATTCTGGGGGATGGGGCTGGGGACGCCCTCATGAGGTGGCCGGCAGTGGGGAGAGAAAAAACTCATAACTAAAAAAAAAAATATATTGTTCCGATTGCTTAAAATCATTGCTAGACATCATGTCAGACCTGGTTATTATGGCATTTAATCACACTGATAATCAATGTGATAAATGGGGTCACCAGTTATTATACAGTTTTAATGGCCACCCATTGGTTATGAAATTTTTGCAGGATCCAGGGTTTCATCTTTGGCAGGAGAGAGGTATAGCTGTAGCTGTTTTGGACCATTTGTATGAGGCAGGCTCTCTCTCTCCTGTCTTTTGATGACATGTCAAAAATGTTGATTGCCAAAAACCTGTCAATTCATATATATGCAACTAAAACATCTTCTGTATAAGCTGCCTGGGGAATCAGTATCAGTTACCGGAGCCATCCGGCATGCATGCGTTGTAGACATGCATGCATTGTAGACAATGCGAGGGATAGAAACGCCTTGGTCGCTGGCTTGTATCAGAATCTGTCAAGCTCTATGCTGTACACAGGAGAGCAGAACAGACTCAAGCAGCAGGTAGCATTGGGCATGGAGGTCCCAGAGGAGGATTGGGAAGACCTCCTGGAGCTAGGCTGGAAACTGCCTATTCAGTGCAAATATGAGTTCAGTTTATGACACTGAATTGGTCCTACTACACACCAGCCAGACTTAAAAAAATGTTCTAACATACATGATGGAAACTGCCCAAAATATTAATAGGATGAGGCAGACCTAGTACATAGCATATATACGTGTCCCTTGTTGGAAAATTTCTGGTGCACATAGGGACCACCTTAACTATAAAAGTAACCACGCCAATTACCTTTTCACCCAAAGTAGACTTGCTAGGTGACATAAAAGAAATGGAAGACCTCACAGCAGGGCAGCAAACATTTGTATACCTAGCCACTATAATTGTTAAATTGGGGATCTTAACCAATTGGAAAATCAATCCCTGCATACAGAATTGGTCTGGTGCAAAACATTGATAGACTCAATGAATTTTGAAAAACATTATACACAGAACAGGGAGGGGGCATATACTTTATGTAATTAGATGTCACTGAAGGAGTACTTAGGTTCTTACCCCCTAATGGAGGTCCTTCAAGATGGCTCCCCAATTAATCCAACTGAAGGCTGAAATAGTAATAGGATTTTGAACCTAAAGCTGTAGCACATACCTCTGATCTTGATGAGCAATTAGACATAAGACACTCTCAATAATCAAGTCTGTTAGTTTTTTTCATGTAAGGTTTATTTTCCTTTGTTAACACAGTGCAATTTTCTATACAGTTCTTTTTATCACGTCATTTTGTTTTAATCATGTTGTATTGTGGCACATGAAGTACTTGTGTCAGGTTTTGTACTGCTTGGCCCTGTTTTCAAAAGATTTTTGCCATAGGCACAGAATGGGAGGAATCCTTTTGAATACTGGGCTCCTCCACTCATTATGTACTTTGGTAAAATTCTTAAAAAACTGTATCTGAAAAAAACAAATGTAATGGGTATAAGAAACCGACAGGTGGCATAATTCCTAAATGGTGACTCATTAAAATCTAGTAAGGAGAAAAGAGTAAACTGAGTGGCACTGGTTGCCCCCCCTACATCCACCGCCTGGTTCCATGACTACTTCTCCAGTCGCACCCAAAAGATCTGCACTGGGGAAGCAACCTCCTCCACCACCAAGGCAGTTTCTACTGGGGTCCCCCAAGGATCTATCATCAGACCCATCCTATTCTCCATTTTTTTGAACTCCCTCCCCAAGGATAGCCTCACATGCAATGTCTTACTGTATGCAGATGACCTCATCTTATTCCACAGTGACACCCTGGCTAACCTCTCCTCCACACTTAGTACTAACTATGGTGCCACCCATAACTGGTTCCTAATAAACAGATTACTGATAAATGCCAAAAAGACGAAGGCCATACTCTTCGGGTCAAAACTGAGGTAAACTAGGCTAGCCAATGCCACTGCCCCTCTCAATATCCTACCTCCTGATAGCTCACCCCTGGAGACAGTAACCTCCTTTAAATATCTCGGTATCACCCTCAACCCTGCACTGACCTTTGCTGACCATGTTGGGCTCACCGTCTGGTGCATAAACCAGAAATTAGGAGTTGGATATAGACTAATAAACTACCTTACCCCAGACTTGCCACTGCCCAGGGTAATCTACTCCCCCTAATGGACTACTGCTGTCCCATCTATGCAGAAACTTCTTCCTCTGGACTTTCCAGGGTAAACACAACCTATAATAATATTTATAGATTTGCCCTTCTGGCACTTTATTCCACCCATCACTACTCCCTTTACCAGGCAATAGGATGGTTTCCCTCACAGGCTCACCATAACTACCTCTTAGACTGCACTGTTGATAAGGCCATTAGGGAAATAGATGCATCCCCTCTCCCTCCCCCCCCCCGTTCAGACCTAGGACATGCCCCTGTGACCTCCACAACTCCTCTAGCTAGAGTGCCCAGAGATAACCACATGCATGGGCCAAAAAGCCTTCTCTTCAGTCACCCCACACCTGTGTAACAGCCTATCCACTCTACTATCGACCCTAGACTCACACCCCTTATTCAAGTCCCACTACAAGTCACATCTAATGGCAACAGTAAATTGTTCCTTTTCCCCTGGATGAACGTCATACTCCATGGGTACCCATACCCTCCTTATGTCTTGGACCTTAATCTTAACATACCTATATGGTGTTTTATGTCAAATTATATTGATGTGCACTTTACTTATTTGTACTGTACTCACTTTATGCTTATCCTTGTACAAAGCTGTACAGTAGTACTTAAATGTGTCCCAGTGCTCTGTATTGTAGTTGAAACTCCTGTCCCCACTGTATTGTGTTTTTTGTGCCATCTTCATGGCCCTGGTCATGCCTGAAAACAGTCCCTTGGATCAGTGCACCTACCCAGTATAAAAATAAATAAATGTAGGAATTATAATAAATAAAGCAGCTTCTAGTCATTTTGGCACAGCTAATGTTTCGATTTTTACCTAACTTCATTGTACCTGTTTCTCTGGGCTGCGCATGTGCAGTGGGGTTCTCACTATCCCTATTGTTCTGGCTTCCTGCTGGTTACCTGATCCTTGTTCCTCTGTCTCCCTTAATAGGCTCCCAACAGAACCCCCCCCCCCACACACACACGCTAGCTCGCTCCCACGGACAGGGAGTGACATCGACGAGAGCAGCCAGCAAGGTAAAGACAGCCTCAGGAGGCCTGCAGACTTGCCCGATTTCAGCTGTAGTTGTGGAGAGGTGTAAGCCCATCGACGCTATGCGTTGACTGCCCCACTACGCATTGACTGCACTGCCCACCCTAGCCACCCAAGGTCATCCCTGAACTTATAGGGAGCTACTGGTCATGTGACCGTTACCTCTGGTAGCAAAGTGTCTACTTTCCCATTTGCTGCTTATAGTCTTTGACCACCAGGGGTCAGTCATTCCTGTCTCCTTACAGCCCAGCTCACTCTGCCCTTTCACTTCCTTTTGCTCCACTTTGTCATCCAGCCCCCGATCTCCCCGCTTTCCTTGCTCCTCAAGGGATCCTTCTGAACTTGGCTTCCTCCTCCTGGCCTGAGATTTGAATCCCTGACCATCTGCACCTAAGGTGGATGCCCTACTGCTGCACCATTATTCCTGGCTTATACTCCTCTCTCCTATTAGTTAACTTCTCTGCCTGACTCCTACTCTATCCTACTACCCCGTCACTAATCCCCATCTATTCTTACCTCACTCACAATATATTCTCTCACCTTGGTTTCTCCGTCCTTTATCACTCCTGGCTCTTACCTTTCCATACACCCCCCCAACTAGCCCTGCTCTCCTCGACCTTTTATAGCATACTAGCCCTTACTCCCAACTGGGAGGTACCATCGGTGACTACCCACACCGTGACACTCAACCTCCTGGTATGGCTCTCAGCTCAAAAACCCACCCCTTGCTCCAGTCTTTAATCCTGCTACCCCATGTCCTCTCCCTTCCTATTCCCACCAATGGTGTCATATCCCCATATCGTAAACAGTTAGACAAAAATTCGTTTCTAAACCGTGTCCTCTTTAGGCTAGCACCTTTTCTTCTTCTCCTCTCTGGTAACGTTCACCCCAGCCCTGGACCCTCTGCATTGCTTAACCTGGCCAGTCATAGGGCCAGCGGTCTAACACTAGCCTCAATTAATATATGCAGCCTGCTGCAGAAATTTGACCTCCTTCAAGGTTGGGCTACTCAGCACAATCCTGACATTCTGGCTGTTGAAGAAACGTGGCTCTCACCGAAAATCCCAGACTCTGCCATTGCCTTGGCTGGTTACATACTCTATAGAGCGGATAGGCAGGGAAAAAGGGGAAGGGGCTGTGCCATCTATCTCCATGACTCTCTTCAAGGTTAGGTCTTACACACCACTTTATCCTGTCATGGTGCTCAAGCCCTTCCTGTCAAAATCACTAATGGAAACTCAGGCAAGACACTTTCAGTCATGACTGTCTACATTCCTCCCCACAGCCCTAAGCCTGCCTTCGATTCTATTCTCAACTATGTCTCTGAGTTGCCCACAAAGGCCGATGTCATCATCATGGGTGACTTTAATAGCAGCTGGTCTGCCCCACTAGCTGCCCAGTACAGGGATGCTGTAGCAGCCATGAACCTTACCCAGGTAGTGTCAATGCCATCGCGGGTCAACTACAGAACTGGGACCAGTACCCTGATTGATCTTGTCCTCACAAACCATCCTGAGAGACTTGTTAACGTCTCCGTACTACCTGATACTATTAGTGACCACTCCCTCATTCTCTGCTGCCGGTCACACCATTCCCCATTACCCACCCCAAAGTTCTCCTATCTGCGCTCCCTTAAGAAAGGCTCCTTGAAGCAGTTCAAGGAACATCTCCTTTGCTCCGATTGGTCCCCACTTGATACTGCTACAAGCATTGACAGTGCATTGGCTTTCTTCATTCGCACCTTCAACTCAGTCTGCAATATATTCACCCCGTTTACCAAGCATCTACTAAAAGGCCCAGAAACCCATGGCTTACTCCAGTACTCCATGACCTTATGTGCTTCTCATGATAATCTTCTGGTACAAGGCCCTTGCATCTGGTCAAGCTCATGACAAGCAGTGCTACAGGGCTGTGAGAAATGTCTGTACCAGAGAAATTTTCGGGCCAAAGCAGCCTACTTCAAGCTCAGCCTTACTTCCTCTCTTGGGGAGAAGGGAAGAAATTCTGGGACAATATCAAGGACCTGACAGGTAAACCTAACTGCCCCCTCCTCACTGAATATAAATGGTTTTGTCTCCACGACCCACTGTCTTTTGCTAATACCTTTAACACTGCCTTCTGTGACCTAAGCAGTGTTCTCCCCCGACTTTTCAACACTCCTCTAAATTTTTGCCTTCCTCCTCCCCCTCTAATATCCTTCCTTTCTGCTGCAGGACAGTTTCCCCCCGGTGAAGCTAAATCCTACCTCTCCAAGATCCTAGGTAAATCTAGATTCAGTGCTGATTCACTGGATCTGAAGCTCCTTACTCTGACCCTGGACGCTGTCGTTCTTCCCCTTACCAGAGTCCTCAATCTTTCTCTTTGCTTGGGACAGTTCCCTTCTCAGTAGAAATCTGCTGTTGTTACTCCAATCTTTAAAAGTGGTGACAAAACCTCACACAACAATTACCGCTCCATCTCCATTCTTCTGCCCATTTCCAAAGCCCTTGAAAGGACTGTTTCAGACCAACTTAATGATTATCTCCAGAAATATAACCTTCTTTTCCCTCAACAGCATAGGTTTAGGCAGGGCCATAGTACTACCACTGCACTCCTGGAGTATACCGACTTCATACAAAAAACCCTGGATCGAGGCCACCTAGTTGGGTCGGTTTACATAGACCTAACTAAAGCCTTTGATACAGTCAACCATTTGCTTCTCCTTTACTCTTTCACAGCTCTAGGTCTCTCTGTTGATGCCTCTTCCTGGTTTGCCAACTACCTGAGTGGCCGCTCACAGAGAGTAAAAATCAACTAAGCCCTCTCCACCTGCTTACCGGTTCACTCTGGAGTCCCCCAAGGCTCAATTCTTGGTCCGCTTCTGTTCAGTCTGTTCCTTAACTCCCTACCCCAAGTCTGCTCTGGGAAGATGTTACTTTATGTGGATGATGTAGTTATCTGTAGTAGCCACCTGGACCCTGCCCTATTACAGAAAGACATCCAACTGTTCTTCTCAGAATCTGAATCCTGGTTCTCCCACCACACACTTATTTTAAACTACAAAAAAACTAAAGTTATGGTATTTACCAATCCGCATAACAAATTTAAAGGCACTCCCCTAAATATTTTCAACAGCCAGCTCGCACCCCTGGAGCAGGTGACACACTTCAAATATCTAGGCGTCACTCTGGACTCTTTAGTCTCCTTTCAGGAGCATATTGACCAAGTATGTAAGGCGGTAAATACTAGAATAGGCCTTCAATAAAGGCATAGGTCCTGCATGCCCTCCAATGCCCCACAGCTGGTGGTTATCAGCTCAGTCTTACCCACAGTTGATTATGACCTAGTTATTTACGGATCTGCTGCTGACACTTCTCTTAGAAGGATCAAGGGCTCCCTGAATAAAGCTTGTCATCTAGTCACCAGCTGTAACCATCTCACACCTGCGAGCTTTAGTCACAAATGGGCTGGTTGAATTTTGAGGGAAGGCTTGCTTACCACACCTGTCTGCTAGCCAAGAAATTATCCACTGGCCTCCTTCCATCCACTGCCCAGCATCTCCTTACTTTGGCTCCAAATTTCTGCCATACCAGAACCTCCTCTAAATCAGCTTACCTGGTACCATTTTGCAGAACCTCCCAGGGACAGAGGGCTTTTATGTACAGAGCTCCCCAATGGTTCAATCAACTGCCTCAGGAAATCTCATCCGCCTGTAAACTTGACCCTTTCAAAAAACTGCTAAGAGAGCATCTTCTGGCCACCACCCGCTGTGACTGTCTATAGTCCATCACATATCTTCTTATGTCACGCACCCTACCCTCTACTTCCCCCATGTGTGACAATGTCCTTGTGGAGCACTACTTTTTTTCTTTTCCCCTCTACTTCCCTCCTCTCAATTACCTCCCTCCTCCTCCCCCTGTTGGCCTCTGCCCTACCCCTAATCCCCCCATTCTTTCCTCATTTCTCCCTCTCCCATGCGTTAATCCGTTACTGTATATTGTATTTTCATGTTCCTGTATACTTTCTCCCTGTTGTTATTGCCTGTTAATAACCTTGTGATGGTAGTAATTTATTATTTTTGTTGTTTCTTCCAATTGTACCCTGGTTGCATCCAGGTTCTGCTTTTAGTCTTTGTACCTGTTGACGTGGAGCCTTTGTAAAGGAGTCCGATACTCTTGATAAATAAAACAATAAATAATAGTTTCAAAAATAACATGCAATGTGAAAATTTCGATGTAAAAGCAAACAAAGTTGTGGGGTATATAAGAAAACCCATTACTAGTACATCAAGCAATATTAGTATGCCAACATACAGATCTTATATAAGACCACACCTTAACTATTGTTCACAATTGTGGTCACCTTATGCACGAAATTGTGTCATCGGGCTTGAGAAAATGCAAAGGAAGGCAACTAAACGTATACACCCACTTACCAACCTGACATACTGTATGATTAAAGGTTTAGTTTTTATAGACTCCATTCTTTGCATTAATTAATATTTTAACTATGTTTATTAACCATTTAGACCTTATTACTCAATTATTGCATTTTTTTAATTTAAGGAATGTATTTATTACAAAGTTCCAGTTAGTTTTTTTTTTTTATTCTTTCCACATATCATTAACTTTACAATTCTTCAGAGTTTCTTTCCAGTGTATTTTATTCAATTTGTTGTATATACTGGTCATATCAGCTTTTTTATATAGGAAGATCTCAGTAATGCCCTCAATTTTCTGTTGGGTTATGTTGACAATAAACAGTATAGTGTAATGATCACTGTTATCCAAAGGGGGCCCAGTATGGCATGTACTGATTTTAATATTTTCTGATGCTAAGACCAAATCTGGAATATTCCCCCCTCTCATGGGTTCAAATACAAGTTGTTTTAACTCAAACTGATGGGTTGCATTCTGAGATTTTTCCTAGCAGTTGAAAGAGCAGTAGACTTTGCCCAATCAATGTCTCCCAAATTAAAATCACACACAAGTAGAATATCACCTAACTCATTAGCTTTCTCAAGTTCTGCTAGTATTTCTGATGTTACTTCAATATTCGAGCCAGGTGGTCTGTAGCAGAGGCCTACAATTATTGGGGAGTTAGAAGGAGAAATGAACTTAACCCATATGGTCTCAGTATAGACTGGGTCATTTTTTTTATTTTATTGGAAATATTGAACAATTCTATATTTTCTCTAATAAATAATGCACCCCCCCCCCCCAATCTATCAGTACTGTCATGGTGATTTAATGAGTATCAGGATACTTCCCCCCAAGGACAGTTATCATCTCACCAGTGTTTAGTAATGCTATTAGATCAACATTTTTTCCTTAATTATTTGTAATTTGCCCATTTTATTGTTTATACTTTGAGCATTCAATAATATACATTTTATGTTATCTTTGTTTTTATTTTAACCCACTACCATACATGTCTTGTTATAGTAGTTACTTATTCCATCCGGATGGGACATTATAATCCCCTTCCCACCATTAGTTTAAATTTTCCCAATTAAAAAATTAAAAAAATTGATATCCTAGCAGGTCCGCCTCTTTTTTGTTTAGATGTAAGCCATCTCTAGCTTACAGATGTTTTTTATTTTTGAAAATACTTCCATTTTCAAGGAAGGTTATATAATTCCTCTTATACCAGTTGGAGAGTCTTGTATTTATATGTTCTATACAGTCCGGAGGATTGGAGGAGGGTAGATGTGGTCCCACTTCACAAATGTGGAAACAGGGAGGAGGCAGGAAATTATAGACCTGCCAGCCTGACTTCAGTGGTGGGTAAAGTAATAGAATCATTATGGAAGGAAAGGAGTGGAGAATGCCTTGTGACCAGTGGATTACAAGATCTGAGGCAGTATGGTTTCACAGGGGGGGGGAGATCTTGCCAAACAAATCTGATTGTGTTCTTTGACTGGGTGACCAGGGAAGTGGATCAGGGCATAGCAGTGGATGTGCCCAACCTGGATTTTAGTTAGGTCTTCAACACCATTCTACACAGAAGACTGGTGAGCAAGCTGGGCAGCCTAGGAGTGGGTCCAAAAATAGTAAAATGGGTAAGAAGTTGGCTAAGCAACATGAGTCAGAGGGTGGTGGCAAATGATGTTCATTCTGAAGAAGGCAAGGTGATCAGCAGGGTGCCATAGGGTCAGTACTAGGCTCAGTTCTCTTCAATATCTTTATTAGTGACACTGCAGAAGGGCTGGAAGGGAAACCATGTGGGGGGGCGGCTAGAAAAAATGAGGGACAATCTGAAAAAGCTGGAAGACTGGTCAAGGGTTTGGCAACTGGGTTTCAATGCAAGAAAGTGCAAAATCATGCACTTGGTGCACAGAAACCCAGGGGCAATGTACCAATTGGGCGGGGAGGTATTGGCAACCACAAAACAGGAACGGGACCTTGGAGTAATCATTTCTAATGAACTGAAGGTAGCAAGGCAGTGTGATAAGGCAGTGGAGAAAGCTAGCAGGATGCTCAGGTGCATAAGGAGGGGCATCACCAGAAGAAAGAGGGAGGTAGTGTTACCCCAGTATAGATTGATGGTGAGGCCCCACCTCTAGCACTGTGTCCAGTTCTGGAGGCCCCATCTCTGGAAAGACATAGACAGGATGGAGGCGGTACAGAAGAGGGCAACCAAAATGGTGCAGGACCTGCATCAAAAGCCCTATGAGGAAAGACTAAAGGAATTAAATATGTACCCTCTAGAGGAAAGAAGAGAAAGGGGGGACATGACAGAAACGTTTAAATACCTCACAGGTATTAATACGGTATATGAAGGTAGCAATTTACATAGAAAAAGATGCTCATGGACAAGGGGTCATGCTATGAAACTAGAAGGGGAAACTCAGAAGAGATGTGAGGAAATACTTCTTCACAGAAAGGGTGATGGACTCCTGGAACAGCCTCTCTGCAGAGGTAGTGGGTGCTAAAATGGTAACAAGATTCAAGCATGCATGGGATAGACACAAGGGGTCCTTAGAAATAAGGCAAGAGGGGAAGCCCGGAGATTGAGTAGAGTCTGTGGTGGCACAGTAGTAGGGACAGTAGGGCAGACTAGGTGGGCCAAGAGGTCCTTCTCTGCTGACAACTTCTAAGTTTCTTTTTTTTTTACCTCCTTTGCTGCGGACTCCATGGGCTATGACCTCCCCCTCAGAGAGGTACATCCTCTGGCCCAATCCCCAGCTCGTCTTCCCCCGCAGATTCACCCTCTGTGGCAGGGCCAGGTGTGGAGGTGCTGGCGGTCTCCCGACACCTGGTAAGTTAAATCTGGTGGCAGGGGGGCAGACTTTGCTGGCGCGTCGGGCCATCACGGGTCCGTGGAGCCCCGGCCATTTTCTGTTTCCTCCCTTCCCTTCCCTCCGATGTAAGCACGTTGGCTTCTGAGCCTCCCGACCAGTACTGCCCTCCAGCCACTGCTAGAGGGCAGTCAGCGAGCGGGACAACTAATCACCTTTCCTGGAGAGAGGACAGCAGTCCTCTGGACACTCAATCCTCTTTCCCCCCTGCCGACCCCAGCGGCCCAGGGTAATTCCCGAACCCAGGTCACCAGTGTGGCATGAGGTGTGGTGTCCAGCACCTCAACCCTCAGTGCCACTGGGCCAGCTAACTTCTATGTTTCTATGGTGCAGTTTTTTTCCATTCGTGCTCTCAGTTCTGGAAGTATTCCTGAGATGGCAACTATGCAACCCTTTGCCCTTATCTGTTTACCTAAATCCAGGAGCTCATAAATATTATTTTCGTGAGATTTATCCACATCATTGATACTGTTGTGTAATACTAATTTAGTGTGACCTCTCTGCTGATTCTTTGTGAGTTTATCTATATGAGATGAGACGTTCTTTATCCTTGCTCTAGGGAGAAATGTTACAATGGTGGTTAGTTTGCTGGTGCCACAAATTATGAAATCTGTGTATCTAATAATTAAGTCACCTATTACCAAATTATTTTGCGATGGTTCTTCAAGATTTGATACATCCCTGTCCTCGGTTTCCGTCATTTAATGCTTCTACAGAACATGTATTTTCCAGAAATTCTTTCCGGTACTATTTTCATTTTGCTTTATGTAATTCGCTATATATTTAGCCTTCTTTTATTCTGAATATTTTTACACGTACTGACAGTCTGACAGTAGAATCTGGGTGAAATCCAGAAATTAGACTAGCAATTACCAGTGTGATCTGGGAATTTCAAATCTTGAAAATGGAATCTAATTACTTTAAACACCATAAATCAGTGGCCTTGCGGATCACTTGGTCTTAGGTTATCAGACGTTTTCACCACTGGTGATTTTCCTCTCTGCAGTGCCAATGGTTCTGGTAGCAGCTCTTCCCATTTTAAAATGGCTACAGGTACTTTAAAGACAGTGAATGTTGCAACAGTCTGGATGACAGGAGACAAACACAAGGGACTGATGAACCGTTTCCTTTAGTATTACCTATGTTCCTGTGTTTTAAATACTAGGCCAATTGTGTCTATAATAGTACTTCGGGGGGGGGGGCATGGCTAGCGGGCTTAGATGGCAGATGCTCACTAAAGGAGCTCCTCAGGACACCAGTACTAATTTGATTAATATACTCAACTAATGAGTTATTGTTTCTCCAGAACAACGTGGGAACACTGATTGAACCTGATGGCTTCTGGCAAGCAAAAAAAGATAAGCAAGCAAAAATACCTTTTCAAGGCTCGCAACCTACATAAAGTGACTGGATCTCTGGCCTGTAGCCGGATAGACCACGAGGTGGAAAACTCAGGCGATCGTCAAGCAGTAGGAATGGACTCCCTAACCAAATCTCTAGCTGGGGTTCTATATACTCTCCTTGCAATGCAACAGGAGATGAAAACAGGGTTCAGTAATATAACCTCTCAGCTAACACATCTCCAAGCCATGGTAACCAGCCTGTCGGAGATGACGATGACACATGCTGCTCAAATTGCCGAATTGGAGCGCCGCGTTGGGGAGTTGGAAGATTCATATGCAGGAGTTTCGGCAGAGAGAAATGGTCTCCAGTCCACGATGGCAGAGTTCAAAGAACGTCTTATAATAGTACTTCAATGATTTCATAAGTTTTTCACTTTGTGCCATTATTAGCTTTTTCCATACTTTCACATAAACTGCTACTTATTCTTCTGTGTATTTCATAAAACATCTCATTGTTAACATATGAACTGACAATGACTGTGTCTGTGACATCAAAAACAGTAATCAGTAATAAATAGAGAACATGTAAACAATAAAAAACAGAAAACGTGTCAACTATAATAAACAGTAGAGGACATGAAAATAATAATAAACTGTAAATGCCAAACGTAAATAATAAACAATAAAAAGAGAACATGTAAACAATAGTAAAAAATGGAGAACATTTAAACAATAAAAGAAAAAATAGAGAACATGTGAACAAGAATACCTATCCTAGCTGTGGTCCCAGAGAGCTCCATCCTGGGTCCTATTCTTTTCTTAATAACCTGATCTCTGCCTGTTTCACCTCATATATCCACATGTATGCAGATGACACAGTCATTTACACCTCCAGCCCTTCGTCCGTGACTGTGGACGGTCTGCTCCAGCACTAACCAACTCCAGGTCAACACTAAGGAAACAGTGTCCATGACCTTTCACACTGGCCAGAAACTCACCTCTACCCATCTTCTCCACAATGGATGGCACCCCTCTTGAAGCAGTTCCCACCTTCAAGTACCTCCGTGTGTGGTTAGATAGTAGGCTGGACTTCTCCGCCCACACTGATGCTATCCACATCGTGCTCCAATGGTTCTCCTGGGTTTTGACTATGATTATGTGGTCCATGGCACTGCCACTACTCTTCCCCTGCCAGGCTGGACACCCTCTGCAATGCTTTCTGCCACTTTGCTACCAACTCACCCTGTCATACTCATCATTGCGCTGCTCTACTCCTCCCTTTCAGTCCTCTCTCTCTCTCCCTTCATGTCACCACTCCCACTGTGCTTCTTTCATCTCAAAATACTGGTTGGGTCTGTGCCCTCCTACCTGCCCTCGCTCCTCTCTGCTATCCCCTCTTCCTCCTACTCTCTCCGCTCCAGGGATCCTCACACGTTCTCCTTTCCCCACCCAAACTTCTCTCCTGGGCAGTCTGCCCTCTCCTTTTGTCTCCCCTCTGTCTGGAACCTCCCCACTCCACCTTTCCCCCCTCACTCCCAGCCCTCTGACACCAGCTAAGGCTTCTCCCTACTCCCTTTTGCTCCTGCCAGCCCTCAATCTGACCCTCCCCTCTCCTGACTGCCCCTCCTGCAAATGGTCCCTCTTCCCTCATGATTTTGACTCTTACCAGTGAACAGAAATTGCCTGTTTTGACTTGTCTACATTGTCAAATCACTGCCACCTTCTCCAGCAGGTTCCATGCACTTAATTTAGGTTTTGTCTACATTGCACCCTGTCCTGTAAGCTAATTTTATGATCCCTCCATTTGTCATAGCATTGTTCACCTGTTTGTTCTGTATTCTGCTATCTTTGTAGTCTGTCAGTGCAATCACATTTTATGGCTTGATGTAATTTTGTTATTCTGTACTCCCCTTTCCCTCTCCCCTGGTTGCACCTGGAAATGAGTCTTGACTCAGTGTGCCTTTCCCAGTTACCAATTTTTAAATAAATAAACAATACACAGAGAACATGTACAAAAACACAAGGACACTTGGACAAGGAGCTGTAATTGCTGGGAGCACCTCGGAGGGCACAGGCTGTTGGCATTATTGGCAGTGGTGATTCCTCCGGGGGCCGCACACAAGGCCGGAGGAGCTGGGGCTGCATTGGCAGCTGCATCAGAGGAGGGAGGAATTCGGAGCTGCATCAGCAGCTGTAGAAAGCATCGGGGGCATCGGAGCAGTATTCCTGGCGGCTGCAGTTGGCAGTGGGCCAGGGCTGGAAGGTGATGAGATCAGTGGAGAGGGCACAGGAGCGAACTTCCTGGTGGCTGCAGTCGGCAGTGGGTCAGGGCTGGATTGAGGAGCTGAGCTGGCAGAGGACCAATTGGGAGTGAGGGTGCCAAGTTTGAAGTGCGGCTGGGCTACTTAAGGTGGGCCCAGCCACCTCACTCACCTGTCAAGGAGCTGTAATTGCTGGGAGCACCTCGGAGGGCACAGACTGTTGGCCTCATTGGCATTGGTGATTCCTCCGGGGACAGCACGTGAGGCTGGAGGAGCTGGGGCTGCATTGGCAGCTGCACACAGGAGGGAGGAATTCAGAGCTGCATCGGCAGCAGTAGAAAGCATCGGGGGCATCGGAGCAGTATTCCCGGTGGCTGCAGTCGGCCAGGGCTGGAAGGTGACGAGATCAGTGGAGAGGGCACTGGAGTGGACTTCCCGGTGGCTGCAGTCGGCAGTGGGCCAGGGCTGGATTGAGGAGCTGAGCTAGCAGAGGACCAATTGGGAGTGAGGGCGCCAAGTTTGAAGTGCAGCTGGGCTACTTAAGGCGGGCCCAGCCACCTCACTTAACCGACAAGGAGCTGTAACTGCTGCGAGCACCTCGGAAGGCACAGGCTGTTGGCATTATTGGCAGTGGTCATTTCATCCGGGGGCCGCACGCAAGCCTGGAGGAGCTGGGGCTGCATCGGCAGCTGCATCAGAGGAGGGAGGAATTTGGAGCTGCATCGGCAGCTGTAGAAAGCATCGGGGGCATCGGAGCAATATTCCCGGCGGCTGCAGTCGACAGTGGGCCAGGGCTAGAAGGTGACGAGATCAGTGGAGAGGGCACTGGAGCGGACTTCCCAGTGCCTGCAGTTGGCAGTGGGCCAGGGCTGGATTGAGGAGCTGAGTTGGCAGAGGACCAATCGGGAGTGAGGGCATCAAGTCTGAAGTGTGGCTGGGCTACTTATGGCGGGCTCAGCCACCTCACTTACCCGACAAGGAGCTGTAATTGTGTCCCACACCACCCACCCTGGCCCTGACCTCTATTAAATGGTCTGAGGGGGCGGAGTCTTGGGGGTGGGCATGGTGTGACTGGTTAAGCTGGAGCAATGAGCTTGGACTTGATGCTGACTGGGAGGGTGGTGGGCTTAAGATTTTCATTCTATGCTGGCTTGGGCACAGTGGTTATTGTGGGGATTTCAGATTAATTCTTGGGGTCTTGCTGGGCTTTAAGTGTTAAACTGAAGGGTATTGTGTTGGGATTGCTGCTAAATTAGGGGGCACATTGATGAGAATTGTCTATTGCTGGGTATCTCGTGTGTGTGTGTGTGTGTGTGTGTGTGTGTGTGTATAGTAATCACTGGTGGGGGCTGTGTAAGTTTTGACAGTATATTATTGCTGGCAACGGGGCACATTACTCGTAACTAAAATGAGGGTTGGCTTGGGGGCAGTCAGAATGGGCATATTTGGCAGGGCAGTAGGGTGTATGAGGTGTGGGGCAGCCATAACATTAAATTGGGCATGGAGGTTTGGAGGGTGTCCAGTGTGTTTTCAACTGGAGGGTCTTAGGGAGGAGATCAAGGGGATTAGAAGACAGCTGGAATGGGGGAAGGGAAGGGATGGGGAGGTAAGGTAGGGTATGGATCATATGTGACTAGACGTGGTCAAAATGACATGTCTCACAGGGCAAGTTGAATAGGTAAAAAGGGCACATCTCAGGGGACAGGTGGACCGCATGGTCATTCTGGAGGTGAGAGGGGTGGAACAAGCAACGTACGGGAAGCACTCTGTAGGGAGAGGACTGCTCGGGAGGAGCAAAAGAGGGAAGGAGGGGTAGAAGAGAGCAAAACGGAGGCAAGCATCACACTTACAAATCGTTTCACCCTATTATATCCGGGAGATGATGTGAAGAGAGGCTGATGGTGGGGAGAGCATGAGGACAGGGAGTGTTTGGTCAGTAAGCTGGGGGAGACAGAGCAGGGTGCCAGAACCATAAGAAAGGATGGAGGGGATGGACAGGAGCCTAGGTTGGGGAAATATGGTAGATGGGGGAGCACTAAATAAGGACAGGTTGGAAGATGGCAGGAATGTGATCAGGCCGTGTCCAGGTTGGGAAGTCAATCGGGGGCAGTAGAGAGGTCAAGCCGAGACAGATTCATCGATAAGGTGGATAGTAGGGTGGGGAGAATTTCAGCTGATGGGGTGGGAAGTGCAGGTCTGGAAGGGGGATGAATAAAATGAGTGGAAGGTTGCTCGGATGGGGGATTGGAGAATTATAATTCAAGAAGAGTGATGAGGGAGGAATTGGGGGGCATTCTCTGGCCTCCTGAGAAATTGGGGGGGGGGTGAGGAGTAAACTGGCAGTCGCAGGTAGGAGTAATGGTAGGGCTAGCATATGAGGGTGGCCTCTGGGATGATGGAGTTGGGAGGAGTAAGAAGGGGGTTGGTGACAGAAAGAGGAGCCTGGATGGATCAAAATAGGCTAATAAAGATTCCCAGGCTGACAGGAAAAGCAGGATTAAGCAGGGGTTTGATGATAGAAGGAGGAGTCTGGAAGGATCAAAATGGGCTAATAAAGTGGGGGTGGGGTGAAGGTGATTCTGCTGGGGGATTCCATGACCGGGGTATTCAGTGGGAGGGGGTGGGGGAAAATAAAAGCAGCCCAGTCAAGGCTAAATGTATGCCAGGATTATCTGTACATAAGGCCAAATTACACCCATACTCGATAGCACTGGAATGTGGGGGATCCCCGGACTTCCTAGTACATCTGGGGACAAATGACTTGGAAGGGAACAGTGAGCTAGAAATACAGACTAGGTTCCGAGAACTGGCAAGGATTTGTCACTCAATAGGAAGCAAAATTTCCTTCTCTGAGATTCTGACGGTACCAAGGGCAACTGGGGAGAGCAAACTAAAACTTAGAGGGGTGAACCAGTGGCTTAGGGATTAGTGCAAGGCAGAGGGGTATGGGCTGGTGGGAGATTTGGGAGATACTTGGGAGGATAAAGGGCTTTATGCCAGGGATAGATTACATCTCAATCTAGAGGGGAGAGAGCTCTTGAAACTAAAACTTGCTGGTTTTATAGGAGCGAGGTGGGGTTTAAACTTGTAGGGGGGAAGGTCAAATAAAATATTGGCCTCAGAGAAGCTGTTTGTGGGTCCAGGTCTAGGGAAATTGAAGAGTGAGGGTGATTGTGATGCAGATCTAAGGAAAATTGGGCAGAATAAGGACTGCGCAGGGCTGGGGAGATTGGATATGAAGGAGAGGTTGGGGTGGCGGACAATACTGATTAATGCCAGGAGCATGAGCAATAAAATGCCTGAGTTACAGGCTATGCTGGCAGAAGGATCAGCGGACATGGTGGCAATTACAGAGACATGGGCCACCCAGAGAAATGATTGGGACCTAAATTTGGAGGGCTATAAAATATTCAAGAAAGACAGTGGAGTGGGAAGAGGGGGAGGGGTTGCGCTGATAGTCAGAAATGATGTTGTGGTTAGTGGAGTGGAGGAGGCTGAAGGAGGAGTGGAGGCGATTTGGGTAACCTTGCAAACGAGGGGAGGAAAAAAATTGAAAATAGGGGTGGTATACAGGCGCCCTACAATTGAGGAGGCTCTGGAGGATAAACTGGTTGAGAACATCAAGGGTCATTGTGACCTTGATAAGGGTAGGGTGGTGGTCATGGGAGACCTTAATATGCCAGGGGTTGACTGGGACACCATGACATCCTCTGTAGCCAGGGAACAGTGACTGATGGACGTTTTTCAGGATGCTTTCCTGGTTCAACAAGTGGGGGAACCTACTAGAGAGGGGCGGATATTGGATGTTGTCCTAGCAGACAGTGATCAGATAAGAGGCCTGGAGGTGTGCAGTCCACTGGCGGGTGGAGACCATGCCACGGTCTGGTTTCTGCTGTATACAGGGGGTAAGGAAAACCGTACTAACTCAGTAGTGGTAGACTTTAGGGGAGCGGATTTCGTGGGCATGGGTAGGATTCTAAGAGAGAGGTTGGACAAGATTAGGCTGGACATGGATGCTTGAAGACTGTGGGAGACCATTAAAAAAGGGGTACAGGAGGCTACTAAGTACTGTACAAAATTAAGGCAAAAGCATGGTAGAACCAGTAAGCCATGTTGGTGGACTAGGGAGGTGCAGGAGGCAGTGAGGGATAAAAAGGCCGCTTATGTACATTTTAAACACTCAAGGGGGGACAAGGAGCGAGGAGAGTATGAAATAGCAGCCAGGAGAGTCACCAGAGTGGTGAGGGAAACCAAGGCAGAGATGGAGCAGAACCTGGCTAGGGATATCCAGAGGGGGGGGAAGGGATTCTACAGATATATAAGAAAGAAGCGAAAAGAGAGGACGCAGATTAATAGGATAAAAATTATGGGAGGATGGGCTCAGGAAGCAGGGGAACAGTCAGAGGTGCTAAATGAGTACTTTGCCTCAGTCTTTTCAGATGGGGACTGGAGATCCCTACAGGCTGATGGTAGGGAAGAGCATTCAGCTAAGGTGAGAAGTTGGTCTGAGACCAGTGGATGAAATGAGGCTAGGGTACAGTTAGGACCAGACTCAGAAGGGGTGGGGAGGTTGAGTGAGGGGGATAAATGGGGGGGAAGAAGTCACAGTAGATAGGATGAGGGAGGCCCTTTGGAAGTTAAAGACTGATAAGGCGCCGGGGCCGGATGGGCTACACCCGAGGGTTGTGAAGGAATTTGCGGAGGAGCCGGCAGCTCCACTGGCTGCACTCTTCAATATCTCTTTGCAGACAGGATGGGTGCCCCAAGACTGGAGGGTGGTTTATGTAGTGCCTATTCATAAAGGGAGGTCTAAAAAAGAGATGGGGAATTATAAGCCTGTAAGTCTAATGTCTGTGGTAGGCAAAGTAATGGAGGGCTTTATCAAGGAGAGGATTGGGAGGCAAGCTAGAATGGTTAGGACATCAGGATGATAAACAGTATGGCTTCGTTCTGGGGAGATCGTGTCAGTCCAATCTTGTAGAGTTTTATGACTGGGTGATGGGGGCCTTGGACAGACATAGGCCAATGGACGTCCTATATCTAGATTTCAGCAAGGCGTTTGATTCAGTACCACACTATGGACTAATAATAAAGCTGGGGGAGATGGGGGTGGGAGGGCAGGAGCTCAATTGGGTTGAAAATGGGCTCTCGGGGCATTTACAGAGGGTAATGGTGGGTGGGATATTCTTCTCTCCTCTCCTAGGAAGGTAATCAGTGGGGTCCCTTAGGGCTCGGTATTGGGGCCGCTATTGTTCAACGCCTATGTCTCAGATATAGGGAGGGGGTTAGGAATAGGTTGAGTCTATTTGCGGATGATTCAAAACTGGGAGCTCTGGTGGATTGTGAAGAAGTGAGGGAGGTGGTCCAGGGGATCTGGATACCCTGGAGGGGTGGTCAAGGAGGTGGGGACTGAAATTTAATGCTGGGAAATGTAAGGTACTACATTTGGGGGTTAAAGACCCAGGCCATGAATATATCCTGGGGGCCGTCACACTGCAAGTCACATTGGGAGAAAAGGATTTAGGGGTGGTGATAGATGTCAAAATGAATAACTCTGAAAATTGTAGAAGAACTGCAGCCAAAGCAAACAGGATACTGGGCTGCATAGCCAGGAGAATTACATCCAGAAGGAGGGAGGTGATCCTCCCTCTGTATAATGCCTTGGTCAGGCCGCAGCTCGAGTACTGTGTACAGTTCTGGAGAACTCATCTGAAGAAGGACATAGCGCTGCTGGAGAGGGTTCAGAGGAGAGCGACCAGGATGATTCAGGGCATGGAGGGGAAGCCTTATGAGGAGAGACTAGAGGAGCTTAGGCTTTACTCACTGGAGGAGAGGAGGGACAGGGGAGATATGATAGAGGTTTTCAAGTATGTAAAATGAATAACCAGGAGTGGAACCAAGGAGCTTTTAGGCCAAAGAAGAGGGGAACAACCAGAGGCCATGAGTGGAAGCTGGAGGGGGGAAAACTACAGGGAGGAGTATAGGAAACATTTTTTCACTGAGAGGGAGGTGGAGCCGTGGAATGTGCTGCCTGGGAGGCTGGTGGAGGAGAGCACAGTGGAGGGATTCAAGAGGGGGTGGGACAGGTACAAGGGGAAACTGAAACTAAAGAGGACCCTCTTGGGGGCTGGGGGTGTGGTAAGGTGAGCAGCCATTAGGTTGCTGGCTTTTGAGCAGACAAGACAGACCATTTGGCCTATTCTGCTCACTTTTTTAGTATGTTAGTAAACAACAGAGTACATGTCTACAATAATAAACATGAAAGAACATGAAAACAATAATGGACAATACATAAAGAACATATAAACAATAATAAAAACACAATGAAAATGTGTAAACAGTAAAACAATAGAAAACATGTAAACAATAAACAATGAATAGCGAACACGTAAACAATGCATAATTGAGAACATGTAAATAATAACATGCCATAAAGAATTTGTAAACACTAACTACATAACATGTAAACAATAGAGAACAGTATAGACAATTAATTTGTTATATACTCCTAGTCACCCCTTTCACTTGGCCTTCAAGGAAAACTGCGCTGAACTGGGAAGTAAGTTATTTGTTCCTGTCAAAGCTGTGTTTTTCAATATTGGTTCCCATTCTGTTGTTGTTATATCTTTATTGGG
Source organism: Neoceratodus forsteri (assembly GCA_016271365.2). Lineage (NCBI taxonomy): Eukaryota > Metazoa > Chordata > Ceratodontiformes > Ceratodontidae > Neoceratodus > Neoceratodus forsteri. The sequence continues at coordinate 188,776,856 of JADMNL010000027.1, forward strand.
CTTTTAATACATTTAATCAGTGTTTCTGATATTACCTTGCTCTTACTCTGTTATCAAAATGCATCTGTGTTCTACTGTGAAACTCTGTGGATGAAAGGGATATACATAAAATAAATCATAAAGAGCTAAAATTGTACTAAGCATCAGCGTGTAAACTAGAAACACCTACCGAGTTTACAAAAAGACCAGTAAAGATGGAACAATAAACAAATTGGAACCAGCATTAAAAAAATGACTACAGGAAAAGAGAATAACTTCCAAGTTCAGTGCAGTTCTTCTTGACAATGTTGTCCTGTTGGAGCATTGATTTTGTGAGCTGGAGTTCACCCTAATGCTTGCAGTGTCCTATATGTTAAGGGGAGCAGGGTCTGTTGTCCGTTAGGCTTGCTCAGTCACCGATATGATGTTGTCAAGCACAGGGAGTTCCAATACAACTGAGAACGCTACTGATACCTAGAGCGATCCTAAATGTTCAGTAGGATCCCTATTAGTTATGTTAAACAGAAAAAAAGCTAAAATTAAAATCTGAATTGAATAAAGGACTCTTGCATGACGGAAGGAGACAAAGGACAATACAAAATAAAAATTAAAAAAAACATTTTTGGTGAAACACAGACTGCAGCTTTAAATTGACTAATTATACAATGGTGTGTGAAAATCCTGTAACCTCACTGGTCAAAACATGTCACATGACCGTGAGTAAATCCTGCAAAACCCACGGCTGAGGAATGGCATTTACAAAAACACATAATTAAACACATTTTTATTTTGTTTTTGCACATGGGTCCATTGTATAATCGCAATAAGGCACTCCAAGGTGTTAGTTATTGGGTGATTTACTCACTTCTTGTGTGGTGAAGTCACTCGGCTGTGCCTTGTGACACACCACACAAGGTGTGGGTTAATCCCCAATAACCCACACCCTGTTGTGCCTTATTGCCTAAATATTCACAAACAAAGAGAACAACTCAGATGTTTACTTACTCCCAAAGTCACCTACCACTGCCCCGTATCTCCCCAATGAAATACAATAACAATGCTCTTATGAGCTGCCTGTACCCACTGCACTAGCTGGCTCCTTTCCTCACTGACAAAGCTACTTGTATGCTGCCTCCACTGTACAAGGATTTTGGAACCAGTGCATTGCAATGTAAATGTGTATACTTTGTTGATTATAGCTGAACCATTGTAATCTCTTTGTACTTGTCAATTAGATGTAGGTTGATGCTATGTTGTAGACTTGGAACCTTTGTAAATGAGCTGGTTAGCTCAAAGGTGTTTGTCCGAACAAATTAAATAAAAATAAAATAAATGCAACATATGACACTGTTTTCAAAGCTTAACAGTCATATTTGTTATCCCAGTACCTGTCTTGTTTTTTCTTTTGTCACCTAAGATATTCTGCAGCGTCCCCAATTTCACTGTTTATTCTCCAGTACCCAGTAACTATAGTAACAAGCTGCCTCACAGCAACACCATGCCAATTCCAGTTTGAAATTTAGCTGAATTGTCTGGCTTCATTAATCATAATGAAATCCCACCTTCCCACACACTCTCTCTTTTTGACTTCTAATTTGACAAATTCTGAATCTTTGAAGCCTCATCATTCAGAAAAAATCTGTGCTGCATTAGTCATATGCACTTTCCTGTGTTCTGATTCCTATGGTGAAAAGACTTGCAGCATACTCTGTTTCAATGAAATATTTTACAATCCCCCAATTAAAAAAAAAAATGGGTAAGGAATGTACTATGTCTTGACTGGCGTACACGATTCAGGGGACATACACATTAAGGCCCTGTACACATTAGCAAGTAAGATTTGTTTAGTTTTTAAAAACATTTTCTAAACATTTTCAAACTCACCACAGCAGCCCATCCAGATCAGTCTTCAACCGAGTTTTAACTTGGTTATACCACAGCCGACTCCCATCCTTAAGTGCCTCCAGTAACGTTTTTAAAAATGGGTTCTTCATGACTGTTAACACTCTTCCTAGAGGAGCAATATGCAGACACCCGTCCGCATTACCAAATAACATGATGTCACATCATAAAACGTTTTTAAAACTGGATTTAAGCCTAGCTTTCATCAGGGTTTTAGCACGGTTCACTAACACACTTTCAAACCGTGCTTTAATGCAGACTGGCACCGTGTTGTGCTAATTAAAATGTTTTAAGCACCTTAAAATGTTTTAACTAGCCTGATGTGAACAGGGCCTCACAAAGCAACAACCAATGGTTTCAGAATTCTATTGGCAATCAGGACACAGCATCAATCCTTCCCAGAAAAATGTTTCCCTTAGCCCCGATTGCCATCACAAACATGGCTGCCACCTTTACTCCCTGATATCCTAAAGTAGGCACATACCTCTGAACTGTCCCTGATTTTCAGGGACGTCCCTGATTTGGCCTCAAAATTTTCCTCGGTCTCTCATAAAATTTATATTTTTGTAACAGAACAGTGGGGACTGTAAGTAAAAATTAATGTTAAACATTAAAGTTACAGACTAGTTCTTCATCAGAAAATGCCTCTTACACCAATTCCCTTATTATGTCAGCTTTCTGAGGGAATATGACCAATTTTTAAGATGTGTCCCTGATTTGGGGTCTTTTTCCCTGATTTTTTAAACCTTGTCCCTGATTTATGAGATTAGAGGTTGAGAGGCATGAGTAGGCATTAAAAAATAAAACTCCCATAAATTAAACTAATTCATTAAATGCTCTTTCCCTTCATAATCTGCTCCTTACGTACACAAATAAAAAATGAGGTACAACACACAATTTTGATTTCAGATGTTCCATTTACAAACATAAAACATCCCCCTCCTAACTTTACCAACTTGCAAAGGAAATCTGTCACTTATTCTGCAACAGATGAAACTGAGGCCCTGGCTCTACATGAAGCATTCTGTTGTATGTGGTGGTGGGAATGGGTGAACATTCTACCAGTGGAACTCAGCCTAATTTCAGATTCTTCTATTCCATGTAAACAAACGTTCTGTATACTGTATGTGTGGAATTAATGCTTGACAGATGGGGAAGGATAAACTGTTACTAGTTACTTTGGATGTTACGTTTGTAAGAGTGGTCTCACGCACATTCTTAGAGTATGACAAACACAAAACTGAAGGTGAGTGGTTCTGATACCCTAAGAATGTAAGCAAGTAGTCCCAGCAGAGGAATATTCATGTTTTTGGTCAAGGTTTTTCAATAACATATTAAAAAAAATGTTATCTCCTCCCTTAAACAGCCCGTTTCCAGGGCACCTGCACGTGAGACACTCTTAGTAGTGTCTCATGCGCTGGGCAAAAGAGCTCTCCAATTGGTCAAAAAAACACCCTCAATCTATAATTAAACAAAATATATATTTTTTTTTGGTTAAATAAAAAGTTTGTTTTTTGTGCTCACAGTTTATGCCCCTTCAGGTTAATGGCTCCTGCTTTCTCAGGAAGCCCACAGTACAGGCTGACTCATCTTTGCTGCCACCACTTGCCCCTCCATGGAGCTGTGGCTTGCCCCCCTCAATGGGGCTAGGGACATGGGAATGTACCCGCGAACTTCCAGTCTCGTCAGGTGGCAGGGTTGATGGATTCATATGGGATCAAATGTAGCAAGGTCATGTCGCCTGGGGTGCCAGGGACGATCTTTTTCCTGGTTTCACTCCTAGTGGTTGCTAGCATGCAAGGGCTTGAATGTACTCGTGCATGCACCAAGGCATGCGGTACACAAGCAGGTCAACAACCACCCCCTAACCTACCTATCTCCACTGCTGCCACCTATGGTCACCTAGGTGGCAGCACTGCAGCGGGGGCAGTGACTCTACCTCCACACTTCTGAACCCAGATTGCCAACAATGGGAGCAGCAGTTGCTACCACTGTGCCGAAGGGATGGCAAAAGTTGTGCATTTTTATTTTTAAACTGTTTGTCAGTTTCAGTACTCAGCCAATTAAAAATACAATATGTGTTTCATGTAGCTTGCTTACAAACGGACTCAGCTAAGGGTGCCAAACACTGGGCTCCAGTAAGGCTTATTGCACCTTGCTATGGATGATAACTTTTTTTATTTTGTTTTTATTTTCTATTTTTACCCCCACCCCAACCCAGCACTGTCACCCGACTACGGAACCTGGTGCCGCCTCTTCACTCGAGGCTCCTCCTATAGAGCGCTGGCTTACCCCCCAGGTGGGGACACAGTGGGGGGAGCACCCTGAACCTCCTCCCCAGAGGAAATGAAGTATTAATTGTGGAGCCTTGCTGGTACTGCAGCTGCTGGTGGGTGAGGACCCCCTATTGGGTCCTTGCATCTGTGTCACGTTGGGAGAGGCATTTTTTCAATGTACGCCCTCCCGGGGCATGATGTGCCACAACGCCAAGGCTTACATCGGCATCCTTCATGCCCTCCCCTGCTGTTACAGACATCAGGGCTGTGGTATCTCAGGCTGCCGCCAGAGGTCAGGCCACCCCAAGCCCATATACCCCCTCTTCCCTCAGAGGAGCTGAGCGGTCTGTCAGACACTCAGGCATCCTACCCCTGGCTGGCCTTCTGACTCCCAGGTCCGCGCCTGAACCCGGGTCGCTAGTGTCGAAAGCTGAAATCCAACCCTTGCACTGATGGGCCGGCTAGGATGGTACCTTCTAGCTATAGCTTTATATTTCAAAGTCTGTTTATCAGCAAGCTAAACAGGGTACATCTTGTATTTTCAACTGGCTGAGTGCTGGGTCCTTCACAGCAGTTCTAGTTTGGGGTCTCCAGCACTACACTGTTTGAAGCAGCCCTCTCTGTCGTTGCTTTTTATTTTACCAATTTTATAAGCAGAATAAAACACTCCATGATATGGTCTGCTGCATAATAACACACTTCCAGGTTCTGAAGGCACTTGGCATAAACACCTCATGGCCAACCCACCTGGGCATACAGTTATCACATAACCCTGTTGTACTGGTACTCAGTACAGAAGTGGTAGGTTCTTCATTCCTTAGGTCTGGAACATAGCAACTCTTCAACTTGCAGTCCAGCACAGAACAGCATAGCACAGATGCAGGAAGAACACGCCAAAAAAGAGATCAGAGCCACTAAGGAATGTCTACAAAGTTTAAGTCTGGAACTAATTAGGGAAAGGAGTGTTTACAAACATAACAAACATACACACTGTCATGTCTTAGTGCTTACTTATGCTGAGCTCTCATGTATTTAAGAAGGCAGAACATATAATTTAAAAAACCTTTTGGACGGGATTCCTTGTAGCTCAGCTATCCAATTGAGAGCTATAAGAGCTATTGTAATTGTGCAGAAATGCAAAGACAGTTGGCCCTGGCTGGTACAGTATACCACGTCAGGGTATCAGCTGAATAGCACACATTATTCTGCTCCACCAGCTAATTAGCCCCAGGCAGACAGTAGGAACAATTCTGGTAAATGAAGGCCCCAAGAATGCAGCACAGTGTCACAGATTCGTATATGACAAAAGGGATTAACTGCCATTGAAATTGCCTTGTTTCCTGCAGAAACTTTGCTGCAGAATTCTGCAATATTGTACTGCACCCTGGTGGACTCCACTGCAGGTGGGTTCTTAAGATGTTACTGGTTGATGTCCAGCTGCTAATGTGGGATTGGAAAGGCATCCTCTGTTTACTAAGAGGAAGTGCTGCAACCCTGAAAACATTAAAAACAGGTGTTTTCTTCCCTGTGTTGCAGCTACAGTTCTTCCACAGTTTTCCTAAAAAATGGAGGTTGAGGTTTAATGTGGGGAAGTGTAAGGTGTTTTGCTAAGGGGCGAGAAATCTGGAACACACATAAATCTTCTGTGGTGCAAAGGATTTCAGGGGAGCTGTGGACAGTAAGTTGAAGCCAGGCAGGTAATGGGCTGTCTCAGTCAACAGAGCAAACACAGATGCATTAGAAGTGGGTAAGAAACACATCAAGGGAGGGTGAGCCGCCCCATATACAAGTCCTTGGTTAGACCACACCTGAAGTACTATGTACAGTTCTGGTCATCACCACAGTACACAAAGGAGACTGACTGAATAGTCTGAAAGGATTCAGCACATTTCCATTATGCTGATTAGGAGGTTAGGAGGCAAGAGCAATGAGGAAATACTGGCTATACTGCAGTTATTTAGCACAGAGGAGAGAAGGTTGAGGAGGAACCTGATCATGGTGTTCTGACTATTGAAAGTATAGACAGAGCAGCACAGTCAGCTGTTTGAGCTGCTAAAGCTGAAGGGTGGGGGTAGGGTAAGAGGAACCATTAAACAGCATTAATTCATGCAGAGGGTGAGACATGTGGAATGGGGCTACTCAGTCAGGAAGTAGAAGGATGCACCAGTCAAGCTTTCAGAGTAGCATTGATAGATTCCAGAGAGCATATAGCACTGAGGGTTACACAGCATAAGCATTAAATTCTGGATAAAGTTACTTACCACTGAAATTGGGTTACAGTCATGAGGGGAAGACAGGATAGCTCTGTCCAGCACCACAGCACTATGTTTTTATGTATACAGTGCAAATGGATGGTTATAAGTCGATTTTAGAACATCTCTTCAGAACACAAGAAGGGGATTTCATTGTTATGATTTAGAAACATAGACACTGTTGGCAGATAAGGGCCTTCAGTCCATCTAGTCTGCTCTATTACTGCTAACAACTGCTCTCTATCAGGCACTGCTGGTACTAGGTTGTAGCCCCCCCCCTCCCAACTACCAGCAATCCTCTATGCCTATCCCAAGCATGTTTAAAACCTATAATCATTTCTGCCCCACCACCTTCGCTGGCAGGCTGTTCCACTTGTCCACCACCCTCTCTGTGAAGAAGCACTTCCTCACATTCCCTCTGAACCTCCCTCCCTCCTTCCTGTTTCATCTTGTGCCCCCTCATCCTTGAGCATCTTTTTCTTTGGAATATAGTATTCTCATGTACTTTATTCTTCCCTGTGAAGCACTTAAATGTCTCAATCATATCCCCCCTTCCCTCCTCTCCTTCAAGGAGTACAGATTTAATTCCCTCAGCCTATCCTTGTAGGGCTTGAGATGTGGTCCCTGCACCATTTTGGTTGCCCTCCTCTGAACCGCCTCCACCTTATCTATGTCCTTACGTAGATGGAGGCCTCCAGAATTGGACACAGTATTCGAGGTGTTCATAAGGTAGAAAAGAAATGGGCAGACTGGATGGGCCTTGCGGACCTCATCTGCCGTCAACTTCTATGTTTCTATGTGGCTTCACTAATGTCCTGTATAGTGGAATTATTACCTCCCTTTTTCTGCTGGTGATTGCCCTGCCTATGCATCCCAGCATCCTGTCTGCCTTTCCTGCTGCTCTACCTTGATGTAATCAGAGATGATCACCCCCAGGTCTCTTCCTTGCTTGTAGCATGCTATTTCTCCCCCCCCCCCAGCTGACATGTAGCTCCTGGGTTTTTGTGCCCTATGTGCATTATCTTGCACTTTTTTTGCATTGAAACCTAGCTGTCAATCCCTTGATCAATCCTCCAGCTTCCTCAGAGCTCCCCTCATTCTATCCACTCCCCCTGGTGTGTCCACTCTGTTGCAGAGCGTAGTGTCATCAGCGAACAGGCACATTTTCCCTACTAGACCCTCTGCAATATCACTGATAAAGACACAGAAGAGGACTGGACCCAGCACTGATCCCTGTGGTACCCCACTGGTCACTTTACCTTCTGCAGAGTGAATGCCATTTACCACCATCCCCTGGGTCCTATTATCCAGCCAATTCTCCACCCACTTCACTGCCTTCTTTCCCACCCCCCGTCATGCTCCCCAGCTTGTTTAACAGCCTTCTATGCAGCACGGTATCTACAAAATCTAGGTAGGCCACATCCACTGCCCCTCCCCGATCCACCTCCCTGGTTACTCAGTTGAAGAACTCAATGAGGTAAGTCTGGCATGACCTCCCTTCTGTAAAGCCATGCTGCCTTGGGTCCTGTAGACCATTGACAACCAGGTGTTCCACTGTTCTTTCTTTTAGTAGTGTTTCCATTACCTTTCCCACTACTGAGGTCTGTAGTTCCCTGCTTCCTCTCTGTTTCCACTTTTGTATAGAGGGACCACATCAGCTCTCCTCCAGTCCTGGAGTACCTCCCCTGTTTCTAATGACAGGTTAAACAGGGTAGTCAGAGGTTCTGCCAACTCTTTTAGCTCTTTCAGTATCCTGGGGTGCACCCCATCTGGTCCCATAGCCTTATCAACTCTTATTGTGTCCAATTCCCTGAGGACCCTTTCCTTTGGAAAGGGACCTGTGTCCATTTCCATGCCCTTCCTGCCCTTATCACTATTGCTGGCCCATTTTCTGCCCCCTCCTCTGTAAAAACTGAACAGAAGTATTTGTTCAATATATCCGATTTCTGGTGGTCATCCTCTATACTACCCCCATCCTCCCCTTTCAGTCACACAATCCTTCCCCTTGTCTTCCTTTTTTCACTGATGTACCTGTAAAAGGTTTTGTCCCCCTTTATATCTTGATACAGCTCTTTAGACTACAAGAAGATCATTTTGAAGCAGTTCTTTGTTATCTTATGTTACAGAGGTCAGGTTACCTCCAAACACTCTGCAACAAATTAACAGTACATCTGTTTCCCCAATGTGAAAATCACAGTTAACAGAAGAGAGGCTACAAAGTGTTATAAAATGGGTGGAACAAATCCAGTACTGTGGTTTGTCAAAAACGGTCATGTGCAGTGAGATTATCACAGTACAACCCACAGTTAGAGGCTTTTTCACCACCTGAGGAACTTCTGTTTCTTTTTTAATCCTTCTATTATTAAAACAACGACAATAAGTCAAAATGCATAGAGCATAATGGATGGGCAGCCATACACAACAAACATGTGTTGGCATCAAGTCTTTGCCATGGCACTTTCAAGATGCAGACTCAGGTTTGTCTGTGTCAGGTTGCCCATATATTGTCATTTATAGTGTATGGACATGTCATGTATCAAGCCTGAGTCTGCCATACTGTGTGAAGGCTACAATCTCTCTCTCTATTGCAGCTAAAGCATTGTCCTGAGAAACTAGGGAGGCCATCTGAGCATGACTTCCATCATATGCTGCCACTGCTGCTGCCAGCTCACTCAGCATGTGACTTTGAGAAGACGCATGACCTCAGTGTTTCAGTTCTGCCTGAGAGCCAGCATCTACAACCCAGGGTGAGGGTAGCAGGGCTTGAGTGGTTGCATTTCAGACTGAATTAACAACAGCAACAACAACAACAACAAAAGTCTTTGCCGGCCTCACGGCTGTAGGAAAGAAGGTGCCCAATGACAATCTGTGACATTCTATGTCATTGTGCTGTAGTAGTGACAACCGTACTGCAGCACAGTATGACATCACTACTGCAGCACAAGCATATTCCAGGTATGGAATTCCGGGCACAGCAGTGCTCCACTATACACATTTATAAGCATAACAACACACTGGAATGTTTTGCGTTGTGCTCTAATACACCCACTAACAGGTGATTGAAATCCCAAGTACACCTTTCTCATACTGTATTGCTTACCTAAACAAGGGGTGAAACTGTATAACGCAGTTATAATGCAAGGCACTGGTATACTATCTGAAAATAAATATTAGTATTCATGTAAGCAGCTCCTCTCATTGGGAAAGAAGTCATGTTATAGTAAACACTGATTCCAGAAAGCTTTGCTGGAGGCAGTTTTTATGGTATTTGAAATTAGTTCGGTGTAAAATGCCAGTTTATTTTTTTAAATAGAAAGTACCATGAAGAGCAAAGTGTAGCAACAGACATTAAGTAATCCTTACGGTGTTGCAGAGAGTAACATCATCTCCAGTGAAGAAAAAGTAATATGATTCTCCAGTTTATTATTATTTACATTTGAGACTCTGCATTCTACCACTAGTTTGTATTTAAATCGAAGTGCATATACAAGTTCAGAACAGCGGAGCTTGGTGGGACAAGCCACCTATTATTTCAGAGGTTGCCAGGGTGATGAAAGTCTGGAATGCTATCTGGTGAGACAGTCTTCCTATGTGTGTTTTAAATGGATGCCCACTGGCATAATCCTGAGCTAGCAAAATGATAAGCCGAGTGACTCAGTCAAAACACAGAAACATAATTTGTCAGCAGATAAAGACCGTCTGAACACTCAGTCTGCCCATTTTTCACTACTTACAATATCAACATAGAACATAGAAACATAGAAACATAGAATTTGACGGCAGATAAGGACCGCAAGGCCCATCCAGTCTGCCCATTTCTTTTTCTACCTTATAAATGTGCCATCGGCCTTTGCTCTGTCAGTGACCTATCTATTCATAGTCATTTGTATTGCTCCCTTATGCCTATCCCATGCCTGTTTGAAGCCCTGCACTGTATTCATAGCCACCACTTCTTGTGGTAAGCTATTCCATGCATCTACCACCCTTTCTGTGAAAAGAATTTCCTCATATTCCCCTTATGTCATCCCTCTAATCTCATGCTGTGTCCTCTTGTCCTGCTATTTTTCTTATATTTAAACATGTTAGACTCTTTCACCTTGTTTATGCCCCTAAGGTGTTTAAATGTCTCGATCATATCACCTCTCCCTCCTTTGCTCAAGAGTATACATATTGAGCTCCGTTAATCTGTCCTCATATGTCTTCTGATGCAGTCCCTGCACCATTTTGGTTGCCCTTCTCTGGACTGCCTCAATTTGGTTAATGTCCTTGTGAAGGTGTGGCCTCCAATACTGCACGAGTACTCCAGATGGGGCCAACCAATGTCTTGTACAGAGGGATTATTACCTCCCTCTTACGACTTGTGATGTTCTACTACTACCCTAACACCCCCTAGCCTTACCTACTGCTTTAGAGGTCTGCTTGGATGATTTTAGGTCATCAGTGATGATGATGCCCAAGTCTCTTTCTTCCTTTGTGACTGCTAGCAACTCCTCCCAGCCTATAAGTGGCTTCAGGTTTCTCTTCCCTATGTGCATGATTTTGCACTTCTTTGCATTAAATCCCAGTTGCCACTCTTCTGACCATTTTGCTAGTTTATCCAGATCTCTTCTAATTCTGCCCACCCCATCTGGATCATCTACTCTGTTGCAGATCTTGGTGTCATCTGCAAACAGACAAGCCTTACCCTCTAGTCCATCTCTTGAGGTCACTAATGAAGATGTTGAATAGGACTGGCCCCAGGACTGATCCCTGAGGTACCCCACTTGTGACTTGCATCTCTTCTGACTGTATACCATTTACCACCACTCTCTGTTTTCTGCCAGTCAACCAGTTTGCCACCCAGTTGACCAACTTCTGACCCACCCCGAGCCTACCTAGCTTATTTATCAATCTTCTATGTGGAACAGTGTCAAAAGCTTTGCTGAAGTCAAGGTAGGCGACATCAACTGCTCCCCCTTGGTCCACCACTCTGGTTACCCAGTCAAAGAAATCTATGAGATTAGTTTGACAGGACCTTCCTTTTGTAAACCCATGCTGTCTTGGATCCTGTGCCCCTATGGATTCCAGGTGTTGCACTATCCTTTCCTTAGGGTGCCTCCATAATCTTGCCCACTACTGAGGTAAGACTGACTGGTCTGTAGTTCCCGCCTCCTCCTGCTACCACTCTTGTGGGGCGGGATCACATAGAGCCCTTCTCAGTCTTCTGGGACCTCTCCCTGTGCTCAGAGACTCACTAAACAATTCTGCTAATGGCTCTGCTAGTTCCTTCTTTAGCTCCTTAAGTACCCTGGGATGTATGCCATCAGGTCCCAGTGCCTTATCCACCCTGAGCTTATGGCTCTTGTAGGACCCTTTCTTTTGTGAAGGGAGTAGTGCTCACCTCCCTCCCCACTGTGTCCATGATGCTGAGCTGTGGGCCCTGCCCTACCTTCTCTTCAGTAAATACTGAGCAAAAGTATCTATTTAGGATAGATGCCTTTACAGGGTCCTCCTCCTCACATGCTCCCTTTTCTCCATTAAACAGCAATACCCCTCTGGACTTTCTCCTTTCACTAATGTATCTATAGAAAGTCTTGTCACCTTCTTTTACTGTTACGTGCTAGTGTTTCCTCAGTTTGGGACTTTGCCTGCCTTACTGCCTTCCCTGCTTCCCTTAGGGCAGTTTGGTATGCCTCCCTATCTTCATCCGCTGTGTTCCCTTATATTTCCTGAAGGCCAGCCTTTTGGCTCTGACCTTTTCTGCTACTGTATTTGAGAACCAAAGTGGTTTCCTTCTTCTTTTGCACTTCCTTTTCTGTCTAACACAATGGGATGTTGCTTCAAGTATTGCATCCTTAATGCTTGCCCACTTTGCCTGTACCCCCTCACCTGTGTTTCTTTTTGCCGGGGCTAGCTTAACTCTGTTGGCCATCTTATCAAAGTCAGCTCCTCTGAAGTCCCATATTTTTGCCTTGGAATGGGATGATTTAGATGTAGTAGCCAAATTGAACCATACCATGTGATGGTCACTGGCCCCCAGGTGACCTTCTACCTGGAGATCTGTGATCCCTTCCCTGTTAGTCAGTACTAGATCTAGGATAGCCCTGTCTCTTGTGGGTTGTTGTACCAGTTGTTTGAGGCCCTCCCTGCAGGGAATCCACTATGAGTCTAGTTCTGGCAGATGTTCCTGCTGGTATTGACCAATCTATATCTGGCATGTTAGAGTCTCCATTATCAGAACCTCCTTTAGCTGTCATGTTTTGTATATCTTCTAACAGTAATGTGTCTATGTCCTCCCTCTGGTCTGGGGCCTGTAGACAACCCCAGTTCTTATGGCTGTCCCATTTCCTGTTTCCAGGGTGACCCACAGTTCTTCTGGCTCCTTATGTGTATTCTGAATTTCTGTAGCTTTGATATTTTCATTGACATACAGGGCCCCTCCCCCCCTTTTTTGCCTCGGTCTCTTCTGAACAATACACAGCCAGTACTGAAGTCTCCCAAGTGTGGTTACTGGTAAACCACGTCTCACTAATTGCTACTATGTCCAGTTTAGCCTCTGACATTGATTGCCTGCAGGTCTGGGATCTTATTTCCCAGGCTGTGAGCATTTGTGTACATGATTTTCCATTGGCCAGATTTTGGTGTGTTAGTTGTTGGGTGAAGTTTGGCATTACCCCTGTGCATCGTGTGGGGAGACAAACCTTTTTCTTACCTGGTGATGCAATTGAATGGCAAACACGCTGAATTCTGTTTGACCACTAGCTGAGGGAGGGTGTTCTTCCCATTCGACGTGTGGGGTGCTGCACCTCTCCCCATTGCTAGTTTAAATATTCTGCAAGACGTCAAACTTCTGCCCAATGCACTGACTCCTCTTTAGTCAGATGCAGTCCATCAAATTTAAAGAACTTTCGCTCCCAGAACTGTTGCCAGTTCCCTACAAATCTGTGTCCTTTTTCCTGGCACCAGTCCTTGAGCCACGTGTTTAGCTCCCTATCTCCCTTCTCTGACCTTCCGTCCATCTGCTCCCTTCTCCCCAGACTGGCAGGATCTCAGAGAAGGAGATGCCGACGAAATAGATGATAGTTTGTCACCCAGCTTAGTCAGGTGTTCCTTGGTCTCCACAACTGACCGGCTGGCAGATCATTAGTCCCTATGTGTACTAGGACATCAATGTTTTCTCCTGCTTTGTGAACAATTTAGCAATCGATCAGTGTCTCTCCATGCTGATGTACCTGGGAGACATCTGACCATCACCCCTGGCTGGAGATGGGTATCAACTCCCGAATCATGGAGTCTCCTATGATCAGAAGTTTTTGATTTCCTTTGTGCTTGTTTAGTTTTGGTTCCTGATTTGGGTGAGTATTGTTGTGCTAGCTCCTGTGACATGATGTCCTGCTCTGCAGTGTCTTCTGCCTCTTTATTTGATTTCAGAGATAGAGGCAGATACCTGTTTATAGCGTTTATATGGTTTTGGAGGTAATGTGTTGGAGAGCAGAGAGTGATGGGGCACCTGATTTGCTCCTCTAACCACCTGCCAACCTCCTGGACCAACTACCCTCTGCAGTCGAGGTTTTCTGTTGGATGCTGGGGAAATGGCGGGTGGTTCTTAATGTATTTCCTCTTCAATATGAAATTTGAGGCGCACTCTCTGCCCATGCTGCCGGAGCTGAGACCGAAGATCTCCAAAGGCTCAGCATGTAGGACAGTGTCTCAAATCCTGTAAGACTGTCCTTCTGAAAATTGTTCCACAGTACCTGCAGTTAATGAAATCCATTCCAAATAAGTTGCTGGGTTTGTAACCTAGTCAGAGTAATTAGAAGGAAAAAAAAAAGGAAAAAAATGCAAGTAATGGTTTAATTGTGCTTTGTTTAACTTGTTATAACAAGTTAAATTACTAGTGCCCCTACAAAGACCCTATTTGATCTCCGGCTCTTTCTCATAGAAACACAGAAACATAGACTTTGACGGCAGATAAAGACCACTTGGCCCACCCAGTCTGCCCATTTTCCTACCTACTGGATAAGCTGCAGATTCTAGTTAACCAACAGCCTACTTCCTGCCACCCCCCACTACAATTGCCTTATGTCTGTCCCATGCATGTTTGAATTCCCCCACTGTTTTAGACCCAACAACCTCCCCAGGAAGGCGGTTCCATGCATCCACCACTCTCTCTGTGAAAATAATTTCCTCACATTACCCCTGAGCCGTCCCCTCTATCTTTAAATGGTGCCCCTTGTTCTTACACATCTTTTTCTGAAAGATGCTACCCTCCTGGACTTTGTTAATTCCTTCAGGTACTTGAACGTTTCTTCATGTCCCCCTGTCCCTCCTTTCATCAAGGGTATACATATTAAGCTCTCTCAGTCTCTCTTCATATGGTTTCTGCTGCAGACCCTGCACCATTTTAGTTGCCCTCCTCTGGACTGCTTCCATCCTGTCTATGTCCTTGCGTAGATGAGGTCTCCAAAACTGCACACAGTACTCCAGATGGGGTCTCACCAACTGTCTGTACAGAGGGATAACCACTTCCCTTTTTCTACTTTTGATGCCCCTTCCTATGCATCCCAGTATCCCCCTGAAGTCATGTTATAGTAAACACTGATTCCAGAAAGCTTTGCTGGAGGCAGTTTTTATGGTATTTGAAATTAGTTTGGTGTAAATTTCCAATTTTATTTCTTAAATAGAAAGTACCACGAAGAGCAAAGTGTAGCAACAGACAATAAGTAATCCTTACGGTGTTGCAGAGATTAACATCATCTCCAGTGAAGAAAAAGTAATATGATTCTCCAGTTTATTCTCCCTCCCCCCATTCCAGTTCCAGGGGCTGGCAGTATAGCCTAGAGGTTAGAGGAACCAGGTGTGAACGAGCTTGATACATCCAGCAGACCAGACTTGAGTTTGATTCTTACAACCTCCACTTGCATACTGTGTGACTCTGAGCAAGTCACTTAACTGCTCAATGCTCCCAGGTTGCCCCTGAAAACAGGCACTTGTGCCTAGTGGGCCTTACCCAGTTACCAAAGACTAAAATTAAATGAAAAAATCTACCTCCCTCCACCTTCACAGCTGGACCTATTGTTCTTGGGCACCTTTGTTTCTGAAAAATGCTTCTCTCCTGTACCTTATTTACCACCGTGAGGTATCTAATGGTCTCTATCATAGCCCCCCTCCAGGGTGTACATATTGAGTTACTTTAGTCTCTCCTTCTAAGGCTTTTGACTCACCATTTTAGTTACCGTAGACTGGACAGCCTCCACTCTGTCTATGTCCTTCCGCAGATGTAATCTCCAGAATTGTACACAGTATTCTAGGTGAGGTCTTACCAGGGATCTATGCAGAGGC
The DNA here is from genome assembly GCA_016271365.2 of Neoceratodus forsteri. Taxonomy (NCBI): domain Eukaryota; kingdom Metazoa; phylum Chordata; order Ceratodontiformes; family Ceratodontidae; genus Neoceratodus; species Neoceratodus forsteri. The sequence goes on from JADMNL010000027.1 coordinate 188,792,586, forward strand.
ATCACCACCGCCCTTCCTCCACTGGTGATACCTCTCTCTCTCTCTGTGCACCTCAGCATTCCACTAACCCTCTCAACTGCCTTGACAGACTGCTTGGCCACCTTTAGGTTATCAGAGATGATCACCCCCAGGTCTCTCTCTTGTTTGGTGGTCATCAATAACACCCCCCATTTTGTACTCTGTCCCTGGCTTTCTGTGCCCCAAGTGCATTATTTTGCACTTTTTTGCATTGAAACCCAGCTGCTGTACCCTTGACCAGTCTCCAAGTTTTCTCTGGTCTCTGCTCATCCTTCCCACTGTCCTCTCACCCGGAGTATCCACCCTACTGCAGATTTTGGAGTCATCCATAAAGATGCAGACCTTCTCCTCTAGCTCCTCTGCAATGTCACCTAAAGACATTGAAGAGGAACGGTCCCAGCACTGACCCCTGAGGCACCCTGCTGGTCACCCTCCCTTCCTCAGAGTGAACTCAGTTTACCACCACTCTTTGTTGTCTATCCACTAACCAATTTCTTACCCAGTGTGCCACCTTTGGGCCCATTCTTAGGCTATCCAGCTTGCTTAATAGTCTCCTATGTGGAATGGTGTTGAATGCCTAAGTGAAATCAAGGTTGGCCATATTCACCACGCCACCTTAATATAATTCCTTGGTCACCCAGTCAAATAAAAAATCTATCAGATTTGTTTGACATGCCCCCCCCCCCAACAAACACACACACATGAATCCATGCTGTCTCAGGTCTTGTAGTCCTTTAGATTCAAGATATTACACTATCCTCTCCTTCAGCAGTGATTTCATTAACTTTCCCACCACCAACATCAGGCTGACTGGCCTATAATTGCCAGCCTTCTCCCTGTTACCACTATTGTGAAGTAGGACTACATCTGCCCTTATCCAGTCCTCTGGAATAACAACTGTTTCAAGACAGCTGTTAAATAGGACTGTCAGAGTTGCAGTCAGCACCTTCCTGAGCTCCCTCAACACCCAAGCTGTACCCCACCTGGTCCTATTGCTTTGTCCAACTTCAGATTAGTGAATCCCTTTAGGACTCTTGCCTCTGAAAAAGGACTAGTGTTCATCTTCCCCCCTTCAGCGCTTGTTACTTTTTTCCCTATTGTGAACAATGAACAAAAGTATTTGTTCAGGATGTCTGCCTTTTCCTGTCCCCTGCACTGCCCCCCTCCCCCTTTTAACCTTATAATCCATCCTGTGATCTTCCTCTTTTAACTTACATACCTAAAATATATCTTGTCCCCTTTGTTGCCGCTTGGGCTATTCTTTTTTCAGTTTATGCCTTTGTGCTCCTTACTGCTTTCCCTGCTTTTCTCTATTTCTCTTGATGCACCTCCCTATCCTCTTCCCTCCGCATTTCCTTATACCCTTTTAGCCTTTGTCTTTTCAGCCACCTCTTTCGAGAACCTTTTTCCTGTTACTTTTACTCACTTGCTTGACACAGAGGTTTGTTGCCTTCTGTATGCCCCCTTTTAACTTTGCCCACTGTTCCTCCACCCCATGCCGGACATCCCCCTGCCAGGTTATCCCTGAGACATTCACCCATCTTTGTAAAATTTGCCCTCCTGAAGTCTAGGACCCTCAGACTTATTTCGGAACCATCCTTATATTGAACAACACTGTACGGTGATCACTGGTCAACATAAGCACTGCCAGCTTGCAGCAGGGCTGAAGCTGGAAGTTCTTTCTTTGGTTTTGGGCAGGGCTACTGTGTGGCCGAAAGTACTAGTGGTGTAGTTGCATGGGTGATATTAATCACTAAGCCACAGACAGCATTCCTCAGAAAGACAAAGTAAAAGGATTGGCTGTCCATGACTCAGGTTATTAATATTCATTAGACGTGATCAGTAAGCACAAGGTGGGGTGAGGGAGGGGTGCCAAGGACTAGAACAGGAACAGACAGGACTGGGTCATTGCATTTTATACCATCTGATGTGAGATCCAACACTGGATCAGCTTTTGGACTGGAAAGTACAAAGCTTAACATTTACGATAGAAAAAAATCTGCAAAATGTGATAAATCCAATTTTCTGGGATCCTATCTGAGCTCCTCTACTGCTCCTGAGAGCACATAGATCACTTAAATAAAACACAGTACAAGGTTCAGAATGAAACACAGAATTCATCCCATGGATGTGGAACAGCAAATGAGTGGTGAAGCTATGCTCACATTACACAACAGTTTTCATGAGAAGGTTAAAGAGCAGCTGATACATGTAGGAAAACATTGAGAAACATACACTATAGACAAAAAAAAATTATTTAAAATATTGTCAGTATAAATCAACCTCCTGTTCCTTGTCACTAAAGAGCTAGTGTACTGCTTGAAATTCATATCGTCTTTCAAATGTAATGACATATTACTTCTTATATTGGAGGTATTTTTATTTTCCCTTTAGGTAATTAGAACATTTTCTACCTGCCTACACTTGGTGTGATGTGTGGAACAGAAGTCTACCGGGAGGCAGACATAGCCAGTTCTAGTCCTCCGCCTGCATCATCAGGACCATGACCTCACTGTCTGTGACATCACACCTGGCCAAGAGTCAACCACTTGCTGCCAGGTAAGTCACTTGTGATGTCACAGTGAGTGAGGTCACAGTGCTGATGAGGAATGTATTATTCATTTGTTTATTTCACAAGTTTTACCAGAAAAGTTATACTGACCTGGTATCAGCTTGTTTCCAGATGCATCCTGGAGGAGGGGGAAGAGAGGAGAAGAGAACAGACACAAAGCACAATGCATAAAAGAATGCAATATAAATGGAAATAATAAATAAAAATATACACTTAAAGGTAAACGTCCATGTCGGTATGCTCCACGCCTCAATGTGGGACACCTCCCTGATTAGCGTTTTTGACCACTTTAAAAAAAAAATTGGGTACCTGCTTCTGAAGTAATTTTGTTTTATCTGGTTGATCCTGACGTCCCTCCCTCCAGCATTTTAAATGGAGTGCCTCTAGTGGTGCATCCCGCAATCGCCTGCGGCTGATGTCACAGCTGGGGAGCAGCCGCAGAAGCGTGTATAGTGTTAGCCTATGGACGGAGCTATTAACATTTCCAGTTTGCCATAGAAGTTCGGTGCTATACAAGATAAGAATAGACAGCAGATCACTGCCGATCATACTTGGTCTCTCCTACAACACCGAGACTCAAATGACAAACTGAGCTGATATTATCCATCATGGCTGACACCACATACTCTCGACGCTCACAGCTCAGAGGCCAGCCACGGGCAAGTATGGGATACCGCCAGGGCACCATTTAAAAATGCCCATGGAGGATGGCAGAATCAACCAAATAAAACAAAATTACTTCAGAAGCAGGTACCTGGACTTTTTTAACAGAGGGCGAAAACGCTAATCAGAGGTGCCCCACACTGAGGTGTGAGGCATACTGACATGGACATTTCCCTTTAAAGAATAAATTGCCGAACAGTAAATTACCATACAGTAAATTGCAGAACAGGCAAAATAACATTAAACAGTAAGCAACACCACAAAATAAGAAATGGAGAAATTACTGATACTAGGGGAGAGGGGCAGTGCTGGTGTCAGTGCGGGGTGAAAGGCAGATGAAAATGGAATCCACCCAATATCAGAAGCAACTGCAGGAGTAAACAGAGAACTCAAGGAAGAGAGATTTCAGAGTGGGAAAGGAAGGAGCAGAGCAAATGGAATGGGAAAGAGAGCCCCATAGTTTAGGGAAGTGGAACAAGAAGGCAGCTTGGCCAGTAATAGATTTCACTTGAGGGAGAGCAAGAGAGCGAGACCAAGCATTGCAAAGGGAGTAACAGGAAGAAGGGGGAGAGAGAGGAGAGAAGCAAGATAAGAGAAGACACAGCCAAACCAATATGCTGGAGATAAAGGCAGCACTGTGTATAAGAAGTCTGGCATCAAGAGATGGGACGGAGAGGGAAGACTACAGAGTACAATAATGTGTACGCAGGGGTTTATCAAAGGCAAAGTGACAGAAGGAGTAAAAAAAAAAAACTGTTGCCGTATTGGTCCAGAGAGAGTACAGTCTAGCTAAAGTGGATTCTGGAACAGCGTTTTAAACAATGTCTATGTAGTTGAAAATGAGGAAAATAGGGAAATGAAAAGGAACAGAACTAGATATTGTCAGTCTCCAGGTAACATACTACACTTTACATCACACTTAATACTATCAGGTAGAAAACCTTGTAATAAGAAAATGGAAAAAGTAAAATCTTTCAGAAATAAAAAGTAGCAACTGATTATTTTTTAAAATGAATATAATTTTCTGTCTGCTATTTTTTGGTGTTACTAGCTTTTTAAGGAAATCTACAAGAAACTGTTTCTTTCACATAGACTCCGTCTATTATGCAGTTATCCACTTCAGTGGAGGAGAAGGATCTGGGGTACTAGTCACAGGGGACATGAATCACTTGGTGCAGTGTAGGAAGGCAGCAGCCAAGGCTAATAAGGTGCTGGGGTGCATTGCCAGGGGAATCAACTCTAGGAGAGAGGAAGTCATTCTGACGCTGTACAGGTCGCTGGTGAGACCTCACTTGGAGTACTGTGTGCAGTTCTGGTGCCCCTATTTAAAGAAGGATGTCAAACTACTGGAGGGGGTCCAGTGCAGGGGGACAAAGATGATCCTTGGGCTGAGGGACAAACCATATGAGGAAAGACTAGGGGTGATCATCAAGTATTCCCTGGAGGATAGAAATGAGAGAGGAGATACGATTGAAGACCTTCAAATACTTAAAGGGCATGAATAGGTATTGAGGGCATGTTTAGATTAAATGGGTGGGGGGGCACAAGGGAACAAAATCTGAAACTGGAGGGTGGAAGATTCAGGAGGGAAATGAGGAGGCACTATTTCATGGAAAGGGTGGTAGCGACGTGGAATGCTCTGCCAGAGAAGGTGATATCACTGAAATCTGTGGGCAGTTTTAAGAGGGGGTGGGACAGGGTCAAAGGTAAGGTCAAAATGGGGAAGGGAGGGAGGAGAAGTCAGCAGAAGGGGTGATAAATCAGATGGAAAGGCAAGGGGGGGGCAGCTGCAGTAGATTAGGAGCCGTGCACTCAAGCAAACTCGATAGACCGTATGGCCTGTATCTACTGGCATTGTCATATGTTTATATGTGTTCCTGCTGCTGATTCTCCACTTATGGCTCGAGCCACAAAAGTTCCACAACTCTTTTGTGGCTCACAGTGGACATGTGTAGACACTTATGCGCCAAGTTGCAGAGGTTAGCCAGAAGCATATTCATAACACCCTTTAAATGCCATATGAAAGGGAAATATGGGTATGTCTGCACTTCCTGCATTTGCCCCAACATGCACATGGGTGCGCTTGGACATAAGCATGTTTCACTTATACTGATGCTGATCCACAACATGATCTATGCATGTTCACATGTGGAATACACGGTCCTACACTCAGAGGTGCTGCAGTAGTGCTGTGAAGAGCCGAACACAGATGTGCATGGCACATACCTACCCATTTTGGTACACCCTGTACAAGAAACAGCACTGCATTTGTGTACCCCACACTCATGCCACAGACCACGTGTATGTGTTTAGTTGACCCAATGTTGTGTCACACCGATCCACACTGTATACCATTTGTGGACACTGCACATACAAAAATGTATACACAGATACAGGGAATGATGTACGAAATTAATAATATATTTTCCAAAATGAGTAATGACAGATAGCTACACTGAGCACATGGGTGTTTATCTCAGACACTGGGGTTTGGCGCACCCAACTAGCCCTCATCACCAGGACACAGCACACCACAAGCTACCCATGCCTGCAAGGCAACAAGACTACTGATGGTGCATATTTAGTCACTGCCAATCACTGCAGCAGAGGATGACACTCCCCCACTCGTTAATGAACCCCCACTGGGTCTTTCCACCTCCCCCAATAATGATATCCCAGACTGAACCACAAGATCATCACAATCAGGCCCACAGACAGACAAGAGTATTGCTGGATTCATGTTTGGGATGCTGAAAATGTACTTTAGGTGTCTGGATAACACTGGTGGCCCACTCCTGCTGCCCCTGGACATGTGTTCAGGACATTTATCATGTCTGCATGCTGCAAAACCTGGCACTTAACAAAAGAATGCCCTTAACTGAAGATACGGTCTCTACAGTGGATGATGGCCCACAACAGGATCCAAGTGTCTCTTTTGGCAATGTTGACGTTCAGCAGCATCTGGATGGGTACACAGTAGGACAAGCATGGTTGAACAGTACTTCACCTAAGTGGTGGCAGTATTATGAGCATGGGTTGATGTGCATTGTGACAGTATGAAATAAAACAAATAGGATGCTGGGATGCATAGGCAGGGGCATCACCAGCAGGAAAAGGGAGGTCATAATTCCACTATACAAGACACTAGTGAGGCCCCACCTGGAGTACAGTGTACAGTTCTGGAGATCTTACTTATGTAAGGACATAGACAGGGTAGAGAAGGTTCAGAGGAGGGCAACAAAGATGGTACATGGATTGCATCACAGGTCCTATGAGGACAGGTTGAAGGAATTGAATATGTACTCCCTGGAGGAGAGAAGGGAGAGAGAGGGGATATGATAGAGACATACAAGTATATTACAGGGAGGAACAAGGTGCAAGAACACACTATTTTTAAGTGAAAAAGATGTTCCAGGACGAGAGGGCATGGGATGAAGTTGGAGGCAGGACGATTCAGAGGAAACGTGAGGAAGAATTTCTTCACAGAATGGGTGGTGGACAAGTGGAACACCCTGCCAGAGGAAGTAGTGGTGGCTGAAACAATCACGGGATTTAAGAATACATAGGATAGACATAAAGGAATTCTGGAGGTCAGGATTAGGGGGCAACATACTTCTAGGAAAACATAAAGTGAACTTACAAGCTAAAACGGGCAGACTGGGTGGGCCGTAGGCCCTTATCTGCCGACACTGTCTATGTATCTATGTATCTAAAACAGTGACAGAATGGAATATGCATGTATTGTGCAGATCTGTACCACGCTGGCATACTGTGTGCACTGTTGTGGTCATGCGTAACTGCGTTTTGGGTTGGTGCTATTGCTTAGCCCACAAAAGTGGTGCCTAACCCAATGGTGGGGTCTATGGAGCTATACACAGTGCCTGGTGCCACAAACTGTCTTGGACCTCTACTTGCCAGGGGGCTGGGACCATGTCACTGTCTTGAGCATTCTCTACTGGCATCAACCCCATGTACCTGGAAAAGTTGTGATGTCATTGTCTGTTTGGGTACTGGCAAGCACTGTAATCAATGGTCTAGATATTCCCAAAGGACCTGCCTAGGAGCCTTGGCCTGCCATGACTGTCTGTGGGAGGGCTGCAAGGCCATGTCCAAGCACACCAGACAGGTTACTGAAGCCTGCTTCCACAGCCAGTGTGACACCACTCTCCATACACACAGCACACAGCTCTGTGTGGACAGCAGTCAGCTCTGTGTTGAGAACAACCAGCTGTGTGAACATACCTGCCACTTCTGTGCACACACCTCTAACGTGGCTACCTATATACTGCAGCACAGTGTGGCCACTCCTTGTATGCTGTAGCCTCTGCTGTTGCATCTGCTGCACTGTGGAGTAGATGGAATGTAGGCTTTCTGTCCTGTGTCTACTGGGTGACAGTCCCCGATGGTTGTTTCAGGGGACTGCTGCCATCCAGTGGTGTGTGGAGTCACTGATGTGTCCAGAGGTGTGTTGAAGTTGTGTATCATCAAGTTGGTGTTGGGTGCACTGTCAGGTGTACTTGTGGGTGGCACAGGTGATGGTTTACATGGTGGGAGGGATGGTGCAGGGTGATTGGTATGCCTGTGATTGACTCTTTTGTCTGTGTGGTACCCATATTCTACTGGTTCAGCTTCACAGTGCCACTGTTGCCACTGCCCTGGATCTGTAACTAGGATGGGGACATGCTGGATTCAGATCTACATCCACCCTGTGGCAGACCGGTAATGCTTTGTGCCTGAGGAGATACAATGTGTATGGTATGTACTGTTAGTCTTGGTGTACCTTTGTATGATATGTATGTGTGGCACTGCTACCTGTACAACACAAAGGTGATACTCATTGTGTGGCCGGGCAGAGAGGACAACACTTAGGTCTGACTGCATATCAGCGGAGGGGTCCTCCAGGATGTTGTCCATGTTCCCATCCTACTCTGGTGGGTATGGTGGCACATCTGGGAGGACGGTCATGTAGGTCAGTTGTTTGCATATCGTATCCTGGTCCTGGGATATGTACACATGGGTGTTGCTTACCATCCATGATCTCAGTACCATCTTCATCCCCGTCGATGGATTACTGGCTGAATGTTTCCACCAGTCTCTTCAACTGGAGTCAAGCCAGGATTATCCTCATCTCCCCTGGTGACTAGTTGGGCACAGTGCCAGAGGGTCAGCTTCTTTTCCATGACTCTACAGCAGTTATGCCATAGGTTTGATACTATTATGGTTTTGGGGGTACTGACTGCGTTGATGTTGACCTTTATCCCATCCCACAGCACCTACTAGAGGGACTGTGCTTCTTTGGAAGCACCACTACATTCAGTAGTGTTATAGGACCTCTATAGCAATGATGATTGTCTCCTTTTGCGAAAGTTTTCCATGTGGCAATCCAGTGGAGACTGCTATCCGTGCTTGGCCAGTACCCATGTCCCGCCTTTCGTAGGATGGATGGCAGTACTTTAACTGGCCATGCACCTGGAGTTCTTTCAGCACCCTGTAATGGTTCTCCACCAGTATCATTATCTCCAGTTGACATTTCCTCATTAATCCACACATGGCAGTCCGCCTCTTTATATGGTGGGACCAATGGGAGTGAACGTGTTTTCACAGAGGTGGCCCCTATTCACCACGCACCTCCTTGCACACACTTGTGCACCTCTTGGTCCAGCCCAGCGACACTGTGAATCACAGACTGTGCATAGAACTTACACAGCATGGAGCTCCATGCCAGACTACCACAGTTTTTTGGCATATCACTGGATCTTTATGGATCTGGCCTTTAAAGTCATAATCCTATCTCTGATCTTACAGGACTTTCAATACACATCCTGCACGTACTGTATACAGAGTGTTATAGCGATATGGATACTTGTGTGTAGCAGACAACAACTGGTCGCAGAGGTTACTGGCTGGTGTGTGGTGGCTGAAGTCAATGGGTAGGTTGCGGTGGAATTCATCTACCAGAAACAGGAGTGGGGTCCACAAGACTACCGAGGTGGGATTTCAGTTACTGTGTATGTATATTCCAACAGGGGACTGTTGAGGGTTAGGGGTATCACTAGACTACCAAGGAAGTCTTTATATGAACTAACAGTTGGACAGTGATTGGGGAACCCTAGTGCTTTTTTTTTTGTTTGTTTAATATACATGGTACCACAAACGCCTGGGAGGAGGAACAGTCCTCCATGCAAATCACGGAACACAAGCTACAGCAGCACTCACAGGTTTTGAGACCATAATAGCATGCAAATAGGTGCTGCATCGCCCCATTCTATTTTTCTTTTTCCCTTCTAATCTCTCCTTACCTTCCCCTCTCCTTCCCTCCCTCCCCTGCTACCCACGCTTCTCAACCTCAAGCACTACTACTGCTCACTTCTTCCCCCACCCCATCACCCCCACATCTCTCCTACTCCTACTGTCAACTTGATGCAACTCGCCTCAACTCTTGTCATGCTGTCTCCACTCATGCATTGCTACTGGCACTTAAACATGTATTAACCGGAAGTTGTTCCATGATATGTCTACCCTGTCCTTCATGTTCTGATCTCTGTACTGTTTCACCTATTGTTTAAATGCGCTATAGATCTCCTGTATTGTTCCATCTATTGTAAACAATGTGCTCATGTTATCCCTCCCAGCTATTGTACATCATCTGTATTGCGCAATTCAATATTTTTTGTCTGTACATGATCTGCCTCCACTGTAACCCTTCCCCCCAGGTCGCACCGTGAGACGAGCATCTTTTTGCTCAGTGTGCCTTTCCTGGTGAAACAATTTCAATAAATAAATAAATAAATAAATAGCCTCTTAGTGCCTTGCATGGGTTAATGCAGTGTTTCTCAAATGAGGGGACAGGAAATGTGTGCTAACTGGCAGCAGTTAGTAATGCTCCTGTTTAGAGAAATGAAATTCACACTCCCAAATTATCCATATTTAATTACAACTAAATAAGCACTGATGTGAAAAATAGAGGATAATGTATGGTCCTCTATCGTTAACCGGTCAGTTAACAGTCGAGAGGTTGCCAGGGCGACCATGTAAACCTTGAGAGCGAAGCTCGAGAGGTTTACGTCACCATGGCAACCTCAAGACGGTTAAAATTGACCGGTTGCCGATAGAGGGACCATACATTAATTTTTATAGTGTATGGTCTCACTATCAAAATTAAGCAGCTTACATTTTTAAAAGTCACCGCCCTTGGCCCTTCAGTCCTTCCCGCCGGTTTCCCTTCAGTCTGGTTCCCGTCGAAAAAAAGCGCCGCATGCGCGAGACCACTCGCTTTGTTAACCTCAGCGATGTGACATAGGATCCATAGGTTAACAACATATCTACCACATCGATAGGTTAACAACATTAGAAAATGATGATTTCCCTAAGGTTAACAGCGTTCTAACACATTATAACATATTTTCAATTGTTTCCTTTTTATGGATAGCATTTTATTACAGTTCTCTTCATGGAACTAGTAATTTGGAGTTTTTACTATGTCACAGTTTGTGTACAGAATGCTACGCACGAGCTATTGTCCTGTCAGAACGATGCTCGGAGTTCTGTGCTCAAATCATGACAGAGCTAAAATTCCAGATCACTGGTTCCATGAAGAGAACAGTAACGGAATGCTGCCCATAAAAAACAAAACAATGCAAAATACAACTTTTCACACTGCTTTTTATTTAGGTACAGTTACATACGGATCATTTAGGGGGTAAGAAATTCACTTCTGAAACTAGGAACATTATAAACAGCTGCTAATTAGAAATGATTTCCTGTCCTCTTGTTGCTGCTATTATGCACCAGTTACACATGAGAACCATCACAATCTTCTGCAGCCACACAGCTCTTTCAGTCCCAATAACAAAAGTAATAAAATGGACCATTTCCTAACTTTAGAAAAACACAGGAGATACAGTTCAAGGGGAAACCCACCAAGAACTTGATTTAATGTACAATGTGTGAAAAGTAATCTGTGCTATCAGGGGTTTGGTGTAAAAAAAAAAAAAAATGAGTGAGGCCACCAGCGAGTTCTGGTGGCCACACTCTGAGGGCCCTCTGAAGCCACCTGGATTTGGGGCTTGACAGCTGCTGGGCTAAGAGGTCATTTGCATGGGGACTTTCCAATACAGGAAGCTGAATTTGTATTTTTTATCATACCAGGAAAAAAGCTCCACTGAGCCACGCTCATTTACAAGGAAGTCCTGGTTAGGCCAGCTAACATTATGAAATGTGTGGTGACAGTACATATAATATAGCACATGGAATACAAAAACTCAAATCAGTTCATAAACACAGGTTAGCAGATATACTCTAATACAAAGACTAGCAACAACAGCAGTATGTCTGCATATGTATATGGCAACTAACCTAATTCTGTATCTGTGTATATATATATATATATATATATATATATATACACACACACATAAATATGATCTGCAGCAAGGAAAACACACAGAGCTACTAACAAAATACATAGATACATAGACACTGTCGGCAGATAAGGGCCTATGGCTCACCCAGTCTGCCCATTTGAACTTGTAAATTCCCTTTATGTTTTTCTAGAAGTCTGTTGCCTCTTACCCCAGACCTCCAAAATTCCCTTATGTGTATCCCATGCATTCTCAAGTCCAGTGATTGTTTCAGCCCCAACAACTTCCTCTGGCAAGGTGTTCCACTTGTCCACCACCCTTCCTGTGAAGAAATTCTTCCTCATGTTTCTTCTGAATCACCCTCCCTCCAACTTCATCCCATGCCCTCTAGTCCTGGAACATCTTTTTCGCTGGAAAATAGTGTATTCCTGCACCCTGTTCCTCCCATAAGGTGCTTGTATGTCTCTGTCATATCCCCTCTCTCTCTCTCTCTCTCTCTCTCCCCCTCCTCTCCTCCAGGGAGTACATATTCAAGTCCTTCAGCCTGTCCTCATAGGATTTGTGATGCAATCCATGTACCATCTTTGTTGCCCTCCTCTGAGCCTTCTCACCCTGTCTATGTCCTTATGTAGGTAAGGTCTCCAGAACTGGACACTGTACTCCATGTGGGGCCTCACTAGTGTCTTATATACTGGAATTACAACCTCCCTTTTTCTGCTGGTGATGCCCCTGCCTAAGCATCCCAGCATCCTATTTGCTTTACCTGCTGCCTTGTCGCACTGTTTCCCTACTTTGAGGTCATCAGAGATGATAACCCCAAGGTCCCTTTCCCACTTAGTGCATGCTGTATCCTCAGCCCCCAACTGATATGTTGCTCCAGGGTTTTTGTGCCCCATGCTGTATGCATTATCTTGCACTTCTTTGCGTTGAATTTCAACTGCCAACCCCTTGACCATTCTTCAAGCTTCTGCAGGTCCCTCCTCATTCTGTTTACACCCTCTAGCATGTCCACTCTGTTACAGTCTCATGTTGTCAGCAAACAGGGATATTTTGCCTTCTAGAACCCATGCAATGTCACTGATGAAGACTTTTTTTTTATTTTAGTCTTTGGTAACCAGGTAAGGCCCACTAGGCACAAGTACCTGCTTTCAGGGGTGACCTGGGAGCACTGGGCAGTTAAATGACTTGCTCAGAGTCACACAGTATGCAAGTGGAGGTTGTGAGAATCAAACTCAGGTCTGGTCTGCTGGATGTATCAAGCTTGTTCACACCTCGTTCCTCTAACCTCTAGGCTATACTGCCAGCCCACATTGATAGGATCGATCCCAGCACTGATCCCTGTGGTACTCCACTGGTCACTCTTCCCTCTGTGGAGTGACAGCCATTTACCACCACCCTCTGTGTCCTGCCGCCCAGCCAATTCCCCACCCAGCGCACTACTGTCCTGCCCACTCCCGTATTCCCCAGTTTGTTTAATAACCTTTTATGTGGCACAGTGTCAAAGGCCTTGCTGCAGTCCAGATATGCCACTTCCACTGCCCTCCCCTGATCCACCCCCCTTGTCACCCAGTCAAAAAATTCAATGAGGCTGGTCTGGCATGACCTCCCCCCGGTGAAACCATGCTGCCTTGGGTCCTGTAGTCCATTGGCAACCAGACGGTCCACCAATCTCTCCTTCAGTAGTGTTTCCATGATCTTCCCCACTACCGAGGTCAGGCTGACTGGTCTGTAGTTCCCTGCTTCCTCTTTGTTACCGCTTTTGTATATGGGGACTACATCTGCTATCCTCCAGTCTTTGGGTACCTTCCCTGTTTCCAGTGATCGGCTAAACAGGACTGCCAGAGGTTCAGCCACCACCACTCTTAGTTCCTTCAGGACCCTGGGGTGTACCCCAACTGGCCCCGTTCCTTTATCAACTCTTATTGCTTCCAGTTCCTTAAGGACCCTTTCCCATGTAAAGGGGCTTGTGTCCATTTCTGCACTGTTTCCCAACCCTTGTACTCCTTTCAGGCCCATTACCCTCCTCTTCTGTAGTAAAGACTGAGCAGGAATATCTGTTCAGTATGTCAGCTTTACTATTGTCATCCTCCAAACAGCCCCCGTCCTCCCCGGCCTTCAGTCTCACTATCCCTCCCTTTGCCCTTCTTTTTGTGCAGTGATTATCATGTACTGAAACATAATTTACATAGTATTTTAATAGCATACACATTTGTCAAAACACAAAATTTACCAAGAAGAACCTTAAAATAAAAAGGGCTGACTAATGAATTCTGTTTAAGTGATTTCTGCAGGGCATTCTAAGCTGTAGGGGCAGCCCAGCTAAAGACCATCATACCAAATTTTAAGTAGTGCCTTGGGACATCAGACAGAATGGTACTGACCTTTCTTAGTTGTACAATTCCGCAGATCTCTTAAAGAGACTTGATATATATGCTGACAATGAGTTCTGCATAGCTTTGAAGGACCAGAAAAGTAGATTCTTAAGCCTTCCGTTCTCAAGTGAAGTCCAAGCCACTGTCGTATAAAGGAGACAATGATGTGTTTTGGTCTGTAAACCAGTAATGAACTGGAGTGCTCTATGGTAAATCACATCTAGTTTAGCTAGATGAGAAACTGCGGCATGTCTATACATTACCATAGTCTAACAGCAGAAGAAAGGTCACCTGAACAAGTCTATTTTTTTTTTTTGCCTCTGGGCTAAAACAGGGATCCATGACACCAGCATGACAACCCCGACCGCAACGTCTGCTACAGCACCAGGAAACCATCGACACCCCTGACCGCTATGTGACCATACGTAACCGATCAGCAATACTACAATGCACTATGCGGGGATGTCCCCACGCCCCACCCCTTCATTATAGATATCTAACTCCACGTTGCACAGACAGTGGAGTTAGATATTTACCCCCCCATCACCCTAAAGTGTTTCGACACAAACCCCCTGTCGCTGCTGATATAGGCGTGATGGGGAGTTCGGTGTACCGGTGTTGCTGTAGCGACGGTATACCCTAAAACAGAATGTATTTCTATAACAGAACCCAAGTCTCTGGTGTAGCTTTTTACAGAGAGTTTCAATATGCACAATGAAAGATAGCTTGTTATCCAGTCACATGCCCAGACACTTAAAAGAGTACCAGATCCAGCCTTTCACCTGTTAAGAGATGTAATGCCTACTGAAGAGGTGGGCAGGAATGATCTGGAAGACAGTACCATGTGCTGGTTTTTGTGGCATTTAGAAGAAGTTTTAAAGCACATAGATTAGGGCCAGCCCGCCGGTGCAGCGGTTGGATTTCCGCTTGTGACACTGGCGACCCGGGTTCAGGAATGGACCCGGGTCGTCAGAGGGCTGGCCGGGGGGAGAAGGATCAAGCATCCCTTGGACTGCTCTCCTTCTCCGGGGGAAGGGTGGCGTGCACTCGGCACAGGAGTGACACCTGGTGGAGGATGGGTCTGTCACATAGCGCTGATGCCAATGTAACTCTCCGGGGTGGGGCAGACGCTGGTCATCATTGCACATCCCCACCCCAGCCTAGAGGGGGGAAAAAATCTTGTTTGTAACCGTCTTTGTGAAGCCCTGCCCCTGGGCTTTGATTAGCCTTCTAGCCGGGCTCTCCCAACCAGTACCAGTTTTGCAACACTGGGGGCATGATGCCATGACCCCATCCTCTGGGGGGTAAGCTGGGGTGACAGGGAGAAGTGCTGGCAATATGGGAGGTGGAAGCCTGGGGGGGGAGGTTGTGACCAGGGCAAAGGATCTGACGTCCGGAGTGGTAAAAAGTATAATAAATAAATTAAAAAAAAAACACATAGATTAATCTGGAGTTGGTCAAATGCCTCTTGAAGAGCTTCCATAGGCACCTCTGGGGTATTAACATGCGCTTACAGGTTTGGGACACCCTAAATGACTTTGCTCCTTGACAACCTAGGGGAAGTATAGACACACTCCCCTCTGTGGCCAGCATGAGGGCCGTTCTTAGTGCCATGGACGAACACACCATTTACTGCCTTCATTAGGGCTTTTCTCTGGAGGGCTATATGCAAACATGTCAAGGATATTGACATTGTGCTCCAAATTTGCCTGAATACAGCAGCAGCATTAGAGCAGTGTACTAATCTGCACTCAGGATAGAGAATTTGTGTGGTACACACTAAGACCTGTGAATACTGGGCTCATAGCTTGTAATGGGCATTTTTTCTCTCCCTTTATTTATGTCCCCTTCTCTGCCAGCCCCTTCTGCTCTCCGCCTGTCCAACCCCATCACCCACCATCTCTGGGACTTAGCTGGCTCCAGTCTGGATCCCTGGGGCACTGTCACTGCACAGGTTCAGAACTCATACAAACAGAAGAGAAAAAGAAGTAATTGCCTCATCTGGGACTTGAACCCAGGCCACTTGGAATACCATTCTGGTTGTGCTACCAGCAGCACCACCAAGGCAACTGGAAACTGGGCCTGGGTTCAAGTCCCAGCTGAGGCACTTACTTCTTGTGTTCCATAAATATGCACACCGCAGTCCTCTGACTGAAAATGTAATTATCTGTGCAGCGCCAGGATGAGCATTGGAGAAAGAGTAATGTGCTCTGGGATGGCCCAGTTTCCAGTTGCCTTAGTGGCGCAGCTGGTAGCGCAACTGGAATGGTATTCCAGGTGACTCTGGTTCAAGTCCCAGCTGAGGCACTTACTTCTTTCTCTCTCTCTCCTCTGTTTGTATGTGTGCCATAAATAAGCACATCACACTCCTGTGATTGAAAATAGATTCAGAACTATAAGCATGAGCAGATGCCCTGTCAGAACAGTTCTGAATCCATGCTGTAACATAGTTAAAACTCCAAGTTCCTGGTTCCACAGAAGGAACTATACAGAGTATAGAGGATTGTGTATGAACAGTCATACATAACAAGGATATTCTAGTATCGAGAGGTTTCCTTGGTAACAGATGACCTCAAGAGCGCACCTCGAGAGGAACTCTGTTACCAAGGGAACCTCAAGATACAAGAATTTCCTTGTTTGTGTATGTCTGCTCATACACAATCTTTTATAGTGTATGGGCAGTCACAGCATAGAAAATCACACAAAACTAGCTGGAGAACACAACAGAGAATAGAAATGTTAACATTTTCTTTTTTTTTTAACTGACACAGTGTGCTGCAGGTGTTTCTGCAAGTTCAAGTGTAAAAAAAAAACGCAATTTCTAGCTTAACTGGACTGAGGAAAGCAACTATGTGGCAGCATTCTAAGTTGTTATGCTGCAATAGTGACATAGCTAGTGCGGCATAACAGCTGTGATGACATAGCTACGTAAGCAATAATACCCGACAGGGTGGGCGGTATAGGGCAATACTGGACTGCCCAGGGGCGTAATGAGGCCCAACACCACATGCGGAGGGCCTTATAGCCCCTGTAAGGTCTGGTATTGCCCATACTGCCCACCCTGGAAGGTATTATTGCGTTTCAAAAATGGGCCACCATACCATATGTATTTAAAGAAATATATTTTTATGTTTAAATGTTAAAAGTCTTAGCTATTTGAATTCTTTTGTAATAAAATAGTTCCTCCACCTTTACTTAAGAACTTTTGTGCTAGGTTGTAACTTTTAAGCAGGTTGCCATGGTTACCCCCCTTCCCCACCGACAGGGTTTAAGTTAAAACCCTTTTGTGTAACTGTTTTTTTTTTTTTAATATTCATTCATTTGTTTGTGGGGGTTTTGTAGTTAATTTGGTAGCCATACATAGTAAGCGTGATCGAGATTTCTATCTGACCCTGACCGCAGTAAACTTCGAGCAGCGCGGTTTACATGAGAAGAGTGAAGGCGGTTTCAAGTACTGCGCAGATGCTGGTGGCATATGATGGGTATGCAAGGCACTGGAAGTCCACGTTAGACAGAAACAGAGAGGGGACACTTAGTTATATGACAGCAAGCAGTTTTCTGCATTGTTTGTGGTTTCTGCCATTTTTGTGGGTGATTCGTTTGTCTGCAGGGAAACAGCACAGAGGCATGGGGGCATAGCTCGAGCTGCACTAGCCTACCACAGTGAGGTATCACCGTAAAAAAAAAAAAATAATTAATAATAATATTAATTTTGTTTGTGGTGTTTCTCTGTTCTAGCGAATGGGAGTTCAGTCAGCATGAGCAGGTCAGAGTGGCGCTAATTACCGACATGCCAGCCTAGCGCTACTGCTTTCAATTGTAACAGCCATTTTTCAAGAGGAAAATTTTAACACTTTAACTGTGTTTGAAAAAAGAAATTAATGGCAGTGAAGTTGGGATAGATTTGTTTAGGGTTGATTCAGCAATGGCAGTTGCTCTGTGTGTGAGAAGTGGCGCCTGCGATTAGCTAGCAAAATTTATTTAATTTTCTTTCAGCGCTACAACTTTGTGGTGAACAAAAAAAAAGTTTTTTTTTATTGCTTGCTTACTTACTGGCCCCTATTGTAGCTCGCCTGTGATCCTTAAGTGATTAAGGTAGTTGTGGAGGGGGAGTCATGTCATCGAAGCAGACTAGGATTTTTAAGTTGTGGGTCTGATTCTGTGTTTGCCGACAGGCAAGACTGAGTGAGCCGTGGCAGACAAGACAAAAAAAAAAAAAAAAACAACTGTTTTAAAACCTGGGAATCAGGTACAAATTTCATTTGGTACTGGCTGTTGTCTTATCAATGGAGTAAGTGAGGTGTGTGTGTGTGTGGTGGGGTGGTGGGTGGGTATTCACTCTCTCGCTAAGCGATGAAAAGAATGGCGGTAATTTGAAACTGTGTGCCTAGTGCTTCAGCCAATGATAAAGCAGGCTTGGCACAAGGATACTCAGCAGGGCATGAGACAGGTTTGGGATGGGGCTTTTTATTTGGTAGGCATCTATTGAAAGTTAATGTACCCCTCTGGAAGGGGTACCAGCCAATCAGATGCCTCCAAATAAAAAGCCCATTTTCTAATGCAGCATAACAACTCCATTCTAGTTATGGATTTCTATCCATAACAACATTCTACCATACACTATATAGTCTATACAAAGAAAACAATACAAACCACAGTTCACAGTTTTTAACTTTTTTTCAGGTATGTATAAATGTGGATCATTTTGGGGAGTATGGCTATAATTTCTGGAATTGTAACATCTGTAAGCAGCAGCACATCAGAAATAATTTCCTGTCTCTTAATTCTATTCATAGCTGGTTTCAGGCACCAGCAAACCCTGTGATTGTTGAGGGCCCCCTGCTTATGGGGGCACCCGACCAGAGCAGTTTACCTTTATTTTTTTTTGTCTTATTACCTTCATAAAACAGCAACATAGGGCTGTGCATGCAACACCTTCTGATGTGGCATCATGATGTCATGAAATGCCTTATTAAGCTAGGACCTAGTCAACAAGAGGCAGATGGGCAGCAGTGGATGGGATGGGAAGAACAGCCCCAAGAAATGACACTGCTGTCTCCTCCTAAACAATTTAACTATACCACTGATTGCACTGAAAATAAAATAAAACGATGCACGTATGGGCTACAGTCAAACACGTGACATGAAGGTTGGTGAAGTAGGGGGACCCCATGACTTCACTAGTCCTACTGGGAGGCTCCAAAACCCTAACGCCAGCTCGGAGTCTACTTGTCTCTATGTAATCTAAGTTTTCGCACATCACAGAAACAATTTTCAGGCTTCATGTGTGGAATGTTGTCCGTTTATCAGGTGTATGCAAGGTTGACCCTAGGTAGGAAGTTACTGTGTAATTCATCCTCTTGCAACATAGTAGCAGGCTGCCTTCTTCTTAGACTAGTCTCTGCATTTGTTCCTCTTATTTCTTGTCTTTCCTTGGTTGCTCTCTCTCTCCTAGGCCCTGTCACAAACAGCAAGAAGGGCAAGGTATGTGTGTTGTGTGCCAACCTCTCTTTTTAATTTTTGTATTTCTGCACTTCTAACCCCTGACCATGGGGCACCTCCCTCCCAGACCTGCCACTGACCTTCTCAAGGAGTTACCGGTTATATACAGAATAAGGGGAAAGGGAAATTGTTTAACCAGGAAAGGCACACTAAGCTGGAGCTTGTTTCCAGGTGCGACCTGGGAGCACAAGGAAGTTAAGTGACTTGCTCATGGTCACACAGTATGTAAGTGGGGGCTGATGGGATTCAAACCCAGATCTCCAGGTTTGCAGCTCAGTGCCTTAACCACTATGCTATACTGCCTCCTAATGCATGGATAAGTGTGGTAAGTGTAGTTGATGGGGATTTTATGCACACCCGAGATGTGTGATGCCCCATAAACCCCGAGGGCTAAGCTCAAGGAGTTTATATGGGCAGCACACACTGAGGGAGTGCATAAAATCCCCATTAAAACACACTTACCCATGTTTTATTTTTTATATTTACTGGTTCTAAGGATTTTTTTTTTCGTATTTTTGTTTTCTTGCTCTTCTATAAATTGGTGCCTGTCAGTGCTGTTTGGGGGATTAAATCGCAACGCTGTTGCCATATTTACTTTAAAGAACGTACCGCTGTTTGAGTTAATTAAGTTTAAAAAATTGCTTTGTGAGGTACTATTGAGCCATCAAAAAGCTTGTGCCTCATGCCGACTGTGTAAAAAAACAAGCGCTACTGGACATGCAGCGTGAGGACAGCTTGTCCGGTGGCTTTCTAAGGTGCTGCTTTGGTTTTTGTGTGCCTGTGGTTTACAGATCTCCGTAAACTGAGCTGTTGGGCACTCGTTG
Source organism: Neoceratodus forsteri (assembly GCA_016271365.2). Lineage (NCBI taxonomy): Eukaryota > Metazoa > Chordata > Ceratodontiformes > Ceratodontidae > Neoceratodus > Neoceratodus forsteri. The sequence continues at coordinate 188,812,897 of JADMNL010000027.1, forward strand.
GCAGTGGTTTATAACCACTAACTAGTAAATATACACCCTTTATCCATTCAGGACCACACTTGGTGGTGGGTGACTTGCCATGCTGGTCATTTGTGTGGCCTGCGAGGGGGTGCTAGACTGGAATGGGGTGGTGGGTGGCTAGCCATACTGGTCATGTGTGTAGCCTGCAGGGGGTGCTAGACTTGAATGGGGCATTGTCCTCTGTTTTTTTCTCCCCAGGGCACCAGCGTGCATTAACACACATGGATGCTGTAACACGCATGCATGCCTGCAAGGCGTCTGGTGGCAGTCCCTACATATGTGCTCACTTGCACTACCAAATGACCTCCACCATGCGGCGGTCATGCAGTGGGATGTGGTGTCCCCTCACCCTGAGGGAGCAGAACTGTTAATAAGACACTCAATTCTGTCCCCCCAGAGACATCCCTCAATGACCCAAGCTTGTTCCTGACCCTGGGTCACCAGCATTGCGAGTGGTAGCCCTACCGTTGCATCAGTGGGCCACTTGTGCCGCCATCTTGTTACCTAACCACTGTGCACGTCTGTCTGCTGTGGGTGGTATTATCAAAGATACTCATGAGGGTGACTCTGGACATTAGCTTTCATGGTACTGTAATATCTATGGTTCCCAAGTGGCAACAAAGACCAAGAGGCAAACGGAACAAAGAGACGGTGGCCCGCATTGTACCAGATGACTGTGGTTTGTAGGAAATCTCCTGATGCTTTGCTTTGTGGGTACAGATTCTTCTAGTTGCAGCACTGCTGAGGCACCAAGAGGACACTGCCATGCCATGCTGGTATGGTCATGTGAAACAGCATCTGCTTTCGGTGTATGCTCATTCTGGAGTAATTTTTGCTGAGCTGCACATGAGAAGCGTATACCGTGCGAATAAAGGGTTTGCCACATATGTATTTGTGTTATTCTTGTCTTGCATGGGATAACTATTGTAACTGGCAATAGGAATACTGCATCTCAGCTTAGGTGGGTATGTTGTTTTGCTCTAGGGGGCAAGTTTTGCATTGTGCATACTGTAGTGCGTATGTCCAGACACAGAGTTTTGCATGTTTATGCTATCTGGAACCTTTGCCATATCCTTCTAAGCCTACAAACAGCTGCAGGCAGCATGTGCGTGTGCGTGTGTGTGTGTGTAAGGGGGGACAGACCTCTCTGTGTTTGTTCAGCATGTGCTCTGTGAATATGACACTCACAGAAAAAACCTTATGATGTTGTTGATGTTGCTGCTATGCACCATTTTAAAATGGCAAGGAAAAAACCCATGGCCCCCTCGGCTCTGACTGGTCAGCATGGGGCTAGACCTGTGATGTTATCACAGCACAACATTATGGATTTAGTCCCAAAATACACAACCTCCATTAAATGTCATACAAATCACTCCACAGGCCATGTCAAAGTTGCCCTTGCTTGGCATGGCAACTCATTTTTTTCTAAAAAACATCTCTCCCTCCCACTGCCACAAACTCAACTCAGAACTCCCCAGCACACATCACAGGTGTCCAACATGAGATATAATCCCCTTATTTGTGTTTATTCTTTTCACATTAAACAAAGTCAACACTGCGATCGGCTTCATTACTGCCCACCTCGCTGAAACTGTGATCGGTTTTGGTCCCCTCTCCTAAATGCCAGCCTCATGCCCAACCATGCAAGGCATGAAGTTATCCCAGCAAGACACACACCCTGTCATGCATTAAACATGGGAACTCCAGTACTAACGTATATAGACTTTCAGAATTAAACCCTAACATGCCAAGAAAAGGTTACTTAATAAAAACTTTGATCTGTAACTAAAAGTGTCATTTATTTAAATCAGCATCATATATTTAAAAAAAAAAATGTCCACCAAAATGAATGGGAACCACTCCAGTGCTTTTCAGACAGCAGCGTTTCCTCCAAAGCATTTATGCATGGTGGTGCACTAATGGTGTAGGTATGAGCCCTGTTTGTTTTTCTACATACTTTTTTTGATTGTGTTTACTGCTTATGACCCCTCTCGACTTCCCAGATGCTGCCTGTCTGACCCTACCTGTGGTTACCTCACTTCACTGATCTCATACCACCCTCAGGAATTCAAGGTGCTACGGTATCCGTGTCTCTATGTGGGAGCTAGCAATGGGATACTGTGCACGCTGGCCCGAGTTCTACCGGCAGAAACTCAGCAGAACACAGCAAGAGCCCCCCCCCGCCGGTGCAGCCAGAGTCCCTGGCACCCTGCACATGCTGGCCATGAATGCAGCTCTATGTTTTGCAGCACCCCTGTTCAGGTTACCAGAACTGACCCCTCACCAGTGCTCTGGGGCATTTCTCTGAGAAAGGTCCCTGGAACATGATGCACCACTTCCCCTACTGCCTCCAACCCTCACGCACCAGAAATCTCTCCCACCTACTCCTGATTCTCCTCTCGGCACCTTGAGGGAACCCTACTATATACTGCCAAAACTCCACTCACAGCAACTTCATCCACATACGGTGATGCCTAGGCACCCTTCCCTGTACTTGGACACCACTAGTAACAACTACCTCCATTACAGTAAGGAAGTGGTTATACATTATTACAAGAAAAGCATATGTTTTCTGAAACTGCACAAAGTACTGATTTTACACATGGTAACACAACCCCTACCCAAAGGTTTGCTATAGATCACCCTCGCCTAAATTAGGCACAACAATCAAAAACACAGGAAAAAAGTGCAGGTTTCCTCTCATCACCCTATTTCTAAGTTTTCCAAAGCATTCTGATAACACAGATATCAGATACTGTACATGCACCCTTACCATGAACTTTTGTTCATACCTGCCTATTACTGTATGCCTATAAACTTTGTAATGTTCAGCTGGACCAGTGGCGTAGAGGGCTGAGGTGCTGGGCACCTTACCTCCTGCCACACCAGTGACCTGGGGTTGGGAACGGACTGGGGCTGCTCAGTGGCCAGTGGGGAGAGGAAGAATCTAGCATTCCAGGACGGCTCTCCTTCCTCAGGAGGAGGGAAAATGTGGTCCGTTGCTTGCCTGCCACCCAGCGGTAGCTGGATGGTAGCTCATGCAGAGCCACTAAGAAGGGAAGGGGACCCCATGTTCGGGTCGCTGGGGACATGTCCACGGAGGTGGAGCATGTACATTGTGGCCATTGCATGTCCGTGAGCCCTGGGGAGAAAACGGTGGAAAAACACCCTGGCGGTGGGATAAAGCCCAACCTTCCACAGGCCCTGCACTGGTGACCAGGCACAACTTTAGTCCTGTAGCAGGATGTCAGTGAAGGTAAGTCCCGGGGAAACCAGATGACAGGGCCGGGGTCATCGGTCGGACAGTGGCCACCAGGGAGGAACAGGAGCTCAAAATGTTCATGCTGAGCTGCAAAGTCTGCATTTTCTGACCCTAAACATCTCAAAACGTTATGTTACCCATGGATGGTTTAAAGTGTACAAAATGTGGACTTCCAGAATGCGTAAGAAGGCGTCGTTGCCAAATGTTTGCTACCCATGACTCTTGAATTAGGATTCATGGCTGAAAATACTGAAAACAAAAATGTCACAGTTTTGGCCCTTTTCAAGCCAAATGTCTGGTTGCCTTACTTTAGAGGTACAAAATCATCCCATGTTTGACTGCTCCAGGGTGTGCTGACTCTGCAGGAACCAAAAACATGCACCTCTACCAAAAAATCGTTGGCACATGCTCCAGACCTGCTATTACAGCGTGCCATACAGAGGAGGATTATGAACAGGAAACTTCTGGCTGGGGTTTGATTCACTTATGTTTAAAGCCAGTATTTTGTGCAGTTTTACAAAATGTGTACTTTTCCTATAATAACATAACGTCCTGGGTTTCACAGGCCAGGAAGCCAGTCCTGTGTATTATCAGTTGTAGGCCCACATTTATTCCCCCTTAGAATACACTTACAACCTTATGTCTATTTCCACCAGAACGTCTTGGTAAAGGTTTATAAATGTGGTATCACTACCAATGTAAGCAGTACTTACTGCAGAATCCCAAAATAGGAGGTTTATTTACATTCAGCCTGTGCTACACAGACATTTGATTGACTGAAGAATGAAAATTATAAGAGTTTTTCATCGTCACGCCAAAAGTACAAGAGGGTCATGGGTAGCAAACCTTTAGCATAGGGTTATGTTATCCACATATAAAACTGGGATTTTTTTTGTAGTTTCAGATAATATGTACTTCTTATGGTAACATAACCCATGTAGCAGTTATATCCAGACCCCAAGCTAGTCAGTGTGCGGGTACCAGTTCAAGTGTAATTTCTGTGGGGACTGAGGCACTGAATGGCAGAGTACCCTTACCCCTCAGGGGCTGAATGCCATCATTTTTTTTTAGAAAAACATTGTTTTCTATCATTATATACAATATTGCAGTTCTGTGGATAACACATAAATAGTAAATATGTCATGTGAATAAACTGAAACTTCGACTGGAAAAGAAAAAAAAATCAGCCCTTACAGAGGGTTCATTTCATAATACATAAAATGAATAATTTGTGCAACTGGAGGAAATAGTCAAGGGTCTCTGCTATACGAGTACAAGATAAGGGCTAAAAATTAATGGTATTCCGCCTTGTTTTGCACATCAGTTTTTCAAGGTGGAATATCATTTTCAGCATGCTGGTATCCCGCCTGGAATACCATCATACCTTCACCATGTAGTTTAATCTACAGCACACTCTTTTGGATAGACGGAATACCAGACTTTGAGACAGAATACCAACTCTGAGTTTCTGGTATTTCACCTCCCACACCAGATTATTTTCTTAATTTCTACCCCTGAGTAGATGCTCTAAAATATAATGAAAGGGGAAGGGGTACTAGAGTTTATGAAGTGGGGGAAGAAGTTGTACAGTGTTATTCTAGGATGCACCGGTAATATCATTAATACTTGCAGTACTGTGCTATAACTTTTCATACATCAGAGTCTCTTGTACCATGTGCCACCACGTGATACTATCAAACACAGTGGAGTTTGGAGAGTTCCAATAGTTCAAAATTATATGTCTAGGGCAGGCCCAGTGGCACTGAGGGCTGAGGTGCTGGACCCCTTACCTCGCCTCGCCAATGACCTGGATTCGGGAACGACCTCAGGATGTTGGGGTGCTGATGCATGGGGGAGAAAGATTGAGCAAGCTGGCAGGCTGCTCTCCTCTCGGGGGGGGGGGTTGATTGTCGCCCCCCCATAGTTCCGCCCCCACCAGGTGGAGGTTTGGTAGGTAGCATGGGTGGGAGGGGACAGCACTGTTACAGGTGGGTGGAAGGGGCTGAGCTGGCACCACAGTGTGTGTGCCTGCCTCCACATGCACGCACAGTCGCGTGCCAGGGCCTAGGGCCAGGAAGCAGGAGAAAAATCCTACAAAAATGCCATAAAAAGCTATATCCTTATCTGCCGACAAATTCTATGTTTCTATGTGTATATATATATATAAATAATTATATATGTTTGGTAGCCATGGTACCTATGATGAATTTTGTTTTCTTGTACCCTATCCATCCTAAAGTGTTAATATTATTTTATACTAAAGTTATAAAAGATAATGGGATTCATACAGAAAGAACATCACTCAGATAATGAGCAGTTAGTTCCGATCAGTTCTGAATATATGTACTGTACAATCCCACCAGTTATGATATAAAGTACGGGATTCACCACATCTGTGTGAACATGAATCTTGCGATGATCTATTTATTCTTACAATGGTAACCAGTGAAAACTAGACTTTAGTTAAAACTTTCATCTGAAGAGATCTTTTATTGCTGAGCAATAAATCTCATTTACTGTAATTCTGATTGTTTGATACTGTGCATGTTCCAGACTGTAGCCTGCCTTGCTATTCCACTTATTCTCCATTTTTCAGCAATGGTGGGTTCTTTTGTCCCAATAAGACCTTGAACATCTTGGATAACAGCTTTTAGTCAAATAACCAATACACTCTTTTTTCTACAGCAATAACCTGTGAAAAATCTCCAGAGTCTTTATATCCTAGGGATATACAGAGCAATTAAAATTTAAATTGTAATGTAAAATATTCAAAAAAGTGGCCTTTTAATTTTTAACATTACTCAAGTATTGATTATAAGACAAAAATCGACCACCTTGTAGCACATTGGTCCACTGCCAGAATCCATACCTGTTTAGTTTATTTTTAATTTTCTTGAATGAAATGGGTCAAATCTCCCCTTCAATGCTTATATTAGTATGGAGCCATGGACGTTTTGCCTCTGGAAGAAAAAAAAAAAAAATATATATATATATATATATATACACACACAATAAGGGTGGGAACTTCTAGAATGTGATAAATGGAGATATCTTCACTGGAGTGTGATAAATGATGATGACATCATTACTGTGATGAAATGCCGTTTATCCATACTGTGCTGATGCCACCATTCACTCGCTACAACCTGCATTCTAAATGAAACTCCTTTACCAGTTTCATTTTCTCAGTGAGGCCTGCAACTAACTCAATTAGCACTGCAAAGGAAACTCAGCTGTTTCCCATAGTGTTTCTGAAACTCCTAGCCCATTACTATGCTACTCTCAGCTTTACTGCAGCCTGTATTCTAATTGACAATACTTCACAAAACAGTTTATCACTGCTACCTGCAACTAACTCAATTAGCATTACAAATGACACTCAGCTGCTTCCCATAGTGTTTCTGACACTCCCAGCCCATTCAGAAAACCACACACACTCACACCACACACAGAAAGAGCAGGAAGCACACAGAAAAAGGACACAGAAAAAACATTTCAAAAGCTCCCACCCCTATTGTATAAATAGCACACATGATGTGCAGATCGTGTGCTATGGAAAATATTCTCACTCCTGCAGAGTGAGCTCTGGATACTTTCACTCGCGCCTTCAGCACTCGTGAGTATCCATGCCTCACTCTGCAGGAGTAAGAATATTTTCCATATCATACTCCTGCCCATCATGTAGTTGCTGTCTCTATGTGTATATATATATATATATATATATATATATATATATATATATATATCTACATGCCATCATCTTAAGAACCACCAATTTACCGAGAGAGAGATGCAGAGATTATGCCAGAGTTCCAGTTTCTTCTTAATTTTTTCTTTGCAATTTTTGTAATAATAACCTCTTGTCAGTTAAGCAAGATGACACCCAAATATTTTAATTTATTTTCAGATTTAAAGTATTGTGTATTAAATGATCTCTCCATCTCTCCCTCAGAAATAAACATCAAGGTGGACTTGCTTTTACTGATTATATACCCCGATATAGCCGAATAATTTTCAATTTCCTTTAGCAAGGTGGGTACAGATTTGACATAGTTTTTAAACATTAAAAGGACATTGTCTGCATAGGCACTGATCTTGATAGTCTCCGATCCGATGTCAGTACCGTCACGGTCTGCATTGGGTCAGATTTTAAACAAAAGGGGTTCGAAGCACAAAATAAAAATTGTTGGGGAGAGCAGACAACCCTGCCTCACCCCATTAGTCATATCAAATTTCCATGTGGGAGACTGATTTATGTGAAACAGTAGGGGGTTGAAGTCCATCTGTGCCTGTAATGACTCCAGTGTCCACAAAAACTTGTAGGGCAAATGCTGGTGTTTAGTTAAACTGGCAGACTGATGTAATACAGCATACACACACAATACAAAGGAGCTACCCTCAGAACTATTTAAATAGGAACTACATTTCCACATTGCTGTAACCCTCCTTTTCCTCCTGCCCTACTCAACAGATAGCAGGACACAGGTACTCCTGGGTAACAGTTCTGGCCCAAGAGATGGGCTACATGGGACAGAGCACAGGAATTCATAGCCTCCGGGGACTTCCATTCCATACCACAAGACCAGAATTCTGGTCCCTCACCTGGTGGCTAATACAGCCGCAGGGATAGGCTGCAACTGCTTGGGGATTTTCCTCACATCTTCTCACTTTACAGTACCTCCACTTTTCTGAGTGGACTTCTGGTGGCACAGACTGGTCCTTATTCCTTTTCTGCTCTCATTTGGGGTCCACTGTCTTCTTTCTGAAGTCCCCACTGTGAGAATTCAGCCCCGGGTACCTCCACCCCCAGGCGAAACCCAGGCACCAAAAGACATCAGGACATACCCCTTGAGGGAACACATCCCCCAGTCACTCCTGCTCCTCATATTCCTTGATTCACCTGCCAAAGACGGGTGTGGCTTAAGCTGCTCTGGTAAGCCCCATCTCCTTGACAGTGGCACCAGACCAACTCTGGGGGTTAACCTTGTGGTTGCCAGCTGACAAGTTGTCTGCACTGTGGGTGGAGGGTACCACCATGCACCAGAGATTTCTTGGGGTGGGGTGGATCTGCCAGAAGGAAAAGAAAACAAGAAAAGTTAGGCATTTAAAGGATGGGGAGAAAAGGCTAAAAATCAGAGGTGTTATGCTTTAAATGGAAGCATCAGCATGTATGAGTTATCAATTGTATGAGCTGGCAATAAACATCATATAGAAAATGGTAAGAGTAATGCTAGTCTGTGATTGGCTAACAGCATTCTCTACCCATACATTTATCAGGCAACACCACCAGTTAAAAAACAAACAAACAAACAAAAAAATAAACAGCCAGTATGTGGTTCATGCTTCCCTGCTCACTCATTACCTCACATGTTGCAGGCCAACACTGCAATTCCTCCACTGTTGCCTAGTTCTTCTGCAGTCACAGCTGCCCACTGCTGACACCATGCTATTCAAGCATTTTCAGTCACACAACAACCCATTTGCTAAGTACAAAAAGAACCTTCAGGTTGTAGGTTGTTGTGTGATACCCACCCTTCCAGGGGCTACGACGGCCCTGGTGTGGGCAGTTTTAAAACACAACAGTTCACACCCTTTCAGGTCTTATTGCTTACATCACAGTCAGGAAAGCTCAATACAGTGGGCATACGTGCTTTCAGGCTTTGTTACTATATAACTAGAGCTGCATAAGTCCACATAGGACAGAGGGCATCTAAGTGGCAAATGGAGGGATGATGCCTTTCAGGGACAACTGACAGGTTGAGTTGGTACAGGTGAAGTTCTGTGAAGTCTTGCTCTGAGAAAGGGAAAACAAACAGGCCTGCTTCAAGAGTGGTGCAATCACAAAAAAAAACAGAGAAATAAGGTCTTCATTTCAATTCAGCATTGACTTTTGTACCACAGAAAGCCATCATCATGCCAGCCTCCCACCCCCGCGAGGCTTACCCTCCAGTTGAGTCTTTTACGTGTGTTGCAGCATTTTTCTCCCACTGCAACATATTTTATTTTAACTGCAAAAAATCTACTACCTGGAAGTATGGCAGATGCTAGTGGGACTCCATTATGTGTAAAGGTGTGGCGCTGCACCGTGCGCTTCAATATAAAAGTATTGAAGCACATGGTGTGTCGCCGCACCTTTACAGATAATGGAGCCCTACTAGTGTCCACCATACTTCCGTGTAGCGGACTTTTTGCAATTAAAATAAAGTATGTTGTGGTGGGAGGAAAATGCAGCAACATATTTAAAAGGCTTAACCAGAGAGTAAGCCTTGCGGGGGCAGGAGGCTGGCATGATGACAGCTTTCCTTTAAGAATATAATTGCCAAGGTTCCTCAAAAACTTGGACAACTTTATCATGTCAGAAAATATCTTACTTAACGAATTATGTTTGAAAATCGCTATCCGTAAATTGTTACCAAGCTTAGACTATTGTTCATTGGTAGTTGATTCTGCTTTAAAAACTAATTTGGACAAAAAAAATTTCTATACCATAAGATAGCTAAATTTGTTTTTATTGCTGGTAACAAAACACATCATTGTATAAGCTTAAATAAACTAAATTGGCTTTCTTTTGAACTTAAATCTCAACTGACCTTGGCAAATGTTACTTTTAGGACCCTTAAAAATGAGGGATCCTTTTGTTTTGGCTGAATTACTTATGGAACAAACTGTTACATAGACTTCACCTTCTAAATCACATAATTTGTTACATGTTGCACGTATGACAACATCTCATAGTCTGAATTCCTTTGCCTATAGGGCATCCTGTTTGTGGAATTCTATACCAGTTTCAATCAGATCTTCTTCTCTGGCTGTTTTTAATAATGCATTGAAAGAAAGTTTTATGAATTTTGAACGTCTGTAAATGTTATAACTGAATACTGCATCTAATTAATATACTGTATATATGTGTGTATTGTAATTGTTGGATATGATGTATTTTATTCACTTGCAACCATCTTTTGTACCTTGGTATCCAGGTTGTGCCTGAAAAAGGTGCTTTCAGCACCAGTGCACTTACCTGGTAAACAAAATTAAAGGGGCACTGTCAGTACTAAGAGCCCTGCACCCAAGTATGGGGCTGGTCCTAATTTGCACTCAGTGAGCAAAAACATTTTGTTTACTTACTGTTGATTGCAGTATAGTAGGTTGTATCACACTAATTCTGTTGACCAGCAAGCTGACGTTTTCTGTAACTACAAATCCCAGAATCCCCTGCAGCTGACATCAGAGGAGGGCTGCAGAAGTTAGAGACTCAATAGCCTGCAGTGTATTTGGGAGCTTTCATAAGCTCCAATCATATGTTTGTTAGTTCAGATGTTCTTCCAGTACTAAGCACAGTCATCTGTGACTATACTTAGCCAGGAGAGGACAGCAGGAACAGCAAACAAAAGATCAAAGCTTAAAAAACTCTAACATGTACTGCAGGCTATTGAATCTCCCAGTGCTGCAGCACTCCTCTGATGTCTGCAGCAGGGGATTCTGGGATTTTTTGTTACAGGAAATGTCAGCTTGCAAGTCAACAGAATTAGTGTAATGCAAACAACTATACTGCAGTAAATAGTAATATTTTTTTACCATAAAGTGTAAGTTAGGGCGAGCACCACACTTGGGTGTGGGGGTCTTAGTGATGACAGTTCCCCTTTAAAACAAACAAACAAAACATCTTATGCACTCAATATCAGCACAGATAAAAGCTCATAGATGCAGGAAGATTCCAAAAGGTTTCACTTTATTTCTCCAAAGCAGGAGTTTGGCACAGGGAACATCACCTGCCTTGGAGAACTGCTAAGCTGAACTTCAAACTTTAGAAAGTGCCAAACTTGCCAAAGCCTAAACAGACACTGGGTCAAAAAAATCAGCTGTGACATTTTTTTTTTTTTTTACAAAACGTGAGACAGATCCAAAACTGAGCACATCTTCATGATGGAACAGCAAATACATTTATTTACATAACGTCCAGATACATTCTGTCAAACTACAATTTGCAGTTTCTGTTACTGGCCCCTGGCCCATATGATACCTCTCAACTGTTCCTGATTTTGCCACAAAAATGTCCTCTATCCTAGTAGTGGCTCTACCTAGAAACATAGGTTCTGTCAGCAGAAAAGGACTTTAGGCCCATCCAGTCTGTCTCTTTTCCCTGCCTATTCCACCACCACTGACCATTTTTGGTTACAGTTGCAACTCCCTTCCCCGTTCCTCTACCTGATATGCCCTGTGCCTATCCCACGCATGCTTGAAGCTCCTCACAGTCTTTGCCCCCACTACCTCTTCTGGCAGGCCGTTCCAGTCATCTGCCACCCTTTTCATTAAGTATTTCCGCATATCTCTCCTAAACTTTCCCCTCTTAGTGTCACTGCATGTCTCCTATCCTAGCACCTTCTTTCCTCTGAAACAGACCCTTCACTTGCACCTTGTTCACTCCTGTGAGGTACCTGGGGGTTTCAATCATGTCCCGTCTTACTCTCTTCCAGGGAATCACATGTTGTGTTTCTGCAGCCATTCCTCACATGGCTTCTCATGCAACCCACTCACTATTCTGGTTGCTCTCCTTGGTACCACTTCCACCCTTTCAGTGTCCTTGAGGAGGTGCGGCCTCCAGACCTGGCCACAGTACTCCAGGTGGGGCCTCACCAATGAGTGATACAATGGCAGCACCACCTCCTTCCTCCTGCTAGAAATCCCTCTCCCAATTTACCCAATTTTCGGATAGCCTTTCCCAATGCTTTGTACACTGCCCAGCTACCCTGAGGTTATCATATATGATGACACCTAGGTTTCTTTCTTGCTTGGTGACTGTACGCTCCATGCCTCCCATCTAATATACACAGTCCCTGGGTTCTGCAGCCTAAAGTGCATAACCTTGTACTTCTTGGTACTGAAACCCAGCTGCCACCCCCTAGATCATTCCTCTAGTTTCCTCAGATCCCTCTGCATTCTCTTCATCCCTTCCTGAGCGTCAGCCCTCTTGCAGATTTTTGTATCATCCACACAGAGACGCACCTAACCCTCAACTCCTCCGCAATGTCACTTATGAAGATATCGAAGAGGACTGGTCTCAGCACTGAACCCTGTGCCATCCCACCAGTCACGCTCCTATCACCTGAATGGCTAACATTTACCAACACCCTTTACCTCCTATCCCTTAACCAGTTTGATATCCAGCTTGTCACTTTCTCCACCACCCCCAGCTGTTTAGTTTCTTAACTAGCCTTATGTGCCTTAACTAACCTCCTGTGTGGCACAGTGTCAAAAACCTTACTGAAGTCCATATAGGCCACTTCCATTGCTCTCCCTTGAACCACCTCCCTGGTAATTCAGTTAAAGAAATCTATGAGATTAGTCTGACATGACTTCCCCCTGTGAAACCATGATGCTGGTGGTCCGGCAGCCCTTCTGCCACCAGGTGCTCCACAAGCCTCTCCTTCTGTAGTGTCTCTATTAACGTCCCCACCACTGATGGGAGACTGACTGGCCTGTAGTTGCTAGCCTCCTCCTTACTGCAGCTTTTGTGCAGAGGGACGACGTCGGCTCTCTTCCAGTCCTCTGGAACTTCCCCATCTCCACTAAGGTGCTAATAAGTGCTGCCAGAAGGGCAGCCAGCACCATGCTCAGTTCCTTTAAGACTCTTAATGAATCCCATCTGGCCCCATCGCCTTATTCTCCTTTAAGGCTTCCAATCCCTTCTGGTCCCTCTCCACCAGGAATGGACTCATGTCCACTCACCCCCTCCCTTGTGTTTACTGTAGCATGCTGGTTCATCCCCCCCCCATCTACCATGAAGACCGAGCAGAAGTAATCATTTAGTATTTCTGCTTTCTCTTGATCTTTCTCTGTGCAGTCCCCCTGCCCTCCTGATTCTTACTATCCCTCCCCTTGTATTTCTCTTTCACCCACATACCTGAAGCTCTTGTCCCCTTTTTTGACCTCCTTTGCTATCCTCTTCTCTATTACTGCTTTAGCTGCCCTCATCCTCCTCCTTCCTTTGTTTTGCCAGATATACCTCCCTGTCTTCAATCTTCTGGGTCTCTTTGTACTTTCTAAATGCTATTTTCTTGTCCTTCACTGCCTTTGCCACCTCCTTAAAGAATCACGGTGGCCTCTTCTTCCCTCTTTCCCTCACTCACTTCCTTCAAACAGCAAGCCGTTGCCTGGGCTTTACCCTCCTTAATTGTTCTACACTGAGTCTCTATTCTCTCTCTCTCTCTCTCTCTCTCTGCCTTCCCCTCCTTTGAGGCATTCTCTGAGGCAGCTTCCCATTTCTATAAAATCTGCTCTTCTGAAGTCCAGGACCCTTGTCTTTGTGTTTCTTTTTCCTGTCCTATCTGAATATCAAACTACACAGCATGGTGCTTACTTGTGCCCAGGGGACTACCCACTGTGACGTCAGCAATGCTGTCTCTGTGTGAAGTACTGGGTCCAGCACTGTCCCATCCCTAGTGGGTTCCAAAACCAGCTGCCTGAGAAATGCCCCTTGTATGGTGTCAACGATTGCCCTGCCTTTTGATGTAGCTGCAACGAGAATGCCCAGTTTACATTCGGCTGATTAAGTCTCCCGTAATCAAAATTTCCCCCTTGTTGGCTATTTTGCTAATGGTTCCCCCAAGGCACTGTCTAAATCCTCTCCCTGTGTAGAAGGCCTGTACACCACCCCTGTATGAATAACAACCCCCAACCACATCTGTAGGCTGACCCATAGTACCGCCAGCCCTTCACTATCCCCTGTATCTCAGCGGCCCTTATACCCCCTTCACATAAAAAAAACAACCCCTGCGCCTTTCCTCCCCAACCTGTGCTTCCGCTGTAGTATCAAATCATGCTTCCCCATCAGAATTTGCTTCCCAGTAGCATAATCTGATAGCAGGGTAATGTCAAATTATGCTTCCCCGTCAAATGTTGCTACCCAGATGATAGATTAGTACAATGATGTGAAAAACACTGTCAGTTGTTGTAATTATGGATTTTGAACTGTACAATGGTTATAATAACTGGTCAGCAATTTTCTCTATGGGCTGAACCAGTTGATATTTGCCGTAATAACCGGCTGGTTATTACGACATTCACACACCCAGTCTCTCAGTTGGTGCCGCTCACTCATTGGCTTATGTTCTGCGTCGGGGCATGCTGAACTTTCTCACAAACATGGCAGCTCCATCTCTCGCTTCCCAAGGAGCCACCACAACAAGAGCGTCCATCCTTTTTTTGTTTGTTTCCTGTATCAGGTTGATCCAGCCTTTTTCCCACCTAAATATCTGGTTGATCCTGACGTTTGTCTGTTTCGGGACAAAATGAACAGAACTACAAGGGAGCATGCCAGGGAAGCATGGTACACACGATCTCATCAGAGACAAGCTGTAAGATAAAAACAAAATGGAAACAAAAAGGTTTAAAAAAGGAAAATAACTATGTTAGGGAATGGTGGTAGAGGGCAGAAGACAGAGGAAGTCAGAGACTGTGTGTGTGTGTGTGTGTGTGTGTGTGTGTGAACATTGAGTGCAAGCAGGAGAAAAATTGCTGACCTTTTATTATAAAACATAAAAGACGGTGACGTGTACCATATTTGAATTTAATGCTCACCCTCGGTGGGGGATGCTTTGATAAACCCTGAGGCTTCGCCCTCGGGGTTTATATAGCATCCCACACCTTGGGTGAGCATTAAATTCTCATAACACACACTTCCCCGTCCTTTATTCTCTATGTAGTACACACTGAACAATGTAATTAATACACAATTTAAATTTGACGAATATGCATATATATGTAAATGATCAACATATCATAAACAAAATTCTCTCACAGTGGGATTGCAAATGACAGTAAACATAAAAAAAACCTTTGCTTTAAACCTAGTTAAGAAGGATACTAATTGTATTTGGTTGACATATAACAAAATTAGGTGCACATAAATCACACTGTGCTAACTGCTTTCGCTGCTTATATCCATCAGGGTATGCTACCCTCAACCACCCAGCACCCAACCACATGACAAACAAAACATCTGCACTTTCATCACAGCAAAATCATTATTTCCAGTTTGTTTTAATTACTTTTCAGTTTAACTGTATATTGGGTACCCCATTACCTCAAAATACCCCTGGGTAGTAAAATCTGACAGCTATTCGCATCCGTCAGATTTTGCTACCCTCAAAGTATCACCCAGGACACCAGAATGACAAAGCAGGAGCCCTTATATCACTGGCCAAGATTTATTTAAACTTTCAATTAATTACTTTTCAGTTTTACTGTATATTGGATTCCCCATTCCCTCAAAATACCCCTAGGTAGCAAAATCTGATAGCTATTCGCATCCGTCAAATGTTGCTACCCTCAGTCTGAGTATCACTCAGGACACCAGTATGACAAAGCAGGACCCCTTATATCACTGCACAAGCTTCATTTCAACTTTCATTCAATTACTTTTTTTTTTTTAGACTCTATTGTTGCACTCTGTCGGACTGAGGCATCTCTCGGAGATGGTCACTTGATCTGCTGCCTGCTACTCCCCGCCGAGGCCCTGCCACTGATGGACCCCCCCCCACCAGGACATTCCAGTCCCTCGGATCGCCTCCCGGGGAGGTCCCGCCCCACCTACCTTGGCGGCGTCTTTCTGAAGTTAGAAGGGTCTGTCCTGTGGGTGGTGCCTGGGGACCATTGCGGCAGCGGCCCAGTGTTGGGGATATGCGGCCAGATCCCTGAAGCCCTCGTTGCCTCCCCAGTCCTCCAGGAATTTTTCCATGGATGTTTCCCCTCAGGAGTGCTGACATGCAATGACGTCTAAGGCACAATGTGCTGACATCTGCCATCGCTACTCCCCCTGCTATGCCGGTGTTGCTTCCCTGCATCGCCCCCGAGTTCCCCCAGGAGCCACTAGAGGGCGGCGTGAAAGCCCGATCCCTCCCCAGGGAAGGGAGAGCAGTCCTCTGGACACTCCACCCCAGGGAAGGGAGAGTAGTCCTCTGGACGTTCCATCCCTCCCCTCCCCTGCCGACCCACTGTTGGCCCGAGATCGTTCCCGAATCCGGGTCGCTGGCGTAGCATGCATCGCCTCAATCTTCAGCGCCACCGGGCCAGCCTCATTTAATTACTTTTCAGTTTTACTGTATATTTTGTACCCCATTACCTCAAAATACCCCCAAGTAGCAAAATCTGACAGCTATTTGCATCTGTCAGATTTTGCTTCCCTCAGTCAAAGTATCACCCAGGACACCAGAATGACAAAGCAGGAACTCTTATATCACTACCCAAGCTTTATTTAAACTTTCTTTTAATTACTTTTCAGTTTTTTTGTACATTGGGTACCCCAATCCCTCAAAATACCCCTAGGCAGCAAAATCTGACAGCTATTCGCATCTGTCAAATTTTGCTACCCTCAGTCTGAGTATCACTCAGGACACCAGAATGACAAAGCAGGAGCCCTTATATCAATGCCCAAGCTTTATTACAACTTCCATTTAATTACGTTTCAGTTTTAATGTACATTGGGTACCCCATTCCCCCAAAATACCCTAGGTTGCAAAATCAGACAACTATTCGTATCTGTCAGATTTTGCTTCCCTCAGTCAAATTATCACCCACAACACCAGAATAACAAAGCAGGAGCCCTTATATCACTGCCCAATAATTATTTCAACTTTCTTTTCATTACTTTTCAGTGTTACTGTATATTTTGTACCCATTCCCTCAAAATATTCCTAGGCAGCAAAATCTGACAGCTATTCGCATCCGTCAGATTTTGCTACCCTTAGTCAAAGCATTGCTCAGGACACCAGAATTACAAAGCAGGAGCCCTTATATCACTGGCCAAACTTTATTTCAACTTTCTTTTAATAACTTTTCAGTTTTTCTGTACAAGAGGTATCCCATCCCCCCCCAAAATACCCCTAGGCAGCAAAATCTGGCAGCTACTCGCATCTGTCAGATTTTGCTACCCTTAGTCAAAGTGTCACTCAGGACACCAGAATGACAAAGCAGGAGCCCTTATATCACTGCACTAGCTTTATTTAAACTTTCTTTTAATTACTTTTCAGTTTTACCATATATTGGGTACCCCATTCCCTCAAAATACCCCTAGGTAGCAAAATCTAACAGGTTTTCACATCTGTCAGATTTTGCTACCCTCAGTCTAAGCAGCACTCAGAACAATGGGGTCACATAAAATGTGCCCTTATTAGTGTAATACCTTTTTTCTACTTTTATAAATTTATTTTCATTTTTACTACACATTGGATAGCCCATTACCTCAAAATCCACCCCAGATAGCCGGCCCGGTGGTGCAGAGAGCTGAGGTGCTGGATGCTTTACTGCGCCACGCCACAAACCGGGTTCGTGAATGGACTTGGGTCGTCGGGGAGGCAGCACGGGGTGTGGGTGGGAGCAGGATTGAACAGCTGGAAGGCAGCTCTCCTCTCCTCTCCTCTCCCAGGATGGTTGTTGCCCCCCCCCCCCATAGTCCTGCTGCCACCGAGTGGAGGTCTGGTGGTCAGCGTAGGCAAAAGAGGCGATACGTAGTGGGAAGGCACCTTGAGATGTGGCATGCACGTGCCTTCACATGTGAACTTATGTCCAAAGTATGGAGACAGGCTATGGGGAGAAAACAGGAAAAAATGCTACAAAAATATATATGAAAACAAATGCATCCCAGGTAGCACAGTCAAATAGCTGATCACATCTATCAGGTAGCGCTACACCCAGAAATGTTCAGAGCCATTACTGAGAAGTTCCAGAAACAAAAACTGGTACAGATACTCAGAGTGGCTGCACTAAATTATGTGACGTTAATAGAAACATAGAAGTTGAAGGCAGATAATGACGATGTGGCCCACCTAGTCTGTCCATTTTCCCTGCGTAATGCAATATCACAGACCCTACTTGGTCTGCGGCTTACCTCTCTTCCCTATTGCGAGGGTACTCTTACGTTTATCCCATGCATTCTTGAATTCCTCTAACGTTTTTGACCCTGCCACCTCCATAGGAAGACTGTTTAAAGCATCCACTACTTTCTGTAAAAAAAGTAGTTCCTCTCATGCCCCTTAGCCTACCCCAGCCTCATATCATATCCCCTTATTCTTGTACACCTTCTTTTCTGAAAGATGCTCCCCTCCTGTGCCTTGTTTATACCCGAGGTACCTGAATGTCTGTATCATACCCCCTTTCTCTCTCCTCTCCTCTCCTCCAGGGAATATATACTGAGGTCTTCTAGTCTTTCTTCATATGACTTTGGTGCAGTCCTTGCACCATTTTTGTTGCCCTTCTCTGGACTGCCTCTATTTTGTCTATGTCCTTCCGGAGATGCAGCCTCCAGAACTGGGCACAGTACTCCAGATGAGGTCTCACTAATGATCTGTACAGTGGCATAACCACCTCCTTTCTTCTGCTGGTGATACCTCTCCCTATGCACCCTAGCATCTCACTGGCTCTCCCCACAGCCCTTCTCACATTGTTTGGTTACCTTTAGGTCATCAGATATGATTACCCCAGGTCTCTTTCTTGATTGGTGGCCTTCAGTACCTCCCCCCATCTTGTACTCCTCCCTTGAACTTCTGTGCCCCAAACGCATGATTTTGCACTTCTTTGCACTGAATCTTAGCTGCCACACTCTCGACCACTCCTCAAGCATGTTTAGGTACCCCCTCCCGGACTGTCGAACCTGTTGCAGAACTTAGTGTCATCTGCAAAGAGGCATACCTTCCCTTTCTGGCTATACCCCTGGTCTGACCCCTGCCATATATCCCACCTCCCTGATCTCTTCTCTGATGTGACTACACTGTCCCAGCCCTACCATATATCCATTCCATCGGCCTCCCTGACTGGTTCAACACTGTGCTGCAAGGCATGATCCATCCCTGCTGTACATCCCACCCAGCCTCCCCTGCTCTGCCAGCACAGTGCCACCCCAGCTATATATCCCCCTCACCTCCCCGATCACTTCAACTGTGTGCCAGCAAAGTCTCACTCCTGTTGAATATACCTCCCACTTCCCCAATCACTGTAACGGAGTGCACAGTCACACCCCTGCTACATATCCCCCACCTCCCCAATCACTGTAACGGAGTGCATAGTCACACCCCTGCTACATATCCCCCACCTCCCCATTTGCTTCCACAGCGTGCCATCATAATGTCAACCACCTCCTAGATTGCTTTTTTGGTGTGCTAGCGCAACCCCACCCATACCACACATATCACTGACATCCAAAATCTGCTGTGCTTGCTGTACCAGCACAGTCCAACCCTTGTCATATATTCCACCTGCTTCCTTGATCGCTTCCTCGCTCTGCCCGCACAATCACACACTTTCAATGAAAGATAAGGAAGCCACTCAAGGGGTCATGCAACGAGTTAGGTCAGCTAAACCCAGAAGCATGAGATCAATACCAAACAGTTACTCAACGAACTCAGACGCAGGTACTGAAAAATAAAACTCTGTATGCACTCAAAAGCTTAAACTATCAGCTAGTAGAAAAATCCAGACAGTGTCTCTATACAAGCAATAGGTAAAAGGGATTAATAAAATGGGGAGTAGCTAGCAGCCTAAAACACACTCCCACCTCCCCAATCGCTTCCCTGGCATGCTTGCAGCCCCACTCCACAGGGAGGTCAAATTCATGCAGGTATTCTACTTAGTGTCAGTGAAAGGTAATGGTTTAACAATACTGGCTGACTGCTAAAAGTAACACAATCCGTTTCAGCTGTCAGATGGTCACGTGCCTGTAATAAATAAATATGCAGACAATAAAATCAGCATTAGAAACAAAAGACACGGCCTTTCTCAGAATGATGACAGTCCACTCCCATAACCATAAATCACGATTCTTAACGAATCCATTTTGGTGATGTCTTGGGGTCAATGAATAAACAGAACCAGAGACTGCTTTTTCAGAATAATAAAGGCATACCTCTTAACTGTCCTTCATTATGAGAGACATCCCTCATTTTACTTCTTGGAAATGCTTTGTCCCACATACTGTATATTCCACATTTGGAAGGTGCTGCCCACATAGAGGAGATAATGTAAACTCAAAAAACTGCAGTAAAGCAAAATGTCATAACATTCTGTGATGCCACAAATGAAGTCTTCATCAAATTAAAGCAAAGGGGTTCATGGTGTTTTGGCTTTATATCTTCATGTTTGATGATGTGTCCTGTCCCTGAATTTGAGGTTCAGTGTCCCATTTTCATTTGTCCCTCATTTGGAGTGCATCTGTCCCTCAAGTCATAACAGTGACAAAAGGTTAAGAGACAGGCTGTGACTGCTGTGAAGTAAGGACAAGGGTCCACTCCGAATTAAACATGATCATTTTTTGAAAGGTCTGTTTTGGAGTGCTGGGTCGGTGAATAAATTAAGCAGCCCCCCCCCCACAATGTAGTTTAATGACAGGGGCCAGAGACTCCATCCTCAGACTGCTGTGGGCCCATTCCAATGTAAACACCCACGACTATTCTAATTTTTTTATTATGTTTGTGGTCGGTATATAAATTAAATAGGCAGCCCCATTAACCAGAGATTTGGAGACCCACACCTGGTAACCGATTAGAGAGCTAGACATGGAGAGTGCCGGAAACTCAAAGTGCGAGAAACTGGGAAAAAGATGCTCAGATTTTGCTACCCTCTGAGCTTGCAACTGTGCATGTGTGTTCACAATATGCATGCGCAGACGATGAGAGTAACAAATCTTTTTTTATCAATAACATTTTTATTGAATAATAAAAATAACAAGTCACACAGGAAAAGAAAACAATCAAGTACAGATATATGCATTATAACACAAATAAAATCTGAACAGCTTATCATTAAACAGATAATTAAGTTCAATAATCAATAATCTTAATACTAGAAACTTCCTAAACCATGAAGATTATCTAAAGTAGGAAGTTAAAAACATTTAATAAATGAATAAATACATATAAATTACATATATGCAGCAACATTTATAAGAAAACCATTAACGAGAGTAACAAATCTTGACAGGAATCACAATTTGATACTACACCGGGACTGGGATGAGACATGGGAGAGAAACTGGATGCTGGGCGAGAGGGGAGGTTAAAGAAGGGGTGGGTGTCAGATAACAGGCAGCATAGACTGAAAGAAAAAAAAAAACCCTGACGCTGATGTATACGTGACTTTTGCTTGGACTTATGTTAATAAACAGTGCAGAGACAAATGCTTGCGATTGTTAGGGACTAGGACGTGATGGGAACTGGGTGTTGGGCGAGGGGGGGGGGTTAAAGAAGGGTCAGTGGAGTAGGCAACACAGAATAAAAGAAAAGAAAAAAAAACAGTGAAAAAGAAACCCCTGACTACCCCAGTGTATGTTGGCATATGTTTAAGAACAGTGCAGAGAAATGGTGATTGCTTTCTCAGCTATTGTGACGGTCTGTGCGCTGAACTGTGTTTTGCTATATATTCCTTTATCTGTTGTTTGTTGTTAAGGCTTTTTATTAATTTTTTAACAAGAGAAATACAGGAAAACAGAAACTACATTACAAGTTCATGTACAGACTGTATGACTAGGGGAGAAGGAAACATAAAGCTACATACTTCTGTAATACTGTCAACATTTATAGTGTACCGTGTTGATAATACTCACTGGTACAGATACATCTGTGTTACAGGTGCTGAAAATGGCCTGGTGCCTTTAGCTTGTCGGTGTTGCTATACCTGCGTGGGCCTGTCTGGTGAGATGGGGTGCTAGCTCCCTCCAGTTGTACATTACTATGTGGCTCAATTGTTGGGTTGACAGCAGCAATGACAATGGAAAGTAAAGTACTTGCTCACTAGTTGCCCTGAGGTCCTGAAGGGAATACTGTGAATGCCAGGACTACTGACTTCCTATGGTTACCGGAGATCACTTAACAACCTTGGCTTGTGAAACGGCAACTAAGGAGCCTCATGTGACCTGTAATACAAAAATGAGTTTGTTGTGGCGAATTTACTATGCGAACATTTATCGCGATGTGGTCTGAAGCACACTTTGGCCCTGTCTACATTACACCACTAAAACCCTGTAACAGTTTCAGACCCTGAGGCCCTGTCCACACTACGCCTCTGTAACATTACAGAGTGCCCAAACCGTTACCGCAACAGTTTGCATTTGCACCTGTAAGCGTTACAGAAGGCGTTCGTAACGTTGTTGAAACCACATATGAGAGGTTTCAACAAGCGGTTATATACGATACCGCCTCAGTAACATTACGATGGTAGTGTGGGCGGTGGCCGGTCCCCCTGCAGGGCCCGGCGCAGCACAAAGCTGCATTGTGGGATCAGGCGCTGCTGGCGGTCGCCTGTCTCCTGAAGTGTGGACCAGCGGTGCCGGTCCTGTAATGGACACTGACGCGGTGTGGACGCACTGCACCACTCCCCGGCTGTAACGGATTGCATCCGTTACCGGGCCGGAGCGGTGTAGTGTGGACAGGGCCTTACAGATGGTAAACCTTACAGTGTGTCCACACTACCAGTGAACCGTAATGATAATGGTTCGGAACCATTACAGCTGGTCCACATTGTGGGTGACCGTTATGATCGGCACCCTATCCCACAATGCAGTTCGTGCTGCACTGAGGGCAATGCTAGGACTACACGCTCACGCGTCCACACTACAGCTGGTAACGTTACAGAGGCAGAACCATTTTTGTAACTGTTGTTGAAACCACCTCATAAGTGGTTTCAACAACGGTTACAAAAACGCCTTCTGTAACATTTCAGGTGTAAACGCAAATGGTTGCAGTAACGGTTTGGACCCTCTGTAACGTTACAGAGGGGAGTTTTCAGTGTAGTGTGGACAGGGGCTTTGAGACACCAATGGTGTCAGAAATACAGGTCAGCACTCCTCGATAAAATTCACCAGAATCGGCAGTGTCTCAAAGCCCCTGTCCACAGTACACTAAAAACTCCCCTCTGTAAAGTTACAGAGGGTCCAAATTGTTACCGCAACAATTTGCATTTACAGCTGTAACCTTACAGGAGGTGTTTTCCTAACGGTTGTTGAAACCACTTATGAGGTGGTTTCAACAAGGGTTACGGAAATGGTTCTGCCTCTGTAAGGTTACTAGCTGTAGTGTGGACGTGTGAGCATGCAGCCCCAGCATTGCCCTCAGTGCAGCAAGAACTGCATTGTGGGATAGGGTGCCGACCATAACGGTCATCCGTCACCTACAATGTGGACCGGCTGTAACGGTTACGAACCGTTATCATGACTGTGAACACTCTGTAAGGTTTACCGTCTGTAAGGCCCCGTCCACACTACACCGCTTGCGCCCGGTAATGGATGCAATCCGTTACGGCCGTGGAGCAGTGCAGTGCGTCCACACCTCGGCGGTGTCCGTTATGGGACCGGCACCGCTGGTCCACACATCGGGATCAGGCGACCCGTTACAGCGGCGCCTGATCCCACAATGCAGCTCGCGCTGCGATTTGTGCCCTGCAGGGGACCGTTACCAGCAGTCCACACTACCGCCGGTAACGGTACCAGGGTGGGAACGGTTTCATAACCGGTGTGGAAACCACCTCATATGTGGTTTCCACAATGGGTTACGAAAACGCCTCCTGTAACGTTACCAGTGTAAGTGTACTCCCTTACCGATGCGGTTTACACCCTCTGTAACATTACAGAAGGGTTTTCAGGCTGCAGTGTGGACAGGGCCTTAGGGTTTGAAACTGTTACGGGGTTTTAGTGGTGTAGTGTGGACATGGCTAAAGTGTGCTTCAGCTCACAGTCCTCGTAAAGTGCACCCTCAATTCTAAGTTTATTTTCATGCTGGATTCAACTACTGCAATCTGAATAGTTTGAAGAGCAGTGCCTTGATGCGTTTTTGATTTATTGCGATGTATTTGCTTGCGCCTTTTTGACCCACAATGTATTTGCTTGCGCCAGTTGACTCGCGATGTATACCGCGCAAGCAAATACAATGTGGTTCAACACATCGCGAGTCAATACATCGCAAGAAAACATATCAGGATAAATGTCCGCGTAGTAAATTTGTCGGAACAAACATCCACTGGAAAAAAGAGCAGAGCACATCGCGCAGAGCGTCACAATACTTGAGAAAGTAAGCACTCATTTTTCTGCACCACAGAAGTCCAAATAAAAGACATGTATACCCCAGGGTCAGTTCAAGGGTTTCTGCTATGTGTATTTTTTTCTTTTATTTCGTGCAGCCTGGTGACCCCCCCCCCCCCTTTTTTTCACCTCGGTCGAAAGAGCGAGAAACTGGGAAAAAAAAGCTCATATTTTGCTACCCTCCGAGCTCGCAACTGCGCATGCGCAGATGACCAGGTTGGCAAATCTTGACAGGTAGCACGAGTTTATACCAGACCGGCCTGTACCCCATATTTGGGTAGAGCTAACCCGGTAATCCCGCAGAAACTATGCGTGCACCTTAGTAGTGGTACCTTAGCTGACAGCTGTTGTGCTCCCAATCATTTGTGTCTACTGCTCTTTTGACATTTCTGTCACTGAAAAGTGCGGCTTTGAAGCATAAAACAATGACACACCTTAGGGTTAGTCTAATTTTGTATCAGAAAATGCTTTTCATATTATGCCTCATACTGTAAGAGACTTATTTGGCTGATGCCATGTGTTTAAAATCTGTCACTGTTTGTTTTATTTACCTATATTTTTTTAAGGCATGTCCCTGGTTATCCGATTTACAAACCAGTAGTCACGTTACGAGCGATTCCCTGGCAAACCGTGCACTGCTTTCCCAGCCAGCATTTCCCTACACTTACATTGCCGCTTAGTTTCCCACTGAGCTGGTGGGCGGGGCTTTCCCGCCCGTCACGGCCACTGATAGGCTTCTCCAGCCGTCGCTCAACTCTGGCCTCCTGCGCCCCCGTAGTCGGTCGCGAGGAGAGTCGCTCGGCGAGAAGTAGGGCGCAGTTTCCGGTTCGTCTCCTCCGTGCTGGTGGGCAGGGGACGTGAGCGTGGAAGCGGGGTGGATGTGGTTGCAGGATCCGAGGCGAGAGAAAACCCAGCGGGAAGGCAGAGAAAGATAAAGAAAGCGGAGCCCGTCCGAAGCCCATTCATCGCGGGAAGCTGGTAAGAGCCAGGCACTTTGAATCGTCTTCAGTTGGCGGCGGGTGGGCAGTGCTGGATATGCAGATCGTCAGTCCCGGGAAAGGAGGGAATAGTCTCGCAACCAAATGAAATGAAAGCGATGCTGCTAACGGGTTCGAGTCTACATGTCTGGATATTTATTGTGCCTTTTTTGTTTTAGAGGCAGTGCTTTTTTTTTGTTAGATGCTGATAAATTACAATATTTGGCAGGTGTACAAGTGGAACCAAACGGTTCAATTTGATGAATGAAAGGGCTGCTCATGTCTGCTGGAAGGCTGCCTGCGCACACCCAGGAGCGAGGAGGTGCAGTACTAGAGGCTGGGGGTATCCCCAAAATCAAAAACGGCTGGAAACTGAAGGTTGAAAGAAAGGGGGGACGTGGCTGCCAGCTGTGACCTGCACGACCCCGTCGCCGGTTGCGTTTCTTACGCTGCTGGCTGCTCGCCCCTCCTGCCGAGGCTCGTTATACATTACCCTCTCGCGTGTAAAATGGCTTGCTCTGAAGGACAGCCGTGCAGGAGGGTCTCCAGCTCCCAGCTCCAGAACTGAAAATGGGAGATTTTACTTCAAAGAAGGAAGCTGCGTGAATTCATGGAATGAGTCAAGATTGCATAGCCTTTGTTAATCAGCATCCTGTCTCAAAGCTGTAAGGACTACACAGTTTAATGTCGGAGGTAGGGCTGTGTAAAACAACTACTACTCGGGATAAAGTAAAAATACTGCAGTTTTTTACGAATACAGACGGTATTCTTAAATATTTCTGTTAGACCGTATTAAATAATATTAGACCTTGTCTGAAGGTAATGTAACACATTACTACAGCTGTTCATGACGTGAATGCCGTGTTTTTTTTTTGAAATCTCTCAAACCCTTTTTGTGTCATTAACAGAAACCAGTCCGATATGTTATTGCAGACACTAATATGCAGCCCCCCCCCGAAAAAAATACATATAAATACAAGCATCAAAAATCAGCCCAATGCACAGACCTATGTTGGGGGGGCACTTTGTTTTTTTTAATAGTAGTGTCCAGATAGTCTTGCTTTTATGGGTTAGAATGCCACATAAAGAAATTGTGTAACAGTTTCCACATGACATTTAGAAGTGATTGAAAAAGTGATGCGTTTGTGTATTTATTCAGGGGAAGCATTAAGCTCCTGCATAGATGCATTTGTCTAATGCTGGAAGATGCCATTCAAAATAAAGAGTAAATTAAGCGAGATTTAAATCTAGAAGAGAACTGTTCTTTTTTGCTGTTTGCTCCTGTTCTGGTGAAATGAATGAAATCTACATTGCACATGTTTTATTCCAGGAGTTGGTTGGGTAACATGAGGTCGCACTGGCCGTGCATCATCATGCTGTTATAAATTCTGTTTATAGTGACCCCACCCTCCATGTGTCAAGAAAAAGGTTAGGTTTTATTTTTCTTGTAACAGTAGCCTGGCAGAATCACGAAAGCACAGTGGTTTTCAGACTGCTGATTGCATGATCTCTGACTGATGAATCCTTGAAGTTTTAGGGTGGTTGCTGTATTTGATGCTGTCAGATTGCCACTACGATCTTGGCTGCAGTAAAACCAGGTCAGGTACACTGGAGAAGGGGGGGGGGGGGAGTAGATGGCTGAAGCTGATGTTGTAATTTTGATAGACCTCCAGTCTGCTTGCCTGATCATAATAGTTACATGTTTGGGTCCCTATTACAGTCTCACAGACATGTAATCTGAGACACACAGCTTACTTTAATCAGCATGTGTGTCTTTTTATGTACCACATTGGGATTAGGCCTGATCTCCAGCACACTGTCTTTTCAAACACCATTGGACTTTTCAGGTTAAATCTTTATACTCATTGCATTTGTCAGCTGTGGGATTCGGTCCAAGGTCTGGACAGAGATTTGGAGCAATGGTGAAACTGGAATCCTTAAAGGATCAAATATCCCATCTCTTTTTAAACAAAGCATGGTTGGAAAAAGAGGACATGATGCCTATTCAAGTTGGCACTTGGCAGACTTGTTCACTTGGCAATGCGGAAGTTACTGTCTAAGCAACATTTATTTTGTGAAAGTGGATAAGAATGTTATCTGACTATTTAAATGCTGCTTGTAGTTTTACTTGCATCTGTCATTTGCTTGGGAATTTGAATTTAATTGTGCTGTAGTTTCTAAGTCTGACTAGTGTGGCAAACGCAGTGATTTGCTGGTTAGGAAACTTCCCCTTGATTACATCAGTGCAGCACCACTCCCAGCATGAAGAGAAGCAGATGCATTCTGGTTCATGTGTGGGCAGATCTGTTATCCTTCTTCATTTGGAGTGAGTGTTAAAAACAAAAGTTGCATGGGCAGTGAATAAGTTCCTGTTTTCAAGCAGAAGAGAAGTCGCTCTTCCGCTACTTGGCACCTCAGGCAATGCCATACATTTTAGAGAAAAAAAAAAAAACAATTGTGGCAGGTCAGCTCGGAACCTATGAAGAATTAAAGCAAGGGTGCCATAATCCTACGTGCAAAAAAATTACTTACAGTAATCGATAAACTGCCACTCGGCGAATACAGCAGAGTCATCTCCACACAGTCCCAAGGTTTCACATTGTAGCACAGGCACTTTCTCAAGGACTGGGCGCCACCGTCTAGTTACCGGAGATTAAGCGAAAAGTGACAAATTGTAAATAGTGCAACAACTCCAGTAGTTGGAAGTGTGCCAGATACAAATGGAACAGTGCCAGAACAGTGCAAAAGGCTAGACTTGGATCCTTGATTGAGGCAGGTTTTGCTCAGTTGGTAAATATTGCTTTTCAGTCTCATGATTTGGATTACCTGAAGACCTCATACCATAAAATCATTTCATACAGGAGCTGCAATAAAACAAACAAAAAACCCATAGATAAAGCTTAATCTATTAATGTATTCCAGAACCTAACATAACACTCAGAGTAGCTAAACAGATTTATACACATACGTACGAAAAAGGGGGAGGATGGATTGGGAAAGGAAAGAGGGGAGAAGGAAAACCTTCCACTCCCCCTTCTCCCTTCTGAATACTTTCCTCACCCCCCTATTCCTTTGTTATTTAAGTAATCTGTTCCTGTCCAAGCAGTGATACCTCAGGTCCTAGAATGCACTAATCGATTAAACTTTATCTGTGCTTTTCATAGCAGCTCCTCTGTGTATTGATTTTTGTGGTGTCCACTGCTGTGGGAAATCCAAATCATGGGGTGAAAAAAACACAGTCTACCAGTTGAGCACAGTTTGCTTCAAGCAGGAAGTTAAACATCGATGTTGAAGTAGAATGTAGCTGTTTAGGAACATAGAAGCAGACTTTTTTGGCAGAGGCTGACATGCTGGCACAGGGGCAGGTTTCTTACCTCTGACGCCATCCACCCGGGTTCAGAAACGGACCCGGGACATCGGAAGGACAGCCGAGGGAGAAGGATTGTGTCTCCGATGACTGCTCTCTTTTCCATGGGGAGGAGGTAGTGTTCAGTGCAGTATGGACACCTAGTGGAGGCTGGGTGTACTGATCACGCCCGGCGCCAAGTAGCTAGCGTGGGGGGTAGGGCAGATGCGGGACATCATTGCATGTCCCGCCCCTGCACACCAAGGAAAAATGTGGCCGGCAGCCCTAGATGAAGCCCGCCTAGGCTTTAATTAGCTCCCAGGCTTGCCCTTTGACGTATTCAGTCGTCTGCGGCACTAGAGGGGTCTAGTGTGGCAAAACTTGCCCTGGGGGTAAACCAGGGAGTATCGAAGGGCCATGGCCAATATGGGAGTGGAAGTGGGGGTCCATGACCGGGCAGAGGTACTGGGCAGTTAACTGCGGAAAAATAATAATAAAAAAAAAAAAAAAAAAAAAATTAATGTTGGCAGAAAAGGAATGCTTGGCCCACCCCGCCACAACTTATTGCACTTCATTTTTTCCTTCTTTCATATCGCAGGGGTCAAAATTAAGTTTTGCAGCCACTAGCCAGCAGGGCTAGTGACTGGGAAAATCCACTATCCCCACAGACTGTTCCACTGGCCCTGCTAGTGAACTTATTGAATTGGTACCTTCTCCAGTACAAGCCCACAGGGCTAGCTGTAGAAAAATCTAACTAGCCCAATACAAAATCTGCCAGCATTTGGCTAGTGGACTGGTGCCAATTTCAACCCCTGATATTGTCCCCCACAAGGGAGCAGCTGTTCAGCCCTATCTCGCCTCCTACCAACCGGTGCCTGTTGCCCCTGGGGCTTACCTTGTCAGAGAGTCCTCCCACGGCTTTCCCCCTGTGGTGGGGCTGGAGGTGGGAGGGCCGTTTCTCTCTCTCTCTCCCCCCCTTCCCCATTCAAGTATCCAGGTTGGAGCAGGTAGCCGGGTCAGCAGCATGGGTTGGAGGTAGCCGTCAGGGCTTCACTAAGCCCACACCATCACATTTCTGTGTTGTTTCTTTTCCTGGCGCTGTGGTGACATGGAGGATACATGCACGTGAAGGCATGCATGCTCTCTGGAACCATGGCCCCCTCCACCCACCCTGACCCGAAGTCTGCCTCCCAAGCATCAGCACTACCACTAGGCCTCCACCTGGTGGCAGTCAAGAGCCAGGACAACACACAACCTCAGGTCGGGAGGGGAGAGCTGCCAGGCAGCCACTCGACTGTATCCCAATCCTGCCCTCCCTGTTGACCTGCGCTGGTTCCCAAACTCTGGTCGGCACAGTGAAAGGTAAGGTGCTGCAGGGCCTCATCCCTTTGGACCACCGGGCTAGCTATTATTTGCACAGTTTGGGCACTTTGTGTGTTGTGCAGTTGTAACTGAATTTTTTTGCACTAGGTTGGCTAAACCTCCTGCTCTGTAAATCAACTATTTATTCTCGCATCTTTTAACATGTGGCAGTGAAGCGGTAACCAAGAGGTGGTGCCTATCCCTTGAGAAAGCGCCTGTACACCAGCGCAGAACTGCTGTGGGGACTGTGGAGGTGTCTGTTTTCAGTCTGTGGCGGTTAGTACTGATTACAGAGAGAGAGAGAGACAGAGTGAGTGTGTGTGTGTGTGTGTGTGTGTGTGTGTGTGTGTATAAATATATATGTAATATATATTTTGTTAGCATATGAGAAAATTATGGCATCCTTGCCGTTTAATTTTTTATGGGTATTCACTAGGCTTCCAGTTTTTTGAACAAGTTGTTTACCTTCAGCTGTCTAATGTCTCAGGTACTAGTAGTTTCTAGCTACTAATAAACCACCATGCCAAAAGCAAACTGGCTTCTGCTTGCTTTCTACAGACTCATTAAAAGTCCCTGACTCCTATTTTGGGACATGTATTTTCCAAGTAGGCGGTGAAATAGTCCAAATAATTCACTATTCATTGTTTGTTTATTTAAAAACTTGGCACCCTTTCAGCAGGGTGAGTGGAAGCCGCCCTTGGCTGCAAAAGTTCTACACTCCTGACTTATGAATCTTAGTATAATGTGTCACTTGTCTGAAAGTTGTTTTGACAGTAGGTATACATTTTATTTACAAGTTAATTGCAAATAAAAATCACAGAGTCGTAGTTATAAACTTACTTAACTGATTTGTCTGCTTCAGATAGACATTTAAGTCCCCAAAAAAAAATAATCTGGGGCTTACCCTCCTTGTCTCCTCCGCCCCCAGCCTGACTCTGGGACTGCTACTTTGGGGAACCGGCAGTGGAGCCTCTGTCAGGAGTCCTGATGGGATGTGGACCAGGGCTTCACAACACAGATCCGTGGCCATTGGTGCCTGTCTTCCTGGGTTCCTGTGGCTGAGGCAGAGGACCAGAGACCAAAGGAGCAGGCACTGTTTTGTTTCTCTGGCCCAGGAGCTGTAGAGGGTCAAGGTATAAGTGCGGGCTGCGCAGCAGCTAGGTGAAATCGGGCTGTGCGCCCAAAATTAGGGACTGTCCCAGCTCCATGATAGGCAGCAGAGTGAGTGCCCGGTAAATGTGAGACAAAAAGGAGAATTTGTGCACATGCAGACACAGCAGTGAGAGTGGCTCGGATGTCCACCTCCCAGTAAAACACACCTGACTTCTGCAGTGAGTTGATTGCCAGGCAGTTCAAGCCTAGCCTTGGCCCCCAAACAAGCAGGGCCAGGCTATGCGAGAAATAACTGTGGGACAATTAATAAAGCGGCAAGAAGCTGCCCAGGTTGGGAAATAAAATAAAGATGGCGACCCCCCCCCCAATGGAGAGCAAGTGTTACAGAGCACCACAAGAGGGGATCATAGGTCAGATCCTTTTTGCCCGTGAATTTCGCCCAGAGAGTAACACAAGCCAGAAACATTCTGCCAGTTTCTGGTTTGAGTTTTAGTTTGAATCAATGGTTATACTCAGCATCCTGTGTCAGTATAATTCTTGAAGATGTCCCATCTAAGAATAACTTCTTAGTAAGGGAGAAGAAAAAAAAGAATTGGATAATTTAAAAATTTCATTTATTACAATTAAATTTGATATCCATATAAACTCAGTCGATGAGTGATAACGAGTTGCGCCTGGGGACACACTGATATGAAATTGAAACAAATAATCTACTGGTAGTTGAATTAGAATTGTATTACGTAAAACCCTCCCGACCATTTATTTTGGAGTTCTCATTGATTTGCAGGAGAGCGAATAATTTGTTGGTCACATTACTTTTTTTTTTTTTTAAATTCGACACCGAAAAGGTATTCAGCGCTGCACACGACCCGCTCTAAGAATAAATTACAAAGAGTGGCAGTTCAGTTGTGGGTTTGCTAGGCATATTTATTAAATATGTGCTTCAAGAAATGCTCACTGATTTACCATTAACTGCAGATCACTGAGAGGATCTTTATACAGCCACAAAAAAAAAATATATATATATATATAAATATATATATATATATATATATATATATATATATATATATATATATATATATATATATATATATATATATATATATATATATATATATATATATATATATATATATATATATATAATACACTCACTCTGTTTGACAATTACTAGCGGCTCCCCCCTTCCTTTTCCCTACTAATTCCTCCCCTATCTCCCTCCTTCTACTCCCACCAGCTCTCCCCGACCATAAGTTTTGCACCTTTTGTTATCTTTTGCTTCGTTGGAGATTGTATTCTATTGTAACAAAATTGTAATTGAACTGTAACTTTTTTGTTTGTAAGTACTGTGTCCCTTGAACTACTGTTCTGATGTCCTCTTTGTGACGAGGTACCTTTGTAAATGAGCCTCTGGCTCAAAGGTTTCTAAACTGATGTTTAACTAAATAAATAAATAAATAAATAAACTTTAGAATACAGCACTGGGATAGATCAAGACCTAACAGCTGAGGTTTCCTCAGCTAGGTGATGGGCTTACCATTGATTTTGAATCCGTTGAGTCAGAGACGGCTGAAATAGTAGTATGATTGGCTGTGCTGGATTAACTGTGTTATATGATGCAAGCATTTTTATAGTCCCTCAATGCGTGTGAGTGAGAATGGAGAATGTGAAGCTTCCTTTTTTTTCCACACCTGTTAATGACATAACATTTTAAATTGATTTTGGACTTGACTGAGTGTCATGATTATGAAAATGATTTAAAATGGCATTTACTTTTTGGTTTGAAATGGTAATTTGTAACCACTTGAACAACAATCTAACTGTCCACAATAAAACCTAGTGCCTACGGACTTTACTCCCTAGGGACCCTCACAGGCTCTGTAATCCGTAACCAAACCCCCCTCCTCCCTTGCAGCCCTACTGGTTCCACAGACACCAGTCCATGGACTACACTCGGCAAATAAATCTCTACTTACCGTACCAAGATGTCTCACCTCAAAAGGCTCTGGAGCATTTCACTGCACCGTCCCAGCCACCTGGAACTCCCTCCCTCCCTCCTTCCCTGTGGCAGGCAAACTCCCACCCCATCTTCAGAAAAGAACTATATTGCCACCTGTCCCGGGGCCCTTGCACATGCTTTGATCCCACTTAATGCCTCACAGCTGGCCACCCTATTTGCATCCAGGTCACTGTTGTGTAGCCATAAAATGTCTTCATAGCTGACGCTTAGGCCAGTTTTAGCTGCTGTTTGCATGAACTAATTGTCACCTTGTGCCTAAGCTATATGTATTATCTAAAGTACTGTCTTGATTTGTATTCTTTCCTACATGTACTATTTACTGTGTATTGTTAATTTTCGGTCTCATTTTATGTATGTATTCTTCCGGGTCGTGCCTGAAAATAGTCAACTTTGGCTAGCGCACCTAACCCAGTAAACAAAAACTAAATAAATAAAATAAAATTTGGTGGCAGTTATAGTTTGTTGATATATTATATTATACCATTATGCTTTATTTTATTTTTTTATAATACAGGTTTGCGTTTGTACCCAACTGTCTCAATGGTTGTTTATTTAGATTGTGGAGAAATAGAAATTCTGTTGGTTTAGTCAACAGTTCAGTGGCCAAGTAGAGCATAGACAAAAATACAGTCTCTGTGAAAGACTAGGGGGACATCATCGGGCGCAAACAGTGCCACAAACTCCATCTGGGTCAAAATGGGAGTGGAAGGGGCACACTAGTCACTGGGAGGGACTAAAGGTCGTACACAGCTCCATGAAGCATCATACCGAGCTAGTTGGGGAAATTAGAAGAGTAGCCAAATTGATGCAGTGTTGAACCTGAGATATTTCAATACTCTGGACACAGACTGGCATCTTCAGAGGGCTAACATTCGGACTAAGACCAAATTCCTGTCCACTTTCAAGGACTCTTTAAGCTACACATCCAACAAGGGACTAGGTTTGAGGCTGCCATGCCCTTATTTTCGCCATTGGGAATTGAGTCCTCTTTAGTGTGAACATTAAGGAACCAGTGGGAGGCTGTGACCACAGTCCAGTAACTTCCCTGGTGACAGAGACTAGCTGAGCCTCCGCTACCAGGACACAGAATTTAAGAAAGGTAGATTATGTCAACATGAAGGATCTGGCATACAAGATTATGGAGAAGCTACATGAGACTAGTGATGCAGATTGCATGTGAGGTTTATTGGAAAAATGTACTTAAAGCAGCTGCAGAGGTTTGCATCCTGTAAGCAATAAGCAAAAACTGGTCAACAAGTGGCCCCACTAGCTCAACCAAGACCTAAGGCAGCTGATCCTGATTGGGGGGAGGGTGGTGTCTAAGATTACTGGAAAGACCTGACCTGTAGACCAAAGAGGGGAGTGCAGAGCAGCACTGAGGGACTGCAAGATTAGAACTGTGGAAGCTGGGATGATGGTAGGAGCTGCAGACAACACCTAAGCCACCATTCTAGCTTATAAATTGGATGAGGAAGGTGAAGAAGATTGGGCCCCTGAAAACAGGGGAATAGGGAGGGACCTGTGAGAGGACTAGGAGCAGTGGCTGAGATGTTGAATGAGTACTTTGCTTTAGTGTTCACCAAAGGGCCCCCAAGGGTGGCTGTTCATTGGGAAGGCCCATGGCAGCAGCAGTAGCTGATACCTGATTACCTAACAAAATTCACGCCAGGAAAAATTTCAAGGGGCAGTGTCCTGCTTCAGCTGGGTCTGATCTTGATATGTGATTAGCATGTTGTCCAGGTAAACAATAATCCTCATTCCCATCGACTAGATCTAAGCTATGATTTGAGAAGTTTTGTGAAACGCCAAGGGGCCGACTTAAAGCTGAAGGGGAGGCGCTTGAACTGACTATTCCCCAAATGGGAACTGAAGCCACTTCTTGACTCAATGGGAAAAAAAAAAAAAAAAAAAAAACTGGGGCAGTGAAATATGTATTATTTTAAGCCTATCCATACCAACCAATCCTTAAGTAACGGCATATCCATGAGGAGGTGGATACCCTCTATTATGAAATTATCCAGGACAGAATAATGGAGTGACTGGTTGAGGCCAAGGTTCCTGCCTCCTCTCGGCATGGCTTATAAAGGGCAGATTGTGCCAAACCAGCCTGGTCACTTTTTGAGGGGAGTGACCATCATGGAAGTTGAGGGGGCGGAGTCATGGATGAAGTCTGTCTGACTTCAGCAAGGCCTTTTTGACACTGGCCCATGACAAGCTTTTGGACAAAGTACACCAGTGCAGTGTGCATGAGGCATACATAAGGATGCACTACAGGTGTGCTGCGCTCAACTAGCTTGAAGGTGCGGCTGAAGGTCTGTCGACCAAACTGAAACCAAACAAAAGGACAGTCATATAAGTTTCAGTTTCTCAGACTTTACCTTAGGTGCAAAAATACCTCTGGAGTCTTTGAAATACAAGAAATTCAAACAAGCTGATTTATTAAAGCAAACTCTAATAACAAATTGACAAGTTATACAGGTGCTGTAAAGCCTTGCTGCCTAAATGACTGCAACAGCTGTGACCCCTGCTCTTCAACCAGTAGGTCTTCCTAAGGGAGCCAGAGGTATTATTGCACCTAAGGTAAAGTCTGGGGAACTGAAACTTGTGCAACTGTCCTTTGTTTGGATACATAAGGTTGATCACTGGCTTGAGGGTATGAAGTAGAGGGTTGTGGTGGACTGGCACTACTCCGAGTGGAGGGGGTAATCAGCGGCCTTCCTCTGAGATCACTGCAAGTGTCCAGTGTTTCCATTAACAGTTTGGAAACTGGGGTCTCCCGTGGGCTGCTTAAGATAGCAGAGTTTTATTTGTACTGTTTGACTGTGGCCCTGTCCATACTCACAAGCATAGGAGTGTAATCATTTCTGTAACGATTGCACACTTAACGTTACCGCGAGTCCACACTCTCGTCACAGCATTCTGCCTGATGGTGCATTCCGCAGCTTTTTGCGTCCACACTTGGCTCTTTAAGCAGCGATTCCAAACGATTATGAAAGCCGCCATAATCCGTATTTGGAGAAGTGATGCACACATACTCCCAGAATCCTGTGTGTCACTTTTCAACGTATCCTAGAATGCCACCTCTCATTTCCATGGCCACGGTAAACAGAAATGAGCAAGACGGCATTGCATGGGTCCTGTTATGTGCACTGAACAGTTATTGTGGTGCAGAGGTCACCACAGCTCGCATCACCTAGCTAACACAAAACTGATGAGCTGGGTGTGTGGAGGGTGTCCTAGTTGAATAAAATGCAGGCTGAATTCTGGAATGTTTATGGTCTGGAAGCAGTGCTGAGATGAGGGCGGGGAGGGTAACATTTTGGGGGGGGGAATAAAAAAGGGTCAGGATTTGGGGGATTGCTGTGATATGATCAGAGTGGGTATGTCTATTTTAAATAATAAATGAAGGGTCAGAGGAACCGCGCTCCCTCATGGGATACCCAACACAGCCATGGAGGACCGAGGATTCAGCATCATGCTCTCACCCATCCGCACTGGTGAGTGCATGGAACTTTTACCGTTTTTGCTGCCAAACGCTCCTGCTTCCGATCTCGAGACTACCTTTAAACAGGTCTCTAGATCGGAAGCAAAACCGAATCGGGAACCATTACCAATGCGGACATGCACCGTCTTTGTCAGACTCTTAACGATTGCACTCCACGGTAACGGTACAGACTTGTGAGTGTGTACAGGGCCTGTAGGGCAGGTTATGTGGAACTGTTTTTTTTTTTTGGGGGGGATGTTGACCAGGACACCTGGAAAACTCCCCATCTCCTTCAATTAAATGAAGTTTGAGCTTGAATTCCACGGGATGGTAACTAGAGAGGGCTGAAGGAAGGGAGCTCGGTTTTAACATCTCATTCAAAGGATGGTACCTCAACAGTTCAACACCCCAGCCCAGGACAGAACATGTGCTTAGCTGATGATACTAAGCTGGCCAAGTTGGTAGACTTCCTCGAAGGTGGACAAACTTCCGGAGGACATTAACGATCTGAACGATCGGACGCCTGGAGTCTCTGATTCGGTGTAACCAAATGCAGGGTATTACACTTGGGGAGAAATAATTCGAGTTGGGGCCTACAAACTGTGTGGGCTCCCCTTGTTGCAGTGGAAGAGGAAAAGGACCTTGGGGTCATAAGTGGCAAGGACTGAAACGTGACAAGGACTAAAACATGACCGTGCGAATGCTGTCGAGAGAGCCATTAGAATGCTAGGGTGTATCACAAGGGAGGGGGGTTGTTTACCATTGTTGGAAGTAATCGTGCCACTTTACAAGGCCCTGGTCAGGCCCCACCTGGAGTACTGTATGTAATTATAGGCATTTCCCAACACCAATAATATTTGTGTTTCAAATTCATTTGTTTTAGTGGGTTGTAATAGTAAAAAACTGAAATAATGCATCTGAAGCCCTGCAAGTAAGAGTGCTAAAGTGGTTTATTGCTTGTACCACAGCATTTTCCCATAGGAATAGTATGCAGTGCCTGTTCACAGCAGCAGATGATAGTGCACACACCCACACACATGCAATAATTTTTGTCTTGTAAAGTTTTATTATAAGCAAAAGAGTTTTTATTGGCGCCCATCCACCTGACAACACAGGTCAGTTTCCAGAAACCTGGTTTCATCATGTTGTAAAAGAAAGGTAAGTAAAGGCAGGATTTAAATAAGCTTCTGGTTCACTTGTACAGACTATACATGAGTGATCATAGAGGAGTAATTGCCTGTTTCCTCAGTCCTAGGTCCGGTCTTCATGGAGCTCATGAATGGGTCCTTGAGGGAGGGTGTCTTACCGTCTGCTTTGAAACGGGCGGTGGTGGGACCCCTTCTTAAGAAATCAGCCTTGTACCCTGACATTCTCTCGCATTACAGGCCGATCTATAATTTTCCCTTTTTAAGGAAGGTTATTGAGAAGGTGGTTGAGCACCTGCGAGAATACTTGGAGCGTCTGTCCATCTTTGAGCCTCTCCAATCTGATTTTGGCCACGCCACAGCATTGAAACATAGACTTTGACGGCAGATAAGGACCGCTTGGCCCACCTAGTCAGCCCATTTCACTACCTACCGGATAAGCTGCAGATCCTAGTTAACCAACAGCCTATTTCTTCCTACCTCCCACAAGAATTACCTTATGTCTGTCCCATGCATTCTTGAATACTCCCACCATTTTGGACCCCTCAACCTCTTCAGGAAGGTGGTTCCATGCGCCCACCACCCTCTCTGTGAAAATACTTCGTCACATTGCTCCTGAGCCACCCCCCTCTCTCTTCAAACTGTGTCCCCTTGTTCTTGCACATCTTTTTCTGAAACATGCTACCGTCTTGGACTTTGTTGATTCCATTGAGGTACTGTAGAACTAGAATTATTCACTGTAAATAATTACTATCATCACGCTTGACATCTGAAGCGCGATACTATTTTTACAGTGTTACATTGCTAACACATGATATCCCTTTATAGCAGCAGATTCCTTCCTGTCGTTCAAACATTCATGCATTCAAACGCCACACTTTTATATTACCTGCTACACACTGCGGCTTATTCTTTTTGAAAGAAAGAAAGGTATCGCTTGTAGTAATCAGACGTGTATCAGTACAAACGAGCGATCCAGGAACAACACAGAGACGTTCAAACATTGAAACATTTATATGCCCCACTATTGATTTAGCTGCTAAACAGTGCTACACACTGCTGCTGATTCATTTGAAAGAAAGAAAGGGAGCGTTGGTAGCAGTCAGAGTACAATACCACTTCATCGTGTATAATCTGGCTTCTATGGCGAACTGTTTTTAATTGAGAACATCTGTTGAAGAATGAGCAAACAGCTTCTGGCTCATGCTCCGACTCGGGTAAAGTCACTTGTTCTTGTGCAGGTACTGGCTCTTCAGGTTCTTGTTCTATCTCTTTGCCAGTATTGGCTGTGCAGGTACTGGCTCTTGATCTTGTTCAGGTGCACTCTGCCACTGTATTTAAAGATGACAGCTGACAGTCCTAAGCCAGTGGCAGAGCGTGGTGGTTATTTGGCGCAGGCTGGAAAGTAAAACTGAACCTGCGATTTAAAGTTTACATGATAATATATAGTTCTACAGTATTTAAAAGTTTCTATCATGTCCCTCCTCCCTTTCCTCAAGGGTATACATATTAAGCTCTTTTAGTTTCTCCCCGTATGACTTCTCTTGCAGACCTTGCACCATTTTAGTTGCCCTCCTCTGGACTGCCTCCATCCTGTCTGTGTCCTTGCGAAGATGGGGTCTCCAGAACTGGACACAGTACTCCAGATGGGGTCTCACCAACTGTCTGTACAGAGGGATAACAACTTCCTGTTTTCTGCTGGTGATGCCTCTCCATATACATCCCAGTATCCCCCCAGCCCTCCCTACTGCCTTCTCACATTGCTTGCTAACCTTAAGGTGATCTGATATGATTACCCCCAGGTCCCTTTCCATTTTTGTTACAACCCCCCCCCCCAAAAAAAAATTGAGTACTCTTCCCCTTGGTTTTTGTTTTCCAGGTGCATTATTTTGCACTTCTTTGCATTGAATCCAAGCTGCAATACTTCTGACTATTCCTCCAACCTTGCCAAGTCCCTTCTCATCCTTTCCACCCCCCCCCCATGCATCAACCCTGTTGCAGATCTTTGTGTCATCTGCAAAGAGGCATACTTTACTTTTCCTTCTAGTCCCTCTGCAATGTCATTTATAAAGACATTAAAAAGGACTGGACCCAGTACTGAACCCTGCAGAATCCCACTTTCTTTAGAGTGGATTCCGTTCACTATTATCTTGTGTGTCCTGTTGTGCAGCCAATGTTTTACCCAGGCTACCACCCTGGGACCCACCTCCAAGCTTGCTTTAATAATTGAATGGCTGCTGACTGTCTGTGTCTCAACCTGGGCAAGACAGCAAGACAGGTCATGGTTTATTGAAAGGGACCTGGGGGTAGTCATATCGGATGACCTAAAGGTGGGCAAGCAATGTGAGAGGGCAGCAAGGAGGGCTGGGGGGTTACTGGGATGCATAGGGAGAGGCATCACCAGTAGAAAACAGGAAGTTGTTATCCCTCTGTACAGACAGCTGGTGAGACCCCATCTGGAGTACTGTGTGCAGTTCTGGAGACCCAATCTCTGCAAAGACATAGACAGGATGGAGGCTGTCCAGAGGAGGGCACCCAAAATGGTGCAGGGTCTGCACCAGAAGACATATGAAGAGAGACTTAAGGAGCTTAATATGTATAGCCTCGAGGAAAGGAGGAGAGGAAGGACGTGATAGAAACTTTCAAGTACCTCAAGGGAATTAACAAAGTCAAGAGGTAGCATCTTTCAAAAGAGGTGTGCAAGAACAAGAGGGCACAATTTGAAGATAGAGGGTGCGGCTCAGAGGTAATTTAAGAATATTTTTCACAGAGGGTTGTGGATGCATGGAACGCCTTCCGGAGGAGGTTGTGGAGTCAAAATCAGTGATGGAATTCAAGCATGCATGGGGCAGTCATAAGGCAATTCTGGGGGGTGGGGGTAAGAAGAAGTAGGCTGCTGGTTAACTAGAATCTGCAGCTTATCCAGTAGGTAGGGAAGTGGGCAGACTGGGTGGGCCAAGTGGTCCTTATCTGCCGTCAAATTCTATGTTTCTATGTTTTGTGTGGGACTGTGTCAGATGCCTTGCTAAAGTCTAGGTAGGCCATGTCCACAGCCCCTCCCTGGTCTACTGCTTTGGTCACCCAGTCAAAGAAATCTATTAGATTCGTCTGACATGACCTTCCCGCTCTGAATCCATGCTGCCTTGGGTCTTGTGCCCCCCTGGTCTCTAGGTACTCAACAGTTCTTTCCATTAGAAGTGATTCCATCACTTTCCCTACCACAGAGGTCAAACTGACAGGTCTGTAGTTTCCTGCCTCTGTCTTGCTCTCACTTTTGTGAAGGGCAATAGCATCTGCCCTCCTCCAGTCCTCGGGTACCACACCATCCTCCCATGATTTGTTAAAAAGGGTAGTCAGTGGTGTCACTAGTTCGCCCCTTAATTCTTTTAGAATTCTGGGGTGAATCCCTTCAGGCCCCATTGCTTTGTCCACCTTCGGTTTTAGGAGTTCTTTCAGAACCCTTTCTTCTGTGAAAGGACAGGGATCAACCCCCCCCCATCCAGAGTGCTTCTGTTAATTGGATTAGGCACCTCCCCTTCCTCTTTTGTGAATACTGAGCAGAAGTATTCATTCAGTATCCCCACTTTTTCGCTGTCCTTCTCTGACCATCCACCATCCATTCTATTCAGCCTCTCTATCCCTCTCTTTGTCTTTCTAAGCTCTCTAATGTACTATAAAAGATTTTATCCCCCTTCTTAACCAAGTTGGTTATCTTTTCCTCAGTTGGGCCTTTGCTATTCTGTCTGCCTTCCCTGCTTCCTTATGCCTTAACTGGTACAATTCTCTGTCCTGCTCCTTCTGTGTTTCCTTATACTTCGTAAGTGCTATGTTTTTCTCCCTAACTTTCTCCGCCACCTCTTTTGAGAACCATAGTGGCTTTTTCTTTCATTTTGATACGTTTATTTGCTTCACACAAAGGCTTGTTGCCTCTGTGATGGCAGTTTTGATGTTTCCTCATTGTCGCGCCACCCCTCTTTCTTGCCTGTGTGCTGTGCTTTTCTAAGGCACTCTCCCATTTTAACAGTCGGCCCTCCTGAAGTCCAGTACCCTCACTTTTGTATGGCTTGACTCTGCAGCTGAATTTATCGTGAACCACACTGTTTAGTGGTCACTTGTTCCAAGATGGCTACCCACTTCTAGATCTGAGATCCTCTTACTGTCCCCATTAGAGAGTACGACATTCTAAGATTGCTCCCTCCCAACTAGGTTCCAACACTAGCTGTCTGAAGCATGTCCCCTGTAGGGCATCGAGAATGGCCCTGCTCTTGGATGTGGCTGCAGCAAAGGTGTCCCAGTTAACATCTGGCATATTATGGTCCCCCCCATCAACAATATCTCCCTTTTCTCTGCCATCCTAAGGATGCCTTCTATCATATTCTTGTCCATTCCCTTCCCTTGAGATGGGGGTCTGTATACAACCCCTGTGCGGATTGTGGTGCCATTTCCAGTCTCTGAGGTGACCCACAGTGCCTTCTCTCCTCCCTGTTTACTGTTTTGCTCCATTGCTTTTATCCCTACAGTTACATGGAGAGCTACTCCTCCTCCTCTTCTACCCTCCCTGTTTCTCCTGTAGGTTGTGTACCCTGGTATATTAACATCCCAGTCATGGTTCTCTGTGTAACATGTTTCTGTGATTGCCACAATATCCAGGCATCTCTCTTCCATCAAGGCCCACCAGTTCAGGGAGCTTGGTGCTCAGACTATGGGCATTGGTACTCATTACCCTCCATTTCTTGATGGCCTTACCCCTTTTTGCCCCATCCCTGTCCTTACTGCCTTTGTCATTTTCTCCATTTACTCCTGCCCTTCTTCCTATTGACGTCTCTATCTTGGTGTTTAAAACTGAGACTGCTCTGGTTAGGGTGATGCGTGATCTCCTCATGGTGAGGGATTGAGGGCAACAGACTAGTTTGGTGCTCTCTGACCTTTCTTCAGCATTTGATATGATTGATCAGAGGGTGCTGATTAATCACCTGAGGGACTGTGTGGGTGTTTTTTGCTCTGTCTTGCACTGGTTTCATTCATACTTTTTGGGGAAAATGCAGCTAGTGATTCTGGGGAAGTTTGCCTCAGGATCATCTGTGTTGTCCCTCAGGTTTCGATCTTAACTACCATTTTATTCTCGGTGTACATGCTGTCGCTAGGGGAGTTCAGGCAGTACAACGTGGTGTTTCACTGCTACGCAGAAGACACCCAGCTGTACCTGTCTTGTGCCCCTGATGACACTTCTGCTTCCTCGGTTCGGAGTCGCTGCTTGACTGAGTTTAATAATTGAATGGCTGCTAACTGTCTGTGTCTCAACCTGGGCAAGACAGCAAGACAGGTCATGGTTTATTGAGCCTGGCTGTGAGAGTTGCCTGCTGATTGGGGGTGGCCTACCTGTTTTCGGTGGCCAGCCCCTTTTGGCAGCAGGTACAGTCATTGACCTGGGGGTCATACTTGACAACAGACTGACCTATGAACATCAAGTATTATCTGTCTGGTCTGCCTTCTTTCATCTTTGAAACATTGCTAGGATCTGGCCGTTCTTAGCCCTTGATGACCTGGTGACAGTTATCCATGCCTTTGTCACCACTAAGCTGAACTACTGTAACATCTTTACGCAGAGATATATGGAGGTTTGGTGCGTTGACTGCTGCTGGTGCAGAGTGCTGCAGCTTGCTGGTTATTGGGTTTCTCTATGAGGGATTACATAATTCCAGTCCCACGCTCTGCACTGGCTGCCTATCCATTTGCGCATCACCTTCAGGATTGGCTCATTGACATACAAGGCCCTACATGGATTGCGACCCAGCTACTTCACAGATCTCCTGTCCTCTTCAACCACTCCACCCGCTGCTCTCCACCGCAGCTGAATTATTGGTGGTCCCCACCTCAAGGCTCAAGTCATCTGGTGATCGAGCTTCTGGGGTGGGGGCTTCCATTATCTGGAACTCCATTCCTTACCATATCCACATTGCCAGCTTGGTGTAGGCCTTCAAAGCCTCTTTTTAATATCTTTTTATTTGAAAGAGCTTTTGATTGGACCTGACCTCCTTTACATGTTTCATATTTTTTATATATCATACTTTATATTGATTTTACTTTATTCTGTCTCATTTCTTGGTTTTTATTGTATAAAATGGGAAAAACATTTCCTGCAGTCTGATTGGCTAAAGGGCCATTGTAGCCGTGTCTTATCAGCCCATAACTTGCTAACTGGTACTACACATGAGAGGGAAAGACCCATAACCTGAGGAGTCACTGTCCCACTTGTACTCTAGGCTGGAATATCGGACAGTAAAGCAGACTGCACTCACTAAAGCCGACTGCAAAACTGGAAGACAGTCTTGAGTGGTCAGCTCACTCACCAGTCGGCTTCAGACATTAAAATCTCCAAAATTACATGCAACAAAAAGTTTTAAGAAATGCCATTAAAAACCTAATGTGCCCCTACTTTTATTTTTCTTTTCATAGCTGCCGTTT
The DNA here is from genome assembly GCA_016271365.2 of Neoceratodus forsteri. Lineage (NCBI taxonomy): Eukaryota > Metazoa > Chordata > Ceratodontiformes > Ceratodontidae > Neoceratodus > Neoceratodus forsteri. Next base: position 188,857,153 of record JADMNL010000027.1, read on the forward strand.
TCTCCAGTCATCCGTGTTACCCGTGTTATTTTCATTCCGTGGACAGTGTGGTCCTGTAATAACACCTCTTTGAAAATAACTATACAATTTAAAACCTGTGGCACTATTTCTATCTTTTTCTGACCTTTTCCCGTGTTTTCTTCAACAGAAGCTGCTGGCAGTAAAAAGACGAGACCAAGTGAGTAACAGCTTCAGAGAACTACAGGTGAGCGCGTGTTGCTATAGCAACGCTCGCTTGGGCTTGCACCTTCTTCTCTCAACCGTGGATTCCCTTGCTTTCGGTTTCCGACTGTCGGCAGCTTCTTTTTTAAAGAAGACAGAGTAAAGCTAAGCAAAAATAGAAATTTCTAATTTTTTTAAATGCACAGTACCATACTTCAAATATCTGAAAGGACATCCTGTTCAGTAGAGTGAGCACTCTGTCATGATGTATTATGGTGTCAAAACTGAAACTGCTTCTTCCTTAACACTGTGTGGAAATGGCAAGATCAACCAGACAGTTTTTTAAATAAGTATTTCTTTAAAACTTAAGGCAGGCTCAGGTGTGTGGGTAGCTGGGAGTACAGACACAAACACCAACCTCCTGTACTAAATTAAGGTGCACTCAAATATGACAGGGACTGCGTTTTATTTTCTACTGAGCGTGTTTTTTACTCACACTTTGTGTATGCATTTTTATATTGTGGTTTTTATTGGTGGGGGGGGCATTTTGTGAGCAGAATAAGACACTCTGAGGTGTGAGTTATGGCTTGATAAGAGCACTTCCCAGGTGCTAAAGGCACTCTGCGCAAGTGCCTCATATCGCACCTGGGTTGTGCTCTTATCAGGCCATAACCCATATCTCGTTGTGTTTTATTACTTGCGTAAAGCTCTCAGAGCCCTGTTTGGACTGAGTGCTATATAAATGAAATTTGCCATGCCTATTTCTGGTGCCTCTGTAACTGACCAGTGGTCTTGGCACAGACACCCGAGAAGTGAATTATTGTGACTTTACAATAAAATTCAGGCTGAGATGCATTCTTCACCAATGCTAGTGTACTCAAAGAAAGCAATGTAAACCAGAGTTGGCTGTCCCAACCAATAGCTGCACAAACATCAATGATGTAATTAGGTTTTTTGGTTTTTTTTGTAGGTTAGGAATATTGTTATGACACTGGCACACCGAAATATGGGGCTAGTTTTAATATCTTGTAATTAGTTGTTGCTTAGTTATTTTTCATATAAAAATGGAAGAACCCCATCTGAAATGTTTACTTTTACAAACCAGCCGGCATCCGGTTCTGTTTAGTTTCCATTGTGTAAATCTGATATCACTGCACTAAAATTAAGGATGTGTGCCTTTCCTCATTTAAAGGCCAAGAACTGAGACACTTAGTCATACATATACGCAGAAGCACATGCAGTCTTGCAGTCACTCAGGAAAGGAAAATTCATTTGGTTTTCTGTAGCGACTTTGGGCAGACTAGGTGGGCCACAGGCCCTTATCTGCCGACACTGTCTATGTATCTGTGTGTGTGTGTGTATGTATGTATGTATGTATGTATATATTGTATGTGTGTGTGTGTATATATGTGTATATATATATATATATATATATGTGTGTATATATATATGTGTGTGTGTGTGTATATGTGTGTGTGTGTGTGTGTGTGTGTGTGTGTGTGTGTGTGTGTATATATATATGTGTGTGTGTGTATATATATATATATCTATATATCTCTATATATATCTATATATATCCTGGATCACTGTGCAAACCAGTAAGATTAGCAGTAGCTGTTAGCCATCTACAGGGAGGTTGAGTGACACTCGGTGACATGTCAGTTTGCTCTGGTCTATGTGCTGCGACAACTCGCACTCTACTGTTAGCTCTGGCGTCAATTCGTTCCCAAACTGCTCCCCCCTTGAATTTAGCTCAAGGTTACACAGTGAGTTAAGGGATGATGGTGGGATTCAAACCTAAGTTTCCAGATTCACAGCTTGACACTTGCAGCTGTGGTACACTGCCTCCTACACACTGTTCTACATACTTGGCAGGCTAATACACAGGGTCCTGTGTTCTCGAACACTTCACTGCTAATTTCTGTGACATGGCTTTGAAATGTTCTGAAGCTGAGTGGGCTTGCTCTTGTATCATGAATTATTCACTCCTGTGGCGGAATGCTGTTCAGCTGTGTCATCAACATAAACTCTGCAGCTAAATTCTATATCCGGCTTTCCAAGTTCCATTCTCGGTGGGCGCACACGTCTTTTTTGACCTGCTTTCATAAACCCAAAGGTTTTAAACTTGTGTTAGATTTAATACAGTAGGATGATTACAGAAAACTGTATCACTGGCAAGCTGGTGTTGTCAATTAAGTAAAGAGCTATGATCTAGCAAGAAACAAAGCGCTATATGCAGTGCATAAAATAAGCGGTTTCACATCAGTTTGTGACTCAGGAACTGGCAACTGCAAGTCAATTTCTGCTTTATCTGCAGTTGCTAATAGAGTGTGCCAGTCTGGTCTGTGTTCAAAATTGTATAATGTTGTTTTTTTTTTTTCCCAGACTCCACTTGTGGCTACTGGATGTCGCCCCCAACCAATCTTTGCTACCCACGATAGTAGCCTGGGCTTCCCACTGCTAATCTGGCAACAGGAGAGAGGGTGACTTTGCACGTGGGAGAAAGTCTGGATCTAGTGCACAGCTGAATCGTCAGCACAGCATGTCTTGGCTAGAGCAGCGAGACTCTCGACCTGTGGCTGCATTGATTGTTTACTACTGTGGCACTAGACAATATCCTGAGCTGCCAGGGCTAATTGACGGAGTACTGCAGGATGATCGGTCAAACTCTGAGACATTTGCATGATTCATCAGAGTTTGCAGCGTAGTTAGGCCAGGTTTGCACGTTGGAAGTGTGTGTGTGTGTGTGTGTGTGTGTGTGTGTGTTGGTGCTCAGGTAGTGTACGTTTAGTGAACTGTGCTGCTTTCACATTGGAGTCGTGCGAGCTGCAGTGCAGACCTGTAATTAATTAAAAAAAAAAAAATAAATAAATAAATAAAAATATTTTTTGGGAGCCAGAAAGAAAAGAACTGCAGCACCTTTCTGAGTGGAAAGAGGAGGAGCACAAAAGGAACACTGGCTGTGCTTGCATGCTGATTGGGGAGTGGGGGTAACGGTGGAAATGAAAAGTGCAATTCCATGCATTTAACTACTAATGTGCTGGGGAGTGAGCATTGATTAACTCTGTGAAGTGCTCTGCAGTGCAAGCAGACAGAACAAGCCTTTTTTTTTTTTTTTGTGTGTGTGGGAGCTGGCAAGTTAAAAAAAACAACCTATATGCTGTTTGTTCCAAAAAGAAAAGAAGCCAGCAGTAAGTGAACTGCCCTGATGGAGAAAACTAGGCTGAATTTGTGTGTGTCATTTGGGTGAGGCCTGAGTAATCACTAGTTTGCTCTTAAAGGAGTTCCACTGGCACTGATGAAGCCCCAACCGCTGCAAAGACCAGGGTTTCACCTTGTAGATTCCCCCCCGGCCCGGAGGCACAGTATTAATGCATTTTTCTTGTTTTGTTTTTTTTTTTAACCTTAAGACTCAAAAAGTGTCAAACCCAGTGCAGGCCATTATGTAGTATGGCTGTCCTTCCTCCCTGAATCGCTGCTAACCACATGGGAACATGAAGCGTCTTTGCCCCTTCCGAACTGTTGCCCATATGTACAGAGATGTAGTAATCTTTATCACCCATGCCTAGCGCTAGTTTTACAGAATGTACATGCCCCCATACACGTCATTTAGGCAAATTCTGTAAAACTAGTGCTGGGCATGGGAGATATGGAGATTATTGCATCTCCATACCTATGGGCAACAGTCTGGAAGGGGCAAAGGCACGTCATGTTCCTGCGTGGTTAGCAGTGCGATCTCGGGGAGGAAGGACCGCCATACTATAAAATGCCAGCTGCACTGGAGGTTCGGCACTTTTACGAAAGTTAGCAGGTAAAAAAAACGCTTATTTAATAAGGTACTCGGGGTTCAGAGGTGAAGCCCCTCATCTGTGCAGCGGTCAGGGCTTTGTCGGTGCCAGTAGTTTTCCTTTAAGAATAAGGTCCATAGCAAACAATAATTAGAACACTGACTCAAAACACTGTGTGAGGTGTTTTATAACTCGGTTTTGATATGATATTGTTAGAAATAATTTTTTTTAACTTGTTCCTAGAAACCAACTAATTGCTAAATCAGTTTTGTTTTGCGAGTCTGCTAATCAACCTTCTGACGCTGATTTATGCCTTGATATACCCAGCTATACAATGAGAAACCAGCCACAGTGTAAAATAAGCTGGTACCATTCTAGGCAAGGATTCCATTCTAGTCCTCTGTTTTGCAACAAAAACACTCACTAAGCACTTGCATTGAGGGGTTGGCTTTTGTCCTTTATACAGTTGTATTTGTCCCCCGTCTTCCACTTGCGGCATTCTATTTCCTAGCCAGTGTCTTTGGCATCATGCCGTTGTCTAGCTCAGTTCCAAGTCCTGCACTCTTTAGTATCTCTCCCCCACCCCCAAAAAAAACAAACGAACAAAAAAAAACCCAGCCTTTTTACAGTAAGAGCATTCTGGGAGCTTTTCACTAGCCATTTTAGTGCTGAAAAGCATGACCTGCAAGCTGTCTCACTGAAGTCTGCTTGGCCATCTCATTGGTCTGTAGGGATGCAGTGTCTATGACTGACAGCCCGATAGACCAGCGAGTATGGTAGGTGCTTGGGATTACATTGTGTTTCATTGCTGTCTTTTGCTTGTACAGCAGGAGGGTGGGATTGTATTTTGCAGCAATGTGAGTGGCTGAAACTGTGGAGAAAGGCAAGCTTCACGTACCCTTACATTAGCTGACACCACCAGTTGAAATGGGGCACATGACTTCATTATGCACCCAAAAACACCAGTTAACATACCTGCCTTGTGGAAATTATTGAACATGCAAATAGTGTAACAAAAGATCCACGCCAGGAACAACCTATTGTCTTATGCAGATCAGGCTGATGTCCTGCTCTTTGGTTATACATCTGCAGTGCCCAATTTTTGCTATCTCACTGGCTGAATGTGTACCATGCCCCTGAAGTATACAGTGGCAGTTGACTAGCAAACATCATGAAGACAGGGATGCAGTTTTATAGCTTTGTGACTGTCTGAGGTGCACTGCCAAGCCATCACTCCCTAAAGTGTCCATAGCAAACCAACATAAAAAGCCATTGATGCAGTGGCGAGAGTACAGTGCAGGGCTTCCCGACTGATCAGGGTTGTAGAAGACAAAGGCTAGGAGAGGTTGGTAGCCCTGAACATGTTCACCTTGGAGACAAGTAGGCTTAGTGGGAGCATGGTCTCCTCTTCTGCACCCTTTAGGGTGTCAGCGAGATGAAACAGATGGAGATGTTTGTTCTGGTGTCCTCCAGGAGGATGTGGGACCATGCCCTGAAGCTCAGAGGTTGTAAATTCAAGGGTAACATAGGGGGGCACTTCTCCTTGATGGTCGTGAACTCCTGTAACCGCCTACAAAGGAGGCAGTGAACATGAAGACAGTACAGGCCTTCGAGGTAAGCCTGGACGCAGTGCTCCTTACCTTGGGAATCATGGAGTACCCAGGGTAATGGTGAGCAGGAAATCCAGTTACATGAATATCTATGTACAGCATGCTTACTCATACTTGCTTATGAGTTTGGGGGGCAGTGACGCTAGAGTCCCCAGCAATGTTAAATTGCTATGTTAGTGTAACCCCCCGTTACCCGGGATTACTAGAATCCCAGTAAGACCTAGTGGTAGGCAGGAAAGGCAGCTTGTGAAACTCCAGTTAAATGGATTTCACACTGTCTCACTCTGTTCTCAGTCTCAGCTGAGACTGAGGGATGACATTATTTAGAACTGTCGCAGCTGCATAAGCCACACTGGAATGTTGCAGTTGGAGGTTAGAGTAGAACATTGGGGAATTTGAAGTTGGTTCAGTAAGTTCTGTTGCAGTCTGTAGTAGAAGAGGTGCTCTGCTCTAAGCAGGCCCTCAGAGCTCTAAGCTCGGTCAAAGAGCTATTTTTTGTTGTATAGGTGTGTGTTCTCACCTGAAGACGAACACAAGAAGAGCACGTTGAAGTGGTGGAGACCGCTTTCAGTGGTTCAGGGCCCCATTCCTGCGGGGATGGGGGGGGGGAGGAATCGGCCTGCTTCCAGAGGGCAAAGAAGGGAAAAGAAGTTGCCTAATTTAAGTTTGTGCTGAGGCACCAGAAGCTCTGGACAAGAGTTCTTTGAGGAGAAAACGCCTGTGGGGCACCAGCAACCAAGGGGTGAGTTTGCTGTGCTAAAGGGCAAAATGTGTTTTCACCTGAATCAAGATGAAACTAAAGGGACTGTTACTGTGGGGTCAGGAAAAGACAGCCAAGTGCAGTTTGGAAGATGTGGGTATTGGACTGCTTAACTCTGTGGGGGGTCTAGAGTAATGGACACAGCCTCTTATTAAGTATGTTCAAGTTCAGCACAAATGGGATGTAAAGACAGTAGACTGAATGTGAACACATTTAAAAAGAATCTACACAGCAAAGTATTGTAAAGGATGAGGTGCTACAGTCCAGAGAAATGGCCGGGTATGAATTATGGGAGCGAGAGGTGGGAGACCCCCAAATTCACCTCTACGGATTTGCTCTGGGACACCTGTTGCTTTCTCTCAGGTACTTGGCCAGTGCCTGAGGAAAGCACCCAGATGTGGGATTGATGAGAAAGATTCCCTTATGGAGCAGAAGTGCTCATAGGTGGTTTAGGGAGCCACCAGTAAATGTTTCCATGCTATATGGAAAGTGTCCAAGTGGCTAGCAAGGGAGCCGAGCCAAGGAAAACCCAGAGCAGCGTACAAGTTTGGGCTGTGTGCCCAGTGTGTTTCAGAGCCTGAGGGCTAAAGTGATGAGGATGTGTTCTGGTCTCCTTAAATCTGCATTACCAGGAGTGTAGCCCCGTCGGGGTCCACCTATGCTTTGTTTATTCTGTTGGATGCGAATAAAAGCCACACTTTTTAGAATCCCACTTCTGGTATTGGACATTGCAGTTACTGCTTCCTTTGTCTGGAGTTACTTGGGTGCCCCTGTGCAGAGTAGCCAAACCTAGCCAATGTGCCGAGTGACATATTCCTCCTCGAACCCAGCCCACCAGGTAGAGCTGTCGGATAGAAACGGCATACCTGGGTGGGGGTTACATTAGTATTACACACACGCACATACACAGTGCAGTGAACCAGTGTATTACTGAGGAAAACAGTTTTGTGGTACAGAGTGCATTGAAGTTTCACACTAGTGGTTGAGTTCCAAAACAACACTGGACCAGAAGTCAAGTTTCCACTCCCTTGCATTGCTCAGCAGGCAGGTGTTGACAAATAATAGTAACCAGGAAGCTGTCCTCTGGGTGTAATGATACATCACGAATTTAAGTTGCAAGCCACAATTTATAATCTCAGTAAATATTAATTTCGTTCCTACCTAACTACACCAACCAAAGTCCAAAATAACACCATGTGGAATGGTTCCCTGTGTTAAATTAGCCCATCTCATTCTTTTTGAGTACTTGCTATAAAAACAACCACCTCTATAAAATAGTTGAGATTAATGTTGCTCTTCTTCTTCATTTTGTGTTGGTCTGTATCCTATAGGCCCTGTGGCTGGCAGAGACATTGATTAAATAGGATGTGGGAGATTCCATTGTGTGGCGGCAGCAGCAGCAGCAGAGGTTTTCCATGTTTTGGGTTACAGTTAAGCTCCCACACATCTGCCACAGGTAGTAGCCCCACTCCACTGAGGCCACATTCTGCTCCTAGTTGCACTCCTTCACAGTGGTGTTTTTTGTTTTTTTCCTTTGTGTGGCCAGATATCTTGGAGTTACAGTGACACTAAGGTACATGTAGCTCAGCTAAACCAAGAGCACCAAGTTCTCAATTAACCTTTTGGGGAACATGTTAAACAGAGAAGGATTCCACTCTTGGAATTAATTCGGATAACAGTAACATGCTCAGACCTAATATTTTTTTTTTTTTTTAAATTTTTGGCACTTCGGTAAACAGTGATTTTTTTTTTTTTTTTCTTTTTCCTAGAATAGGATCTTGGTTTTAACAGTTAAGGAACTTTCAAGCTAATTTGTCTTTCTATCTTTCTTTCTTTTTGCTTGCTAGTCCTAGTCTCCCTGTTCTGTGGCTCCTGTTCTAACCAGTCTTGTCCCTCTTTTGGTGCATTGCCCTTTTTCTGTCATTACTGTCCTTTCTTTATTATGGACTCTGTTTTGTATTCATTTCTGAGTTGTCTTCATTAATCAAGTTGTTTTCTCTTGCCTCCATGTCTGTCTTCTGTGGCTGTCTCATTTTTCCTTGTTCTATCTCTTGCCTTACGTGCTCCCCTTTATGTCAGTCTCTTCTTCTGTTGTCGCTTCTGAGGCTTTAGTCTTCTTTTTCCGTCTCCTGATGCCTCTATGCTGCAGTTTCTATAACTTCAAGCAGTGCCGTGAAATCAGTGAGCATTTTGTTGCTTGTTGAAACCACTTTAATGGTAGCCAGTTTTATGTCGCTACTTGTGACGCTTGAAATGGCAGTGCTGAGAAGTTAGAGTCTAGACAACTGTCAGGGAGAAATGCTAGGGAGAGTGTCACAGTGTCCTCTTTATTTTGTTTGCAGTAAAGTCCTAGCTGCTTCACTCATGGCCTTTCACATGCAGTACTGTGCGTCATCATAAGTGGTACAGACCAATTACACTGTTACCTTGGTTGGCGTGTAAATGCGAGACACACCACATCCAAAGTGAGTGCTGTTTTCACGTTCCCTGGGTTAACGGTTTCTTTTGACTGTTTTGCATTGCCGTGTAATCAAACAGCGGCGCTCACATTGATCCAGAAGAGCCTCTTGCGAGACTCCTGTATTCAACCCCAGCCCATGCCAGTGACCTAGATGTGAAGGCTCCAGGCTTATTTACGTTTATCTCTCTGCACAGCTATAAGTGTTACCGAGGTGTTGATCTTCTCCAAATGGATCAGTAAAGGCACATGCTCTGTACTGACATCGCTCATGCCAAATCCCACTCTTAATAGTATTTGGTGTTCTTTGGTCAGCTGTATTGCTCTCAGGGCAGCTCACTGTTGGGCTGTTTGTTGCTCTGTAATACTGTCTTTTTGTGCTTTTAGATTGTTACTCTGTACTGTAATGTGGAAAGGGTATCTCTCACACCCCCCTCCCAACTCCACCACCGAGTCTAGGGCTATCTGCCAGCAGAAAGATGGCAGACGTGCCGGAAGAACCACAAGAGCGATGCAGGGCTAATGTTGCTATGTTTACATACATGTGCCTACCTTTTGGTGTTCCGGGATCGAAGCCTGTGGACCCGATTGCAGCTCCTTACAATATACATGGCTGTAGAGTCGGGTCCGTGAGCGCCATCTCTGTTTACATGTGGCTTTCCGATTGAAATTGGAGGTCTGACCAGGCGCAATTCACGCAAGCATAGTGTTAGTGTATTCTGTTGCTAGGCGGTACTGTGGTAACAGCGAGTGAGGTTCCCCTCAGGACATGCGCACTCCAGCTATGCAATACCGTGCTTGCGCACAGTGCAGACTTCAGTCAGGTCCACTGTTAACATTTCGCTCGTAACCTGACTCCACGGAGTCTATTGTTTTGAACCACATGCTGATGATTAAGGCTGAGTTCCGACCGGATTTAAACTCTGTCGCGGTTTACATGGGACCACAACCTAGTTATGAAGAATCGATTGCAAGCCTGGAGGAGTCCCAACCTGCCTACAACCTTCATGTAAACGAGGCGTGTGTGTAAAAGAGCGGCATCGATGCACACTGTGCAGAGTGAGCAGATTGAAACTGCAGTGATGCGAGATAGGCTCCATGTAAAAGGACCTTCAGACTTATGGGTTTACGTTATACCTCAGCGTGCAGTCCCTGTGAGTCTGCATTCAAGCCGTAGCCACCAACAGGCATCCCAAACCATTTTAAAAATTGAATAGGGAATTTACTATGTCCTGATTGGCCAAATGGATTCGGAACCCATGTCCTTACGAGTTGATAACTATAGTGCCTTTTACACGGCGGGCTCTGCACCACATCAAGTGGTGCAGAGCACCTGGAACACGTTACCTTTGTTGCAGTTTATATGCAAGTCGCACTGCATCAGAGGTGAGCGCTTGCTGTCCTGCCATTCCATTTCATTTTGAGCTGCTCAGTGGGGCGGAGTAATCTGATCACTGCACCCGCATTGATTCCAGGATTTTGCTCGTTGTCTAGTTTTGTACCCAAGTTCAGCCGAATATATGAACAGCTAGTAGAAACATGGCTGAACTTGGGCAAGTAGTTAGTTTTCATAAACGGGGGCTGGAAAGAACTTTAAAAGTACTCCAGTAATGGAGTCGCGGATACTGAGCATGTGCTTCCGCATATTCATAGCGATATAAATGTACACAAGCACATGCCCAGTATCACAGCTCCACTTCGGAGCACTTTTTAAAGTTCTTTCCAGCCCTGCTTTATGAAAACTAACTACTGGTTCTAGTTCAGCTTTGTTTCTACTAGCTGTTTATATATATATATATATATATATATAAAATATAGCTGAACTTGGATACCAGATGTGTATGGCCCCTCCCCCCCGGCCATGGAAGCCTCGGGCTCTCAACTGGTGGAAAAACGAAAGAACCCTGAGATTGATGTACACCTCTGCAGTGTACAACCGGGAGGTAGTGGTGCAGAGGGAGCAGAGCGAGCGTTATGGAGCCGCTTCGACATGAATAGGGCTCCGTGTAAACGGGGCTTATATTTGGGAATTTCTTATGGCACAGTATTTCTCTAGAGTCGTTTTCCTCTCCCATGGTAAGAATCCTTACAATCTATCGTGTTGTTTTCTATAGCGTGTTACTTTTATGCTTTTTTCTTTTTACTGCAGTTAGGTCCTTGGGCCCCTCCTGTTCAACGTCTGCATCTCTGACATAAGGAAGAGTATCAGGAGTGAGATGAATCTCTTTGCGGATGACTCAAAACTGGGGGCGGTGGTGGATGGGGAGGAGGGGAAGGTGGCCCTACAGGGAGACCTGGAGGCTCTGGAAAGGTGGTCTGGTAAGTGGAAGTTGAGGTTCAATATAGGGAAATGCAAGGTACTGCACCTGGAAGCAAGAAACCTGGGCCAAGTGTACACCCTGGGGGGAGAAATGCTGTAAGTCTCGACGGCTGAGAGGGACCTGAGGGTGGTGGTAGATGTCAAGATGAACAACTCTGAGACTTGTAGGAGGGCAGCGGCAAAGGCCAACAGGATGCTGGGATGCATCGCTAGGGGGATCACCTCCAGAAGGAGGGAAGTGATACTTCCACTGTATAACTGCTTGGTGAGGCCGCACCTCGAGTACTGCATGCAGTTTTGGAGGCCACATTTAAAGAGGGACATTGAACTCCTGGAGAGGATCCAGAGGAGGGCAACCAAAATGATTTTGGGCTTGGGGACAGGACCTATGGGGAGAGGCTCAAAGAGCTAAATATGTACACATTGGAAGAGCGAAGGACCAGGGGGACATGATAGAGGTCTTAGGTACATGAAGGTAAATAGGGAGGAGTGGTCAGGGTGTTCAAGGAAGGAAGGGGGGCAACTAGAGGCATGGGTGGAAGCTGGGGAGGGGATTCAGGGGAGAAAGGAGGTGCTACTTCACTGAGAGGGTGATGGAGCCATGGAATGCACTGCCCAGGGGGCTGGTGGAGGGGTTCAAGAGGGGGTGGGATAGGTACAGGGGAAGGGTTCTGGAAGCAAAATCCAATGCAGCGAGAATATCCGGGACTGGGAATGGAGAAGCCAGAGAGGGAGAGGGGGGCAGCAAGGTTGGCTCCCAGGGTGGGGGCTGATCAAACGAGCAGACGTGAAAGACTGTTAAGCCTATTCTGCTGGCATTTTAGTATGTTGTTATGTTAGGTTGTTTTGTTAATGTATTCATACTGTTTGCCGGTTCCTCTTGTTACATGCTGCCTTGTACTCTCTCTGGTCATACCCGTAAATAGGTACTTAGTTGCCTACTGTACCTACATGGTAAACAAAAAACAAATGACAAAATAAACAAACCAGTACACAACACATTTACATACTCCTGCCCCCCAGACACTTTTATTTTTAAGGTTTTTCTTATTACAGTGGCATACACTGTTTCCAAAATTTCATACAGGTGTCTGGCCAGAGCTACGCAGAACTTTGCCCCTTGTAGATACACACTGATGCATACCCCTTGATCCCAAGCGAGCCCCACCCCTTTCCTGCCTATGTGCAAGTCATCATTACTGGTAGTCACTTGACCGTGTCAACTTTAGGGAAAAAACCTCACAGAAGTGATTTCGTTTGTACACTCCTGTTCCTTCTAGTCCACTCCGCACCTGCTAACGAAAGGGAGCACAAAGATTGCAGATACCTGTAAATATTCCTGGACACAGTCGTGAACTTCGCTTTACCTGCCCTGTCACAGCCTCCTTTATATGTCACCTCCACTTCCAGCGAGTTGGGGTTTCTCCGCTCCAGCGACATCCTTCAACTTCACTGACATCAACTAAGAGGCGGTGTATAAATTACTGAACAGTCTATGTCACTGAAAGTGCCTGCTTCCAAGTCATCGAGCCTGGACTCCTAAGGCTCACAGCAGGGCTCCCTGTCACTACCCTATTCAGCCTCTCCTCAAATCCCGGCAACATGGAAAGTAGCTATTGTCTTTGCTCTCCACAACCTTTGGAATGGTATCTGACAAAAACAGTTGCCGCTCAGTTTCTATTCTCGGTCTTCAGCAAACTCCTAGAAAAAGTGGGGCATAAACAGCTTCCGGATCATATCCTCAAACAGTCGTTTTCTAATTTTATATCTATTTCAAAAGTTTTAACAGGAAAGACTTTTACTGAGCTGGTAACAGCTTGTTTTCATGTGTGTCCTAGGGGAAGGGAGAAGTGGAGTGTGCATTGTAATTACAAAATGCAGCATTAAGAAATCACAGTCGTGAGGAAATACGTGCAGCAAAATGAGCAAGTCACAGGCAGTGCATCTGAACAGGAATTATCCAGTTCTGAAAAGGGGAGGGGGTGGTGGCTGTGAACTGGGGGAGATGGTGGGGAGCAGTGCGCACAGCCAATGTTACGAGCAACAGCAGGAGTGAGTAGTGAAATCATGGAGGAAAGACTTTTTGGAGTGTAACGTGAAGGAGCAGGTAGAATTGAAGGAGGGAGAGAGCCCTAGAGTTCTGGGAAGCGGAAAGAGAAGGCAGACTGACGGGGGTGGGGGGGAGTGAGAGACTGATAGCCAGAGATGAGAAGAAAGTAAGAGGCTGTGTGTGTGCCGCGCGTGTGTGTGTGTGTGTGTGTGTGTGTGTGTGTGTGGTGGAGTACAGAAAAAAGGTAAGAGAAGTTTTGAGGCCTGATCTGGTTTCCGGCCAGACCACTGTACTGTCACTTCACCTACCCTCTTAAGTCATGAATAACCTGTCTTTTAGCTATAGATGAAGGCTGCCACACAGGCAGCATCTTTGCTGACTTTACCAAGGCATTCGACATAGTGGACCATACTCTCTTACTACTTAAGCTAGCCTGCTTGGGCTCTCACAAAACATACTGGCTTGGTTCAAAGCATCTGAAGGACGGATGGCAGCTAGTTTAATATAGAATAGAATACATAGAAACCGTTGGCAGACAAGGACTGCCAGGTCCATCTAGTCTGCCCCTTTGTACTACCTGCCTGAGCGGCTTCTGACCCTACCTGGTCATCTGCTATAGCCACTTCTTCCCATCTCCAAGATTCCCTTATTCCTGTTCCATGCATGCTTGAATCCTGTTACTGTCCTTGCCGCCGCCACCACCTCCTGGGGCAGGCCATTCCATGCATCCACCACCCTCTCCGTGAAGAAGTACTTCCTTACATTTCCCCTAAACCGGCCACCATCCAGTCTCATGTTATGACCTCTTGTCCTTGCACGCTGTTTAATCTGGAACATGCCCTCTGCCTTATATAAATTGTGAAGCCTCACCACTGAAATTCTGAACCTCAATTTACCCTAAGGATCCATTCCTGGACCTCTGCTCGTCAGTATATTTGTAAAATGATCCATCCTACTCTTGCAGTAACCATAACATCACAACCCACCTTTATGTAGACAATACTTTGATCTGTGCCAAGTTTTAAGTGCCCAGCTGATTTCACCAGTGTACTACAGACTGCCTTCAGTAATATACACAAGTAGCTGGATGCAAATAAACTAATTATTAATAGCACCACAATCAAAGTAGTGGCATTCATTTTCAAGGCTGTTTTCACCCTGCTCCCTTTAGCTCCTGCCATGGTCTGAGGCCCCTTAGAAACCAACTAAGCCGTCAAGTACCTTGGTCTTTGGTTGGAACCTCAGGTAAAACTCTAGTACATCATTAGAACTGTAAAGGATGCACTCCAGAAGCTTGGGGCTCTATTCCGGGTAAGAAGCTGCTTCACCCAGCACATAAGTGTGAAATTTTATGGCAGTCCCTCCTGCCTGCTGTGAAATTGTATGGCAGTGAGGTTTACAGGTCTGTACCCACCACCTCATTGCTGAAAGTAGCATGCAACAGTATGTGCAGGTTGCCCTGGGGTGTGATGAACCCATCACTGGCTGATGTACAGTAATCTTAGACTTTACCTCCAGACAACAGAAATAAATGGGCTACACTGGGTAAACAGTTGTATGCTTTGGTGGTAGGCTGCTATGCTAACCAAGTCCTAAGGCTTCACACAAACCTTGTATGCCCATCTTATTGTCTCCTGATGCTAACAGTAACTCCCAAGTCTGGGCTAGGCTGCGCATCTTCACTTTCCTGACCATCCCCTATAACATCACGTTATCTTTATCCCCTTGTGTTAATCGTCTGCACTTTATTGCATAAGTGTGTGTGTGTGTGTGTGTGTGTGTGTGTGTGTGTGTGTGTGTTGTGCTTCTGTTAAGATTTCTCAGATTGAGTATTGTAGTCCTCATTTTCGAAGTAAGGTGAACCAAATTTAGGAGACTACAAATGACAAAACGGTGTCAAGTGAGGAGTACTTTATTTAAACCATGTGTTTCCTTCAAGCAAATAAAACACAAGCACAATAAATTTCTGTCCGTCGTCTTTATCGTCTAGTTTTTGCCCACATTTTGCAGGCTGCATGTGCATTCTCGGAGTCCTGCCTCAGCCTCTGACTGGCACCCATAGCCTGGACGCCACCCACACCCCATGCACAAACTGCATTGCACAGACACCTAAACCAGCCAGTCCACTTGGCACCAGGTGCTGCTGTGTCACAAATTCTTAAAAAAAAAAAAAAAAAACTGCTGAGAATCTCTGTAGTCAAGTCTTAAATTATTTTTTTATATTTACCACTTCAAATCAAGTGCAAAATAAAAATCCGCCTTCAAATCTGCAATTAGATGTTGACTCCCCATGCAGTGCCACGTATTACAGAAGCTGATGACACACAAGACAGAAATTTATCAGTTTCTGGTATCTGGGAAACCATCACCCACTGCACAGCACACTCGAATCAAAAGTAAACAACCTCTAAATTTTCAGGTTTCGTTTTTCAGTCATCAAACATTGGCACTGCAGTGTGTGTACCCCCCTCCCCCGCCCTGCTGTCCCTCCTTGACTGAGTGACAGTTGAATTGGATAGGGGCCATGCTGTAAATTTGCTCTACTTTGCCTTCAACAAGGCATTTGACTTAGTGCCTCACTGATGCTTACTGAAGAAGATGCAAGATCTGGGTGCGGCTAAGGTCATAGTAAACTGGGTGTAGGTAATTGGCTAAAGGGGAGGCAGCAGAGGGTTGTGGTTAATGGAGTCTGATCAAAAGAGGGAGGTCACGAGTGTGGTACCACAGGGATCTGTCCTAGGTCTGGTTCTCTTCAATATGTCCATCAGCAACATTTGTGAGAGAATCTGGGGTAGGTTGTGTTTCTTTGCGGATGACACTAAGCTCTGTGGAGGGTGGATAATGATGAGGGAATCTGGGAAATGCATAGGGGCTTATAAAAGCTAGAGGTGTGGTCTGAGGTTTGGCAGTTGAAATTCGCCACCAAGAAGTGCAAGGTAATGCACCTAGGGAACAAAAATCCCAGGACAGAATACTGGATGGGTGAGGTGAGACTTGCCACTGCTGCTGAGGAACAGGACCTTGGCGTTACCAGCAGTGACTCCCTAAAACAATCAAGGCAGTGCAGCAAGGTGTATTGCAATGAGAGTAGGATGCTGGGTTGTTTTGGGAAGGATGTTGATAGCAGAAGAGGTAATACTTCCCCTATATTAAGGGGATACGTGATGGCCCAGCGTATACCGTATGCGTCACGAGTGGACCGTGACCTCGGCTCACGAGTGGTGAAGCGGAGCCATGAGTGACTATCCATGAGTTGTGATACATGGGTATCGCACAACGGGACATCACGTGTCCGTTTTATACAATAGGTCTCCGGTTTTCTCCGGTTTTTGTCTATTTTCTTTTCTTCTTTAGCGGCGTGGGGGGGGGAGTGACGTGTACACTGTGTTAACTGCTGTTGATGTGTACACTGCTATCTTCACGATGCACACGTCATGATCATGATCTAGTTATCGCACTGTGCTTGTGGTAAGGTTTTTTATTTATTTTATATTTAAAGTTTTTGTTGACCGGGTAACTGCACTAGACAAACTCTGCCTATTTTCAGGCACGACCCGGGGAGGGGGATACAGATGAATGTCAACTAACCTTGAACCAGATTAAGCTGTTGGTGGTATTTTTAGTGAATGGGGGGAAATTTGGCCAGGGCACTGGGGAAATTCCCTACTCTTTTCAAGAAGTGCCATGGGATCTTTAACATCCACCTGAACTACCACCAGAACAGGCAGATGGGACCTCGATTTAACGTCTCATCGGAAAGACGGCACCTCAGGAGTGCAGCACCCCCCTCATGGTGCACTACAGTGTCAGTATTGGGATATTAACCCAAGTGCCTGGTGTGGGGATAGAACCCACAGCCTTCTGATCTCCTGGCCTCAGAGGCGAGTGTGCTACCTGTGGAGCCACTGCCACTGATGCCATATCACTTCACCCCTATTGTATAAAGATCCTTAGTGAGGCCACACCTGGAGTATTGCACCCAGTTGTGGGTTCCTTGCCTCAGGAAGGACAGGGATAGGCTTGAGATGCTGCAGTGCAGGGGGACAAAAATGATTCCGGGCCAACAGCGCAGATTCTGTGAGGAGCACCTCAAGGCACTAAACATGCAATTGCTGGAGACCAGAAAGTGGGTGGGGGGAAGCTATGATGGAGACCTTCAAGTTCCTGAAAGGAATTGGATTGAATGGTGGTGAACTGTTTAGCCTGAATACTAACTCGTGGTTGTTTGGACATGAGTGGAAACTAACAGGAGAGATGCTCAGGAGGGACATGAGACAGTATTTTACATAAAGGGTAGTGGAGTTGTGGAACAGTCTTACCAGTCAAAGTGGTAAGTGCAAAAACCATTGGTGGTTTCGGGGACAGTTGGGACAGAATGAAGGTACAGTGTGTGAGCGGGGTGGCAGAACCTGTGAGGAGAATTTGGGGGAGGGGGGGATTGGGGAGGGCTAGGACCCTGGAGGGGGACAGTAGGTCCCAGTGTTAAACTGGGAACTTGGGCAGACTGGCTGGACCATGGATCATTTCCTGACATTGTTGTCTGTTTTTTTTTGTATGCTTCTACTTTTACGTTGATTAATCTGCAAAGCAATCTGTGATATGTTGATATTAAAAGCTTTATGTAAAAGAAGTATTGTTATTTATTTAGGATTCTTGGATAGCTCATTGAGGTGATGTCCCTAGTTCCCTAGAGGGTCCTGGGGTAACTTTACAGCAGTGAAGTAGAATAATTAGTGTGTCCAAACTTCGAGTATGTAGGTGCAAGGTTCTAGTGAAAAATAGTACAAAGTTACAAATGTACACTAAATAGAAGTTTTTGTTTTTTTTGTAAGTTAATTAAGTTTTCTGTAGCATAAGACAACAGATATCGGACATACATGAGAATGTGACGGGGGTGCACTTGTTACATGGATATTGGGTTGTTTATGGCATGTTGCATCAATAACAAGAGATGTAAATAACGTCTTTCTGGCTGTCTATGTACATGTTTAACAGCACTGAGATCACCTACAGGTCTGTCTGGGATGTGAGCTTCCCAAAGGGAGGACCCAGCCCTTACTGAGTGATAAGCCGTTATGGTATTATTGCTAGGTAAGTGTCTGGCACAAATCCAGCTTATACCCTGTCATGATCTTATTATGGCCCTAGGCGTCCCTCTGAGGGAGAGGTCATCTCCAAGTGGTTCTTGCTCTCAGAACCACGTCACCAGATAAAGAAACCTAGCATAACTGTGTACATACAGGTGAGGACTTGTTGATGCGCATAGTTTTCCAGCTGGGTGTGTGTGTGTGTGTGTGTGTGTGTGTGTGTGTGTGTGTGTGTGTGTGTATATATATATATATTAAGATGGGATTCTTGGCTTCTAGTCATTGATGCTGTGGAATGAAATTGGAATCCTGTTCGGGGCATAATGCACCCAGTGTGTCTACAGGTGTCCTCAAACACTTGTATCTGCTGTCCCCCAAATGTAATCTTTTCTATGGTGCATATATAAGTGACTAATCACCTCCATTTTACAGTGGAGGGTACATGAGAGTAGCTGCTTTTTTGTAACAATTTTTTGTAGGCAGTCAATAATAGCAGTAATTTTATACTGACGTCCTGACGTACTAACATGCCAGCAGAGGACACCTGATGGTCTTTTGTGTCTGCTCGATGGTCAGCATCTATACAGGGTGCCAAATTTGCTGACCCCCCCCCCACCCCCTTGGGTTTCCCATCCCGGCCCCAGATGTTCCCCATGTACTGGATTCCTCAGCTTCATTCTCCCCCTATACCTGTCCCAGCCTCTCTTGAACCCCTCTACTGTCTCTGCCTCCACCAGTCCCTTGGGCAGGGCAGTTTTTAATGAGGATGGGGTGTGGCCTAGGTTGCCATAGCAGGGTTCTCCCTGCATAGTGTGCCCTATTATTTTGTATATCTCTTTTAAAACACTGGGTCCAGAATATCCTGATCCTTGCGCATTCCCACATAATGAGTAGCTGGTTCCCGATCACATCCCCCTCCAACAGTCTACAGAGATGTAAGGCATGAATTTTGTTTGTATTGCAAGAGAACGAAAATACCTACTTTAATACTTCCTGGAATGTTCTCTCCAGTTTGGGGCGCTGGTGGTTTTATGTTGTAGCATGTAAACTTTAGCCCAGTTTTTACCCATTTCCTCGCCCACTTCTGTTTTATGTAGCTGCTGTTCTGGGTATCTAGGCCTTCTAGTTCTTTGCAAAGCCTAGATAATGACGCTCTCTCCCGGGTCTTCCCCAGCCCACTTCCTCCATTGGTGAAATAAGTGTTTGAGTTTTCTATTTACCTCCCTCCAGTCTGCCAGGGAGGTAACATAAGCATGGACCTGCAAGTAGCTATATACACTGAATAGAAGTTCTAAGATATGCAGGTATAGAATTCCATTGGGGTAATTGTGTTACTAATGTACTGTATTGTATAAATGTGATGTCTAGGGTCTAGCTGATGAAATAAGAATCTGAACCTGCAGCTGGTCCTGCCAACCCAAAACATCAAATAAAAACTTTGAAAAGTCTCATGGACTGGGGGGAAGGGGGCTAATCTAAAATGACTGGTCAGACTCCATCTTCCAGGTTAGCAGAGGTTCATACCTTTTGGCTGTGGTTGTCAGTCTCGGTTTCCTTACTGTAACAATCAAATCCTTGATGCCTCCTTTCACAATTTGGGGAATGGACACAGCTATCAGTCTCCTAACAGGGAGACCATGCAGGAAGAGATCGCTGCTGTAGGGTGTTGTGTAATTTCCAGTCCTCTCATTTTGTGCTCAGCTGGTGCAAGGTAATTTGGCAGCAACCAACTCGGACTTCTTTCACTGTTGTTATATTAGTGTCGTGGGGATAAACCTTATCTGATGTTCAGTAAAGCATCACATAATCCGCACCACTTCATTATTTCCAAGGGGACTACCTCAATATCACCTACCTGGAGTATCCAAATTCTGTACTCCAATCTCTCGTATTGTGTAACACAGCTCTTTGTGTAGGTCTCCTGGTAGTACGTTAATAATTCAGATGAACACATGAGCAAGTTCAACCACCTGTTTTATCGGCACTTGGGTCAAATGAATGACATGCGACTTAAGCTCATGCACTAACCTAGTGCACCTGATAGTCTGTGGCCCTGATTGCAGTCGAGAAATCACATTTCTCAGACCATACCCTCAGAAATCACATTTCTCAGACCATACCCTGCTGTCGAACCACCCAAGGCCAGTGATCTTTTGCAGGTAGAGCCCCTAAGATGTTTAACTCCCTGGGCAGCGAACTTTCCAACTTAGGCATCCTCTTCTCATTCAAACAGAAGCTACATCAAACGCTTGTGTCCAGAGCCACCTGTGACTGTTTCTCCTAACTTCCCTGGCAGTCGCTCCTGTTCTTCGCACCTCTCTACTGTCCCCACTTCTGCCTGCCACCACCCTCCCCGCTCTACACCCCTGCCTGTCTCCATAGCCCTGGTCCACCACCTTCCTCTCTTACCCTCCTTCAACTCCCTTCCCCTCTCCCTTTTCTAATCTGCTCACCCCACCCACTGTTGCACAAGTTCCCCGATCCTTGCCTCCCACCTACCTCCCTCCCAGTTACCCCTCTACACCCACTCTCTCTTCCCACTTTCCTACACTACTTGGCACAACTGGCAGCAACTCAGTTTTTCCACTCCACCTTTCCCTTTGATAGTGCCCTTCTGGCAGCTTTAATTCATGTAAATATTGTTTGCTGTGACTCATCATTCTTAAATGTATGCTTGGTTGTGGTGTTCTAACTGTTAAATATATTACCTGTAGCTTTTAGACCATGTATACCCTGTACTGAAATTTGTATTCCAACTGCTTGCCTGCTAATGTCACACACATTGTACTTCAATTCTTTGTATACTGACGTGGAACCTTTGTAAGAGCCCTTGGCTCAAAGGTATTTATCCGAAATTCTAATAAGTGTCTAAGGAAACTAACAAGTTGTTTTGTTATTTCCTTTAAAACCTAAGAGCAGCAAAAGCGCATGGAATGCTGGTCTTTAATGAAACGCACATTGGTAAAGGCGTACTTGATATCACCAGAGATTAGCTGGAAAGACAGTGACATGGAGCGTGTGAGCGTTCAAGCTTTAGAGATCAAAGGGCAGGAGTCCTTCAAGCCCTATACCCTGATTTATTCCTTCCACCAGTATTAGAATGCACATAGAATTTGTAATGCCATGTTAGGACAGGTCAGCTGACTGACATTCAGCGACAGGCTACACAGTGTACATTCGTAATGTGCGTTCCACCAGGATCTGAAGGGCCACAGGCAAGAAGTACAAAGGATTTCAGGTTTTGAGTCAGAGATGGGCTTGGGGCTATTAACATGAAAATCTCATGCGGTAGTCAAAGAAAAATGTTAACCATAAACAGGAATTTATGAAGAATGTTTGATAGAAATAAAACGGAAAAATACATGGATCGGAATATCATTTTGCTACTCTGATTTTTGAATACTGCTAGGGGCAAAGGGATGTTCTGTTTCCTCAAATCGACAATTCTAACAAAATTTTGGACTCTGTTGTTTTAAGTACTTTAGTATTTCTTGTGTTTGCTGAGACAGGGTAGCCTAGTTATAGGAGCCCAGAGCAGCAAGCCTGCTGACCCAGGTTAAAATCTTGCCATCCCCACCTGTTCATTATGAGGTGTAGTAAATCACTGAATGAGCCTGCTGTGTCTCTGGGGAAAACTTTGAAAACAGAATGCTCTAATGACACATAATTCCGCTTGTATTTCACTTCTGTTCGGTATTTCTTTCCTCCTTTTTTTATTACCAAGAACAGCTGCTTGTGAAAACAGGATCCTTGTCCCTAGACTTCATCTGCTTCTGGTGCTTGTTGATGGGTGATGTCAGAATCATCTGGTCATGAATCACAGCCATTTGCCATGGAACTGATTGATGACACAAGCAGGAAGTTAAGATATCCAGTGTAGAGGAGCAGCAGGGAAAGAAAGTCCAAATTACAAGAATCCTGTTTCCATACAGAGTTTCTTAGTAATAAAATAAGGGTAAGATCTAATCGGAACTATGGGTACAGTACTACAGTTAACTTTTTTTTTTTTTTAATAGTTTTCAAAGTTTTCACAAAGGCATCATTTATACTGAGCTGGTGAGGAGAGGAACCAAGTGGTCTTCTTCGTGTGTGTGTCTGTAGGCATGGCATTGTGGTATTGCCATGCTGCTACAAAACGGTATTAAAGAAAAGACTAACTGCATTTTTAAACAAGTGCAAAGCGGTACTGAATTCTTTATCTGGAATATTTTGCTGTCTTTCATATTTACAGAAAATGCTGTTTTGAAAGTGGCATTACATGTCAAAGAAGAACTGCATTTGACCTGTAGGCCATATTTTTCCTGTAGAAGAGGTTTTTAAAATCCGGTTCCAGGTCTGCTACTGTTATAACTTTACTGTACTTTTGAGAAACTTGGTGAATGTTTAAGCAATTTATCCCTCCAGGGTGTGGGTACACTGGAGGATTTACCATGGCTGGTGTGATTCGCTCACGAGGCGCAGCCGAGTGACCGAACCACACCAGTCGTGTTAAGTCCTCCAGTGTACCCACACCCTGGAGGGTTAAATTTATATTATACAATGGCAAATGTTGTTGCGTTAATGTTTTTTAACTATTTTCTAACTCACTGAGGCCCCTACACTTCGAAAGAAGATGTCATTTTGTTAAAAATTTACCGCTGTGTTTTAGCGAAGGGCGACAGGACAAATCGTGGCAGTTTCGTTTACGAAAGCGACCGGATTAGCACGATATAAGGTTGGCTTACACTTCTTCCAGTGGGTACACTGGAGAATTTATCACGGTGGTAATCTCCGGTTGGCCAGCCAACCAATCAGAATGCAGGATTTGGGACATTGGATTTACCACATTGTATAATTCTTATTTACACACTGGTATTATGCACCATTTTAATATTGTATGATGTTTCTGTCCCTTTCAGCAGCAGTTTTTAGTAGGACATTATTGTGGCGGTATAAGAGCAGTGCAAGTATATCGACTACACCATACAATTTCAAAATGGTCTTTTATTTTATTTACATTTTATCCCCGATTTTAACCCCTGTTTTGTTCCCTAGCCCTGTGTCTCAGCTGCGCATGCACATGAGGAGGCATGCGCACGCCACGGTTCCGAGGTGCCCTCCTGCTGCTTGTCGTCTGTATGCTGTGTATGGATCTGCCTTTAATTTGCAACATCTTTCTTAATTTTTTTTTTTTTTAAGTTAACGGATGCACCTGATGTGTAGCAAAAATCAAAATTAGAGCCTACAGTTAATTCAAGTAAATCCAGTTTTCTTCCTTGATTTTCTTTCCATCATTTTTAACATTTAAAGGGGTTCTTGGTCTCCTCATTAGACCAAATCATGGTTAGCCTGACCACCGACAGCAAGGTGACCCTCATCGGTCAGGAAACTACACTTGAAATTTTAACATGCCAATAATGAGGTAAGGTCCCACTTCTCGCTCTCTTTCTTGTGAGGAAACCGCTGTCTGGCTTCACCTTTTTTATAACCTGTGCTCTGGCCCATAAGAGGCTCATAGGTGACCAGTGGTGAGCCCAACAGTTAGGAGAAGGCCACACCTCTCCTGCTTGCAGTGCAGTATTCAAGGTTTAGCAAGCTTAACCCTGACTGATACACAGAGATTTTATCACATTTCTTAAACATCTTCCTTATTCATTTTTTTTTTTTTTTTAATTTACAGAGGTGCACTTGTTGTTTGGCCAAAATCAATTGTAACACCAGTACTCCCCCGTGCCCCCCCCCAAAAAAAAAGCTTCTCAAAAGTCTCCATTTCATTCATGTCAATTCCGTTTTCTTGCTTGCTTTTCATTCCATCGTGTTAACATGTAGAGGGGTTCATGGTCTCATCATTGGCTGAATCATGATCTCTTGTGTGGAAAGCTTTCTCATGCTTCACCTTTTTATACAGGGTGCTCTGGCCTGCCCATAAGAGGCTCACAGGTGACCATTGGGGAGCTCACCAGTTAGAAGGCCACACCTCTCCTGTTTGCAGTGCAGTGTTAAAGGTGTAGCAAGCTCAACTCTGGCAACTGCTTCCTCCAGTGACTCCTCTTATGCATAAGTCACTGTCTCCATTGTCAAATTCTTACCCTTCGTCAAATGCCTCCCCTAGACTCACACCTTCTTCCCCTCCTCTCTGTTTTCTCTCCTGCCTCAGCCTCTCTTCCTCTGGTTCCTCTTCCTCCACCTTCACCCCCCCGTCCCTTCCCAACTTTTTCCTGTGCCCCATTTCAGCTCCCCCTTTGGTCTACCTTTTCTACTCCCCCTCCCCCCCCTTACCTATTGCTTAGCTTGACAAGGCCCAGGGTTGCTGCTCCTACCCTCCCCCAAAGTAACTGCTCTTTACCTCACCTCTCTTTAATTGCTGGTATAATTACTGTTTATCTATTATTTTCCTTGATTTAAGTTGTTGTGTCATTTAGACTACCACTGTTAGTTTTCCTGGAGTTTAACTGTTCGTTTGTCATTTTAGATTACCTCTGTTTAGTATTCCTTTGTCTGTTACCCTCACCTACTGACGTGGAACCTTTGTAAGAGAGTGCCTTGCACTCAAAAGTATTATAATCCTAGATGGAATTAAATAAAACTGCAAAAAGATTTTATCACATTTTTTGTGTATCTTAAACATTTTATTAATGATTATTGGTGTGCACCTGGTGTGTGTCCAGAATTAAAATCAAATAGTTATATGACCAGTGCTTCCCCTCACAAAGCTGCTTCAAAGCAATTCCGTTTTCTCTCTCCGTTTCATTCCGTCATTGTAACATTTGAAAGGGGTTCTTGGTCTTGATCGGCCTGACCACTAACAGCAAGGTGACCCACTCATTGGTCAATTTCAGTTTCATTTATTGGAAAGCAAATTGAGCGTATACGGTCCTTTACAACTGCATCCAACATTTAACAAAAACAGAATGCAAAAATACTCATTAGACATTTTATTTTTTATTTTATTTATTTTAACTCTAGGATTACAATTACCTTTGAGCAAGAACAGCTCATTTACAAAGGTTACACATCCATTATGGCGGGTAAACAAACATACAAAGGTCAGCATAGTTACACAGTATCAATAACACAGAGAAGGCGGAGGTATAACTATTACAGTGATTCATGAGGAGAGACTACTTATGACTAAGATCTAAACAGAGTTCCAAGGTCAACTATTTGGAAGAGCATGGGTAATATGAGGACAGTAGGGGAAGACCCAGGAAGAGTCGGCAGGCTAGAGGGCCATTGTGTGTGGGAGGAGGGGAGGAGAAGTGCTAGGTTGATGGTGGAAATGTACAGGGGTCAGAGAAGTGCCAGTTTGGGGGAGAGGCGGGTGATGGAGGAAGCGGTGGGAAAGAGGAACAGGGGGGACTGCAGGAGCAATTAGTTGTGGAAGAGCATTGAGAGCCAGCTTCAGCTGGAGTCCATGGGGAGATGGTCCCCTTAGGAGAAACAGTCACAGCTACTGGTAGAGGTGAGGTGCTGCTGAAGCAGCCGTTTGAAGGGGCCAAGTTTGGAAGTTGACTTGACTTATAACATCAGTTAAAACTTGCAGTTTTGTTAATGGATTCATCTGAAGCAGTCACATACATGAGTTACAACATTTTTAACACACACTTTATAGCATGACAAAGATAAGAGAATTCGATTAAATTTATCTTTTTTGAATTGCATTCCAAGTACATGGCACAATAACAGCCAAAATGCAATTACCAAATGTAGCCTTTAGTTTAGGCATAGAACGCCGAGGCAATTCAGAAGATCTTAATAAATATTTACTAGGTTGTCTAGACTAAAGAAGTTCTAATAGAAACAAAGGTAAAGTTTTTGTGACAAACCTGTAAATAAAAATTAACCAGTGAGTCCGTCTCCGGGCAACCAGGGACTGCCAACCCCACTGCAGCATAAAGGTTGCGATGATGGGTCCTCCATGGCAGGCCAGAGACAAATCTCAAAGCACTGTGATACAGTGGATCAAGCACTTTAAGGACTGTATCAGAGGTTTTCATATAAATACAATCCCCATAGTTAATTTGAGACATAGTTAACCAGTTGTTTACGCATCGAGAAACTAAAGCAGGCCCTGTTTCTATAAAAAAAGGATAATAGCTTTTTATGTTTGACTGATCATTTTTGTATATACTAACATACTAAGATGCCAACAGAATAGGCCTAACGGTCTCTTGAGTCTGCTCGGTTTACATGCAGATTGAATTTCAGAGAGTCATTCAAATAAACACCCAAGTACTTGTATGAAGATGTTTTACAAATTTCAGTTCCATCCTAAGATTTAATACTATATGTTGTAGAAACATCTTTAACCGTATTAGAAAAAAAACAAAACATTGTGTTTTGCCTACATTCAGCAATAACTGCAGTTTAATTCATGCTGCACTTTATCAAAATCACTTTGAAGTATATTAATTGCCACTGTTAAATCCTTTATTATGAGTATACAGAACAGTATCACCAGCATAAAGAAATAAATTAAAACCGAATGAACTACATTTAGGTAATTCATTAATGTAGATAAGGAACAAAAGGGGGCCCCAGACTGAGTCCTGTGGGACACCCTTGTTAACATATGCAAAATCAGAACTGTATTCCCCTGCTTTTACACACTGGAGTCTAAATGATAAATAAGAGAACCAAATCAAAGTACCCACCCCCATACCTGAGGCCTTCAGTCTATTTAACAGTATATTGCGATCCACTGAATCAGATGCTTCTGAAAGATCTAAAAAAAGAGCAGGAACTGACGAACCTTGATCAGCAGCTCCAAAAAATCTGTAACGCTAGAAGTGACAAGATTAGTGGTAGTGCCCTTTCGAAACCCTGATGGATAATCAGTCAGTCAGTACTTTATGTTTTGTCAAAAAAAATGTTAATTGCTTACAGACAAATTTTTCAAAAAGTTTAGAAATGGGCGATAAAATTGATACAAGGCTGTAACACCCTGGATCAGAGCCATCGCCCCCTTTAAATATCGGGGTGATGCATGCTGTCTTCCAGTCTGAGGGTAACTCGGTAGTGTTCAAAGAAAGATTAAGTAAGATACCTTGC
This sequence comes from Neoceratodus forsteri, assembly GCA_016271365.2. Taxonomy (NCBI): domain Eukaryota; kingdom Metazoa; phylum Chordata; order Ceratodontiformes; family Ceratodontidae; genus Neoceratodus; species Neoceratodus forsteri. The sequence goes on from JADMNL010000027.1 coordinate 188,884,418, forward strand.
TAACACTGGTGCACCTAATTTATGAAAGACTGGATGTGTTTTATCATATCCTGCACCCTTTTTACATCTAGCCTTGCTAACTCGACCAATACTTTGTGCTCTCTAAGCTCTTTAAAAGTAAATGGGGCATGTTGTTTTCATTACCGAATTTAACATCTAAATTGCTATATGGGAGGTTAGGATATTTCTTATTAAAAGTATTGCCTGATTCCAAAAAGTGCTCATTAAATACTCTAGCCTGCTCACTACGGTTACAAATAAGGACATTTTTATAGTTCAACACTTTAGATAATGGCCAAAGTCAGGAAACTAGACTTGAAATTGTAACACGTGGGTAGGAACTGAGGTCCAGCTGCTTTCTCTTTCTTGTGTGGAAGCCACTCTCGTGCTTCACCTTTTGTATAGTGTGCTCTGGCCCATAAGAGGCTAACAGGTGACCATTGGGGAGCTTATCGGTTAGGAGAAGGCCACACCTCTCCTATTTGCTGTTTGATATTAAATGTTTAGCAAGCCCCGTCTTGGCTAATACACATAATTGTTTTAATTTATAGCGGTGCACCTGGTGTGTAGCCAATATCATAATCAAATAGTTTATAGTACCAGTGCTCCCTCCAAAGCTGCTTCAAAGCCTGCAATTGGTTTTTATTCTATCATTTCAACATTTAGAGGGGTTCTTGGTCTCATCATTTGGCTGAATCGCGATATCTTGTATGGAAACGTCTCTCTGGCTTCATCTTTTAACATTAAATTTTACTGTGCCAGTATGAGCTGTGGTCTCGCTGCTTACTCTCTTGTGCGGTAACCACTTTCCGACTTTGTCTTATACAGGGTGCTCTGGCTGGCCCATAAGAGGCTCTCAGGGGGCCATTGGCGAGCTCACCAATCAGGAGAGGGACACGCCTTTCCTGTGTGCAGTGCAGTGTTAAGGGTTTAGCAAGCTCATTCTCGACTAATTCAGTTTTACCATCACTGTGCTTGACACCATATGGCTGGCTGCAGGGGGAAGCTGGGAGCAGCAGTCACCAGTAATAGCCAGCGGGGGTAGGGGAGGTCACAGGATTGACAAACTAAAAACTACATATGTTGTAAAAGTAAGTTTTTAAAAAACAAAAGCAGCTTTATTTGCGTTTTTTTTTTTTTTTTGGTTAATCAGAGCTTATAGGTCCTGCTGCTTTTCTTGTGAGGAGCTGAGAGTTACCCTTTAATGGTAGTTCCCATTTAAGGTCTTTAAGTAGCCATTTTGGGCAACCACTCAAGAATTTTACTAGCTGTGTATGTTTTTGTTTTTTCGTGGAGGGCATGGCACTTGAGCCGGGACCTTTTAAAAACTTCAAACTCCCGTAGCCTTGTTCAGGAATTAAAGAAAACTGAAAGAAAATGATATATATTCATGCTTTTGCCACAAAAAAAACAATATTGATGAAAAACTACATGGTGACCTCTAACAGATAGATACTTCTGCTGTAACATCAAATTTTAGTTTTTGTTGACCGGGTAAGTGCACTAGACAAATCCTGCCTTATTTTCAGGCTTGACCCGTGGGGGTGTTAACAGATTAATGCCAACTGACCTTGATCCAGATTAAGCTGTTGGTGGTATTTTAGTGTATGAGGAAATTTGGCCAGGACACTGGGGAAATTCCCCTACTCTTTTCGATAAGTGCCATGAGATCTTTAACATCCACCTGAACTACCACCAGTCCAGGCAGATGGGACCTCGGTTTTACGTTTCATCCGAAAGACGACACCTCAGAAGTGCAGCACCCCTCTCATGCTTCACTACAGTGTCAGTACTGGGATATTAACCTAAGTGCCAGATGTGGGAACTGAACCCACGGCCCTCTGATCTCCCAGCCTTAGAGATGAGTGTGCTACCTACTGAGCCACTGACACTGCCGCTGAATAACATTGTCTTTGCAGTACCTTACGGAATTCAAATGCATCAATTATGAAATGGGGATTCATTGCAAATAAAAGACTTAAAACAAGGAAACCAAAAAATAAAGTCAGATGTTGTACCATCTCTTAACCAATGAAAGAAAAAGCTTCTTATCACATGTCAGCCCTGCTGTTGCTCACTCTTGGAGCAGTTTTTTGTCCTTTTTCTTTGCTTTACCAAGGGTCTTGAATTGATGGGTTTTTTATTTGTTTAAAAATTGATAACCGGGAAAGGCACACTGAGCTGAGGCTCGATTCCGAGTGCGACCCAGGGGAGGGGGCAAATTGGAGATAGTTGCATCAAATACACAATGAAAAAGCAGTATACAAAGACATACAACAAAATATAGTAAATGTGAGACTTGCAGCCAAATACAGTACATGATATTATAGACTAGAGAGTGGATTTCAATTCAAATACAAGCCAGTACAATACACTACAAATACAACCCAGTGTACAAGGCAAATACGAGTGACAGGGTGAAGTTAGACAAACAGTGGAGTAGCAATGCCTAGGACAAGATAAAAGGAATAACCTGGTGGCGGCAAGTGCAGGCTTACAAGTGCATAAGGCAGCAGAATAAAAGAAGCTGGTTCCCAACTAGTAGGAGGCACAAAAGTGCAGTGCAGGGTGAGCTTTTACTACAGACTATTGGGGCTCACATTGGTAGTAGGAGTCAGGGAGGTCGAAAAATTTTTTTTTTAAATATATGGCAGTGTGATGGGTGTCTTGTGGGATTATAGCAGAGGGTTAGGCGGATAGAGGGCACGAGCAGGGTGGAGGGAACGAGTGCAATAGGGTCCTTTTGAATAGGTTTAGAGACAGAAGCATACAGAGTGAGGAGGGTAGGGAGTTCCACAAATTAGAGAAGTGGAAGGGAAAGCTGCTTTTCCTGAGTCTGAATAAGGCCAAGTAAGGGTTAAAGAGTGAGGGTACCATGTTCGGAGGTGGTAGGTTGTGTGAGGGGTTGGGGATAGGGAGGCAGTGTGCCGAACCAGTACTTGCCGAAGATGATGGAGGTGTGACGATCTCGGCGGTAGGATAGGGAGGAGAGCAATAGGGAAGAGTAGAGAGTGCAATGAAGAGTTCGGGGGTGGATGGGGTGTTTAAGACAAAAATTTTGTCAATCTTAACTTTTTAAATCAAATTGGGAATAAAAATATAATTAACTATGCAGCACAGGGTTGCACATTAGAGAAGAGTAAGGGACTTCTGGGAGTCCCAGGTTTCTACTTGCTTTGGCGGCACAGTTGGTAGCAGAATGGAATGGTATTCCAGGTGGCCTGGGTTCAAATCCCAGCTAAGGCACTTATTTCTTATCCCTCTTCTGTTTGTTCAACCGGTAGATTTATACTAATGCGATTTTAGCAAAGCTGTCAATTTGGTGCCACTTAAGAGGCTGCTGAGAACATTGGAAGACTTGGGAGTGGGGTAGAATTAGTCAGCTGGTTGGGGAACTGCTTCATGGGGGGGCGACAGAGAGAAGTAGTTAATGGGTCAGATCAGAGGATGGGTGTCATGAACAGGGTGCTGCAGCGGTCAGTTATGGGACCAGTTCTGTTAAATATGTTCATCAGTGTCCTAGTGGAGAATGTCTAGGACAAGCTGTGTCGCCTCTGGACAACACAAAACTATGCAGCAACGTGGGCAGTGAGAAGAGAGTGGAGGAGTTGAAGGGGAACGCTCTGCTCCCCTGAGACAGTGCTGTGGGACCTACAGGTCTTGATTAAGCAAATCGCAGTACAGTTGAATTTTTTTATCAACTTTTTAATCATTGTTTATAACTGGTTGATCCTGCAATCCCCGCCCATAATGCCAGCCGATTATGCTTCCCAGTGTCCCCCATGGCCAACCCTCTGACATGACTGATGGGATAAACCTTGGGGGGACATCTGTGTGCCTTGTAACACATTTTAACACCAACCGTGAAGTACCGTGCATTGTCCTGCGTAATAGGCCGGTACTGATTAGTTAAGGAAAGCCATGATTGGTACTTTCTTAATTAACATACTAACATACTAAAAAGCCAGCAGAATAGGCCAAATGGTCTGTCTTGTCTGCTGGAAAGCCAGCAACCTAGTGCCTGCTCACCTTACCACCCCCCAGCCCCCAAGAGGGTCTTCTTTAGTTTGTTTCCCCTTGTACCTGTCCCACCCTGTCTTGAATCCCTCCACTGTGCCCTCCTCCACCAGCCTCCCAGGCAGTGCATTGCACGGCTCCACCACCCTCTCAGTGAAAAAATGCTTCCTATGCTCCCCCTGTAGTTCCCCACTCCAGCTTCCACTCATGGCCCCTGGTTGTCTCCTCCCCCCCCCTTAGCCTAAAAAGCTCCTTGTTTCCACTCCTGGTTATTCATTTTACATACTTGAAAACCCCAATTGTATCTCCCCTGTCCCTCCTCTCCTCCAGTGAGTAAAGCCCAAGCTCTTCCAGTCTCTCCTCATAAGGCTTCCCCTCCATGCCCTGAATCATCCTGGTCGCTCTCCTCTGGACCCTCTCCAGCAGCGCTATGTCCTTCTTCAAATGAGGTCTTCAGAACTGTACACAGTACTCAAGTTGCAGCCTGGCTAAGACATTATACAGAGGGAAGATCACCTCCCTCCTTGTGGACGTAATTCCCCTGGCTATGCAGCCCAATATCCTGTTTGTTTTGGTTGCAGTTCTTCTACAGTTTTCAGAGTTATTCATTTTGACGTCCATCACCACTCCTAAATCCCTTTCTCTCAATGTGGCTGCAGTGTGACCCCCCCCCCCAAGGGTGTATTCATGGCCCAGGTTTTTGACCCCCAAATGTAGTACCTTACATTTTCTGGCATTAAATTTCAGTCCCCATCTCCTTGACCATTCCTCCAGGGTATCCAGATCCCCCTGGACCGCCTTCCTCGCTTCTTCACAATCCACCAGTACTCCCAGTTTTGAATCGTCCGCAGAGAAACTCGACCTATTCCTAACCCCCCTTCCTATATCCGAGACATATGCATTGAACAAGAGTGGCCCCAATACTGAGCCCTGAGGGACCCCACTGATTACCTTCCTGGGAGAGGAGAGTATCCCACCCACCATTACCCTCTGTAAATGCCCCGAGAGCCAATTTTCAACCCAATTGAGCTCCTGTCCTTCCTCCCTTCCCCATCTCCCCCAGCTTTTTTATCAGCCCATTATGTGGTACTGAATCAAACGCCTTGCTGAAATCTAGGTATAGGACGTCCACCGGCCTATGTCTGTCCAAGGCCCCCGTCACCCAGTCATAAAACTCTGCGAGGTTGGACTGACACGATCTCCCTGGAATGAAGTCATACTGTTTATCATCCTGGTGTCCTAGCCTTTCCAACTGCCTCCCAAGCCTCTCCTTGATAAAGCCCTCCATTACTTTACCTACCACAGACATCAGACTGACAGGCCTTTAATTCCCCATCTCTTCCCTAGACCCCCCCCCTTTATGTATAGGCACTACATAAGCCACCCTCCAGTCCTATGGCACCCATCCCATCTACAGAGAGATGTGAAATAACATCAAAACCGATGTAAAAAAAAAAAAATCCCCATAATACAGTAGAAATCGCTTAAATGGGATGACTTCGTGGAGGGCATTTCATACCCTTTAAGCGGGTGTAACCCCTAGGTGGCGCTATCCCTTGGGCTACTCCCCCTGCCTGCTTGGCTACTAACAGGTTAAGGGGCCTGAGTTCTAAAATGGGTGCCTCCACCCAAAGGTCTGGGTTGGTTGTGGCTAGTCTAACCAGGTCACAACTCTGTGGGACACTGCGACCCCCCCCCTTTTTTTTCCCCCACTAGTGGCCCACACTGTACACAACAGTAACTTTCCCAATGCCCCAGATATGCAAACCACATACACGTGTACTTGCCACTTACCCCAGGACTGGTTCCTTCAGCTTGACTCTGGGGAACCCCTGTAAAATAAGGTGATGCAGTACAACAGCAACAATACAATACTTTCAGCATAAACTGACACCACAGTCAATGTAAACTGCAGAAACAAACAGATCTGATTTATTCAGGGGGCTGTAACAAGGAAGGGGGAAGATCAGGTTAATTAGCTTAAACACATTAATAATCACAGTACTGCGTATGCACTTAGTCCCACTAGTCACATTCTCTGGGTACCCAGGATGGGGAAAAAAGGGGCTAGCCAGGTCCGTTGCAGCTGGTTGGGGCCCTGTAATGGAAAAAAGAACATGCACACACAATTTGTAATCCGGAGCCTGAGGGCTCAGTTCGTGGAAAGAAAAGCACAAGGCAATCGGATGACACACTTTGATTAAACAAAAGTTGTAGGGAGCTACCCTGATAATTACTCACGATACCCAAGCTAAACACAGGAGGGCTGATGGCTGACTTGTTGGTTTGCCAGAAGAAGCTAGGCCCCTTGATAATGGATTTTTTCTGTGCAGCAAGGTAGTGAGGCAAGACCCTCGTGGCAGTGCCTATCTACGCCAGGCAGCACGGATTCAGTCAGATTCTTGCTGGAAAAACTACTTCAAACAACATGAAGTCTTGCTATATTATGACTATTGCAGTTTGTCCCACCATTAGAACTGCTCCAGAGGTGAAAGAGTTAACTTCCATGCAGGGCATGGAACTTAGAGCGCGAGCTCGTTTAGAGAAGCTCTGTCTGGGATATTTCAAACCGAAACTGTCAGATTCTTTACTCCGCCTCACTGAACAGTCGCTCCGGAGATTCCTCCTACTGCTCGGTTCATTTTCTCGGTTTAAAGAGTTTTTTTTTTCTCGGTTAATTCAACCGCGATTATCATTATTTTAACCACAAACCGATCGGTTCAAGCTCTGTCTATGGTATTGTAAGTAATAGGTTATTTCTGTGTGGAACTTGTAAATGTTTATCGGTTCGGTTTGAACCGATCAGGTTGTGTGGAAACTTTATTCTGAAGCATTTAAAGGCTTTTTAGAGTGCGGTTCCCAGTTCTTATCGGTTCTAAAAAAGGATTTCATTACGGTTTTTTCCACGACCCGTGACACGGTTGGGAACCGATAAGGGTGTCTTGCCTGGCACTGCCGAAAAAAGGGCAAGTTTTTGGTTAGGCTGGCATTATGTCTGAGAAACCCAAAAGAAAAACCGGGCCCACTGGGTTTCAACACTGCAGTGTCGTGGGAAGCCTTTGCCAAGGCTGACCCACACACCACATGTGTTTATTGTCTGGGGTTTGACCACCTCAATGCAGACTGCCAGATTTGCAAGAATTTCCCTGCAGCTACCCTAGATAAGAGAGTTGGTAGGCTCAGGGAACGAGAGGCCAAAAAGTCCGCTGACCCGGATGGCCAGCCCGGTTCGGTGCCAACCGAACCGGAGGGAGTGCCCTCTGACCAAGGCCAGACTTCCTCGGGCCAACGTAAAGCTGACTCTGAGGAGCCAGTTCCAGCAAAGAGAACTAGAAAATCAGCAGGTGTGGAGTCAAAATCCCTTCTCCAACTGCTGCAGAGATAGCCAGGGCAATCCAAATTGTCCAGTCACTTTCTCAGTTCCGTCCGAACCGCCACTATCTGGCAAGAGGTCGTCTGGTCGGTTCCACCGGTTCAAGAATATGATATAGAGGAGTTTTATGAACCAGGGAGGGGAGGATGATTATGAACAGTGTGAATGTGACTTTGAAAGTCTGGATGTGCCCATTGAACGGACATCTCCCCAGACAGACCTTTAGGAGAATCTCCCCTAGGCTTGCTGAGTCCCTTCTCATTTTCTGTTTTATAAAAGTTGTTGAACCTCCAGCTTCCTTTGGAGGAAGCTGTGGATGAGCAAGAGGAGCCTGACTTTGTAGAGATGATGGATATCCCAGAGTCCAGGAGATTGTCTATTCCTTTACATAAATCCTTTAGGAAACAAACAATAAAAATTTTAAAAGCTCTAATTCTGTGCCTCCTGTGGATAAAAAGATGGACAGGAGGTACACTTTGTCAGGTCCTGATACAGAATTTCTTTCACAGCAATGCAGCCATGTTGGGTAGTTCAGGCTGCAGCCTGTGATAAGGCTAATATTCCCTGGCTTCACATCCTCCTGACAAGGACTCCAGGAAGATTGATGCCATGGCTAAAAACAATACATGGCAGCGCCCTTGGGACTCAGACAAGCAAATTATATGGCTTATGTTGCAAGATACCAAAAAATCTAGATGGGATACTGTCATGGCTTCAGCCAAACAGGCCCCTGGCCAGCTTGCCAAGGAGCTGGAGCAGGTGGCTGCTGATGGTATTGAGGCATCTAAGGTGCAGTTCCATGCTGCAGTGGATTCTAATGATGTATCCTCTAGAGTCATGGCTGCATCTGTGGCTTTTCGTAGATTGGCTTGGCTCAGGTGTACTACTTTGTCACAGGATACCCAGGCTAAGGCTATGGATTTTCCTGTGGTGGGAAATTCTCTGTTTGGGGAGCAGACAGAGAATTATATGAAGAAAATGGATGAATATAGAACCACTTATAGGAGTGCACAAGCCAAGGAAGGAACGGCAGGCCACTCCTCAGAGGCAGCCCCCCAGGGGTAGAGGCAGGCCTTTTCACCAAACCCAGGCCTCCTCTTCAGCTTATTCTCAGAGGGGGTTCTTCAGAGGGAGAGGCAGACTGGGTACAAGCAGGCCTGCTCCTACCCCTCAGCCTAAAGCCCCTGCCAAACAGGCACCCTGATGGGATGCCCAGGGCCGGTTCTTCATTACCTGTAGGGGGCAGGCTGGCTTACTTCATCCAGGACTGGGGAGTCTCTAACATCAGACAAGTGGGTCCTGGAAGTAGTAAGCCAGGGTCTGGTTCTCAGCTTCAAAAAATTTCCAAAGATGAGAATCAGATCTTTTCCACCTGCAAACCCTCTAGAGACTCTTGCTTTGAAACAGAAGTCTCAACCCTCCTGGCTCTCAGAGCTGTAGAAAGGGTTTCTCCCTCACACTAGGGCAAGGGTCTGTACTCCAGGTACTTCTCTACCCAAAAAGACAGGGAAAGTGGCCCATCCTGGACCTAAGATATCTGAACAAGCACCTTTAAAACCAAAATTCAAAATGGTGACTCTGGGAATGATTTTACCTCCCTAAGACTAGGGGACTGGCTAGCTTCCCTGGACCTCAAGGATGCCTACTTCCATGTTCTTATCAGAAGCTCCCACCGAAAGTACCTCAGATTCAACTGCCCTCAGGCCATTATCAGTTCAGAGCAATGCCCTTCGGCCTTACCTCTGCCCCAAGGGTATTCACAAAATGCCTGGCAGTAGCAGTTGCTCATTTAAGAAGGCAAAAGATTGCCATCTTTCCCTACCTAGACGACTGGCTCATTGTGGGTCAGTCTCCAGACCAGGTCAGATCACACCTGTGAGTTACCCAGCAGCTGCTTACCTTTCTGGGCTTTCTTCTCAATCTTCCAAAGTCAGTTCTGGAACCTGTCCAGGTACTCACCTTTATAGGTGCAGAACTGGACACAAAGCAGGCCAGAGCCTTCCTTCTCCTAGAAAGGGTAAGGACCCTGGTGGCCCTGGCCTCGTCCTTCACTCTGCAGGTCTCTCGACCAGCAAGGCATTTCCTACAGCTCCTAGGACACATGGCTGCTTCCACAGCTGTAGTGCAAGGAGCAAGATTTCAGATGAGGGACATTCAGTTCCATTTGAGAGCCTTTTGGTCTCAAAGAAGAGATTCCCTATCCAAGTTGATCCCAGTGACTCGAACCCTGATCCAGGCCCTTCAGTGGTGGCAGGATCAGAGCAATCTGAGACAAGGGGTGCCCTTCATCCCTCTATCTCACTCCTTGACCCTTACTACAGATGCGTCCCTCTTGGGATGGGGAGCTCACATGGGCGACCTCTCCACCCAGGGATTGTGGTCCCCAGGAATCTCTGCTCCACATCGATCTGTTGGAACTCAGAGCTGTTTTTCTAGCACTTCAGGTTTTTTCTGCATCTGTTCAGAACAAAGTGGTACAGGTCAGAACAGACAACACCACTACAATGTGGTACATCAACAAACAAGGGGGCACTCGGTCTTTGGCCTTGTGCACCGAGGCGATAAAGTTGTGGTCTCTGGCTTATTCCCTGAACACTTCCCTCATAGCAGTTCACCTCCCAGGCAAGGACAATGTCCTGGCAGATGCTCTCAGCAGTATTTCCCAGGGCCATCACGAATGGTCGCTGGATCCCCGAGTACTGAGGATAGTTTTTGCCAGATGGGGGCACCCCTCGGATAGATCTTTTTGCAGCCCCAGACAATCATCAACTTCCACTTTTTTGTTGCAGGCCCCCAGTGTTGGCTCAGTCCCCTGGATGCCTTTCTCCTCGATTGGGAAGGAAGTTTCTATGCCTTCCTCTCCTGTTCAAGGTGCTAGTCAAAATCAGATCTCAGCCCTGCAAGATGATCCTGATTGCTCCAGACTGGGCCAGGCAGCCCTGGTACCCACTCCTTCTGTCCTTAGCAGTCCATCTTCCCTGTGTCTCCCCAGGAACCACAATCTGTTAACCTGTGCCCAGGGAGAGTCTGGTATCCAATCTCAAATCCCTCAATCTCAAGGCCTGGCTCTTGAGGAGTTAGAGTTTGCTGATCTACAACTTTCTCAAGGTGTTCTCGAAATCTTGAAAGCTTCTAGGAAGCCTTCCACTAGGGCTACTTATAATTCCAAATGGAAAGGTTTTCCATATGGTGTTCTGGGAAGCATATTTCCCCGGAATCTGCTGATTTGCCCACTGTTTTGGACTATATGGTTCATCTTAATTCTTTGGGACTGAGACCAGCTACCCTGAAAGTGCATTTGGCAGCTGTCTCTGCTTTTATTTCAGCAGGGAAGCCCTCTTCTCTTTCTGCTCACCTTGTATTTTCCAAGTTTTTTAAGGGATTGCTTCATACCAATCCACCATTCAGGGACCCTGCCCCTGCCTGGGATCTTAATGTTTGTATTGCTCAGCTGATGCAACCCCCGTTTGAACCTCTGTCTTTGGCAGAGCTTAAGTACTTGACTTGGAAAACTGTATTTCTAGTAGCCATCACTTCTGCCAGGCGCATAAGTGAGTTACAAGCTTTGTCAGTGGAGACTGACTTTATTTCCTTTCACAGGGATAAGGTAGTCCTCAGGACTAACAGGAAGTTTTTGCCTAAGGTGGTTTCAGATTTCCACCTTAATCAATCCATTTCACTTCCAGTGTTCTTCACTGACCTTTCCTCCTGTGGTGAGAGGAGGTTGCACAGCTTAGATGTTAAGAGGGCCCTAAGTTACTACATAGAGCGTACCAAGGGTCACAGGTTTGACTCCCTCCAACTATTTCTCACTTATGGTGAGGTTGGGAAAGGGAAACCTGCCACTAAGAGATCCATTGCCAGGTGGATTGTCTCTTGTATCCAATTTTGCTATCAAAAACTGGGTAAGGTTCCCCTTTCAGGCCTGAGGGCTCACTCTACCAGAGGTACAGCTGCGTCTCTGGCTGCTGCCAGAGACATCCCTATCTTAGAGATATGTCAAGCAGCTACTTGGAAAACAGTACACACTTTCACCAAGCATTACTCCCTGGATATCCAGGCCAGGAGGGATGCTCGGTTTGGCACAGCCGTGCTTCAGAGCCTATTCCCTAAGTAGGTTCTGTCCTCCTCCATGGAGGTACTGCTGTGTATTCTATAATAGTCATAATATAGCAAGACTTCATGTTGTTTGAAGAAAAATTACTCACCTTAGTAATGTTGTTTCTTCTAATGGAGTCTTGCTATATTATGACCTCCCCAGCCTGCCCCTCTCAGAACTTCTACTTGGGGTATGGGGTGGCAGTTCACTGTTGGCACTTATTGATGCCCCTTTTATGTTTTCCACCCCTTCTTTTGGGGTGTTTGGGTGTTGTGTTTTATTTTATTTTATCTTATCTTTTCTGGTCCCTGACTTGAGTCTTGGTGTTGGGACCAGGAAAATGTCTTAATATTTTAGTAGCCAGTTGGCTAGTGTAGGTTACAGCTTCCACACAGAACCTTAGTGAGTTTTGCTCGTAAAGATCTGACAGTTTCAGTTTGAAATATCCCAGACAGAGCTTCTCTAACCGAGCTCGAGCTCTAAGTTCCATGCCCTGCATGGAAGTTAACTCTTTCACCTCCGGAGCAGTTCTAATGGTGGGACAAACTGCAATAGTCATAATATAGCAAGACTCCATTAGAAGAAACAACATTACTAAGGTGAGTAATTTTTTCTTCCAGCACTAGCACACAGTTTACAGCAAATGGGGAAACTAGATCGCGATCCCCTTCCAGCACGTAGCACATTTTTATGTAAAAGAAAGTTTACTGTACCAGGCAGGTGACTCCTTGGTCCGATCGCAAAAATCACTGCAATTACCCAGGAACACTACGGTAGCTAAAGTCCTGACAGGCCGATCGCTTTCAGCGAAATCTTCGGTCTTCTACAGGGTAAGCCTGGTCCCAAAAGCAGCAGCTTGCCTTTTCCTCACAAACTTCGGATTCAGTCTGAAAACGCCTTTTCCCGACTCTAACTCTCTTCCCCCCCACAACGGCAAAGAGGTTGGAATTTGGGCCTCATGCATGAACTACCACACCGCTCGAACAGAGCAGAGCTCCTTCACTCTTCACTACCAACTCGAATCTGCCTTGCCAGCAACAGTTCAGGGCATTTCCCTTTAGATCCACAAGAGTTTGGTTGGTTGGTTCAGTTGTCAGTCACAGCAGGGCTTCTTCTGTAGGTGCAAAAAGGTGCCAAGGATCCAAAACTACATTACCCAGAGGCATTTTCCATACAGCCCCCTTTTAGTAGGCTCCAGACAAGAGTCCCAGTCCCCATTCGTCTCAAGCTGGCTCCATTTTAGAGTCCCCTCATATTGATTGGTCCAATTCAGCAGTTCGGGACCAAAATGGTGAAGCAGATCAGAAACAGTTCGTGCTGCAAAAGAAGCAGGTTAAACAAACTACACCTTCACCAACACTCTGCATTTCTCCCCAGAGTTAGTTACATCTTTCAAGATCAGTCAATCACGCACTTTATTTAACTAGGCATAAACACCATTGAGCAAGCTCATTTTCAAGGTGGTCCTGGGTATTAATACAATACAGTACACTTCATAAGATTACAATTACGGTGGATAACGGTGCAAAAAAAAAAAAAAAAGAAAAAACACTGTGAAGGTGCCAGTCAATATGGGCCTATACATACCGGTCAACATAATTAACATGCAAAGGTACATAATGATAAGCTTAACTGAAATGAGAAGAGACAACAATCCCATATAGTTTCTGCTAAGTAAGAGCTCATACCTAAAATTATAAAAAAACAAGGAGGTATTAAGGAATAGGGTAGAAATTGGGGTGAAATAGTAGGCAGCCAAAAGGGAGGTCAGAATAGGTAAAAGGTAGAGAATAGGCAGGAGTCCCAGGAGTGTAGCCAGACATTTCCATTTTGTACACAGTCTCCAACAGTTACACCCCCCCATTAAAAAACGTACACATCCTTTCCAAATGGCACCCCTTCCAAAAAAGTCTGATTGTTGTCAGATGATTCCTCTAATCTCTAAAGAGGTTATACATATATCTGTCTCCTAAACAACAGAAGTTTAAACAGCCACACTCCTCAGTGGCCTTCACTAACCCAAATACTACAGATGAGAATGAAAATGTTAACAGAACGGCATATGGTTTGTGACAGGCACTCAACAAAACTGTACACAAATGTGTACAGTGAGTATGCCTGTCTACACCCTTGGCAGGACCATCTTGGATTAAGGGAACTAGGCTTGTAGGTCCTAGGTTTCTGTTAGGAATGTGGGGTGGATGAGATACTTAGGCGTAGGATTTGAGGGGGGCACCCGGGGCTTAGGGGGTCATCGGCGTCTGAAAACAGTTGCATGATTCCTTCAGATAATCCGTTAATAGAGCTTTGAATGTGAAAATGCTTGGAAGTGAGGATCATTTTAATGAGTCTTGCATAGTGTTCCAAAGTGATGGAAGTGAGAAGTTGATTGCTGCTGAGCCAAGGGTAGTTTTCACTCTAGGAATCTGGAAGCAGATTAAGGAGAAGAGTCTCAGGCCATAGGAACCTTTAGCCCATTTGAAGATGTTCGAGATGTATGCAGGGAGGTTATCAGATAATGCTCTAAAAAAGTGCTAAGTGCAAGAGTGCTTACTCCGCTCGCTTAGCAACGGCAGAAACAGAACACTTAGCCAGTAGCTTAAGGACTCGGCATAAACACACACAGTCTCTCCATTCAAGTTCAATTATGTTGTCTGCAAGCAGACAGCCTAAAGAGACAGGTACTTGAGGCTTTAAAAGCCACTAGAAATCACATTTAAACGCTTAGACGCCGAACACCTCCAGGCTCTGGAGCAATTAGGCAAGCTTTTGGAAGACTTTTGGGAACCCCCATTTGCAGGGGGGTTACACCGGCATCTCCATTATCAGGTGCTGGATATAATCAGTACAAACGGGGAGGCAGTATAGCGCAGTGGTCCAAGGCTCTGAGCTGCAAATCTGGAGACCTGGGTTTGAATCCCATAGCCCCCATTTGCATACTGTGTGACCCTGAGCAAGTTACTTGACTTCCCTGTGCTCCCAGGTCGCACCTGTAAACAAGCTTTCAGCTTAGTGTGCTACTCCTGGTTAAACAATTGGGGGGGGAGATGTAGACAGATTGGCGCACACATACGCAGAGCACACAAACAAAGTGAATTACAGCTCTTTTCTAATTATTTGTATTTTTAAGCTTTTTTACTTCTGTAGTGGTTAAAAGATCTTTAGGGATAAGTTTGCCATTTTTTTTAATCTGTGGTGTTCCTACGGTCTCTCTCTCTCTATATGTGCTGCCATCTGGTTTAAAAAAAAAAAAAAAAAAAAAAACTGTAATTTTTTTTGTTTGGATTCAAGGGTCATTTGTCCGATTACTAGTCCCTCCAGATGGAACAAATACTCACGTTCTTGGATTCACCCATGTTGAAGGCGCCAGTTGTGAAGAGGTCCAGTGTGCTCCTTTGCTGTTTGACACAGGTGCAGGTGCAGTGCTGTCAACGTCATCTTCGTCATCTGGTTCTGCCTCCGCATCTGGGTTTTGAGTGAAAGTTGCACAGATTGATTCAAATGTGAGATCTCCCTCTGTTTGCTCATTAGCATGAAAATCAACAAACACCTCCAACTCCTGAGCACTGAAATGGGAGGGTCTGTTAACAACTGCCAGTGGGTTATCACTCTCTTCCTTCTGTGCTGCAGCTGCCACATCAGTACGCTCACTGCTTTCATGAATGTAAAACTTGCCTTTTTAAAGCAGTTCGCTATGGTGGTAGGTTTTACAGTGGTCCGTGCTTTGTGCATCATAAAGATAGCATGCAGTAAATTCACACTTCCGGCTATCTCCGATGGCAACGCTGTGGTAAAGCTACTGTCAGTTATGCCCATGGGGGGGGGGGAGCCCTGTAGTGGCCCTTAGTTTTTTTTATAATCACCATGTCTAGCAGCTGGATCAGACATGTTGTGTTTGGGGGGAGAAATTTAATACTGATATTCGTGAATCTAGCCGCGAGGTCGGATGAGGGGGGCACTACCATTGTCAGTGAACAGTAAAACCTTGCACTGTCTTCCTTTTAGTTGGCAGTTCCAGCAACTCAGCCAGTCGGTAAAAATTGTGGCAGTCATCCAGGCATTAGCTGAGGTAATGTACTTTACTGGCAAGCTGGATAAATCCATAGGCAAGCATCGAGGACACTTACTTTTCCCTATCACAACTAGGGGAGTTTCTCTGTGCCCAGTGTGTTCATGCAGCACAAAAGGGACATGCAGTCCTTGGTTTTCCTTCCTCCTACAAGCTGACCTCCTTAGGGATATGCCCCTGGACTGGATAAGCCCAGTACAAGACACAGGTTTCATCTGAATTAAATATGTTGACTGGGGCACATTCATTGAGCAGCATGGAGAGAACTTTCCTTGACTATTCAGATGTAGAAGGCTCATCTCCATCCATATGTTCCCCAGATGCAGAGGGCTCGTTTGCATCTATACGTTCACCAGATGCAGAGGGCTCATCTGTAGCCATACATTTCCAGATGCAGAGGGCTGGTCTGCATCCATACGTTCCCCATGTTCCTTCTTGCAAGCCTTATTGTGCTACCCTTTCCAACGAGATGGCCACCTGTTGGTTGCCTCAAAATCTGTGTGTTGATGATGGGTGGCTATCTCGCTGGCTTTTTTTCCTTCAAAACAGGACTGGACAGACTGGCTTTCTTGCTAATGGCATGTTAAAACCAGACATGCAGGGCATCTTCCCCTGCGTGTCTCCCTCCCCTCCCTCTTGCCTTTTCTGTTGGGGTCGCTGTTATACCACTCAGACATAGGTGGTCTTTTTTTAGGCTGATGCATCCTACCTGGCTCTTAAAAATTGTCAATTCTTTGGCAAACTTTGCGATAGACACAGCTGGCTGCTGAAGTGCCTTAGTAACTTTAATTTTCTCTGAAAGAAGCAGATTGACCCTCTTTGATGCCATAGTCCACTAAATGTTTTCAGGAGAGCAGGACACCAATGTATAACGCACTTTTAGCAGCGCAGATTAATGTGTCTCTGGTGGCAACGGTCATTTTTAGAGCACTTAATATACCAATGAGCTGTGAACTGGGGGACTGCTAAATGAAATTGTCCCATTAAAATGAAATCTGCATCCCTAACTAAGGGAAGCACTACTAATAACGTAGGATTCAATGGCTACTTAATCGGTGCCCAGGGGATCGTCCCGTTTAAGTGAACCTCCCCTTAAGCATGCCCCGATTAAGTGGCTTGTACTCTACCACTTACTTCCAATCCCGTAATACCATAGTTGAAACCTTGCACTACTATCTTTCAGAGCTTGCAACAGTAGTATTACAAAGCAGATCCAGGACCATACGTTGATGAAGTGCTACCATCGAAGAAAAAATATATTTCATTAAAAAAATCAGGAAAATGTGAGCATCATTAAAAAACATTTTGATTTACGGCCACTACACAACTTCCTCGCAACTGACGTTGAGTCCAGACATTGAAAAGATTCCGCAGCCACAGTTAGTTTGCTTGCCAACTTCGTTTACTGTATTAAAAAGCAAGATGGCTCTGAATATGCACCCAGCACTATCAGGGGCATACTTGGCAGTGTGAACCATCACCTCGCTGAACACAATAACCCTGTCTCAGTTTTTCAAGGCCTGCAGATAGTATTCAGAGAAAGAATTGAAACTCTCCCTGCCAAACAGAAGTATTTAAATGGGAAATTGGCCCTGACAAGCAGAAGCACTAACAGATTCTGACGTAAGTTTACTCTGCACCAGTGGCACTCTTGGCTATCATTTGCCCACAGCTCTTTGACATCAGCTCTTTTTTAACATAGGGCTCTAATTCACTCTCCATATAATTGAGCAGTAGCGTTTTTTGGGGGGTTGGGGGGGAGACCTTTAAACTTGGCGCAAATACTGAGGGGAATGAATACTTAGAGCGTTGGACAAAAACAAAGACTGGTACCAACCTATGTGCCATATGAACTGTCACTCCCATAATGTACGAAAACACCACTAACCTGGACTGTAATCCTGTGACTGCCTACCATTGCTTATAAAATGGGTAGGGAGTTCCCTGCGTCCCGATTGATCAGGATGCGTGTCCTTACAGGACAACAACCCTGAAGTTGGCACTTTTGGGGCAAGCTGGATGCAGCGCTGCCCACATATTTATGTCTGCCAGAAACTTTTGAAAACTTCTGACAATTATGTTAGTGCTGTAAGAAAGCACCTAGCAGCCAGTTCTGCCCTGAGAAACAAAAACTTATCTTTAGACAGTTTGTAATCCCCTGCCACCCTCACACCTCAACTAACAACCAGTACATCACAGCATAAGTAGTTTAAACACGTTCTTACCTTTTGTTTTGTTTCTTTCATTTTTTATTTTACATATGCCTTTAATCCCCAGTTGTCCTGTGCATGTCTTGTCACACTGCTAGCTTCTCCTAGTAGCCATGAACCACAGCATGCGCCCAAAGATACCGTGCCAGCTTCTTGCTCCCGTAACGCCCTCCAACCTCTCGCTGTACATCGCTGCATCAAGCATCACTAGATTCTTGCAGCTCCTTTGTCACAACATTTAGTATTGGCCCGGCTTTGTTCTGTGTCTGTGTGGTGCTCTGTGTTTGGGACAAGTAGGAGCGTGTGTTTTTTTTTTTTTTTTTTTTTTAGGTTGGAGCTGTGCAGGAATTTAAATGGTTGATGTTTTTTTTTTTTTGTTCAAGGGTAAATTTTTATTTTGGGTAAGGCATAATTGATTAAAGGGGAACAGTTGGCACTGAGCTCCACACCCAAGAATGGGGCTGGTCCCAATTAGCACTTCGTGTGCAAAAACATTTTTACTTTATTATAGTATATTTACCAGACTAATTTATGCTTACTACCAGTTGGGCATGTTCTGTAACTACATATCCCAGAATCCCCTGTAGCTGACATCAGAGCAGTAGGCAACAGTGGGAGGTTCAACAGTGTGCAGTGCATGTTAGAGCTTCTGTAAGCTCTGATCTTTTGTTTGCTGGTCCTACTGTTCTCTTGGCGCTGCATACGGTCACAGAGGACTGTACTTAGCCTCAGGAGAAAAGCAGGACCAGAAAGCATCTGATCGGAGTTTGTAAAGCTCTAACATGCACTGCAGGCTAGTCCACCTGGAAGTGTGGTTTACAAATAGAAAGCCACACCTTGTAGTTCCTTATGGTGCTTATGAAATGGCCAACACGCCAGATATAGTTATTAAATTAATTTTATTTTAATTTCACATTTACAAAAAACAAAAATTTAAATTTTGAACTGGCTATTTATGCTTTGGGAGGAGCACCTCACCTCGTGATTTAAGTAGCACTTGTAGCCACTGTATTCTGGTAGTGTGAACAGCTAGAAATCAGTGCCAGAGCTCCTGATGACATTTTTTATGTGGGGGGGGGGGTTAAAATAACGAACAAACAAAAAAAGCAGTAGGCAAGGATGTTGTAGACAGGTGTTTTAGCAACGTTTGTTGCCTTTTTGAGGGAGGATGGTTACTGGGAGTTTCTGAGGTGCAGGAAAGGCTGTTTAAAAAATATTATGGCAAGGAAGTAGGGCTAGATGTTCAGTTTAGCAACATGGCTAAAAGAAAGATTTTTTTTTTAAGTTTCTTTGACTGGCATTATCCAAGTGCCGAAAAAAAATTTGAAGCCATGGGTTTTCTTTTCTAAACTAGATGTTTAGGAACCTCCTCGACCAATCGGGGCACATGAAATTTTCCCTGCCCATTTTATAATGTCATACATAAAATACTTTAGTATGTGGGGTCATGATATAGACAGGTCCCAGGTCAAAGCCTCAGGTTCTCTCCCTCCTCTCCCCCCCGCCAACTGTCTCAGAGATACCAAGGATGGGGTCTGGTATTGGCTTACCTTCCACACTGGGGGATTTGCAGCCCATACCGCCACCAGGTCCCGACAGTGGTTTCACCATTGTTGACCCTTTTGGGGGTAAATCAGTGCATAGCTCCTTTAGCAAATGATGTTGGAGCTCTTTCAGTGTCTTATGTTGCTGCCGCCATCACTGCCATCTCCACTGCCCTCAGGGATGCGGCTTGTGTACCTTACTGTTCCAGACGTTATCGGTCCCTGCTGTCATCCAGGACTCTGAATGGCTTCTGTCGACGGGATGCCCATCGATGGTTCCTCCTCCATTGTCTCCTCATCTTGTTGACCCTCTCCCAATGACGGTAGATGTTGATGAACTGGAATACAGTCCAGAACTTTAGTGGGGTCCCACAGGGATCAGTCCTTGGGCCCCTCCTGTTCAACTCCTATGTCTCTGACATAAGGACAGGTATCAGGAGTGAGATGAGTCTCTTTGAGGATGACAAAAAACTGGGGGCGGTGGTGGATGTGGAGGAGGGGAGGGTGGCCCTACAGGGGGATCTGGAGGCTCTGGAAAGATGGTGTAGAAAGTGGAAGCTAAGGTTCAATGCAGGGAAATGCAAGTACTGCACCTGGGGGCCAGAGACCCGGGCCAAGTGTACACCCGGGGGGGGGAATGTGACAAGTCTCGATGGCTGAGAAGGACCTGGGGGTGGTGGTGGATGTCAAGATGAACAACTCAGAGACTTGTAGGAGGGCAGCAGACAAGGCCAACAGGATGCTGGGATGCATTGCTAGGGGGATCACCTCCAGAAGGAGGGAAGTGATACTCCCACTGTATAACTGCTTGGTGAGGCCACACCACGAGTACTGCATGCAGTTTTGGAGGCCACACTTAAAGAGGTACATTGAACTCCTGGAGAGGGTCCCGAGGAGAGCAGCCAAAATGATTTGGGGCTTGGGGGACAGGACCTATGGGGAGAGGCTCGAAGAGCTAAATATGTACACATTGGAAGAGAGAAGGGACCGGGGGGACATGATAGAGGTATTCAGGTACATGAAGGGGGTAAATAGGGGAGGAGCAGTCAGGGTGCTTCGAAGGAAGGAGGATGGGGCAACTAGAGGGCATGGGTGGAAGCTGGAGGAGGGAAGACTGAGGGGAGAAAGGAGGAGGTTCTACTTCACTGAGAGGGTGGTGGAGCCATGGAATGTGCTGGCCAGGGGGCTGGTGGAGGCAGAGACGGTGGAGGGGTTCAAGAGGGGGTTGGACAGGTACAGGGGAAGGGTTCTGGAAGCAAAATCCAGTGCAGCGAGAATATCCGGAACTGGGAAGGGAGAAGCCAGAGAAGGCGAGGGGGGCAGCAAGGTCAGCTCCCAGGGTGGGGGCTGACCAAATGAGCAGACAAAAAAGACTGTTATCCCTATTCTGCTGATATTTTAGTATGTTAGTATATGAAAGAGGAAGCGAAGGCCATGGATTAAGAAGTGATAGATGTAGTTGACTCTAGCTGTGTCCTTTCTTCCTTCTCAGAGGAGAGTTTGAAAAATAATCCTTTACCCCCCCACCCTCGAGGATGACTCCTGTTAGATCTTCCACAAGCTGGTCCAGGCTAAACTGGGGTTTGAAGCAGAGGAGGAAGATGCCTCCAAGAAGAACCACTGTTTTCCCTTCTGTACACTCTGCATGAGAGAATGCTTCATTGATTGCCTGGCATTGACCTGCTCAATTGCCAGCTGTCCCAAGAAAGGCAGATAAACCATACCCAGCCCCTACTGCTAAGTCTTACGGTTCATCTCATCCTGAAAAACTCGGTCATTATAATGGCTGCCCATGATGGATCAAAGGCACCCAAGCTCGAATTCTGTTCCTCCTGATAAGGAGTTTAGGAAACTGGATGTGTTGGGGAAGAGAACATTTACTTCTCCTTCCCTTGGCCTGAGGATTGGAAACTATCAGATACACATGATAAAGTATCAGAATTACCGATGGAAGACAGTGGCCTCTCTGGTTGATAAAATGTCGGATGCCCCTGACAAGATACTGGCTCCGCAGACAATTGCTAACTGAGAGGAAGCTGGAAAGCACCTGCTCAGGTCTTCTTATGATGCCTCAGCTGCTACAGCCCGTGCAGCGGCTTCAGGAGTTTGCTTCCACTGACACTCCTGGCTGTGGGTGGCAGGCTTTGCTTCTGATGTACAAGTCTGTCCTTAATGTCCCATTCAGAGGAAAGCAACTCTTTGAATCAGATGTGGAAAATGCTCCGAGTGATCAACAGTCCTCAAAAATGAATTTGAGGTCCCTTCACACTCTTGTACACTAAGCCTTGTGGTGGGGCAGAGGTTCTTTGCAGGCTCTATGCACATCTAAACCTTGGATATTCCAAAGGTCCAGGATATGATTCCTGTAGACCTCAGCCTTCGGGTGCCCATTCCAGACTTACATAAGGTCAGACCATTACTGGCACCCCTGCCAGTGCTGGCACTTTGTCTCCTCACCTTCCTCTGGCCTCCCTGCCTCAGGATGTTTTTTGAGGAGGGAGATAACCATTGCTTGGGTCTTGGAAGTAGTTCAGCTAGGACATGCTCTAGAACTCCTTTCTATTCCTCCAGTTACCGCCAGTCTGCCAAACTGTTATCCTCAGGGACATCTTGCTATCCTACGGGAGGAGGTTCCAAGCTTCCTCTGCAAGAGGGCTGTAGAATTTGCCTGGTTTCAGAACAAAATCCAGGGCTGCTATTCCCAGTACTTCCAGGTACAGAAATGGACTGGGGATCTGAGGCTAGTACAAGACCTTGGAGGACTGACTCTAGTCATAGAATACAGAAAGTTTCTAATTGTCTCATTGTAGTCCTTCCACCCTCTCTTTTTCACTAAAGGGAGACAGAGTGGTTGCTCTGGACATGAAGGACACATACCTTCATGTCAAGAATCGCAAGTCTCATCAAAAACACCTATCTTCCTGTTCCAGGGCTGGCAGTATCAGTTTTGTGCTTTGTCCTTTGGTTTGTCTTCTGCACTGTGTCTTTACCAAGTGCTTTGCCTCAATGGCAGCTGCCCTTTGTAGGGAGGTCCTTGACGTATTCCTATGTATTGACGATTGCCTTCTGAAAGCCCCAGTGTAGGAGGCCATAGAACATGCACCGTTTTGAACCAGACAGTTGTTCGTCCAGTTGAGTATGCTGGTCAGTGAAGTGAAGTCTGTCCTTACTTTCTACAGAAAACTCCAATACATAGTGGCTGTGCAAAACATGTGGCTGGGTTGGTCTTCTCTGCTTCCAGGTTGTGCTACAGCACTGGTGGTCCAAGTTCAGCTGGTTTCCTCCCTCAGTTTTTGTTTTGGCCACCAGATGCCTCTTACGGCTAATTGGCCTCATGGCGGCTTCCATACTGACTGACTCCCCTGGCATTTTGCACATGAAGATCCCACAGTGGTTCCTCATGGCACAGTGGGAAGAGCATTCCAACAAGTTGTGTGTCTCACAAGTGTCTTGTCCACTCTGTCGCTCCTTGCTCTGGTGGTTGGACCACTCCAACCTAGAGACTGGACCATCATTACTCTGGCCATTCCCCCTTCCTGGTGATGACAGTAGATGCCTTGGGCTTGGGCTGGAGTGTCCATCTAGGCCCCTTCAGAACTCTGGGCGCATGGACCCTTCGGAATACAGTTCTACACAGCAACACTCTGAAGGTGAAGGCTGTTCTGTATGACGTGCAGGCCTTTGCTGCCCTTGCTGTCCTCTTTCCGGAACATCAACTGCTGAGCTGTACAGACAGTATTTTGGTGATGTACTACATCAACCAACAAGGCGGAGTCTACTTGTGTACTCTTTGCAAAGAGGCAGTGAGAGTTTGGCACTGGGCTGTAGAACGCAACATAATTTTGTCAGCAGTGTTGCTGCCTGGTACACTGAAAGCCCTGGCAGATCACGTCACTTGATCCTGTGTGCCTTGCCACGAGTGTGTTCTTGTAGAGTCCATCATGGATAGCCACTTCGGAAAACGGGGTTGTCTGGACGTAGAACTTTTTGTCTCCATACAGTGCAAACTTGCTGTGTTACTGCTCGCTTACTCCAAGTGCTGTTGTTTTCTAGTTACATGCATTATCCCTGTCCTGAAAAGGGAGATTCCTATTCGCTTTTTGTTTATTTATTTATTTATTTATTTATTTAGCTTTTGTTGACCGGGTAAGTGCACTAGACAAATCCTGCCTATTTTCAGGCACGACCCGGGGGGAGGGGGATACAGATGAATGGCAACTGACCTTGAACCAGATTAAGCTGTTGGTGGTATTTTTAGTGAATGAGGGAAATTTGGCCAGGACACCGGGGAAATTCCCCTACTGGCTGCTGGTCAGTGGCTGGTGGGGGTCCTTGCTGATGTCAGCAGATGTTATGGCAGACGTCTCCGAGGTTAGGTTGGTGGAGGAGGTAGTGATGGAGAAAGAGCCTATGCTGCAGAACGACACAGGAGATACTACTGCATTTCAAACCGAAGCTTTGCCTACCTCAGGAAATGTTACTCATCAATTACTAGCATCGGCGCGTAGCGAGAGTCGTGGGCCTTCAGCGGTGCCTTTATTGCCGGAATGTAATGGAGATTTTGGTTCACTTCACGGCAGAGACGGAGATAAGCAGACTATAGATCTCAATGCGTTGCGCCTAGCGAAGGAACCAGTGACACGAGAGGAGGTTTCCGGGAGGACCGCACAAAGTGAGGGACCGCGCACGACGCTTTTGGTACGGCAGCAGCAATTTGGGCTCCAGAGGAAGGAAATCGAGAGTTGGCTACAGAATGGTCAGAAGAGATGGCGCTACATGACGCTGGATGGAGGAGAACCGAATCGGAGCCTGGGTGCCTGACATGGACTGGACTCTCTATCAGGTAATAAACCCTCTGTTTCTGGGATACAAGGTTCACCTCAGCCTTCTACATCGAGGGATTTTAGGGATGGGCCTGGGACTGCCTTTTCCAAAGGGCCTGGGACTGTCTTTTCCACTGGGGCTGTTCCTTCTCTGGGTGACTCTATTAAACCAACTATGGCAGATTTATTTAAGGCAAAATTAGAACAAGCCCCACGTCGTAATGCTGTACGTTTAAGATACAGAGGGGGACTGCAGGAACACCCTGATAGATATTATATTTTCAACCATCTTTTAAAGTCCAAAATGGGCTTTTGTGCCAAAGACATTTATGCTCTCATTCATGTTTCTGGAGAGGACTCTTATGATGTTAGCTTTCAATCTGTTGGCCTTATGGACAGATTTTGGGACAAGTATGCACACAGAAAACTCATCCTGCATGGTTACCTTTTATTGTCATTCCATTATCTAAGCCATTAATTAGATTTGTTACTGTTATGTCAGAAATGAGGGAGTGAACGCCAGTGATATTTATAGATGGCTACAAGGTAAATGTGAGGTGTTGGGCCCCTGAGGCCCTCTTAGATATTGAAGGTATATGGACAGGAGGGTGGAAATTTAAAGTCAAATTATTGCAAGTCAATTCAGAAGTAGTTAATTTACCAAATAGCTTTTTTCTGGGAAAAGATAGAGGAGTGTGTTTTTATGCAGGTCAACCCAGGGCCTGTTACAAATGTGGGGATAGAACGCATATAAGCAGTGTCTGTGATATGCTGAAATGTCCTCTTTGTGGGGATTTTGGACACTCTGTGGACAAATGTACTAATATCTTTAAATGTCATTTATGTGAGGAGAAAGGTCATGCCTTCCACCAGTGTCCATGGGCCAGACATAACTGTTCTGAGGGCTTAGACCAAGATACCCTGCTTCGCAAAGCTCAGGCTAAAATACATACTCCAGGTGTAAGGGTGGACCCTTCCCCTTCTATCCCCCCTCCACGACAAGGCCCTTCACGACAAAGTTTTTCACTTCCACCTCCATTGCCAAGTACTGATCAACCTGTACAGAAGTTGGCTTCTGAGTCTCAGAAAGTAATCCCTCCAGATCCTCCCTTGGTAGGGGATTCTCAGAATCTGGTCTCTAACATGCCTCCTCCTTTTGAAACAGTTAAAGGCAGACGATTCACCAGATCCTCCTCAAAACAGGCCCAGACCAGTCCGGTAGTGACTGACAATTTTTTCCTCCAGGAGGAGGTAAGAGACTCAGATATGGATTCTGGACCTCTCACCTCTCGGAGCTTATTACAGATGAAGATGATAGCAAATCTACTGAGTTAGCCAAAGATAGGAAAGGAAAAAAGGAAAAAAAAGAAAAGTCAGTCAGAAGCATAATTTGTAAGTCTTCTCATGGCTACTATAAAATTTGCTTCCTTGAATGTTTGTAGTTTGAAATCGTTCCATAGGCAGATATCTGTGTTTGCATACCTTATGACTTTAAATTTAGACATTATTTTTTTACAAGAAACCAGGGTATCTTCCATTTCAGAGGAAAAAAGGTTAAAAAGAATGTGGACTTGTGGCCCTTCTTTTTGGTCATATAGTACTGA
Organism: Neoceratodus forsteri; assembly: GCA_016271365.2. Classification (NCBI taxonomy): domain Eukaryota; kingdom Metazoa; phylum Chordata; order Ceratodontiformes; family Ceratodontidae; genus Neoceratodus; species Neoceratodus forsteri. The sequence continues at coordinate 188,910,157 of JADMNL010000027.1, forward strand.
ACTAGCAGATGGAGTTGCTATTTTGTTTGGTAATACTTTCTTTAAAATCAAGAGAGTGATAGATTTGTTCCCAGGTAGATTACTTATATTGGATTGTTTTTGGGGTGATTATTCTTTCAGAATTATTAATATGTATGGTTCCCAAACTAAATCAAGTCGTATCTCCCTATTTTCTGATTTGAAGCCATTTCTGTACACAAGGAAACATTTGGTTTGGTGGGGGGGGGGGGGGTTGATTTTAATTGCTCCCTTGATATTCAGTTTCGCAGATCACAAGGGAAAAAGGTGTATTGTGATTCACATGCACTATTGGAGGTTGTTTCGGACACTGGACTCTTAGATGACTTTCGCAGCTTACATGCCACAGGTGGTGGTGATACTTATCATAGACACACCTTTGCTACTAGAATTGATATGTTTTTTATTTCACGATTTTTTCAGATTATTTCTTGTACTGCTGTTCCAGTTGAATTTTCTGACCATCATATTTTATTTTGTTCTCTATCTCTCCGACTCTTTTCTCACAGATTTAGTTCAGGCATTTCTCGCTGGAGGATGAATACTTCTTTCCTTTCGGACTCAGTTCATTTCTCTTCCCTTGAATTATTTCTTGCTGCAAAGTCCTCTACTTTTGAGCTTTTCTCCTCCCCATTTGATTGGTGGAGACAAGTCAAAATAGAACTTTAACAGTTATTTCAGTCCTGGGGTAAAACTAAAGTGGGGATGACTACAGGAAATATTTAGTCTTAAGGAATCAACTATACAGACTTATGTCACTTCCAGTACAAGAACACTCTTCTTTTCTTTCTCAAATAAAAAAAATCAAAAACCAAATGAAAATTTATCAGTATAACAGAGCCAAATCTCTTGATTTAGAGTTTCGCTTTATTTATAAAGATTCCCCCATGGCAGACCCCTTTCATGCCTGTAAAACATATTTGAAAGACAGTCTTATGACCGGATTACTTAATATTAACAATGACCTGATCACCACAGATGTTGGCGTGCTGCAGGTAGTAGAACGCTATATCCAGGATTATTTCTCACCCCCCAAAGTGTCTTCCATTGACTCTTTTCATCACTCCATTTTTTCTTCTCTTCCTCAAATTCCCCATACTTTGCTTAAGTCCTTAGGATCACCAATTACCTCTTATGAAGTAATAGAGGTAATTAAAAATCTGAAACTTGGGTCCTCACCAGGTATAGATGGGATACCTCATGAGTTTTATAAAAAATGTATGAATTATATGGGTCACTTTCTTCCCCTTGTATTTAACTCCTTTTTGTCTTCTGGAACTTCTTATCCGGATTTCACAATGTCCCTGATGATTTTTATTTTTAAAAAAGGAGACAAATCCTCAATTTCAAATTGGAGGCCAATTTGCCTTCTTAATAGTGACTATAAGATTTTATTTAAAATATTAAATAATAGATTGGAAAAGGTAGCTCGATTCTTGATTCATCCAGCTCAAACATGTGCTATAAAAATAGAAAAATTCAGCACAATCTTTTTCTTCTTAGAGATTTACTAGCATGTCACGCAAATTTTTTCCACAGAACTAATAGCTCATGTTAGATCAATCTAAAGCTTTTGATGCGATCAGTCATTCTTTTTTGGTTTTTGTACTATCCGCTTATGGTATTCCTGAGACTTTTACTCAATGGATTTTAAAACTTTATTCATGTGGAGTTTCTATTCCTATAGTGAATGGCCTCTTAGGTAAGAAAATCCCGATTTCCCGAGGTGTTCGCCAGGGATGTCCCCTAAGTCCATTACTATATACCTTTGTTTTGGACCCAATTATTCGGACCATTAACTGTGATCCGTTTATTTCCGGACTTTCTCCATCTATTGGTCTAGAAAAGGTTAAGGTCACTGCATTTGCAGATGATGTCACCCTCCTTTTAGCCGATACTCTTTCTTTAAAAAGGGCCTTAGAAGTTTTCTTTTTCTTCAGTACATTTTCTGGTGCCTCTCTCAATATTTCTAAAAGTTTTGTGCTACAATTAGGACAGATAGTTCCAAATTTAGCAAACTGTTATGATATCCCACTAGTGACTGGACCAAAAAAAATCCTAGGAGCCTGGTTTGGAATACAAAATATGGCACTCTATAATTGGGACAAACAGCTGATGGTAGGTGAAACTAAAATAAACCAGTGGAAACATTGAAATTCGGAAAAAGAAAAGGGTTGTAATAATAAAGAAATTTATTTTACCCATATTTCTTTACATTAGTCATCTTTTTCCTCCTCCTTTCATTAGAAACCAGACTTTATAGCATTTTCTTTCAAATGTTGTGGGGTAATAGATTGAACCCGGTAAAAAGGGAATTTACTTATCTTAAATTTCGGGAGGGAGGGTTGCATATGATTAATCCTGTTATTTTCTTTCATTCCATTTTTCTTTTCTCCTCTTTTTCCTTTCTTTGGCACGCTCCATCTCTCACTTGGGAATTTTGGACTAAGTCTATTTGGCATAAATATTTTTTCAAATGGTCTCTTCTTCCTCCAAGAGTCCTGTTATCAGATGACATACCAAATTATGGAGTTTCAGCTTTAAAAAAATTACACCAATGGAAGATACCTTTGCAGAAACTACAATCATTACACAGAAAATCCTTTTATACATATATTGTATATACTAACATACTAAAATGCCAGCAGAATAGGCCTAATGGTCTTTCGTGTCTGCTCGTTTGGTCAGCCCCCACCCTGGGTGCTGACCTTGCTGTCCCCCTCGCCTTCTCTGGCTTCTCCCTTCCCAGTTCCGGATATTCTTGCTGCATTGGATTTTGCTTCCTGAACCCTTCCCCTGTACCTGTCCCACCCTCTTGAACCCCTCCACTGTCTCTGCCTCCACCAGCCCCCTAGGTAGTGCATTCCATGGCTCTACCACCCTCCCAGTGAAGTAGCACCTCCTCCTTTCTCCCCTGAATCTTCCTCCCTCCAGCTTCCACCCATGCCCTCTAGTGGCCCCTTCCTCCTTCCTTCGAAGCACCCTCACTGTTCCTCCCCTATTTACCCTCTTCATGTACCTGAATACCTCTATCATGTCCCCCCGGTCCCTTCTCTCTTCCAAAGTGTACATATTTAGCTCTTCGAGCCTCTCCTCATAGGTCCTGTCCCCAAGCCCCAAATCATTTTGTTGCCCTCCTCTGGACCCTCTCCAGAGGTTAATGTCCTCTTTAAGTGTGGCCTCCAAAACTGCACGCAGTACCCAGGTGCGGCCTCACCAAGCAGTTATACAGAGGGAGTATCACTTCCTCCTTCTGGAGGTGATCCCCTAGCGATGCATCCCAGCATCCTGTTGGCCTTGGCTGCTGCCCTCCTACAAGTCTCAGAGTTGTTCATCTTGACATCCACCACCACCCCCAGGTCCCTCTCAGCCATTGAGACTTGTAGTTTTCCAGGGTGTACACTTGGCCCGGGTTTCTGGCCCCAGGTGGAGTACCTTGCATTTCCTGCATTAAACCTCAGCTTCCACTTTCTAGACCATCTTTCCAGAGCCTCCAGATCCCCTGCAGGGCCACCCTCCCTCCTCCCCATCCACCACTGCCCCCAGTTTGAGTCATCTGCAAAGAGACTCATCTCACTCCTGATTCCTGTCCTTATGTCAGATCGTGGGGCGTTGAACAGAAGGGGCCCAAGGACTGATCCCTGTGGGACCCACTAATGACCCTCCTTGGGGAAGAGTTATCCCACCAACTACGACCCTCTGGTCCGGGTCCTGGAGCCAATTGCCTATCCATCGGATCATCTGGTTTCCCACCCCATTTCTCCTAGTTTATCCAACAGGCCCACGTGAGGAACAGAGTCAAATGCCTTGCTGAAGTCCAGAAAGAGGACATCCACTGGTCTACCCAGGTCCAAGGCACTTGTCACCCAGTCATAGAACTCCACCAGGTTTGTCTGACACGATTTCCCAGGATGAATCCATGCTGTCTCATCGTCCAGGCACCCTGACTTATCCAGGGCCCCTCTAGCCTCTCCTTGACAATGCCCTCCATCACCTTGCCCACCACTGATGTCAGGCTGACAGGCCTGTAGTTCCTGCCACCTCCCTTGATCCCCTTGTGGATAGGCACTACATGCGCCACCTTCCAGTCTTGGGGCACCCACCCTGTCCTCAGAGAGATGGTGAAAAGCTCTGCCAGGGTTTCGCCAGGACATCTGCAAGTTCCTTCAGCACTCTAGGATGTAATTTATCCGCCCGTGCTTTCTCCGTCTTAAGGGAGCTGAGGGCTTCCTCACCTCTCTGCTGTGATTTCCACTTCCAGTACCTCTTCTCCCTGCTTAGCCCTCCCCACCTGCCAGTGATGCCCCCCTCCCCAGACCTGCCGGTTGAGGGCCCCTCCTCATTATCTCTGTCTCCTCCCATGTATAATGCAGCATCCCCATTTTCCTGGTGAAAACTGAGGTGAAGTACTCATTTAGTACCTCAGCCTGCTCCTCTGGGTCTTGTGCCCATCTCTCCCCTGATTTAATCCTGCTAATCTGCCCCTTCACCCTTAGGTCTTTCCCCAATGTATCTAAGAACCCTTTTCCTCTCCCTAATTTCCCTGGCCAGGTTCTGCTCCTTCCTTGCCTTAGCTGCCCTCACCACTCTAGTGGCCCTTCTAGCCAACAGCTCATACTCCCCTCGATCCCTTTCACTCCTTGAGCACTTGAATTTCTTATAGGCTGCTTTCTTTCCCCTCACCACCTCCTGGACCTCCCTGGTCCACCAACAGGGTTTTTGGGCCCTACCGCATTTTCGTCTTACTCTTGCACAGGTGCTGGTAGCATCCTGCACCCCTCTCCTGATGATTTCCCACCTACTATCAGCGTCCATGTCTGACCCAATCCCATCCAAATGCTCCTTAAGGATCCTTCCATTTCCTTAAAATCCACCCCCTGAAGTCAGTTACTTCCGTCTTTGTGCAGCCTTCTACCCTCCTAGGTCCAGGCAGAACCAGACCGTGGCATGGTCACTCCCGCCAATGGGTCCCTTACCTCCAGGCCCCAATCTGGTCACTGTCTGCCAGGACCACATCCAGTACCTGTGCCTCCCTGGTCGGTTCCCTCACCTGCTGAGTTAGGAACGCGTCTTGAAAGACATCCAACAACCTCTGTTCCCTGGTCACAGAGGATGTCATAGTCTCCCAGTCTGTTCCTGGCATGTTTAAGTCCCCCAACACCACCACCTTTCCTCTGCCCAGTCTGCAGTGTCTCCTAACATCTGCCACCAGACTGTCCTCCAGCTCTTCCGCCAGGGCAGGGGGTCTATACACCACTCCTATTTTACTCTCTTGCCTCCTGTATCAAGGTGACCCAACGCTTCCACGGTTCCCTCCGCCTCCTCAACTCCCCTATGCCAATGCAGTTTTTTACTATCATTGCTACCCCCTCCTCCCCTTCCCTCCCCCCTGTCCTTCCTGAACATAGTGTAACCCTCCAGGTTCAGGTCCCAGTCATGTCTTGCAGTGGCCCAAGTCTCAGTGACCGCTGCCACATCCACTGCTCCCTCAGTTAACATCGCCTGGAGCTCATATGATGTACAGAAAGTTATTTTACTCTTTCCTTCCTGTTCTCCATCCGTTATGATTAATGTTTTCAATAAATTAACAGATGATAGGATTCCATTTAAAGTTTGGGATATAGTATGGATATCTGCACATGGAAGACTCTGAGTACGGGCAATTTAAAGTATAAACCTGTTTCAGAAAGATACTGTTTAAGACAAGAGTGTACTAATATTGAAGAAACCCAGATGCATTTTTTTTTTGGACTGTCCTTTTACTCAGAAATTTTGGGACTTTATAGTCAATCGATGGAACATGCCTCATTTACAGTCTCTTTCCTATAATACTTTGGTATTAGGTGAATATTTAGGTATTTGGACTAATTATCATAGGAGTACTTTGAACGTTTTATTTGCACTTTTTCAATATTACCTATGGCAAGCCCGTTGTTCCTTTGTGTTACAATAATTTATTACAGATTTTGAAGTTATTCTTTCTACTGTTATTTCTGATTTACAAATGATACGTTGTTTAGATGGAAAAAAGTATTCTCAATCTTATGTGAAATTTTTATGGAAAAACATTTCTTTTTGCTAATGGAAGCATATCTTTTGTTTAGTTTTTTTCTTTGACAACTAATATCCTTCTTTGTTGGTTTTCTTTTTTCTATTCTGTGATGATGTGTTTTTGCTCAATAAAGTTCCCCTACTCTTTTCGATAAGTGCCATGGCATCTTTAACATCCACCTGAACTACCACCAATCCAGGCAGATGGGACCTCGGTTTAACGTCTCATCCGAAAGACGGCACCTCAGAAATGCAGCACCCCTCTCATGCTGCATTACAGTGTCAGTACTGGGATATTAACCCAAGTGCCAGATGTGGGAACTGAACCCACAGCCCTCTGATCTCCCGGCCTCAGAGGCGAGTGTGCTACCTACTGAGCCACTGACACTGCTTCCCCTCGGTCCCTCTTGTACGAAGGATCCTGGTCAGGTTGCAGGCTGAGTCGGCCACCCTGATTCGTGTGGCCCCTTACTGGCCCAAGCAGTTTTGGTTCCATTTGTTTCAGCAATTGGCATTGGAACCCCCTGTCCCGCTTCCTCCTTCGGGTGGGACTTCTGATACAGGAGCAGGATGCGCTGGACTGGCCTACTGGCGCAGAGGTAGTGCTGCCACTCACGATGCTGATGACTGGGGTTTGAACTGAACTTCTCGCGGACGTTCTCCACCTCTGGGAGAGAAGGAGGTTGGACTCCACTGCGCTGCTGACTCATGGGTGACCACAGGTGGCAGTGTAAGCGGAGCCGCCGAGTTAAGGAAGATGCCTACCTGCCATGGTGTGAACACATGCACGCGCATGCATGCATGCACTTTGAGGGCTCTTCTCGACTTCTTACAGGGGCAGGGACAGACAAAGGGAAAAAAGTTACTGCAGGAGGACATCAGCCCCTCATCACAGACCCCCACCGCCGACCGTAGCACTCCCCTCCGAAGCAGTGACCAAGTTTCTGGGGTTAGGCTCCCTCCTGACAGCCTCGGGGTAAGCCACGGTGTCAGTAGGAGGAGAAGGTAAGTCCCAGGGAGGGTGGTTGAGGTGCTGGGTGAAAGGGTAGGACCAATTAGGGGGCTGGTTGGCTGCCAAGAGAGGGAAAAGGTACACCAAATTAATTTTAAAAGAGAGGGGAAAAAAAAAAAAGAGAGCAGTGCGTTCTGTTGCACCAGGATCTGCGGTCCGTGCACCTCCACGTCTGGCTACTGAGGACATTAAACTTTCCTGTCTCTGGGTTTCCTCGGTGGTTGCCGCTGTCCTGCTGGCGGCTAGAACGTCGTCTGCTTGGTACACTACTTGAAAAAATGGGAATGTTTTATGTCTGGTGTACTGCACTTGCCCTGAATCCCTTTGTCTCCAGTTATTCAAATTCTGGACTACCTCTTGTTCTTAAGTACTCTGGACAAGGGCTTTTGTCTAGAAAGGTCCACTCGGCTGTATTGTCCGCTTTTCATGCCCTCACAGAGGGCTAGACAGTGGCCCAGCTTGAAGTTTCCTGTAGATTCCTCAGAGGGATCCTCCTCTTACACCCCCCAGTCCATAGTACGGTTCCGGTGTTGGGCTTTAATTTGGTCCTAGAGACCCAGACTGCGCCTCCCTTCGACACTGCCACTACTTGATCTATGCTTCCTTTCTTGGAAGACACTTTTCCTAGTGGCTGTGTCGTCTGCTAGACACATTTGGGAGTTTTAGGCTCTGGTTGTAGATCTACCTTTTTCTTATTTTCTACAAGTCTAGAGTTGCACTACGTACTAATCCTCTTTTTCCCTCCGAAGGTTGTGTCTGAGAGAACACTAAAACAGACTGTAGACATTCCTGCTTATTTGTCGACTCCCACGGACAGTGGAGTGTGCTATTTACATACACCGGATATCTGCATGACCCTGAATTGGTACTTTGATCATACTAAGGGTTGTAGAAAATCCTCACAACTGTTTGGCTTTTGCTATCCCCCCGGATAACAGGCTTCTCTGTTTCTAAATGGGGCCTGTACAAATGGTTGGCCTGTTGTGTTACTCTGTAAAACAGCACACATTTCTGTCTCCTTGAAGCCTGTTAAAATATTTGTCAGCCTTATCTTGGTAGAGGTGACATTGGGTTACTGACGGTCTTGACTAATATATAGATTTTTGTGGCTTTCTAGCTTCTGCTATTCCTTTGTTGCACCTAGTAAAGGATTGGTGCCTGTGTGCATTGAAATGTATGAAGAAACCTGTGGGGGATTACAGACACTGCTGCGGCAATGTTGCACACTTGCTTTTCTGAGTTGGATTAAACTGCAGTGCATGTTACATCTGAAATTGTGTGCCGCTACTCTGCTTCTCCTTTTTAGTCTCCTTCGTCCTCCCTCCACCATTGTTCTTGTTGTTTTCTGTAGCACTCCACATTGTCAGTGGGTAATCATTACAAATGGGTATAGTGCACCCCTACCAGGAGAATGGCACAGCCCAAGATTTAGAATGTTGGGCACCTGAGGATTCCATCCACTAAAGGCAACTCCCCAGTTGTGCTGTGCCATTCGAAGGGACAGAGCTACTTTCTCTTCAGAATTTCAAGATTCAAGACTTCAGTTGGGGCTGCAGTTCTGCTCTGTAGGTTGGGACTACCTGTTTTCGTGAAGCCCCACTAAATTAAAATCGTGCCTGTTAGGCTGCGGCTTTAAAATTGAATAACCTGCCTTTTTTTCTTGCTCCTTGTTAGCAGAGGTCGATCTTAACATTGTTTTACTAGCCCAAACACTAGTGCAAATTGACCAGGGTTAGTGCAGCTAACTCTCTACTAGCCTGTCTTGACTAGTGCAGATTTTCATGGCTGTTAGTGAAGTTAAAAATGTCTCTACTTTAGCATTCTCTAGTCTTAATGCTAATCTCTCTCAATGACCCAGATGGCCAGGTGTGATTGACAGCTCATTAAGAGCTGCAGTTATCTGGCAGTTCAAGAGAGGGATCCCACAAAAGACTCAGTGCGAGTCATTATCACTCCACTGTTAAGACTTTCAGCTAGTGGTCATAGATACATAGACAGTGTCAGCAGATAAGGGCTTATGGCCCACCCAGTCTGCCCATTTGAGCTTGTAAATTCAGTTTGTTTTCCTAGAAGTCTGTTGCCCCTTACCCCTGACCTCCAGAATTCCTTTATGTCTATCCCATGCATTCTTAAATCCTGTGATTGTTTCAGCTCCCACCACTTCCTCTGGCAGGGTGTTCCACTTGTCCACCACCCGTTCTGTGAAGAAATTCTTCCTCACGTTTCCTCTGAATCGTCCTCCCTCCAACTTCATCCCATGCCCTCTCGTCCTGGAACATCTTTTTCGCTTAAAAATAGTGTATTCCTGCACCCTGTTCCTCCCTGTAAGATACTTGTATGTCTCTATCATATCCCCTCTCTCCCTCCTCTCCTCCAGGGAGTACATGTTCAGTTCCTTCAGCCTGTCCTCATAGGACTTGTGATGCAATCCATATACCATCTTTGTTGCCCTCCTCTGAACCTTCTCTACCCTATGTCCTTACGTAGGTAAGGTCTCTAGAACTGTACACTGTACTCCAGGTGGGGCCTCACTAGTGTCTTGTATAGTGGCATTATGACCTCCCTTTTCCTGCTGGTGATGCCCCTGCCTATGCATCCCAGCATCCTATTTGCTTTACCTGCTGCCTTGTCACACTGTTCCCAACCTTGAGGTCATCAGAGATGATAACCCCAAGATCCCTTTCCTGCTTGGTGCATGCTATATCCTCACCCCAGGGTGTGATCAAGGGTAGAGTGCTGTTAAGTTGCTAGGTTCTAGTTTTCTGAATGTGTCTATGTCCAACAATTTGTCCAATATTAAATATTGAATTATTAAGACCAGTGCCCCTCATTTCACGAAATTTTGAGTGTTTGTATCCAACATTTCAGTGACAAAACGCAAAGAGGTATACAGGATCGGCCCTGCAGGTGGTGGGTTTTATCCCAGCCTCACTATAACTTCCCTCCAAATCTCTTAACTCTGTTCTTTCCCTGGAAACCACTGCAGACCAGACTGAAGTGACCATCCACAGATCCATAGCTGCCATTACTGGCAAGTGTAGTGGGGCCCACAGCTCTTCTAAATGGACCATGCCAGCCCTCACCATCCATACAGTTCCACCCTTATCTCACTCAGCATGTCCGTTCAGCCTAAAAACAAAGCTTTGGATCATGTATGGTACAAAAATAAACCTTGATAAAATACATCATTTGAAACCTTGAAATAGGCATTCCTGGGGTGCATAGATCACCCTATATAGAAATAGTATAGTGTCATGCCTGTGTACTGTTTTCCCCTGGGCAGATGAAAGGACAATGTTAAAGAAAAATCTGTTATTGTTGGGGTAGAACATATTAAAATCAATGCTTTTACAAATAGAAATGTCAGTTTTCTATTTCCCAAGCCCCTTAGGTTTGTTTAGTCACCACCCCAAAGAAATCTTAAGTGTGCTCCTGGCTCACTTGACACTGTACTAAAACTTTCAGAAGTGCAGGTCTCCAGTTGACTGTAGGGTTGGGGCTGAGAGTGTCTTTCTCTGCCTGACTCTCTTCATTACCCTGTGCGTGGTGGTGACAGTGTGGTGAGGTGCACGATGATGTCAGCTACTGTGTGCGCAGAGCTAGGGCTGCTTGATTGAACATTTGCGGTTGTGATATCCTCTCTGTGTTTGGTGTGGGGGGGCAGAAAGAGGAAGAGAAGAGACTATGGTACAAAACAATGGGGGGGGGCTCACTGTAATGGCATTGCAGTCTTTTTTTTTTTTTTTTCTGCTGGGGAGCTGAAAGCAATGTGGGAGCAGGATAAATGTGCAATAATCGGAGTATTTCTTGGCTTTGCTTGCATTCTTTCATGTATAAGTGATCAAAATGTACCATTATAATTAAGGGCTAGTGCAACCATCTGCGGGGTAATGCAATTTTTAATCAACTTGCCCTGCTGGCTAGTGCAAAAAAAGGTTAAGGTTGACCCCTGCTTGTTAGGGTGTTTTGTATGGTCACCTGTTACAATCCTTTAAAAACAGAAAAAAAAAAAAGGGGGGAGGGCAGCCCAATGGCCCTGGAGGTTGAGGCGCTGGACGCCACACCTCACGTCGGCAGCCTGAGTTCGAGAACAAGCCTGGGCCATCGGAAGTCGCAAGGGGCGAGAGAGGATAGTGTGTCCACAGGCCTGCTCTTCTCTCTTGGAGAGGGAGGAATAATTGTCCCACCTGTCGTCTGCCCTGTGGTGGGGGCTGGGGGTGGTGCAGGCTGAGAAGGCAAGCAGCCAGCAATTGTGGCGTCTATGTGCCCATGTGTTGGGAGGGAGGTGGGTCAAGAAAAATGGCAGCTGGGGGCTTCATGAAGCCTCACCCCAGTCCCGCTGGTTCGCCGCCACCCCGGATTTGGATTGTGCTCCGGGAAGGGAGGGAGCTCCTTCCCGTCCCGCTATGGTGTGGAAGCCGGGGGATGTTAGGGTTGGTTAGTGGTGGGCAGGTTGCAGGTGGGCAACTGGGCAGAGTTCCTACTCCCTGCAAGCAGGGAGCAGAAATGTAAATAAAATAAAAATAAATAAAAAATAAATTAATAAAAAAAAAAAAGCGCATCAGGTAGGTACTGATTTATATTTTGGGAGTGTAGGGCTCTGAGGGGTCACTCATCTTTAGTGTCCGTTCCTTGCCCCCCCCCCCGCTTGAGGCTTTTTAGCTTTTTTTCCTGTTATCTGCCAAAAGTTTTTTGTCATTGCCAAGTTTAGGTGGGTTTTGTAATTTCTCGCCTCAACCTCCATTTCTATATTTGCGTGACCGCCATTTGAACTGGGCGCATGCTTCTTCATTAATTACAGTTTCCCGCCAGTAGGCAGGGGAACACAGCATTCGTGCCCATGTGCACTCAAACCCCCATGAGCCTAGAGGGCGAGCGCCCACTCCGTTACAGCTTTTCAAGCTGCTGGAATGGTGTTTACAGTTGGCTAGCAATTTGTTTTTTTCACAATACAGTTTAAAAATCTGTTTTTTCCTCAGTTAGTTGACAGATTTTTTTTTTATTCACATCATGCCATCTTTCTGATAGGACAGTGTTTTGTGACGGATGCCACTTTGTCAGGAAGGGTGGTTTCTGTACTCCCTCCTGGGACTGACCGTCTCTTTGCTGCTAACTGCTTAGTACCGCGTTTGGTTCACTCATAGGTCTATACTGGAACACTGTTCCTGTGGACATATTAATATATGGAGTAGAGGAATGTGGCATCAACTATGAAATGTTGTCCTGTCAAGTGGGTGGTACAATGTAAATGCATTTGTGAACTGACTGAGGATCTGAACCGTCTAGTTTGTACTACTTGGATCTCTGCCCGCCTTCTGCAGAGTTCCTCCAACTGTATACATATCTACAAGCACGGTGAAGCTCTGCGCATCCTGGAGTAGTGTGCTACGTTTAATCAAGTTTTACACAGTTAAAAAGGATTGTGTTTAAATATGGCTGCCCTTGCTCTGGATTTCAGTAGAGTATTTACTTTGTTTTTGGGAATGCCCATTGTTTGACTGTGTCACAGGGTTAGAAATGTAGAGGGTGGCCCTACAGGGAGACCTGGAGGCTCTGGAAAGGTGGTCTAGAAAGTGGAAGCTGTGGTTCAATGCGGAGAAATGCAAGGTACTGCATCTGGGAGCCAGAAACCCAGGCCAAGAGTACATCGGGGAGATGCTACAAGTCTCAATGGCTGAGAGGGACCTGGGGGTGGTGGTGGTGGATGTCAAGATGAACAACTCTGAGACTTGTAGGAAGGTAGCGGCAAAAGCTAACAGGATGCTGGGATGCATCGCTAGGGGAATCACCTCCAGAAAGAAGGAAGTGATACTCCCCCTGTATAACTGCTTGGTGAGGCCACACCTCAAGTACTGCGTGCAGTTTTGGAGGCCACACTTAAAGAGGGACATTGAACTCCTGGAGAGGGTCCATAGGAGGGCAACCAAAATGATCTGGGGCTTGGGGGACAGGACTAATGGGGAGAGGCTCGAAGAGCTAAATATGTACACATTGGAAGAGAGAAGGGACTGGGGAGCTGATGGAGGTCTTCAAGTACATGAAGGGGTTAAGTAGGGGAGGAGCAGTCAGGGTGCTCCAAAGAAAGGGGGGCAACTAGAGGCATGGGTGGAAGCTGGGGGGGGGATGCAGGGGAGAAAGGAGGAGGTGCTACTTCACTGAGAGGGTGGTGGAGCCATGGAATGCACTGCCCAGGGAGCTGGTGGAGGCAGAGATAGTGGATGGGGTTCAAGAGGGGGTGGGATAGGTACAGGGGAAGGGTTCTGGAAGCAAAGTCCTGTGCAGCGGGAATATCCGGGACTGGGAAGGGAGAAACCAGAGAGGGCGAGGGGGGCAGCAAGGTCGGCTCCCAGGGTGAGGGCTGACCAAACGAGCAGACACGAAAGACCGTTAGGCCTATTCTGCTGGCATTTGAGTATGTTAGTAAATGTGGTATTTCATATACTAACATGTAAATGATAATGGCATTCCATCCAGAAATCTGGTATACTGCCCATGCATTTTATATCTTTGATATTCTCTGCAGCGGGAGTCCGAAATGCGTCTTACCATCTTCGTAACCTCACCGTTAAGTCCTATCTAGTGCTAGCTGACACGGAGATGATAGTCCACACCCTTGTCACCTCTAAACTGGACTATTTCAATCCTTTTTTTTTTTTTGGTGTGTGTGTGTAAGGGTTATGTGGAGGCTTGATGCGCCCCTGCAGCTGGTCATGAATGCTGCACATCTGCTGGTGGCAGGAACTTCTCGAAGGCACCACATCACTCCAGTCTTGCATGATCTGCACTGGGTGCCATTCGGTGGCATAGCACCTGCAAGAGCTGCTTGTTACTATATAAGGCCTAACACGGTTTGGGCCCGAGCTACCTGATAGATCTCCTGATATCTTACATTCCTACTCATCCTCTCCGCTCCACAGATATGCGGGCTTCCTCCTTCTCCCTTGTTCTTGCCTCAAGCGATTGCGGGACAGGGCCTTTGGGGTTGTCCCATTACTTTGGAATATGCTTCCAGTAACCGTGCAACCTGCTGTGTTGGGGCTTTTAAGAACTCTCTTTAAAAACATTTCTGTTTGCAAAGGTTAATCCAGATTTTTTTGGCTGAATGTTATTTATAATTCTGCTCACTATTTTGTTGTGCTGTTATAAGGCGCCCGGAGCCTTTGGATAGGGTGCCAAGCAAATAAAATTTGCCTTGCCTGTACGTTACAAAATATTTTTTGTCAAAAGTTATTCAACCCAGAATATTTACAGCCATAAGTTGCTGCTATACCCACCATTCTTCGTTTTGTTAGCATGCCAAATGAATGTAAAATTCAAGCCATGTATTACCATTTTGGTGAACAAACTAGCAAGATCAGCAGGCAGCCAACACTGCTCTCTGACATTATGGGACATCGGGAGTGTCGGGCTAAATTCGGATCACAAAAATCCAGCAGTCGTGTTGCATGAGAAGAATGAAGTGATACCATGCAAACAGATCTGTATAAATGAAAATAAAAGACAGGGATCAGAATCGTTGTGTTTTTTTGGGGCGGCATTATTTAGTAAATGAATTTTTGTATGACATGCAGTACTACTGTGATCAAGTTGTGTAGTCTAGCAAACACTTGATTGAATAGAATGTTGAGTCATCATTCCATGTCTTAAAGGTGACTGTCAAGCGTTTATTGGAGCTGGCTGCAGTTTTTACAGACCTTACAAGAGTGGCGCAGGACTTCCGATGTCGCGATACCTATAGTTTTATGTTTTGTGGTTATTTCTTTAATTGCCTCCATGTAACGTCGGTGAACTTGGAAGACGAGACTGTGCTGCATGGGTCCTAATCAGAGGTGCTATGCATCGTGGTCAAAATAAGTGGGATCTGTGACGTAGATCCCATCACTCCTGTGAATAAACAGCCGTGGCTGGTTAGTGCACTAATGTTTAAAATTGCGTTGCTATTTTATGCTGTTTTCCTTTAATAAGAGGAAAGAGTAGGCACACACCTGACCCCTGGTGGAGACTGGGGCTTGGCGCTATGCTGCCGAAATACTAGTGGGCGGAGCGGCAGATGCTTACGGGCCGCTGCCACTCGCATGCTTGCCCCGAAAGTGGATCCTTGTCAGCTTATCGGGGGTTCCCACAGCCTGCTGTAAGCCCTGGGGGTTACAGGGTGAGGGCCTGAAGGAACGGAGGTGTTGGACGGCACCCGGACAAGAGCCAACCAGGGTGGGGGAGAAAATCAGAAACAAAAAAAAAGAGGCAAGAGTGAGAGTCCTCGTGCGTTAAGCTACTGCAGTGATTAGGAAATGTTAACCCCCAATTAGACTTTTTAGCCAAGAAAAATATCTTTTTGCCAGCCTGATCGCTGAAAAATTCACTCTCGTCTTCTCTGCTGGAATGTAAACAAGACCACGCTGCTCAGCACCATTTTGCATGCACAACACGGCACTGCTCCACCTGCTTGCGTCTCTGATAGAAGTGAGCGAGACAGATCCAAGCTGTGCACGAGATATGGCGCTGTGCAACATAGGACTTGTTTACATTGTGGCAAAGATGACAAGTGTGAATTTAAAAGCAATCAGGTTGGGGGGGGATTCTCCATATGCTGGTCGCTTCATTGCCATTGGGATTTTCCCTCTTAGGCTTCCTTAGAGGCAGGAAGTAGACTTTTGACTTAGCAGCACAGGTTGGCCCCCTGCGGATTGTGCCAGTCTCCTTCCTGCCTTCACGGAGTCTGGCAGCTTAGGACGTAACTTTGCTGTCACAAGTTTACAGCAGAAAAGGACATCCTTCGGATATGGATTTTCTTCTACAACTGTCTGCCACCTGTGAGCAGCTACTGTGACTGGGCTGTAGCAGGGCTTGACAGAAGTGGGGGGGTTCTTTCTTGTGAGCCACCCTATATTTGGCCCCAGGTTGGCAAATAATGATTCCCTTGTGTTAAAAAGCCTTATCAGGGTTTTTTATTTTTGGGGAGGGAGAGGGGTGGAAGGGTCTTTAGAGGTGTTTGTAAAATGCCTCATTTTCCTTTAAAGCAGAATACTGTCACCCCCCAAACATATACAGATTTCCTGTCGGACTACGAATACTGATGAAGCTGGATTTATTTCCTCCGAACTGTGAGCCTTCCATTCACATTTCCTTTGGCAGTTTAACATTCCCAGATTGAAAATTATACTTCCGCAAGAAAAGCATCTGACTTCACTACACCTGCCTGATTGATGTATGCTGATTTCCTGACTGTTCCGTTTCCTCGTCTAGTGCACTGCTGAGATTCTCTGTCTGTCAAAATGCAGCATACTGCCCTGCACACAAATGAACCTTCACCCACTTGAATGTCCAGTTGATGTTTTCCTCCTTCAGCACACTGCAAACCACGGCAAACCATTTCCTATGGGAAATTCATGACTAAAAGTACTTTCTGTGGAAATGTGGTAAAGCAAAAAAAATTGAATCCAGCTGGTTTTCTTCCTCTTTTTTCATCTTGAAGTCCAGCCATCATATTTGATGACCTCACATGAAATCTTAGCTAGGGGCTTAATAACAAAAAACAGTTGTGTTATTTATTTACTTTTTTTCATAAAAATCTATTGATTTTTTTGCAGGTCATCATGATACATAATGTAGCTGCAATAAAGATATTGAAGTACATACCTTTCGGATCATGTCTTGTACATTACCACACTAGCAGTTCTACAACATATTTGTCAAATGTATTGAAGCGCATTGTGCGACACCGCACCTTTACAGATAATGGAGCCCCACTATCATCCACCATACTTCGAGTCGTGGACTTTTTGTAATTAAAATAAAAGTATGTTGCGTCAAGAGAAAATGTCGAACATGCTTAAAAGGCTTAACCGGAGGGTAAGCCTTGCGGGGCAGGAGGCTAGAATGACTACAGCTTTCCTTTAAAAATGAGTAAAAAGTTGCCATTCCCCACCTGTCAAGCATCTGTTTTTCCACACATTCGATAAAATGTGTGTTTATTATGGAATGCAGTAATGCAAACTTCTGCAGAGTTCCTTTGGCAGAATGTCCTTCTTCTCACAGCCAGGGCTCGAAATAACCGGCTGTCCACCCGTCTCGGACAGCCGTTTCTGTTTTTGTACCTGTCCATGGGACATGCAGATATTGTGAGCCAGCATACAAACTTTGTTGGGCACTAGGACCCAGGAGTCAGTCAGGTCAGGTAGAAGCGGACGTCACGCATGTCATAACGTCACGTGGTCGGGGAAGTCTGTCTCTTGCCTGATCCCATGGTGTGCTAGTTGGTGAGCTAAGCAGTCTTCCTTGCTGCCAAAGTAGGCAAAATTCAAACCGAGGGGGCTGGCAGTAATAACTGCGGATGCTTAAAGCATTGCTTCATGTGTAGATGATGGTTATTGCTCGCCCGCTCTGCCGCATTCCTCATTGTGTCTTGAGCAGTCTGAGGAGCAGCAGCATGTAGCGAGCATTGGCGGCAGTTCTTCGATTTGCTGCTCATCTGTCTGTGTGAAAGTTAAACAGAAACTTAATCTACAGCCCTTTTCAGGGCTCTGGTGTGCCAATTTACATCTAAAGCAAGTACCACTGTCACTCACTTAATATTCAGTCGAAATTCTTGGCTTTTGCACCGTATCTTTTGCCGGGTTCTTGTTTGAATAGCTGGAAATCTGTGTGGTACGGTGAGACTTGTAATAATGGCAGTCGGGCAGAGTGAAATAAGCATTTTTCAGTGATTGCTTGCTCCGTGAAGTGAGCATCAGTTTAAGGGCAGGGCATTGAGTGAAAAGAGCCTTTCAAGGCGGGGGAGGGCAAGCAAAAAGAAAAACAAAAGGAAAACGCAGGCAGAGCTGCAGTGATCCAACAAAGGGGGGGGGAATCTGGAGAGAGGCAGCCTGTGCTAGGTAATACGAGGAGGGGAAGGAGATGCAGGAACCAATTTATTTGAGGATTGCAGCTGAAAACGGCCCTTTCCATGGCTGTTAGTGGATTAAAAAAAAAAAAAAAAACATTAAGAAAAGGAAGACAGGCAGGCAGGGCTGGAAAGACCCAGCAAGAGAGGGGTCTGGAGAGACGTCAGCCAGAGGGCTGCTAAAAACAGCCCTTTTCAGGGCTGTGGGGGTTCACAAAAAGAATACGAAAAGACAATTGCAGCAAAGGCAAGGCTGCTTTGGACATTTTTTTTTTAATTTAGTTTTTGTTGACCGGGAAAGGAGGACTAGACAATTCTGCCTATTTTCAGTCTCGTTCCAGGGGGAAGGGGGATACAGATGGATGCCAACTGACATTGAACCAGATAAAGCTGTTGGTGGTATCTTTAGTGAAATAAAAGGGGGAATCTAGAAATATTCCTGATTTGTGGAGGGGCTAAGAAAGAACTATAATCTGGCCCACCACCCTATTGTACACTTCTACTTGTCTCCAAGATACTGTCTGTAAGTTGCTTCATAATTCACGTTAAAATGGCATGGACAGGTATAAGTATTGTGGGGACAGGCAAAATTTGCATCCCACCTGTCCCATGGGCAGGCATCTCAAAAAAAATTGTTTCTAGCCCTGCACACAGCAGAAAGTTGTATATGGAGACAAGGTTTTGGGGATTTCTGCTTTTTAGGAGGATCATAAGAAAAAGGAAATGAGTCTAAAAGCAGTTTAAATCGTTTTTTTGTTTTTTGTAGTAGTAGAGTATGTATGTGTTATATCTACTTGTCTTTAAACAAAAAAAATGGGAAGAGAGAGTTCCTGGCTTCTGACTGGCTGAACCTCTGATCTTGCCAAGGAGTACATTTATGTGCCGATAGAGACTGGGGGAAAAACAAGTCCCTGTGCCAGCCTGCCCTCTCGCGCGCAAAAAAAAAAAAAAAAATGTAATTTAAATGTGTGTGCCCACACCAGTTTGAAAAGTTTCAGCCACCATTTCTTTCTTGCTTTGTGAGATTTAACAGTACATTCTCGCTTGACTTATGTTATTGCTCGTTTTTTCTCAGCTCAGAATGCCACGCTACCAACTCTGTCAGTAACATCCCCCTCCTACAGCTGCCCGCCCACTCTCCGATGTCTTACAGCTCTATACCACCTGCCTACTCTCCTCTTTGCCACAAACCGGCAGCATGCCTCCATTTGCAGGCACAGAAGGCAAGAAAGTACCACTGGTCTCCTGACTCTGTGGTACATGTCCCCTTCAACAACGCTCACACTGTCGCTTCCTTTTCCAATTGCGGTGGCTCCTGGACCGATGTTAAAACAGTAAAGTTAAAACAGTCACTCCCTGTCTGACCTCCGCCTGCTTTGCCATCCTGATCATGGATGACGCCATCTTGTCTTGGCAGTAGTGGGGATGGGGGCAAGACAGTAGATATAAGCTGTGTTTACACAGCAGTAGTGCTGGAAATACAAACTGCAGCAGCGCAGGCCAAACCACTTGACACCCACTGTTTCGTGTGCCTACACAGCCCTTCTCTGCACCGCTACAATCTGTGCTGATGAAGCTGTGCATCCCAGGGGAGCCGGACATCTGCTGGGTTCCTGCGGTGCAGGCAGTCCACACTACCACTTAAGTCACTCGCTCCTCTTGACATCCCCCGCTTACCAGCGAATCTGGGAGCGTCTTTGCGAGTGGCTTACCCCGATAAGGTATGTGTCTACACGTCACATTTGCATTGGAGCAACCCGAGCACATGGGTTACTCAAGTGCAAATGTGACTGTGTAAACATGGTTATAGCCACCTCTGCCATTCGGTTCACTGGACTTAAAGTAACACACACACAAAAAGGACCAGCGTGAGGGAGGGGTCGATGGTTCCAGAAATGAGGGAGGGTTAATCACGGTACTAAAGAGAAAACACAGCTGTGTGAATTAAACAATGCAGTGCCCTCTACTGTCAAGTGTACCAGAAGAGGACGCTTTACTTAGAAAACTACTTTAAATAGATTGATATTTTTTTTTTTAATGTTTTAAATAGTGCATAACAATACCACATGTAACCAGTTTTCTAAGTGTAATAATACCCTCCAGGGTGGCAGTATGGGCTATACCGAACCTTCCAGGAGCTATAAGGCCCTCTGCCTGTGGCATCGGACCTCAATACGCCCTTGGGCTGTCCAGTTAGCGCAATACTGCCCACCCTACCCTCTCAGGTATTTTTGCTAGGAGTGTGTGAGTGTGTGAGTATATAGATGTGTTTTATTATAGTGGTGCAATAGTGCCACTGTAGTTGGGGTTGAGTAGGCTGTTTTAATGTTAAACACCTAACTTTGTACCTTAATAGCTTTGGCCCCATTAATCAGAATTATACAGATTTTTGCATGCATGATCTATGGGGCAAGGTCTCTTGATTTGACAAGTTTCATTCCGGTCAGATGTGTGGATTATGACATCTGGGTAGTGCAATTTTAAGAAAAAAATCATGTTTTGTTTGTTTTTAATCGCCTGTAGCTCAGACTGCTTGGAATTCTGAAATTTTCAGAGTAGAACGAGCTTGCCTTACAATGGTGCCTTTCGTTGGTTCGGTGAAAAAAATATTATTCCGTTCCCAAGTTATGTGGAAGATCCACTCTTAAATCCACAACTGTACCAAAATTCTCCTTTAAAAGGTGCATACGCAACTTTGATCTCCATAGGTGTATATATATCAGACCTAAGAGACTCCATGCGATGGCAGGACTTCTATCTAGCCAAGTCCCTGACTACTGCTTATATTTTCTCAGAAATTGTGCTAGGGGCTCTCAACAAGTATGCTCCCATAGTAAAAGTTTGTGCCAGAAACAAATCCTGTCTGTGGTTTACAGAAGACCTGAAAGATGCTTTGCGGAGTAGGGATGTACTCTGGAGAACTGCTAGGAAAACTAATTTAATAAAAGACCGAATTCTTTCCAGAGGGCAAGGAACCTCTGCACCAAAATGGTCAGAGAAGCCAAAGCTAATTTCTACCGCTCTCAGCTGGAGAGCTCCTCAAGAAATGCCTCCAAATTCTGGAAGACTATCAAAGACCTTGAAGGTCACACCACTGTAAATTCCGTATCTACTAAATTATTGATCGACAATACTGTCATCTCCGACAGACCGTCTATCCTTGATGCTCTCAATAATCATTTTGCCACTGCAGGGCTAGCCTTTGACTCCTCTCCCGCGAATATCCTCCGCCAACAACTTAGATTGGATACACAAGAAAAACCTATCCCCAGTCCATCCTTCTCTCTGCAGCCTACCTCCCTGAAAGAAGTCTAGATCTTCTCCTTTAGCTGGACACTAGGAAAAGTGCTGGGGCCGACCTCAGTATTCCATTACTTCTTAAGGTGGAGCTACCGTTCCTCACAGTCCCAATTACTCATCTCTTCAACTTATCCTTGTCCCAGGGTGACCTACCGCCCATTTGGAAAAATGCACTTGTGGTCCCTTTGTTTAAGTCGGGAGATCCTAGTGACCTCAGTAACTACAGGCCAATCTCCCTACTTCCAATCCTGTCAAAGATGCTGGAGAAAATAGTGAACTCCCAGCTTCCAAAGTACCTGGAATCAGAAAAATTGCTCAACCCATTACAATCAGATTTTAAAGCACAGCACAGTACAATCTCTGCTCTAGCCAAGGTGACAAACAACTGGCAGCTTGAATTAGACAAAAAAAACTTTGCGCAGTTTTCTTGGACCTAAGCAAGGCGTTCGATACCATTGATCACAGACTGCTTCTGTCGTCTCTCCAGAACATTGGTTTGGATTCCCTATCCCTTAAATGGTTCTCCAACTACCTCTCAGGACGACTTCAACAAGTAAAGGCAGAAGGGGAAGTTTCTCCACCAAAACCCCTATTGAGGGCTGTACGCAAGGTTCCATTCTTGGTCACTTGCTCTTCACCATTTATATTAACGTAGATGCTCCCATCAAAGAAGCACAAATACACCTATTCGCGGATGATACGGTACTCTATGTTAGTAGCCCCACACCTGAAGCGGCCTGTAAAGCCCTTCAGAATGAATTTAATCTGCTGCAACATCAGCTTATAAACCAGAAACTGCTCTTAAATGCAAAAAAAACCCAAAAGCAATGTTCCTCTCGCCCGTTCAAGAAATGCAATAAATCCTGCAATTGCTGGGACAGTCCCACAGATCAATACCATTCTAGGTGAGCAGTTGGACTACGTACCAGAGATCAAGTACCTGGGGGTCTGGTTAGACCATAGACTTACTTTCACAGATCACTTAGAAGAACTGGCAAAGAAACTTAGACAAAGATTTGGTCTGTTCTTTAGGATTAATGATCTCCTCACAAGAGACGCTAAATTGAAACTGGTTCAAACTACCTTTCTTTTCCTATTTGATTATGCGGACTTTCTGTATAGTCCGGGACCTGCAGGTACCCTAGCCAAACTCGATACGCTTTATCACAGAGCCATAAGATTTATCACGGGTCTTCCATACTTAACCCACCACTGTGCATTGTACACGGCAGTGGGACGGTCATCCCTTGCTTACAGACAGCAAAAAAATGCTGCGGTTTGGACATACAAAGCTATCTCAAATAAACTGCCCCAGTATATCTGTCTGTTTACCTTAGTGCACTCTGGGGAAATGTGCCCTGAGAAGCACCTCGTATATCTACCTTTATGTTTACAAAGCAAAATCTCGCATTGGCAGAGCAGCCATTAGCTTTTTGCTCCCTCAACTGTGGAACAAGCTGCAAAAAACTTTGAAATTAACACCCCATCATCCTAGCAGCTTTTAAATCTCTATCTACATCATAATAAGGAGTTCTGTGCCTGTCTACCCTAAATAGACTCCTATAAGTCCAAGCACACTCTAATTACTACTGTTAAAAGACTAATCACATCTATAATAGACTCTTCTTTCTCCCCTTTTCTACCCCCATATCTGTCCCTTCCACTTTCCTTTGACCCTGGTTCCAACTCTAAATTTTCCATACCGTATCACTATATATCTTTTTATATTAGGTTTTATTTGTATTCGGTGCACCTGATATGTATATTTCTTTACTTTTATGAAAAATTGTGTCCTTCCCAAAACTAGCTGTATCTTCTGTTCCAAACATTTACTACTGTCAATGCTACCTATTGATACTTTGTATATATTGTATTATTGTATCTCACTTTATTTGTATTGTTACTATTTTCTTGTGTGTTGCATCCCATGTATATTGTCCCTTGTTCCTTGTTAACAAACCCAGGTCCACCTCGAAAATAAGCTTGCTCAACGGTGATCGCCTGGTTAAATAAAGACTTTGACTGATAAGGATTCGGAATGTTGGTTCTGAGCATGCTCAGTAGGGTCTTTTCAATACATGTTTGATATGAAAGAATAATTTTGGCCATATGAAAGAGGATTCCTCTTTCATGAGGCAGAAATAATTTTTTGTGAGACCAAATTCTTCTTTTGTATGGTGGCCATCTTTCCGTTCCACATACATGAATCTAGCTAAATGGCACCTATTTAGCTTGATTCTGAACTGACCCCTAAATGTGTGTGTGTGTGTGTGTGTGTGTGTGTGTGTGTGTGTGTGTGTGTGTTTTGTGGTAGTGGGGGATATCCCAAAATTCTTAGTCTTTCACATTCTTCTTTCATGACAAGTCTTCTTTCATTAGCTCACAAATCTCACGAAAGAGGATGCCTTCTCGTAAAACAAAACTTTGGGCTTAGTTTTTTCTAGATTCTTTTCCTGAGACGGCATTTTCTTTCATCTGGCCACAGAACTGACACAAAATAAGAAGGTGGCCTCACAAAACTACATTTTGGACTTAGATTTTTTCCAGAATATTCTTTTCTTATACAGCAGTCTTTCGTGAGCCCTCACAAAACAAAACTAGTGTCTCTGTGCTTATGTAGCCTGATAACACTCCACATGTGGCGTAGGGCCCAAAGGGCCCTGTGCATCTGCATCTACGGGGACACAAAAGGACAGGGCCCTCTGCGGCCAGTTGGATGTCTTCAGGCAGCTCCCGAAGTGGCCTGTGTGAATGAGGCTACAGTACTACTATCTCAAAAAGAAAGGAAATTGTTTGCAAAAAAAACTGCATTAATGCACTAGTTAGGGTTCAGGTTAAACTGACAAAAGTAGGAAAATCTGATGTTAAGGTTTCTAACCCTTAAATCCTCCTGGTAGCAAAAGAAAAAAATTAGGGTTTTGGGTCTCCAGAGTCTTGGCGAGGTGGGGTCTTCCTTGGAGTTTTCAACCTATTGCTCACCCTCTTACTTGAGCAACCAAGATCAAGCTACAACAGATTGTAGCTGTACACAGACATGTGGTGACAGATCTCTACCTTTGAAGACTGTCACTATGAGGCACTGGGTTTGAGCTGTACCTCCTGCTTCACACAGGAGGCTATGGACTGGTGGGGAAGGGAACTCCTGTGGGTTTTCAGCCTAGTGCTCACCCTCTTGCTGGAGCAAACAAGGTCATATGTTATCTCCTTTCTTCACACAGGGCCCTGCGTGAAGAAAGATGCAACAAATCATGTTGCCGACATGTGGCGACAGGTTGTTCTCTAGATTTTACCACTGTATCACTTTGAGATACTGGCTTCGAGCTGTACCTCCTGTTGCACACCGGATGCTATGGGCTGGGGGAGGGGTCAACATTAGGGTTGACAACCCCAGGGAAGACCCCACCACTGAGTCGACAAGACACCGGAGACCCAAAACCCCATTGTTTTTTTTCCTTTTGCTGCTTTTGGGTGGGGCGAGTTGGAGTTGGAAACCCTAACCGCACATTTCCCAACTTTTGTCACTTTAACCTGACCCTAACTGATGCATTAAGTTTTTTTTTGTTTATATATATATATATATATAATGTGTGTGTGTATAATATATTATAAAATCTCATTACCTGTTCACTGTTTTTTTTTTTTTTTTTACTTGAAAGGTTAGCTCCATTGCCTGAGTTATCTCAGTTTTATAATTACTACATGTATTCTGTTATCCTGATTTCCCTTCAGTTTTTTTTGATTATGCTCCTTGTTTGCTGTATAAGACTTACCACTTCCCCTTACCCCCATAACATATCTGGAAACATGTTAACAGCTCAGTATGTCCCTTCCGGTGAAGCTTTATATATGCATGGTTTTATTTATATATATATATATATATATATATATATATATATATATATATATATATATTCTATAGGCGTGCAGTTGTGCTCTAGTAGATACATAATACACACACACACACACACACACACACACACACACACACACACACACACACACACCCCTTAGTGTGAGTTGTGAGGCAGGTCAGGCACAGGTCATACAGATAGAGAACACAACTGGACAGCCTGTTGTGGATCATCTCTCTTACAGAATTGCCAAAATTGTTTTTTTTTGGGGGGGGGGGTGAAAAATACAAAGAAATGCAGGCTTGCGGTCATTGTGGGATAATGCACTAGCATGTGGTGTGTTTCATCCAGTCAGGAGATAGCATTCTTACTGATTTCTTGCCCATTTTATAAATTGTTTTTACTTGGACAAGTATCCTCTCATGCAGTGTACAAAAATTAGCGCTTGTATGTTTTACTTCTATTTATATTTTAATTCGGCACTGTGCACAAAAGAATCCTTCTTTGCAGGTTACAAGTAAAATGAGTAGAGCTTTTTCATTTTTTTTTTTTACTTTTAAGCATTCCCCCACCCAGTCCATACAGACCTCAGTGATTAGATGTAGTAACTACCGTATATACTCACGTATAAGTCGTTTTTTTTAGACCTTTTTTACAGTTTCAAATCATGGTACCGACTTATACGTGAGACACTGACAATGTAACAAAAATTTCCAGCTCCTGACTTGTGACAATGCAGAAACTGCACCTTACCATGAGTGCCTGAGTCACCTGATAATGACATAATGACATAATGAACGGCTTAACACTTATTTGATACCCAAGCCTCACACCTCCGTAGCTGTTACTCCAGCTGTTAACGCGCCTGTCTCACATCAGTGGATGTGCTGTGATTAATGATTTGACGCTAGTTGACCCATTGTCAGCAGAAGTCCGTCTCTCGGCAGCCACAGGAGTCCTCAATAACTTCATTGCTCCTCTCTGGTTTAATCAGGCTACAAGGCTCCCCTTTGTAAATTCAGTGCTCCCTCTATTTTACACAACTCACTGTGTCTTCACAGAAAAGGAAACGCACCGCATACAGCACGGGCTTTAAACATAAATACTGTAAGTATGCAGAGTCCCATACTAATGCAGCCACCAAGAGAGAGTTTGGAATAAATCAAAAATTAATTTGGGACGGGCAGTCCAAATAAATCGGAGCTGCAGGCAGTCAGTAAGGGGGTAATGAGAATTACTGGTAGGTTAAACCCATTCTGTGTCATCCATTGAGGAAAAGCTGAGCACCTGGGTCCTTGATCTTTGCTGTCAAGGCTACATAGTGAACCACACCGCTATACAGCCGCATGATATATTAAAATATAAATACATCAATAAATAAATAGTCTGAGATTCAAGTACCGGTAAACTTATTTATTTAGAATACATAAGATTTGATATATGACTTTTTTTCAGATGTTGTGTTGTAGGTAAGCCCACCTGAAGTCGGGTTCATCACAAAACACCATTTGAAAAGACTAACCCCCCCGACACCCTGATTTATACACGAGTATATACGGTAACACTTTCCCATCCAAGCCTCCCCAATCAGTCTTTAAACACACTTCACCCACTTAGTTTTGTTGTAAAAGAATTTCTTGTTTGTACAACTTAATGCGCATATCCTCATCCTCTCAATCTCACTGCCAGGCCTGAATGTTTGGTATTTCTTGCACAGAGCACCACTGGGGTGAGACTACTGCCATTAGGGCCTGGCAGTGAGATTGAGAGGATAAAGATCGCTGCGCTGTGCTGAACAGAGATGAAATTCTGTTTACAATACAACTAAGTGTGTAAAGGATGTTAGGGGTGAGTGGGGAAGAGGGGCTGGGCTCAGATGGGTGGTAACGGGTGTACTATATCTAAGAATGGGAGTTGTGGCTGATGGAAGCAGTAACTGGGTAGTTACATATAATGTACTCATGTGCCTGGTTGACTGTGCTAAACTCATAGCGGGTCTGCCACCGTTAGGAGAGAGGTAGTGATGTTCATATAGTCTGGGAGGGAGGTTCTTTCTCACATGGAGGTTCGGATACAGTAAGTGACTCAGGAATGTATTATCAACATTATGATTTTTTTTTTTTTTATACTCCCTATTGCTTGTTTGTGCAATGTTTTTCTTTCATGCATCCTCCTGTGAGGCCCCTGCACATGCCAACTCTGCATAGGTGGGCTGTTGTTCCTGATCATCACCCAGTAGAAGCTACTGATGAACCTCATGTTGTGCTTTACTGTTTGAGCTCCCTGTAGCAAGTTTGGGACCCCTATCATCTCTCTCTCCCCCCCCCCCCCATTTTAGATGCGTTTACCAGGGGGAAATTACAATTCCAGCATGGTGGCAAACTGTACAGCTATCATGACAATGCTTCGTGGAGGTGCAGTTTACTAACATACTAAAAGCCAGCAGAATAGGCCTGTCGGTCTTTTGTGCCTGCTGGGTACTCTCCACCTTTTTATGGCAGTTTTGTTTGACACATTGGGTTAGATTCACAAAACTTTGCCCCGTCGCAAACCCAGTTTGCTCTGTAGAAACTGGGTTTTGCCCCAGTGTGGTATTCACAAAAGTCCAGTTTGCACCCGCAAACTGGGTTTGTGATTAGGCAAAGTTTTTTGGGGGCTGCATTGCAAATTAGGGGCAGGGGACCTGCATATGGGCGAAGTCCCATTCACCAAAGATTTTCTCCACACAAAGGCCATTTGTGGGGTACCCTGGCATGGAGAAAATATAACAGAGACCTGGCGGTATTCCGCACAACCCTTGTGGCTGCCGGAGGTACTGCCAAGTCCCAACCCTGTCAGAAGAAAATGTAGTGGTGTAGTAGTCCCACCCCGTCTCCTCTCCCCGATTCTGGAAGAATAAAATAAAAATAAAATGTTGTTGGTGGTGTAGTGGTCCCTTCCCCGTGCCCTGACTGCCATCCCGTTGTAGAAACAAAATATCCCTGATGGTCCAGGGGTCCCCCCAATGTTCTGATCATCATCTTGTGTCAAAAGAGAAATGTCTGTGGTAGTCTAGTGCCCCCCCCTTCAAATCGCTGATTGCTGTCAGCACAGTAACAAAATAAATGATCCCATGTTCTGGGGTTAGTGGCCCCCCCCCGATCACTGTCCACTGCCCACACAAAATGAAATAAAAAAAAAATGTTCTGTGTCCCCTGGTGTATGTCTCAGCAACCTCCAGCCCACCCGTGACCTCCGATTGCAGGCCTGGTATAACCAAAATTTTCTCCCTGGTGGTTAGTGGTCCTCTCCCCACCGAATACAAGAATAAATCGCCCACTGTGACTTGCGATCCTCAACCTAACCCCTGCATATAAAACCTGTCTGAAACAGCCTGCTGGTGGTATAGCGGCGCCCATCCCGATCCCATGTGCAAAGAATTCAGACCTAACCCTGGTGGTGTAGTGTACCCCCCCCCAGCAAGTAGTGAATTTATTCATTTAGATTTTGTTAGCCAGGTAAGCACATGAGACGACAGATGTGTATTTTCAGGCGCGACCCAGGAGGTTACAAAGAAATGAGGAAGCAATTTACTGACGGGCTCAGGTTGTACAGATTTCAGGTAAACAATATACAGGCATTGCAAGATGAGACAGAGATTATTCAAAATACATACCCAAGAAACACTGTGAGCAGGTATGGTTGGGAGGGCAATGACCACCCCACTCCCCCCCCCCCCAATCCCACTCCCAGCCGTCGACCAGAACAGCCCTCCTTCCACCACCACCACTACGGCTGGCCGACGACTGAACTGTCAGTGTGCACTACGTGCTCATTGATTGAGCTGTCCACCGATGAGCACGTAGTGCACATTGTACTCGCTCATTGACAGCTCAGTTGGCGGACGGCCATGATGGTGGGAAAAGGGCTGTGCCGGTAGCCGGCCAGGAGTCGGTTTGGGGAGGAGTGGGTTGATCATTCACTACCTGCCAGGGTAGGGGGTCCACTAGACCACCAGGGTTAGGTTTGAATTCTTCGCACATGGGATCAGGGATGGGTGGGCTGCTATACCACCAGCGGGCCGTTTCTGATAAATTTTATATGCAGGGGTTGGATTGGGGGTCGCGAGACACAGTGGGCAATTTATTCTTGTATTCGGGCAGGTGATTGGGTAGGGGGAGGGACCACTAGCCACCAGGGAAAAGATTTTGTTTGTACCAGGCGGGCAGTCATAGATCGGGGGGGGTGCCGAGACACAAACCAGGGGAGGCAGAACATTTTCTTTGTCATCTGTGGGCATGGCGGGCGGTGAACAGGGCTGAGGGAGGGAAACATTACTACCAGGCATACAGCCCTTTTATATTCTTATTGTCAAGATGGCGATCGGGGAGTGGGGAGGAAACACTAACCCCAGGACATGGGATTATATATTTTGTTACTGTGCTGAGGGCAGTTGACACTTGGGGTGGGGGGCAGAGCAGAAACACTAGACTACCATGGACATTTCTCTTTTGACACGGGACAGCGATCGGAGAACAGGGAGGGACCACTGGACTACCGGGGAGATTGTTCTTTGTTTTTCACAGGGCCAGCCATTTTGGGGGAGTGCTGCACTCCTGCCGTAGGCTGTGCAAATGGGCCCATAACGGGCATGCAAATGGCCACCTAGCACTGTGCATGCCCTATTGGCTCATTTGCATGCCATTTTTGGTGAATGGCAAACAGCGCACCTTTGCAATTCATTGCGGGGCCATTCTCCTGACTGGCTGCGGGGGCAGGGCTACTGGGTTTAGTGGTGGTTTCCCTGGCTTAATGCTAGCCCCCCCGGCCCCTATTCACTCTTCGATAGCGCAGTGTGCTATTAGACTATGAATAGCAAAATTTTCCTCATGTGCAACCGTAAGGTGCAGCACAAACTTTTGCGGTACTTTGCGATTATTTGTTAATCTGGCCCATGTGCTGCTAATTTCTGCCTGCAACTGGGAAGGATGGCACACTTCTCCACGGGAGTGAAATGCACCATAGATGTGGCAGTGCAGCACTCTGCTTCATGATTTTCTTTGGTCCAAATGTGGTGCTAGTCTCCATTTAATCAGAGACTAATGACATGTTTCCTCATGAGGGTGAGCTGCACCCCAGCACAGGCAGGGCAGCACTTGGGTGCTTGATTTGAATCCCACCTTCTAAAGTTCAACGGGGTGGGAAATGCACTCTAATGTGACAGTGGGCTACCCAGATTCTATGGCAGGACAATGCCCAGGTGCGTCATCTTCGTCTCTGTATTATGTCTGCCTTTTTTTTGTTTACATACAGCGCCAACCCCTTTCAAACTGGGCAGAAAGTGCAGTCGAACATGGCCGTGAGCTCTTAAACATATTTTTAGGTGGTGGTGACCGCTGAGGTCGCAGCAGTTTAGCACTAGAGTGGCCTTTTCCGCACAAGTCGAATCTAGCACAGTTGGTCATGAACCCTCGCGTGCTGGCTAGCAACAAACACCTCGCAGGAAGCTTGGTATGAGTGGCAGTGAGTAGCCAGACCTTGCGCCATCTCCACTGATGAGCTGTGTTGGGTACTGCCAATGTTGGTATTCTTTGGTAGGGCTGTGGGCAGACTGGATGGACCATATTGTCTCCTTCTATGTTTCTTTCTCGACTGAAGTCAGAGGTTGCTTCTGTTTTATGGGCCATGATTTACATTGAAAGCATCGGTAATACAAGTTGTATGTGTGTTGATGTTGCAAGTTCTTTCCTTGGTCTTGGCTTGTATTGAACAGGAACTGATGTCCTTGGACCCACAAAATGTCACTGTTCCTGTTATCTCTCTAAATTACTCCACAACATGTTTTGTGGCCTTATAGCAGTTGTAGCCTAGAAGTTACAGCCAAGAGATGTGAACAAGCTTAGTACACCCAGCAGACCTGGGTTTGATTCCCACAACCTCAACTTGCATACTGTCTGACCCTGAGCAAGTTACTTAACCTTAGACTTTGACTTTGACGGCAGATAAGGACTGCTTGGCCCACCTAGTCTGACCATTTCCCTACCTACAGGATAGGCCGCAGATCCTAGTTAACCAACAGCCTATTTCTTCCTAGTTTTTCCAGGTCGCACCTGCAAACAGGCCTGTGCCTAGTAGGCATTACCTGGTTACCAAACAACAAAAACATGTATATTGTGTAATTTTGCCTTCCCTGATGCAGTTTGGGGATTTAAGATCTTTATGGGGTGACATGTGGAGGCTTTCTGCAGGCCATTCCTTAAACTGTTATATGAGGCTCAGGAGACCAGATGGACCCTGGTTTGATCAGTGGTCTTTTGCACCTCATCCGGGCCATGATCTTTTTACACCAAAGGAGATAAGGCAGGTGGACTTTGCTATGGGAGCGCGCGCTCTCTCTCGTGCGTCTCTAAGTGATGTTACTTTTTTCTGTACCTTTTGGATCTAACTAGTGGTGGTCTGGGCCTCTTCCCCATGAACTTGCACTCGGGGTTTTTGATGGAAGAACTGCACTCAGTATATGTCCAGATGGTTGTGTTTCACAGTTTGGTCCCCCCTCCCCCCGGTTGTCCCTAATGGGTTATGCAGCATTTGCCTGTCAGGGAAAACTTTTTTGCTGTGATGACCCCAGCTAGAAGTGGCAGATGACCCCCTTCCCCCACAAGTGCTCTTTAGTAAAGGGATCTCTGGAGTGGAAACATTCAAGCTTCAGCTGACAGCTAGTCCCTGCATTGCCTTAAAGTTCCCCGTCTGTTGGCAAGGAAGACTTCCTCCCCTTCCTTAAGCACATGACTGGCAGCCCTAGTGCAATATCTCTCTGCAGGTTTGACTGAGTGGTGTGGGTACAGTTTCAATATTGGGGCTTACATCACTTCAGACCTAGTTTCTGTAGTCCTTTCCCAAACTCGATGCCTCGCCTATCCGATAGCACAAATATTGGAGAATGACAGCTAGGTGATTCAAAACGGCATCCTAAAAACTTTGCTGTTAACTATCAGCAACCTTGGTTATAACTAGACACATCCTGCGGGGTGACCACGTTTGCTCTCTGTTCTCTCCTAGTACTTCACCACTGTTACAGTCAGGGGATTCAGGTTCATCCCTGGCATTGACTGCTGAAAACAGGTTGTATCTTCAGTCCCTGCAGCTGGAGGACATGTAAGCATTAATCACCAACAGAGGAGGGCTCTACCGGTGGATTAATGCTCGGCTGGTGCAGGGCTGAAGCCCGAGGGTTCCAACCCCAGGGGGCATTAATCACCGTAGGTGCCCGTCTGAGGTGATTAATTTCTAACATAGGCTCGGGCGCAGGCGCCGACCCTCTGTTACCGCATCACCTCCGGCGGGCAGGACCGCTTCAGCGTCGGCTCGATTTGTCTGTGCTGCGGCACTCCTGTAACAGGGACAAAGCTCGTGGTCGTTGATGCGCACAGGTGCCTGCACCTGTCGACTGCTAGGCCCACTGCGCCCCTGCATCCCAAATGCACTCTTCAGTGCAGCAACTCACAGTTTCTCCTTCAAAGTCCGCAGCTGCCTGCTTTAACCTGCCGCTGTTATAGAAACTGAGAAACGCTTTCATTTTCTAGAGGTGGAGACAGCCATAACCGTCTAGTGTTGATTGGCTCCATGTGCGAGCCCGGTGGGTTACAATGCGGTGCGGTTTGTTCACAAGACTGTCACTCTGAAAAGGCTTGCCAGATTTCGTGGAGAGGTGCACGGACTGGTAGGTGTTTGCCGGAGTGCTGGGTGCAAGCGAGGCAAATGGCTGGGAGATATGACCGAAGCACCGGGCATGGTGGTATCTGTAAATGAGCTCCCACAAAGGAACTGGTCACTGCAAACCAAACTGGGCCGCCAGCAGCCGCAGAGAGGGTGCAGGGTTGTGTCTGAGAGGGATGCTGCTGACAGCCCAAAGTGAGCTGCTCACCCAGGAAGGATTTCAGTTCAGCACTTCAGGAGCAATCTGCGTTTCCGTAGAAGGGAGGGAAGAGCAGGAGGACGAACTGCAGCCCTTCTGTCATCCGCAATGTGTCTTTTGGAGGCAGGAGAGCAAGTGAACATTAGAGTAACACATCCACCATGTTAGCGCCGCCACTGGCGCCGTGAGGTGGTGCCTCAGCGGGCTGCTACTCTCGGCAGCCTCCATGGCCACAGCTGGTACTGACCGAGCAGGCGTTATGTCTGGCTTAATACCCGCTCGGTTTCAGTCAGCTGTGCCCATTCAGCCAATCCTCGCGCTCGTTTCCAGAGCCTCAGTGAGAACCGTGTTACAAAATCCATTAAACAAGCTTGGGTTTCCATCGGAGACCTCCCTTTTCTGCCACCTAGGGGATATAAAGGATTATTGCTTTAATCTTCTTGCCTTCTCCATCTTGCAGATAATTTTTAGCTCTTCTCTTGCATAGGTCTTTCTCTGGTTCTAACCCTAGATTTTCTGTGGTCCCCTTTCTGGAAATTTCTGCCTTGATATCTATTGTCCCCTTTGGCCAGTCCAGTTGCCATTGAGAAGATTAATATTGAACTTGACCCATGCCTTCATACATTACTTGTTCTTAGGATCATTCCTGAAGGCCCTGCCAAAAGGATTTGTGTTGAGGTCCATCGCAAACCCAGGTCTCTGCAACGACAGGGGATACTGTTTGTTCATTTGCTGCACAAGTACTTTTTCTCTGCATCCTCGCCATATGCCCCTGTAAGAGCAGCTCCAGACACGAGTCATCTTCTAGATTTTAAACAGCTCCCAGAATACTTTTCAGTGCTCCCCCTTTCAAGCTCTTCAGATCTCATGCACTGGAAGACAGGACTATATCTGCCCTCACTAGAGCTTCTTATTTTGGGACTGCTGCTTCCTTTGGTTAACACACTGCAACTATAGGCATACCCTATGTTACCTTGCAGCTTTATCTCCACCATGTGCTGTGTCTTTCCTCTGGTGATCTTACACTACACTGGTGGTGGGAGAAGACATTTTGTGACTCCACAGGTCCCACTGGCTTTAACAGTGCCAAGCCCAGGTTTCAGATAAGCATCAGAACAATCTGTTGCCTTTTGCAGTAGAACCATAACCTAACAGTTTGAAGTTTCACAATCTTTTAGGACTTGAGCTGGTATTGCACTGACGTGTTTTTCTGGTCTATGATGGAGGTCATACTGATAGTTGGCTAGTGGGATCATCTAAAACAAGAGTACCCGCGGCTGTTTTTTTTGTTTGTTTGTTTTTTTTCTCAACAAAATCTGAAATCGCAAAGAAGTCTTTTCAGAACTTGCAGTTTGCTGTGCACTCAACCAAGGCTTTGATGAACCGTGCTCCTGGGAGAAATTGTCCATTTCTTTCCACTTCCTCACCGTAATTACAGACCCAAAGGTTTGCCAAGGTTTCATTATCTTGCTGGTTTGCACATTGCACTACAGACATTCCTGTGCCTGTAGACATCCTTTATGGATTTTCAATATCCATTCCCCTAAAGCCAGGGTATCTGCTTATTGGATGGAATGGTAGTGTGCCTTATATATAGACATTTGCCAGAAACATAGAATTTGATGGCAGATAAGGACCGCTTGGCCCACCCAGTCTGCCCATTTCCCTACCTACTGGATAAGCTGCAGATCCTAGTTAACCAGCAGCCTACTTCTTCCTACCCCCACCCCCAGAACTGCCTTTAGGCTATCCCATGCTGCATGAATTCCACCACTGATTTTGACTCCATAGCCCCTCCGGAAGGCCGCTCCATGCATCCACAACCTCTGTAAAAAATACTCCTTAAATTACCTCTTGAGCCGCCCTCTCTATCTTCAAATTGTGCCCTCTTGTTCTTGCACCTCTTTTTGAAAGATGCTACCCTCTTGGACTTTGTTGATTCCCTTGAGGTACTTGAAGCGTTTCTATCATGTCCCCCTCTCCTTCTTTCCTCGAGGCTATACATATTAAGCTCCTAAGTCTCTCTTCATGTCTTCCGGGTGCAGACCCTGCACCATTTTAGTTGCCCTCCTCTGACAGCTTCCATCCTGTCTATGTCTTTGTGAGATTGGGTCTCCAGAACTGCACACAGTACTCCAGATGGGGTCTCACCAGCTGTCTGTACAGAGGATAATAACTTCCTGTTTTCTACTGGTGATGCCTCTCCTATGCATCCCAGTATCCCCCAACCCTCCTGCCCTCCACATTGCTTGCCCGTCTTTAGGTCATCTGATATGACTGCCCCCAGGTCCCTTTCCATTTTTGTTGTTGTTAGTATCTCACCCCCATTGTGTACTCTTCCCTGGGTTTTGTTTCCAGGTGCATTACCTGCACTTCTTAGCACTGAATCTAAGCTGCCATACATTTGACCATTCCTCTAACCTTGCCAGTCCTTCTCATCCTTTCCACCCACCCTGTGCATCAACTCTGTTGCAGATCTTAGTGTCATCTGCAAGAGACATCTTTTTCCTTCAGTCCTTCTGCAATGTCGCATATAAAGACATTGAAGGGACCAGTCCTAATACTGAACCTGCGGTACCCACTAGTAACCCTCCTTTCTTCTGAGTGGACTCCATTTACTATTACTCTCTGTGTCCTATTCTCAGCCAGTTCTTTACCCAGGCTGTCATCTTGGGACCACTCCCAGGCTGGCTAACTTGTATATTAATCTTTTGTGTGGGACTGTGTCAAATGCCTTGCTAAAGTCTAGGTAGGCCATGTCCACAGCCCCTCCCTGATCTACTACTTTGGTCACCCAGTCAAAGAAATCTATCAGATTCGTCTGGCATGACCTTCCCGCTGTGAATCCATGCTGCCTGGGGTCCTGTGCCCCTCTGGCCTCTAGATGCCTGGGCAATTCTTTCCTTTGAAGTGATTCCATCATTTCCCTATCACTGAGGTTAAACTAACAGGTCTATAGTTTCCTGCTTCTGCCTTGCTCCCACTTTGTGAAGGGAATCACATCTGCCCTCCTCCAGTCCTCGGGTACCACCCCATCCTCCCATGATTTGTTAAAAGGGTAGTCAGTGGTGTCACTAGTTCTACCCTTAGTTTTTTAGAATTCTGGGATGAATCCCATCAGACCCATTGCTTTTCCACCTTCAGTTTTAAGAGTTCTTTCAGAACCCTTTGTTCTGTAAATGGGCCGTATCAACTTCTGTATCCAGAGTGTTACTACTGTTTGTTTTATGTACCTCCCTCTTCCTTTGTAAATACTGAGCAAAAATATTTGTTTAGTATCTCTGCCTTTCACAGCCTCCCTCTGCCCACCCTCCTCCCTTTATTAAGCCTCACTTCCCTCCCTTGGTCTTCCTTGCTCCCTGATGTACCTATAAAGGTTTTATCCCCTTCTTAACTGAGTTGGCTAGCTTTTCCTCAGTTTGGGCCTTTGCTGTTCTGACTGCCTTCCCAGCCTCCTTTGCTTTAACTGATACAGTTCTCTGTCCTGCTCCTTCTCGATTCCTTGTACTTCCTGAATGCTTTCTTTTCT
Source organism: Neoceratodus forsteri (assembly GCA_016271365.2). Classification (NCBI taxonomy): domain Eukaryota; kingdom Metazoa; phylum Chordata; order Ceratodontiformes; family Ceratodontidae; genus Neoceratodus; species Neoceratodus forsteri. The sequence goes on from JADMNL010000027.1 coordinate 188,946,691, forward strand.
CTTGAACCTTCACTGCCACTTCCTTTGAGAACCATAGTGGTTTCTTACATCGTCCTTGTTTTGTTTATTTGCTTCACACAAAGGCTCAGTTACCTCTGTGATGGCAGTTTTATTATTCCCCATTGTTCTTCCACCCTCCTTCCTGCCCATTTGCTAGTGCGTTCCTTGAGCACTCACCCATTTTAGCAAAGTCAGCCCTAAAGTCCAGTACTTTAGTCTTTGTATGGCTTGACTTCTATTGCTGTGTTTATTGTGAACCATACTGTTGATGGTCGCTAGTTCCCAGATGGCTACCCACTCTACATCTGTAATCCTCTCACCATCTCCATTTGAGAGAATCAAGTCTAATATTGCTCCCTCTCGAGTGGGCTCCAGTACTAGCTGTCTAAGGCATGCCCCCTGTAGGGCATCTAGAATAACCCCACTCTTCAAAGTGGCAGCTGCAACTGCACTCCAGTTAACATCTGGCATATTCAGATCACCCATCAGCAATATCTCCCCTTTTTCTGCCATTCTAAGTATACTTTCTATCATTTCCCTGTCCATTTCCTCCCTGAAGAAGGTCTGTATATAACTCCTGTGCGTATTGTGGTGCCATTGCCTGTCTCCAAATTACCCACAGTGCTTCTTTCTCCTCCTGTACCTTTTTGTTCTGTTGCTTTTATTCCTTCCTTATGTAAAGAACTCTCCTCCTCCTCTTTACCCTCCCTGTCCCTCCTGTACACAGTGTCTCTGGTATGTTTATGTCCCAGTCATGGTTTTGTGTGTACCATGTTTCTGTGACTGCCACGATATCCAGATGTTCTTCCTCCATCAAGGCCACTAATTCAGGAAGCTTGTTACCCAGACTATGGGCATTAGTACTTATTGCTCTCCATTTTTGATAGCTTTACCTTCAGTGCAGCATCCCCACTGGCCGTTCTACCTCTGTCTTTTTCTCATTTAGTACCCTATTTTTGTAGGGAGAGGCTGAATTTTCCTGCTGCTTGTCAGTGCCTCCCACTTTGACTAGTTTAAAAGCTTCCAATGAAGCATTTAAACCGATTGCTCAAAGACTTGTTCCCTTCCTGGACAGATGCAGACCATCCTGCCAGTATAGGCTGGTGTCCCTCCAGGTGGAACCCCAGTCCCCAATGAAGCCAAATCCCTGTGCTCCACACCATTTTTTCAACCATTCATTAAACTGCATGGTGCCAATTACCCTCGCATCCCCCATGCTTTTGACAGGTAGCACCTCTGAGAAGGATACTGTTTGTGCTACTCATCTTAGGTCCCTCCCCAACTCTGCAGTGTCCTCCTGCACTGCTCTAATCTCATAATGAGCCAAGTCATTTGTCCCTAGGTGGACAATTCGTCCAGCTCGGAATCCCTTGCAGCTGTTCTGTGATCCTGAGGATGCTTCCTGTCCCTCAAGCCATGGCACCAGGCAGGCACCTCCTCATTTTCTCATCTCCCCTAGTTCTATACCTAATAATTGGGTCCCCCACCAGGAGCTGCTTCCTTTCCTTTGGTGTCCTCTGCCTCCTTTCTGTGGGCCTCCCTTGTGACAGTTATCATCAGTCTTCTCTGCGGGTACACCCATAGGGGAGCTATGCTCCCCAGAGAGTGTATGGATTGTGGAGTGGAACAATTGACTGGGTGTGCCTCTGTTCCACCCTCCTCACCCTCCCTGAGCCCACTGTGGTCCAACTGCTGTGCTTTCTTCGCAACCTCTGAGGTAGTGGTGGTGGCGCTAGTGCTCCCTGTATGGGGAGGTTCCTTTCTACTGTCCAGTGTGGCCTGGGGAAGGTTTCCTACTACTGTCCAGTGTGGCCTGAAGGCAGGCAACTTCCTCCCTCAGGGCAGATAGTTGTCTGCAAATAGGGCAGCATCTCAGCCTCCAGAAGACTCCCGGAAGACTGCTGCCCCACAGCCATTACATTGCACTACTCCCACATGTTTATCTAGTTTTTTTATTGTATGTTGTATGTGTGCGTGCGTGTGATTTGATTTATATAGAAATATATATATATATTATACAACGTGTATGCCTATATTATCAGTGCAGTGTGCTAGAGAGGATATGACAATGAAATGCACCTTGCACTGAGGAAATGATGTCAGAACCTCAGGTATAAAGGAACTATTTCAGGGTGGGTGGGGTGAGGGTGTGAGGGTTGGGCCTAAACTGTGTCCTCACAAAACAATCGACTAAAAGCTCTAACCCACCGCTGCGATGAGGTGCCTTCCTGTCCACAAGATACCCTACACAACAATTTGACAGAGAAAGTACCCTGCTAATCAAACAGAGAAAAATCCAGACATCCAAGAGAGAGAGAGATTAGTTACAGATAATTCGTCCAAAATAGTATATTCCACGCAGCTTCTCAGTTGTTCCCAGCACTCCTGTACACAACCTGGAAGAAGATGGACTTCTGGCTCATACAGGAGCACACCACTAGTTTATAGTAATTGAATAATGCTGACAAATGGTCTAGCTAGCTAGACAAATGGCTATGATGCTGAGCTCTGACTTGTGAAGACAATTACCCCCACCTCAGGCTATGTTTGGCATCCAGTTTCAACCTGCAGCTTTTGCTATTTTGAATCACAGAGCCCCACCAAAAGTTGCAAAATATATTGATGCAGATTCACACAGAATTTAGTAATCAGTCCAGTTAGCCACAAAGGAAAATCAAATATGCAGAAGATAAGCAGTTTTAAAAACCCCCTTTCTGAATTAAAAACTAAAATACCAAGCTCTGCCACTTTAAAAGTGAGGAAAACTTCTCTCAGATGTAAGGGAGAGAGAGAGTTTTGTTACAGATAATTCGTCCAAAATAGTATATTCCACGCAGCTTCTCAGTTGTTCCCAGCACTCCTGTACACAACCTGGAAGAAGATGGACTTCTCAAACATAGAAACGTAGAATTTGACGGCAGATAAGGACCGCTTGGCCCACCCAGTCTGCCCATTTCTCTGTCTACTGGATAAGCTGCAGATCCTAGTTAACCAGCAGCCTACTTCTTCCTACCCCCAACCCCTAGAATTGCCTTATGACTGTCCCATGCATGCTTGAATTCCACCACTGTTTTTGACTCCACTACCTCCTCCAGAAGGCCGTTCCATGCATCCACAACCCTCTGTGAAAAATACTCTAAATTACCTCTGAGCCGCCCCATCTTCAAATTGTCCCCTTGTTCTTGCACACCTCTTTTTTGAAAGATGCTACCTCTTGGACTTTGTTGATTCCCTTGAGGTACTTGGAAAGTTTCTATCATGTCCTCCCTCTCCCTCCTTTCTTCGAGGCTATACATATTAAGCTCCTTAAGTCTCTCTTCATATGTCTTCCAGTGCAGACCCTGCACCATTTTAGTTGCCCTCCTCTGGACAGCTTCCATCCTGTCTATGTCTTTGCAAAGACTGGGTCTCCAGAACTGCACGCAGTACTCCAGATGGGGTCTGACCAGTTGTCTGTACAGAGGGATAATAACTTCCTGTTTTCTACTGGTGATGCCTCTCCCATGCATCCCAGTATCTCCGCAGCCTCCTTGCTGCCCCCCCTCCTTCACATTGCTTGCCCACCTTTAGGTCATCTGATATGACTACCCCAGGTCCCTTTCCATTTTTGTTGTTGTTAGTATCTCACCCCCATTGTGTACTCTTCCCTGGGTTTTGTTTCCAGGTGCATTACCTTGCACTTCTTGGCATTGAATCTAAGCTGCCATACATTTGACCATTCTCTAACTTGCCAAGTCCCTTTTCATCCTTTCCACCCCACCTTGTGCATCAACTCTGTTGCAGATCTTTGTGTCATCTGCAAAGAGACATACTTTCCTTCCAGTCCCTCTGCAATGTCGCTATAAAGACATTGAAGAGGGACCAGTCCTATACTGAACCCTCCAGTACCCACTAGTAACCCCACTTTCTTCAGAGTGGACTCCATTTACTATTCTCTCTGTGTCCTATTCTCCAGCCAATTTTTACCCAGGCTGTCATCTTGGGACCCACTCCCAGGCTAGTTAACTTGTATATTAATCTTTTGTGTGGGACTGTGTCAAATGCCTTGCTAAAGTCTAGGTAGGCAATGTCCACAGCCCTCCTGATCTACTACTTGTCACCCAGTCAAAAAATCTATCAGATTTGTCTGGCATGACCTTCCTGCTGTGAATCCAGGCTGCCTTGGGCCCTGTGCCCCTCTGGCCTCTAGATACTCGACAGTCCTTTCCTTCAGAAGTGATTCCATCATTTTCCCTACCACTGAGGTTAAACTAACAGGTCTGTAGTTTCCTGTTTCTGCCTTGCTCCCACGTTTGTGAAGGGGAATCACATCTGCCCTCCTCCAGTCCTTGGGTACCACCCCATCCTCCCATGATTTGTTAAACAGGGTAGTCAGTGGTGTCACTAATTCTACCCTTAGTTCTTTTAGAATTCTGGGATTAACCACCTCTACAGAAGGGTGGATTTGACTGATCGATTTGATTGATGGATTGATTTTATTAATGGACTGATTGACTGCCTGATAAATTGATTGACTGATTGCTTTTAAAGTCCCCTCCTTCATTTATTAAGAAGTACATGGTTTAGCGCCTTACTACATTATGGAAATGCAGTCCCTATTTCCATTGTCCAGGCCTGTGTGTTCAAGTTCTCATACTTTGCTACTAGTCTTCTAAGTTGAAAACAAGAGATCAGCAAGTTTGTAATAATTTTGGCCTACGTTTGTGGAACTCTCTACCACAATAAACCTGCGATCACTGCACCCTGCCTGCTTTAAACCCTCAGCTAAAGACATACTGAACAATCTCAATTATCCGAACTGCTTGGGAGACACGAAATTAGTTAAGATACAGTAATTGGGAGTTGGTAAAACTGGGATCAAAATGTTCAGAGTGTATTCTCTTGGGAGACATGCTACCAGCTCATTAGATAGGGTGTCTGTATAGGGGGGCTCAGTAGACCGAGACTGTATATTTGTTTAGGCAGATCTACCGGCTCAAAAGTGGATGCCTTATGTTTTGGACAGTTATTGCTACTCATCAACTTGTAACTGTTACAAATGATTTTTTTTTTATTTTCTCTTTATGCCCCTTCTCTTCACCGTACTCCCCTTCTTCGGAAGTCTTCAGTGGCCTTGTACGTCTCCGCTCCTCTAACCAGTGACCAGCGCAATTGATCCCCCCACGGAGCCTTGGCTGTACCCCCAGGTGGGTACAGGGTGGGACCCTTGCACCCAGACGTGTCTAGGTTTCGTCGGGGACGCTGGTAGGGGCACTGGAGATCCGGCCAGCAGCTCTGCAGGGTGTATTCCTGGTTTTCTGGTGCCATCTCTGAGGACGTAGACACACAAGGGGAGCCAAGGGGCAGAGCACGTAATGATGTACAGTCGCTACGGCACCCGGCCTAGGTCCTCCCTCCACTGACTGTCCTAGCTGCACCACCACCCGTGGTCACCCAGGTGGCGGTAGAGTAGCGGGACAGGTGACCCTCCCCAGAGAAGGAGAGCGGCAGATGGGCGCTCAATCCTTCTCACCATGGCCAGACCTCCAGTTACCCGAGTCCGTTCCCGAACCGGGGTCACTGGCACTACGAACTGTAAACCTACCGCTGCGCCAGCGGGCCGGCTTGTTACAAATTATTTTAATTTACGTGCAATGTATGCCTGTATTTTCCAAGGTTTCAAACTCTTGGTGCCTCACAACACATTGAGAAAGGACATGGTGGATGAAGGGGCCTAGAACCACAGAAACATAGAAAAGTGATTGACAGAAAAAGACCTAACAATCCATCTAGCCTGTGGTAAGAGAACCTACTTGGAGACTCTCTCTGGGGTAAGGGTCTCTGGAGGAAATGACTGCAGAAGCTGTTCCTGATCCTTCCTAGTAGAAAGCAAGATATGAATATTTTCTCTGGATTCTACATCACCAGAATCTCTAGACTTGGACTGGGAATTTGTGCCTGGTTGATGAGCTGATCAGCTAGTGCCTTTACTTCTGGCTTGTATATGAAGATCAATGACTCAAAGTACAGATTCTCGAGATGCTGATCTTGGCCCGGTTTCCAGACTCCAGGCACAGCAGTCACAGGCTGAGGCTGGGGATCCAAGCCAGAACCAGGACCTAGATCTGAGTGTCTAAATTCAATCAGACTCTTAAAGAGTCATCTGTTAACCAGGCAGGAAGAGCAAGGTCTGAGCTGGATGTTGAGGTGGCCCTTGGGGTTTTTAGTCACTTTAGTAACTGGAATTTAGGGGTCTGGGACAACTCTGTAACTGGTCCTTAGGGGTTTAGGCCAACTGTATAAGTGGTCCCTAGGGATCTACTGTGCTGTTTTTGTGGCCCTAAGGGGTCTGAATCAAATGAATAAGTACCTTTCAGGGATCTGACTTGACTGTGTAGCTGGTCCTAGGGGGTTTGGGCAGACTGTGCAATTGAGGGGTCCGAACCGACTGTGTAACTGAAAGGTCTGGACCACCTGTGTAACTGAAGGATCTGGACTGACTGTGTAACTGAGGGGTCTGGACTGACTATGCAACTGGAGGGTCTTGGGCGTCTGCGTAACTGAGGGGGGCTCGGCACACTGTGTAACTGAGGGGTCTGGGCTGATTGTGTAACTGAGGGGTCTGGGCTGACTGTGAGGGGTACTGGGCTGACTGTGTACCTGAGGGGTCTGGGCACACTGTATCTGAGAGGTCTGGGCACAGTGTACCTGGGAGGTCTGGGCACACTGTGTAACTGAGGGGTCTGGGCACACCCTGTACCTGAGGGGTCTGGGCACACCCTGTACTTGAGGGGTCTGGGCACACTGTGTATCTGAGGGGTCTGGGCACAGTGTACCTGGGAGGTCTGGGCACACTGTGTAACTGAGGGGTGGGCATCTAGACAATGTCCTGAAACACTAAAATCGGACACAGCCTCTTACTCCAAGGTGACTACAAACTGGACAGTCCCTCCAGCATTAATTCCACAGCCTGGCTTCTGCGCTGTCCTGCTGCTCTTCTCCTGAGAAGTGGCTGTTGCCTTCAGAATCCATCTTTACTTATATTCTTCCCTCCCTTGGATATGGGACTACCTCTGTTTACATCCCACTTGTTAAAAGTGACAGATGTACCTTATGCACTGGAGAAAGGAAGCTTAGTCGGCGTTGGAGTACTTCCATTTCTCCCAGTGCTGCATCTGCCGCTGTGTTCCCTCCCTTGACTTTTTTTTCTGCTTGTCATGTTTTGTGTACATGGTTGAGAAAGTTCTGTTTAGTTTCTCTTCCAGATTGTAGTTCTGAGTGTGACAAAATCTGTGTGGCATACTGTCTTCTAGGCCTGGTAAGGCTACTCACTGGGGTCCTGCTGTGCTTACCAGAAGACGTCACATGAGATATCGTGACTCCTATGTGCATTCACAGAGGGGTGGAGCCTGCCCTCTTGTTAGGCGTGACTGGTGCACTACTAAGAGAAAAGGAGTTACCCACAGGTAGATAAACATACACAATTATCTGCCTTTCTGAGAATGGCACTTTCTTTAGTCTTATTTAAAGTTTAGAAAATACATAGAACAGTTTATAACATCATCATAAAGACATCTGTAGGTAGCAGATGTTGATCTGTCACTGAAGTACTGCCCAGTAAGCTTCACTGCCACAGTCAGAACTGTTCCTACATTTGTCCTTGATGCATAAATAAAAGGAGCGGTATTGGCAGGTTTCACGTCAAAACCACGCCATCCAAAAAAGCGTGGTCAAAAACCACACCATCATAAATATGCAACTTGGCACACTTCCTTTATCGTATTATCAAAATATATAGTTGGCACCCCGTAAGTCCAATGTATATATTTAAACTAAAGGATATGTGCTAGCTTCTATAGCAGCACTTAGTGGCTGTTTCCTCGTGCACGTTTTTTCACCACGCTTTTCTGGATCCATGGACTTGATGGGATATCGTATTGGTGGACCCAAAATAATTAGCATCAGGTATAATCTCCAGTGTGTGTGTGTGTGTGTGTGTAGTCCTTTTTTCAAAAATATAAAATTGAGTACAGAGCTTTTTCATGTGATAAAAAAAAATTTAGAATCCCTGCTGGTTAAGTAAGCATTAAGACATGATAGGGTGTGCATTAGACAGTTCTAATGCATGGCTAGGGAGTGTAGTGAGGCATGAGGTGGCTGGCCGAGTGCATTCAGTCTCCTATCTGTGCATTAGAACTAATGCATATACCCGGAGTGCCTTATTGTGCTTATAAAATGGGTCTCTGTGTTCCACATGGGGTTTCTAGTTTTAGTCATGCATTAGTCACTTACAGTGCATGGCTAAGAAGAAGAATCGACATTTCTATAGCACTTTTCGTACACAGTGTATCCCAAAGCACTTTACAAGCAATGCTAGACTGGTAGTGAAGTGAGTGAATGTGTAGTGATGGCCATATCGCACATCAACACCCACACACAGCCTGGACAATTGCATGAACCCGTTTTATGGGAAGGGGAATGTTGGTCAGAACACCGGGAATGTCCCCTACTCTTTGCGAAGAGTGCCCTGGGTTCTTTTACTTCCACCTGGACACCCACCAGGACAACACCAGGATGGGTAGAAGGGACCTTGGTTTAAAGTGATTTTGTCATGGTTTCCATAGCAAATGGGAGTAGTAACCTGTAGGAGTTGTGAATCTGTCTCCTCCCATTCAAACTGCCAAAAAGTGCTGTTTTCCATGAAAAAAAATGCTTTCATTTCTGTGCTCTGCTTCATTTGCATAACCCTGCCCCTTTTTTTTCTCAGTGATGCAACCCCAACTGTGACATTATGCAAGGAAAACAAAAGTTTTTAAGCACTGTGCTGAAACTGAGATCTCTGGTCAGTCTTGGTATTGCAGACATCCTTTTTCTTTCACAATTATGGACTTCAAGCAGAAGCTGGGCACCGAAGAAAAAGAAAAGTAGTCTACCCCATAATTACACTCATGAACTACTTATAGTCATTCAGGCCCTATAACATAAACATAGAAAAGTAACATAACGTTCCCACATTCTGACAGGAGCTGTCACTTCACCAGCAGGCGGTAAAAGTCAAACAGCATCTACACAGACTGGCAGATGATCTTTTTGGCCTGTCTGCATCACAAAAAACAGTTTTCCAGAAACTTTTCTACAGACTGTACTGCTGTAAACACTACCGACATAGGAGGCTGCATTTTGATAAGGGAGACAGAAGAATCAGCTATGCACTGTACCCACAGTGCCTTGCTTCATATATACGTGTGTGTGTGTGTGTGTGTGTGTGTGTGTGTGTATGTGTGTACACCCATATACATAGATGTTGACAGCAGATAAGGGCCTAAGGCCCACCTAGTTTGTCCATGTGCGCACATACTTAGCTTCTTCAAGCTTCTCTAGAACTAGGTTATATGTGTACATGTTAGGTGCTATTCAGTAGTCCCCACTACCAAAATAAGGGACTGCACCTCTGAGTAACGAACATTTAAGTCAACTTTATAATTTACCCAGAATTCCTTGTTGCTGTATGTTAAACACTGTCAGTTCCCTTGCATGACATCATTCTGGTGGTATGGCCACACACAGAAAACTGGAGGGCAGGCAGAAACAGAAACGTACAAAAAAAAATGACTGACTTTTTTTTTACAAAACCGATTGCAGTTTCAGCATCTCAAGCATGGGTGGCAGTGGCATACTATGTGAAATGGGCATTTGCTGAATGACTAAATCACTCTATCGTCTCATCCAAAGGATGGCACACCCCAGCAGTACAGCACCCCCATACTGCACTTGCGTGCCAGCATTTTAGATACAAGTCCAATCCCGGTGCGGGACAAGAACCCATGACCTGCTGGTCCAGAGGCGGATGTGCTACCAACTGAGCCATGCTGACTAACAACCAATCAGATTGCTTGAAATCCTTTGCTCATTTTATAATTGTATTTATTAAATTGCAGTAGGGTAACATTTGTTAGTATTTTACTGCATTTGATTAAAATGGGGAAAAAATATTCATGCTTGTTTAAAATACCTCCCTTTTAGTTTTACTGTATGGAGATTGTCATTTGTTTATACTGCATTAATGCACTTTGTAATGACTGCAGCCGACACAGATTCAGTCTTCGTATTTTTCCAGTAATTCAGAAGTTTAAGTATCCCAAACCAAGTGCAAGGGTGTTTATCATTAACTCCTTCAGAAGTGTGTTCTCAGTGAACAGGTTGGCGTTTGGATGCCAGGAACTCTTAGACCGTCTGTTACAAGGAATCCTTCTTTAAGCAGGCTGAATTCCCACAGGAAGACATTAGTTGTAGTTGAGTAATTGGAGTTGTGAGGCCATCACTACTGAAGTACTGAGAAGTATTTGCTATTCTTGGTGCTTTCCTTTTAGTGACACTAGTGTTGCCTGCACTGCCCCCACCTCCCCGGTCAAAGAGCAGGATGCATTTCCTTTGGTATAAAATAGGAAGAAACTGTTAAACCACAGAGATGCATCTGTTACAGTCTTTCACTAGATAAGCCCTGTTTAAACAGGAACACTGGTTATCTGGGTTGGCATTTTTTGGGGATGTCTTTATTACACTTTTTAAGAAGAGAACGAGGCACTACCGACATACAGACTCCTGCTGTGCAGCACTTACCCCTTGCAAAGGTGCCCTACATTACAGTATAAGGGTTACTGATTGTAGTGTAGCTCTGTTATTTTGTTTGGTGTGTATTGATATTTCTCTTTTGACGACTGAACTATAGTTAAAAAAAAAAAAAAAAAAAAAATGGTGTGAAAGCATCAAGGCTGCAGTATTGTGGTCTCTGAGGGAATCTCACCATTTTTTTCCACAATGGTTTTTATCCTCCTATGCAAGTCAGGGCGGCTCATCAGCCCTGTTCTCATGCCAGATGGTCGCCCTCCCTCTCTGAGTCTCTGGAAGCAGGTGCCCTGTGGATTCCCCTGCAGTGGGACAGAAAAGTGAGAACCATCTCCCCCGGGGCAGACAAATCCAGTGCGACCTCAGGACTGGAATCGCAGGTCAGACCGTTGGGGCACCGGCAGGGCTTCACGGAGCCCAGCTCTCCCATTTTTCCCACAGCTTCTTCCCTAGGCTCACTGACATGCGGTACACACAGTGTGCATGCTCCGCCTCCTCAGAGACTCCCCCAGCACTCTGAACGTGGGATCCCTTCCCGTTGTGACTCTCTTGCTCTGCCACCCAGATACCACCAGCTCGCAGTAAACAGCAAGTCACGGCATACCCCTTCCCCGAGGGAGGAGAGCAGTCTCCTATGGATGCTTGATCCTCCCTCCCCTGGCCAGCCCCTTGGGGACCCGCGTCCATTTCTGAACCTGTGTTGGCAGTGTGTGGCAGGAGGTAGGGCGCCCAGCATCTCAGCCCTATGCTACTGAGCTGGCTTGAGGGAATTTGACCATTAATTTAACTCCTTGAGAGTGTTGTGAGCAATGTCATTGTGGTATTGGGATGGATGGATAGTGACTGGAATCAGTTTCCCTTTTTTCCTTTACAAAATTACTCTATTCATGGATTAGAAGCTGCTACGTCTGTTACATTGTTTTATTTTGAGCCATAGCTTCTAATCGAGGGTGACTACTAAACAAGGTTGTCTTCTATTGTGCCCACCTGTCCAACACTACAACTGGCCACACTGACCGAAACTCGGGAGCCACCCAGTAGCACACCCACTAGACCATCAACCCACATGACAGTGAGACAACCTGATGGATACCAGTATCTCACCTCATAGGAGGCTTATAGTAGCTGGGGTTTCTATGTGGTCACAGCATGGCGTGTGGCTGAGTGAGTGCAGTGAAATTATCAGCAGTAGAAACACAGTACTGAAACAGAGTACAAAATACTGAAATGAAAGGAATTCAGGATCCAGCGATTCAAACTGAAAGCTGATGCAGTCTCCATCCTCAGCGATGTTTGTAGTCAGCTTGGGCCTGGTGTGGTGCAGTCAGGATTGCTGTAATCAAAATATGTATGTTAAATGTTGCATGCTGCTGTTGACAGTGAATTTTGGGGCAACATACTGTATAGCTGGCCTTGACAAGAAACTGACTTGCGTAGAAGCTGCGACTTATAAATGAGTGCAGCTTCTATTGCATTATTTTATTTTGAGCCGCAGCATCTGTTCATGGATGGCTTCTATTCCAGGGCAACTTCAAATTGACGAAACACGTCCACTAGTAAAGCACACAGAGTGGATGGTTCCCCCTTCCCCGCATGCTAAACAACACTGGCTTACCTGTGTGAGCTTGCCAGTTGGTAAACTTTCCCCCCAGTGTCACCTTGCTACACTTACAAATCGTAGTAAATAATTTTAATTTGTTCATTTCAAAAAAAAAAAAAAAATTATAAATACCCACATCTTCTGTGCACACGCTTTGCTTCATACACTGGCAGTAAGCATGAGACTTGTGTGAATACTGTGTGGTTTTCTCTTGAGTCTCGGCCAATCAGGAGACTGGCTTCACACCTAAACACTTAGTGGGCCAACAGCAAGTTGTCTTTTAGAGTCACAGACAAAAACTGAAATATTTTAGAAACTTACCCCTCAGTAACCCCGTGTTTCATTTGTGTGTTTTTCCTTTACAGTAGCAATGAGACGTGTTGTACGGCAGAGCAAATTTCGACATGTTTTTGGTCAGGCGGTGAAAAACGACCAGTGCTACGATGATATCCGGGTGTCCAGAGTTACGTGGGATAGTTCCTTCTGTTCTGCCAATCCCAAGTTCGTTGCACTCATCATAGAGGCTAGTGGTGGTGGGGCATTCTTGGTACTTCCACTGCATAAGGTAGGTTAATTATCTCATTGTACAGTGATGCTTCACCGAGCTGTTACAGTTGAACATGTGCCTAGTCCAGATATATATCTTACAGAATGAAGATCTGGGATCTTTTAATGCCGTAACCTTTTTCCATTATTTTCATTTTAATTTTCCAACTACTTGTAACAAAAAAAAAAAAAAGAATCCAATGGAAGCCACGTATTATGAAGCCAGAAAGTCTTTGCTGGTGAAGCAAGCACTGTATTTCAGTAGGACACAGCAAATCTGTTTGCAGATTTCCTTTACAGAACTAGGGAGTATCTGATGGGTGGCTGTCGGATATCATATTTAGCATCATGAGTGGTCTGTGACCTCTTGACCCTTAAGAGTGAGTGGCAAAGCCACGAGTGAGGGTTCGAGATGCCGGTGACCACGAGTGAAGATTAAAAATGATATTGGAGAGCCACTTATCAGAGGTCCAGGTTATACAATCTACTTTAATGCTTTAGAGGAGATTGCAGGAACCATAACTGCTGCACAGTTCAGTGGAGCGTGAGGCACAACGCTCAGTGTGTATACAGAGTGACATATGCCACTAGCAAGATCCACAAGATGATGTACCCTACTAGCAGGATAAAACAATGTATCTAGCTAGCCAGAGTTCTGTGCCTTTGACAGCATTTTTATCTTGGTAAAAAAATGCTAATGTATATTTAATAAATGGGGGATATGCCATGAGCAGTGTGAAAATAAACTATTTAATTTTTTTGCATCAGATTTTGACCTCTGTTGACCTCACGAGTGGCGGAGCCACAAGTGAGGTCTATAGAGGTCAAACCCTGACGCAGAATATACATTTATTTTCCCTCTGCCCATGGCATGTCGTTTATGCAGTGTCTGAGTGAATAAAATATAGAATAATGCATGGGGAAGTGCGTATAGCGAGGATTTAATGCGTACTGAGGGTGTGCGTAAAATCAGAGTTCACACACTTCCTCCTGTATCATTTGACTGGTTCATTTGGTTATGCGTTTGTCTCTTACAAGAAGTAATGAGTGATGCTGCAATGTGGAACCGAAATATTTATTGAACAGGAACTGCATACAATGCGTATTGAACAAAATGAGTCATTTAATATAAGCAACTATTTCAGTTTACTTTTTTAAAACGGTTTTAACATTTGATAACATTTTAAGCAGTTTGTTGGCCGTAAATCGTAACTAGTAGTAGTGAATGGAACTAAAGAAAAGAATTTCTGAAGTTAAAGTAAGGAGTTTTTAAAAGGAAACTTTTTTTTTTTTGTAGGCACAGATATTTTTTTTAGGTATGGTTTCTGTCTGTGTCAGCTGTTGTCTGCCTTTGTGGTTGTTGCCGAAGTTCCGTTTCATTAGGTGGTATGAATCGTGACGAAGTAGCCTTTTCTACTGTTTTTGTGATAGTTTTATTAGGAAACAGTGCCCTGCTTTTGTTTTGTTTAAATTGCCGAGAAGTCTGTCATTCACACTGGCAGTTTTTGCTAAGGAGCTCGAGTGAACATCCAGCATGAGGACAGACCCTGGCACAGGTGCTTGGTTGCAGTAAGAGGTAGTTTTAGAATTTTTATGAAAGGTGGTTAACAAAACTCCGTCATTCACATGAATGAATAGCAGAGTTTGTGAAGTTCTGCCAGTTATTGTGCAGCTTCTGTGTTCTTGATGACGCTGCTGCAGTGGAAATGAATGCTGATGACGTGCCCGAAGTGTAAATGAACAATTTATTTACTCTCCAGGTGCATCATCACTGCAAATAAACAGGTTTATTTCCAGATTTTTTTTACTTCCCCATTGCATAAATAAAGCTTTTTGCCCCTAAACTGTTATAGATTTTATATAAATATTGTTTGTCGATAATCTGTGAGGTTTTTTTTATGATTAAGAAGGTGATGGTTCCTTTCTCACCAGATTTTACCTGGGAAGAAGAAACTGAAGCTATTTCCCCTTTTTTTTTTTTTTTTTTTAATTGTTAAATCATGCAGATCATATAGATGGACCACAGTATTAGACATATAAAAGGTACAGTTTGTTGCAGACTGAGCTATCTGTTTCTTTTGAGAAAAATAGAAAGGAATCTGTAGTTTCTCATTGAAATACATTGGGCTCGTAAGTAGTTGGAAATGTCTTACATTGCAATAGCAAAACTGTGGTGAATTCCTTTTACTAGCAGTATGAAAAGTAAAGGTAAAAATCCACTACATTTATTGCATAAGAATATAATTTATTATAAAAGTAGAAAGTAATTATTTATGCATCATAACACAAATAAAATAGTTTGTGTATTTATTAGAAGTGGACACACATACTTTAACAAATAAGGGGAGGGAGGAGGTTTATCAGGATTTGTTTTCTCCCCAACATCAAGCTGTCTACTTCCCTATTTAGCCCAGTGACCTCCCAGCTGTGACAGCTGTGGGTCCCTGTGAGACCTGTCTGAGCAACACGCGGCCACTGAGTACTGCCATCATGCTGACAGGCCTGCGGTGACTGAACCCCTGTTTTCTCCCGTTTTTTCCATTTGTGTCACGCATCGGTGGTGGTGGTGGTGGTGATGATGATGATGATGATGATGATGATGATGTATTCTGTTAGAGGGTGAACCCTCCCTGATCTTGCCATAGGGGTTACTGTGGCTGCTGAAGAGCTCTGTTACCCTCTCGTTATTGAGGCCGTGCTGCAAACGACGACATGTTTTGACTGCCTACCCAATCACAGATGACCCAGGTTGCATGCATGGTTGCGTTGTGCTATGTGGCTGAGCTGTCTCACAGGCAGGGTGTGGATTTTATTTTTCAGTATAGTTGTTTTTCTCACCTGGTGCAGCCTGCCTTGCACCCCAGCCCCACCACCTACCTTCTCCAGGACGTAGCCCACCAGTTGTACAGGACCACTTGGTGGGTGCGGTGCCATGGTTGGTAGCGTGGGGCCTGTGGGGGGGGGGGTTAGTGGCATCGTACCAGCTAGGAATTTTTCCACTATTTTTTTTACCTCCTCCCCTCCCTCCTTTTTCTCTCTCTAAGGGCATCAGCATGCAGCTGTGTGCATGTACACTGCACGCCAGTGTCCAGCAGTGTCCCACTCCCCACATGGCATTTCCAGCTGCATTGCCACGTGGTTTCAGCCAAGTGTCCTTCACAGTGCCGAGCATGCGGTAGGTGTTGCTACCAGTCTAGCTCAGGGTGGGGAATTTTTAAAGTAATTTTCCTGCTTATGAAGACCCTCAAGTGCTCAAGTAAATTGTTTCAAAGTAGGGTATAACCTCAAATGTTTCCTTACTTGAGGCGCAAATGTATAATGCAGTTTTGGGATGCCAGTATGGAAAGCACAAGCCCTAATTTGCTTAATTATCAATAGCCTGCCATGTATGACTTATGTGATCATCTCCCAGTGTGACAGTATGTGCTTCTAACCACATTAGAGTGTGAGATTTATTTGTCCATGTAGATCAGTTGAAAACATTGCAGCACAGCTTTGCTTTGCTTTCCGATGAGGCATTTCCTTTGAGAGATTTCTTCAGTACTGTATAGCTGGTTTTATCTATCCATCAGTCAGCAGTTAATTTGATGTGCAGTCAGGCTTTCCAAAATAAACACATGTGTATACTTACGGATAAGGCACCAGGGTATCACTTGCTGTGACAAAGCCATTGCTGCCTCTGGGGACAACACTGAAAAAAACATGCTTGGGCACAATTTTTAGCTTTTATTGTTCACATGTTCTGTTTCCACCCAAGTCCATGCTTTTTAAGAGAGTCAATTTTTATCATTTAGTTACTTGCCCGGCATATGCTACAAACTGCTCTGGGCCAATGCGACTTCCCGCTGACGTTTCTGTTCGGGTAAGTGTAACCAAAAAAAAACCTTCCCCCACCAATTTCAGCCCATCACCCTCCCCACCCGTGACCCCTTAGTTTGGAAACTAAACCACAAAGTGACAAATGTTTAGGGGAAAAAAAAAAACATCTTTCAGTAGTGCACCAATGATTCTTTCTTAATATTCTCACTGCCAGTCCTGAATGTCAGCACTCTCCCCTTAAGACTGTTAAATTTCGATGTGACCAGATTAGTCCTCCACCCCAGATCCTGGAACATCTGAAAAGCAAGATCTCTGGACTGTTCCACCTCCTTGGTACTGTACAGGGTGTGTCAGTCATCCAAATACAGGAAGACTCTGATGCCTGTGTTCCAGATAAAGGTTGGCACAGCTAACAGGCACATGGTGCCTGGGTACTGATGACAGTCCAAAGGTCAGTGCCCTGAACTGGTAACTGGTACTGTCCACCTGAAAACTGAGGAAATATTGATATGGATGAATTGGAATTTGTCCAGGAGATCCAGGGAGCGGAACCAGTCCCTGGGCTCCAGGGATAGTATGGTCTGGTTGAAGGTGACCATACGTAACTTCTGGCTGTGCACAAACTTGTTCAGGATGCACATGTTGAGAATAAGGCACCAGCGACCCCATCAGTTTTAGTACTAAAAGGTAAGCAGATACAAATCCTGAGAGGCCAGGGTGTCCAGAACAGCCTCTGTAGCATGGTGCTCAAATTGTTGATGGACCTCACTCTGCAGTGCATACAGTGTGTTCCCAGTCACCAGATTCCAGTGGCACTCTGGGTTTTTACAGGGAGAGTGTCTCTAATTCCAGGGACCGTCCCAACCCCAGAACTTCCAGAACCCACTTGTCTGAGGTAATAGTTGACCATTGTAGCTGGAAGTGAGGCAGTCAGCCCCAACCGTGAGCTGTAACAGGGTTCATGCAGCAGGGGAATGGCTTCCCACAACCCATCACTTCTTACCCTTGGAGGGAGTTCTGGAGGACTGGCTCCTGGAAGCACTACTGCCCCTCCCTTGTTCGGACCCTGACTGCTGGACTTGGAGAACTTAGCGATTGGTACTGCTGCCTCTGCTGCTGCTGGCATCCAGGCCCACAAAGAGCACTCTGAAAAGAGCTCTGCTGCTTAGGCTGGGATGACTACTCGCACTGCTGTGCAGATGTCACAGTTCAAGATGAAATTGGACTTTTCAATGTTGTGAAATAATTCTGCAATCTTGGGCTAAAGAAGCCGGTGCCCAAGAAAGATAAGTCTGCCGAGTTATGCTGGGTCTCTGGAGTAAACTGGGAGCTACTTAGCTGCACCTGCCTGTGCATGGACACCCTCATTTCCACCACGCAGTCCAAACTATTGGCAGAGTCCAGGCCATCTGCAGCTATTGCTTATACAGGGACAAACCCAGGTTGCAGAGGATACATGCCTTGGGCTGGCTATCTGCCGGAAGCAGAAGAATCATGTTGGAGAGCTTGTCAAAAAGTGCATGGCCAAATCTGACAAATCAGTGTAACTGGCCTACTGGATCCCCTAGGGGGTAGCCTATACCATTCGACCAAGAACATCAAGGGACATCAAGGTAGGGAAGCTCTTAGGGAGGAGCGACCACTGCATGGTGTGGTTCGGGGTTGATATGTGGATGGAAACAGCAAGCAGTAAGGCGAAAGTGCTGGTCTTCAGGAAGATCAATTTCTAGGAAGATGGGAAGTATAATAAAGAACATCTAGCTAGTCTTAAAAATGGGATGGGAGGGATCAAAAGTGAAGAGTGATCAGGGAAGGGATCGTGGTTGCCACTAACACCTGCCTTGTGCGGAAGGGGGGGGGGGACTCCAAAGCCAGGAGACCATGCTGGTTTGATAGGAGGTGGGCCAGGCTTTGAGGGAAAAGAGGGCCGCATACAGAAAGTTTAGGAAGTCCCAATGGCATGAAGATAAGGGGACTTTCTGGAGGAAGCCAGGGAGCCTATAAGGTGGTCAAGCAGGCCAAGGCTAGGAAGAAGCTGCACATTGCAGAGGAGTTCAAGGAAGGGAGAGAAAGCATTCTTCCAGTATATCAGTGAAAAGAGGAACACAAAAGTGGACATAGTACTGTTTAAAAAGGGGGAAGGGTGGGTGGAAGGCAGTAAAGAGAAAGCAGAGGTGTTGAACGAATACCTCTGCTCTGTCTTTCCTAAGGAAAAAGATGGACCAATGCCACAAGGGAGGAGGATGATGATAGGGTAATAGAAGACAGGGTTAGGAAAAGGCTCATGTCTCTGAAGGCAAACAAGTCCCCAGGACCAGATGGCAAGTACCCAAGGGCGTTGAGAGAGCTGGCAGGTTGGCTGGCAGACCTGTCCATTAGATACCAGGGTGGTACCGCTGGAGTGGAGAACATCACATGTGATACCAGTGCATAAGAATGAGCCTTAGAGATGACCCTGGGAATTATGGGCTGCACAGCCTGATCTCCATTGTCCATAAGATGATGGAGGCCATGCTGAACGAAAGGCTAGTCTGGTTCCTTGAAGCAAATGGCCTTCAGGACAAGACTGATTTTACTTTGAGAGGGTTCCTGCAGTAGGTCATCACAGATAGGACTGCGCCCCCCTGGCATCAGGACTGCCGACAAACTTTTCCAGCAACGCCTGGTGGGGGACTGCCCACCAGACGTCACGTGGCAGATGTCAGCGTGACCCTATATAGTGGGCGGTCCCCACGCCTACCCTCCAGTTCTTTCCCGCCATCGACCTGCGCACTGTACCTCGTGGTTACTCTTGTCCAGCCGATCGCCATTTTTTGCCCGATTTTTTCGCTCAAATTGCTTGCTTGTAATTTCATTTGTTTTCTTCACCGCCGACTAAATTGAAGAAGTGCGGCGCCCAGATCCCGCATAAGGACTGCCACCTTCTGTGCCTCTTTTTGCTTGGGCCCAGACTACAACACCGCGGCCTGCTCCGACAGTCAGCCCTTACAGCAGGCCATGGAAGCCCATTTTTTGAAGTCAAGAATGGCTTCGCTAGAGAAAGATGCAGAAGCTAAGGGACACCACATTTTCCCCTTCTTCAGAATCCAAAAAGAAGAAAAAAGGCCGTTCTGCAGGGCCTACTGTCCTAAAGCCAGTTCTGTTCTCTCCTTTCAGTTGTTCCTCCTCCTGTGACCCTCTTGGTCTCTCTGAGTGACTGCTTGGGATTCAGTCCTATCTGTGATAACCTACTGCAGGAACCCTCTCGAAGTAAGATAGTATAGTTACGTGAGAACTTACCGTAACAGTAGATCTTCGAGAGAGGTTCCTGCAGTAGGTAACATTTTCCCTCCCACCTTCCCCCAGTTTTTGCATTTCTTTCAGCCTTTTCTAAACTGGGCTTCAGGATTTCATCCTTTTTCCGGTCTCATCATACTTGGATCTTGGCCGGAGAACTGGAGGGCGGGCGTGGGGACCGCCCACTATATAGGGTCACACTGACATCCGCCACATGACATCTAGTGGGCGGTCCCCCTCCAGGCATGGCTGGAAAAGTTTGCCGTGCAGTCCTGTCTGTAATGACCTACTGCAGGAACCTCCCTCGAAGATCTACTGTTACGGTAAGTTATATAACTGTACTGCTGGTTCATGTTGGTGATCTGTCAAACTAAGCTGGTCAGCTTCTTTGACTGGGTAACAAAGACAGCAGACAAGGACCAGGCAGTTGATATTTTGTACTTGGACAAGAGGTTGATCAGGAAATTGGAGGACCTAGGGGTGGGAAGCAAATTAACAAGGTGGCGGTGAATTGGTTCAGTAGTAGGACACAAATTGGGTGGTGGTGGGAGGGGGAGCTCTCTGGTATGAGGGAAGCAACTAATGGGATCTCGCAGGGGTCAGTGTTGGACCCAGTGTTTAATGTATTTATTAGTGACATTGGGGAAGGCATTAAAAGCACAATCTGCCTTTTTTTGGATGACACCAAGCTCAGTGGGAGGGTGGACACAGATGAAGGGGTGCAGGACCTAAATGAAAACCTAGCAACGGTGTAAGAGTGGTCTGGCATATGACAACTTGAGTTCGCTGCGAACAAGTGCGGTGTCATGCACATAGGAAGAAAAAAATCCAAGGACAGAGAACAGTTTAA
This sequence comes from Neoceratodus forsteri, assembly GCA_016271365.2. Classification (NCBI taxonomy): domain Eukaryota; kingdom Metazoa; phylum Chordata; order Ceratodontiformes; family Ceratodontidae; genus Neoceratodus; species Neoceratodus forsteri. The sequence continues at coordinate 188,967,387 of JADMNL010000027.1, forward strand.
GGAGGGTCGTGGTCACTAAATCGGAGGGGGAAAAAAACTTGGGATAGCCATCACCAGCACCCAGGCAAGCTATACAGTGTAGAAAGGCAGCAGCCAAGGCAAACGGAATGCTAGGATGTACTGCTAGAGGGTTGATGAGCAGAAAGGAGAAGATTGTATTGCCATTATACAGATTCTTGTTACAGCCGCAGCTGGAGTGGAGTACGGCATGCAATACAGGAGTCCCTACCTAAAAAACGAAATCAACCAGCCTGAGGTTGTTGGAAGGGAGGCAACACAGATGGCAGGACAGGGCTCATGGGGAGAGGCTGAGAGAACTAAACATGTACTCACTGGAGGAGAGGCGAGAGAGAGGAAACATGATTGACATCTTTAAGAAATTGAAAGGTATAAACAAGGTGGGTATCTGGGTATTTTTTTGTCTTACTGAAAACAAAACCGCAAAGGGGCACTATTATAAGCTTGAAGAGGGAAGGTTGAGAAAAAAGTCAGGAGGCACTTCTTTGCAGAGCGAGTGGTGTGGGGGATGGAATGAACTCCCAGCTGAAGTTGGCACTCAAAAGATGGTGGGGGTTAAAAGAGGATGGGTCAAGGCAAAAAGGAGAGTCTGGGTTGGAGGGGGTGGGATGGGCAGACTTGATAGATCATAAGGCCTTCTTGGCGGCAGTGGGAGTGGGGCTGTGTACACCACCTTCTGGGCTGCTGGTACCAGCATGGGCAGAACCATTGTCTGGATGACTGGTGGCGGCTCCACTGGATTGGGATCAACCAGGGGCACAGTTGATCCCGACCTATCCTTTGTAGGGGTCTGTGACAGCATCAGTGTCCAGGTGAAGGATGAATTGTCACCGCTGACTGGGCTGATAGTGACCCTGATGAGTTTGTTTATCTCAGTCGGCTTGACTGGCTACTACTTTGGGTTACCACTGGAGTGCTACAGGGAACTAAATGATTGGGAAGAGTGAGAATGTTCCACCCCCAGGATTAGCAGCACTGCTTCTTGAGGTTACATCAGTGGGGGGAATGTCATCATTGAAGTTAGAATGGAGAGATATGAAGAACAGCCAAAACTCTGCATGGTTCTGGAGAGTGACTGGTCCCATGGTCGGCTGTCCTCCTGGAAGAAGCTCCAACACTGGGGATTCCATGGCGTCCTTCTTGCCCTTATGTTGCGCTGCCTTTTCCAAAGTCTTAATCAGTTCTTTTGGACTGCCTTGGGGGAACTGTACCTTGCACTTGTGGCGAGAAGATGGGTGCTTGACCCTACACCAGATGCAGTTACGCACATTGTGTTGAGCCCCAGGGCATATAAACACATGCGTTATGGATGTCTGTTGCTGACATTTTCTGTCTGCACAACAGACCTCATTTAGAACCCAGTTTCTTGCATTCCATCTGGTGGAAGACAGGAAAAAATGAATCACTCGGAAAATGCCCTTTTCAGTCGAAAATAATAGCGAAAATTGTGCTTGAAAACTTTGAATCCTGTATTCAGTGCAGGAGTTGTGAAGGAGACCTGTCCCTTCAAGGAGCGTGCAGCCAGAAGACGATACGAGGGGTGGTGGGAAGAGCCAAACTTGACTTCCAGTGACTGAGCTGTGCCTTGTAGAAATGCCTGTGTATGGATAGTAAACTGAATCTAGGCAATTAGAACCTCCCTTCCAAATGAACCTTTTGAAACAACCACTCCACCACCCACCTACATGTCAAAAAGAACAGCTGCATTATCTGCTACTACAGCTTAACCTCCTTTTGTTGACCACTTTAAAACTCCCTAACAGTTAACTTGCACTGTGTCACTTGCCATATCTTTTCACACTTGTGCACTCATCTTTTTTTCTAATTCCTACTTGATTTTGTATCCCTTATATTCTGTTGTATTTCATGTTTGTATTCCTTTGTTTTTATCAGTATTAACTTTAGTCTCTCTCTGAAAGATTGCCAAAATGACCCAGATTTAAACACCAACTTTATTTTACTTTGAAGGAACATGATCAATGCCTAACAGACAGGTTTGGGCAATTTAAAACTAAAGTGAAGAGGGTTAATAGAGTCTTAAACACAAAATTAAATTTTGACAGCTGGTCACTTTTGTACTAGGAGCCTAAATTACTTTGAATCTTTGAATTGTGTAGGCAGACGGTTTTTCGAAGATGTGCGTTTTCAGCTTAGGTACTCCTTTTTGTGCCTAATAAAATCCAGTCAGATGAGAAGGGGGTGCATTTAGTTTTGTTTGGAGCTGACCTGATGACACGGCAGCTGTACTTATGCCAACCTGTGGAGAGCCATATTCGATTCCTACCTTAGGGTAGTGGATCTGGAATTGTTTTGGACGGGACACCCTCTAAGTCTGGGAAGGGAGGGAATAACTCTGGCTGTCAAGCAGGCCCCCCCCCCAGCTGATTCATAGTGGTGTGGATGTTGCCATTGATGTATGTGCACATCGGTGGTCAAAAGTAGTGACAGGGAACAGTGAGGTAACTTTCACACCTGAAAGGGGAACATGAGAAAAAATGTGAGGGGGGGGTTAGTAGAATGAATGGAAGGGGAACCTCCACATTACCTTCACTCGACACCCATGGCCCCCGATCCAGGGTCAGTGCCCTATAATGGGCACTGGTCTAGTTGAGGGGGGGGGATTAAGCTTTGAAGTCTCTAGTCAGCTGGGCTAGTGACTGAGAAAATCTACTGGCCCCACTGGAATATTTTTTTTTGAAAGGTTACTTCCTCCACTAGAGGCCAGCAGGACTAGTTAAATGAATATTTCACTGACCGAATACAAAATCTGTTAGCATTTGGCCAGTGTCAGTCTTGAACCGTGGACTAGTAAAGTTAAGGGCAGTGTATGTCCTTGAACTTGGGAGCCACTCCAATAAATAGCAGTTACCTGGGATGGTAATTTAGTACAGGGTTTACAGTGCTGTAATTTACAGCACTTAAGACAGCTTGTTGTCATGAAGCTGGAACAGAGACACAATGAAGAGGGCATCAGGTGTTAAAGTGCTGTTTAATATTGTCAGAAGTATTGTCAGCAACTCAGTATTGTAAAAACCTAATTTCCACATAAAATAGCATCTGTGCAACAGAATAGGTTTTATTTTCTGTGACGTGATGTGTTTTTCGTATTCCTTTTGTGTGGCGATGAATGCTGAGTTCTTCCAGTGAAACCACACAATGTACCCTAGGGCCATGCTTTTGCTTACACTGAATGCTCGTGACTTGGAGTATGCCCTGGCAGATGCATTGTGCTCCTCTTGAGATAGGCTGGTTATTCTCTCTGTTCTTCCATGGGGCTGTATCTCCTCCTGCTGCACTTTGCTGATATTTAGTACAGCAGAACTACAGTGCAAATCCTAGCAGTAAGTATTACCATATATGGTCATTCTGGATCTCTGGCTGTTGGGCATCCAGAATAATTTCCTTCCTTTGCCTTGATTGGCCAGTTTAGCAGAGAGGAGAGAATCATGGGACAGGGGTGTGTACGGTTAAGGAAAAATGTCAGTCTGAGTCAAGCTTTGAAAAAACGCTGCACTTAACTCTTGCCTTGCTGATGTATTTAAATATGTTCCTACAAAACAGCCTTACTTCTGCTGCTGTCAGCACTTTAATGGAGTGTAGTTCCGGACGTTTTTGTTCTTTGCATTTCATACATGGCATTGCTTCTCTAATCCGGATAGTTGGCTGGGCTAGAGTAGTCTTCTGCTATGTAAAATCATATTGCTTTCGTTTTAAAGTACCTCCCCATTTTTATAGGCAGGAAAATCCCTGTTAGCATATCAGTTAGGTGGGCTGTTAACCCTGATTTTTGAAACACTACTTTAGAGATACGAATAGTTCAAATTAAAAATGAAATAACTGCCGTCTGCAGCTCTTTCAGCTGTGAGTGTTGCACACTGCATGCGTGCTGCAAGTGGTGCTGGAGTAACAGTAAATTGGCCGCTTTTGTTTGAGACTGTTCCTTTTATGTATTAACTATGTTTTATTCTCCCTCATGCCAGTTGTCTCCCATCGGTCCTGTGCATGCACCCAGCCCCCTCACCTACCTTTTCTGGGACTTCCCTCCATCTCATTAGGACACTCTGGATCACCCCCCCCCCCCGGGGCGGCCGCCTGAGTGGGCCTCTGCCCCCCACCATGGAGACTCGGGTCAGTGTTGTTCAGGAGAGGAGTGCCATGGTCAGCGGTGGGGGACCTGCATTGAGGGGCGAATGTCATCCTGCTGCGACTGGTGGTGTTTTCCATGGTGTGGACGCAGAGAGATCTCCTGAGCCAAGTGAGCACGCATGCAGGTGTGTCACACGGTATTGTTGTCCACTGCACTGCCACCTGTGGTCACCCAGGTGGCAGTAGCAGAGTGGCGGCCATCAGCCCTCTCTACCCCATCTATGGGATGCTCTGCTCACCTCCCCAGGCCAGCCTTCCAGCAACTCAAGCTTGTTCCTGAACCCAGGTCTTCTGCATCACAAGTGGTAGCGCTACTGCTGTGCCGGCAGACCAGCACGACTGCCTATTTAAAGATTTCCTTTCATAAAAATGCAAGGCTTGGATAGTTCATGGTCTAAAAAGCCTACAGAATGGGACAGATCACAGCTGAACGGAAACAGTCTATTTCTTTTGGAGATGATTATCTGCACTGAGTCAAAAAAAAATATTAATGGCTTAAAAGTTCTAGATGTAATTTGTTGGTCTTTTAGGGTTTGATCCAGATAATTCAAGCAATTTTTCATTTGTTCTTGTCACAGAGTTTGAAATAGGTGCCCCCTCACCAAATGGAGGTAGATTTTCCATCTGGTAGGTAAATTCATTGATTTAAAGTTCCCACCGGTCGCCTTGTGTCCAGTCGCAAATATGCTAACCTTGCTTTTTCAAAAGCTTATCATATACACTCCTGAACTTGGCTGATAAGAACAAGGGTTAAGCGGAAAGGTTGTGCAGAAAGAATGACTGCGAACCATGGTGCAGGGCCAATGTGGAGTTAAAACAGGCAGCCAGCCTGCAACACAAGACACATACCCAAAGAGAAATCCACACTCAGAGGACATCCACACATTTCTTTTGCTGATGCCAAAATAAAGCTTTTATTAGCCAAAATCGAAATGTAGGTGCAGACAAAGCTGCCAGTCACAACTGCCTCGGCACTTCAAGTTTACACTCTTTGTTAAAGAGGGCGTCCTCTGTGAGTGCAGATTTCTCTTTGGGTAAGTGGGACGGTTGCAGGACCCAGTGGAATCCTGTTCAGGGTCAGCGGTGCTTGTAGGATCCGGCGGACGTCTAGCTTGTGCTTGTCCAGAGATTGGCGCCTAGGTGCGATCCTAGGAACTGTAGTCTGGGCAGAGCAGTAGGAGTAGGCATTGTGTGTATGCATGGTTGACCAAAGTGCTGTGCTGTAGAGTGGGGCAGGGGTTTAGGAGGAGCGGCCACTGTGAGTGATGTTACAGAGCAGGGGTGGGCACAGATATGAGCCTCCTTACTGTGGCAGTGGGGGAGGAGAGGGCAGAGTCTGAAGAGCCGGGCCCGTTCTGTGTACTGTGCAAGCAGCGGAGGGGGTTGCAATGGATAAAACTGATCTTGGTGCTGGCAAGATGGCAGGAAAATGATCAAGTGCAGCGAGATGGGATGGAAGGGAGGATGTAATCTTGACTCCTGCAAAGATGCAGTTACCAGTTTTATGGATTATTTTGCCTCACCAGAAGCATTCTGTGAAACCTACGTGGGCACATAATTCTTTCTATGTGGCGTTTTTTCACGTGTAGTAGGGTCATTTCCCTGTAATGTGCATATATTTGTTTAATATAAAGGAAAGAAATACTTCGCTTCCACCGTGGACTTAGCCATCCTCACCCTCCCTCTCTGACTGATTCAGATATGCTGCATAGTTGTATGATGCTGGCTCACATTTTAAGCAAAGTGCCTGCTGTGACATCATTACCCATCTTCTGTTCTGCAAACCAGAACCCTAAACCATTGCTGTCACAGTGTGATCTGAGAGCACTGACAGCTGTTACAGGTGGGGGTACAGATGGAAATCCAGCATTTCATCTAACAAGGAAGTGTAATACCTGATTCATTATGAGTCCACCTGTGACAGCTGTCAGTGTGCTCGGATCGCACTGTGACAGCAACCGGTGGGGGAAGGGGGTTCGGATTCTGGGTAACGAACAGGAGGGCGAGGGTGCGATACCTCCACAGTGGACGTTTGCAGAGGTCTGTCCTCTGTGTGGTGAACTTGACTGGTGCCTGATGAAAAGCTGCATGGTGGTGGAGGGGTAAATGAAACACAACGGACGCAACTGAAGTATTGTTTCTTGCATTTATTTTATTACAAAATTTAAATGAGAAAAGCAATGGAGTTTTTGGTCACTTTTGTGCTGGGCTAGTGAAAAGTATTTGGGGCCACTGGATCCCACCTCCCCCAGTCATTAGCCGTGCTGGCTAGTGACTGAAAAAGTTTGTTTCAGTCCCTGTTGTCGGACAGAATTACATGTACAGCATATTTGTTTCACCCTCTACTGGACTTGTACATGGCATGTTCGAGGTATAAAAGGAAGCTTCCACGTACAAACAGAAGAGCCTTACGTGCCACAGCAGAGATCTCACATGGCTGTTACCCGACAGTGAAATGATTTATGACCTGCAGAAGATGAATTAAGATAATGAAAGCTTCCTTCATTTCAGTGTGTGCCATTTGTAATGTTGTAGGATTTTGCTGGGGATGGGGGGGGGTCTATATAGAGTTAAGAGTTTATTCTGTGAAGAGTTCTGGTTTGCTACTGTGATACTGTATCAGTGATACAGAAGACAGTTTGCTGAAAGAGGAAACGTGACTGAAGGGAAACTGGACTGAGAAATGAAAATATAAAACTGCCATTTTCTTTTTTTTTTTTTTTTTTCCTTTGTATTTATCCGCCTAACCTGCCTCTTCCCTCCACTCATTCGGACATCCTCAGTAGACCCCCCAACCCTCGGCGTGGTCTGCCCCTAGAGTGCCTCAATCCCACACACACTCCCTTGAAGACCCCCGGTATACCCCCCCCCGGGTAGGGGTGGAGAGGGGATTCCCCGTGCTTACCTCTCCAAACTAGCACTATGTGTGTGCGTGTGGATCTGACACAGCGGAGTCTGCCTTGACGAGTGGTCAGAGAAGTCCTAGGGAGGTGTCGTCACCTAGGAGGGATGAGGTGTTTTTCTGGTTTGTTCCCCCTGATGTCAGCGTGCAGTGAGGGGCTGTGAGCTGAGACGTACCTCCTGCTCCGCCCCTCTGACGATAGTCACCCAATCTCTGCTGTTGCTCCACTAACGCTGCCATCCACCCGGCTCCCCTAGGTGGTAGCATTGCGGGCGGGAGTCTAGTCACCCCTCTATGGAGAAGGAGATCTGCTCACAGCCTATTCTTCTCTGCCCTGGCCGACTTCGCGACCCATGCCCATTCCCCAACCCGGGTCGCTGGCATGGTGCAAGGTGTGGCGTCCAGCGCCTCGACCCTCAGCGCCACCAGGCCAGCAAACTGCCATTTTCTGTTTGGGGGGGGGGTACAGTTGGATGAAGAATTAGACATGCAGTTTACCATTTGACATATCCGAGAAATTAAACATTCAATTACATTTGTAACAAGACATGCAGTTAAAAAATATAAACATATAATCGCATTTATGATATAACATACATATTCCACAGGTATGGTATATATTTAACTGTATTTAATTACAAGTGGCATATCTGAGGAACATAGTACAGAAATGTAATGTAGCCTTGGAGCCAACTCCTTGCAGGAATGGATCATAGTTAAGAGGCAGATCATTTAGCAATTATTGAATGGATGAGGTGCAGTGAGGGGACATCAAGGAGGGCAGAGGGGTAGACAGGGGAAACCAACTGGGGGAAGCAGAGGATAAAGATGGGGGAACATTACCGGAACAAAGTGAGCAAAAAAATCAGTTGTGAGAGGCAAGTTAACACAGGCCTAGTGCAATCTGGGAGCACTTCAGACAGAACAAAAAGTGCAAGTTATTAGCTCAAGTGAACTAATTCCTTTGTTTAAGTGCAGAGGGTGGGTGGGGGTAAGGGATAGGGTAGGGAAGGATGAGTCATACCTGGAACTGGCCCCTTCAGAGTGCGGAGATAGCTGCCAGTGGTGGAATGAGGCGAGGATGTAGACTAAGGGGCAGGAGTAGGCAAGGATAAGTTGTGTATAGATAGTAGAGGAGATGGTAAAGGGGAGGAGGAGGGGTGGGAGAAACTTGCCTGTGACTAGGTCTCTTCAGGATGCTGAGAACCCTGCCAAAGAGCAGTGTCAGGTGAGGACGAGTTGGGTAGAAAGGATGGAGGGGAAATGGGAGGGAAGGAAGAGTCATTTCCCAGTGCTGGGCCCCTCCAGGATGCGAAGAACCCTGCCAGTGGATAGAATTAGGCGAGGACAAGTTGGGCAGAGGGAAATGGGGATAGAAGAGGAAAGGGGGAAAAAAAAGAGGGAGGGAGGGAAGAAACTTACCTGAGAGTAGACATCGCCAGGGTGCTAAGAATCCTGACAGAGGGCAGATTTAGGTGAAGACAAGTTGGGTAGAAAGGAGACAGGAGGAGGGGAGGAGGAGGCTTGCCCAGTGCTAGACCCCTCCGGGATGCTGAGAACCCTGACAGAGGTCAAACCTAAGTAGGGGCACTTTGATATTGGAAGAAGGCTAGGGTAGGGTGGGAGTGAGGGGGTAAGTGGTGAACGGAAAGGAGAACATGCTGAGAAGCAGGCTCGGGGCGGGGGGGGAGGTTTAATGGGGGATGTGAGTCATGGAGAGGAACAGAGGTGTAGGAGGATGGTTAAGGAGGGTTAAAGCAGGAGCAGTTAGATGAGAGAAAGTTATGTAAGGCAGAGGCAAGGGAGCAGGAGAAGTGCTGTATGGAGGGGGGAAGGAGTTCCAGATTTGCAGGGAAATGATGGGTGAAGCCTGACTGACCGTGCCTCCCTATCCCGGCTATCGCATGCTGTTTAGGGAAGTACTACATCCAGCCTGTCCAGCTGCAATGTGCCATTTTTCTTAGGCCAGTGGTGGACCCCGAAAATCAACATTTTGTGCCCAGTTGATGGAATGTAATATTTTGTTTTTATAAGATCTAATTATATGCTTTAGTGCCCACCAAACTAACCAAATTAAAGTACATTGTTCAGGAGCAGAGTCTGACTGGGAAGATGGAACGTCTGCGTGGACACTCTTCTCCACAGGGAGAGAGGTAATGTGCCCCAATCATAGTGGCACATGTTGGTAGTGTGGGGCCATTGCCAGTGTGACTGACTGCACACTGGCAGGCACTATCCCAGAATTCTGACATGGGCATGCTCCAGATTGGAGGAGGAGGAAGCATTGACTGGGAGAACGCTAACTTCACTCCACCGGACCATTCTGGTGCCTCAGATGAAGGGCCCCCCTGTCCCCTCCCACACCACCTGACCCTATAGTATGGTGCTGAACCCTCCCCCGGCCCCAGCATGCCGCCTCTGAAGATAGCAGAGGCCGTGCCCCTCCCCCCAAGCAGGGATATGCCAGTTCCCAGAGTACACGGAGCATCCACGAGGGCTTTGAGGGTGGCAATCAGAAGGTGAGGGTGGGGCCTGAAGGAGACAGTAGGCACCCCCAAAATTTTGCAGTTTAGGCTTTTTTCCTTCATACTCTTGTTTTTATTCTTAGTAAATGTTTTAGTTACTAAAGGCAGATTGGTAACTTGATATGTTCACATACAGCTTGGGAAGGCGATATAACGTAGTGGTTAAGAATACTGAGCTACAAACCAGGAGAATTGGGTTTGAATCCCACAGGCACTACTTGCATACTGTGTGACCGTGAGCAAGTCACTTAACTTTCCTGTGATCCCAGGATGCACCTGGAAACAAGTCTCTGCATAGTGTGCCTTTCTTGACCAAAAATATCCAAGAAGATCTTTTTAATGCTGTGTGTCACAGCAACTGCACCAAACTGTTAAACACAAATCCGGGGGTTGTATTAGTGGTAGGTATCGGTTATGGCTGTCTTGGACAGCTGAATGGCTGACTGACTAATGGTTATTTGCCATGGTCATGAGTAGAAAGCATATTTTCATTACAGGCTGTTATTAACGGTGCTGCGCAGGGCAGCAGATGACCATCTGGAGTTTTAGGATCTCACAGTAATAGCTCTTCATTTATCAGAAGCTGCTTGTTATTCATAGCTTGCAGGGAATTACATTAACCCATTGTTTAGAGGGGACTGTAGTTCTCATCCTTCTGATTCAGGGCCCGTGCATGATCTCTGCATTAAATTAAAGCTGTCCATTAGCTCAGTTCAGCGTGTAAATAGTAATAGGTACATAATCATGAGTTTCTGTACTCTCTGTGCACTAATCTTTAAAAATAATTGTGCCTAAAATGAGCATTTACCATAGCTTGACTTTTAGCATGTAAACTGAGCATTTCTGGTGTTCTCAATGACAAACATCATAGTACACATGCTGCTACAGCTCCAGATTATTATATCCAAAGCTAGACTGTTAGGAGCAGGAAAGCTGTGTTCGGCAGTGTCTCACTGCGTCGTAAACGATTGATGGGTTGCTAAAGTGTACTCTGGGAAGACTATACCAGTTTCCAAGATTGTGTCCAAAGCTGGACAAATAGCAGACAAAGGAATCTGACACATGTGAGCTGTGCCTTGATTTATAGCGGATGAGTTGAATGCAAGGAGAAATGGAAAAATTATGGGACAGAACCATACATAACTGTAGTACCCATTAAGGTCCAATATATCTACTTTGTTGTCTTTCGGTTCTTGAGATCAATGATCGGTTGGCTAACTTGAAATCAGTTAATTGCGTTAACATACTGTTTTGGTAAGCTTTATGTAAGGGATAGGTAATACTGCACAAGTGGTCCTAATGAACCACTCAAATGAAACAGATATTGGTGGGCAGCTCTGGTATTTGAAGGCAACTGAAGCACGGAGCCTAAATACTTTCACCCTAGAAACCCAGTATGGTGGGAGATCAGCAGAGCATGTGGTTTTGCCAGGTAAGTGTTTTATTAAGATATACTGCTAATAGGGATTCTGACAGCTTGTGGGGGAACAAGAGGACTGAGGCACAGCTGTGTACAACCCCTAGGAGTGCCATGTACTCCCTTTCCAGAGATCCGTGTCATACCAGCTATCTGAGGATGTGGGCAGGACAGTCTTGGGCAACTCTAAGAACCTGGGGAAGCCCACTGTGCTGCAGGCTTCTCTGTTTCTAGTTTAGTCTGCCAAAGATGGGAATCTCTTTGCTGCTAAAGGCTACCAAAACTTAGTAGGTGTGCCATAGGCAGCAATTTCATCAGATGCTTTTTTTTTTTTTCCCCATATGATGATTAAGCAATAACGACTGGGAGAAGCTGGTCATTTCTGAAGGATTAACGACTGGTTCGGGGGATGCCGGGTGGCCTGAGGTCATTAATACAGGGAAATGACTGGCTTAGAGTTTGTTATTGTGATTATAAATCTAATCGCAATACCAACTTTCTTTTTTTGCCATTTAGTTTTACCAGAATTCAACTTTTAAACAGAGTGTCATGAGCAGTGCATATGCGCTGGCGTCAGGTTGGCAACTGGATCGGTGCTAAGACATTGTGGCCGATCCAGTAGCCAGTCAGGAGCCTCGCTAGGCTTATGATTAATTAGATGTATAATTATTATCATAGTAACAGTGTTTATCCTCTGAGCTCAGTGATCCTCCGTCCGGTCCCTGTCTGTGACCTTCTAACACCAGTAACCCCTTACCTTGCGTAGAGGACCCCCCTCGTGGTTGACCCCCGTGACTGAGCTGGCAGAGAGTGCAGGGGCTGAGCTGATGCCGTCATCCTCGTAGCTTTCAGCTTTCTCCGGGCAGCAGGAGTGCGCAAATCAATTTTTTTAGTACTTGCCCCACAGCAAGTGGTGGTATTAAAATTATTGCCCACACAATATGTTTACTTGTCCTACCCCCGAAAGATATTCTCACATCTTCCTGCAGGGCGATCAAGGAACAGCACTGGCATTGTCTGTAAAGGCAACCCTGATGTGCCCTCCCATTCAGATAGAGGCTGTAGCCACAGGAGGAGCCAATGGAAGGGTGGAGGGAGGGGGGCAGAATGCAAATAAGTCAGTTTGACATGGCTAATCCAGTAGGGTAAGGCAGTAAATCTGGGTCCGAGAGTGCAGACTCAAGTTTCCAGCACTGGGAGGCCAAAGCAGACAGCATTGTTGCAAAGGCAGGGTGCTTGGTTTGGGGGAGTGGGGGTACCTGACCTGTTTGGTATTTGAACACCACTGATACTGGCCAACCCCGGATTAGCATCTGTGTTGCCAACTAAGACAACTTCTCACTCCCAGTATTGAGGGTATGGTGAGGCCATGGTAATTCCATTAGGATGAGCATTAGGGAACAAAGAAAAAAAAAAAATGGCCATCTGTTCCCCACACTTTCAGGCTGGTTTATAATTTTGCCGCTTGCAGTGCACATCAGCTGTAGTTAACGAGTCCCAGAGGAGCAAAACTCCAATGAAAAGCTAAGAGGGGACACAGACAGCTAGCAAACACTACCAGTTTTCTAGGTCTGACTGCTCTGGATTCATTCTGATATGGTGTGTTGGGGAAGCGTGACACCTTCATTTACAGTGCTACTCTACAGGTACTGACTGGCTTGCAGAAATCTGCCCACACAAACATTTTTCTCTCTGACCCTTTACTTCTACCTCTGATTGTGGGAACAGTATAATCCCCAGCATAGGAAACGTACCATGGACAACCAGCAGAAGCAAGCAAAGATCTGCATGTGCTGTTATCCTCCCCCCACCACTGGTAATATGTTCCCACCAGCTAAGTACACAGGCTGCTGCTTTATGACTTGGAACCAAAACCTCACCTTGTTGCGGTGCACATCGACTGCAGTTAGTGTCCCAGAGGAGAGAAGCTCCAAGTAAAAGCTAAGAGGGGACACAGACAGCTACCAAACACTACCGCCTTAGGCCATCTTCTCACTGCTTTTTGGGGCTGCCTGTACTTTCTCTCCAGTTAGCGCACCATTATCTTCCTGGCCTTCTTTCCTACTTCTGATGGTGGTGGTGGTGGTGGTGGTGGTGGTGGTGGTGGTGGAGGAGGAGGAGGAGGAGGGAGGAGGAGGAGGATCCCACTTTCCTGTGTGCAGGGTCCAAGGCCCCAGCGAGCCCTGAACCGCTGTGTCCTGCCTGGAATTCACTTGCACGCACATTGTCTATTTCTTCACTCCGACTTCATCCGTGCCCTTCTCTGCAGTGGCGCACATTCCCACATTGCCAGATCCTCCTCCTTCCTGTGGCAGATGACAATCCTGTCTCTAAACCAGTCAGCGGACAGCTTACAGTGTGCAGATGAAACTAGAGGGGAAGTGCGCAAAAAAAAAACCAAAAAACACACTGCCTACTATACAAGATGATGGGACGTAGGTGCAATGTCCACAAATGCAGCACAGGGGGAAAAAAGTAAAAAAAAAAAAAAACTTGTCATCTGACTGAAGTTGGCAGATGAAAGGATCTGGCCAATAGAGCAGTTAGGTCAGCCTCGGGCGTCTGGCAATAGGATTTGCATGCTCGTGTACTACTGTGGCCCCCCGGTGGAACATCATTCTCCAGCCTCAGCCAGCGTCCTGATCTTGCTGCTGAAGGCAGGTTGCCCACATTGTTGAATGTTCTGGGCTTTCTGGTGGCCTGTTCCAGATGCTTTGACTGTTACTTCTGAGTCTGAATCTTGGTCAGAATATACATTGTTTTTACTTCCTCTCTCATGCTGATACTGCACCAGAGGTATTCCCTCTGGACTGTTAGAATTTGTTGACTAGGCTCTACCCGTACCATACCGTATGATGTTATTACCTCAAATTTATATACATGAGTAGAATTTCCCGCATTTCCATGTTTAACTTTATTGTCTAGATTGGCCAAACACAATTTCCATGCCATTCTTAAATGGAAAATCATATTAAAATGTAACGGATTTGGAAGCTTCTAGAGAATGCCTTTCCATGCACAGAATGATCTTCACATTTGCTGTAGTTCCTCGCCGTGATTACATGTTTGTTAGCTTTTTTTTTTTTTTTTTTTCAGCTACATGCACTAGACATGAAGATGCCTATTTTCAGGCGTGACCTGAAAGAGAACGATAAAAATATAGCAAAACCAGTAGCCACATGAAAATACAAACTATGGTACTACAGGAGTTTATAGCAAAAAGAAAGAAAACAAGGCACAAAGTAACGTAGCCACTATTGAGGTAATAATACCAAGATGGCCATAGAATACAGTAGGCAGCAAATGTGGTGCCAGCCTCTGTCACAAGAGGTGGGGGATGGCAGTAGTGCATGAAGTGCACGGTGCAGTACAATTTTACTCCACACGCGGCAGTAACAGTAAAATTAAAGAGCCGCTGACGCGCTTTTACAGTTTGGGCAGGTAACTCATGTCAGTTGCCAGCCCCATGAGCTAAATTAGCTAGGTTTTACATTTTTTTAGGCAGTTAAAACAATTACATTTTACTTTACGCTGCCTGATTAATACATTCCACATATGAGTCGCGCGGACGCTGAGTGCTATAGCCGTGACATTGTAGACAGCACTTTGATGTGCAGTAGGGAACCAGGGCTTAAGATGCTTTTATGTAATTAGTAATAGGATTGGGGAGGGGGACTCCCTAAATGTACTACGATTATCTTTGCTGGCAGTTCTACGTATATTGGGCCAATATATAATATATTTTATAGCGCCATATGTTTAGAATTATTGTAGGAATATCGTGGTACATTAAACAACCCCGATTTATTAGTAACTGTATAGAGGGCGTGCAGTATTTTGCGGCCGCTCGCCTTGTACACGGGACGCATGAGCAAGGCAGAGGAAGGTAAAATTAAGTTGCTTTGACTGCCTAAAAAATTTTAAAACTTGCTAATTTAGCTCATCAGGCAGGCAGCTCCCTGGACACGAGTTGTCTGCCTGGTCCGTATCAGCTGCCCTTTATGTTTAAAATTTATTGAGGTTTTTCAATACATAATACAGCTTAACACCAAGACATATCATAAGCAAATCTCCCAGCCTGGCTGGAACAGAAATATCCAACCTGCTCCTTGGATTACAGACTAAGCAATGAGAATGAAATTGAGATTATTTCACAGTGATACCAAGAAATCTGTGATACACCACATAATTCCCCTCAGTGCTGCTTGTGCACGCTACGATGATGTGAAAGATTGACTTGTCAGCTGTTCAGCCACTGCAAAGCAGCAACCTCCCAAAATTGCCAGAATCCACAATGTAGATAAGTAAATAGCTATCAATAATGTGCACTAATTTAGGCAGAATCAACAAGCAAGTTGCATAGCAACAATAATATAAACTAGGAAACCAAGAAAGGTGCAGATATCTGGTTGGTGTACCGCCCAACAGAATCCAGCCATGAAGCGAGTGCGTCTGGCACATCTGGCTTGGAGTAAAGAGGAACCCTTTCCTAAGATGACTTTTGATCTGTGCCCCGATAGAACAACCTAATGCTAGCGGGTCCTATAGTTTTGATCCCCAGCCATGCAGGGCAAATGAACAGCCCTCCACAGAGCATCGCTGATGATGTTTTCCCACAGCCAGATATGAAAATCACTGCTATCCAGCAAGTTTGTACATATTGTTGTCCCACTCACTGTATAAGGGGATCCTGTCATTCTCCAGCGCTGTAGCAACAGTCTCTTGGCCTCTGTGATAGCAGCCATAACCCATGCCTGCAGGGATTTATGCTGTACAGGAAGTCTCATCGTATTCCCCAGGACAGTCACCGAGGTATCCTGTGCAATGGGTTGTCCCAAAATCTGCTTCATTGAGGAGGGAATTTGGCACCACCAATCCTTAATTTTGGGAGACTCCCACAGGATGTGGCGCAGAGTAACCTCAGATTTGCTGCAGCACCAGCTTTCAAAGGACTGAGACAGTGTTGCATTATACAAGAGCACTGGCATCGCATGCAATACCATAAATGCAGTGTCTGGAGCTGCATCAGTCATCCTCCAGTATCTTGGCACACGCTGCATGCATTCGAGCAAGAGCACTCCCACTCTGCATCTGTGAGGGTGAACTTCAAAAGCCTCTCCCACCCAGTCTTTAGCTGAGTGGTTGAGGGAGTGCATTCCTCTAACAAAGCCCTATTCCTAATGCATCATCCCATCTCCCCTGAGCCGGTAGCTGATGCTGAGTGCTCACAAGAATAGTCAAGAGATGGCGGGGCTGTGAATACCTCCAGTGAAGTGAGGTAGGTAAGGATGCCTCTTACTGAAGGTCAGAGAAGGCCTTAACATAACCCCAGTGGTGGGAGAAAATAAATCTCCAGTCTGTATTAAACCACCTTTTTCCTTCCCAAGTGAATGGGACGCCTCCCACCTGCAGGCGTAATGGCCATAAAGAAAAGGGGACAGCCCACGTTAGTCCCCGTATTTTCTTGAGCTCATGCCATACCTGTGAAGTGTATATCTGGGTAGTGGTTTGGTGCACTTTTTTCTCTGGTTCCCACGGGATGAGCTCGGGAGATGGGGTGGTAGCTGGAGCACTAGAAGGGATCTTTCCCTTACTTAATCAGCACAATGATAGTGGATTTGTTCATAGTGTCTGGTAATGCTCCCTCATTCCAAGCATCCTGCAGTGTGGTGTCTAGCAGAGGGCTGACCAGGTCCCCAGTTGCCTTATACACCTCCACAGGAAAGCCATCGTGCTCTGGTGCTTTCCCTTTCTGCATCTGGGCTGTGGAATCCAGGACCTTCTACAAGCTGATAGGGCCTTCCAGCCATCTGCTATGCTTTTCTAACAGAGGGAAGATGATGGTTGCTAGGAAATTCTGAATGTCTTTAAGAAGCCCCTCCTGAGACTGAAGCTTGGAAGAGTAAAGATCCTAGTAGTAGTCCAAAAAGCTGAATTGATTCCAGCCGGGTCCAGTATGACCTCTGCATTCCATTTAATTCCTGGGATTTTGCTATCAGGCATCATCTGCTTTAAGTGATAGGCGAGGAGACATTCTGCCACCCCCTTCCCCAATAGGCCTGCTTGGTGAGATACAGGCTGAACCCAGCCTGTTGCGTAGTGAGGGAGTTAATCTGATATCTCACCAATCTCGGAATGTAGCAGCGAAGGAGTGACATATCCTGTCTTGTCGCTTTTCTGGTGCTGCTAGGCACTTCTCTAGGGATTCCAGTTTCTTACCCCGTTCTTTCTTCCGAGCCAAGGCATAAGCTGTTATCCTACCTCTAAGGTGGGCCTTGAGGCCTTACCACACCCATTCAGTGGATACCTCTCCCGTATTGTTACTGAGCAGGAGTCTTGGACCGTCTGCTGAAGCCAACATTACAGTGCCAGCACTTTTTCTGTGTCTAGCCCTTTCTGCTGAAAAGTGAGTCTAAGAGGAGAGTGGTTGGATATAAGAATCTACTCAATAGTATCATTCAGGGTTCCTTTAACAATACCAGAGGATGCTAAAATTAAGTTCATTCTACTGTATGTGCCATGGGTTTGAGAATAAAATGTATAATCCCTGCCAGAGGGATGTCTCATCCTCCATACATCCTGTATACTTGGATCCGCCATCACTCTACATAGTGCTTTAGACCCAAGGGTGTCCAGCTGGGTGCTGTCTGGCCACAGAGATTGTCTGGCACCTTAAAGAACTTCTTCCCCCATATATGAAATAGCCTGGGAGAGTTGATGAAAACAGACTGCATTGTCTTTGTTGGGGCCATAAGTGGATCCTAGAAGCAGCGGGGCACTGTCCAATATTCCTTTAACCAGTATACACCTACCTTGCTTATCCTTGTGAACCTGATATGGGATCTTTACCCCCTTGCTGCAGAGGATTAGCACCCCCCCTTGCCCAAATATGAGGCTTTGAAAACTTGCCCCCCCCCCCCCAACTTCTCGGCCTCTGATTTAAGCAATGCGTCTCCTGGAGACAGATTATCTGACCCCCTAGCTTTGTGAGATGGGACAATACGCACTTGCCTTTAATGGGGCTATTAAACCCTCAAACATTCCAGGAGATAACCTTGTATGTGCATTCAAGTCGCCCCAGTCTTCATGCCAAATGTCCCCTCAAAAATCAGACATAAAAAAAAAAAAACAGCCAGGGCTAACATTAACAAACCAGAAAGTCATGGAACAATGAGAACTTGAACTCCACATTGGCAGTGTAGCAGTACTCAATCTGTGCAAAATAATAGAACACATATGGTGTATGTGAAAATGTGAAATGATGGCCAGGAGGGGCACCAGGCTGGTGAGATAGGCTAAGGCAAGAAATGAGCAGAACTTGGCCAGGAAAATCAGGAGTGGGGAACAAGGGGTTCTTTAGATATACTGTATTTGGGGGGATGAGCACAGGATGCGGGGGCAGGCCAAGGTACTGATGAGTACTTTGCCTCAGTTTTACCAGGGAGGATGGGGGGCTGAGGAGGGCAGGACCCTTACAGATGAGGGCCCTGACTGGTCTAGGGATCAGGAGTCGGGGGGGGGGGGGTGGTAGGCAGATCAGGGGACCTCCGGGGAGGATGTGGAGGGGGAAATCCCAGTAGAGAAAGTGAGGGAAACCCTCAGATCCCTTAGGATGGAGAAAGCACCAGAGCCGGATGAAATGCATCCCAGGGTGCTGAGGGAACTGGCGGGTGTCCTGGCGGCCCCCCGGTGGAGCTTTTCAGTATCTCTCTGAAGGTGGGGTGGGTACCCCCAAGACTGTAGGGGGCCCATATCATGCCTATCCACAAGCGAGGATTATGAGAGGAGGCAGGGAACTATAGGCCAAGTTAGCCTGATGTCGGTGGTAGGCAGGGTGATGGAGGGTATTATCAAGGAAAGGCTGGGGGGGGCACTGGAGAAAGTGGGGTACCAGGATGATAGACAGCATGGCTTTGTCCCAGGAAGATCATGTCAAACAAACCTTGTGGAGTTCTACGAGTGGGTGATGGGTGCCCTGGACCAGGGTAGGCTGGTGGACGTCCTCTTTCTTGACTTCAGCAAGGCATTTGATTTGGTACCTCAAGGTGGCCTGCTGGCTGAAATGGGAGTGGGAAAGCAGATAATCAGATGGATGGGAAATTGGCTCTCTGAGTGTACTCAGAGGGTGGTGGTTGGGGGGGGGGGGCTGATCTCCTTTCCAAGGAGGGTCATTAGTGGGGTCCCCCAGGGATTGGTCCTAGGACCCCCTCCTGTTTAACGCCTATGTTTCTGATATAAGGAAGGATATCAGGAGTGAAATTGGTCTTTTTGTGGATGACTCGAAGCTGGGGATGGTGGTGGATAGGGAGGAGGGGAGGGTGGCACTACAGGAGGACCTGGATACTCTGGAGAGGTGGTTGAGAATGTGGAAACTGAAGTTCAATGCAGGGTTCTGCACCTGGGGGCCAGAAACCCGGACCAAGCGTATACCCTGGGGAGAGAAACGCTACTAGTCTCGATGGGCGAGAGGGACCTGGGGGTGGTGGTGGATGTCAAAGTGAACAACTCTGAGACTTGTAGGAGGGCATCTGCCAAAACAGATAGGATGCCGGGATGCATCGCTAGGAGGGAAGTAATCCTCCCTCTGTATAACTGTTTGGTTAGGCTGCACCTTGAGTACTGTGTGCAGTTTTGGAGACCACACTTAAAAAGGGACACTGCAGTCCTGGAGAGGATCAGAGGAGGGCAACCAAAATGATCTGGGGCTTGGGGGAGAGACCTATGGGGAAAGGCTCAAGGAGCTCAGCATGTACTCTGGAGGAGAGGAGGGACAAGGGGACATGATAGAAGTCTTCAAGTACATGAAGGGGATAAATAGGAAGTCTCATTTGGGTGTTCCAAAGAAAGGGGGGGCAACTTGAGGGCACGACTGGAAGCTAGATCGGGGGAGACTCTGGGGATGACTCGGAGGTGCTACTTCACTGAGAGGGTGGCAGAACCATGGAATGCGCTGCCCAGGGGACTGGTGGAGGCAGAGACTATGGATGAGTTCGAGAGGGGCTGGGACAGGTGTAGGGGGAGGGTGATCCAAAGGGGTGGGGGAGGACAGCAAAGTCAGCACCCAGTAGGGGGTCTGACTAACAAGCAGACACAAAAGACCATTAGGTCTACTCTGTTGGCATTTTAGTATGTTAGTATAGTGGCAGTGCGAGAGGCCACTGAGGCTCGCACTAAGGATGGGCATTACAACAACATCCATGGGCACCCCCGAGCTTAGTACTATCTAGGGAGCAAGTAAGCTGAATCTGAAATGCTGACACCAGTCTACAAGGCTAGGTAAACATCCCTGTATCCCAAGGCAGTCAGCCCCTAAGCAAAAATCATAAAATCAGAATAATGTGAAGATAATGGCAAGTTAACAATGAGGAAGAACCCCTGAGAACAGCACGGAAGTAGGGAGGACTTTATGCACTTGGAGGAGGAGGACAGGAAGCCCACTAGCCATGAGAGCAGTACAAAAATAATCTCTTCTATAAACAGGTGAATGGGCTATATGGACAATGAGGGGAGATTAGGCCTCCTTCAACCTGTTTGATGCTGAAGCGGTGTGCTGCAAGGTAGCATGAAAAGCTTAATTGCTAAGGGTGACTGAGTAGTGTCATAACGTTGTACTACAAGGGTGTCGCCTAAAAAGTCCCGAGCAGTGCAAGAGATAGTGGTCTCTCCCTGTCTGCATTCCTCCCTCACAGCAGCCCCCTTCTCACGTGCCAGGCTGTAGAGACTAACTGAAGCAAACTCTTGCTTCATGTTCAACTGATAGGGTACAGGCGCTTCCAGCTGCGATACCCATTCATGGCCGAAGCAGTGTTAGGAAGTACCTCTGTTCCAGTGACATTCATCTATTAAGAAAATATCAGAAGCACAGCCTTGGCCCAGAGGTGTACAGGGGACAATCACCCAGAAACAGGCCAAGCAGCAAGAGGGTGGCTTACAACTATGACAACCGCCACAGTGGATCAGTCACTGGCATGATTAGTCTCCCATCCTTCCCACGCTGTTCCCGCTCGCCTCCAAACTCCAGCCGCTTGCAGGACCCCGATAGATGGAAGCAGCAACCTTCCCCCTTCCCACCGTATACTTCTGCCTCCCAGTCCTCCACCGCCCCTAGGGTCTCAGTGCCAGAAAAGAAATGCCCTCCGTTGGAACATGTTGCCTTAAAGGGACACTGTCAGCTTTGCTGGTCAATTTTATGATGTATGGCTGCAGTGTGCCTCCTGGCACACACCTACAACTGATTGTCCCTAGTATGCCCTTATGCATGTAAAACTTAAAGAACTGTCTTACTTTTGCTTATTTTTCAATTAGAAGTTGGTTGCTCGACCAGACTTAATGCTTCCGGTGTGCTGATGAGTTTATCTCGATGAGACCATATGGCTGCTACAAGCGTGATCCTGAAGTGTGACATTTGGAGAAGCGAGGTAGAAAAATAGATTAATCCAGTAGCCCTGCCTTTAGTGAACACTTGCTGGTTCATACCGCTAAAAAACGAGCACTGAGAAGGGAGCAAATAACTTTTAAAAACCGGGACCGAAATCCCGCGCATGTGCTACAGCGGCATACTCCTGCACATGCGCAGGATCTTTACTCATGCCGCACTTGCGCATGTGCAGGATTTCGGTCCCGGTTTTTAAGCGGTGCTAGTTTTTTGGCGGTATGAACCAGCAAGTGTTCACTAAAGGCAGATCTACTGGATTAATCTATTTTTCCACCTCGCATCTCCAGATGTCACACTTCGGGATCGCACTTGTAGCAGCTGTGCGGTCTCATTGAGATAATGCTTCCGGTGTGCAGGTGAGTTTACAGCTGTCCGAGCGACCACCTTCTAATGTAAAAATAAGCAAAAGTAAGACAATTCTTTAAGTTTCGCATGCATAAGGGCACAGTAGAGACAGGTGTGTGTGTGTGTGTGTGTGTGTGTGCCAGGAGGCACACTGCAACGATAGATAAAAAATTGACCAGCAAAGCTGACAGTGCCCCTTTAATAGCTGCAGCCCAATGAAATACTGCAAATCTATCAGTCCCCGCTATAAAGAAATAAGATCACCTCTGAGACTGAATTTACAGTCCGATACGGTGGCATGCAGCAGACTGTGCTGAAATTAACTTCAACAGTGACAATTTGTGTTCTGTAGATTGGGGTAAATCCCTTCAGTCCTCTGCAGCCCCCAGATCCATTGCAGTTTGGCCTGCTGCATTGTGGAGTGCCACAAGCATTGGCCTCCTGACATGTTGGCAGTAGGTTCCTGCTTTGTTGAAGAATTGCGCTGTGGTTTGGGGTCGCCAGGTCATATTAGAGCCATCATAGGCAGGCTGACTGGTGTTGTCCAGAATAAACTGGCGAGCCTCCTTTGGGCAAGTGAAAGGACTCCGTCTTGTTTCCTGTGGTGAGCCGGAGAATAGCAGGTGGGCATAAGGAACACTTCAGCCCTCTGCCCCTCACTAGGTCCCTGACTGTCAAAGGACTTGCATTTGTTGATGAGCCGCTTTGGGAAGTCTGGCTGGAGGGAGAGCTTAGTACGTTACCATTGGAGATCCTTAATCGCCTGACCTTTGGCCAGATCCGCTCCTGGTGTTGGTAATGGTGGAATCTGGAGATAATGGGCCTAAGGCTTTCTGGGTATCTGGTAGCAGGCCTAAGGGAACATGATGTGCTCTCAGTTTTAGCTGGGCTATCCCAATAACTAAGGAGCTGAGGCAGAAGGCATTGGAGAAAGTCGGTCATGTCTGTGCCTTCTGCTCCTGTGGGGAGCCCAAATGACCACACATTGTTTCTACAGTTGGGGGTCTCCCAGTCATCCAGTCTAACCCACGGAAGTCTAACTTTTTTCTCCAGAAGGGTGAGCTGTTTCTCAGCCAGACAAGCCCAGTCCTTGAGCTGGCTTATTCACGATTCTGTTTTCTTCCACTCGGGCTTCTACATAGAAACATAGAATTTGACAGCAGATAAGGACCACTTGGCCCACCTAGTCTGCCAATTTCCCTACCTAATGGATAAGCTGCAGATCCTAGTTAACCAGCAGCCTACTTCTTTCTACCCCCACCCCCTAGAATTGCCTTATGGCTGTCCCATGCATGCTTGAATTCATTCACTGTTTTTGACTCCACGACCTCCTCCGGAAGGCCGTTCCATGCATCCACAACCCTCTCTGTGAAAAAATACTTCCTTACATTACCTGTGAGCCACCCCCAACTTCAAATTGTGCCTCCTTGTTCTTGCACACCTCTTTTTATTTTTTTTGAAAGATGCTACCCTCTTGGACTTTGTTGACTCCCTTGAGGTACTTGAACGTTTCTGTCATGTCCACCCTCTCCCTCCTTTCCTCGAGGCTATACATATTAAGCTCCTTTAGTCTCTCTTCATATGTCTTCCGTGCAGACCCTGCACCATTTTAGTGCCCTCCTCTGGACAGCTTCCATCTTGTCTATGTCCTTGTGGAGATTGGGTCTCCAGAACTGCACACAGTACTCCAGATGGGGTCTCACCAGTTGTCTGTACAGAGGGATAACAACTTCCTGTTTTCTACTGGTGATGCCTCTCCCTATGCAACCCAGTATCCCCTCAGCCCTCCTTACTGTCCTTTCACATTGCTTGCCCACCTTTAAGTCGTCTGATATGACTACCCCCAGGTCCCTTTCCATTTTTGTTGTTGTTAGTATCTCACCCCCCCATTGTGTACTGTTTCCCTGGGTTTTTGTTTCCCAGGTGCATTACCTTGCACTTCTTAGCATTAAATCTAAGCTGCCATACATTTGACCATTCCTCTATCCTTGCCAAGTCCCTTCTCTTCCTTTGCACCCCACCTTGTGCATCAACTCTGTTGCAGATCTTTGTATCATCTGCAAAGACATACTTTTCCTTCAGTCCCTCTGCAATGTAAACACAAAGACATTGAAGAGGACCGAATCTAATACTGAACCCTGCGGCACCCCACTAGTAACCCCCCTTTCTTCAGAGTGGACTCCATTTACTATTACCCTCTGTGTCCTATTCTCCAGCCAATTCTTTACCCAGGCTATCATCTTGGGATCCACTTCCAGGCTGGCTAACTTGTATATTAATCTTTTGTGTGGAACTGAGTCAAATGCCTTCCTAAAGTCTAGGTAGGCCATGTCCACAGCCCCTCCCTGATCTACTACTTTGGTCACCCAGTCAAAGAAATCTGTTAGATTCGTCTGGCATGACCTTCCTGCTGTGAATCCATGCTGCCTTGGGTCCTGTGCCCCTCTGGCCTCTAGGTACTCGACAGTTCTTTCCTTCAGAAGTGATTCCATCATTTTCCCTATCACTGAGGTTAAACTAACTGGTCTGTAGTTTCCCGCTTCTGCCCTGCTCCCACTTTTGTGAAGGGGAATCACATCGGCCCTCCTCCACTCGTCAGGTACCACCCCATCCTCCCATGATTTGTTAAAGAGGGTAGTCAGTGGTGTCACTAGTTCTACCCTTAGTTCTTTCAGAATCCTTTCTTCTGTAAATGGTCTGGTATCAACTTCTGTATCCAGAGTGTTGCTATTGTTTGTTTTTAGGTACCTCCCCCTCTTCATTTGTAAATACTGAGCAAAAATATTTGTTTACTAGCTCTGCCTTTTCACAGTCACCCTCTGCCCAACCCCTCCCCTTTATTAAGCCTCATTATCCCTCCCTTAGTCTTCCTTCGCTCCCTGATGTACCTATAAAGGTTTATCCCCTTCTTAACTGAGTTGGCTGTCTTGTCCTCGGTTGGGCCTTTGCTGTTCTGACTGCCTTCCCAGCTTCCTTTGCTTTAACTGATACAATTCTCTGTCCTGCTCCTTCTGTGATTCCTTGTACTTTCTGAATGCTTTCTTTTCTCTTGAACCTTCCTGCCACCTCCTTGGAGAACCATAGTGGTTTCTTACATTGTTTTGTTTGTTTATTTGCTTCACAAAAAGCTTGTTACCTCTGTGATGGCAGTTTTATTATTCCCATTGTTCTTCCACCCTCCTTCCTGCCCGTTTGCTAGTGTATTCATGAAGCACGCACCCATTTTGGCAAAGTCAGCCTCCTGTAGTCCAGTACTTTTGCCTTTGTAGAAACTGACTCTGTTGCTGTGTTTATTGTGAACCATACTGTTCGATGGTCGCTAGTTCCCAGATGGCTACCACTTCTACATCTGTGATCCTCTCCATCTCCATTTGAGAGGACCAGGTCTAAGATTGCTCCCTCTCAGTGGGTTCCAATACTAGTTGTCTAAGGCATGCCCCTGTGAGGGCATCTAGAATAACCCCACTCTTGAGTGGCTGCTGCAACTGCACTCCAGTTAACATCTGGCATATTCAGATCACCCATCAACAATATCTCCCTTTATCTGCCATTCTAAGTATACTTTCTATCATTTCCTTGTCCATTTCCTCCCGAAGCGAGGGTCTATATCTAACCCTGTGCGGATTTTGGTGCCATTGCCTGCCTCACAATTGACCCACAGTGCTTCTTCTCCTCCGTTTACCCTTTTTGTTCTGTTGCTTTGATTCCTTCTCTTATGTAGAGAGCTGCTCCTCCTCCTTTTTACCCTCCCTGTCCCTCCTGTAGATAGTGTATCCTGGTATGTTTACGTCCCAATCATGGTTATGTGTGTACCATGTTTCTGTGACTGCCGCGATATCCAGATGTTCCTCCTCCATCAAGGCCACTAATTCAGGAAGCTTGTTACCCAGACTACGGGCATTGGTACTCATTGCTCTCCATTTTTTGATGGCTTTACCTTCTGTAGCAGCACCCCACACTGACCTTTCTACCTTGGTCTTTTTCTCATTTAGTACCCTGTTTTGTAGGGAGGCTGGGATTTTCCTGCTGCTTATCAGTGCCTCCCCCCTTGACTAGTTTAAAGCTTGCCCATGAAGCATTTAAACCGATTTCCCAAAGACTTGTTCCCTTCCTGGACAGATGCAGACCATCCTGCCAGTATAGGCTGGTGTCCTTCCAGGTGGAACCCCAGTCCCCAATTAAGACAAACCCCTGTGCTCACACCATTTTTTCAACCATTAGTTAAACTGCATGGTGCAAAGTACCCTCGCCTCACCCATGCCACTGACAGGCAGCACTTCTGAGAAGGATACTGTGTGTGCTACTTGTCTTAAGCCCTCCCAACTCTACAAAGTCCTTCTGCACTACTCTAATCTCATGATGAGCCAAGTCATTTGTCCCTAGGTGGACAATGGCGTCCAGCTCATCTCCCGTGCAACTGTTCTCGTGATCCTAAGGATGCACTTCCTGTCCTTCAAGCCATGGCACCAGGCAGGCTACTTCAGTTTCCTGCTCCCCAGTTCTATCCCCCTAATAATTGAGTCCCCCACCAGGAGCTGCTTCCTTTCCCTGTGGTGCCCTCTGCCTCCATCCTGAGGGCCTCCCTTGTGACAGTTGTCTGCACCCTCCTTGGTCTCCTCTGTGGGTGCATCCATAGGGGAACTATGCTCCCCCAGAATGGTGTATGGATTGTGGAGTGGAACAACTGACTGGGTGTGCCTCTGTTCCACCGCCCTTACCCTCCCTGAGCCCACTGTGGTCCAACTGCTGTGCTTTTTCACAGCCTCTGAGGTAGTGGTGGTGGCTCTGGTGCTCTCTGGATTGGGGAGGTTCCCTTGCTACTGTCCAGTGCGGCCTGAAGACTGGCAACTTCCTCCCTCAGGGCAGATAGTTGTCTGCAAACAGGGCAGCATCTCAGCCTCCAGAAAGACTCCCGGAAGACTGCTGCCCCACAGCCATTACATTATACTACTCCCCACATAACTGTCTACCTTGTTTAGTTTTTTTTTTTTTGTGTGTGTGTGATTGGTGTGTTATATAGAAATATATGTATGTATATGCTTATATTGCCAAATAGTGCATCTATGGAGGTTTTCACTGCTGCCAGAGTCATCGTGACTTTAGAAAGTTTAGCCTGGATGACCCCATAATGGTCTTTATTTCTGGCGCCCTCATGATAAGCCCAGATTCCAGTTCTCTCTCTCTCATTAGGCGGCGTGTCAGCTTACTGATGGCAGCTGTGACCAGGCTGCCCAGAGAAGCAGATAATTTATGCTTTTAGCTGAAAGCTCTGTGGTTCTTAATTCTCCATATCGGAGAGGGCTTGACACCAAAGACTTGCAAAGAGGTCAGATTTGTTGGGGTTTGAGCATGGTTGCCAAGATTAGTCCAATTTAGGCAGAGCCTCAGCAGCCAGGCAGCATTTAGTTTGGCTGTATCACGTGTCAGCCCTCCCCTCCCCAGCCGTCAGCTGCCCTGAAGTGTGCAGGAGCAGGGATTCATTAAGGCTCCTGTGAACATGTAGGTAATTGGAGAAGGTAAGAAATCAGACATGGAACTATGGGATCAAATTAAAGGGCAGGGAAGGTACTGCTTAGGGATGTCACGATTCAGTGTTTGACGGTGTGAAAACCTTAACACAAAATACCGTGGTTGTCTGGATAGCCATAACACACAATACCATAATGGTTATCTTTAATGCCATGGCATTATGGACATAGTTATGTTCGTACAAAAAGTCTCTAATCTCTTGCATCAGGGACAGTTGACACAGAAGGGCCTATTCCAAAAAATAACCTTCCCAAATCAGTTGGAAGGCCTGAAAACCGCAGTATACTGTGAACCATGCTTTTGTGGCACCGACCCTGTGGAATTCTCTACCTACCTCGTCGGATTAGAGTGCCCATCCGCTGAGGCCTTTAAATCTGCCTTAAAGACCCATCTCTTCTGCTTTGCTTTTTCTGAGGTTTAATTCCTGCTGTTTTATTGACTGATTTTGACTGATTGAAGATTCAGGAGAGAAAGGAGGAGGTGCTACTTCACTGAGAGGGTGGTGGAGCCATGGAATGCGTGGCCCGGGGGGGCTGGTGGAGGCAGAGACGGTGGAGGGGTGTAAGAGGGGGGTGGGACAGGTACAGGGGAAGGGTTCTGGAAGCAAAATCCAGTGCAGCGAGAATATCCGGAACTGGGAAGGGAGAAGCCAGAGAAGGCGAGGGGGGCAGCAGGGTCGGCTCCCAGGGTTGGGGCTGACCTAACGAGTAGACACGAAAGACCGATAGGCCTATTCTGCTGGCATTTTAGTATGTTAGTATTTTAAGTATGTTTTATGGTAATTGTTTTTGTTTTGTTTATGTACAACACCATGATCTTTTGGAATGGCATTTTAGAAATAAAATTTGCTTTGCTTGCTCATCACAGTATCAATACAGTAACTTCCGATACTGTGGCATACCATGAAATTGTGATACTTTGCTATCCCAGTGCTGGTAATGGGTGACTTTACCATGCCAGATGTAGTCTGGAGGATCCCAGTAATAGCATGTTTCAGGAATCAGCTGCTGGTAGAGGTGTTCCAGGAGGAATTCCTGACCCAAAGGGTTGAGGAGTCTGCAAGGGAGGGGGTCATTCTTAGTCGTTATGAACAGATAAAATAGAAGATGGTGCAGGATCCACTGGGAACCAGTGACCATCACCGCATCAGTTCCACAGGTGTGGTTCTATGGAGTGGGTTTTCTTGAACATCTACCGTCACCGATAAATCAACCTTTTTTAGAGTATTTTGAAGAACTATCATGACCCTAGATTTTCAGTATAAGAGCTGTTAGGGGTGGGGCCAAAAAAATCAACTTAAGATGCAAGTTATAGAACCGGCCCAATGGTGCTGAGGGTTGAGGCGCTGGATGCTGCACCTCGCGCCACGCTGGCGACCCGGGTTCGGGAACGAGCCTGGGTTGTCAGGGGTCAGCAGGGAGGGGATAGGATTGAGCGTCCCTAGGACTGCTCTCCTTCCCTGGGGAGGAGGGGGTTCCATCTGCCGCTGTACTGGTGACCTCTAGCGGAGGCTGGAGGCACTACAGTGCACGGCCGCACTAAGCTGGGGATTGGAGCTGCGGCGGATGTCATTCGGGGAGGGGTGCACAGGAGCGTGCACCAGCCGAGCTGGACGTCATTGCACGTCCGAGCTCCAGGGGCTCGCAAGAACAGGGGAAAACAACGGCGCCATGGATAGGTGACAGCACCAGTCCCCCCATGCGCATCGCTGGGCCAACCCTGACTGACCTTCCAGGTCCTCCACGGCCGATCCTACCCTGCAGCCAGAGTTTGTCTGTAAGTGCGCCCAAGAGAAGTAGGGCAACCCACCCTGGGAGGGTTAGACCAGGGGTACCAGCTGCGGGGAGGAGGGGGAGATAGGAGGTGCAGCTCGGGGGGGGGGAAGGGCCTCTGGCGGGTAGGACACAGACATGGATGCCTGAGAGAGTTCCATGGAGCCGCGACCGGAGGTAAATAAAGTTGAGGGAAAAAAAAAAAGATGCAAGTTAAGGGGGAAGGTAAAAGTTCTGCTAAGTTGCCCCTTTTATCTGTCCTAAATATGTTGAACAATCTGAACTGCACCATTGCCAGAAAATACATGCATACTGTATCTGTTTACCCCTCACCAGAATCCCAGCAAAAGTCTGGTAACAGCATGGTGGAATAAAAGTAAAATAGTTGCATAGATTCTGATGGCAGATAATGATAAATTCAGCAGTCCAGTCTGCCTAACTTCATGTCTGACCTTACGTCAGAATGGAGTTACTGGACCTCTTGCCCTTCTGGTGCCACCCCTAGCCATCCACCCCACTCTCCCTTCATCTTACCATCCCCATGTGCCCATCCCATTCATGTTGGAAACTGGGTACTGAATTGGCTTTTAACACCGACTTTAATAAACAGTTCCGGGTGTCAACTACCCAGTCTGTAAACAAACTTATTACCATTCTTTTTGAATCTCTCCCTTTCCCCCAGCCTTCATCCATGGCCCCTGGTTACTGGGTTTTCATTCCTCGTGAATAGATCCCTACAGTCTAACCTGTTGATACTGTGCGAGAACTTTAAGGTTTCAGTCTTGTCTCCCTTTTGACGGGAGAGGAAGTGTGTGTGTGTGTGTGTGTGTATATATACATGTTCAGGAGGTTCTCCAGCCTCACCTCCTGCATTCTCCCCTGCTTCCCCGGTATCAAAAGCCCTCTTCTGAACCTTCTTCAGACGGCCACTGTCCTTCCTGAGGTGGGGGCTCCAGAACTGAGCACAGTATGCCAGGTGTGTGTGTGCATCATGGACCTGTAGAGAGGCAGTGTCGCCTGCTGGTGAACTCCCTACCTGATTGGTAATAAATATGGTTCGGTATTTGTCCTTTTGCGTTTTATATATTTTTTTTCGGGGGGGTGGGGAGTTGAAACACAGCCAAACTCACCATTTTCTCTAAGTTGGGAGGGTTAAATTTAGTGTTGGCAGTTGGCAAAATGCCAAACGAAGATAACATTGTGCTAGTTGCCTTTTATCCATAGTGGCAGGTGGTTGCCACTTGAAATTAAGCAGGCTCCCAGATTGTACGTCTACAGTGAGACTGTTGATGGGAGACTCTCCTAAAGTGAAAGTTGCCAACAGTCACACTCTGAAGTACCCAATTCACTTCAAAGTGTGACTATCGGTCACTGAAGTTTTACATCAGCAGGTCTTTCAGTTGTGTGAACGGCAGTGTGGTAGCGTGGGTATGTGGAATTTTCTGTTTTGCCTCTGAAGGGTCCTGTAGGTGCTTGAGTGCAGAGCAGCAATTTGTTGGAAGGTCAGAGCAGGCAGCAAAGGGGTTAGAGCTCTCATTGCAGGAGCTGGCCCATATGCAGAGAGTACAGCGACTAGGGAAGTGAGAGAGAAAAGGGCACAGAGACTGGAAATATGAGGAAGAAAAGGGCAGAAAAAGGAGCATGCTGAAGACGAAAGGGAAACTCCAGCAAGCCTACAAAGTGCATCAGCTGCTGCTTAAACACCCGATTTATGGCTTTTAGCATTAAAGCAATGTTTTACTTACCTGCTGGGCTGTGAGGTTTACTTCATAAAATCCGTGCGTTCATAATATCTTCAGAGTCGCCCGCAGCCATCTCGTGCAGCTGGGTGGCTTCTGCTGCGTGGGTTATACTAAATGAGGGCTACCAACTCTGCCATTAGTTGGTAGCCCTCATTAGCATAACCCACACGGCAGAAGCTGCCTGGCTGCATGAGATGGCCACAGGCGACTCTGGGGAGATTATGGGTGGCGTGGATTTTATGAAGTAAACCTCATAGCCCAGGAGGTAAATAAAGCATTGCTTCAATGCTAAAAGCCGTAATTGGGCATTTGTGCAGCAGGTGCTACACTTTGTAGGCTTGCAGGAGTTCCCTTTAAAGAAAATTTGTTTTATTTGCTTCTAGGTTCCGGGAGCAGGGTCGCAATGGAGAGCTTTAAGTTGCTTTTTTAATTGCTTCTGGGTTCTGGGAGCAGGGTCACAAAGGAGGGCTTAGTTTCTTTTTTTTATTTACTTGAACCGAACGGCAAGAGAAACCAGGGAACAGGGATCCACAGACACGCTAACGGCAGGGCACATTTGATATTTTGGCCCTCCCTGCCCAATAACTATATATAAGTTACAAATCCACAAATTGATTGACATCACGGGCAGTGGGCAGGAGGTAGCTGTAAGGATGCGTGTTTGTAAACAGCACACCGGGGACTTTAACCAGTGTTCTGGGGGTTTTAGACAGTATATCAGGGGTTTGAAAATTGGGTTGTGAAGAAGGGATAGTAAGTATCCGCAGGTGGGGGGGGGGGAATATAGGGTAGCTCTTAAGGGGGTGTGGGCAAATAGGCTTCTGGGAGTTGTTAGCCTGTAGGTGGGGGCTAAATTACCGTATCGGGGACATTTTTATGGGGTAGTGGGTAAGGTCTAGAAATAGGGAGTAGCTATGATGGGAGTGGTACAGGGCAGCAGTCTTCAGGGAGACCTTCTGGAGACTGTGGTGCTGCCCATCTGCAGGCACCTCTTTGAACTGAAAGAGGAGGTTGCCAGACTCTAGGCCGAGATGCCTTGGGTTAGGAGAACCTGCTCACCCACTCGGGGACCACCAAGTACGCCTCTGCTATCTCAGAGTACTGAGGAGGAGGAGGAGCGGCTGGGCAACAGTGGACTTGGGGAAGGTTAGGGTGGTGGCGTGTAGGCACATTCCAAATCACATACCACTATGGAACTCCCGACGCCGCACGGGCAGGACTGTCCCACAGGCACCTGAAGTAATGGCTGGGATGGATGGGGAGATCCTCCATGGTGGAGACCCCAAAGGAGGGGGTAGCAGTGGACCCCAGAGGAGCAGGAAGCGAATTACCCCAGAGGAGGAGGAAGCGAATCCTGGTGGGGGACTGTTGAGGACAGGTAGGGATGAGGAGAGGGAGGTGAGGCACCTTTCTGGTGCCACGGCTCGTAGGGATGGAAGGAGGAGCCCAAGGATCACAAGGGAGGGAGGGCTGGATGTCATTGTCCACTTGGGGACAAATTACCTGACTGGGGAGAGGCTAGAAACAGTTCAGGAAATTGGGAAGGGGTTTTAGGCAAGTAGCACAATCTGTTACTTTCTCGTAGGTGTTACCTGACCATGACAAGAGGGATGACTGGAGGCTCAGCACCAGGGACTTCAACTTACGGTTGAGGAAATGATGCGGGAAAGAGGGATTCGGATTCATTGGGGGACTGGGGCTCCACCTGGAGGGGTGGAGGCCTTTACAGGGGCGACTGCCTGCATCCCTCCAGGAGGGGAACTGAGATTGTAAGTGAACAGTTTAAAAGCTACATTAGTAAACATTTTAAGTAGCCGAAGGGGGGGAGGCAAAATAAGGCAGATTGGCATAGTCTGTCTCCCCCCCACACACACACACACACACACACACACACACACAAACACTTACAGGGTCAACAGTGGGAATCCCAAGGGTGAGAAGTCTTTAAAGGAACAAACGCAAACATGTAATCAAGTAGAAAAGGGAGCAGGAAAGAAACGGTGGCGGAAAAGGGGGAAGGCAAAAGGGGACGAGGAGGGGAGGTGGCAAAAAAAAAAAATGGAGAGCCATGCGTGCAATGCTCAAAGTCTGAGCAACAAAATGGCAGACCTAGAGGCCCCCATGGCAGCAGGAGGCCTGGACATAGTAGCAATTACTGAGAGCTGGTGCAACAAAAACCAAGCCTGGGATGTAGCCATACCAGGGTATGCTCTATTCAGGCAGGACAGGGTAGGAAAAGGAGGGCGTGGCTCTTTACATGAGGGAGAACATAAAGGCCATGGAAATGTCACGGGGGCAGAGAAAAGCAGAGATACTGTGGGTCACCCTGGAGGCGAGGGGAGCACTAGCAGTGTCGATGGCTCAGTAGGTAACACATTCGCCTCTGAGGCCGGGAGATCAGAGGGCTGTGGGTTCAGTTCCCACATCTGGCACTTGGGTTAATATCCCATTACTGACACTGTAGAGCAGCATGAGAGGGTGCTGCACTTCTGAGGTGCCATCTTTCATACGAACATACGAAATTTGCCAGCAGATAAAGGCCTAGAGGTCTATCAAGTCTGCTCGAATGTGCAGCTAGCACCCCTTATTCTGCAGCTGCCCCTTCCTTCCACCCTTCCCCTTCATTAACCCTCCCCCTTGTCCTGTCCCATTCTCGTTTGAAGCAGTCCACTGTTCTACTGCATACCACTTCTGCAGGTAACGCATTCCACCCAGCCACCACCCTCTCTGTAAAAAAGTGTCTCCTCATCTCCCTCCTGAACCTTCCTCGCTCCAGTCTCATATCATGGCCCCTGGTGGCCCTCCCTCCTTACTTTGAACAGCCCTCTGTACCTGTCTTGTTTATTCCTTTCATGTATTTAAAGGTTTCAATCATGTCCCCCTGTCTCTCCTCTCCTCCAGTGAGTACATGTTCAACTCCTTCAACCTCCTCTCATATGATAAGTCCCCAAGACCCTTGATCATCTTTTGTCGCCTCGCGCTGCACTCCTTCCAGTAACTTAATGTCCCTTTTCAGATACACGGACGCCTAGAACTGCACGCAGTACTCCAGGTGGTCTAACTAATGACCTATACAGTGGCAGAATCACCTCCTCCCTCCTGAGGATATACCCCTTGCAATACAACCCAGCATTTTGTTGGCCTTTGCAGCTGCCTTCCTACACTGTGCCGAGTTGTTCATTGACCCTGTGATGAGCACACCCAGATCCTTCTCCTCCTCTGTCTGGGCTAGCTGCACTCCCCTAGCTGGTAAGTCCTCCTTGGGTTCTTCATCCCAAAATGCATCACCTTGCACTTTTGGCATTAAAGCCCAGTTGCCAGGTGTCTGACCAGGTTTCAAGCTTTGCCAGATCATCCTGCAACCCTGCCATCCCCTAGGTCATCCACCACCGCGCCAACCTTAGGTATCATCAGCAAACAGACTGATCTTGCTCTTGATGTCCCATGATATGTCTGCAATGAATATCCCAAACAACACTGGTCCCAACACCGAGGCCCTGTGGGACACCACTCGTCACTGCCCTTGGGTGTGAGAGCTCCCCACCCACCACCACCCTCTGTTGCCTTCCCTGCAGCCAGTTTCCTACCCATCTCACCAGCATTGCACCTGCCCCTGTGCCTACTAACTTCCCAGCCTTCCATGTGGCACTGAGTCGAATGCCTTACTGAAGTCAGATACAGGACATCCACTGCATGTCCCCGTCCAGTTGCCTAGTTACAGTCATAGAACCCGACCAGGTTGGTTTGGCAGGATCGACCGTGTGAAGCCATGCTGTCTGCTGTCCTGTAGTCCTTTGGCCTCTAAGAAGGCCACCAGCCTCTCCTTCAGGATAGTCTCCATTAGCTTACCCACGATGGATGTGAGGCTCACTGGTCTGTAGTTTCCGGTTCATCCTTGGGGCCACTCTTGTGGAGGGGCACCACATGAGCCATCCTCCAGTCCTGAGGTACACACCGAATGTGGTGAGGCATTAAATAGGTCTGCCAAAGGTCCTGCAAGGACCTCTGCCAGCTCCTTCAGTACCCTGGGGTGGATGCCATCTGGGCCTGGTGCCTTGTCCACCCTCAGTGCCTTCAAACCCTCTCGAACTCTGTCCTCCATGATTTCCCCATCTGTCACCACTTCCCCCCCTTCGTCTGCCATTTCACCCATCTTGGGTGTCACCCCCCTCTTCTCTTTAGTAAATACTGAGCAGAAGTACTCATTTAGTGCTTCCCTTATCTACCCTGCTTCCACCCAACCCCCCTCCTTCCTAATCCTTACTATGTGGTCCTTACAGCTCCTTTTCTCCCTGATGTACTTAAAGAAGTCCTTCTCCCCCTTCTTAATGCCTTGTGCCAGCCTGAGTTCCGTAGATGCTTTGGCTCCCCTTACTGCCCTTGTCACCTCCTTCGATTCTGTCAAGTACTCCTCTCTGTCCTCCCCCCTCCCTGTTTTCTTGTATTTTCTAAAGACAGCTCTTTTCTTCCTTACCTTTTCCATGACCTCCTTGCTCAACCAGCTCGGTTTCTTAGCTCTAGCCTTCTTGCTCTGGGCTTTGCAGCAGGTTTTGGTTGCCTCCACTATCCCCAACTTTATGAGCTCCCATCTCTGGTTAGTATCCATACTAGATTGAATTCTGGCCAGGTACCCTTTACCACTTCCCCATCCTCCAAAGTCAGCCCTCCTGAAGTCCAGCACTCTTGTGCCAGATTCCCTCCTTCCTTGCCCATATCCAATGTGAGGCCATACTGAGTGGTGGTCACTCCCTGACAAGCGGTTCCTCCACTGTAAGTTCTCTCACAAAGTCCCCATTTGCCAGCACAAGGTCAAGGGTATTCCCTAACCTGGTTGGTTCACTGACCATTTGCAGCAGGAAGCTGTCCTGGAAGGCATCCAGCAGTACCTGCTTCCTTCTGTTCCTGGTTGTTGGGGTGCTCAGTCCACTTCTGGCATGTTGAAGTCCCCACAATCACCACACTACCCTTCTCTTGGGTCCTCCTGATCTGTCCGCTAGTTCCCTGTCTAACTCCTCCATCTGAGATGGTGGCCTGTACACCACTCCCATTCTAAGACTCCTATTCTTGGAATCCTGGATTTGCACCAAAGTGACTCTGTACTGCCCTCCTCCCTTCCTCCCTTACACACTTCAGTCCTTCCTTCACATATAGTGCCACCCCCCTCCTTTCCCAGTCACCCTGTCCCTACGAAATAACCTGTACCCTGGTACAGACAGGTCCCAGTCATTATATTGGGTGGCCCATGTTTCCGTAATAGCTGCAATGTCCACCTCTCCCTCTGCCATGAGAACCTGCAACTCTGCAGTTTTCCTCCCAAGGCTCCTAGCATTAAGGGTAACCACCTTCCACCCTTTTCCCCTCCTCCCATCCTGCCCTCCTTTCCTAGCATCACCAATAGTACTTGCCATTTGTCCTTTGTCACTGTTATGGGGGGTAAGCTCATATGATTTCCCAACCTGTGGTCCCTGCATATCTCTTCCCCAACTGCCACTCCCCACTCCTAGTTTAAACTCCAAACTTCCTCTATATATTCTTCCAACCTCTGCTTCAACACTTTCTTTCCTTCCTCACTCAAGTGTAGTCTGTCCTTGGCATAGAGACTACTGTCCTCCCAGGTCCCTCCCCCCCCCCAACAGCCCATACCCTTTAGCACAACACCAGGTTCTTAGCCATCTGTTAAATTCCTCTATTCTCAGCTTTCTTGTTGTGCTTGCCTTTGGCACTGGAAGTATCTCGGAAAAAGTTACTGATCTTCCTGCCCCTCACATAATTGTGCTAGTTCTCAAACCTCCTCTGGACTATATCCACTGTCTTGTCAGCCAGGTCGTTTGTCCCAAGATGTATAATTAAATGAGGCTTGTCCCTACCCTTCTAGCATTTTCAGAACAGACTGTCCCACCCTTTCGCTGTCATTCCTGTGAGGCCTCCACCCAAATGTGACTATGCCTCCACCTTGCTACCCCACTAACTCCTCTTAGTATTGGTCCCCAGCACTAAGATTCCACCCCTCTTACTCCCTGCTTGCTTCCTTTCATCTCCTCCCTCATTTCCAGCTCCTCTTCTTCCTCCTGACATTATTATGCCCTTTACCCCTGTTGCAGTTCTCCCAGCAAACTTCCCCCCGCTCCAGTTTGGTCCAGGCATTTATCAATTACTCCTCTAATTTCATCACTTCCCTCCTCCACCTTCTTCCTCTCTAGCAGTGCAAAACTATTTTCTGAAGATCCTTCACAAATGCCTGCTCCCTCTCTCTGCATAGTAACCTGTTCTCTCCTTTCCACTCCATGACTTTTGCCACTTCTTCGCCTCCCCTCACAAGTCCCTATTGCCTCCTTCCATTTGACTTTTGTCTCCTGACCTGGTTTCCCCGGCAATCGTTCTTCCTGGCCTGGGCCCCTTTGTCTCTGCTTCCCTTCTTCTGAGCCTCTCCTCACCACTGTTGGCTTAAATTGCCCTCCCTCATCTCCCCTTCCTCCTCCCTCCAGTATTGGGCTAAACCCACCCCCAATCTGCCTTGCCTGTCTTAGTTCCTCCTGCAGACCCTCAATCTCCTTTGAAGTTTTCTATGTGGTTGCACACTAAACATCCTCCTACTCTCCAGGCAATGTTTAGAAAAATTGGTGCACCGCAGTTGTTGCAGCCTACCACCCTACCCATTGCTGTCGTTGCCCACCAGCGACCCCCACCCTTCCAGATGCAGAATACAAACACTCCCCAAGTCCCCACTCTCCCCTCTATCAGTGCAAAACATTCTTTATGTCCCTTACCTCCTTTGTTGCACGTTTAGATATGTTGAGCAACTGCTTTGTATATTCCTATCCTCACTCAAAAATACTTTAAGTAGCCATTGCACACCTTCTTCAACTCCTACTCCCCCTTTACCCAATGCAATAACTATGTGAAGTAGTAATAATGAAAGCGCCTAGATTTGCATTTACTTCCCTTCCACTGAGAGAGCCGTCACCTCTTCACTTGCTGCAGTTCCTTTCCTGGATGTCTTTTCCATCTGCCTGGACTGGTTGTAGTTCAGGTGGATGTTAAAGATCCCATGGCACTTATCAAAAAGAGTAGGGGAATTGTTTATTGCAGAAACCGAAAAAACATCAATACAGTTTCACCAGAAAAATATAAACTAAAAATAGTGACATCACTGAAGGACTATTTTAAACAAATCAAACAAAACCAACTGTACAGTCACCCTAATAAGGTACAGACAATGTTAAATCCAGTAGACATGTTTCCAATATTAATGAAATAAGTGAACCGTCAAATGACGGGATTCAAAGTCCTTTTGAGTCTGTAAAGCAGATTCAATATGGTGTAGAACAACAGAAGGTTAGGTATCAGTATGCTGTGAAGAAAACTAACATCTTGCCTGCCACAAATAAAACTTAATACAAGCAAATATCACAGTGAGAGTGCTTGGATGACAGCGGGGAAAAAAAAAAACGAATAATCCCCGAGAACCTAACGTTCATATGAAATATGACATGATGCATCCCATCCCCATTTAGCAAGTAAAGCAGACCAAAATTTACCAGCATAAGGACAAGTAAGAAAAAAATGAGTCATTGTTTCTCCTATACCTGCACATCAAAATGAATACAGTTCCTTTCAGCAAGAGCTTTATGCTTCAGGTTTCTCTTAATCCCTAGCCTCCCATGGCAACTAAGCCATGTCACATCCCACATCTAGCCAGGAATCCTCCTATCGGCAAGAACCTTCAAAGCCAAATGTACTTTAGTAGGAGAACATCTGGGAAAATCAACCTGAACTAAAAAATTAGTAGGCATTATTCTATTATACAGGCCCTTTTGGGAAAGCCGATGAACCTCGCTTTGAGCAAGATGCCACTGATGTAGCTTGACAACCACTAAATGAAGGAATGAGGGTGTTTTATAATTTGATTTAACAATAGGTGCCGCAATAGTCCATCGTAACAAAAAATCTTGAAGCGAAAGAAGAGTCCATGTGTCCCAAGGATGAGATTGATACTGTGCAACCTCTTTAAACGTAGATTTAATAAAAATGGAAAAATAAAAAACAGTTGTTAATCATACAAGGCCACCAGCCTTGATCGGTAGATATGTAAAATCACGCTTAAGCGGGTTCAGTCGGCTTCCCCACAACATCTGAAAAAAAAATACTGTCAAAACTGGTTTCATATTGTCTAGGCAAAGGAAACACTAAACTAAAACGGAGGGAGCAAGAATTTTTTGATAATCAAAACGCATTTTTGCTTAGAAAAAGTCCAGGATTTCCATATCTGAACCTTGCTCTCACTTAATTCAGTGCGCGGTTTCCAGTTAAGATCATTCAGATCACCAGTGCCAAAAAAAAAGCCTATAATTTTAATAGGGCCCATAGAAATAGCTATCTGCCCAATCATGGGCTCAAAAGGTCCCTACCCCAAGAAAATTCCAGCATTCTCATCATAGTTCACAGAAGTTCCTGAAATCAAACCAAACTGTGCTAGAACATTCAATGCTAAAAGGCCTGAAACTGCATTTCGAAGCAGAAGGCACATGTCGTCAGCATAGACAGCTAAAACCTGTGAAGGAATATCAGACGCAGGTGACAAACCAATAATTTGAGGATGATGATAAGTTCCCAAATTAAAGGGTCCAAAACAAAGGTGTACAATAAAGGGCTAAGTGGACATCCCTGCCCCCCCATGAAATCAATCCCTTCCCCAATATCCTGTTAACAGAGGAAAGTTTTGGGCATCACTATACAAAAGTTCCACCCAAGCCCTGAGTTTAACTGAAAACCCATACTGCTGAAGGACTTCAAACAAAAACCCATGTGAAACCTTGTCAAAGGCTTTAGCCTGATCTAAAAAAAGTAAATATCTTGAAAGTTTCCCCAGTCTACTATAGTCACAAATATTTCTCAGCAAGGTCAAATTTTGGTGGATACGTCTACCTGGAATAGAACAAGTTTGGACTGGATGTATCCGTGAAGAAGCAACACGTCGGAGCCTATGGCACAAAATAGCTGAAAAAATCTTGTAATCCATATTTAATAAGCAAATCTGTCTCCAATTTCCAACAACGTGTTTATTCCCTTTTTTAAATGGAAAAAAAAAATTGTTAAAGCATCTGAAAAATCATAAGGCAGTTTAGAATTTGCAAGAATTTCATTGTAAACCTGTGTCAAGATAATACTGATGTCATCCAAGAAAAATTTATACAATTCGTTTATTAGGCCATCAGGACCAGGTGATATTCCAGACTTCAAATGGGTAATTTCTGACCTAACCTCATCTAGGATTATGGACATATCCAAAAAAATGGGAATCAGGTGAGATTCGTGGGTGGCTGGAAGGATAACGATGCATTCCAGGTACTGGTGGGCTGAAAAGCCTGACCATGTTGAGTCTGTTTAATTAATTAAAAAAAACCAAAAAAACTGAATATGTAACATCTCAATATCAGTTGTTTTCTAAACCCCCTTATTATCATAAAGGCCATCCATAAGTTTTTTTTTTTTTTCCCTAATGCTTGTTTACAGGCCGAAAAAGGGTCTGAACTGGGTGAAGACTTTAGTCCATAGGACAGGTCTTCATGAATTCGACAAGCCTTCCCATAATGAAAATTTCTCATGCGATTTCGGAGTACAGCAAGTTGTTCTTGAATCTGAACATTGGAACAAGAAGGAAGTGACATCAATTTATAAAACTGTGATCGATGTCCTAAGTAAGTGATATAATCTGCTGATTGAGTTTGATGATGATAGGTCATGGAAGTCTGTTTAAACTCAAGTTTAGTGTCCATCCAGCAATCGCCTCAGGAATCGTACATCCCGGCTACCGATCGCAGCCTATCAAATGTCTGAGACAGAAGAGACTGGAACTGCTCTTGAGTCAGAAAAATCTGATTCATCTTCCATCTTGCAGGAAGAGCAGGAAAAAGAGGTAGAATATGAGAAAGTGAAAAACGTACTGTCAATAACATATGATCTGAAAATTCACAAGGGGTCAAATGAAAGGAAAATGGCATCAAATGTCGGGAAGCAAAAACAAAATCAATTCTGGTAGCAAAATTACTACGTTTGTATGTAGGCCCAGGGTCTGAATAAAGCACTCTATAAGCATCCATTAAAGAGGCTTTCAGAATTAATTTAGGCAGAGCATGGAAATCACAATAAATCTTGAGCTATAACTGATCTTTAAATTTTAAATCCAGGCCACAGTTAAAATCACCCCCCCCCCATATAATATGTCTGGGGAAAAAAGATAATGCTCAGTTTCACTAAAAAGATTGATCCTGGCCGATTTAACCTGGGGAGCATAAATGTTTGAGACAGAGGGAAAAGCCCTGGTAGAGACAATCAAGGAGCAAGGCTCTCCCTGGGACCAGATCAGCTAGTCTAGTGACCTGCACAGCAGTATGACAGAATAATATCCCAACCCCATCTGCAGCATCAGGACCAGAAAGAAGGCCCAGAGTGCCACAGTTTCTTAGCATAATTAATTTCCGACAGGGCAGAAAAATGCGTCTCTTGCAGAAATATAATGTCCTCAGAGAGGGACGTACAATAATGTAGAAGTCCCATACGCTTCCTGGAATTCTTTATACTACAGGAATTCAATGAAACTGTAGTTAAAAAAAAAAAAAAAGCCAGGGAGTTAGACTAAGGTTTGTCCTTTTTACGCTTTCTTCCTGACTTTTTTCTTGGACTCAATAAATCAGGACCTCCTTCATCATCACACTCCATGCCAGACAAGGCCCCAGATTTAACTGACATATCGGACTCTGAATCCCCATCCGGATCCTGCAAGAACTGAAATGTATTATCGTGGGAGTGGTGAGTCGGTACAGTTAACATTTTAGCATGAGACCTTGTCACGCGTCTCTGATGAGGTTTCTGAAACTGGGGGAGCTTTGGGGGGCTGAAATGCTTGCAGGTAGGAGCCGTAAGCCTCGGGGGGTTGCAGAACATATGATCGACCAATATCGGAAGACTCATCAGTGGGATGAGACACATCTCCACCAGGAGGAGCCGAGGCAGAAGGGCCTGGGCTAGAAAGGTCTGGGTCAGGGGAGATGGTCTCCTCAGTAGTAGGCCTAAAATGGTCCTGGTCTTCTGAAATCATGGTTTCTAGGGACATGGATATGTTGTTCATCCACACTATCTGGCAGGTTCCTTGCCGCTTTAAATCTTGCCGGAAGGTCTTCAAGCTAGCTCCTCCCACCCACCCGGGTGGTAAAACTCTCGGCTCCGCCCCATGACGCCAGATCTTCCTTACCGCTTGGAAGCTCAGGTTCCTCCTTAGCAGCTCTGCGATTAAGCTTGGGCCTAATTCTTCGACTTTTAAAAATTTTTCAAAACTTTTACCACTTGGTCTTCTTCTCGCGGCTGCGATGGACCATCGACTCGGTTTTCGAGAATGTCGCTTGCGGGCGAAGATGTCTCAGGATGGATCCGCACTCCACGTGCGTTTACTGCCTAGGCCGGGTGCGACCATGAGCCTGCGACTGTGCTCATCTTTCTCGGTCTGCGTCCTTGAGGATCGCGCTGCCCATCTCAACATGGCGCCCTGAAGGAGATTTCCTCGGTCAAATCAGGAGGCCGACTGGCGGTGTCAGCGACTGCGGCTCCATAGAACAACGAGCAGATGATGGCCCTCGGGGAGGCGACAATGCCGTTACATCTTCGGCCTCGCATTTGTCCGCTCTCGCTTGGGTCCTCTATTCGGCTTCTTTTGAGGCTTTGCTTGACCCTCTCGACCAAAGCGAGGGTCCAACTTCTTCTGGACGTTTCATCGGTCGAGAAGAAAAGTAAGGTA
This sequence comes from Neoceratodus forsteri, assembly GCA_016271365.2. NCBI lineage: Eukaryota > Metazoa > Chordata > Ceratodontiformes > Ceratodontidae > Neoceratodus > Neoceratodus forsteri. Next base: position 189,010,009 of record JADMNL010000027.1, read on the forward strand.
AGTCGATCCATCGTCGACGCTCTTGGGAAGCGGAAGATCTCCTCCCTTGTCGACCAGTCGACTTGATCAGTTTCGGCTTGGCCACTGGCCTACGGTGCCCCCGTGAGGCCAGGTGACCAGAGACTCCGCCTGGCGTGGTGAGTTTTCTCGACCCGTTAGGCGAGTTGTCGGCTGGAGAAGCGAAATTCCCTCCTCCCCGGTTCCCCCGGCGAGGATTGTGGATACCGTCGGCTCATCTGTTCCTCTGGTTCCCGAGCCGTCGGATTTGTCGACCGAACCGAGGGGATTGCCGATCCCGGCTCCCGCTGCGCCGACCTCGGCTTAGCGAATTCTCGATCTCTGACATCTTAGCGGTCTACTTGATCCGTCGACACAGGCGGTCATCGGTACCGGCACGCATGATAAGCAACGTCGCCGCTCTTCCTCCTCTCTCGCACGAGGGAGGGACGACGTAAGTTCGCGAAAATATGAGAACATGTGGCAACAACTAATTTTGGCTGAAACAAGCGGCTCAGGCCTCTTCTCCGGCCATAAAATGGTTGTCACCTAAACGGCCGAAACAACCCCTACGGTGGTCGAGGAGCCTGCTTCCAGGCGGTTGTTCGGTCTACTCCTGCTCCCCACCAATACTGCTGGAACCGCCTCCGCCTCCAGCCGACAGTCGGGGCCCGACAAAAGTTCGTGACGGCTCATGGCCTTCCCCATAGGCTGGCGGTCACCCCTCACTCCCGATAAGCCTCGGCACGTGGAGAGTGGCGCGGGCTCTAGGCAGCTATTCAGCGACTCGTCTGAGTCGGACGGCGACTCCTCCCTGTTTTCCAAGCGCCTAGACTTGGAATCCTCTGGGGGGCAGTCGATGGACGATAACCCTTCTTCCTTCCTTGGACTACTCAGGCTCATCTCAAGAATCCACTGGGATGAAGCTCGAACCCGTGTCCAAATGGGCTAAATAACCCTCACTAGATTCTGGACGAGGATTCTCCCTACGGAAGCCTTTCCAGTGGCGAAGCCATTGTGCCCGACCCTGGAATTGTGGCAGCGTCCGGCTTCCTGTCCTCGCCTTCGCCAGGATGGCCAGAAAGTATCCGGTCCCCACAATCTCTCTATCCGGCTTTTTCCAAACACCTCCTTGGCTGAGGGGTTGGTCACGGACAGTGTTTTCAGCGGGCAGAAGATACGCGAGAGCGTGGGCAAACGCCCGACAAAGGAAGTCAGAAACTGGACTATGCTGGAGGCCGGAAAGTGTATGCTGCTTTCTCCTCGGCCTTCGTCCAGGCCAGTTCGGCCGTCTTGATGACACATTTTTCCCATGCCCTGTTGGGCTCCCTGGATGAGGTCGTCCCTCATCTTCCTGCGGACTGCAGACCACGGTTAAGCAGGTGCGGGACCAGGGCAGAGCAGTAGCTAAGCAGCAGCTCCAGACTGCGCTGGATATTGGAGATTCTTGTGCCGGTCAGTGGCGGCCGCAGTGGCTATGCGCCGGCGGGCGTGGCTGAGGATATCCACTTTCACCTCGGATACCCAGCACAAGCTCACGGATGTTCCTTTCCTGGGAACTGACCTCTTCGGCCCTGGGTGAAGGTCACCTCCAGAGATCGAAAAGTCCAATGCTACTGTGGACTCGGTATCGTACAGCAAGAGAGGAAAGGGCCCGTAAGCCCCAGCCTAAGCCCTTTAGCCCTCTGTCCACTATGCTCTGGCCCAACAACGTCAGGGCCAACAGGCTAACCTTGGTATTCCAAGCCCAAGCCATCAGCTTCCTCTAATAGGAAGCAAGGAGGAAAAAGGCCCTGGTGGTCCCTCGGCAGTCCTTCCTCCAAGCCTGCACAGTGACGGCTGAGGGTGTGTCGCCTCATCCCAGTTACCTGCCCTACTTCCCCGTGGAAGCGGCTCCAGCACTTCCTTTCCGCCTGGTCCGCTGTTACCACGGACAGGTGGGTTCTGGAGAGTGGTGGGAAGAGCCTGCCTCTGGAATTCGGCCAGGTTCCACCTTTCAGAGCCGGCGCGCCCCAAGGGGGCTTGGGGTCCCCAGACTCTCTCAAGGCTCGCCGAGCCGACATTGCCTCTTCTCCTTCAGAAAGGGGTGATAAAAGAGATAGAGGACCCTCCCATCAGAACCAGGGTTCGTGTCCAGGTACTTCCTGGTCCCGAAACGGACGGGGGGCTGGCGCCCATTCTCAGAGCCTACACGACCTGAACAAGTTCCTAAGTCTCGAACCTTCAGAATGGTCACTCTGGCTCAGATAATACCATCTCTGGAACACTGCGTGTGGTTTTGTTCTCTGGACTTTCAGGACGCGTTCTTTCACGTCCCTATCCGTCCGTCTCATCAGAGATTCCTCCGCTTCAGGGCGGAGGGATCCCTTTTCGAGTTCCAGGCCATGCCCTTCGGCCTCTCTCCAGCTCCCAGGGTCTTCACCAAGTGCATGGCAGTGGTGACAGCATTCCCTGCAGGCCCGAGGGTCCGGGTGTACCCTTACCTGGACGATTGGTTGATAGCAGCCCCTCCCAGGTCGGAGGTGGAGCAGTCCAGGGATCTGGCCTCCAGGTTGCTCTCAACTCGGCCTCCTGGTCAAGGCCAAGTCGAACTCGAGCGAAGCAGGTGATAACTTTCATGGGGCAGAGCTCGACTCTCTTGAGCCAGAGGCGGCTCCCGGCGGACAGGGCGGTTCTTACCTCCTTTGCCCAATCATTTCTGGTTGGGCAATGGCATCTGCCGGGGGCTTCTCGCGACTGCTGGGTCTCATGGTGGCCTGTACCAGCGTGATCCGTTGGGCCGCACGCTGGCACATCGTCCCTCCAGTGGGGACTGGCCAGCCAGTGGTCACAGTGCTGCGATCCTTTGGACCAGCGTGTGTGGCGACCCAGGACATATGGGCGACTCTCCAGTGGTGGACCGTTCCGTCCCATCTGCAGGAGGTATCTCGTTTGTCCGCCTTGAGCCGGCGGTCTCTCTAACGACCGGCGCATCTTTGATGGGTTGGGGTGCCCATCTGGGGAACACCGAGTGCGGCCTCTGGTCCCCACAGAGTCCCGATGCCATATCAACCTGCTGGAGCTCTCGTGGGTCTGCCTAGCTCTCACCGCCTTTGCTCCGTTTCTCCGGGGTCAAGTGGTCCGGGTCCAGACGGACAACACCACGACCATGTACTATCTAAACCGCCAGGGCGGGACGCGCTCCATGCTATTATGCAAGGAAGCTCTCTGCATCTGGTCACTAGTACGCAGCCTGGAGGCGGATCTCCTGGCCATTCATGTGGCAGGAGCCTCCAACACCCTGGCCGATGCCCTGAGCCGGGTAGGGGCTGCATCGCACGAGTGGTCTCTCCTGCCAGAGATAGTACAAGACCTGTTCTCCCGCTGGGGCACACCTCTGGTGGATCTGTTTGCCTCCAGGGAGAACGCGGAGCTGAGGCTGTTTCATGCCCGCCTCAGCAGGGCTCGCTGCAGGATGCCTTCTCAGGCCGTGGACCCCAGGCCTCTTTCGCCTTTCCCCCGTTCCCCTGATTCACGGGGTTCTGCTGAAAGCAAAGGAGGGACAAGGCGCAGGTGATTCTGATAGCCCCAGACTGGTCTCGCCAGTTCTGGTACCCAGATCTCCTCCAGTCTCGGCTCCAGGACTCGAGGGGCAGCTTCCAGCTCTGCGGACCTGCTCTCAGTCAGTCGGGGAAGGTGTTCCATCCGGACCTTCAATCCCTGCACCCTGGAGGCCTGGTTCCTGAGCTGCTAGAGTTCCAGGCCTTGGGTCTTTCCGACGAGGTCCTCAACGTCATGGAGGCATCCCGTATGAGTCGACCAGAAAATGCTATGCCTTCAAATGGAAGAGGTTCTCCATTTGGTGTCAGGATAAAGGGTTGGACCCTTTCGTGTCCTGTGGCAAGCATTTTGGACTATTTATAGTCCCTATCTAGTCAAGGGCTAGGTCGGCGACCCTTAAGGTGCACCTGGCAGCCATCTCTGCTTGCGGTAGCGGGCGGTCAGCAGTCAGTGGCGCAGGAAAAGTGGTTGGGCGCTTCTTTAAAGGCCTTGATCACATTTCCCCTCCAGTGCGGGAACCCCCACCTCCATGGGATTTACTGCTGGTACTGGCAAAGCTCATGGGCAAGCCATTCGAACCAATGCACAGGTGTGGTCTCCCCCACCTGTCGTGGAAGACCGCCTTCTTGGTGGCTATCATGTCAGCCAGAAGGATGGGAGAACTCCAGGCGCTTAGCATCGAGTCTCCTTACCTGGTCTTCCACAGGGACAAGGTTGTCCTACGCCCCCACCCGAAATTCCTTCCGAAGGTGGTGTCGGAGTTTCACCTAATCAGATGTTGGCTCTGTGATGTTCTACCAATCACCTCGGAGGCGAATATAGGCTCCATACTTTGGACCCTAGAAGGCGCTTCTATTAAAGGAGCGACGGCTGAAATTCGGGAGAGGTTCACAGCTGTTTGTCACCTACGCTGAAGCCGCACCTGGCAGACCTGCAGCCAAGCGGACAATAGGCAGATGGGTCACCTCCTGCATAAATCTCTGCTGAGTTGGCGGGCATAGAGGCCTCCCAGAGGGATAAGAGCTCATTCTACCCGCCATACTGCTACATCGGGTGGCTGCTTCCGGGACGTCCCTATCCAGGAAATCTGCAGGGCTGCTACCTGGAAGTCAGCACACACCTTCATTACCATTACCACATCGACCTTGAGTCACGTCGGGATGCTGGTTTTGGGGCCTCAGTTCTCAGTCTCTGTTCCCCAAGTAAGTATATAGGGGTATGCGCTTGCCTCCCTCCCTCCCGGAGGAACTGCTAGGAGTCTGCCAGATAGTGTGGATGAACAACATATCCATGTCCCTAGAAATACAGGTTACTCACCTGTAACAGGAGTTCTAGGAATGGTATATGTTGTTCATCCTATATCCTAACCTCCCGGCCTGACGCACAACCTGAGCTTCAAGCGGGCCAGATCTGGTGTCATGGGGGAGGCCGAGGTTTTACCACCCGGTGGGTGGGAGGAGCTAGCTTAAGACCTTCCGGCAAGATTTAAAGCGGCAAGGAACCTGCCAGATAGTGTGGATGAACAACATATACCATTCCTAGAACTCCTGTTACAGGTGAGTAACCTGTGTTTCCTTGTCAAGGCCCCCTGAATTATTTTGGCCAGCATATGGACACTGGTGGTATGCATGCCCCTGGGCATCACAGAGGTTGCAAAGAAAAATATTTTGACAGTTGCCACTGTCATGATCCAGTTCTCCACACAATGTGCATTTGATTTTATCACGTGCGCTACTGAGATGGCGAGGGCTACCACATTTATAACATGCTTTGGGTTGGCCTGGGTGAAAACATACTCCCCTATCCCTGCCCAAAAAGAAACTATTTGGAACGTGCTGGACTAGATCCCCTACAATGCGCAATTTAACCTTAAATTTCCAGCTCCAGTCCAGATACCCTCCCCATCAATGACTGGCTCAGGATGCCCCAACACAATGCACTTACTTTCTAGCCAGTATATAACATCCCCCTGCATTCACCCCCTCATTCTGGAACATTATGTGAACAGTTTTAAACAATGGCTTCACAATGGGTGTCACAAACCCACTCAGCAGGTCAGGCCCTCTTCTCCCAAAGTGCCAACCTCTGAGCGCAGTCTTGTGAACAGTGTAACAGACAAGGTAACCCTGTTGTCTGTTTTTGTGAGTTCGGATCAACCTTTGGTCTCAAGTTCTGGAGAGATTCAAACTGTTAACCTCTTGCTAGCATACCCAATGCACAGGCTCAGATATATTTGTCTTCGGGAGGCCGGATATCTTTGCCTACGGGCACCTAACCAGGTATTCAGAAATGAACCCTTTCAAACTTTAATAAAGACCTCAGATTTAAAACTCTTCTCTTTCCAGTTTGGTACTACCATACAAGCTTATGTCTGCTATAACCATAAATATTTCTTAGCAAAAGAAAGCAATTCAAAGACAAACCAGGTATGCTTTAAAATGAGAGTTTTTACTAAAATATATAATAATATGTCAAACATACAATACAGAACTCTTATATCACAAGCCATACATATCTGTAAACAAAACAAGGTTTAAAACAGTGCAATTCCTACAACATATTTAGATTTGTCTAGCTTTTTAAATACTTGTTTTCAGTGCTCAGATGTTTTCTTGGTCAGTGTCAGATAAAAGTGTCTGTAGTGAAACAGAATAATCTTTACAAGCTGTATTTGCCAACCCCTTTTGGATGAGGTCATCCAGCTCCTCCTCCTGTCAAAATATCTAAAAAAAAAAAAAAATATATATATATCTATACAACCACAGGATGTAAGTTCAAAGTATTAATTCTGCAACCTTAGCATAACTCAAGTTTCAAATGACAATTCTTTGATCCCAGGTTGAGTTTCCTCCCTCCAGGACATGAAGGAACATTTACACTTTGCACCCCTGTGTAAGAATGAGTTTCCTTCCAACGTTGTAAAATGGATATTTCAGGGCTTAGCTACAAATAACCCACATCCTAACCAAGGCTATAAAATGCAAACTCTTAGGAGTTAATCTAATCACAGAGATCTGCTGATCAGCATATCCTGTCCTGTTAGAACTGAAACCTGGGGGTGAGTGAGGTTACTAAAAGTGCACTGGCATTTCCCACAGACAAATTCAATTCCCCATTTATGTTATTTTTAAGAAATAAAAAATGATACAGCACTCAGAGCTGGCTGTCTGTGTCACAATGGGAATAGTCCAGAACGGAGTCCATAAAGGAGTAGTTTTCAAAGATTCTTATTTTTGCCAGAATTTATCCAGGCCTGTAAAGGATTTGAAACTAATGTCAAAAGTGTCTTCTCCCCGAATATTTATGAGGGCATATATGTCTGAGGCTTGAAAATTCATAGTTTTTAAGCAGCCGGCCGGCTACAAAAAAGATCAGGATGTCCCTGAAGACACCCCTGTACCTGAGACGTACAGCGTTACGTCTAGGAGCCTGGTCCAAGTGATTATTCCTAAAAAGATCCAAAAAGCGGGGGCCAGTATGAAACCATTCCCATCGAGGAGTAGTAGTATCAGGCTCCACACTAGCACCCGGAGTAGAACTATGCAGTCTCAACATTAGTAGCCGAAGTACAAGGATCTAAAGGCTGTCGATCCGAGGGCCTCACAGTCGCAGGAATCCCAGAAATGTCTCTCCTGTGGTGTAAAAGAAATCCAGTTTGAATCTGGTAGCCAGCGCTCATCCTGACACATCCAGCCAGTGTCTAGCAGGGCCGATTATTTGCTCCAGTCTCTCGAGGGAAACGAGCCCGCAGAAGAAAGTAACTTCTGCATTCCAGTATATAGTCTCTCTGACGCGCAAGGCAGCACTATTTCCTGAGCCTCAGAGGTAATCGAACCAGCCGCTGTCAGGACCGGCTGGTCAGTATGCATGCCATCCCCCTGCGTCGAAATTGAGCGGTCAGGCAAAATAGGAGAAGCAGTCAAGGAAACTTCTTCAGTCATTGGCTCCGGTGAAACTTCTGCCACCGAAACTCCCGCTGCACGGATCACACCGTGCATATCTCTCGGTAGCTCCACAGACGCATTACCAGAAACGCACTCCACTCGGGACTGATCCTCTTCCGACTTCTCGTTAGAGCTCTCCCAGCCAGCAGCATGTAAGATGTCTGTCTCCATCAAAATCCCAGCACAGTCTGCCATTCCGTTCCGAGTAGGGGAATTTCCCTCATTCACTAAACATACCACCAACAGCTTAATCTGGTTCAAGGTCAGTTGGCATTCATCTGTATCCCCTCCCCCCTCATCGTGCCCTTCAGGTCATGCCTGAAAATAGGCTGGATTTGTCTAGTGCACTTACCCGGTCAACAAAAACTAAATAAATTAAAATAAATTCAAATAGGAGTGATCTACACCTCCGGCACAAGGAGAGGAGGAAGATAAGAATATGATAGAAGAAATCCAAGGGATGTCTAGCAAGGGTGAGGTATTGCTAATGGGGGACTTCAATCTACCAGATGTGGATTGGTGCCTCCCTGCTGCAGCAACAGTTGGAAGTAGGGAAATCCTAGACCGCTCCTCAGGCATCTAGTTAAAGAACCCACTCGTGAGGGGGGAGGCGATACTGGAGCTGGTATTGTCAAACGGGGACAGTGTTACTGACGTCGCAGCGGGAAGCCACTGGAGACCAGTGATCATTGTACAGTGTGGTTCAACATAAGATTAAGACCAGAATCTAACCACACTAAAATGAGTGTCCAGGACTTCAGGAGTGGAGATTTCAAGAAAATGGGAGAGTGCCTCAAGGAAGCACTAGCAAGAATAGAGAAAATGGGTGGAGTAGAGGAAACATGGACAGAATTAAGGAAGGTAACTAACCTCTGTGTCAGGCAGGTTAAAAAGAGCAAGAGAAAAGACTGCTATGGTTCGCCAAGGAAGTAGCAGAGAAAGTAAAGGAAAAGAAGCAGGCATTCAAAAGGTACAAGTCAACACAGAATGAAGAGAATAGTGAGAGTTATTAGGAGAAACAAAGGGAGGCAGGGAAGGCAGTTAGGAAAGCAAAAGCATAAATGGAGGATAACCTTGCCAAGTCAGCAAAAAGGGATAAAACATTCTTCAGGTACATGAGCCAAAGGAAGAAAAGGGGTGGAGTGTGGAAGAGAACCAGAAGAAAGCAGACATATTGAACAAGTACTTTAGTTCAGTATTCACAAAGAAAGGGGTAGGTGACGGACTGCAGATATGGAAAAGGGGCATTAAGGGAAGGGAGGTGAACACTAGCCCCTTTATGGTGCAGAGAGTCCTCAGGGAACTAGCAAAGCTAAACGTAGACAAAGCAATGGGTCCGGACGGGGTTCACCCCATAATATCGAAGGAACTGGCTGTGCCTCTAATGGCCCTGTTCAATCTATCACTGGATACTGAGGTAAATTCCAGGGAGACTGGAGGAGGGCTGATGTGGTCCCACTGCACACAAATGGGAACAGGGAGGAGGCAGGAAATTGCTGACCTGTAAGCCTGACTTCGGTAGCGGGCAAGGTCATGGAAACACTACTAAAAGAAAGGATTGGGGAATACCTAATGATCAGGGGCTTGCAGGATCCAAGGCAGCATGGGTTCGAGGGGGAAGGGGAAGAGATCTTGCCAAACGAACCTCATAGAGTTCTTTGACTAGGTTACCAGGAAGGTGGATCAGGGAGGAGTAGTGGATGTGGCCTGCCTGGATTTCAGTAAGACCTTCAACACTGTTCCACACAGTAAATAAGTTGGGCAGCCTGGGAGTGGGGCCAAAGATAGTAAAATGGGTATAAAATTAGCCAAATAGCAGAACTCGGAGGGTGGTGGTAAATGCAGGTCACTTAGAAGAAAGTAATGTAACCAGCGGGGTGCTTCAGGGTTCAGTACTGGGACTGGTCCTCTTAAGTGTCTTTATTAGCGACATTGCAGAGGGGCTAGAAAGAAAGTTATGCCTGTTTGTGGATGATACGAAAATTTGCAACAGAGTGGACACACTGGGCTGGGGGTGGAAAAAATTAAGATCTGAAAAAGCTAGAAGACTGGTCAAGGGTTAGTAACTGGGCTTCAGTGCCAAAAAGTGCAAAATTATGCACATGGGGCACAAAAACTCGAGGGCAATGTATCATTTGGGGTGAGGTGTTATCAACCACAAAACAAGAAAGGGATCTGGGGGGCCATCATATCTGATGACCTGAAGGTAGCAAAGCAGTGTGATAAGGCAGTGGGAAAGGCTAATACAGTGCAGGAGTGCATATGAAGGGGTATCACCAGCAGAAAGAGGATGTTAGTGTTACCCCTGTACAGATCAATGGTGAGGCCCCACCTGGGGTACTGTGTTCAGTTCTTGAGGCCCCATCTCAGGAAAGACCTAGATTGGGTGGAGGCAGTATAGAGAAGGGCAACCAAAATGGTGCATGGCCTGCATCAGAAGCCTTACGAAGAAAGACTCTGGGAATTACATACTCTCTGGAGAAAAGGAGAGAAAGGGGGACATGATAGAAACCTTCTGATACTTCAAAGGTATCAATAAGGTACAGGAGGGTAGCATCTTGCACAGAAAGAGATGCTCAAGGAGCCGGCCCAGTGGTGCTGAAGGTTGAGGCGTGGGACGCCACACCGGCGACCCGGACGCGAGCCCTGGGCACCAGGGGTTGGCAGGGGAGGGATGGGATCAAGCGTCCAAAGGACTGCTCTCCCATCCATTGGTAGGGATCCAGGGAACCATCGCTCTGTGGCAGCCCCTGGTGACGACCGGGAGTCACTATCAGAGCGGGGTTAAGCAAGGGGCACAGTGCGGCAGACTGCATGTTGTGCCCGACATCATTGCACACTCGCACTCTGGGGGAGACATGAATCAGGAGGGAACAAATTGCAGCACAGGTCCGCGACAGCATGATGGCCGCAACTTCACCCCCCCCCTCCCCGGACGAATGCCTGAACTAGAGTCGTGTGCCAATATTGGTTCCTTGGCGGGGTAGTCCCTCTCGACTGTATAGCTGCATATGCCAGCTGGGCACGTCCAACTTCCGGGTCGGAGGTGAAGGAGGAGTGGTGGCTAGAGGTAAGCAGGGGCTGTGACTGCAAAGGAGGATAAAATACTATATGATTAAAAAAAAAAATACTCAAGGTCAAGGGGCATGATATGAAGCTGGTAGGAGGGAGACTAGAGGAGATGTGAGGAAGTACTTCTGTATAGAAAGGGTGGTAGTCATCTGGAACAGCGTCCCAGCAGAGGTGGTAGGGACCGAGATAACAGGTTTCCAACATGCATGAGATGGCACAAGGTGACCTTAGTATCAGGGTGGGGGGATAAGGCAGAAGATTAGTTAGGGTCGACTGTAGCACAGTAGACAGGGACTTGGGGCAGACTAGTAGCTTCTGTGTTTTTATGTAAACAGACAGCAAATGTAGAAAAAAATGATGAACAGAGGAAAAATAGGAATAATCATGTTTCCATATAAATGAACCTACAAATGAAGACTAAAAGGAGCAGAGATGCAGAAAATCTTTAAAATACGGTTTGAATTGGGTAAAAAATGCTGTGTTTTCAAAGTTTTCCCAAAAGCAACACATGCACTTAAATACCATATTTGCCTACTGTCATTTGGCAATTAGTAGCTTAAGGCACAAAAGGATCCTTCCTCCTTAAGTTTGAGGAAAGACCTGCTGACCTGATAACCGCTCATTTCTAGATGCGTTCTGGAGTGAGAGGTAAGGGAGACAGTTCAAGAAGAGAAAAAAATAGTATTAACAGCATTACAAAAATAGAAGTAATATATGGTAATACAGCATATCAGAGAAGCATAAGCATAATCATAAACATTGTAAGGCAAATCAGTACAACAGGTACATGTAATCGTGTTGGAGGGGAGTCGAGAGGCAGTGGGTCATGGAGGGTGAGGCAGTGGGTCATGGAGGGCTCGAGGAGGCAGTGGGTCATGGAGGGGAGTCGAGAGGCAGTGGGTCATGGAGGGGAGTCGAGAGGCAGTGGGTCATGGAGGGGAGTCGAGAGGCAGTGGGTCATGGAGGGGAGTCGAGAGGCAGTGGGTCATGGAGGGGAGTCGAGAGGCAGTGGGTCATGGAGGGGAGTCGAGAGGCAGTGGGTCATGGAGGGGAGTCGAGAGGCAGTGGGTCATGGACAGCGCAGTAGAAAAGTCACAAAGAAGGGACTGGAGGGAGAAAGCAGAAGAGGCCACGCAGATTGACAGGGGAAGGGAGGACCAGAGTTTAGGAAAGTGTTACGAGAAGGCTGCTTGACAAACAGTAGATTTCCTCGAAGGAGCAGAATGGGAAACATTGCTGTGTAGAGGATAAGAGGAAGGAGGGAGTGAGGATAGTTTATGAACTTCATCGACAACATTGTCAGATCGACCACCCCTGCTGCCCTCGCCCTTCCCCTCAACCTTGACACCCCTTCCTGCCAGCTTAGGTCGAGGGCCACGCTTGATCGCCCAGTACCTAGAACTCGCACCCTTGCGGGCGATCGGACCTTCGCCACCTGTGCCTCAAAAAATATGGAACTCACTCCCTGCCCTTACACAGTCCTCCTCTTCCTCCCATCCTGGCTTTAAAGCCTCCCTTTGGAACTACCTGAAAGGATCCTCCACTTGTCCATGTACCTCGTAGCGCACTAGCACCAGGTATGCTGGGGGGGGGGGTCTCCACGCCCTCAGCGTGCACTGCACTTACTCTCCTGTCATCTGGTCGAGTAACTACTAAATGCTCTAATCTTACCTCTGTCCTCCTTCCCTAACAGTTCACCTGCCCTCTGTGCCCCTCCCTGATTGCTCCCTCCTCAGTGTAAACCCCCAACCCCCCAGTGCCCCACCCTATTTGCTGGCACTTACTTCTGTTTGCAAATAACTGAACCTGTCTTTATGAAATTTTGCTGTTCTCTGTCGAAATCACCAAGTATGTACCGTACTGTATCTTGTACTAATCGTCTCAAAGGCTGTTAGCTACTACCCAAACCCTGTATAAGCTTGTCATTTCTCTGGTTGTCAAATTTTTGTTGTTGCCTGTTTATCTCATCTTATGTAAAGTATGCTTCTAGTTTGTAACCCTCGGTCGCCTTCTGAAAATAGGAACTTGGCTGTCTAGTGTGCCTTACCTGTTAACAAACCAAATAAATAAATATTTGGGGAGGCAGGAGGAAGGACCCAAAGCAGAATTTGGATATTTTTATTTTTATGTATTTATTAAACTCTAGGATTACAAATCCCTTTGAGCAAGAACTGCTCATTTACAATGGTTCCACGTCAGAGGATGGAGGGTAACATACATACAAAGGTAGACACTGATTTACAGTCATAACACGTTTTACAGTTAGTCATAGGTGTGGGGAGAATTCAGAGGGCAGCTTAAAAGTAGTCTCAGAGTAAAAGAAAACTATACAGGAAGGACAGTTGTGTGAGCAGGGTAGGAGGGGAACGGAAAAGTTGGGCAGGCTGGGGGCCTCTGTCGGAATGATAGGTGGGTAGAAGTAGTGTAGGCAGAGTTAGAGATGAAGGGGGGCAGATGTCTGAAAGGTGCAGTAGTGGAGGGAAGGGTTGTGAAAGATGGGGGAGGGGCAGGAGTGATGAAGTGGGGGGAGGGAGGGCCTGGGTGGAGCAGGAACAGCAGGTACCATGGTGCAGGTGGTTACCTGTCAATGGTTACAGGTCGTAGGTCAGGAATGACCAGGTGGACGGAGAGCCAGTCCCTTTAGGAGAAGCAGTCACATTGTGTGGTTGAGGTGAGGTAGAGTCGGAGATTCCTTTTGAAGGGTCCAAGCAAAGCAGAAGAAAGTGCTTCTTTGTTGAGGGTGTTGTACCACTGAGGATAGAAAGGAGGCACAAGGGGAAAGGTGCCTGGCATCATGGATGAGGAGTGACAGGGCAGAGTAGAGTGAGCAGTGGTGTGCACGAGGGAGACTGTCTAAGGCAAAATGGAAAAAAGAGTGAAAAATGGGGTCCAGTCTGGCAAGGGAAGATTGGGATCTCCATTGTAAGTTATGTCACCGTAGTCAAGAATAGAAGGAGAATCATCTTTGAACAATCTTTTGGTGGGCAGGAGGAGGGATATTCTCTTTGTTCTGCACATTGCGAAAGGATGGATGACTTACCCTTTTACAAAAAAGTTGCATAGCAAAATCAACGCCAACCACACGTGAGGGATATTTTAAACGTTTTGTGTCTCATTTTAATTGTGTGTTTCCGAAGTTAGCTGATGAGGCATTTGACGGGTATAGTGAGTTGTTTGTCACAGAATTGTCATTATACGAAGAGTGACCTAATAAGTGGATTGCGGGCTCTTGAGTCACATCACCATGGCCACAGTGATTCAGAAGCTGCATTCAGAATATGTATTGCTCATTGCTTATGAAGTTAGAGAATAAAAAGGCACTTGTTTTCACATATTGTTTGTATTTGACAGGGTTTTCAGCACTCTTCAGTCCTGTGGACACCAGTTTGAAAATCCAGCTAGTATCACATTGTCGGTTTCCAATTCAGTTTGCAGGAAAACTTTTCAAAATAAAATATTCAGGCAAAATTCAAATTAATATTTCATGTATTTTTTTTATGCTTTTTAACCCCCACCATCCCAGCCGTCCACTCCTTCAGGCGGCCAAGCCCCGCCGTCCCGCTCCTCCGGTCACCGTCCACTGCCCCTCAACTTGTCGCCTCCTGACTGACCCAGCATATCCCTTTGCCAGGGAGCCCCCCTTCCTGTGGCAGGGACCAGGAGGGGAGATGTTCGTGTGCACGTAGACACAGGGTTTTAAATAATTGATTAGTAGTTTTTTTTTTTTTTCCCCTTGGGACAATACTAACTGTACAGAAAGTATTTATATATGTTTTTTTTCTAGAAGTGTTGTTTGTTAAACACATTGAGGCAAGTGCTATGCATTTTCATGTTTTAACACTTTTATGAGCAAAACGCTAATCAATTTTTAGAGTTAAATAAAACCCTGAGACACACTGTACAATCTTCACCGGGGTGACAAGGGTGCAGCATGGGGCTATCCCAGGCTTCGCAGCAATGGGAGGATGGACCGCTGTCATCTGGGTGGCATGAGTGGCCTTTTTATTGCGTTTTCTCATACCTTCCACCTCCCAAAATGGACCTATACAATGGTGACCTGGGGTGGGGACGTATGGCGGCGTGTCGAGGCAGCAGGGCTCTTAAGCCTAAGAAAGTTTGCTTGTTTCTGTGGTTCTAATTATTTACTTTTGTGACAGAATGTTATTTAGCCATTTGCTAAGATATCTTGTGATTCCATTGAGGTACATCTGATGCTGAGTATGGAGGAGGGGTTTATGACAAGAGTGGAATGGAATCGAGCATTTTGGAGAAACGTATGTTATAAAGAGAAAAAAAAAACCACCAAAAATGAATTCTGTGGCAGGATACAAATTCTACAACCCTGAAATTTCACTATTCCAGGGACCCTGCAAATTTATTTAGTTTTTGTTGACTGGGTAAGTGCACTAGACAAATTCTGCCTATTTTCAGGCACGACCCAGGGGAAGGGGATACAGATGAATGCCAACTGACCTTGAACCAGATCAAGCTGTTAGTGGTATTTTTAGTGAATGAGGGGAAATTTGGCCAGGGCACTGGGGAAATTTCCCTGCACTTCTCGAGAAGTGCTATGGGATCTTTAACATCCACCTGAACTACCACAGAATAGGCAAATGGGACCTCGGTTTAACGTCTCATCAGAAAGACTGCACCTCAGGAGTGCAGCACCCTCCTCATGCTGCACTACGGTGTCAGTATTGGGATATTAACTCAAGTACCTGGTGTGGGGATAGAACCCACAGCCTTCTGATCTCCTAGCCTCAGAGGCAAGTGTGCTACCTGCTGAGCCACTGACACTGAAAAATAACACACGTGTGCATGTGCATGTACATGACCTGCAGTGTAGCAGGTGGGCCATGTGCATGCAGCAGACCTTGTGATTTTGTAGCTTCAGAACCTGACTCAGTAGCTCCCCCCCCCCCGACACAGTCTACATGTAGGTTCTCCCACCAATGCAGTCTGCCCCTTCAACCCCAGCCCCATTCCTGATCCGGTGACTGCCTCCCTCAGGACTTTCTGGCCATGAAGATCCCCTACATTGCCCCCATTGCAGGGTTAGGAGGGGCCCCCAAGTCCACTTCCAGATTCTCCCTTGTCTGGATGGCAGCACAGGCCAAAGACTGGGCCTGGCATCATGCTACCCGCTGCTATTGTGTTTTGTCTTCCAACCCAACTGCGTGTGGGGATGTAGCTGTGCATGTACATGGAGGTGTACACTGTCCATGCATTGGCACGCACCCTGTCATTTCTCCCTCTGTTCTACTACCACGTCTCCACGTAGTGGCAGTTTGAGCGGTGCGGCAAGTCCCCCCACCCCACCCGGAGAGCAGCCCATCGGAACCTCAGTCTTCAACAGACCACTATGTGACCCATGTCAGAAGAGAGAGAGAGGACATGATTGGGACGTTGAAGTACTTGAAAGGGATAAATAAGGTTGATAAGGAGAATCTCTTTAGTCTGAGTGGCAGCCATAACACAAGGGGGCACAGTTTTAAGCTGGAGGGTGGGAGGTTTAAGAGGGAGGTCAGGAAGCACTTCTTCACAGAGAGGGTGGTGGAAACTTGGAATGCGTTGCCAGAAGAGGTCGTCTCATTAAAGACAGTGGGCAGCTTTAAGAGAGAATGGGATAGGCATAAGGGGAAGATAAGGATCATGGGTAGAGAGAGAGGATGGGAGGAGTGGGGAGGGAGGATGGGAGGAGTGGGGAGGGAGGATGGGAGGAGTGGGGAGGGAGGGCAGGGACATTAGCTCAAGCTGTGGACCCTGCAATA
Source organism: Neoceratodus forsteri (assembly GCA_016271365.2). Lineage (NCBI taxonomy): Eukaryota > Metazoa > Chordata > Ceratodontiformes > Ceratodontidae > Neoceratodus > Neoceratodus forsteri. Next base: position 189,026,333 of record JADMNL010000027.1, read on the forward strand.
CGAGCAGATTTGATAGACCAAATGGCCTCCTTCTGCTGACTTCTTCTTAAGTTCGTATGTCTGTTGGTATGTCTGTTCCCAAACCCAGGTCATGAGGGTGGCTGGCAGTAGCTCCACCGCCAAGCCACTGGCTAGGTTTCGCTGGTCAATTTTTGGTTTTTGCTGCTTTTTACATAATGGGAAGGGTCACCAGGAGGACAGGTAGCACAGGCCCAGAGGGAGGGTGCCTTTTCAGGGTTTTATTTAACTCTAAAAATTGATTAGCGTTTTGCTCATAAAAGTGCTGAAACATTGTCAGAATGCCTAGCACTTGCCTCATTGTGTTTAACAAACATAACACTTCTAGAAAACCTATATAAATACTTTCTGTACAGTTAGTATTGTCCCAGGAAAAACTGCTAATCAATTATTTAAAACCCTGCTTTTGGATATGGTGCTATAAGGGTATACATATCCGCAAACCTTTTTGTGTCTGTTCTAGAATGAAAACCCTGTACCCAAATTGTGTGTGTGTGTGTGTGTGTGTGTGTGTGTGTGTGTGTGTGTTTTTTGCTAAAGAAGGGTTCAAGTTGTAAAGGAGAACTTCATAAATGTTTTAGACCTCCACAGCTGATAGGTATCCTATCCCTGATAAGGGATTTCAGCAGATAAAGTAATATCTTCCAAGAATCGGTCTTCACCATTCATTACTGGTGGATCTGTGCTGGAGGTGCCTGGACCCCGCAGAAGAGTACAGCTTTAAAATTTTAGAGCTAGAGGACAGACGACAGGGATGGCGCCACACACAAGGCGGACGCATGATGTGGTGCTCATGGGCTGACCAGTAACTGACGCCGACCCTTGCTCTCCTCAGTTCTGTTCTTCCCACCATCGAGGCAGCACTCCATGGGAGAATTTTACTATTTCTAACTGTGTAGCTGGGTTTGCTGCTTGCTTGATGCCTTAACCCTTCTCTTGACATTCTTCCATTCCACTTTTCTTTCCTTTTGTGGTGCCAAGCTTTTTATTTTTTTTTATTTTCTTATTTTCAATGGTCATTCATATCTGGATCTCAAGGGCCTAAGAAGAAGACGGACTCTCCCCCATGCGGTGGTGCCCCTTTGGGAGAAATATATCTGTGACTGACATGACTGCTGCTGGACCTATTTTGGAGCACAACTCAGTATGGACCACTGCGACACCTGCTTCTCAGTGGACTTCCACACCCTAGGGATCCACTCGAAGAAGTGGGGTCAGTCACCCCCCACTTTTGGAAGCAGACGTCAGACAAGGGTCTCCAAGGTGTAAGGTGAGCCCCTCCCCAGTACTGTATGTACTGAGGGAGACCAGGCCTCTTCTGTTCCTTGACTCACCAAGATGGAAAGCCTGGTGAATGGGTCTGTGGGACAGTTGGACCCCTCCAAGGGGCCGGTGTGCACCCCTCAGAGGTCTGAACACCTCCGGTGGGCTCCTTGGGGCCATGGCCCGGTGCCGATTCAGCTCCTTGCACTGAGGCTGGTGCCAGTGAGCAGAGTAGCACCACCTACACAGCTGGGTCCCCTCCTGGTGCTGTTTGTGGCACTAGAAGAGGAAAGGTTTCTGGAATCAGTGGCCCAGTGGAGATCTTCTGGTTCTCTCATTGCCTGAGTGGTTAGATGACCTGGGAGATGGGGACTGGGGTGATCTCGACTGGCTTCCAGGCTCTGATGATGAAGGAAGCCTTTCTGAGCCTAGTCCTTGGCTTTTGATGTCCTTGGTGTCACCCCTGGCTGCTTCCCAGCCCAGTGCCGGCCTCAGCACCACCCCTTTTCTGTCTCGCATCCCTTAGTGCCGGACGAGGGGCTAGTGCCGGGCATGGCACTAGGTCAGGTTCTGGCTCTGCCCTCTGTGCCAGGTTGGGTTCTGGTGCCATCCCCGATGCCGGGTCTGACTCTGGCACCCTTTGCAATGCTGAGGGGGGGTTCTGTTGCAGTTTATGGTGCCAGCTTCCCCTGAGTTCAGGTTCTTGACGTTGGTTCTGTCCTTAGGCCTAGCCCAAGGGGCAAGCCCATTCTCGTGAGGTGAGGGCTGGTAGGTCCCAGATGATGCCTTGCTCCATGACCAGGATTCCTGGTGGCTCTGGCAGGAGTCACAGTGCTGACTCTGGTCCTCTTGCCTCCCCAGAATAGTCTGGGCCTGTCGTAGATGGGGATAGGGGCCGTCCTGTGGGACCTCTACGGCTGTGATCTCCCTGCCTGGGGGTTCTTCTCTCCCCCCCCCCCCAAGGGCACCACCTAGACCACCCTCTGCAGTTGGGTGTTCCCAGGTGGACAACTTGGTCAGACTATCCCTTCAGGCGATGTCTCCTGCATGCTGTTATAGCCCTGGCAGGGGTTCTGGCCTAGCCCACCAAGTGTCTCCTCCTCCTCCTCTGCCTACCCCACCTGCTTTCCTGGACATTTTGGGTCCAGCAGGTCCATTGAACTGGGTCCAATTCAGGGCTTCGGTGAGTGCCTTTTCAACTTACCTTATGGCACTAGATCAGGCTGTTTTCCACCATGAGACCCTGGCACCGTTGCCCCCCAAGTCCAGTTCCTCTTCATGCTAACATACTAAAAAGCCATCAGATTAGGCCCAACGGTCTGTCGAGTCTCTTCGAGGATCAGTGCCCACCCAGGGCACAGTCATAGCCCCCCTCCCCCCAACCCCCACTGAGCCTCTGGAATGCATCCTCCACCTGTACCTATCCCAGCCTATTTTGAACCCCTTCACAGATGCAACAGCCACCAGTTCTGCAGGCAGCGCATTCCAGGGCTCCACAACCTTCTCTGTGAAGTAGTACCTTCTTCTCTCCCCCACTTAGTCTCCCACCAACCAGCCTCATCGAGTACCCCCTGATGGCTCCTGCCTCCCTCAGCTGCAGCACCCCCCCACAAAGGTTGACCCTGTTTACTCCCTTGAGGTACCTGAAGACCTCTATCATATCTCCTCTGTTCCTCCTCTCTCCTCCAGCGAGTACAGGTTGAGCTCCTCTAGCTGCTCCTCGTAGGGCTTTTCCCCTAGACCCTGCATCATCCTGGTCGCCCTCCTCTGGACCCTCTCCAGAAGAGCAATATCCGTTTTCAGTAAGGACACCAAAACTGCACACAGTATTCAAGTTGTGGCCTAACCAGGCAATTATACGGCAGAAGGAGCACCTCTCAGCTCCTTGAGGTTATCCCTCTGGCAGTGCACCCCAGCATTTTATTTGCTTGGGCCGCAGCCCTTCTAAACTGCTCAGAGTTGTTCATTTTGGCATCCACCACCATCCCAAGACCCCCAGAAACTTGTAGTGTCTTCTCCCCATTGGCCCCCAGGTGGAGCACCCTGCATTTCCTAATGTTAAACTTCAGTTTCCAGGCACAGGACCATCTCCCAGGGTTTCCAGATCCTCCTGGAGAGCCAACTTCCCCTCCTCCCCATCCGCCACCACCTACAGTTTTGAGTCGTCGGCAAAGAGGCTCATCTCACTCCTGATACCTCATCTGATGTCTGAAATATAGGTATTAAGCAGGAGTGGGCCCAGCACCCAACTCTGAGAGACCCCTCTAGTGACTGTCCTGGGAGTTGAGACCTCCCCCTACCATCACCTTTTGTACCCACCCTGCTAGCCAGTTTTCTGTCCACCCGACCCTCCACCCCAATATCCCCCAGCTTCCCCAGCAACCAGGGATGCGGCACAGAGTCAAACGCCCTGCTGAAGTCTAGAAAGAGGACATCCACTGGCCTGCCCTGATCCAGCTCTCTCGTCACCCCTTTGTAGAACTCCACCAGGTTGGTCTGACACGATTTGCCCCTAACAAAGCCATGCTGGTGATCATCTAGGTGGTTCTGTGCCTTCAGAAACTCCTCCAGCCTCTCTTTCAAGATGATCTTCGTAACTTTGCCCACTACCGATGTCAGTCTTAACGGTCTGTAATTACCAGGCTTCTCTCGCAAGCCTCCCTTGTGTATAGGCATGATATAGGCCATCCTCCAGTCTTGAGGCACCCTCGCCAACTGAAGGGAAGAGTTACCTTGGCTGTACCTCTGGTGGGCCTTTTTATCAGCCAGCTCCTTAAGCACCCTGGGATGGATCCTGTCTGGGCCTGGTGCCTTGTCCGCTCTTAGGGCCTTGAGTGCTTCCCACACCCTCTCAATGGGGGATTTTCTCATCCACTGCCCCTACTACATCTGCTTGTCCCCCTTCCCCCTCCCTTTGCTGTGCCACCCCCCCAATCCTCCTTGGTGAAGATTTGGGCAAAACAATAATTTAGTACCTCTGGCTGCTCCCCTGCCTTCTCCACCCACCCACTCCCCTACCTAAGTCTATCATCTTTTCCTTTCTTTAAGGAAGAGGACTCTTCCCTCCATCTATCCTCCAATGCTGACTACCCTCATTACCAGCAGTTCTTAAGGAGATGATGAGGGAACCTCAACTACCCCACTTCTCAGGATGCAATCCTGCATATCTGACACTCTTTCCTTGGGGGGAAGGTACAGTCATACCTCCGTGGCCTATGCCATTTGCAGAGGCATCAAGAGACTTATGGCTCCGTCCCTCTGCCCCCTTCCAAGCCCGGAGGGACACACAGTGTGGGTATTGTGTGCTCGAGGGGTCTCCAGGAGCCATGCCATACCCCAGTTCTGGGGTCTAGCTCCTGGGCATACCCTCTGGGCATAGGTGCCCAGTGTGTGATTGTCCCCCAGAGTCAGACTCGGCTGAGTTTGATGCCTGTGGTAGAAAATTATTCTCAGCTGCATGCATCATTGTTGTGCTTCTTGGCACATCAGGTGTCCTATGGAAGGCACCTGTGCGTGACACGAGTGGCACGCACCATGTTGTGCATCTTGGCACATCAGGAATCTTATGGAAGACACCTGTGGGTGATGCGAGCGGTGCGCACCATGTTCTGCATCATGGCACACCAGGCGTCCTATGGCAGGCACCTGTGGGTGATGCTGGGACAACTCCTTATGTCCGTGCTAGACTGTGAGCAAACCAGACAAGCACATATGCCTTTCTGCACAGGGCCTAGAGCTGGCGAGACACCAGGCAAGGGCATCCTACGATGCCAATGAGGTAGCCTCCAGGTTGGGAATTGCAATCGGCATTAGGCGGACGGCATGGCTGCCTCTCTCCAGGTTGTCACCCTTTGCCCGGCATAGGGTAATTGCCTCACGGTTCCAGGGGCCCACTTCTCCCACAGGGTGAGGCATGAGCTTGCGGGGTGTATTCCTATGCCCAGGCCATTAGAGACTCCGCCTGCCCCTGACCAGCCTCTGGCCTCACCAGGCCTGTAAAAGGCCCCCTCCTCTCTGTTTTTCCCCCACAGGAGGCTAAGGGAATAACCATTTACCTCAAGGTTGGCCAGCACCGCCTTTGGTGGTAAGCTTGGCACTCAGACCCACCAGTATTGAATGGTGAAGATTGATTCTTGGAAGATATGAAAATGACATACTCACTGTGATTCTTGATTTTTTTCAGAATATTTTTACTCATTACTGCAATCCGCCCACCTTGCCCCTCAATGGCCAGGCTTCTGGATAGTTTCTTTTCCACCTTTTTCTCTTACCTGCTGCCTCCCTTGCTAGGCTCTCCACTTTTTAATGAAAAAAAAAGGGGGGAGGTAGGCATGTAGGGGGTAAAACGCAACGGAGGACTCTTACCTCTTTTGTGACCCAGTTTGTGGTCCTGCCCCCAAAAAATATATACTTTTTTTCTTGACTCCCCATTTCCTCCAGTCCCTTCTTTATTTAAAAAAAAACCAAAACAAAAAAAAAACAAACAGAAGTTTGCAAAAAAAGGAGTCTTTGACCCCCACTCCTCCAATGGGGGAGTCTGTAGCTATTTGCTGTCGGAGAAGTTCCCTTTTTCCTTTCTGCTTTTAAAAGGAAAAGCATGCAAGAGAGCAGGCGTAGATTGGGACCAGGAGAGACATCCTGGAGTTCCAGCCCAGACTCCATTGACTGGTCCAGCTCTCCTTTTTTCCTTGCAGTATGCCTCCTGCACCTCCTTAATAGCCAGCAGACTATTTTTCTTTCTCTTGTTTTTCTCTTTCTAGGGAGTGACTCTTTTAGTAAGAATAGGGGAAGATGTGGTCCGAGAAATCGTAGGTTCTAGGGACATGGATATGTTGTTCATCCACACTGTCCGGCAGGTATCCTTGCCACTTTAAATCTTGCCGGAAGGTCTTCAAGCTGGCTCCTCCCACCCACCCGGGTGGCAAAACTCTCGGCTTCGCCCCATGACGCCAGATCTTCCTTACGGCTTAGAAGCTCGGTTCCCTCCTTAGCGCTCTGTGTATAAGACTGGTTCCTAATCTTCGGTTTCTAATTTAAAAGTTTTTGCTCAATAGACTTGGTCTTCTATCCCTCGTGGCTCGCGATGGACAAATGACTCCGGTTTTGGCGGTGCCCTTGCGGTGGCAGAGAAGATGTCTCGAGGGCGGATCCACATCGCGTGTGTGTACTGTTTAGGCCTTGAGCGCGACCCGCGGGCTTGCGACCTGTGCTCTTCCTTCTCAGCCTCGTCCTCGAGACCGTGCTGCCGTTTCTTCGGGCGCCCGAGCGTTTTCCTCCGGTAAAGTCAAAGAGGCCCGGTCGGTGGATCCAGCTAGAGCAGATGATGCGCCCTCGAAGATGGCGGCCGCGGGCGCATCTTCCTCGACCGCGGCATTTATTCCGCCTCCCTGGGTTCCTCTTACACAGCTTCTTTAAGGAGCTTTGTCTGTCCCTCTCCACTAGGGAGAGGGACCAACGTCTGCTGGACCTTCTCTCGGTCCAAGAAGAAAGACAAGGTAAGTCTCTTCGTCGACGCTCTTGGGGCGGAAAGGTCCCTCTCCCGAGTTGTCAGCCATCGACTTCGGTGATCGTTAACCGGCCACTGGTCCTCGCGGTGTCCCTGCAGGTCAGTTGACCGATATTCCCGTTGAGCGCAGTCGAGATTTTTCTCAACCTGTCTGGATCGGTTGTCGATCGCGGCCGGAAAATCCCTCCTGTCCCCGGTGGAGTTGAGGATCCTGTGGCTTGCCAGTGCCTCCGGTTCCGGAGCCCTTGGGTGTTCCCTCCGAGCCGAGGGAGGAGCTGGTTCCACCCGCCCCCTCCCCGCACCGTCCTCGGAAAAGCCGAGGCTTTCGGTCTTGGACTTCTTCGCAGTCCAGCCGATCCCGCCATCATAGAGTGGTCTCGGTCACCGACACCGTGTGCCAAGCGGGCGCCCGCCGCTGCCTCTTCCTCCTCCGTGGATGAGGGAGGCTTCGGACGTAGTGCATCGACGATCACGAGGACCTCATGTGGCAACAGCTCCTTCTGACGGGGAACAAGCTGACGCCGTCGCCTTCCCGACCATTAAGTGGCTGTCACGGGCGACAGGCTCGCCCCCGTTTACCGAGGAGCCTGTTATCAGGCCAGTTGTTCGGCCAAAACCAGCTGCCCCACCGATTCCATTGGAACCTCCGCCTCCACAGCCGCGGTTTGGGGCTCCGACCAAGAATTCTCGGTAGGCTCAGGGTCTGCCCCATAGGCTGTCGGTCACCCTCACTCCTGATCGCCCTCGGCAGGTGGAGGGTGGCTCAGGCCCGAGGCAGCTCTTTGCGGACTCTTCTGAGTCCGACGACGATTCCTCCTTTTTCTCCAAGCGAGTGGACTTGGAGTCCTCTGGAGGTCAGTCGCTGGACGACAGCCCTTCGTCCTTCCTGGGATTGCTCAGACTCATCTCGGAATCCACCGGGATGCAGCTCGAGCCCATATCCAAGTGGGCCAAGTATTCCTCACGGAGATATTGGACCGAGGGGATTCCCCTACGGAGGCCTTCCCTGTGGCTGAGGCCATTGTGGGCCCGGCCTTGGAGCTCTGGCAGTGCCCTGCTTCCTGCCCTGCGCCTTCGGCCAGGATGGCCAGAAAGTATGTGGTCCCTACCGGTTCCCTGTCCGGTTTCTCGGAACATCCCTTGGTCGAGGGGTTAGTTGCCGGAAAACGCTAGGGACGTGGACAAACCTCCCGACAAGGAGTCCAAGAAATTGGACTATGCTGGGCGAAAAGTCTACGCTATCCCTCCTTGGCTCTCGCCAGGCCAGCTCGGCCGCATTGATGGCACATTTTTCACGCCTGTTGGGCTCCCTGGACGAGGTGGTCCCTCATCTCCCGGCTGACCTGCAGACCACGGTTAAGCAGGTGCGGGACCAGGGCAGGGCAGTGGCCAAGCAGCAACTTCAGACTGCTTTGGACATCGGTGATTCATGTGCCAGGTCAGTAGCGGCCACAGTGGCTATGCGCTGTCAGGCATGGCTGAGGATATCCATCTTCACAGCGGATACCCAGCACAAATTGGCGGATGTCCCCTTCCTGGGGACCGACCTCTTCGACCCTGGAGTGGAAGGCCACCTCCAGAGGATCGAAAAGTCCAATGCCACCTTGGACTCGGTCTCATCCGCTCAGAGGGACAAGGGCATGAGCCACAACCCAAGCCCCTTTACGTCTGCCTGCGCCCGGCATGTCCGCCCAGCAACACCAGGGCCAGCAGGCTCGCTGAGTCCCAAACCCCAGCCTCCAAGGCTTCCTCCTCTAGGAAGCAGGGAGGTAAAGGCCCAGGTGGTCCCTCGCCGGTCCCTCCTCCAAGCCTGCACAGTGACGGGTTGAGGGTGTCGCCCCAACCTCGTCACTCACTCAGGTTCCCCTGTGGAGGCAATCGCCCACTTCCTTTCCGCCTGGTCTGTTGTTACCACAGAGAGGTGGGTGTTGGAGGTGGTGGAAGAGCCTGCCTCTGGAGTTCGAGCAGGCCCCACCCTTCAGAGCCGTCGCACCTCGGGGGGCCTAGGGGTCCGAAGCCTCGCTGTCAGCTCGCCGAGCCGACATCGCTCTCCTCCTCGAGAAGGAGGTGATAAGAGAGGTGGCGGACCCTCCCTCAAACCCGAGGTTCGTGTCCAGGTACTTCCTGGTTCCGAAACGGACGGGGGGCTGGCGCCCCATTCTCTACCTACATGACCTAAACAAGTTCCTAAGGTCTTGAACCTTCAGGATGGTCACTCTGGCTCAGATAATCCCATCCTTGGAACACGGCGTGTGGTTCTGCTGTCTGGACCTACAGGACGCGTTCTTTCACGTCCCTATCCGTCCGTCCCATCAAAGGTTTCTTCGCTTTCGAGCGGAGGGTTCCCTTTTCGAGTTCCAAGCCATGCCCTTCGGCTTATCTCCAGCTCCCAGGGTCTTCACCAAATGCATGGCAGTGGTGACAGCATTCCCTGCGGCGCCCGAGGGTCTGGGTGTACCCTTACCTAGACGATTGGCTGATAGCAGCCCCCTTCAGGCGGGAGGTGGAGCGGTCCAGAGATCTGGCCCTCCAGGTTTGCTCTCAAGTTGGCCTCCTCATCAACGAGGCCAAGTCGGAACTCGAGCCGAGCAGGTGATTCTTTTCATCGGGCAGAGCTTCGATTCTCTTGAGCCAGGCACATCATGACGAGGACAGGGCCGAGGTTCTTTCCTCCTTTGCCCAGTCATTTCTGGTTGGGCAATTACGTCCCGCCGGGACTTCCTGGCCTCCTGGGTCTCATGGCGGCCTGTACCAGCGTGGTCCGTTGGGCCCGCTGGAACATGCGCCCTCTTCAGTGGGGCTGGCCAGCCAGTGGTCCCAACGCTAGCATCCATTGGACCAGCTAGTGACGGTGACCAGGGGATGTGGAACGCTCCAGTGGTGGACCGTTCCAGTTCATCTGCAGGAGGGCATCCTGCTTGTCCGCACCAGCGATGGTCTCTCTATCGACCGATGCCTCTCTGATGGGTTGGGGTGCCCATCTGGGGCCTGACGCCACGGCCTCTGATCCCGCGAGTCCCGATGCCATCAACCTGCTGGAGCTCTGGCGGTCCGCCTAGCTCTCACCACCTTTGCTCCGTTTCTTGAGGTCAAGTGGTCCAGGTCCAGATGGACGATACCCACGACCATGTACTGTCTAAACCGCCAGGGCGGGACGCGCTCCATGCTTCTATGCAAGGAAGCTCTCCGCATCTGGTCACTCGTGCGCAGCCTGGAGGCGGATCTCCTAGCCATTCATGTGGCAGGAGCCTTCAACACCCTGGCCGATGCCCTAAGCCGGATAGGGGCTGCGTCCCACGAGTGGTCTCTCCTGCCGGAGGTAGTACAAGATCTATTCTCCCATTGGGGCACACCTCAGGTGGACCTGTTTGCCTCCAGGGAGTATGCGACGTTGAGGCTGTTCCATGCCCGCCCCCCTCAGCAGGGCGCTCTGCAGGGGGATGCCTTCTCGAGGCCGTGGACCCTGGGCCTCTTCTACGCCTTTCCCCATTCCCTTGATGCACAAGGTGCTGCTCAAAGCAAGGAGGGACAAGGCGCAGGTGATTTTGATAGCCCCAGACTGGCCCCGCCAGTACTGGTACCCAGATCTCCTCAGCCTCAGCTCCAGGCTTCCGAGGCAGCTTCCAGCTCGCCCGGACCTGCTCTCAGTCAATCAGGGGAAGGTATTCCATCCGGACCTTCAATCCCTGCACCTGACGGCCTGGTTCCTGAGCGACTAGAGTTCCAGGCCTTGGGTCTTTCCGACGAGGTCCTCAACATAGTTGAGGCATCCCATAAGGAGTCGACCAGAAAATGCTACGCCTTCAAATGGAAAAGGTTTTCCATTTGGTGTCAGGGCAAGGGCTTGGACCCTTCCTCCTGTTCCTTGGCGAGCATATTGGACTACCTGTGGTCCCTTTCTCAGCAAGGAGGCTTGGGTGTGACCCTTAGGTGCACCTGGCCATCTCTGCTTGCAGGCGCGGGCGGGAAGCAGTCGGTGTGCGCGGAGAAGGTGGTCTGGTGCTTTTCAAAGGCCTTGATCACATTTCCTCCGGTGCGAGAACCTCCACCTCTGTGGGATCTACTGCTGGTACTGGCAAAGCTCATGGGCAAGCCATTCGAACCAATGCACAGGTGTGAACTCTCTCACCTGTCGTGGAAGACCGCCTTCTTGGTGGCTATCACGTCAGCCAGAAGGATGGGAGAGCTCCAGGCGCTCTGCATCGAGTCTCCTTACCTGGTCTTCCACAGGGACAAGGTTGTCCTGTGCCCCCACCCGAAATTCCTTCCGAAGGTGGTGTTGGAGTTTCACCTTAACCAGGTGTTGACTCTGCCGGTGTTCTACCCCAATCACACCTCGGAGGCCGAATATAGGCTCCATACTTTGGACCCTAGAAGGAGGCTCGCTTACTATAAGGAGCGCATGGCTGAAATTCGGGGAGAGGTTCGCCAGCTGTTTGTCACCTACGCTGAAGCCGCACCTGGCAGACCTGCAGCCAAGCGGACGATAGGCAGGTGGGTCACCTCCTGCATAGATCTCTGCTATAGGTTGGCGGGCATGGAGCCTCCCAGAGGGATAAGAGCTCATTCTACCTGCCATACTGCTGCATCGGTGGCTGCTTCCAGGGACGTCCCTATCCAGGAAATCTGCAGGGCTGCTACCTGGAAGTCAGCACACACCTTCATCACCCATTACCACATCGACCTTGAGTCACGCCGGGATGCTGGTTTTGGGGCCTCGGTTCTCCAGTCTCTCTTTCCCAAGTAAGTATCGGGGTGTGCGCTGCCTCCTCCTCCCGGAGAACTGCTAGAGTTCGCCAGATGAGTGTGGATGAACAACATATCCATGTCCCTAGAAATACAGGTTACTCACCTGTAACCCAGGAGTTCTAGGAATGGTATGTATTGTTCATCCCTACGACCCTACGACCTCCCGGCGGGGCGCACAACCCTGAGCTTCCAGCGGGCCAGATCTATGGGGCGGAGCCGAGAATTTTACCACCCCGGGTGGGTGGGAGGAGCCAGCTTGAAGACCTTCCGGCAAGATTTAAAGTGGCAAGGATACCTGCCGGACAGTGTGGATGAACAACATATACCATTCCTAGAACTCATGTTACAGGTGAGTAACCTGTATCTATCTTCCGTTATCTCAGCTGCTATCTGCCCTTTCTAGCAGGGACCCCCTCCTCCCAATTTGTTTTTCCCCTTCTCAGGGTTACTCTGTTAGCGTTCAAGCTTTTAGGTGTCTTCTCGTCTGTTTGAGAACCTGGGCTAGTAGTGCTTGTCATGAGCTCTGACTCTTCTGATTACCATGCTTCAGGGAACCAGGACTCTCAAATTGCATTGGTTATATGGGATCTCTGAGCCCCTGTCTCCTCTGCGGTTCATGGATGCGTGAAGGACCTTGCTGAAAACACAGTTTCGGGGCTTATAGCTCTACTACCTTTCCCATGTCTTCGAGGAGGTGGCACCTTCTCAGGAATTCATCCCATACATTTGCTTAGTTGTGTGGCATTTCTGAGACCTTTGACTTCACTTGAAGTCCTATAATTTGCAAGGCAGCATAGTTGAATTTCTCTGCAGTTGCGAGCAAGCCAACTCTTCTGAAAGCGCTGATGATCTACTGGGAGCTCGGGGGTCCCTGCTCTGCTCTCTTTCTTCCCTGTCTGTCTCTCTCCTGCCCATTTGTCCTGGTCATCTTTTAACCCGCTACCTAGGCCCTCCTTCCCACCCCTTCTTTCTCCCCTCTGGTAACAGAGTTTTATTGCTTTGTTCTTTTCATATCCTACATTCTTTTTCTATCCCTTGGGTAACCTTGCCCCATCCTTGCTTTTTTCTTACTCTTTCTTTCCTTTCATGGTGAACAGAACTGAGGACAGCAGGGGTCTGGCATTGGTTACTGGCCAGCCTGTGAGCGTCACGTCGTGCATCAGTCTCTTGGGTGGCACCATCGCCGATGTCTGAGCTGTAAAATATTAAAGCTGTATACCCTGATGGGTCCTGGCGCCAGTAATGAATGGTGAAGATATCCTGAAAGATCAAGAATTATGGTGAGTACGTAATATTTATTTGTTACATTAGCTTGAAAGTTTCAATACACATCTTAATACCAGTGACTAGCTTTCATGTGAAATGGCATGCTGCTGCCATCTCACGGGTGTTTAATGCTTCCACTGCTTGCTCTGTCTAATTAGCATGGTAGAGCTGACAGGAGAACTGCGCGCAGCCTTTGACTCAACCCCCTAATCTGGGGAATATCGATCAGCTGTTGAGGTCTGCAGTGTTTGTGCAGTTCTCCTTTAAGGACTTAGCTGTTTCTTAGAATTTGTTTCCTTGATAGAAAAAAGAATGGACTCTTTATTATTTTTTTCAATTTTATTGTAATCTTGGACGATACCTGTGAGCGGATGCTCGTTGAGAGGTTCCACGTCAGATACATTAACACAAGAAGACACAATATAGTTACAGTATATTATACATAGAGGACAAAAATTGTGCTAAGGCATAGTATGCCATCGTCCTACGGAAGAGGGAGAGGCAGATTGTTAGGGTGAGGTAGGGAGGGGCAGTGGGAGCTGGGATAAGAAGGGCAGAGGGAAAGAAAAGACTCTACCCTGTTTAATTCTCGAAGAGAAACAAAATGAAATAATCTCTGTGAAATTTGTATCAGTTTTTTTTTTTTTTGTTACCCTCTGGGATACTGAATTTTATTTGCAGTTTTAGACTCTGCAATTGTCACTTTTGAAAGCCATCCGAATGCTATTACATGTTCAGCACTGCACATCAAAAACGTTTTGTGTAACCTTTCCCTCTACATTGACTGACATGCTTGGGTCAAACAAAGCTTTCCGTACAGAACTGCACAGCAGGTAAAGCTGAAGGTGTAGGGAAAGTACAGCAAGAAAGCATCAATGAATTACTGCTCAAACATGTGGAGAGCAAGTTACAAAAGAAAAAAAGAATTGTATTTGTTTTTTGTTGACCAGGAAAGGAGGCCTAGGCAATTGAGACAGAGAGAGACCGAGTGTGTGTGTGTGTGTGTGTGTGTGTGTGTGTGTGTGTGTGTGTATACCGATGGAAACCAAATGAAATTGAACCAGATTAAGCTCTGGGTGTTATTTGTAGATTTTTAGTGACCGTGATTTGATAGTGGTAATGTGCCTTTAATGACTGCATTAAAGGAAGTTTCCAATATAAGGTATTGGGCTTCATAGCCCAGTACCTTGTAGCAGCGTGAGTTCACTGGTACAAACATTTTAATCATAGTAATTTTACTAGGGGAAGGGATTGTAACTGGCGCCGAACCCTTGGCCAGCTGATCCGGCCAGCTTCCTGGTGCCCCCACACTCTCTGAAATTGTGACGCGTGGCCAGGGAGAGCACAGGGGCGAACCCCATACAAGTCTATCGGGGCTGTTTTGAAAGCTGTCTTTTAGTCATTTTAAAGAGTTGCCGAGGAAAATTAAAGCAGTCACTTAACTAATAGAGACCCTCTAGGTAAGCGACTGCTTTAATTTTCCTCTAAGACTCTTTAAAATGACAAAAAAAAAGGCTTTAAAAACAGCCCCCATAGACTTGTATGGGGCTTGCCCTCATGCTCTCCCTAGCCACACGTCACAATTTCAGAGAGCCAGGAGGAGTTGGGGCGAGCAAGCACTAGGAGCTTGGAAGGGATCGGTTGGCCGAGGGTTTGCGGCCAGTTACGATCCCTTCCCCTGGTAAAACTACTGCCTTTAAAATTAAAATGTTTGTACTGGTGAGTTAACGCTGCTGTAAGGTATTGGGCTATGAAACCCAGTACCTTATAGCAACCACATAGGAAATTCACTTTAAAAGGCACCAAAACTAGCTTTGTATGTTTTCAAAGGCAGAGAATTTGCAAGTCTTTACAGAGTCGATTTTTTTCTTTCATCCCTGTCAGTACCATAGATTTCTAACTTCTTTGATTGGGTATGCTTGGCTACCAGTCATGTGCAGAGGCTAACTTCTGAGGACTGACAGATTGCCTCTTCCCTCCGCTATATAATATGTACCTACTTGAAGCTCAGTGGTTATGCCTCATGTGGGGACTGCCTGGCACACGCTGCACTGATGCAGCGCCTTCTACCAAAAAAAAAAATCCTACTCGTGCACCAGATTTAGTTTGACTTCTGTTTATCTTTCCCAAAGCAGAATAACGTTTTTTTTTTTTTTTTGTCAGACTGGTCGAATTGACAAATCCTACCCAACAGTTTGTGGCCACACGGGTCCAGTACTAGACATTGATTGGTGTCCGCATAATGATTACGTTATTGCCAGTGGTTCGGAGGACTGCACTGTCATGGTAAGTTATTTTTTATGATAACATTTTAAACATTTTTAAACAGTAATGTTGGAATTTCACAAAGAACATCAACACAAGGAGTTTGAAAACCTTAATGGCAGTTTGTTTTAAATGAGAAAAGTCAAAACTGCACAAATGTTTAAAATCCCCCCATGCTAACTTCCTGATTAGCTGTTCTCTGTATCTATACATTTTTTATTATTAAGTTCTGTACCACTTAATAGATCACTGTTTTGTAACTCGCAACAGATCAGCCTCCCTGTTGCTCGTGGCTGTAAAGCAGACTTCTGTCACTCCCGCTGTGCAGAAATAAAGTGCCATCCAATGGCTGTCAGCTGTCATTTGCAAAGTGAGCGCAGAAACTCGCAATCGTGGAGTACTCTGAAGTTGAAGGGATCGTGTTGCGAACTCTGCAGTTGAATGGCCGGATTGCAGGCTCCTCAGTGCCAAAAATGCAATCTGTTCCCTTCTATAATGGGTGGCTTAAAATAAACAGAATCCACATATTTCCTTAAAAGGAGTTGAGACACTTTTTTGCATTAGGATTTTTTTTTTTTTTAAATATGCACAATTGGAACTTTTTGAAGATTCCCTGACACCGCAAGGGAAACTTAGAAAAAAAACTGCTTTATACTCTGTTCTGCTTATATCTGATAGTGTTTTTCATTTCCGTGTTTAGCTTCCCCATTTTCTAGCTACAGTAAGTATGAAGTTAACATCAGGTTCACTTTGCATCCTCTGAATCACTTCCATGAGGACAGACGAATGTAAGCTAGGAGGGGAAGAGGGATGCCTCATCAGTCCTATCTGTGAATAACATCGGTTTGGAGGAGGCTTCCAAGGCAAAAAAAAAAAAAAAAAACACTCGAGTGAAGGAAGGCTCTACTTCTGTGTGGTTTTTAATAATTAAATGTATTCCATTCTCCAAAAAGCAAACATTCAGCATTTTGTTATAGTGCCACTTTGTCAGGAAAACACTAGTGGTGTCTTACATTTTAAATTGTTGTCCTTACAAGGAACAGGTTCCTGACAAAAGTGAAGACGGATGCCCCCAACAGTTTCACTTCCTAATAACAGAGCTGAACGTACAATGGCAGGTATTTTGAGAGCCTTCCTAGGAGGGCCCTGTAATGCTATGCAGTAGTTCAGATTTTCACCAGAACATATCTTTTCCTTGCAAGAAAACCAGCTTGGCTGGCATAGACATACTTCTCAGTACTCCATATGAGTCGAGCCTGCTTTCACTCGGGAACGGACTTTGATGTCACATGCAGGGACGGTCATGTCTGGTGTAGACAAGCAGCCAGAGTAGATGATGTCATACCTCTCAACTTTTTTTTTTTTTACTGAAATTAGGGAAATGGATGCCCAAAATGAAGGACAGTGAGGGACACTGACCCTTACAATGAGGGACATATCCTCAAACATGGAGCTACAAGCTCAGAACACTGTGGAAACCATTTTGGTTGCTTGTACAAATTTTATTTTTGATTAAGCATCTTAGACTCTTATGAATTTCTGCTTTAAAGTCTGAATTTAGAGCACATTCTATGTGTGGGTAGCACCTTTTCCATAACAGACAGATGAGGGATACAGCAATACAGAGGGGTAAAATGAGGGACGTCTCTTGTAATCTGGGACAGTTGAGGGTTATGGATGATCTGCAGGTGCCGCTAATCCTGTTTCATGTTAATGTGTATAGTTATCAAAACAGGAAAGCTAAACACAGAAAATATATGAAATACAATATCAAATGGCTCTAAAAAAAATTTTTTTTTTCAATGTTTCCTTGAGGTGCATGGGGGAGGGGGCAATGTAAGTTGACTTTTCAGTAGTGACTCATGGTGTTGAAATAGTGTACAGGCACACCCTCTCTGACTGGTTATTTTTTAACATTACTTCCAATAGCTTCGTATGGAGTCTGAACCATCCATTGCTTAACCTGACACAAAATGGCTGCCCAGGACAGAACGCATCTGTAGCCCTTCTCAGTGGTGCTGGTTGACCACTCCACTCTCTCAATGATGTGACATGGCTTTGCATCACAGATCGAGCTTACAGTTCTTGGCCTGTGTAAGCTTGGGAGAACACACATAACGGTAGAGAGTGTTTGAGTGATTGTGTCTGCATCCTGTATTGAGACAGATGCAAATCGAAGCTTTGCATTCAAAAAAAAGAGGGGGGGGGTTGTTAGGAGGGAGGTGAGAAACTGCAAGGCATTGCAGAATGTTTGCACAGTTGAGCATTGCACTTGTCTATCAAACATAAGTGAGGGATTGGGAAGGTGATCCAGGCAATTAATTAGAAATCAAAATCAAGATTGAGCTCTTTCATTGTGTGTGTGCGTATAATAAATATGTATTGTATATATGATTTTAATATATTTTAATGTCTGCTCTTCGGTTGACATGAGTAGCTGCTAGTTAGCCTCAAAATACCAGTACCTGTTCATGGTTCTTGATTGACGGTTCCTTATTTTGGCCCCAGCAATTGGATTACAGGTAGGAAGCAGAGAGTAATGATGGGTGGTTGGCATACGAGTGGAGAGATGTTCTGAGTGGAGTACCCTGGGGTTGATTGTAGGTCATTCTCTGTTCAGCATGCTGTATTTATTAATGCTGTAGGGGGAGGGGTCAGCACAGGCTGCTGACATTTGCTAACAAGACTAAATCTGCAAGAAGATTGGATGTGGAAGTAGAGGGGGAAGCACTGCAGGGGAATTCTGCACACATTAGGGGTGTAGGGTGAGAAAGCGGGCTTAGATTTAATGTGTGGAAGGTGTGTAGAATCCACGCCACACCTACTTATACTGTAATGCAGCAGAGGACAGCACAGCTGGGGAGAGGGATCTAGAGTTAATTATGGACAGCTGAAGCCAGGCAGGCAATGTGCTGTTGCAGTCAAGTGAGCAGTCACAGTGCTGGGCTGCATTAAGAGGGGGTAAGGAGCAGGTCGGGGAGAGGATCCTCCCACTGTACAAGGGTTCTGTTACTCCGAACCAGGTGTTCTGCATCCAGTTCTGGAGATCACACTACAAGATGCACACTGCAGAGATTTAGAAGATCCAGCACCGGGCCCACCAGGTGGATTGAGCTGCTTAGGAAGCAAGCGCTAACAGAAGGAATTGGACATACAATACTTAAAGGGGAAGTCTCCCATAGTTTCACACCCATATTTTCCCAACTCCTTATGTGTAACTGTTGTGTGCCTCCTCCAGTTGCCAACAGTCCTATTGCTGTCCAAATCTAGATGATAAATAAAACTATACAGCCCCCAGAAGTTATCAATGTGTTTGTCCTCCATTTTACCATCAATGCTACTGGAGGATGATGTAATCAGAGCAACAGATAACGGTGCTGCACTACTGTAAATGATGTTCCACCAGTAAACAGAACCCACAATGTTTGGTTCCCCGCTAGAGTAATGGGGGAACCCTTTAAGTGTTGTGCACATCCTGAAGTGCAGGCCTAATAGGAACTAGGACCATACGAGTGTGATGCAGCACTGATTTGACATGTATATACAGTATACCTATAAGGAAGTGCCTGCATGTGTTGTGTTAATGTTTCTGTTAGCAAAAACAGTTTACCCAATAAATGACTCTGGGTACAACAAGAGTCTTAAGCGGTATTATATAGCTGTTGTATTATGTTGTGTGTGTGTGTGTGTGTGTGTTAGCATTCTCTGTTTTGATTGACACCAGCAGTGAGACAGTCTTGCAAAAATGCCCCTTTCCCTTTGCAACTAGGCAGTCAGTGATTGGATGGCTGATCTAAGGCAATAAAGAGTTCAGCTGTAACAAGGAATAGGTTACCAGGACAACATCAGCTGGAGCATATGAAAGAAGGGTACTCTAGTGGTTAAAGCACAGGCACAAGAACTGGGAAACTCTGGTTCAAATCCTACTAAAGTCCCTTGCTCTCTAACCCTTAACAAGTTCCCCAAACCTCAGGTCCACGACTTTAAAAGTGCCCCCATTCCCATTATAAATCATTAGCAGTGATGTGAGAGCTATAACACTTCAGTTTGAAGGTACTGAAAACAAGCTGTGGCAGCCCCCCCCCCTTTGTAATGCCAGCATTTGAAGTAGGATGTCCCTCACAAATCAGATGCTACATTTCAGCTGTTGTAGGTAAAGAAACTAATTGGACTCATTGTGTGTGGTGCTCTGTATTTACTTAGCTTATTCCTCTCATGTCATATGCATTCTGTGTCTTGGTAGTTCCAGTCACAAACCCAGATGTAAAGAGCATTTGAAATGTAAAACAGTACACTTTATAAAGTAAGTGATCTAGCTCTCCACTTTCAGGCTGCAGAAAGGGAGTGTATAATTTGTGCAAAGGAGGAATTCAGTCTTGTGTGATCCTTTGGGAAACTGCTCAGGCCTACCTTGTAAATGAATCTTCTCAAGGGTGTTCACCTGGTTCAATACTGATTGACTGCTAGATTGACTACTTGATTGTCTGATTCTTTCTACTGCTTTCCACAACATGTTGCAACTGTCTCACAGAGACAAATAAGCAGTACAAAGAACACATTCTGTTTCCTGTGAATGAAATACTGTTAGATGTATTATTTGCTCTGCACATGAAGTATTAATGCTACAAGTACTACTCCCTGTGTGAGTTGCCTGACAGGACTGTCTTAAGCCATTGCAAACTTAAACTAAAATCAGGATAGACAGCATTGATACTCTTATGTGTATTTCTGCACTATTGCTGCAGTGACATCAGGGAATGGGAGGGGCTGTATTACAAGTGACCCATTTGCTTGTAAATGGAGGCTTGCTTGATATTTTACTATCTTGTGTCAGAGCCTCAGACTCTAGATATGTGTTGCAACAGCAGAAATGACTTATCAGACATATCCAAATCAGAAATATACAGTAGGCTTCTCCTTTAATGGTCCAGGCTATTAAAGACCACAGTATTATGAATACAGAGGGGGGGGAGAGGACAAACTAGATGGAACATCTAAAGACGCATTGCAGAATACAAAGGTAGCATTTGGCCTAATATGCTCTGAGCTGATGCTGCGCATTGCACTCCCTGGAGGTTTCACCAAACAAAATGGACGGCCTACACTACAGTAAAACATGCTGAAGACAGTTGAAGTACAGTCATTTATAATTGATGTTTTCACCTACCTGGTCGGTGTCCCAAAATTTGTGTTTTTTCCTGGTGTACGTCTGAAATATGTTGGTTCTAGGGAATGATTTGTGTCGCACTTTTTTGAGAGGAATGCAGGCTCCTGAAATGGAGCCACTTACGGTTATGCACAGTAATGCTTAGCAGACGGTAGCCTGGTTAGGAGATGTGTCCAAATAAGGGCTGGATGAACACATGCTACCTTGTACATGTAGCATGTTCTGACAGCTGTTTAAAGGGATGCTGTCTGCTTCTGATGGGTTCATTTTGGCCCTTGTGGTTATATTTCTAAAATTTGTGTTTCCCCAGCATCCTCACATCTTTCCATTCTTGGCAGCCTTAATATTGGGTATTTACACCTTGGGCAGTCTGTGGAGACGCGCCCTAAGCTGTTGACTGACAGGGAGGAGAGTCTATTTCCTGGTTATGTTTTGTTTTGTTCCCGCTTAAATTGTTCAGTCATTTGTCCTCCATGGGACAGCAGGCACACCAGGATAGGGAAAGGGGGAAAGCGCATGCAGTCCTGCCTCATAAAAGCACCAGCAGGGAGGAGGCTTGCAGCTATAGGCCTGTTAGTCTAACGTGAGCAGTGGGGAAGTTGATGGAGACTCCATTAAAGGAAAGGCTAATGGAGTATCTTGAATCCAGGAGATTACAAGGCCCACAGCAACACGGATTCACGGTGGGAGGTCATAGATGAACGTGATTTGATTTCTTCAGCTGGGTGACATGGGAACTAGATCAGGGTGTGGTAGTGGACCTTGCCTACATAGACTTTAGCAAGGTCTTCTACATCATACCCTGTAGGAGGTTAATAAGGAAATTGTACAGTTTGGTGGTGGGATCCAAAGTGGAAAATGACTATGGAACTGGTAAATGGATAGGCGACAGAGGATGGTGGTGGTAAATGGCACTCACTCCGAGAGAAAAGTGACCGGCAGGGAACCGCAGAGTTCATTACTGGGATCATTCCTTTTCAGTGTCTTTATAAGCTGCATTGCGGAAGAGCTGGAAGGGAAGGTATGCCTCTTTGCAGATGACACCAAAATCTGCAATAGAGTGGACACTCCAGAGGGAGTGGAGAGAATGAGAAGAGACCTGAAGAAACTTGGAGTGGTCGAGGGTGTGGTAGCTGAGTTTGTGTGAAAATGTAAAAAATTCTGCACCTAGGGCACTGAAACCCAGGGACAATGTAGAAAATGGGGAGAGAGGTGTTGACAGCCACTAAATGGGAAATGGACCTTGGGATTGTCACATCAGATGATCTCAAGGTGGCGTGGCAGTATGACGGCAGTTGGCAGGGCCAGCAGGATGCTGGAGTGCACAGAGAGGATAGTCACCAGCAGAGAAGGGGAGAGGTGTTACCACTGTATCAGTTGTTGGTGAAGCCCCACCTAGGGTGCTGTGTCCAGTTCTGGAGACTGCATCTCAAGAAGGCCATCTATAGGGTGGAGGCTGTCCAGAGGAGGGAAGCTAAAATGGTACAGGGGCTGCATCTAAAACACTACAAGGAGAGACTGAGGAATATATAATTTATAGATATATAGATATATTATAGTGGCATGGTAGTGCCACTATAGTTAAGGTTGAGTACCCCATTTAAGGTTAAAGTGTGAAATTTTGCAGCTTAATAACTTTGCCACCCTTAGACGGATTTGCCTGAAATTTGGCAGGCATGGAGCGGTACCACAGATCTTGGGGTTGGCCAAGTTTCGTACCAGTCGGATATACGGTTGCAGAGTTATAAAGTGACATTCTGTAGCGCATTTATGCTTTTTTGCGCATTCTTTGCTAGCACCTACAGGTTGCACGATTTGCGCGACAGGTCCAGAAACTTCAGGGAACATGTGGCCGGGGTCCCCGATGTGCCTTTTGAAGATTTTGTGAAAAAATATTAAACAATTCAAAAGTTATTCAAAAAACAAGCTTCCCATTATAGTCAATGGGAAAAGTTAACAAAAAGTTCGACAGTGTCTCAAATGACCCCTGTAATGTCGTGTCAGCCTTATTTTTATTTATTTTTTTTGTTAGTGGTCACAGAAATGCTTGCCATTTAAATTTGGGACCTCTAGGGACACTATTCTTTTTATATTCACCTAGTCGAGCCCTAAGGATGCTATCCATGTCTTTTTTTTTTTTTTTTTTGGGGGGGTTAAACACCCCAGAACTATGTTTTTCAGATTTTGCAATCTGTAGTGTCAAACTTTTTTAAAGTGTTATGATTTGCGACCTTACTTTGCGACACTATGGCCAAAATAACAGGAATTCTAGGGACATGGATATGTTGTTCATCCACACTTATTGGCAGGTTCCTTGCCGCTTTAAATCTTGCCGGAAGGTCTTCAAGCTGGCTCCTCCCACCCACCCGGGTGGTAAAACTCTCGGCTGCGCCCCATGACGCCAGATCTTCCTTACCGCTTGGAAGCTCAGGTTCCCTCCTTAACAGTTGCGATTAAGACTGGTTCCTAATTCTTCGAAAGTTCGAAATTAAAAGTTTTGCTAAAAAGACTTGGTCTTCTTCTCCTCGCGGCTGCGATGGACAGATCGACTCCCGGTTTCGGAGGTGCCCTTGCGGGCAGAAGATGTCTAGGACGGATCCGCACTCCACGTGCTCTACTGCTTGGTCCTTGAGCACGCACCGCAGGCCCGCGACTTGTGCTCTTCCTTTTCCGCCTACGTCCTTGAAGACCGTGCTGCCCGATTACAACTGGGGCGCCCCGAGAAAAGAATTCCACCGGTGAAATCTAAAGAGGCCCGACTGGCGGTGTCCGGCGGCGGGCTCGGCGGATCAGCTTGAGCAGATGATCGCCTCAAGAGGAGGCGGCGCTGGGCCGCTTCACTCGGGTTGATATTTGTGCCGCCTTCTCGGTGCCTGCATTTTGCTTTTTATGAGCTTTGTCTGACCTCTCTCGACCAAAGGTGAGGGTCCAACTTCTTCAGGACCTTTTCCAGGTCCAAAAAGAGCAAAAGTAAGTCTCCGTCGACACCTTGGGAGCGGGAAGATCCCCTCCCTTGTCGACAGTCCGACTTCGGTCGACCCTCAGCTCGGCCACTGGCTTCACGGTGTCCCTCAGCCAGTTGATCGAGACTCCGTCACGCGGTCGAGATTTTTCTCGACCCGCGACGGGTTGTCGGCTGGAGAAGCTGAGAATCCCTCCCTCGGTTCCCCGGTGGGAGTTGAGGATCCTGTCGGCTCGTCTGTGCCTCCGGTTCCGGAGCCTTCGGTTGGATCGTCCGAGCCGAGGGGAGTGCCGATTTCCGACACTTCTTCTCGCCTTCCTCGGCCTAGTCGAGACTCTCGGTCTCGGACATCCTCGCAATCCAACCGATCCCGCCGCCTGAGGCGGTCTCGGTCTCTGCACCGCGGCAAGCGGCGCCGCCGTTCTTCCTCTTCCTCGGACGAGGGGAGGCTTCGGCGCAAGTTGCGTCAGAGGTACGAGGAACTTATGTGGCAACAGCTCCTTTTGACCGGGAATAAGCCGACCCAGTCGTCTTCCCCGGCCATTAAGTGGCTGTCACCGGAGCAGCCGAAACAACCCCTCGTTGTAGTCGAGGAGCCTGTTCTCAGGCCGGTTGTTCGGCCAGTTCCAGCTGCCCCACCGATTCTGGTGGAACCTCCGCCTCCACAGCCATTAGTTGGGGCTCCAACCAAAAATTCTCGGTCGGCTTTGGGTTTGCCCCATAGGCTGTCTGTCACCCTCACTCCCGATAAACCTCGGCAGGTGGAGGGTGGCTCAGGGCCGAGGCAGCTCTTTGAGGACTCTTCTGAGTCCGATGGTTCCTCCCTCTTCTCCAAGCGCATGGACTTGGAGTCCTCGGGAGGGCAGTCAATGGACGATAGCCCTTCATCCTTCTTAGGGTTGCTTCGACTCATCTCGGAGTCCACCGGGATGAAGCTCGAACCCGTTTCTAAACGGGCCAGGTATCCCCTCACGAAGATTCTGGACCGAGGGATTCTCCCCACGGAGGCCTTTCCGTGGCCGGCCATAGTGGTCCGGCCTTGGAACTTGGCAGCGTCCTGCTTCCTGCCCTGCGCCTGCCAGGTTGGCCAGGAAGTATGCGGTCCCTACTGGTTCCCTGTCCGGTTTTGAACACCCTCGCGCGGTTGGTTACTAACAGCGTTTTCAGCGCGATCGAACGCCAGGGATGTGACAAACCTCCGACAAGGAATCCAAGAAATTGGATTATGCCGGGCGAAAAGTCTATGCTTGCCTCTCTCTGCCTTCTCGCCAGGCCAGTTCGGCCGTCCTTATGGCACATTTTTTCACGCCTGTTGGGCTCCCTGGATGAGGTTGTCCTCATCTTCCCGCGATCTGCAGACTACGGTCAGGCAGGTGCGGGACCAGGGCAGGGCAGTGGCTAAACAGCAGCTCCAGACTGCGTAGACATCGGGGACTCATGTGCCAGGTCTGTGGCGGCCGCAGTGGCCATGCGTCGTCGGGCTTGGCTGAGGATATCCACCTTTACCTCGGATACCCAGCACAAGTTGGCGGATGTTCCCTTTTTGGGGACTGACCTCTTCGGCCCTGGGGTGGAAGGTCACCTGCAGAGGATCGAGAAGTCCAATGCTACCTTGGACTCGGTCTCTTCCGCTCAGAAGGACAAAGGCTGCAAGCCACAGCCTAAGCCCTTTCGTCCTTCTGTGCCCACGCGCCCGGCCCAGCAACGTCAGGGCCAGCAGGCTCGACCTTGGTATCCCAAGCCCAAGCCGTCGGCTTCCTCCAACAGGAAGCAGGGAGGTAAAGGCCCAGGAGGTCCCTCGGCTGGTCCCTCCTCCAAGCCTGCCCAGTGACGGGCTGAGGGGTGTCGCCCCCATCCCTGTCACCTCACCCCTGGTTCCCCCGTGGGGGGATGGCTCAGACACTTCCTTTCTGCCTGGTCCGCTGTTACCATGGACAGGTGGGTACTGGAGGTGGTGGGAAAAGGTCTACCTCTGGAATTTGAGCAGGCCCCGCCCTTCAGAGCCGTCGCACCTCGGGGGGCCTCGGGGTCCGCAGCCTCACTGGCGGCTCGCCGAGCCGACATCGCTCTCCTCCTCCAAAAGGAGGTGATCACGGAGGTAGAGGACCCCCCTTCAGACCCGGGGTTCGTGTCCAGGTATTTCCTGGTTCCGAAACGGACGGGGGGCTGGCGCCCCATTCTCGACCTACACGACCTGAACAAGTTCCTAAGGTCTCGAACCTTCAGGATGGTCACTGTGGCACAGATAATACCATCTCTGGAACACGGCGTGTGGTTCTGCTCTCTGGACCTACAGGACGCGTTCTTTCACGTCCCTATCCGTCCGTCACATTGGAGATTCCTCCGCTTTCGAGCGGAGGGATCCCTCTTCGAGTTCCGAGCCATGCCCTTCGGCTTATCTCCAGCTCCCAGGGTCTTCACCAAATGCATGGCAGTGGTGACAGCATTCCTGCGGCGCCGAGGGGTCCGGGTGTACCCTTACCTGGACGATTGGCTGATAGCAGCCTCCTCCAGATGGGAGGTGGAGCGGTCCAGAGATCTGGCCCTCCAGGTTTGCTCTCGAGTTGGCCTTCTCATCAACGAGGCCAAGTCGGAACTCGAGCCAAAGCAGGTGATCCTGTTCATCGGGGCAGAGCTCGACTCTCTTCGAGCCAGAGCACGACTCCCGGCGGACAGGGCCGAGGTTCTTACCTCCTTTGCCCAATCATTTCTGGTTGGGCAATCGCGCCCTGCCCGGGACTTCCTGCGCCTTCTGGGTCTCATGGCGGCCTGTACCAGCGTGGTCCGTTGGGCCCGCTGGCACATGCGCCCCCTTCAGTGGGGACTGGCCAGCCAGTGGTCACAACGCTGCGATCCTTTGGACCAGCTAGTGATAGTGACCCAGGAGATGTGGAACGCTCTCCAGTGGTGGACCGTTCCATTCCATTTGCAGGAGGGCATCCCGTTTGTCCGCCCCGAGCCGACGGTCTCTCTATCGACCGATGCCTCTCTGATGGGTTGGGGTGCCCATCTGGGGGAACACAGAGTGCATGGCCTCTGGTCCCGCGGGAGTCCGATGCCACATCAACCTGCTGGAGCTCCAGGCGGTCCGCCTAGCTCTCACCGCCTTTGCTCGTTTCTCCGGGGTCAAGTGGTCCGAGTCAGGCGGACAATATCACGACCATGTACTACCTGAACCGCCAGGGCGGACGCGCTCCATGCTTCTATGCAAGGAGCTCTCCGCATTTGGTCACTCGTGCGCAGCCTGGAGGCGGATCTCCTAGCCATTCATGTGGCAGGAGCCTCCAACACCCTGGCCGATGTCCTGGAGCGGATAGGGGCTGCATCTCACTGAATGGTCTCTCCTGCGGAGGTAGTACAAGATCTGTTCTCCCACTGGGGCACACCTCAGGTGGACCTGTTTGCCTCCAAGGAGAACGCGAAGCTGAGGCTGTTTCATGCCCGCCCCTCAGCAGGGCTCGCTGCAGGGGGATGCCTTCTCGAGGCTGTGGACCCCGGGCCTCTTCTACGCCTTTCCCCCATTTTCCTTGATTCACAAGGTGCTTCTCAAAGCAAGGAGGGACAAGGCGCAGGTGAACCTGATAGCCCCAGACTGGCCCCGCCAGTTCTGGTACCTAGATCTCCTCAGCCTCAGCTCCAGGCTCCCGAGGCAGCTTCCAGCTCGCCCGGACCTGCTTTCAGTCAATCAGGGGAAGGTGTTCCATCCGGACCTTCAATCCCTGCACCTGACGGCCTGGTTCCTGAGCGGCTAGAGTTCCAGGCCTTGGGTCTTTCCGACAAGGTCCTCAATGTTGTTGAGGCGTCCCGTAAGGAGTCGACCAGAAAATGCTACGCCTTCAAATGGAAGAGATTCTCCATATGGTGTCAGGGCAAGGGCTTGGACCCTTCCTCCTGTTCTGTGGCAAGCATTTTGGACAATTTATGGTCCCTTTCTAGTCAAAGGGCTTGGGTCGGCTGACCTAAAGGTGCACCTGGCAGCCATCTCTGCTTACCGGGCGCGGGCCGGGAAGCAGTCGGTGGCGCAGGAAAAGGTGGTCGGGCGCTTTTTCAAAGGCCTTGATCACATTTCCCCTCCGGTGCGAGAACCTGCACCTCCGTGGGATTTACTGCTGGTACTGGCAAAGCTCATGGGCAAGCCATTCGAACCAATGCACAGGTGTGATCTCTCTCACCTGTCGTGGAAGACCGCCTTCTTGGTGGCTATCATGTCAGCCAAAGGGAGAGCTCCAGGCGCTTTGCATCGAGTCTCCTTACCTGGTCTTCCACAGGGACAAGGTTGTCCTGCGCCCCCACCCGAAATTCCTTCCGAAGGTGGTGTCGGAGTTTCACCTTAACCAGGTGTTGACTCTGCCGGTGTTCTACCCCAATCACACCCCGGAGGCCGAATATAGGCTCCATACTCTGGACCCTAGAAGGGCGCTCGCTTATTATAAGGAGCGCCACGGCTGAAATTGGGAGAGGTTCGCCAGGCCACTGTCACCCACGCTGAAGCCGCACCTGGCAGACCTGCAGCCAAGCGGATGGAGCAGGCAGGTGGGTCACCTCCTGCACAGATCGCTGCTATAAGTTGGCGGGCATGGGAGCCTCCCAGAGGGATAAGAGCTCATTCTACCTGGCCATACTGCTGCACGGTGGCTGCTTCCAGGGACGCCCTATCCAGGAAATCTGCAGGCTGCTACCTGGAAGTCGGCACACATCTTTATTACCCATTACCACATCGACCTTGAGTCACGCCGGATGCTGGTTTTGGGCCTCGTTCTCAGTCCTTATTTCCTGTAAGTATTGGGTGTGCGCTTGCCTCCCTCCTCCCGAAGAACTGCTAGAGTCTGCCAATAAGTGTGGATGAACAACATATCCATGTCCTAGAAATACAGGTTACTCACCTGTAACAGGAGTTCTAGGAATGGTATATATTGTTCATCCACCATTTCTACGACCTCCCGGCTTCGACGCACAACCTGAGCTTCCAGCGGGCCAGATCTGGCGCCATGGGGCGAGAGCCGAGTTTTACCACCCGGGTGGGTGGGAGGAGCCAGCTTGAAGACCTTCCGGCAAGATTTAAAGCGGCAATGAACCTGCCAATAAGTGTGGATGAACAACATATACCATTCCTAGAACTCCTGTTACAGGTGAGTAACCTGTATTTCTTTGCCACCCTGCTGCAAAAGAATGGTTTGGTCTTTTGGGCTGAAATTTGGAGGGAAGAAAGCCAACATCGCACAGATGTGCCTTTTGGTGGTTGGTGACAAAATACTGCAGGGCTGCCGTTACGGTACTCTGAAGTTGACGACTTTTCCCATAGACTAACATTGCGGCATTCACTGCGCCTTTTGGCGCCCGTATCTCGGAAACGCTTTGAGATACGGACTTTACGTTGGAAAAATGCTTAGGCCCCCACTAGGGGGCAAAATGGAAAACTAGCCAGGAAAGTCATAAATCATATGAAATTTTAATTTTTTTTTCTACATCTTACGGTTCCTGCGATATAAGCAATTTAGTATTTCAAGTGCTCATTTTCTGCTCTGAGGCCCATTATTATGCATACATTCTTTGTACTCACTGTGTTTCTCTATGCAGCTATTGGGCAAAGACAGGGTGTGTGCGTCAGTTACTGTTAAAGTTAGTGTTCCCACTTGCGTTTCCATACCCCTTAGCGTTCCCATGTACACCACCATGTGTGTTTCACTTTTTCATTTGCGTTACTGTTACCATTTGCATTTACACTACTGTTTCTGTTTACATTTCGTTTTGCGTCACCGGGTGCATTACCATTTGCGTTTGAGCTTCCATTTGCATTTGTCTTTCCTTTGGTGTCATCGTTGCAGTTACCATTACCATTTGCAGTTCCAATTGCGCTACTATGACCATGCGCGTTACGGCTTGCGTATCTGTACCCGTTTGCGTTTCTGTTTCCATTACCATTTGCGTTATCGTTTACTTTTGCGTCATCATGTGCATTATCCTTTGTGTTTGCGTACACGCTTCCATTTACATTTGTTTCCTTTGGCATCATTGTTGGTGTTACCATCAGTGTTTGCATTTCCAATTGAGTTACTATGACTGTGCGCATTACAATTTGTGTTTGCATAAGTGCTTGCGTTTGCGTTTTCAGTAACATATGCGCTTGCATTTCTATTACTGTTTACATTAATGTTTGCATCTCCATGTGCGTTACTGTTTGCACTTGCGTTTGCGTTACCTCACTATTAATAGTGTATAGTCTCAAAAAGAAGGGAAATTCATGGCAAAAAACTGTTTAATGCATCAGTTAGGGTTGTTCCACAGTGACAAAAGCGAGGAAATTCGATGTTAGAGTTCCCCACCCCCTTGCACCCCACCTCCACCCCGCCCCCACAAACTGACATCGGGGTGTGCAGTGGGGTCATCGGTCCTCTCACCCCAATCTCCTGTACTGCACCACCTCAGTTTGTTTACATATGGGATGAGGTGGGTGTTAGGACAGCGACCCCAATGCACACCCTGATGCCCTGTTGGTTGGAAGTGAAAACTCTAACATGTGAATTTCCTTGCTTTTTAACTGTCTTCTTTCTTACCACCTATAAGCCAGTTGCGGAAATTTGGCAGGCATGGAGCGGTGCCATGGTTCTCTGGATCTGCCAAGTTTCGTAACGGTCGGATATACCGTTGTGGAGCTATAAAGTGCAATAGAAAGTTGCATTTCTGCTTTTTTGAGCATTTCTGCTCACGCCTACAGGTCGCACAGTTTGCGCAACCAGTCCGAAACTTTCAGGGAACATGCAGCCAGGGACCCCGATGTGCCTTTTGAAGATTTCATGAAAAAATATTAAACAGTTCATAAGTTATTCAAAAAAACAAGTTTCCCATTATAGTCAATGGAAAAAGTTAACAAAAAGTTTGACAGTGTCTCAAATGCAGTTTTTAGTGTCGCAAATGACCCGTGTAGTGTCATGAGTCTGCCTTTTTTTTTTTTTTTTTTTTTTTTGTCAGTTACTGGTCACATAAATGCTTGGCATTTAAATTTGGGACCCTCTACTATGCCCAAAAGAATAGGAAATCTTTGCCACCCTGCTGCAAAAGAACGGTTTCGTCTTTTGGGTTGAAATTTGGAAGGAAGAAAGCCAAGGTCCCACAGACGTGCCTTTTGGTGGCAAAATATTAGAGGGCTGCAAAGTTACGGTGCTCTGAAGTTGACTATTTTTCCCATAGACTAACATTACGGCGTCCACCGCGCGCTTTTCGGGGCCCGTATCTCGGAAACTCTTCGAGATGCAGACTTTTCGTTGGAAAAATGCTTAGACCCGCACTAGGGCGCTACGTGCAAAAGTAGCCAGGAAAGTCATAAATTATATGAAATTTTAATTTTTTTTTCTACGTCATACGGTTCCAGAGGTATAAGCAATTTAGTATTCCAAGAGCTTATATTCTGCTCAGAGGCCCATTATCATGCATACATTCTTTGTATTCACTGTGTTTGTCAGTGTAGCTTTTGTGGGGGGGGGAAGGGTGTGCGCTTTCGTTACTGTTACAGTTAGCGTTTCCACTTCCGTAACCGTTTGCGTTAGTGTTCCGGTCTACGCCACCGTGTGCATTACCCTTTGCGTTTCCGTTTGCGTTACTGTTACCATTTGCATTTCCATTACTGTTTGTCCTTGTGTTTCGTTTTGCGTCACCGTGTGCATTACCATATGCATTTGCATATGCGCTTCCGTTTGGGTTTGTTTCCTTTGGCGTCATCATTGGTGTTACTGTTGGCATTTGCAGTTCCAGTTGTACTGTGACTGTGCGTGTCACCATTTGTTTCCATACGCGTTTGCGTTTCCGTTTGCATTACTGTTCACTTTGGCATCATCGTTGCTGTTACTGTTTGTGTTTCCATTACATTACTGTTGCTGTTTGCATGTTTGTTGCCATTTGCGTTTCTGTTGGCCTTAGCGTTTGCGTTTTTGGTTGTGTTTCTGTTGTCGATTGCATTACCATTTTCTTCTGCGGTGCCGTTGCCTTTACTGTTTGCATTTCTGTTTGCGTTTGTGTTACCGTTTGCATTTTTCTTACAGTTGGCATTTTTGTTACTGTTTTTGTTCCCGTTAGCGTTTGCATTACCATTTGCGTTACCATTTCTGCTTTCATTAGCGTTTGCTCTTGTTTCTCTTTCCATTTGCGTTATTTACGTTTGCGTCACCATGTGCGTTACCGTTTGTGCTTGCCTTTGCGTTACCTTTACTATCTGACAAAAAATCACATGGCTCGGGCCCCGTGCTCCCAGCACCACATTCCATTCACTTTTTATAGTGCTCATTCTCAAAAAGAAGGGAAATGCATGGCAAAAAACTCCATTTAATGCATCAGTTAGGGTTGTTCCACAGTGACAAAAGTGAGGAAATTCGGTGTTAGGGTTGCCACCCCTTGCACCCCAAGCACACCCCGTCCCAACCAACAGGCATCTGGGTGTGCGTTGGGGTCATCGGTCCTAACTCTCACCCCATTCTCCTATACTGCACCACCTCAGCTTGTTTACACACGGGATGGGGTAAGAGTTAGGACCGATGACCCCAACGCACACCCCGATGCCTGTTGGTGGGGATGGGGTGTGCTTGGGGTGCAAGGGGTGGCAACCCTAACATCGAATTTCCTTGCTTTTGTTGCTGTGGAACAACCCTAACTAATGCATTAAACAGTTTTTTTTTGCCATGAACACACACACACACACACACTCTCTCTCTCACCTCTGTCCCTATAATTATTGTTGAGTAAGCAGGTTAATTTTAAACCCCAAGTTTTGTATGTTAATAATTTTGCAGCCGTTAAATGGATT
Source organism: Neoceratodus forsteri (assembly GCA_016271365.2). Classification (NCBI taxonomy): domain Eukaryota; kingdom Metazoa; phylum Chordata; order Ceratodontiformes; family Ceratodontidae; genus Neoceratodus; species Neoceratodus forsteri. The sequence goes on from JADMNL010000027.1 coordinate 189,058,323, forward strand.
TGCATGAAATTCTAAATGCGGTCTCGGATGGTAGGTCTCTTGATATGCCAAGCTGTATTTCAATTGGATTTGCAGTTTTCGTGCAGCGAGCGCTAAAAACGTTAGTAACTATTTTGCTGATTCCCCTAATCTCACTGTGGCCACACCATTTGGAATTTTGGTCTGAAATTTTCAGGGTAGAAAGATGTGTCCCCAAAGAACAGTCCAGCATTGGTTTGGTTTGAAAAAATATTAATCCGTTCCAAAGTTATTTAATTTTGAATCTTCGGGTTTTGAGCATGCTTAATTCAGTTTGGAATATATGTGTTTTGCGAAAGAGGATTTGCCTTGTGATCAAGGATTTTGTCACCTCACAAACAGGGATTTATAAAATTCCCATTCGTGAGGAAAAATACCCCTTTCGAGAGCCACCATCTTGTTTTCATTTTCCCCCACAAATAAAACGTAACTTGTCCCACGGATGTGTTGTGATATAATTGAAGTATGGATTTTGTTCAGGGCGACGCTTTGTATAAACCCATGGCTTTGGTTTACTTCAGTTTTGTGAAAAAAATGGCCGTTTTTAATTTTAAAAATCCTTGTTCGAGAGGTGACAAAATCCTTGACCCAGATGGCCCTGTCTCGCGATTGTCAGCTGATGAAAAGGGTTCACCTTTTAGGTGAACTATGCACGCATGGAGGTTTCGAAGTCATGATTACAACTGCAGTGGAATTTGTTTCATGGCTGCTACAGTTACTGAGATATTGGCAGATTAGTGTTACGAGGGTTCCTTTTAGCCGTGTAGGGCTACTGTATGGCTCAGTAGTTATATGTAAGTAGCCCTGTGCGCCCACTTACACATCTCATTATGCAAAAATGGGCAGCCTGAAGGTGGGGCCCATGCTCCCACCAGCACTTACCAGTTACATTACACTTTCTCAAAAAGTAAGGAAATTCATTGCAAAAAATGTTAATGCATCAGTTAGGGTTGGAGCAACAAATGTAGGGAAATGAAGCATTAGGGTTGACACCCTAACACCCCCCTCACCCTACCACCACAGACCAGCAGGTGATGGTGATAGGGTGTGCCTTGAGGACGTTGGGCCTAACTCTCTCACCCCATTCTCCTATACTGGATCATGTAAGCTTTAGTACACATAGAATGGGGTGAGAGTTGGGGCCAGTGACCCCAAGGTACACCCAGTCACCTGTTGGTCTGTAGTGAGTGGGGGTGGTGGTAGGGTGTCAACCTTAACACCTCATTTCTCTACTTTTGTTGCTTCAACCCTAACTGATGCATTAACTACATTTTTTGCAATGAATATATGTACACATGCACGTGTATGCGCACACACACACACACACACACACACACACCCTGGAGGAGAGGGGGCATGACAAGAGACTTACAAGTACCTCATGGGGTTAAGTAAGGTAAAGGAGAGGAATATTCAGGTGAGACGAGGCATTCTATGAAGCTGGAAGGGGGGGGTAGGAGGGATGATCATGTGAGGAAGTGCCTCTCTGAAAGAGTGGTGAATGCCTGGTTCCAGCAGAAGCAGTGGGGGTGAAAACAGTGGGCTTCAAGCATGCATGGGACGGGTACAAAGGAACCTTGGTAAGAGAACGGTGGGGTAGCCAAAGATCAGGTAGGGTCTGCGGTAATGGTATAGGCAGGAACAAAGTAGGCAGATTGGGTGGGCCAGTGGGTCCTTGCTCTGTTGTCAAATTCTATGTACCTTGCAGTTATGTCCACATACAGGTCCAGAGGAGGTGCCCACTACATGACCACTGCACATATTTCTGAAAGATTCCTGGAGAAGTTAAATCATTTATATCCCCCCTTCAAGATCCAGTCTTGACATGGGACCTTTTCTTACTTACGTTTAAACTGCTTAATCTGCCATTTGAGCATTTGGACGTATGTGGTTTTATAGTTTTTTGTCATGGATGGTGATTTTCTTAGTAGCAGTGACCTCTGCCAGGAGAGTGAGTTGCAGATTCTCTGCAAGAACCATGACTGTTTGGCCTTTAAGAAGTAGTGTTTTTTTCCAGACCCCACGCCAGGAGGGGTGAGGCAACTAATCTCCACCTTGATGTGGAAAGGGCACTTAAGTTTTTATTTGACTAGGACAGGGATCAATTAGAGCTCAGTTAAGCAGCTGTATGTTACTGCTGGAGAAGCTTCCCTAGGCCTTCCTGTTTCCTGTGCAGCTGGATAGTCGTGTATAGTATATTGCTTACTACAACATTAGTATGTTACCACATCCCTAAAGTGTGTCTACTCCACCAAGGGTGGAGCCACCTTTGTGGCAACCTCAAGGTCTGTCCTTTTAGCGGAGATCTACAGAATGGCGACTTTCACCCACACCTTCATCTCTTACTATAGTGGGGATCTCCAATCTTGTTCGGATGCAGGCTTGAGGTCTAAAGAGCTGGTTACTCAAATACTGTAGCTTCAGTATTTCCCTCACCTGAGCGTTCTGCCTGTAGCCTTTGCAGTGTGTGGGATAATGGATGTATCTTTGTTGGCAGAAGAAAAGATTACTCACCTGCAACTGTTAGTGGTATTCATCTAGTAACATCACACACCCACCCTTCCCTATCATATAGGTGCTGTGTGTGCCTAGTAAGGCACTTGAAGTAATTGCAAAGTACTTTTCCGCTTCAGCAAAAGATATCTGAGATTCGCTGAAGGTGTGAGGGTGGTATACATGGTTGTGGTTTAAATCCGACAGGATGGTTCCAGGTGCCAGCTCCATGAGGGGGTGTGTGTGTGTGTGTGTGTGTGTGTGTGTGTATATGCGTGCATGCACGCATGCTGGCTGGCTATGGATGCATACCCCTAGTAAAAAGTGTTACCTTTTAACTTATGCTCTGCCGCTCTCTGTTGTTGAGTTTCTTGCACAATTGTAACTGCATCGCAGTTAATTTTTTACTTTTGATTAGTATGGCGGATGCTTATTTAAATCTTTCTTTTCCCTTTGGTCTTCTGTTTCCCCCCTTCCTGCCATCTTTCCAGAGGTATACCATTAAGGCTGTAAGAGCCTTCATGGAGATGGAAGGGACTTCCCCCCCCCCCCCTTCCTCTCCTGATCCCAACCTCCACAGTAACATGAGCCATGCCTCTGTTGTCCTCGACGTCCATGTCACCATGATGAGGCAAGCTCCCTGGCCCAGCCTTAGAGGTCACTGTGAAACCGGAACTCGCTGTCACCCCACCCTGGCTGAGTCACACTGCCGAGGAGCAGCTGCCTCAGCCGGGCCTCACACCTGATGCAGCGACCTAGCTCCGCTCCATAACCCAGGTCACTGTGCAGCAGTGCAGGGCGCTGCCACTGGGCCATCAAGGTGACCAATTAAATTTGTTTTTGATTTAGTACAGCCACTGTTTGGGGACTAAATGTACATTTCTTGTAAACTATCCATGATTTTTTGGTTTTATTGAGGATTTGTGAACTCCGGGATAGACTCATTTAGGTGATTCACCTAGTTTCAACGAGAGTCGGGGGGGGGGGGGGACAGTATAGCAGCAGGGTTGAATAGTTAGTGTGTGTTTTTCCTTTGTCACAGTTCCTTTTTTTAAGGGAGCCAATGGGCTGTTTGGCAATATTTTCCTGTTTACTTGTATTATTAGAGTGGTTCTTTTTAAGCTAGGAACCTAACAGCATTTTCATGCTTTTAGGTGTTTTGGGAACCAAAGGGCTTCTCTGCGGTTGTCTGTATTTGGCATGTCTGGCCGATCCAAAAAGAGGACATGACCCAATGGCTTTAAAAGGTAAAATGTGTTTCCAACCCTTGGCTAAGACAGACTGCCATGAGTTGTGTTTGAGGTGCCTGGCTCCATATCACAATGTTGTCAATTGCTAACACAAAAGAAAAGAGTTACAGAATTAGAAGACCTTATGGCCTCTGTCTGCCTCCATGTCACCTAAAGGCTTCAGAGGAGGGTCCAGCCCTTCAAAGTAATCAGAAGTATAAGGCTGCTAAAGATGGTTCAGAGGTCTGGGTGTCTGAATGGGGGAACCCTGAATCCAGCAAAAACAAGAGCCCCCGAACAGGCATCCAACTCTGCCTGCTAAGAAAAAGCAAAAAGAAAAGCATGTTGCTGTACCTTCTCCTGAAGAAGGAGACACCAGTGGACAAAACTAAGATGCCCTCAATAGAGGAGTTTCATGAATATGCCTATCTACCCCCCCCCCCCGGCTCCATTACCAATACCAGTGGCTGTTGAGGAGGAGGAGGAGGAGGCTGAATTCTACAAGGAGGGAGGAAGTAGAACCTATAGAGCCTGATGGTTCTCCTGGACAAGAGTTTGGTTCCCTTCCTCATCCCTTAGATGACTATTCTTCACACTATACCTTTGTGAGGTAAATTGTCAACAGTCTCAACATTGCATCACAGGAGGCTGCTAAAGATGAGGATGAGGTGGAGTTTTTGGACATGATGGGTGTAACCACCACAAAAAGGTTACTTTTGCCTATCCACAAATCCCCTCAAAAAGGCCACTTGCATGTTGTCAGCACCCACTTCAGCTGCTGGCATAGACAGGAAACTAGCAAAGAAATATCAGGTGGTCAGGCAGGGCGCTGAGTACCTGTACTCCCACCCTGATCATGAGGGAGTGGTCCAGACTGCTGCCTTTGATTAGACTAATGTGCCCCTTTCTTCCCAGCCTTCAGAAAAGGGTTCCAGGAAGCTGGATAGTATGGGCAAAAAAGTCTGTACCTCGGCTTCCCTGCTTTTAAGGCAGGCAGCATTCATGCCCTACACAGCTCAGTACAAAAAAAATCCTCTGGCGCTCTACTCTGGCAATGAACAAAGAAAGCTCCTGGTGACTTGGCACAGGATCTGGCAGACACAGCAGCGACTCCATGGATGTCACCAAGTACCAGTTCCACATGGGAATAGACGCCAGCGACACTGCATCTAGGGTCTCATGGCACATGCGGTGTCCCTAAGAAGGTTTGCTTGGCTGAGAACCACAAATCTTTCTCAGGACACTCAAACAAAAGCATTGGATTTTTCTTGTGAGGGAAATTCTTTGTTTGGTGACAAGACAGAGGCTTACATGAAGAAGGTAGATGAGTACAAAGCCACCTACAAGAGCTGTACTGAGAAGGAAATGGCCTCCACTTCCCACATGCCTTATAGAAGTGGGAGGTATGGGGCAGGAGTACTACTCCCATGCTTACATTACTTATGACTTCACCCCTCAAGGAGGTTTCTTCAGAGGTAGAGGCAGAAGGAGTCGTAGGCGTCCGGATGCAACACCAGCCCCCCAAAGTCCAGGCGAAACTGAACCTGTGACAAGTCTGCGCAGGTCACCTAGCCATTGCCAGTGGGGGAAGGCTGATTCGCTGTTTCCAGGCATGGGAAAGAATCACCACAGACAGGTCCTGGAAATAGTAAGTCCGGGTCTGGTCTTACAGCCCCTAAAATTTCCAAAACTTCACCTCGTACTCCAGCAGAAAAACTCTTGCTGGAGTTGGAGATAAAAAAGTTGCTACAAGCAAATGCAGTGAAGAAAGTCCCCTCCTCACAGTGTGGGAAAGGGCTTTACTCAAGATAACGTCCTGACCCATAAGAAAAATCGGGAGTGACGACCCATGTTAGACCTGAGATACCGGAACAAACACTTAAAAAAGGAAAAGTTCAAGATGGACATCCTGGGATCAGTAATTCCATCACTGCAACGGGGAAACTGGCTAGGGTCACTAGATCTGAAACGTACCTACTTTCTCATTCCAGTCAGGCCCACCCACAGAAAGTACCTCCGATTCAGAGTAGGGAACTATCACTACCATTTTGCGGCCCTCCCCTTTGGCCTGTCCTAAGCACCCAGAGTGTTCACAGAGTGCTTAGCTGTAGGGCAGTACACCTGAGGAGGCAGAGAGTGGTGGTTTTTCCCTACCTAAACGACCGGTTAGCCCATAGAAAGTCGCACCATGAGGCCAAGTCCTCCCTTCTTCTCACACAGCATATCCTGGAGGACCTGGGTTTTCTGATAAATGTCTAAAAGTCCCAAACAGAACTAATTAGGGTCTTAAACTTTATAGGTGCTGAGTTAGATGCCCACCAAGGAAAGGCATCCCTTCCTTAGGAAAGGGTGGCAAACCTGATAGCACTTACAAGATCCTTCAAGGCAGGTCAGCCCAGGCCTGCAAGAGATTTCCTTCAACTGCTGGGGCACATGGCCTCCTCCACTGCAGTAACACCAGGTGCCAGATTCCAAATGAGAGATATCCAATACCACCTGGGGAGCCATTGGTCCCAGAGGTGGGATCCACTGTCCAAAACTAGTGCCTGTCACTGTCCCGGTGGTTTAGAAGGCTAAAGAGCTGGGGCCTTACTTCGACCCACACCGGTGACCTGGGTTCAGGAACTAGCCCGGGGCGTCGGCATGGGGGCGGGGGGGAGGGTGCAGCTGGATTGAGCTGCTGACAGGCAAGCTCTTCTGTCCAGGAGGAAGCACGACATCCCTCGGCTGATGGGCAACCTTCAATGGATGCTGGATCAAGCTGAGGCCAGAGGGGCCTTGGCAGTAGGCCAGGGGTGGGTGAAGGAGGTCGTGACCAGGGATGTTCGGCATTTATGCTCTTGACTTCTGGGGCCTTTGGGAGAAAAATCGGAGAAAAATGCTGGTCAGCAGGGTGAAGACTGATCCCATAAAGCACAGTGCCGGGCCGGGCAGGTAAGAGCAATTCGGGGGGAGGCGGGGCTGGGGGGGTCAGTCGGATTGGGGCCGACCGGCAGGGGAGAAAAACTGTGACATGATTAAAAAAAAAAATAGTGCTTGTCACAAGGTATCTGTTAAGGGCACTAGAGTGCTAGAAGGAAGAAGACAACCTCAGAGAGGGAGTTCCCTTCCTCTGACACTCACCCACTATTGTACTCACTATAGATGCTTCCCTCCTGGGCTGGAGCGGTCCACAGGAGTCTCAGGAGCACATAAACCTCCTGAAGCTCAGGACAGTGTTCCTGGCAATGGAAGCCTTTTTTCTCCCGCATCAGGGGTTAGCTTGTCCAGATCAGGAAAGACAACACCACTACCATACCAAAACTATGTACAGAAGCAATGAAGATTTGGAACCTAGCATATCCCCTGGAGGTTCAGCTGTCAGCAGTACATGTGCCAGGGAAAGACAACGTCTTGACAGATTCCCTTAGCAGAATCAGCCAGGAAACCATGAAAGGACTATGAACAAGCAGAGTTCAGAGAAGATGGAGTACACCAGAGATAGATCTGTTCACATCCTGGGAAAACAGCCATCTCCCACTGTTCTGTTGCAGGCCCTCCTTGGTGGGTAGAGTCCCACAGGATGACCTAGTCCTCGATTGGGCAGCAAAGTTTCTTTATGCCTTCTCTCCATGCCCACTCCTGCAGAGAGTGTTGCTGAAACTGAGAAGGGAGTCTACAGTAATAAGCCTAATAGCTCCAGATTGGGCCAAGCAGACTTGGTGCTCTCTTCTCCTGTCCCTCTCCATCAAAAATCCCATCACCCTTCCCCCGAAGTACAATCTGCTGACCTTGTCTCAGGGCAGGATAACATTTCCAGATTCAAGATCTCTGTGTCTCAGAGTGTGGTGCTTGAAGAGTTGGAGTTCTCGGGATTAAACCTGTCTGAGAAGGTTTTGGAAGTGCTTACGTTTTCCAGAAAACCAGCAGTGAGGAAAACCTACACCTCAGAGTAGAAAAAAACTTCCCCTGTGGTGCTCTTCTAGGCAGTTCATCACATTTCGGGCAGGCTTTCCTACAGTCTGACTACCTGATCCACCTACACTCTCTGGCCCTCAGCCCCGAAGGTGCATCTGGCAGCAGTGTCCGCATATGCCTTAGCTGGCAAAGATAGGTTGGTGGCCTCACATCCCATTTTCACTGTTCTTTAAAGGCCTTGCTCAGTTGAATCCACCAGTTAGGGATCCTGTTCCCCCGTGGGAACTGAATCTATGTATTGCTCAGCTGATGGAGGCTCCTTTCGAGCCTGTGGCAACTGCGGCCCTGAAGTATATTACCTAAAAAGCAGTTTTCCTGGTGGCACTTTCATCTGCCAGAAGGGTAAACAGGCTTCAAGCCCTCTGTGCAGATCCCAGTTATACAGTATCATATTCCAAGGGGACATGGTAGTCTTGAGAACTAATTGGAAATTCTTCCCCAGTGGTGTCTGAATTTCATCTGAATCAGTGAGTCACACTTCCAGTATTTTTTTACAGCAAAGTCCAGCTCAGGGGAGCAAATGTTACACAGCCTGGATGTTGAGAGAGCTCTGCACTACTACTTGGGCCACAAAAAGAATACTGGGTCGACAAGTACTCAGTTATTCGTCACCTGCAGTGAGGCAGGTTAGGGTAAACCAGCATCCAGGAGAACCATTTCTTGCTGGATAGTGGCCTTATTCAGTTCTGTTATGGCAAAGCTGGCAGGATGCCATCTGAGGACCTCAGGCTCCACTCTACAAGGGACACCTCTGCCTCTGTGGCGGCTTCCACAGGTGTTTCCCCTGCAGGAAATCAGTAAAGTAGCTACTTGTAAAACAGTACATACTTTTACAAAGCACTACTGTCCGGATGTACAGTCCAGAAGGAATGCCAGCTTTGGTGGTGGTGTCTTGCAGAACCTTTTCTCTTAAGTAGGTTCTGTACCCAGCCTCCCAAGGTACTGCTATGGCGTCTGCAGTTGTTAACCATAAGTGAGGGGTTCCTGGGGCTTAAAGAAACAAGCATTTGTCAATGCTGAATCTTTCCTTGCATGGTGTTTGTAGCAGGGGTGTATTGTGTTAGTTGAATTATAAACGCCTCATTTTCTTCAGTTAGATTAAAAAAAGGTACTTTTCCAACGGTCACCAAATTGTCAACATAGCCATCTTATTACCCCACCTCATGTACTTGGTACAGAAAATTTTAGAATCACCACCAAAACGTAATTCTGCGCAGCCGCAATACCATTCCATGCCCCAGGTGCGAAAACAAATTTTGGGCAGGATTTGAAAAATGACAGCTATGACATACATGAGATGGGGTAATAAGAAGGCTATGTTGAAAATTTGTGGTAAAAATATTTAACTTTTCTGAAGTTACGAGCGGGCATAGCAAAATTGCAACGTATGGTCATAACTTTTGCAATTGTTCATATTTTGACCCCAAATTTTCAACATACTCTTCTTATGACCCCACCTTGTAAACCCCGTAGGTGAAGATGTTCAAATCCATCCCAAAATGCCAGTCTGCGCTACATGTACGAAAACACGTTTCGGACAGGATCTGAAAAATGACAGCTGTACTGCTCATGAGGTGGTGTGAAAAAATGGCTATGTTGAAAATGTGGAGTCAAAATGGTGAAAATTACCAAAGTTATGCACGTGTGTAGAAAAATGTCAACAAATGCACATAACTTGGCCATTTTTAGGATTTTTTACACCAGATTTTTAACATGGCCGTTTTGGACCCCACCTCATGAACACTAGCAGTGAACTTTCGTTATTCAGTCACAAAAGGTGATTTCATGCAGTGACCACAAAATCACCTTCCGGGTGCAATTAATGAAATGACAGTGACAGTGTTCATGAGGTGGGGTCCCAAAACGGCCACGTTGAAAATTTGATGAAAAAATACCTAAAAATAGAAAAGTTATGAACATAAATTCAGACAGCCCCGAGCAAGGTTCGCCTTACACTTAACAAAGCCTGCAGACTTATAACCGGTGCGCCTAGACTTACCCACACCTGTCTGCTGTACTCCTTGGCCACACTACTCAGCCTGGATGAGCGGCTCATGTACCAAACATGCCAACTCACCTTTAAAGCCCTCCATGGCCTATCCCCCTCTGGCTTATCTGACTCAATCCACCGAGCTAGTCCGACGTGAACACCGCAGCTCATCCAAAACAACACTGGTCATTCCAAGAGCTAGGACCTCGCCAAGGCCAAAGGCGTTCCCTTACAGGCGCCCACCTGGTAGAACTCCCTCCTGGCCGTTATCTCCGACTCTCCCTCGTTAGCATGCTTTAAACGCAGTCTCAGAAATCACCTGATCATCTCACGCAGATGCCGCTGCCGCTAAATTAAAAAAAAAAAAAAACACTCCCCTCTGACAACGCTCACCGAGCTGCACTCCCCCCTTCCTACTCACCACCTCCCCTACCCACTCTTCCTCCCTGGCCTCCCCATTCCTTCTGCTTCCTAGCCCTACTCTCCTCTTACCCCTCATCCTCCCTTACCTCTCTTCCCACTAACCCTATTTTAGCCTATTTATTCTTCATATGTATTGGAACCAACTGTAACCCTGAATGACACTTACTTTGAACCTGTATTATCTGTTGTCTCCTGTGCCACTGTCTGTGTCCTCTATGTGACGAGGTACCTTTGTAAATGAGTCCCTGGCTCAAAGGTTGTTAAACTGATGTTTAAACAAATAAATAAATTCAAAATGCCATTGAAATACATTATACAGCACTTACCTTTATTCTTCAGTTCATGGTTTGGCTTTGAAGAGAGCCTACGACCTCCAGTGGTAAGTATGGGATAAGGGAAGGTGTGGGGTGATGGGTGCAGAGTGATAGGGTCGGTATGGGGGAGGTGTACGAGGGACCATTTTTTTTTTTTTTCAGGATTCCAGAAAAAAAAACATTGGGGGACTTTTTTTTTTTTCAAATCTTATTAAAGAAAATAAATATATAGGGACACTGGAGGTGGGCTCCCCAGTGTCCCACACTGCTGGGGGGGGGGGCGGTGGCACTGAATGCCAGCACGGGGATTGGAACCCCCAAGTCGGCTTATAGAGTTTTTGTGTATTTATTTTAAAGTTGTTAACCAGGAAAGGCACGCTGAGCTAAGGCTCGTTTCCAGGTGCGATCCATAGGTTAACAGGCTGGAATGGAGGTTAGAGACAGAACAGCATAGAAGGAGAGAGCAGGTTTTTTTTCCGTACCTACCGAGATGGGAATGAAGGTTGGTGATGGTACAATGCACACAGGTGGAGGGAGCGGGAGAGTTTTTGTTCTTACTATCAGGACAGAAACAGAGGGTGGGAGCGTACAACAATGGGGAAGCGGATGTTTTTTTGTTTATATGTTTCACCACCATAGACTCTGGCTGCTACTTTGGGACTGCTTGTTGTTGCTTCTCGTTGTGTAGGTAAGCCAGATGCCGGTCCTGCACTCAGCTGCTTGCCAGCTGGTTTTATGCAAATGAAAGTACTGAAATGCTCACTAATTGGAGCGCTTCAGTTGTTTCAAGTACACAAAGTTTATGTTCATGAAACTTTGACCACTGTTACACTCTGCTTGCGTGGTCATTGGTCTGTCAGGAATGAACCCAATGTAGATTGCTCTGCATTGAACTAGTCCATGACACACCTCTCAAATGTGGTGGTGGTAAAAACCCTTATTTTTCAACAGGATTTGATGACACAAATACGCCATTAGGACAGAAATCCCATTTTCAAGGTGCTCCTGAATTTGAATAATTTCTCGGTACATTATTTAAAACATACAATGCACAAATATTTCTAAGAATTAATACAAATACTTAATAACATATACCCTAAGGTACATTATAATGACAGGGAAACATATTACTATTTTCTATCATGGATGTTTCTAAGGCATTTCTAATAATACACTGGTTTTGTTTATTGATTCTAATCAAAGTATGTGCATCTCTTTGTTGGTTCCTGTTTAAGAGCTGTATTGAATAATTGTTTACTACCATTTATATTTTTCTCTTGCATGTTATGTTCATTCCAGACTTTTACTGCATAAAATGAGGTCATCTCACCATATTTGGATTTTGGGGGTTTTATTTGATAAACTCTAAGTAGTTTATCATTTCGTAAATTATGTGTATGATTTGTCTTTCAATTTATCATATAGATAAGTAGGTTTTGTTTTTATTACTAGAAAATTTCTAACTTGGTTTATCCAGATGATGTTTTGTCTATCTCTCAGTGAATGCCAATTAATTTCCTCATATAGGTGGCAGTGATGAGTTAGACTGTCAGCTTTTAACACAAACTTTGCCAGTCAGTTATATAATCCCTCCACTTTTTTAACTTTTACCATTTGCAAACCATAATCTAATACATGAACTATCATTTGGTTTACTATTGATCATGTCAGTTTAAGATCTAAATAGTGTTTTGTCCATCTCGGTGCACCTAATCTGCAGCTGACCTTGTTAACCAAGTCATTTATGTGCTATTCGAACTTTAACTTACTATCTAAGTAAATGCCGTTCTCTGAAGCAAAGCAAAATGTTTCTTGCGCGCATGTGAAAGGAAACCTAACACTTACTGTAGTAATGTTGCTGGTTCCAAGGGATCCCTCCCTGTGCTTAACATTCCCATCTGTACCTTACTTTCCAGTACCTGGAAAAGGTTCACACAAGATCAGTTCTTTCTGTTTGCTTTAGCATTACTTGTTAATGTGTCTTACAATACTTGTTAGTGTCTTACAATACTTGTTAGTGTCTGTCATTACTTGCTAGTGTCTGTCATTACTTGTTAGTGTCTTACGTTACCTGTTACGGTGTCTTGCAGCTGATTCTCAGTGAACTAAGCTTTCTAAATATATCCTGCTATATTTAAAAATGTTTCTAAAACTTTAAATTCTTTTTTGATACATTTTTGGTTGTCATTTAGCTAGTTAAGTGGGCACTGCTCACCCTAGCTGTAAAAATAAATCTGCTGTTAGGGCGCAGAGGTGAGCACGACCATGCAGCAGAGTTTTGAACTTCATTCTGAGATTCCATAACTAGCATAACATTCTGGGCTCTGGGGCAGCTTATTCCAGGGGTATGATTGCAGTTGCTGAGCATAGTGAGGGATCCCTTGAAAGAAACAACTTAACTACAGTAACATTTTTTTTGTAAGTGTGGATCTCCGTGGGTGTCGGTTCAAATTCCTCACCTTGAGGTTTATCAGCATTAAAGTCTGCACAGAAAAAAAAAAAGTATGCAAATAATTTTGCTCATATAAATCCTTAATGAAATTTGATTTAACTGATTTCTAACATTGTTCATTCTTAAATGCTAATAAATACATTATATGATTTTTACTGTACATACCCTAATAATCATTATCCCATTCTGTGTTTTTTAAACTTTTAATTTAGTAAAAGACTTGAGGAACTATCTCTTGGATTTGGTAAACCAAAACTCTTTTTATAATATTTAACTTAAATTCTGTATTTCAGCAGTAAATAAAACTCACCCTTATGAGAGTTTCCCCTTTGATTTTCTTTCCTCCCTTTTTAATGTATCTTGAGAAATCCCTTGTAATGCAGTCGAGTTTAGGCCCCCCTCTGCTAGATGGAAATATGAGTTAATGTGCTCTTTACACAGTGGTAATCAGTTTAAAAAATACCTTAGTAAAAGGTTAATTTTAAATTAAACTATTTTTTTTTCATGATATAGGATGAATTCTTTCTCTTACAGCTTTGCCACCTGTTACTTGGGTGCAGCTGCATTGCTCTCTGACACTGCACCTCTGCCTGGTGATGCTCTGTTGTTTCTTCTGCACAGGTTTGGCAGATCCCTGAGAATGGACTGACTGTTCCTTTGACAGAACCAGTTGTAACTTTAGAAGGACATTCCAAGAGAGTTGGCATTATTACATGGCATCCGACCACACGCAATGTATTGCTCAGCGCAGGTATGGTAAATAAAAAAATGTGTTTTTAAAATGAGAGCAAGCTTCTGATCTGTATTAACATGGAGCATAACAGACTCTAGGGAGAAGTTGTACTTCTGGATTCACACATGCTTATAAACTAAACTAAACTTAAAAAAAAAAAAAAAAGTGTAGCAGCAAAAAGGATGTAATAAAAGGAATTTCATGTAAAAAAGCTGCTATTAATGTAAACTACTGTCATTACTAACAGTCCATTAGTTTAACTGTAGAAAGATTATATTGCTAACTGGTAGAATGTGGTTAAGGAACGTGGGTGTTGACAAAAAACAGAGCTTGCAGTACTTACGATCTTCTTGGTGTCATTCTCCTCCAAAGAAGTACACACTCTGGGCTTCGCCCTTGTTTCTGTTTTGCCAATGGGGAAATAAAATCACCCACACAGACTTCTGTCTTCTGTGTTTCTTTTATTGGGGACCGGACCATGATGCCTCTTCATACCATTACTGCTGGCACCTAATGCCTCAAACCCGTAAAGATAAGGCCAGGAGATGGAGTAAAGAAAACCACCAACCATGCCATATTTCTTGGAAATTGTCCTGTTTAATGCCTCATCCGGCCATGCATTCTCTGGTTAAGCTTCTGTGGAGTGCTGAGACTGATGCTGAGTAGCGGGTGGTTATGTTAGATCGAGTGCCATCCCTCCTTTTGGGTTGGTCACAGAGGAGCACCGGCTGGCATTCTCTCCCATGACCTTATTTATTTGAAGTTACCCTCTGGGTAGTCGTCATCATTTTTGGGTATAGTTTCTTTTATACAAAATAATGACAATCTGGATAGAACAAAAGTTCAGTGAAACCACTCTGTCGACAGCTGTGATGCATATGACCATACTCTCTCTGGTCAGATGTCACAAAATGTCTCAACACATAGGGGCGTGGGTAGCACACTGGGAGGTGAAAGGTCTGGAAGCCTCATGGGGCAAACTTACGCTCCCTTTATTCCCTAAGAGTGCTCCATGCAAAATAATTAACAAATGACTTCTTGACATGGCAAAAGTAAAGGAGCTTACTGAGAATTCAAAAATACACAAATTATTGTTGCCTTTTCTTTGACGATTCCTTTAAGCTGCTTGTTGGAGACTGAGCCCAAACTGTATAGACCGTCATTTTTATGAAAGTGTGTTGTTTTTTAAAATGTGCTTGGGGTGGGGGGTTGGAGAACCCAAACTATTGACTTTAGAGGACCTGTGAGTAGCAAAGTACTTGGATGGGTCAGATGTTGGTTGATGTGACAGCAGAGGGTGGTGGTAAACAGGGTCAAATCGAGAGGAAAGGGGGGTCATGAGTTGTGTACCCGGGGGGGGGGGCAGTCCTGGGATTAGTCATTTTTTAATACATCGGCGACATAGGAGAAGTAATAGAGGGCAAGATGCATCTCTTTGGAGACAACACAGAACTCTGTGGCAGGGTAGATGTCATGGAGGGGTAAAGAAATTGCAGAGAGACCTGCAAAGGTTAGAGAGGTGGCTTTAGGTCTGGCTGTTACAATTCGGCATTAAATATGCAAGGCAGTGCACATTGGGAACAAGAACGCCGCAACAGAATACTGGATGTGAGGAGTTAACCATGCCTCTACTTCAGTGGAAAGGGAGCTGGGGGGAGGTCATCATAAGTGGCTTTCTAAAACAAACTAGCCAATGCAACAAGTGCTACAGTAAGGCTGTAAGAATGGTGGTGTGTATTGGAAGGAGGCTTTATGGCTGGAGGAAGGAGAGAATGCTGCCTCTCTATAGATCACTGGTGAGACCACTTCTGGAATACTGTGCCCAGTTTTGGTGTCTTTCCCTGAGGAAGGGGACAGGATGGAGACCGTGCAGTACGGAGTAACCAAAATGATTCAGGGACAACAGGACGAATCTATGAGGATCAGTTCAGGGCTTGGAACGTGTATTTGCTGGAGGCCAGAAGGCAGAAGGGCCACATGGGAATTTCTCAAAGGAATAAATAAGATAAACTACATGTAACTTATTTAGCAGGAATGGCAGGTCAGAAGCCAAGGGGACATGAATGTAAGCTGATCTTGGAGGGATTCAGGGGGGATGCGTGAAAGGTTTACTTTATAGAGAGAATAGTAGAGCTCTGGAGCAGCCTATCATCGTAGGTGGTCAGCACAAAAAAACATTAATGGGTTCAAGCATGACTGGGACAGAGTAAAAGGCCTAGTAGTTACTCTGAGGGGGTGGCAGTAAGATTGGGAGTGAGAGGGGGCAGGGGTGAAAACCCTATCTAGACAGTAGATCACAAGGTAGAGTAGGGTAGAGCGGCTTAGACTGGATGGACCCATGTTCAGTTTCTGCAGAAGTCTTGTGTTTTTGTTTCTATTGAAAACTCCTTTTCTATTGAAAGTCTTATTTTGAGGTTGACTAAGAAATTTAGAAAATCTCAGTTGGTGGTGTCATAATTGTTGATCTACGGTAATGATGGTGTGGTAACTGTGTTACTGCCATGGTATAAATTATAGCTACAAGTACCATAATATATATGTCATGGTAGACCTGCAGATTTTGTGTGTGTGTTTTTTTTTTTTTGGGGGTCTAGTGTCACATCCTTTGCTACTAAATACACTTAATGACACCAGCCTTTCCCCTGCCGCCATCTCCTGGTTTGGTTCCAACCTATCTGGTCTATCCCAGTCAGTAAAAATAAGTAACGTCTTATCTCCCTCCCTCCCTGTCCTTGCAGGTGTCCCTCAGGGATCGATCCTTTATCCTGTTCTTTTCTCCTTGTTTATTAATGACCTCCCTTCTGTCTGTTCCCATGCTAAGATCCATAAGTACACAGACGACACCGTCCTCTTCCTGTCAGGTCCGTCCATCCAAGCCCAACCTTCAACAGGATTCCATTGCTGTAACCAACTGGTTCAAAGACAACTGCTTAAAATTAAACACCAAAAAAACAGTAGCCATGATTTTTGGCTCCAAGCAGAAACTGGCTAGGCTCTCCTTCCTGTTTTTTTTTTCCACCTCATCCTGTGCTCCTCTTGATAATGTCCTGATCTACAGATACCTCTGTGTATGGCTTGATCCCTTGCTTGAATTCACTTCCCATATCTCTGCCATTCACTACAAACTATCCCCTAAACTGGGGCTACTTTACTGTCACAAGGCTTGTTTCTCCCTCCCGTCAGATGTGACCTGCTGAGAAAATGGATACTCCGTACCTTCGACTATGCTGATGTTGTCTTCGGTGTAGACCCTGTCTCTTCTCTCTCCAAACTTGACATCCTTTTCAACGCTTTGTCATTTTGCTTCATATCTCCCACACCTGACACACCACTATGACCTCTACTCTGCCCTATCCCTCCAGTCCCTCTCACAAAGACGCTTGTCCCACTGCTCCTCCCTCATCTGTAATTACTGGTTTGGGACTCTTCTCTCTTATTTCTTCTTAATCCGGCCACTCCCTTCCTTTACAATTTGCATACAAATTGCACCCGCTCCTTCGCCCCCTAAGAGTGCGACATCTGTGGGGAGACATGCCTTCCATTACAGACTTCCTTCCCTTTGGAACAGCCTCCCCTCCCCTCCCATACCCATCTCACCCCCCCCTCCTTTCTGTCATTAAAATGCCTTCTTAGGCCCCTCCCTTTAACCCTTACAGGGCCGCGGACTGATATCAGTCCAAAATTCCTATACATTCTAATTCTGTTGGCAGCCTAAGGGTTAATATCCTGTGACTGCTCCCTGCTCTAATTCTTCCTTTTTCTCCTTCACATCTCTACTTCTCTCTCCTCACTCTTTCCACCCCTGCTTAGTTTTGTGCCCTCATGTTCATCTTTTGCTGTCCCTCTCAATAAAAACTTCTACCTGAGCACCTTATTATACTTATACTATAGTTATACTTAAATTATTTCCTGTTGTTGTCACCTATTTTTTTTTTTTTCCAATTGTTTAACCAGGTGTGAGACACTAAGCTGAAAGCTTGTTTACAGGTGCAACCTGGGAGCACAGGGAAATTAAGTGACTTGCTCAGGGTCACACAGTATGCAAGTGTGGGCTGTGGGATTCAAACCCAGGTCTCCAGATTTGCAGCTCAGAGCCTTAAACCACTGCGCTATACTGCCTCCGATTTCAAATGTATATATTTACTTGCACTGCACATTGCCTTATTTCGAATTCTGTGTGCATCATCCCTTTGTTGTATTTGTACCCCTTGTCCCCGGGTCGCACCTGGAAACGAACTCTGCTCTGTATGCCTTTCCCGGTTAACAAAATTTTTAATAAATTAAAGTGTGTTTGTGTCTGTAGTATGTACACATACAGTGGAGTCAGGCATGATGCAACTCAAAACACTGCAGGACAAAAGGTCTTAACTACCATTGAATTAAACTGTTCCCTGCAGCATACTGCAGCATTTTGTGATATACTGCAGCATTACTGCATAGCATCCTGGCTGGTGCCGCTGCATAATACATGGATGGGCCTTTTTCTGTATACAGTAGTTAGCAGCTGTTTCCCTGTATATGCAACTGTGATCAAAACTAACTGTAACCATCCAAATATATTATATAAAAGACAGCTGTAGTATACTCATGAAATACACCATAGAGAGGAGCTCATGAGGTAATTGCTACCACTCGCCCTTTGTGTTTGTTGCTGCTTACCCCATGAGCAGGGACTATTTTACCTGGTAGCATAGCAAAAACACTACATAATTTTCATCAATTGTGACACAAACTTGTTTATGTATAGCAGTCACTTGCTGTACCTCTGAGTTCATCCAAACGTGCACGGCAACAACAGCAGTTCAGTACGCAGCTCATTTTGTGTGTGCACACATTACCCCAAGTGGAAGTAAATATATAGGAAAAACTATCAGACCCTGAGGTAAGGCAGGGTCAGCACTACTGTGGGACAAGTTCAGTGCACACTCGGTAGGGTTGCTTTCAAAGGTGCATTAATGTATTTAGAAAACATCACATTTGCAAGGAAACTTTCTTGATCAAATACATAACTCTCAAACAGTTCAAATTCAGGGAAAATTTCATTTGAACCAAATGGTTCTTTTACTGTAACATCATAGTGACTAGCATACCTCTCAACTGTCCCTGATTTTCAGGGACGACCCTGATTTTGCCTTCAAATTTTACTCTGTCCCTCCTAAAAATTGTGTTTCTGTGACCAAACAGTGGAAGTTGTAGGCACAAAATAATGTCAAACATTCAAGTTACAGAATTGTTCTTCCTTAGAAAATGCATTTTACACTAAGCCCCTTATTCTACCAGCTTCTTGAGCGGATGTCATCAATTTTGAAGATGTGTCCCTGATTTTGGTACTTTGTCCCTGATTTTTTTTAAGCCTTGTCCCTGATTTATGAGGCAGGAGGTTGAGAGGTATGGTGACTAGTGTTGCTAATGGCAGTATATGTCCTTGTTAAATCCACTCTGCTTTATAGACATAAAATACTTCTCAAGTCTATATGGATCTGACTGTTTTTTTCTGTATAGTCACCCAAAAGTGGTTGTACAGCTGCTTTAAACAAGGTTACGTTTTGTAACACTGCAACATGTACACAAACATTTTTAATAAAATGTTCCCTGTTCATGAGTATATTTATTGGTGTGTGTGTGTGTGTGTGTGTGTGTGTGTGTGTGTGAAAAAAAAATATATATGTATATAATGTAAATGGATGTGCTAGACAGCTGCTTTTACATTTTTGTTAGCATTACATAATCCACAGAATATCTCTGCCAGGTTACCAAATTCTCTGGAGTGACAGGAGGGGCAAGAAAGGAGGTGGCTGTTTCATCTACACCAGGGACTTCCTCCTATGTTCAGTCCTCCCCTTCTCTACTGTGGCTGATGACCATGAACTTCTCGGAACGAAAATTCAGATTGGACAGCTAGGCAAATCCCTAATCACAGCATTAGTCTATCTACCCCCAATGAAAGCCAAGTATGTCCTACCAAAGGTAATGGACACAGTGGCCACTCTCCCGAAGGATAGCGAGATCATAATAACTGGTGATTTTAACATCAACTGGGAGAGCACTGATGCGCCCCAGAAGGATATCGTGGCCAACAACTACCTAACACAAATAGTCACTGTAACCACCAAGTGGAACAGGACAGGCAACAGTACCCTCCTGGACTGGCTCCTCTCTAACTCTCCATCTCTGATATCTCGGTGCTGCCTGATATCTTGAGCGACCATTCCCCAATCTCCTTAAAGTGGACCAACTAGTTTAAAAAAAATCCCACCCATCACAGTTATGAGCAGGGTACTGAAGAAGGGCCAGCTTGGGCAACTTAAATCAGCCCTGTCTGTATTGGACTGGTCCCCCATCGATGCACTGACCGATATTGACAAGGCCCTAAAATATTTCGTTGATGGTTTTAACAGCATCTGTGATCGTTATGCCCCACTTAGAAAAAGGAAAGCTCGTGGCCACAACAATGGCTGGATCACATGTGAACTTCTGGCCAAGATGGAGAGGGACAATCTCTGGGCTAAAGCCAGATCCTCTGGAAATGAGCACGACTTCTAATGCTACAGGACTGCAAGAAACCACTGCATGAACCTAATTAGGCAGGCCAAAGCCAACTTCCAGAAGGAGCAGCTGAACGACTGCTGGGGAGACAGTAGGTGGTTTTGGGATAACATCAAAATCCTTCTAGGGAAGGACGATCGGAATCACGCACAACTGATCAATATAAATGGCTCACCTTCAATGGATCCACTCCAAATTGCTGAATCCTTCAACTCTGCCTTCACTGACCTGAGTTCAGTCCTCCCCTCCCAGACTATCTACACCCCACAAATCTATCCCCCCCATAGCAAGGCACCCTCAAACAACCACCCTGAGTTCTACTTTAAGAGAGTGTCAACAAAAGAGACTGCAAACTATGTTAGGAGAGTCCTCGGTAAAACCAGAATGGGCAGTGATGGAGTAGCTCTCACTCTGGATATACTCATCATGCCCATTACCAAGCTGTTCAACAATTCACTGGCCCTGACTAAATTCCTAGTAGTCTGGAAGCAAGCGCTTGTGACCCCAGTCCATAAGAGTGGTGACAGGTCCTTTATCTACAACTACAGACCAATCTCAGTCCTCTCCCCACTACCCAAGGCCCTGGAAAAGATAGTAGCGGACCAGCTCACCAGCTACCTATGAAAATACCAACTGCAGTGTTCAAACAAGCATGGTTTTAGGTGGAATCGCAGAACCACCACGGCTGTGGTGGAGTTCACTGACTTTGTGCACCGGGCCATGGATGAAGGTAAGTTGGTTGGGTCAGTGTTCATTGACCTAACGAAAGCCTTCGACACAGTGAACCACAGCCTTCTCCTGGCTCAACTGCGAAACCTGGGGGTGACTACTAATGCAATTTACTGGTTACAGGACTACCTGTCTGTAAGGTCCCAGCGTGTCAAGATAGGTCAAACCATGTCTGGGTCCAGAGAAGTTTCTCTGGGTGTCCCCCAGGGGTCTATTCTGGGATCTCTACTATTCAGCCTTTTTCTCAAAGATCTCTGGGGAGCCTGTGACTCAAAAATCATTCTTTACGCAGATGACGCGGCCATTCTCCGCAGCGATTCACGTATCGTCTCTCTTCAGGTTGCACTCCAACACTCCTTCAACAAATTAGAGGATTGGTTCTGTGGACAAAAGCTTCTGCTCAATTATAAAAAAGACTAAGACCATGCTCCTATCCTGCTCCCAGCTCAAGCAAAGGGCCCCCACCTCTCCATCTCCAGCAAGGTCCAAGCACCCCTGGAGCAAGTGCACTCCTTTAAATACTTTGGGTCACACTCGACACCATGTCCATTGCTCAACATGTGGCCTTGGTGGTCAAGGCTGTTAACGCAAAACTGGGATTGCTTTACAGATACAGGAAATTCCTAACTCCAGCAGCACCCTTCCTTGCCGTTACCAGCTCCATCTTATCAACCATTGACTATGGTCTGGTAGTCTACAGGGCAGCACTGACACTCTGCTAAAGAGGTGTGCATACTGCACTTAACAAGGCCTGCAGACTCACCCTTGATGCCGATTGCCTCACCCACAGCAGCTCCCTATATGAGAAGATGAACTGGTTGTTGCTAGGGGGCAGGATCAAATTCCAAACTTGCCTTCTTGGAAAGAAAGCTCTACTGGGCAGGGCACCCTCAAATGTATCTGCCATCTTCTCCAAATCGGATTCAGGTTACGGCACTAGAGGCACAAAGCAGGGGGCACTCATGGTACCCTTCTGGCGTACCGCACTTGGTCAGCGTGCTTTTCCCCCATAGAGCCCCCCTCTGGCTAAATAAGATCCCGGAGCTCACTCACAATATGAAAAGCCTCTCCCTTTTCGAGTCTGAACTCAAGCACTACCTCACCTCCCGCAACACGTGTGCCTGTTCCCTGAACACCTAGCACAACCCCCCAGAACCTCTCTAGCATGGCACAGCGTGCTCCTCACTCAAAGCAGCATAGGATCCTCCTCCGGTCTAACCCCCACTTGGACTGGCTCTCTACGTACTCTGACCCCCCATGGCCTTCTGTTTTCCCTCTCCTCCTTCCCACCTAGCCCCCCTCCCCATGTACTGCTCCGACAAAGCCTATTTTAAGGCAGCCCACTTTCTCATCTGCCCCTAACACCCCCATCCCCATCCTGGGCTATTTCCCACTACTTAGCTCTGCTGTGGATCAAGGTATCACTAGGGGTTGGATGTCTTCCTTCTCTGCACCTCACTTTTATCATTACTGCCTACTTCTTTCTGCTCCATCACTCACTGGGTCATTGTTAAATGTTGGGTCCACTGTTTATTATAATGATCTAGCATTGTGCACTGTTTATAGATGTATACTCCTTTTGGCCAGTATTGTTTTATCTGTATGTCATTGTTTTTAGACGTAGAACCTTTGTAAAAGAGCCTTGGCTCAAAGGTCTTTCCAAAAAACAAACAAATAAAATAAACAATCCGGTGCAACAGTTTTTAAATTGTTTTCGTTAGTCTTACACAGTCCAGTTTTACAGTTTTTAAATAAATGTCATAATTTAAAGGGATTTATCAAGAATATGGTAGTGCTTCCATATTTGGATAGTGTATGCTGGGCGATAGTCTCCCAGTACAAGTTTCATAATTTTCTGTATAGCCAGGATGGGGTGGGAAGGGATGGTATTTTGGCCCCAATGAGTTGGCCAGCCAGTTCCTTCCACTCCCCTATTGCTGCAGCCTGCCCCTGTGCTCAGGCAAGTGCCCAGGAACGGCACAGGGCATGCTGCATTAATGTCAGTGGGAGCAATATTTAATTACATTTTTATGCCTGTTAATAGCTTCAGTGAGTTTAATCAAGGCTACCACTTGACTAAGGAGGCCCTCCTTAAGCAATGGCTTTAAAGAGCAGCTGACACCATTAACAGAACTTTCTCGAAACATATTTAGACACAGTCCAGCTTGTATTTCACATTAGCTATGTATTCCTCCTCCCCATTATTTATTACTGAGGTCATTTGCGTGAAAACGGGATCTTTGCTCCTGAAAAGTTTTTATATATTCTTGTTGCTTTCTCCTTACCTTAGGTTATAATGTACTGCTTGTGACATCACAGTTACTCCCATGGCAAGAGACTGATGTCACAACAGAGGATTATGACATGAAATGGGGAATCGGCTATAAGAGGCAGATGAACTCTAAGGGATAAAGATCATGGATTTATGCAAATTTCCTTAGTAATAAATTTTGGGGAGGAGAAATCTATAGAATATATATGGAATGCAAGCTGAACCATACCTAAATAATATGTTTTCTAAAGTTTTTTATGAGGCGTCAGCAGCTCTTTAAAGGGAAATGTCCATGTCAGCAAGCCCCACACTTCAGTGTGGGCCCCACTCGATTAGTATTTTTGCCCACTGTATACAAAATTCCAGTACCTTCCTCTGAAGAAATTCTCTTTTACCTGGTTTATCCTGCCATCACTCACGCTGGCATTTCAAATGGAGCGCCTCTAGCAGCACACCCCACAGTCGCCTGTGACTGACGTCAGAGCCAGGGATCAGCCATGGGAGCGTGTATAGTGTTAGCTTATGGACTTAGCTATTAACAGCTCCGGTTTGCAACTTAGAGGTCTTAGTGCTATACAGAGACCAAGTATAGACTGGCAGGCAGTCAGCAAGATAAACCAGGTAAAAGAAAATTTCTTCAGAAGCAGGTACTGGAATTTTGTATACAGTGGGCAAAAACGCTAATTGGGGGGGATGTGCCCCACACGGAGGTGTGGGGCTTGCTGACATGAACGTTTCCCTTTAAACTCACTATAGCCATTAATAGGCATATAAAAAGTAATTAAACAGATCCTCCATTGACATCAATGTGGTGCGCACCCACACTGATCCTGGGCACACGTCATTACGTGCTTGAGAGAGCAGGGGTGGACTGCAGCAGTAGGGAAGTGGTAGGGATCAGTTAGCCACCTTGTTGGGGACAAAATACAGTAATTTCCCACCCTGTCCTACCTTTACAGAAAATTATGAAATTTTTACTAGACTATTGCCGACATACGCTATACTGTGACTGTCACTGACACACTAAGTACTTGCAAAATCTAGAATTCTTGTAAAAGCACTTGAAAAGTTTAGACTTGAACAAGATTTCTAAAGCTCTGTTGTGTTCCCATTCAGGTTGTGATAATGTAATTATAATTTGGAACGTTGGAATTGGTGAAGCCCTAATAACTTTAGACGATATGCATCCAGACATAATTTATAATGTCAGCTGGAATCGAAATGGCAGTCTAATCTGTACAGCTTGCAAAGACAAGAAAGTACGAGTGATTGATCCAAGAAGGCAGGACATCATTGCTGTAAGTGTCAAGCTTTAATTCCATAAAAGTATTGTAAAAGTGGACTTAGCCATTTGGTGAGGATTTAAATGTGTTAAAAAGAGATTTAAGTGAAAGAAACATATATTAAGCATTTAATGTGTGTCGGCTTATTACTGGTTACAAAATATGACATGCTGTTTCAGGGGTGATTGGGAATTCTTACAGTGCTGATGTGAAAGATACTCTGTGGGTAATCTATTCTTTCCTCCTTTCTTCCGCATATGTGGGGGCAGTGTAGTGAACTGGTTAAAAGTACAGACTTGGGGACCTGGAGACTGCAAATAATCTGATTACACTAAGGAGTGGTTAACTATTAGTATAACTTTAAAAAGGGGCTAAACAGTGCATATTGTTATATCTTGCAAACTAATATGTGCTGCTATAAGTTCTTTATTGTGAACTTATAAATACAAAATGTAACTGTATTAGGCAGGGAGGATTGTTTCAGTTTCATTGTTTATATTGTGAAACCTGTTTCGCATTGTGTCCAAGTTATCATTAAGTAGTAGTAGTCAGTTTATTGGTGGAGTGCCCAATCCCAGGGTGTCTGGGCGCTATACATCATTGAAAACACACAGACATAATATCAGAATAAATAATCAGTTGAAATAATAAATAGCATAAGTAAGATATACACAGCATTTGACTAAAGTAGCTCGTGAAGATTAGATCAGATTAAAAGCCTCTCTGAATAAGTGGGTCTTTAGGCCCCTCTTAAAGGCCTTCACTGGGGGAGCTTCCCTCAAGAATCTGGGAAGTGAGTTCCATAGGGTAGGACCAGCAGCTTCAAAAGTGCGGTCCCTGGCTATCTTGAACCTAACCCTGGGAACCGCTAGGAGGCCCAGTTTGCAGGAGCAGAGAAGGCGAGTAGGGGCAGTATGGAGACAGGCGTTCATTCAGATAACCCAGGCCCAGTCCCTATAGGGCTTTGTAGGTCAGTAAACAGACCTTGAAGGTGAATAGATAAGTAGGTAGGTAGAGAGAGAATGCCTGACCATCGAAAGATTTAAATCTGAGTTTTTTAATCTAGCATTCCCAGACACATTTTAAGTTAAACTGATGTACTGGCTATGTTTTAGTGCAATTTTATATTGTGTATGTTGTATTTTAACTGTAAAGTGCCTTGGTTTTGGAAAGGCGCTATATAAGTAAAGATTTACTTACTTACTGTAGATAGATTGATTTTATAGCACCCCATTCCGGGGACTCTCAGCACTTTACAGTTCACAAACTTAAAAACAGTACAGATTGTGTTTTTTTTTTTTTTTATATACCAGGAGAGAGACACTAGGTTAAAAGCTTTTTTACAGGTATAACCTGGGAGCATAAGGAAGTTAAGTAACTTGCGTGGGATCACACAGTATGCAAGTGGGGGCTGTGGGATTCAAACCCAGGTTTGCAGCTCAGAGCCTTAAACTACTACGCTATACTGCCATCAGTTAATTCAGTTGGGGCATGCAACAGCATAGATAAAACGATCAATATAATGACTATAATACATATATTTAACCATTAAAAGCTGGGTTGAATAAAAGTTTCAAGTCTTAAAGGTCTCCACTGAGGGTACCTCCCACAGTTGTTTCAGCAGTGGTTTCCTCAGGGTAGGTGCGGTCACTGAAAACACTATCACCAGAATGCCGTAACCTAACCCTGGGAACATTTAGGAGGCAACCCTCGGTGGAGCGGAGAGCCCGGATCTGGCAGTGAGGAAGGAGGAGATCTTGCAGATAGACTGGTTCCTGCTCTGTAGGGCCTTATTGGTCAGTAATCCGACCTTGAAGGCAATCCTCCACCTAACTGGCAGCCAGTGCAGTTTGTGGAGGACAAGTGTGGTATGATTGCACCTTCGTGTGCCTGTCAGTAATCTAGCCGCCATGTTCTGCACAAGCTGCAGCCGGCAGAGGTTACCTCCAGATAGCCCTGGGTACAGGGCACTATAGTAATCCAGCCTAGACATGACGAAAGCATGCACCAGTGAGGTCAGATCCTCGGGGGTGGGGGGGGGGTGTAACAGGTTCCAAATTCGAGATATGTTCCTCAGATGACAGAATCTACTCTTTACAATGGCAGACACCTGAGTATCAAGTGTCAGACTGTCATCGAGGATCACGCCCAAATTCTTCGCCCATACTGAAGGGACCAGTGGTGCCTCCCCAGTACAAGACCAGGACAGTCCCACACACTCCCTTCCCCACCACCACCACAACCCACATCCACCACTAGTACCTCAGTCTTGTCTGGGTTGAGTCTTTATCAGATTTGAGTCATCCAACTCTGGATCTCGGCCAGGCAGTTGTTAAAATATGGTATCCGCCATCTGGTTACTTGGTGCACAGGACAGGTAGAGCTGAGCATCATCTGCATAGCAGTGAAAGCCCAGTCCATACCGCCTGATAATGTCTCCCAATGGCAGCATGTACACTGTAAACAACAAGGGTGACAAGATCAATCCCTGTGGCACACTACAGGTCAGAGGCTTAGGGCTAGATGAGGCTCTCTGTACCCTGCCTGTCAGGTATGACCTGAACCATTTGATGACCTTACTGGACAGGCCACACCAGTACCGCAGTCAGTCTAGCAACACTTCATGGTCCATGGTGTCAAATGCCACTGAAAGATCCAGGAGAATCAAGATGGTACAATATCTCCTGTCTCTTGCTATTGTGAGATCATTAGTACCTTCACCAAGGCGGTCTCCGTACTATGCCCGGCCCTAAACCCAGATTGGAAAACCTCATAGGTGGAGGACAAGGTGAATCGCTCCTCGAGCTGAATAGCCACGACTTTTTCAGTAACCTTCCCTAAAAATGAAAGGTTAGAGACTGGTTTGTAGTTGCCAAGACAGTCTGGGTCCAATGAGGGTTTCCTTAATAGGGGTCTAACCAGGGCCTCTTTCAAGGCCGATGGAAAGACTCCATTCCCCAAGGAACTCCGGACGATCTCGGCCACCACAGATCCAGTCCGGTTCAAACATCCAACCAAAAGTTGGGTCGGGCCCGGGTCCAGATCACAATGTGTTGGACACAGTCTTGAGACAACTTCCACCACCTCCTCCACCCCAACCGGGTCACTCAACCCACACAGGAGAAGTGCTCCCGCATGCTTTCGCATGGACCCCACAGTTCCTGTGAGTGATGTTGAAGGAGATCTTTGCTCTGATGGAGGACGCTTTGTCAGCAAAGAACAGAACAAATTCCTCGCACCTTGTGCTTGAACCTGCTCCTCCCACATGGAGACAGACCAGATATAATAACCCATCTACTGTGCGGAAGAGCTGAGCTGGTCTGTCCCTTGCGACAGTAATCTCCCTTGACAAAAAGTCTATCTTCTTTTGGGAGATCGCCCCGATAGTCCTTATGAGACTTCAGGGCCAATTTATACTCCCATCAGGCCAGAGCCCCTCCAGCATCTTTCCAACCTCTGACCCCGATTCTTTAACTCCCAGAGTTCCTTATCGAAACAAGGGAGGTCTCTGGTGAGTAGATAAGGGGCCTACACGAACGGGTGCGATTGAATCAAAGGCCACAGCAATGGCCGCATTATAGGCCGCCACTGCTTCCTCCGTTCACTTCACCAGCAGCCAGTGTGGATCACACAGGACCAGGGTCACATTACAAGGCCTCTAAAGGCCCATCAGTAATCTGTTTGCTGCGTTCTGCACTAGTAGGTGTTGTAGGACCCTTCCACTAACCACAAGATACTGAGCATTTCAGCAGTCCAGTCTGGAAGTCACGAAGGCATGTACCAGTGAGGGCAAGTCATCTGGTGGGATCAAGATTTTAATCCAGGCGATGCTGATCTGATGATAAAAACCATTCTGGACTACAAACACCTGAGCCTCAAGTGTCAGCCTTTCATCCAGAATGACATCCAGATTCTTAACCTTAGCAGAGGTCATAAGACTGGAGGAATGGAGCACAAGGTTGATCATCTCTGCTGTAGTCCCCACACTCTTCTGTCGACCAGGCTCAATCTCTAGTACCTCGGTCTTGTCAGAGTATCATCCAAACCAGCTGGAGGACATCCAGTCCTGAATCTCAGCCAGGCACAAATTAAGTACATCAGCTGTGCCAGGTGTCCCGGGTGCAAATGACAAGTACAGGCAGGCGCCATCCACATAGCAGTGGAAGCGCAGACTGTAGCATCCGATGATCTCACTTCGAGAGAGAGAGAGAGAGAGCTCTTGCAGCAGGTAATTACCATTAGGACTATGCCACCAGGCACTAGGACCCCACAGAAAAATTCTAGCAGTCCAAGGTGGGGGACCACCCCCTGACGTCGGCCCTGCCTCCAACATCACCAGTGATATAAAGGGGCGGTCCCCCAGCACCACCTTAGTTTTTTTCCCCTGTCATCGACCCGTGCGCATCGGCTCCACATACGCCTCTTGCTTCCAGTCAACCACCATTTTCATGCAGTTAATGTTTTTTTTCATCAAAATACCAAATTCGTTGTGTCTGCTCTACCATCTTCTACTACAGAGCGTTAAAAATCAAAGTGCACATGCGGAAAGAAGATCCTGGCAAAGGATGGCCATTAGGCCTGCCTGCTTTGGATAGGCCCCGACCATAAGCCGGACGACTGCCCGCATTGCCTAAGCTTTAGTAGGAGAACTCTCATCTGCCGCCTGAAGACTTTGAAAGCATACCTCCTTGAATAACAAGTGGCCGCCATGCAGAAGACCTACTCAGGGCACAGCTCATCTTCCTCCTCCACCAAGGATTCCTCCCATAGAGAGAAGAAATCGAGCGGGAAGCACCATCATCGTGACAAGGACAAGGACAGATCCAGGTCAGAATCCCGTCCCAGGTCTCCATACAAGGCTTCCAAAAGTTCTGCCTCCTGCGCGAGGTCGGATTCAGCCCCTCCAGTTTCCCTGGCTCTCCTGGGATTACTGTAGAGAAAGCCCCTTGCCTCCACCCATACGTGAGTCGGGGAGTCTTCTGGGCTATGGCCTTCCCAGGCCCCTGTGTCCCTGGCTATTCAGCCCCACAAGCTTGCACTAGGGTCTCAGCCAGCAGGATCGGCCCATTCTTCGTCAGGTGGCAGGTCTGAGCCTGCCATTCGCAAGGCCATAGTCTCCGGGTCGTCTGACAGGACGACAGTCTAACACCAGGAGATGTCAGGAACACGAGCACCATACGAAACCACGCTCGCCTTCCAAACCATTGTCGGCTAGGGTTCTGGACTGATGTCAGGCTTTAACGTCATCTGACTCCACTGCGGAGCTGGACCAGATGCCACCTCCTAAGCCAGCGTCTGTTCTGCAGGGCGCTGACAAAGGTCCAACTACAGACGTGACATTGGGGGACCAGACGCTTGCCTCTGAGGACACCATGGACCAGGCATCACTCTCTACATCTCTACTCTCTACTCTCCGATTATGGGCAGACTAGATGGGCCTAGCGGTCCTTATCTGCCGTCAAAGTCTATGTTTCTACACTTTGGGAACCCGACGACCAGACGCCAGGGCACCCCAACGCCAGGGGATGGCATCCCACCAGAACAGATGTCCGATACAGCGGCACTGTTGGACCTGATGCCAGGAGGGACCAAACCGCGGGATCTGATGCCAGGCCCCCCCTCCCTCCAGGCGCCCCTTCCCCGAAGCCAGAACCCCAGCTGGGCCCTGTGGTCTCTTTGGCTGAGGTCGGGGCTCTTTTCAACAGCCAGAGGAACACCATCAAGGGGATCTTTTGCCTAGACCACTCTTAGCAGGATCCCACCCCCACATGAACCCCTATCTCTGCTCCACCTAGACAAACGACGACTCCTTGCAGATCACCTTTGCCACCTCGAACGCAGGCCCACCTGACTCCAGGGGATGAGCCAGGATCTCCTGAACGATGGTGGCATGGTCGCCATCCATCGTTCAGCTCCTCCTGAAGACACCGGAGTAGCTCTAGGGGATGCCGGTATATTTCTTCAGAGGACTCTACCAGAGGCTCCTCCTCCTATAATTCATCAGAAGACAATTTATCTTTTCCACCCCCAGACCCACGGAGGGATTCCCCAAGGTCTCCTCCTTCCTAGATGTGATGAGACCCATTCAGTTCCTTAACCAATGGGAGACGGAAGAGTTAGACCCCAAGAGACGCTGCCTGGCGAAATAATTAGGGGCCACTAACCCAAAGCCTTAAGTCATCTCACCATGGATGGAGCCCTTCCAGAACATTACAATCAATCAATCAGTCAAAATCTTTATTTATTTATTTATTTATTCAGGCGATCATCATTGAGCAAGGCTCATTTACAAGATGGACCTGATAAGGTCAAGGTTCGAGTTGGTGCACAGCAATTACATCACATACTTGTGAGACAGTTATACATACAGAAAAAAGAAAATGTTATTTATAACACAATAATATACAGAGAATTCACATGTTAAAGCTTGGCAAGAGAAAGTTAAACTAACATCTACAATATGTACAGTACATATATATCACAATGAGGGCTATGACAGTCACTCACATAATGAGTACAAGGATGGTGAAGGAATATTGGGTGCCATATACTGGCGGTGTCTGGTTGGAAGGAATATGCCATATGTGATTGGAATATGGTTTTGTGGGATGACTATTCTATCTCTAGTGGTAGCAACTGCATTTCTCTGTGAAGAAGGCTGTACAGTGCTGCTTGAAGGATGTAAATGGAATGATAATGGACAGTTTTAGGATTTTGTAGGGTGTTCCATGCTATGGCTAGAGAATAGCTGATTGCTGCCCTCCCTATTTTGGTGTTGACTTTGGGCAATTTGAGCAGGATGATATTTGCTTCTTAGGCATAGGAGCTGGGAGTGGTCAGGTTGAAGCAGTCCAGGATATATCTTGGGAGTTTTTGATAAAGCTCTGTAGATCCATAGAGCTGCATTTCTGCTCCTCCTGACATGAAGGAAACCCATCCAACTGCATCATAGAGAGAACAATGGTGAGTATTATATGGCAGGTCTGTAATGAACCTTATTGCTCTATGGTATAAGGTATCCAACTTTTGAAGGTAGGGAGTGGGGCAGTGACTATAGAAGAAGTCTGCGTAGTCAATGACTGATAGAAAGATGGCCTGGACTAATCTCATCTTTGAATCTCTATTAAGGAAGGGTTTTAATCTGTAGAGGCCAAGCCTTAGGCAAAGCTTTTTCAGCAGTTGTTCTAGATGCTGAGTAAAGTCAAGTCTGTTATCAATCCACACACCTAGGTATTTGAAATTTTCAACATACTCCAGATTTTCTCCAAGTATAGTGCATATCTGGGGGAGACTGATTGAAGAGGATGTGTTGGTGGAGTTTTGGGTTGTTAACATCATTGCTTTGGTTTTCTTTGCATTTAGCAGAATCTTTTTCTCGAGAAGCTGATGTAACAGGGAGAATTCTGCTCGTAGGATTTCATGAGCAACTTTAGGTGAAGGGTTGCTGACATACAGTACAGTGTCATCAGCAAAGAGATGTACTGAGGACTTGGTAGGGTTGAATCAATTTTATTTATATAAATGGCAAAAGGATAGGACCCAGAATAGAGCCTTGGGGACTCCTC
Source organism: Neoceratodus forsteri (assembly GCA_016271365.2). Taxonomy (NCBI): domain Eukaryota; kingdom Metazoa; phylum Chordata; order Ceratodontiformes; family Ceratodontidae; genus Neoceratodus; species Neoceratodus forsteri. The sequence goes on from JADMNL010000027.1 coordinate 189,090,327, forward strand.
TTGACAGTGGTCTTAATGAGGAGGGTCACCTTCAGCTTTTACCTGCTGTGATCTACCGGAGGTAGCATCTGAACCACTTGAGGAGGATGGATCTAGGCCAATGGAGTGTAGGGATGAGAGTAGCAGTTCATGGTCCACAGTGTCGAATGCTTTGCTCAGGTCCAGGAATACTGCACAGACATTGTTCTTTTTTATCAAGTTCGGTTTGCCAATCATTGGTGACCTTGGCTAATGTAGTGATAGTGCTATGTTTGGCCCTGAATCCAGATTGAGCTGGATTTAATAGATTAGCATTGTCCAGATATTCCCTTAACTGAATACTCACTAATTTCTCCAGCATCTTGGATAACACAGGTAGGATGGAAATGGGCCTGTAGTTAAGATCCATAGGGTTCCCTGATTTTAGAAGGGGGACCACTTGGGCTGTCTTCCACAGCGTGGGAATAGAGCCAGAGTTTAGGGAAAGGTTAAAGAGGTGAGTTAGGGGACTGCAAGCACATGACATGCAATCTTTAGAAAGAATGGGTCCAGAAGATCTGCTCCTGCACTTTTTGGTATCTAGATGCCATAATAGATCCTCAACTTGTTTCAACAGTATAGGTTTGAAGCTAAAGGAGGAGTCAACTCTTTGTTCACCAGTATAGTGGGAGCTTAAATGATCCCTTAATAGGTTAGCTGGGGAGGAGTCAAAGGCAAGGCCAGCTGTTGTGAAGTGGTTGTTGAATGCATCCAGGATTTCCAATGTGCCAGTAATGGGGCCATAGTTACTGTGTAATTGGGTTGGAAGGGGGTTGTTAACATCCTGGCCCATCATACCCTTGATGGTGCCCCAAAATCTAGCAGTATTATGGTAGGAGGAGTCGAGCTGGGCCAGGTAGTAGGCAGCCTTGCATCCCTAACTTTCCTAGTGCATTTATTCCTGGCTTTCCTAAAGATCATCCAGTCCATGATATTCTTAGTTTTTCTTGCTACTTTCCAAAGTTTATGTCTCTCCAGCAGTGCAACTTTGAGGTCAGCTGAAAACCAATGACAGGATCTGTTTTTTATTCGGATACTAGAGATTGGGGCATGGGTGTTAAGGGCATTTATTATAATGTTATTTAGCACCTGCTGAGCTTTTTCTACAGAATGTGCAAGATAAAACTCTTGCCAGTGTGGAGTAGGCTAGATCATGCAGATATCCTTCAATATTGATGTTTTCTTGGATCTCCTCATGAGGAATTTTGCAGGATCTGTTTTAATGCTGTTGGATCTTACCCCTGCGATGGGGCAGTGGTCACTTATGTCGCATAGGAGCACTCCAGCATGTGTGAATAGATGTGGTTTACTCACTAGCATGGTGTCAAGTAGAGTACTGTTACTACTATTCCTTGCATTTAGTCTTGTTGGTTCATTAATTAACTGTGTGAGCCCATAGGTGTCACAGAATGATATCAGAGGTGTAGCTGCCTGGGTGAGCCAGCTGAAATTCAGGTCCCCATAATGACTTCTTCAGTACAGGACTTGACCAGGTTTCCCAGGTGGGATAAGAGCTTGTGTTCAGCAGAGGGGGTCTGTAGCATCCAATTAAATGGAAAGCTGCTGTATTGGGAGAGATACTTTTAGAGATAGACACTCAAATTCCTTGGGCATAGATGTTGCAGCAGTACAGGATACAACTAAACCAGCTTTTACATATATGGCTACTCCGCCTCCCCTTGTTTGGCGATCAGCTCTGAATAGCTGATAGTTAGGTAGGTTAACTTCCCTGTCCATTGTGGTGGTCTTGAGCCATGTCTCAGTTATCACAAGAAAGTCTGGCAAGGTATGGGCAACCCAGGATTGTAGCAATGTAAATTTTTTCAACAGACTGCATATATTAATATGCAGGAAACTGAGGCCTTTAATTGAGGATAGGTCTGATGGAGAGGTGATGCTTTCAAGAGGTCCAGGGTTGATTTCTGCATTACCAATACAGAGCAATAGGAAGATCAGTAATTTCATAAGGGCTGCCAGTGATAGGGAGGGGGAGCTGTCTTTGGTCTTCCTTTTTTTATTCCGTTGCCACTCTTGGTTTTAAGGTAGTGTGTTGGGATACCAATTAGCAGTTTGACGACTAGGCTTAGTGGGGATCTATATACCCAGTAGTGGGGCCTTGGCTGAGACATATATGTGGTGATAAGTGTAACTTTATGGTGATTGTACCACTGAAGTCGATGCAGCAATGGCAAGACATATATGAGGGTATGGGTGTCAGCCACGGGGGATGTTCCAGGGAAACTAGGCGGGTTGACCACTTTAGATTGTATAATAGGGTCATCTTCATTGTGGAACCCTATGGCTGTTAGTGACAGGAGTATCAGTAGCAAGCTCCCCAGTCTGAGGGGGTTATTGATAGTTGGCAATAGGGAGTAGCGAAGTTGCTGATTGGTTGGATCAGCAAGCTGGTGTAACTGTCTGTTGGTTTAGAGAAAAGTGCTGTGGGCAGGGAAGAGATTTTGGCGGGAAGATGCCTATAAATTAACACACAGGAAGGGTGGGTGGGCAAATTTCTGCGCCTTTCCCGACTGCTCCTGATTATTCCTCGGCCTTGTGGTTCCCAAGTTGCTGGTAGCTGCCGCCGACTGGCACAAAAGTAGCCTGGAAACACCCCTCCATGACCTCGGCGGTGCCTGAGAAAGCTGAACGCTTATATTTATTTTTATTTTTATTTTATTTAGTTTTTGTTGACTGGGTAAGTGCACTAGACAAATCCTGCCTATTTTCAGGCACGACCTGGGGGAGGGTGAAACAGATGAATACCAACTGACCTTGAACCAGATTAAGCTGTCGGTGGTATTTTTAGTGAATGAGGGAAATTTGGCCAGGACACCCGGAAAATTCCCCTACTCTTTTCGATGAGCGCCATGGGATCTTTAACATCCACCTGAACTGCCACAAATCCAGGCAGATGGGACCTCTGTTTAACGTCTCATCCGAAAGACGGCACCTCAGAAGTGCAGCACCCCTCTCATGCTGCACTACAGTGTCAGTACTGGGATATTTACCCAAATGCCAGATGTGGGAACTGAACCCACAGCCATCTGATCTCTCCGCCTCAGAGGCGAGTGTACTACCTACTGAGCCACTGACACTGACAAAGGACAAAGGATATTGGACCCCTAGGGAGAACCACATTTAAGCGAGCAACCCAAAGTGGCTTCGATGATCCTTACGGCTGTTCATGGGAGGACTCAACAGCCGAAGCATATGAGCTCCCAACCACTGGATAAGGAGTCCAAGAAACTGAACCACCTTGGCCGGAAGGTGTACTCTTGGGCCACTTGTACGGTCCAGTCATTAAATTTTCTGCCACACATGGTGATGTATCAGAAATATCTCTGAAATAAAGCTATGGACCTAGCTCAGTCACAATCTGACTCCGCTAATAAGACAGAGCTCTTAGCAGTTCTCCAGTCTGGTGCTGACGTTGGTAAGCACGTCCTCTGGTGCTCACATGACTCCGCAGACACTGCCGGTAGAGCATCTGCCACAGGGGTATGCCTTCAGTGCTACTTCTGTTTGAGGGTCTCGGGGCTTTCGCCAGGATTTGCAGGATGCCATCCTGGATGCCCCTTTCCAAGGATCCGTTCTTTTCGGCCAGGAATCTGAAAAGATGATCACTGGCTTGCAGGACTCCGGAAAAAGCTATTTCTGAGGTCCACAAAATGTATAAATCTGAGCCAACCCAATTCAGGTGTTCTTTTCGCAGGCATCAAGGCCAGCAGGGTAGACAACAGCAAAGAGGGGGTTACAAGAGAAAAGGCACCCCCCTGTCTTCAGGGGTACAGTGACCTAAAAATGCCAGCGATCCCTTGCCCACTCCAACAACCTCTGCATGACTCCCTGCCCGCTCTCCCTCCTCCAGCGGAGTGACCGGGAGAGGCAGTAGGAGGGCAATTCTTCCTTTACCTCAGAGGTTGGTCCCATATCACAGAGGATCAGTGGGTACTCCAGATCATAGAAAGGGGTTACGCACTGGAATTCACCCAAATTCCTCCAGACAGCTCACCAGTTCCCACCCATTGCTCCCCATTCCACGCTGGCCTCATCTGGGCAGAAATCCAAACCCCCCTGAACAAGAAAGCAATCCAAGCAGTGCCACCTAGTCAAAGAGGAAGGGGTTATTTCACAGACTTCTTCCTAGTCTCAAAAAAGACAGGGGACATTTGTCCCATCCTGGATCTCATTCAGTTGAATGATTTCATAGAATACAAAAGGTTCAGGATGGTGACACTGCCAGGATTGCTGCCTATTCCTTGCCAAGTGGACTGGCTCTGCTCTCTGGACATGCAGGATGCATATATGCGTATTAAAGTCCCGTTCCCCCACAGAAAATGACTTTGCTTTACCTTCTAGGGAGAGCACTACCAGTTCTGAGCACTGCCGTTCAGTTGTTCCTTCCACACCTCGAGTGTTCAAGTGCCTGGCGGTGGTGGCAGCAGCTGTCAGGAGGCAGGAATTTTATAGCTACCCCCCCACCTCAACGATGGCTCCTGACAGCTCCCACAAGGGAACAGCTGTGTCTCACACTGGAAAGTACCTTCCAACTGTTCCAAGACTTGGGGGTTACCTTGAATCTTCCCAAGTCATCCCCCAGCCCAGTCAGAGATTACAATACATGGGGGTCGTCTTGGACACCATCCAGGGGAGAACTTTTCTCCCCTCAGATAGGGCAGATTGACTAAGAGCACTGGCTCAGAGGGTCATTTCCACAAATCAGACTCCAACCAGAATGGTCCTACAACTGCTAGGCCATATGAAAACAGGTCTGTAAACTGATGATCTAATAAATAAATATGACAGCTGCCATTGTGACAGTACCCTTAGCTCGTCTACACATGAGGGTTTTCCAGTGGAACCTCAGGGTACAATGGGACCAGCGTTTGGACGATCTCGAGCAGCCAGTCTGGATCTCCAAGGCAGTGCGTCAGACTTTGAAGTGGTGGATCACTTCCTCCCAGCTAGAGTCCGGGGCTACCTTTCAAAATATCAGTCCGACCTCAGCAGATCCTGACAACTGATGCCGCGGGACTAGGATGGGGTGCCTTTCAAAAACCATCAGATGAGGGACATGGACTCCTTTGGAACGCAACCTCCACATCAATGTGCTGGAGATGAGAGCTGTTCTGTACACCTTACAGGCATTCCAGATGGTCCTTCTTCCAGACCCCCTACTGATCCAGGCAGAAAACATGACGGTGGTCTTCTACATCAACAAACAAGGGGCACACACTCTTATCCCCTTTGCAGAGAAGCCATGAGAGTCTGGTACTGGGCAGTGAAGCCCAACTAAGAACTCGCAACAGTTCATGTTCCAGGAGTACAAAACACCCTAGCAGACAGCCTCAGCCGCTTTCAGTCTCAGGCTCATGAGTGGTAGTTACTTCAGGACATAGTAGACTGCCTTTTCGAAAGATGGGGACTTCCAGAACTGGACCTCTTTGCGTTTCCACTAAACACCAAACTGTCCAGTTTCTGCTTGCTAGATCCAGGGCCTGGTGTTTTTTGGCGAGACGCGTTGTCCCTCTCTTGGACAGGGAGATTCCTGTATGCCTTCCCTCCCTTCCTACTGCTGCTCAAGCTACAAGAGGAACGAGCCGTCATGATTCTCATAGCACCATTCTGGCCTCAATAGATTTTGTTCCCATTGCTCTAGTAATTGGCAGCAGAACCTCCAATTCCTCTACCCCGTCTCCTCTCTCATCTCCCAGGAGTGAAGTACTTTGGTGCACCTGAATCTTCAGTCTTTGCACCTGCATGCATGGCTCCTGCAGATTTAGTCAGGGACAGGTACGAGGTATCCACAAGGGTAGCGGAGTTCCTAGTGGTTGCGAGGAAACCCTCAACCAGGGCCACGTACGCCATGAAATGGCAGCACTTCTGCCTATGGGCTTTGTCCTGTCGCTTGGATCCGTTCACCTGTTTGATGAATTCGGTCCTGGAGTATCTCCTCTACTTGTCTGATCCGGGTATTCAGCTATGCGTCCATAAAGGTACACCTTTCTGCACTGCCAGCTTATCATGTACTGGTTTATTACAGGACCCTGGCGCAAATGGACCTGTCCCGCACCTTTTTGCACGGTATAATGCACGTTAAGCCATTCGGGCGGAAACCTATTCCCCCATGGGATCTCTTATTCACGTCAGAAAAACATACATTGCCTCCTTTTAAGCCAGCTGAAAACTGCAAGCTATGCTTCCTTACTTGAAAAGCGTTGTTTTTAGTTGCCATTACTTCAGCCCGGAGGATTTCCGAGCTTCAGGCTCTGATGTATAAAAAGACTTATTTGATTTTTCCACAGGTACAGGGTATCCCTGTGTACTAGTCCTAAGTTTCTCCTGAAAGTGGTGTCCGAGTTCACTCTTAACCAGGACATTCATCTCCATGTTTATTACCCAGAGTACTCAAATAAAGGAGAAGCTTTGTTGCATACTCTAAATGTTCACAGAATTCTTCGTTTTTACATAGATCTGTGTCTTCTAGAAAGTCAGAATAGTTGTCTGTCTTTCGCCCAGAGAGTGTTAGGGGTGCCAGTGACTAAGCAGACATTGTCCAAATGGTTGGTCAGTTGCATAGTTGTCTGCTACCAAAAGTACGACAAACCTTTACCGGAACCAGTTAAAGGTTATTCCACTAGGGGTGTTGCCACTTTGTTTGCATCTCTACAAAACGTCTATGCAGCTGAACTCTCTGCAGCTGCCACTTGGAGTTCCATCCATACTTTCATCAAACATTACAGTTTGGACATTGCTTCCGGAAGGAGGGCTGGCTTTAGCCTTGTCATCCTCCAGGGACTGCTCTCTTAAGAGCGCTGGGCGTTTTCTTTTCTATAACGACCACCCATCTGACCTGGATTGTATCCTTGTACTGCTTGGGACTCAGTCCTAATGGTAATTACCCGCTGCAAGAGCTCTGTCTCAAAGTGAGATAGTACAGTTGTGTAAGAACTTACTGTAACAGCAGATCTTCGAGAAGAGCTCTTGTAGCAGGTATGCTTTCCCTCCCACCTTCCCCTGTGGTTATATAAATTTTCTTCTCTCTGGGGGATGTTAGAACCTCCTCGCTTCCCCATCCTTTATGCTAGCCGGGTCTCCGGTGGGCGAACTAAGGTGGTACCAGGGGACCGCCCCCCCTTTATACCATTGGTAATGTCAGGGGTCGACGTGGGGGGGGCAGTCCCCCGCCTTTGACTGCTAGCTAAAACTTTTCCGTGGGGTACTAGTGCCTGGTGGCATAGTCCTAATGATAATTACCTGCTGCAAGAGCTCTTCTCGAAGATCTACTGTTATGGTAAGTTCTTATGTAACTGTACTATCTCTCCCAGGGGTAGCATGTTTACCACGAATGATACAGGTGAGAGGATCAAGTCCTGGGGAACACTATAGACAGGGGCTTCGGGAGTGATGAGAAATTCCCTCTCACTACCCTCTGTGTCTCAGACCAGCTGATGACCATGCCAGCAAGTCCACAGTACTCCCTTAGGCAATCCAGCAGCAACCCATGATCAACAGCATCAAATGCTGAAGAGCGATCAAGTAGAAAGAGAACTGACTGTTCACCTTGATTTCTAGCCCCGAGTAGATCATTACTGCGCACTGACCAGCGAAGTCTCCATACTGTGCATTGACCTAAATCCAGACTGTAGTGGCTCTTAGAAATTAAAGGGGACAGGAAATTAGTGCTAATTGGCAGAAGTTAATAATGTTCCTGTTTACAGCAATATAATTCATACCTCCAAATGACTCTCATTTAACTGTACTTGAATAAACACTAATAGGAAAATCTGTGTGTTCAGTTGTTTTCTTTTTATGGACAACATGCTATGTAGTTCTTCTCATGGGACTGGTGGTCTGGAGTTTTTACTGTGTCAGAGTTTGCGTACAGAATGCTTATTATGAGCTGTTGACCTATAAGGACCTGGCCCAGAGTTCTGTGCATAAACTGACATAGTTTAAACTCCAGATCACAGGTTCCATGAAGAGTACTATGACAGAATGCGGTCCATAAAAACAAAACAATGTAAAATGCAGTTTTTCATGTGATTTCTATTTTTTTTAATTAGGTACAGTTAAATAATTTAGGGGAATGAATCTCATTTCTGAAAACAAGAACTGTATAAACAGCAGCCAGTTAGAAATGATTTCCTGTCCTCTCTAAAGGTCGTAACCATGTGTCTTGAGCTGCAGAGCCACCATTTTCTCCATAACCTTTCTCAGAGACAAGCCTCTAATTCGCTAAGCAGTCCGGGACCAGAGAGGGTTTTTACAAAAGGGGCCTTATCAGTGTATCTTTCAGTGCACTTGGAAAAGACCCCACAGGAAAGGAGCACTGGACAATATCAGTGACCACTAGACCCAGGACACCCACACAACTCACTAGGAGACATGTCTGACCTGGGTCCAGTTTGCAGTAGGTGGGCCGCAACTCAGCGATCACCCCACAAACCTCCTCCACTGATGAAGGCCTAAACCTACCACAAACGGGAGGAGTGCTCCTAGTGTCAGCCAGCCCTTCTCTAGTGGGCTGCAACAGCCCAGTTGTGGTTAGCCCAGACGTGATTGATGGCAGTCTGTCAGAGAAGAACTGAGCAAACTCTTCACAACTGGTAAATTAAATTGCTTTTACTTGTTGAAGACAGGCAGGATATAACAGCCTGTCCAAAATCCAGAAAAGCTGAGCCGGGTTGTTCTTCACTGCTGCAGTCTCCCCTGGACAGGAATGCTGCCTTCTTACAGGAGATTGCCCTCTGAAATTCACCATAGTGAGTTCTCAGCACCAGTCTTTCCTCATTGGTCCTGTACTTCCGCCAGCAATGCTCCAGTCTCTCACCCATGGCCTTCACCTCCCTAAGCTCCCTGTTGAACCACGAGAATATTAAGCAAGAAGTCCTGAATCATGTAAAAAAATGGTGAAACCGTATCAAGGGCAGAGGTGACAGCCTTGTTATAGGCAACCACAACCTCCCCCGATCCTGCCTTAAGCAGCCATCTCACTCGAGAGGTCCATTACTGCCTGGAGTCCTGGGGACAACCCATTTAAAGGGCTGTGATGGACCATCTCCACTGGAGGTGGACAATGTGTGTGTGGGCCCCCGAATGAGAACCTCACTGTGCAGTGATCCGACCAAGAGACTGGATCAATCCCAAGGTTCCTAATCTCGAACCCCAGTGAGAATACTAAGTCTAGGCCATGTCCATGTAGATAAGTCACAGTAGTAACAACTGGAGAAAATCTTGTCCAAACAGAGAGTTCAGTTTTGATCCTGGCATAGAAGTCGCCCAGAACCAACCATCTGGGAGACTCCAATACCTTCTCATTGATTAAGTCCACGATTTCCTGCAGGAATTCCCTCTAATGCGTTGGAGGCCAGTGTATGAGAAGGATCCTGCAACCTGCACCTGGAGCCTCACGTCAAGCCATGCATTATTGATGCTTAACAAGGAATCCCAACTTGGTTAAAGTTGGGGCTTAGTTAAAAGTCAAAGTGCTGGAACAGTAAGGGGGTCGGGAATTACTGGTTGGCAAACAAGCCCAAACCTGGTAGACCTGTGAAAGAAGGGTTGGGATAGCAGCTGGAAAAATTCCCTTTCTAGGAGCATGGCTACATTTCACTATCCACACTTTGGCAGTTCAGCTGGAAGTGCTGATTCATCAGAATGTCTTCAAGCTAAGCTTCTCCCACCACCCAAGCAGTATATATTCTCTGGGTCTGCCCCATGACATCGGATCTTCCTTCACCACTCTGCAGCGTTGTAGGCTACCAAAGTGTGCCATCGGCAGATTTACAACTTTTCCTTTACTTCTTCAGAGTTCCTCGATTTCTTCTTTCCCTTGCTCTGGCTATGCCTAGTCGATGGAAGATGGATTCCAAGGAAACAAAGCCTACTTGTGGCTTCAAATTCTGCATTATGTGTCGACAAAAGATGTCAAATATGGAACCATATGTGTCTTGCTTCTATTGCCTAGGGACAATGCATGACCTTTCTGGCTGTGGCCTATGTCGGGTATTGCTTCCCTCCTCTCTCGAAGACTGTGTGGCCCGTCTTCTTTTCAGCTGGCGGGGCGACAGGGATCCTAAGCATCAGCCTAAGGGTTGCAAGACAGCCTCCTCTGCAGTGGGGTTGGCAGCTCAGCTTGCAGCTGTGAAAAAAGCAGTGGTGGCTGCTTCTGTTGCACCTTGTCTTAGCCTCAGCAATGCTCCCGGCTGGGGCCAACGTCGGAGGGTGTTTCACAGAGGACTTTCTTAAGTCCTGTCCACCATGGTAAGCAACAGAAGCACCGCCGGCACCAGTCGTAGAGAGATTGCAACCTTCCTGTTCCCTTGACTGCCCCGACTGCTCGACACGTGTGTTGAGCACTCAAGCTTCACTTGTTTGAGGGTGCAGTCAGCAGCTCCACAGTGCCCCATTGGGCTTGTTGACCTTGACGCTGACCGATTAGGCTTTTCAGACTTTTCTCGACTATGTTGATTTGTTTTGGAAGGCTCTCAATGAGGAGTCACTCTCCAAGACCCCAGGTTTTCTATTCCTTTTCCCTGGAGGACGTGGACCGATCAGTGTCCCCAACCGACTCCACTGGGGACCAGCCTCCACCGGTGATCGTTCCATCAAAGTCAGTGCTCTGCTCTTCTCTGCACCTTGGCATGTGATCAGTACTGACTCTCTGGAAGCTTCTTCCCGGCATCTGCCCTCTGGTTGATGGTCACAGTTGAGGCGCTGTTCATGCTCTCGACTCCACATCGATGTTCCTCGACTTCCTTAGGTGAGGAGAGGTACTGCCGCCAGATGCAATGATACTACACGGAACTTTTCTATCAGCAGTGGATCACTGCGGGGCTCCACCCCCTGGCCCGTTGGTCAGCTGGCAGGTGCCAGTACTGATGTCCCCAGCGTCTGCCTGTCCACCCTTAGCGAGTGGAGTCACCTTCACTGCAGCCTTTAGTGGGAGCTCCAGCCAGGGACTCGTGCTGCAGCCAGCTTGCCAGTTGAATATTGGTGAAAGTCATCCAGTCGGAGATGCCATGGATGGTGGTCAGAGGCAGGACACGGCTATGGGCCATCTTCGAAGAGTCCTCAGTTGATTCTGAGTCATGCATGGTGTCGTTGAGGACCCACGCCTTCCACCACGTCTCAGTCAAGGACCTGTCCACCAGCGATGGGCCGGTGTCATTCGGGGCTCTCTTCCTTTTAATATGTGAGCCCATTCATGTGTCCTTGGAGCCAGTCCAGAAGCGGGCTAAATGCCCCTTCATGGACTTTTTGGACAAGGATAACTCCCCTGGGGTTTCCTTTCCCATGGCTGAGCCAATTTTGGGACTGGCCCTGGAGCTCTGACTGCATCCAGCATCCTGCCTGGCACCCTCAACCCATATAGTCTGCAAGTATGCAGTCCCTGCGTGTCCCCATTGGGGTTCTTGGACCACCCCTCAGCCAAGGGACTGGTCTCAGACTTTGCGTTCCAGAAGTCTGGGGGCCAAGAGGACATGGACAGGGCACCCAACAAGGTGTCTTAAGAAGCTTGACCACATAGGCAAGAAGGTTTGTGCTACTTCTCTGTCTCCATCAAGTGAGCTACGCCATGATAATGGCCAACTTTAGTCACTCCCTAATGGAAGTGCTGGATGAAGTCCTCCCTCAGCTTCTTGCCGACAGGCAGCTGCCTGTGTAGTTGGTTAGAGACCTCAGTCAAGCACTGGCTAAATACCAGCTCCAGACGGCTTTGAGCATGGGTGACTGCCACTGCCATGGCACGGTGCAGAAGTCATGATACATCACAGGGCCTGGCTGAGGTTGTCCTCCTTCACTGCAGACCCCTAGCACAAACTGGCTGATGTCCCCTTCTTGGGCACTGACCTCTTTAGCCTGGGAGTGGAAGCACATCTCATGAGTAAGGCTGTAAGTTTTTCACGGTAAAAATAGGCAGATTTCACGGTATTTCACGGTCCTGGTCGCAACTCACTTGAAGTCCTGCAAGTCGCAACTCTGGATGGAGACCAATAAATATGTTTCTTGCCATAAAATGCAATTTGTGATTTCTATCAATATAGTTAAGGATTTTCTTACATTTTGTGCAGTCTTGTAGTCGCTTTACATTCCATGACATAATATTTATTATTGATGCCATCTACTTCACTTAAACATAAGCTGAACTTGCTGCTGCACATTAACTTCATGCAAGCAAAATGCACCAATTGCAAACGGGACCGCAAGTCAGTAAATGGCTACATGCCGAACTGAAAGAAATCTTCCGAGGCGGGGAGCCTTGGCAGTCAGTCACTCGTCACACAAATAGACAAAGCAGAAGGAGACCACAAACTGATCCGCTTTTACTCACCTTCTAAATGCAGGAAGCAGGAAACGGTCCAATCAGTGGGCTGCAGAATGGAGCACAAGTAGCTCTCAGATAGGTGTTTGGCACATTTCCACTTATTTTTAGTTCATGTCACAGGGAGCAGCGGATTTCACGGCACAGACAGAAAAAGAGCAAATTTCACGGTAATCTTGAAATCCGTGCACCCCGTAAATTAATTACAGCCTTACTCATGAGGACTGAGAAGTCCAGTGCCACTTTGGACTCAGTGGCCTTGTCCCATAAGGACCAGAAACCTAAACAGAAGGACTTTCATTTTTGGACCTTTCAGTCACAGCACTCTTGACGGCAGCAGTCCCAGTAGGGACAGTACCAAACCTGGCATCCCAAGGCCAAGTTCTGTGAGCAGGGGCTGAAAAGAGGCAGGGGTAGGTGAAGTGGTGCCCCTCTAGCCCCAGTGGCCGATGCCCCCTCCAAAGCTTCCCAGTGATGAGTTGGGGGTACCCAGCTCCCTGTGGGGGAGTTAAGCTTCACTACTTCTGGTCATGTTGGTCCATTATTACTACGGACAAGTGGATCCTAGAATTGGTAGGCAGACGGTTGCTTCTAGATTTTTGAGGCTCTCCCACCTTAACAATCCCACACTCCTCTGGAGTCCTCGTGTCGCAGGACAGTGCTGTCCACCCTAAGGGAGGACATTGCTCATCAACTTGTGAAAGGGGCTATATCCTGTGTCCCAGGTGTCCTAGCAAGTCGTGGGTACATGTCCAGGTAATTATAGGACCTGAATCAGATGGGGGCCTGGCGCCCCATACTGGATTTGCATAGTTTCAACCAGTTTATGCAGAAGTGCAAGTTCTGGATGGTCACTCTGCATCATATCATGCAATCCCTGGAACAGGGCATGTGGTTCTGCTTCCTGGATCTCCAGGATGCGTTCTTCCACATCTCAGCCCCTCCATTCCACTGACGGTACCTTTGGTTCCATGCTGAAGGGGTGTATTGGTTCCAGGTCATGCCATTCAGCCTGTTGTCCACACCTAGGCTTTTCACCAAGTGCACTGCAGTGATGGCAGCCTTCCTGCAATGCGTGGGTGTCAGTGTATCCCTATCTAGACGACTGGCTGATAGCCGTCCTTTTCAGAGATGCTATGGGGTGGTCCAGGGATCTGACCCTCCAGACCTGCAGAGACTTGAGTCTTCTGGTCAACCCAGCCAAGTCCAAAATGGTCCCCTAACAGGTGATACAGGTCATTGGGGAAGGACTAGACTCCTTGCAGGCCAAGGCCCACCTCCTGACGGACTGGTCACAGGATCTTACCTTATTTGCCTGTTCATTTCAAGTTGGGCGCTCACACTTTGCTCAGGATTTCTGCAGCTGCTGGGGTACATGACATTCTGCACCAGCGTGGTCTGTTGGGCCTGCTGGTGGATGCAGGAGCTGGGCTGTCAGTAGTCCCAACACCAAGGCCACTTGGACCAGCCAGTCATGGTGACCTAGTCGATGTGGCATGCCATCCAGTTTTGGCTAATCCCCAAATGTCTGGAATAAGGAGTCCCATTTTTACACCCAGAACTGTCTGTCCATCTCACGATAGACACATCTCTGGAGTTGACAGCACACCTGGGAGCCCATTGAGCCCACAGGTTCAGTCACCACATAAACCTGCTGGAGCTCCGTGCAGTGCAGTTAGCTCTGATGGAATTTGCTCCTGTTGTCAGGGGTCAGGTCGTGTAGGTCCAGATGGACAGCACCATGTTCATGTTCTACCTGAATGGGCAGGGCGGAACGCACTCCCGTCCCTTGTGTCAGGAGGCCCTCCCTACCTGGACCCTCTTGTGCAGCCTGGGTGTAGATCTGGCAACCAATGTCACCGGAGCAAACGGTTGGCAAATGCTCACAGCTGGTTGAAAGAGACATTGCACGAGTGGACCCTGCATCAGGAGATGGTATGCCACCTGTTCCCCCAGTGGATTTGTTTGCCTCCTTGCAGAACGCCAACCAAAGGCTGTTTTTTGCCTGCTCCCACAGTCTGGATACTTCTGGGGCATGTCTGACTCCAGGCCTTGTGTATGCCTTTTCTGTCTTCTCCTTGATCTGCAAGGTGGAGGTCAAGGCCCAGATGGACAAGGTGTGGATAATCCTGATGGCTCCAGACTGGCTAGGGTAGTTTTGGTACCTGGATCTTCTCAGTCTCAGCAGCAGCCCTCCGAGGTGGTTGCCTGCTCGTCTGGACCTGCTGACCAGACAACAGGACATGATCCTGCACCCAGACCTTCAGTCCTTGCACCTCATAGCCTGGTTCTTGAGCAGCTAGTTTCAGGCTTTGGGCCTTTTGGAAGCTGTGCTTCATGTTGTGGAGGCCCCCTGTAAGGAGTCAACTTGCCAGTGCTATGCCTTTAAATGGAAAATGTTTTCCATTTGGTGTCCAGGCAAGAAACTTGATCCTCTTGCCTGCCCTGTGGCTAGTATCCTTGAGTAACTCTGGTCCCTCTGTGTATTGGGTCTGTGAGCGATGATCCTTAAGGTGCATCTGGCAGCCATCTCTGCATACCAGGTGCCGGCTGGTATGCCGATGGCACAGGAGAAGGTAATCGGGCAGTTTTTCAAGGGCCTTTACCACCTGTCCCCTCTGGCGCATGAACCACTGCCACTCTGGCACCTTCTGCTTGTGCTGGCTGTACTCCTGGCAAGCCTTTTGAGACTATGCACAGGTGTGAAATGTCACCAGTCATGGAAGACCACCTTCTTGGTGGCCATTAGGTTAGCCAGAAGGATCATGGAGCTCCAGGTGCTCTTGGTAGAGTTTCCATATCTGGTCTTCCACAGGGACAAGGTTGTCTTTTTGCCCGCACCTGAAAGTAGTTTTGGAGTTCCACCTTGCCAGGTGATGAACCTTCTGGTATATTTTACCAGCCCTTCTTCGGAGGACAGGCGTCATACGTGGGATCTGCAGAGGGTGCTCGCTTATTACAGGAGTGCACGGCTAGAGTTCAGGGCAAGACCTGCCAGCTGTTTGCAACATATGCTGAAGCCACTCCTAGCAGACTGGCAGTAAAGTGGATGATTAGCAGGTGGATTACATCCTGAATTGACCTTTGCTGTAGTTTGGCTGGTAGGGAGCCTCCCATAGGGTTTAGGGCTCATTCCTCAGATATACCACTGCCTTAGTTGCTGCTTCCAGGAACATCCCTGTCCAGGAGATCTGCAGGGCTCCCACCTGGAAGCCAGCACACATTTTCAAATCCCATTATAGTATCAAACTTGAATCTTATCTGGTGCTGCATTTGGGACCTCAGTTCCCCAATCTCTGTTCGGCAAATAGGGGTGTGCACCTTGTCCCCTTCTCCTGGAGAACTGCTGGAAGTTTGGCAGTGTGTGGATCGCGAACTGTATCCACGCCCCTAGAAAAATAGGTTACTCGCCTGTAACCATAGTTCTGGGAGTGGTATATAGTTCACATCCATGCTACCTACCTGGCCTCCTCTAGTAAGTGGCACGTGGATCCCTGCTTCTAGTGTGCAAGATCTGACGCCGTGGGGTGGAGCTGGAGGTTATAACTCCCGGGTGGTGGAAGGAGCTTAGCTTGAAGACATTCTGATGAATCAACACTTCCACTGGAACTGCCAGTGTGGATGTGAACTATATACCACTCCTGTAACTACAGATCTTCTTTGAGGATATCTCCCTCCATTAAGCCACACCCTTGGAATTATAGCCATCGGCACTAGGACCACACAAAAACGTTTGCTAGCTGGGGCAGCCCACGATGCTGTACCACATCTGAGTCTATATAAACATGGGCAACCCCATCACTCCTCAGTTCTTTTCCTGTTGTTGATCATCTTTGTTGGACTTCCTGAAGGAAACGCCATCAACCTAGCCATTGATGTTTATTCTTTTATTTTACTAGTGTGTAAAATTCATTGCCACTGCAAGTTTCTGAACTCGAGCCATTATTTGAGTATTGTAAGTGTGGAGATAAAATTTACACAAAGGTGACACACACTGTCTGTGTGTCCTGTCTGGGCCTGTCTCACAGTGTGAGGACTTGAGATTTGCCATAGTTTCAACCCGGTTACAAGGTGACCTCGCAAGAAAGCTCTAGAAAATGATGTTCTTCTCAAAACTTTGAAAGTCATGGAAAAGGAACAAGGCCCAAGGTCAGTGTCTCCCTCACTGTCTGCTGAGAAGCAGCCGCTGAAGTCAAGGGATTGAGAAAGGGAAAGGTTGTTGTCACAGCCATCCTCATCAGCTGATCACATGCATAAACACAGATAAAAAGAAAGGTCTACTTCACCGATGAGGTCCCACTCGCCATTGAGATGAGGTAAATCTCGTGTCCTCGCCCACACTGGCGATGTTGATGACAACCTCCCCCAATCATTGATGACACCAAGGTTGGGGCTTGGTTTAGGTGCTGCCATGCTTATTATGGACAGTAGGACCCACTGACAGGCCAAGGCCTGTCGACACAAGCAGTCTTGGCCCCTTTACAGGGTGCCATCAACTCTCAGGCTGTGCTAGCATCTTTCTCAGGAATGATCAGATGCTTCCTGTGTGGACTACCAATACAGGCAGTTACTCTGTCAACAGGGCCTCCTGGTACTCTGCTGCTATCGACGAAGTCATCTAGCATGCCACAGATTCCTTTCTCTGAGCCATGACTGGTGTCGCTGATGTGTTCTGCAGCTTCCGTTGATAGAGGTGTCAACGACAAAGCAGATTATAATACTGACCTCATGGATTTAGTGTAAGAATACGAGGGAGAACAATATGTAGCACCTTGCTCTAGTTCCACCCTGTCATCCTGCAGTGAGAACTCAATGGTTTTATACCCAGAGATCTCCTCCTGAGGAGAACTTTTCAAGCCATGGTGCAGCAAACGCTGTGTCATAGGAATCATAGGAAAAGTGTCAAGCAATTATGAACTATGCATCCTTATAGCTTGCCATAACCCATAGTTAAAATTCATAAACCCTATTGCTAAATTTGACATCCAACCTATTCTTAAAATATATCATATCAGAACTCTCAATAATTGACCTAGGTAAATCATTCCAAACTGGATTCACCCTTTGCGTGAACCACTGTCTCCTTAAATTTACGTTCCATCTAGACTGTAAAAGTTGTTTAGGATGTTTCCTTATGCTAACCCGAGCTTTACTGAATTTAATTCCCAAGTCATCCTGTAGTACTGAGTCACATAAAGCTCTAAAGAGCATACATAGATCCTCTCTGAATCTTCTATACGATAGCGAGTATAACCCCAAGATTTCCATTCTTTTCCTATAAGAGTTTTTGGCTAATCCTGTAAAGGCTTTGTCATTCTTCTCTGTATGCCTTTGAGTCTGTTCATATCTTCCCTTTTATATGGTGACCATACCTGTACACAGTATTCCAAGTGAGGTCTAACCGAGGAACTATACAAAGGAATTAATACTTTGGCCTCTCTACTGGCAACATGTCTGAATATACTGTTTAAATTCTGATTTGCCTTTCTATTCTGGAGTGAACAGTGGTCACTAAATTTCAAGTTAGGGGTAACAGATAGTCCCAGATCCTTTTCTTGTAATGTCTCCATTAAGGTGTCTAATCCAGTTTTATATGATGCCTTAGCATTTTTTTTTTCCAAAATGCATGACTTTGCATTTTGCTAGATTTAATTCTAACCTATTAAGAATGGTCCAAGAGGCTACCGTACTGATTGCTATTTGCAAGACTGCCTCATCGGTTGGATTATTGACAGTGGCTCCCAATCTGCAGTCATCTGCAAATTTGGATAGCCAAACATTAGGAGTGTTCATCTGTAATTTTGATATATACACGTTAAAAAGACAAGGCCCCAACACCGAACCCTGTGGGACCCCACTAGTCACAGGGGCCCATTTGGAATAGGTCCCAGTAAACACCACCCTCTGTCTCCTAACGTTCAACCATTCAGTAATCCAACATATCACATTGGTCTCAATCCCAAGCCTCCTCAGTGCTTCTAACAACTTCTTATGTGGCACCTTATTGAACGCCTTTGAGAAGTCCGTGAAAACAATGTCAGTTGAATTTCCCAAGTCCAGTTCTCTAACATACTCATAGAAGGTTAAGAGATTTGTCTGACATGATCTGGACTAGGTGAAACCATGCTGTGATAGGCCTATCTGGCCTCTATCATATAATGAGGCTAATATACTATCCTTTAGAATTCTTTCCAGTATCTTACCCATAAGTTTACTACCCTTATTATATTTATTACTAATAGGTATATATTTAATGGTAAGATTCCTTAAGTATTCCAACAATAAATTCCCCATCTCATTGGCAGTAATATCGGAGAAATCTTTACTCCAATCCCAATTTGAAAATTCATTCCTAAATTTGTTAACATTAGCTTTTCCAAAGTTCAATCTAGTTGTTAAAGCAGCCTCACTTATTACATAAGTTTTTTTAATGCTAAACTCACTATACAATGGTCGCTATTTCCTAATGGTGGAATTACAGTTACATTAGTTAAATAATCCCCCATATTAGTTAACAGAATATCCAGAATATTATTGCCCCTGGTATTTTCTACCACTAATTGTTTAAGTCCCAATTGATCAAAGACATCCAAAAAAGATAATTCTATTTTAGTAGTACCTTGCCATGAATTCCACTCAATATTTGGAAAATTCAAATCACCTATTATTATAATATTGTCAGTTGGATCTAGAGTATTAATTCGCTTTAATAAGTCGATATCATGGGTGACTAAACTGGATGGTGGACGGTAAATTAAACCCAAAAGGATTTTAGTGTCATCAGATGGGAATAACTAACCCATAAGGATTCAAGATGCAACTCTTCCTTTATTACTCCTTCACTGTTTAAGGAGTCTTGTATACAAATAGCGACTCCCCCACCCTTTATGTGTTGTCTAGATATAAAATATAAGGTGTAACCATCTACAGACTATGTCCATGTATCGTTAGCATCCCACCATGTTTCAGTAATCAGAGCAATCTGAATGTTCTGAGTAAAAAGAAAAACTTTAAACTCCTCAAATTTATTTGTAAGGCTTCTGGCATTTATGAGAACGCCATTACACTCTGACATGTCTGAACCCTTAATAACATAATTAGAGGGATTTCTAACTTTTAGTCCCACTCTCTTCCCTTTATTTTTTCCAGTTTAAATGAAACCTTTTGGCCTCATTAATTTTCTTGCTCAAGATTCTGGTGCTTGAATAACTTAGGTGAAGCCCATCACTTTTAAATAAAGATTTCTTACTAAATGTTGCAAAATTGTCCTTATAACCTATTCTTTCTTTTGCACAATAAGTGCATAGCCAATGATTTGTTTCCCTTATTGCTTCCTTTTTATATGCATAATATGCAAATGTTGGCAGTAACCCTGAGACAATTATTTCTCCATTGACCTGTCTAATCCTACTATCTCCATTAGAGTAACCTGAAATGCAGTAACATCATTTGCTAAGACATCATTTATCCCCAGATGTAATATTACTAAAGGAGTAATAGTTTCCTCAAGTAGTCCCTTCAATAGGGCGGGAATGTCAGCTATTTTTGCCCCAGGAAGGGTGCTAACTGTAGTACTAGCTTTCCTTCCATAACACCATTGAATCAACCCCCTTTATAATAGTCACCAATGACAACGATGTCTCTATTCTGTAAACTGGCTATATCTTTTACTCTCTGGTTATCCTGTTGAGCCTTACTCTCACCTTCTTCACTTAACAATTGTTGATGTGAAAGTATCTCATATTTATTGTTTAAGGGTATAGCTAGATGGATATAAGGGGCCATCATCATTCCAAGTATGGGAGGTATTATTTTGCAGAACCTTTTGCGTTTTGTTCCTGTACATTATGTTCGCTATTTTCTACAGTACCTTCCCTCATATTTTCAACAGTGACATTATCATCTGTAATAGTTGCAGGTTCTGATATGCTCCTGGCTACAGTACCTATATAATCATCCAATATACTTATTTCAGTTTTTGTTTCTAATCTGCTTTTCAGGTGCCTAATTTCTTCCTGTAAAGATATTATCAGGGAACATTTCACATATAAATTCCTTGCTACTCATTTTTTCAGGATACGTATTACAACTGGTGCATGAATTCTTCCCCTTTCCTTGTTTGCTTTTTGCTTGAGACATCCCAGTCCTGATTTTGAAACCCAAAGTTTTTTTATTGCTTATTACCCTGGTTAAAGCTCAGTGTTCACTTTTTTTTTTTGTTTAAAAAAAAAACCCCCAATGGCTTACCTATTCGTCAACCGTATTATCTGCCCCACGACCAGTGACTCCAGCGGACACAGCAGACACACTTATGCGTGCATCTCAGCACGTGAATATGTGCGCCCCGTTCGCAGAATGTGGTTCTTAAATATCTGAGTACCCCGGAAGTCCAAAAACGGAGATCAGCACTCTGCTCGTTTTCCCTCAAATGATTATTATTTACGGGGAAAAAATAACACTTCTGCCCTCTGCTACTACTGTTCTGTAGGTAATAAATTGAATAGACAGCTAGATTTAAAAAATTACAAGACAAGTGCAGACATGTAGTCCAGTTTCACATGCACTGAACTACCACGTCTCTCTTCCTGGTTTGTTGCATCATAGAATGTAACCAGGGCTCCCAATTTTACAGGACAAAGTTTAGAAATATTAAATTATGGTCTTTCACTCGCCCAACAGATATACACCCTATGTGCAGTTTGTCAGTATGTTAACTCGGCCCGCTCGCAGAATGCAGTGCTTAAATATCAACTAGTACCCCGGAAGTCCAATTACAGATCAGCACTCCGCTCATATTCCTCAAATGATTGTTATGTACGGGGAAAAAATAACACTTCTGCCCTCTGCTACTACTGTTCTGTAGGTAATAAATTGAATAGACAGCTAGATTTAAAAAATTACAAGACAAGTGCAGACGTGTAGTTCAGCTTCACATGCACTGAACTACCACGTCTCTCTTTCTGGTTTGGGATGTCATAGAACGTAACCAGGGCTCCCAATTGTATAGGACAAAGTTTTAAAATATTAAATTCTAGAGATGTGGATATGTTGTTCAATCCACACTTATTGTCCAGGTTCCTTGCCACTTTAAATCTTGCTGGAAGGTCTTCAAGCTGTCCTCTCCCATCCACCCGGGTGGTAAAACTCTCAGTTCTGCCCCATGATGCCAGATCTTCCTTATCGCTTGGAAGCTCAGGTTCCTTCCTTAACGCTCTGCGTTTTAGGCCTGGATCCACACTCTTCGGTTAACCCGTAACTAATTCTCAAATTTACAAGACTTCGGTCTTCTTTTTCCCTCGAGGCTGAGATGGACAAATCGACACCCGGATTTCGTCGGTGCCCCTGTGGACAGATGATGTCCCGGACCGACCCGCACTCCACGTACGTTTACTGCCTAGGGCTCAGCCACGATTCGCAGGCTTGTGATTTGTGCAAATCCTTTTCGGCTTCAGTCTTGAGGACCGCGCTGCTTGACTTCTTTGGGGCGCCTGAAAACAGTATCCGCGGTCAAGTCAAGGAGGCCTGGCGAGTGTGCATCCGCGCGCGTGCGTCCGTGGAACAGGATGAGATGATCGCCCTCGAGGAGGAGGCAGCCCAGACCGCGTCTTATTCCTTCTCGGTCGCGACATTTATCCCGCTCTCTTTGGGCTCTTTATATACAGCTTCTTTTAAGGAGCTTTGCCAGTCCCCCTCCACTAAGGGAGAAGGACCATCAGGACATTCCAGTCGGTCCAAGAAGAAGAACTGAAAAGCTAAATCCTACCGTCGACGTTCGTGGGAGCGGGAGAGATCCCCTTTTCCAGATGGTCGATTTTCGACTTCGGTTGAGGTTGCGGCCAAGGCCACTGGCTTCACAGTGTCCCTGTCGGGTCAGCTGGCCGAGACACCCATCGACGCAGTCGAGATTTTTCTCGACCCATCGGACAGTTTGTTGACTGGTGATGCAGACAGCCCTGCTTCACCGGTTCCCCCCGGTGGAAACCGAGGACTTGCCTGTGCCGGAGTCCTGGTTAAGGTCCCTGAACCGAGGGAGGAGTGGGTTTCCCCGGCCCCTCTCTGACCCACCCTCGGAATCCCCAAAGGTCTCGGTCTCTGATCTCTTCCAGGTCCAGCTGGTCCTGCCAACGTCTGCGGTCTCGGTCTCAGCACCATGGAAAGCGGCGGTGCCGCTCATCCTTGTCATCCTCTTCGGAGGATTGGCTCCGGCGCAAGTTGCATCAGCGCTATGAGGATTTAATGTGGCAGCAGCTCTTGTTGTCCAGGAATAAGCAGACTCCGTCGCCTTCTCCGGCCATTAAGTGGCTGTCACCTGAGCGGCCGGAACAACCCCTCATAGTCGAGGAGCCAAAACTGGCTGCTCCACCCATTGTGGTGGAACCTCCACCTCCACAATCGAAGACTAGGGCCCTGACCAAGAATTCTCTTGTCTGGTCAGGGCTTGCCCCACAGGTTGTCAGTCACCCTCACTCCCGATCGACCTTGGCACGTGGAGGGTGGCTCAGGCGCTCTGCAGCTGTTTGCAAACTCTTTGGAGTCTGACGACGACTCCTTGTTCTCCAGGCCGAGACCGCTTGACCTGGAGTCTGCAGCGGGTCAGTCGGTAGACTAGAGCCCATCCTCGTTTTTAGGAATGCTTCGACTCATCTGAGTCCACTGGGATGAAGCTCGAACCTGTTTCAAAGCGGGCCAAGTATCCCCTCACAGAGATACTGGACCGAGGGGATTCCCCTATGGAGGCCTTGCCAGTGGCTGAAGCCATTGTTGGCACCGGCCCTGGAGCTGTGGCAGCGGCCAACATTGTGTCCCGCGCCTTCGGCCAGGATGGCTCGAAAGTATGTGGTCCCTCCCGTTTCACTCTCCGGTTTTTTGTAGCACCCCTCTGTGGAGGGGTTAGTGACGGAAGGTGTTTTCCGGTGTTCCGGGAACACTTGGGATGTGGACAAACCGCCTGATAAGGAGTCCCAGAAATTGGACTAATCAGGGCGGAAGGTATACGCCGCTTCCTCCCTAGGCCTTTGTCAGGCTAGCTCGGCCTTTCTGATGGCACACTTTTCACACACCCTTTTGGGCTCCCTGAATGAGGTAATTCCTCATCTCCCGGCTGACCTTCAGACGATGGTCTAGCAGGTGCAGGATCAGGGAAGGGCGGTAGCTAAACAGCAGCTCCAAACTTTGTTGGACATTGCGGAGTCATGTGCCCGGTCAATAGCAGCCGCAGTGGCCATGCGCTGCAGAGCTTGGCTACAGATTTCCATCTTTATGGCTGATACCCAGCACAAGCTGCAGACGTCTCCTTCCTGAGTACCGACTTGTTCGGACCCGGGGTGGAGGGTCATCTCCAACGGATCGAGAAGTCCAGCGCCACCTTGGACTCTGTCACATCTGCCCAGAAGGACAAAGGCCACCAGCAGCAGCGTAAGCCCTTGCGTCCAGCCCCTGCTGCACGTCTGCCCCAGCAACACCAGCATCAGGACCAGCAGGTTCGTGCTTGGTATCCCAAAGCCAAGCCTGCTGCTTCCTCCAGTAGGAAGCCTGGAGGAAAAGGCCCAGGCGGCTCCTCGGCCTGCCCTTCCTCCAAGCCTGCCCAGTGACAGGTTGAGGGGTGTCTCCCCCAACCTCTTCACTCCTCCCCGGGTTCCCCCCGTGGGGGGACGGCTCCGCCACTTCCTTTCCGCCTGGTCCACTATCACCACGGACCGCTGGGTGTTGGAAGTGGTAGGCAGGAGTCTGCCTCTGGAATTCGAGCAGTTCCTTGTCTATCGTGCTGTTGCCCCACTGGGGGCTACGGGTTCCGCAGCCTCTGTTTGCTCATTGAGCCGACATTGCCTTGCTCCTCCAGAAGGAGGTGATCAGGGAGGTGGCAGACCCCCCTCCAGACCCAGGGTTTGTGTCCAGGTACTTCCTGGTCCCAAAACGGATGGGGGGCTGGCGCTCCATTCTCGACCTACATGACCTGAACAAGTTCTTAAGGTCTCACACCTTCAGGATGGTCACTCTGGCTCAGATCATTCTATCCTTGGAACAAGGCGTGTGGTTCTATTCTCTGGACCTTCAGGGCACGTTCTTTCACGTCCCAATTCATCCATCTCACCAACGATTCCTCCGCTTCAGAGCAGAGGGATCCCTTTACGAGTTCAGGGCCATGCCCTTCGGCCTCTCTCCATTTCCCAGGGTCTTCACCAAATGCATGGCAGTGGCGACAGCATTCCTGCGGCGCTGAGGGGTCCGGGTGTACCCTTACCTGGATGACTGGCTGATTGCAGCCCCCTTCAGGTTGGAGGTGGAGCGGTCCAGGGATCTGGCCCTCCAGGTCTGCACTCAGATTGGCCTCCTCATCAACTAGGCCAAGTCGGAACTTGTGCCATTGCAGGTGATTCAGTTCATCAGAGCAGAGCTCGACTCTCTTCAAGCCAGAGCACGGCTCCCGGCGGGCAGGGCCGAGGTACTTTCCTCCTTTGCCCAATCATTTCTGATTGGGCAATTGCGCCCTGCCCAGGACTTCCTGCGCCTTCTGGGCCTCATGGCGGCCTGCACCAGCGTGGTCCATTGGGCCCGCTGACATATGTGTCCCCTGCAATGGGGGCTGGCCCGCCAATGGTCACAGCGCTCCGGTCCTCTGGACCAGCCAGTGACAGTGAACAAGAGATGTGGAACAGCCTCCAGTGGTGGCTCATTCCAGCACATCTGCAGGAGGGCATCCCGTTTGTCCGCCCCAAGCCGACGGTCACTCTGACAACCGACGCCTCTCTAATGGGTTGGGGTGCCCATCTGGAGGAGCTCAGGGCCCACAGCCTCTGGTCCCCTCAGGAGTCTCGATGCCACATCAACCAGCTGGAGCTTTGAGTGGTCTGACTAGCTCTCACTGCCTTCGCTCAATTTGTACGGGGTCAAGTGGTCCAGGACCAGATGGACAGCACCACGACCATGTACTACCTCAACCGACAGGGCGGGATGCACTCCTTGCCCCTGTGCAAGGAGGCTTTCTGCACTTAGTCTCTCATTATCGGCCTGGAGGTGGATCTCCTAGCCATCCATGTGGCAGGAGCCTCCAACAGTCTGGCCGATGCCCTCAGCCGGATAGGCACTGCATCTCACGAGTGGTCTCTCCTGCCAGAGATGGTACAAGATCTGTTCTTCCACTGGGGCACCCCTCAGGTGGACCTGTTCACGTCCAGGGGAGAATGCGAAGCTGAGGCTGTTTCACGCCCGCCCCCCCTCAGCAGGGCTCGCTGCAGGGGGATGCCTTCTCGAGGCTGTGGACCCCGGGCCTCTTCCATGCCTTCCCTCCATTCCCCCTGATCCACAAGTTGCTTCTCAAGGTGAAGATGGACCAGGCACAGGTGATTCTGGTAGCCCCAGACTGGCCCCGCTAGTTCTGGTATCCAGATCTCCTCAGCCTCAGTTCCAGGCTCCTGAGGCGGCTTCCAGCCTGCCTGGACCTGATCTCAGTCAACAAGGGGAAGGTAGTCCATCCGGACCTTCAATCCCTACATTTGACGGCCTGGTTCCTGAGCTGCTAGAGTTCCAGGCCTTGGGTCTTTCCGAGGAGGTCCTCAGCGTTGTTGAGGCATCCCATAAGGAGTCAACCAGAAAATGCTATGCCTTCAAATGGAAGAGATTCTCCATTTGGTGTCAGGGTAAGGGGTTGGACAATTCCTCCTGTTAATTGGCTAGCATTCTGGACTACCTGTGGTCCCTTTCTCAGCTAGGGCTTCGGTCAACGACCCTCAAGGTGCACCTGGGCCATCTCTGCTTAGCGGGCGCGGGCCGGGAAGCAGTCGGTGACGCAGGAGAAGGTGGCGGGTGCATTTTCAAAGTCCTTAATTACATATCCCCTCCGGTGAGAGAACCTCCACCTCCGTGGGATCTACTGCTGGTATTGGCTGAGCTCATGGGTAAGCCATTCGAACCGATCCACAGGTGTGACATCTCTCACCTGTTGTGGAAGACCGCCTTCTTGGTGGCTATTAAGTCAGCCTTATCTTGTCTTCCATAGGGACAAGGTTGTCCTGCGCCCCCACCTGAAATTCCTTCCGAAGGTGGTGTTGGAGTTTCACCTTAACCAGGTGTTGACTCTGCCGGTGTTCTACCCCAGTCACACCTCGGAGGCTGAATATAGGCTCCATACTCTGGACCCTAGAAGAGCACTCTCTTATTATAAGGAGCGGACGGCTGACGTTCGGGAAGTGGTTCGCCAGCTGTTTGTCACCTACGCTAAAGCCGTACCTGGCAGACCTGCAGCCAAGCAGACGATAGGCAGGTGTGTCACCTCCTGCATAGATCTCTACTATAGGTTGGTGGGCATGGAGCCTCCCAAAGGGATAAGAGCTCATTCTACCTGCCATACTGCAGCTTCGGTGGCTGCTTGCAGGGACGTCCCTATCCAGTAAATCTGCAGGGCTGCTACTTGGAAGTCCGCACACACCTTCATTACCCACTATCACATCAACCTTGAGTCACGCCGGGATGCTGGTTTTGGGACCTCTGTTCTCCAGTCCTTATTCCCTAAGTTGGGGGTGCGCACCTTGCCTCCCTCCTCCCGGAGAACTGCTAGGAGTCTGCCAATAAGTGTGGATTGAACAACACATCCACGTCCCTAGAAATGCAGGTTACTCACCTGTAACAGGAGCTCTAGGAGTGGTATATGTTCATCCACACAACCCACCCGACTCTCCCTGGCGTTACTTAACTTGCTTCAGCGGCTAGATTCATGCCATGGGGCGGAGCCGAGAGTTTTACCACTCGGGTGGGTGGGAGGAGCCAGCTTGAAGAATTTCCGGCAAGATTTAAAGCGGCAAGGAACCTGCCAATAAGTGTGGATGAACAACATATACCACTCCACTCCTAGAACTCCTGTTACAGGTGAGTAACCTGTATTTATGGTCTTTCACTCTCTCAACAGATATACAGTCTATGTGCAGTTTGTCATTATGTTAACTCCTATGCCATGGGCTTTGCTGTGAAAGAGGAAGATTTCCACAAAAGGAAGTTTAATGGAATTTTTGGAGGGGTCTTGCACACTCTCCATTATAATTCCGCCTATATACCATGTATTAGAGGATGCAACCTTTTGCTGCATGGTACAGATGAAACTCACTGCCTGCAGTTCCTAGAAAGGCTGATAAGCAGTATCCCGCACCATCTACTAAGCCTTGTACTGCCAACTAGCCAGAAACTGGCTCTGTAGTCATCATGGCTACTCATAATTGCTCCAGAGCACTTAAATATATAAGCATTTTACTTCCTGATAAAGAATCTAGGAGGCTGTCTGTGATGGGCAAGTGTACTTATGCCTCTGCCTCACTGGGCCGTAGGATTGCAAATTACCAGGGCCACATGATAGAATATCAGAACAGCTTCTGGAAAGCTGCTTGTACTGCAGCCCAGGCTTTACCGGATGGCTCTACCAGAATGAGTTACTTAAAGCACTGTGCTCTGGGACAGAGGTTAGCAAATATTTGCTATGCTCAGCTTACAATGTCTCCAGTGCTTCTGCTAGAGCTGCTGATTCAGGCATTTGCACAAGGAGGTATTCTTGGCCCAGAGTTGCTGGCTTTGCCAGTGATGTGCGTGCAGCTAGCTGTTTTGAATGCCCCTCTTAGCGGGTCAAAACTGTTCAGCTATGATGTTGAAGAGGCCCTACAGACCTCACAGATTACTCTAAGATCTATAAAGTCCCTGTATCCCACGCCAGCTATGGGTGGTTGGAGGGGCTTCTTTTGCCAGCCTGCCACCCAAAGTGGCTGTGCCTACCATCAGCAATGCCGAGGTGAAGGAAGTGGCCCCCTGCTGGATCCCCTCCCCCTAGTTGCCCATACAAAAATACCCAAGAGCATTCAGTACCGGTTGCACTGCCCCTACCAGTTCTGCCTGACTATATTCCAGATACACCCCCACCTCCACTGTAACCTCCAGGGATGGTTGTTTGGGAGGGCATGGGTGGGGGCGGACTCTCCCTACATCTGAAACAATGGCATGAGATTTCTTATGGATGCATGGGTCCTGGAGATAATTGCAAGGGGGCCTGTCCAGATCATCCTTCACCACCTTCCTGCTATTCTCTAGGCCATTTGTCCTTTCTGAAGGAAGTAGTTGAGTCATCGTACCAAAAATGCACTACACGACAGAGAAACAAAGGGTTCTAATTCCAGATACTTTCTGGTCCCAAAATGGACAGGCGATCTTCGTTTTGTGCTAGATCTCAGGGATCTCAACTTCTACATCAAATACAAAAAAGTTTTGAATGATATCCCTGTAACCTTTGATTTCCCCTTATGCAAACATAGGATTGTCTTCGTCCTCTAGACATGAAGGATGCATACCTGCATGCTAAGATCAGGAATTCACACAGGCAATGCCTCCACTTTGTGTTGGAGAAAGAACATTACCAGTTCAGAGTATTGCCCTTTGGTGTGTCATCTGCACCATGTGTCTTTACCAAATGCTTGGCAGTAGTGGCAGCAGCCTTTAGGAAGGGTCTTTATGTGCCCCCTATATGGATGGATGGCTTCTGAAGGCCAGCTCCAGGGAAGCTGTGCGACATGCTCTGTCTCAGACATGGCAGTATTTCTTTTTTAAATTCTTTTTATGAAGTTGAGGTGACACGTACAAAATTGAGTAAAATAGGCTTGAAACCAACAATTATAAGTATCAAAAACAGCTTATAATGTTTCATGTACAAAGAATTAAAAAGGAATACTTCATTGTATCTTTAACATCACAGATATCTCATCTTAAAGTCCATGCCTCAAAGTTAAAGTGACTTAGTGCTTCCTGAGTTCATGAAGTTGACGTTATACCCCATTCCATGATCAATACTAAGGAGTGTGGCCTACACTCTCCTTCATTTAGTAAAATCTCACTACCATTCATCCCTCAAACCCATCCCATAGCCTAAGGACATGGTTAAGGAACAAAATCAGGGTCATATCTGGAATAATATGTTATCCAAAGTCTCCAATGCTGTTCAAGTTGTTTTTGTTTATTGTGAATTTCGGCTGTTAGTAACTCCATATAGTAAATATCAGCGACTAGACCCCTCCACTCATGAGGTACAGTGCTCAACAGAGGGCAGGACGGGGTAAATGGAAAAATAGACAAGGGCAAAAAGAGCAGGCATGGGGGGGAAAAGGATAAAGCCAACATTAAATGGAGGGCAATGAGTACCAGTGCCCGTAGTCTGGGAAACAAGCTTCCTGACCTAGTAGCCTTGTTGGAAAATGAACAATTGGATATTGTGGCAGTCACGGAAACATGGTACATGGAGAACCATGACTGGGATGTCAACATACCGGGGTACACAGTCTACAGAAGGGACAGGGGCGGGAAAAGAGGAGGTGGAGTAGCTCTATACATAAGGGGAAGGGATCAAAGCTACAGAACTAAAATGTAAAGGGGAGGACAAGAGGCACTCTGGGTCACCTTGGAAACAGGGAATGGCATCACAATCCGCACAGGGGTTGTATACAGACCCCTGTCTCAAGGGGAGGAAATGGACAAGAAAATGATGGAGGACATTTTCAAAATGGCTGAAAAGGGGGAGATACTGTTGATTGGGGACCTGAATATGCCAGATGTTAACTGGATGACATGTACTGCAGCCACATCGGAAGAGTAGGGTCATTCTCGATGCCCTGCAGGGGGCAGGCCTTTGACAGCTAGTTTTGGAACCCACTTGGGAGGGAGCAATACTAGACCTGGTACACTCAAATGGAGAGAGGATCACAAATTTAGAAGTCAGTAGACATCTGGGAACAAGCTACCACTGCACAGTGTGCTTCAGAATAAGCACAACCATGGAGACGAGCCATACAAAAACAAGCATACTGGACTTTAGAAGGGCTGTCTTTGGCAAAATGGGTGAATACCTGAGGAATACACTAGCAAATGGCCAAAAAGGAGGGGTGGAAGAACAGTGGAGAAAAATCAAAACTGCCATCATAGAGGCAACAAGCCTTTGTGTGAAACAGATAAAGAAAACAAAGCGGAGTAAAAAACCACTATGGTTCTCAAAAGAGGTGGCAGGGAAGGTTAAGGAATAAAAGGCTGCATTCAAAAAGTATAAGGAATCACAGAAGGAGCATGGCAGGGAACTATCAATTAAAGCAGAAAGAAGTGGGGAAGGCAGTCAGAATAGCAAAAGCCCAAACTGAGGGAAAAATAGCCAAATCAGTTAAGAAGGGGGATAAAACCTTTTATAGGTACATTAGGGAGCATAGAAAGGTTAAGGGAGGAATAGTGAAGATTAATAAGGGAGAGGGGAGGTGGGCAGAGGGAGAAAGTGAAAAGGCAGAGATACTGAATGAATACTTTTTCTCAGTATTCACAAAAGAAGATGAGGAGGAGTTACTTAAACCAGACAGTAGAAGCAGTCTGGGTAGGGGGGTTAACATCAGTCCATTTACAGAAGAGAGAGTCCTGAAAGAACTCCTAAAACTCAAGGTGGACAAAGTAATGGGGCCTGATGGGATTCACCCCAGAATCCTAAAAGAACTAAGGGAGGACCTAGTGACACCACCGACCACACTTTTTAGCAAATCATGGGAGGATGGGGTGGTACCGGAGGACTGGAGGAGGGCAGATGTGATTCCTCTCACAAAAGTGGGAGCAAAGCAGAAGAAGGAAACTACAGACCTTAAGTTTGACCTCAGTGGTAGGGAAAATGATGGAATCACTTCTGAAAAAGAATTGTTGAGTACCTAGAGGCCAGCGGGGCACAGGACCCAAAGCAGCATGGATTTACAGCAGGAAGGTCATGTCAGACGAATCTAATCTATTTCTTTGGCTGGGTGACCAAAGTAATAGACCAGGGAGGGGCTGTGGATATGGCCTACGTAGACTTTAGCAAGACATTTGACACAGTCCCACACAAAAGATTAATAATCAAGTTAGCCAGCCTGGGAGTGGGTCGCAGGGTGGTAGCCTGGGTAGCAAACTGACTGCAAAACAGGACACAGAAGGTAATAGTGAATGGAACACATTCCGAAGAAAGAGGGGTCACTAGTGGAGTACCTCAGGGCTCAGTACTGGGTTTAGTCCTCTTTAACATCTTTATAGGTGACATTGCAGAGGGTCTGGAGGGAAAGGTATGCCTCTTTGCAGATGACACAAAGATCTGTAACAGAGTTGATACACAAGGGGGGGGGTAGAAAGGATGAGAAGGGACTTGGCAAGGTTGGAGGAATGGTCAGACATATGGCAACTTAGATTCAGTGTAAAGAAGTGCAAAGTAATGCACCTGAGAAGCAAAACCCCAGGAGAAGAGTACACAATAGCAGGGGAGGTACTAACAACAACAAAAATGGAAAGGGACCTGGGGATAGTCATACCAGATGATCTAAAGGTTGTTAAGCAATGTGAGAAGTCAGTAAGGAGAGCCAGGGGGATACTGGGATGCATAGGAAGGGGCATCACAAGTAGAAAAAGGGAAGTGGTTATCCCTCTGTACAGACAGTTGGTGAGACCCCATCTGGAGTACTGTGTGCAGTTTTGGAGACCTCATTTACGCAAGGACATAGACAGGATGGAAGCAGTCCAGAGGAGGGCAACTAAAATGGTGTAGGGTCTTCATCAGAAACCATATGAAGAGAGACTGAGAGAGCTTAATATGTATACCCTTGATAAAAGGAGGGACAGGGGGACATGATAGAAACGTTCAAGTACCTGAAGGGAATCAGCAAAGTCCAGGAGGGTAGCATCTTTCAGAAAAAGAGATGTGTAAGAACAAGGGGGCACAATTTAAAGATAGAGGGGGAACGGCTCAGGGGTAATGTGAGGAAATTTTTTTTTTCATGGAGAGAGTGGTGGATGCATGGAACCGCCTTCCTGGGGAGGTTGTTGGGTCTAAAACAGTGGGGGAATTCAAACATGCATTGGACAGACATAAGGCAATTGCAGTGGGGGTTGGCAGGGAGTTGGTTGTTGGTTCACTAGAATCTGCAGCTTATCCAGTAGGTAGGGAAATGGGCAGACTGGGTGGGCCAAGTGGTCCTTATCTGCCGTCAAAGTCTTTTTCTATGTTTCTAACAGCTGGAACAACCGAAGAATGCCAGCGTCGAGTTATTGCCTTTTTGGCTGCTAATATAAATATAGGTAGAAGAGTTTGATGCCTCCGTGGGTTCTGTCTGGGATGTTTAGAGAGCATCACAGTTTCAGCTGTGAGTTCAATTGATTCTCCCATACAGTCTGAAATTTCTTGTTGAACAGAACACCAAAATGGCATCAATAAAGGACAGGACCAAAAAATGTGACCAAAATCTGCGATCCTGCAAGAGCATTTTCTCCAACAAGCCCCATATGATATTGGAAGATATTTAGTTAATAGTACAGGAAAACGGAAACATCGGCCCCTACACTTCCATGCGAATTTGCGCCATCTAGTGGCGTGCGTGACTTTATATGCTTGTACAGAGGAGAGAAGCCAATCTTGTTCCTTTATCTTCAGTTCTAGGTCTTTATTCCAGCTGTTCATGATAGAGATCAAAAAATCACCCAATCCCTGTCTTAAAATTTTGTAAAAGTAATCCACCTGATGTGGCCATAATCATCCCTTAATGTTATCCTCAAAAAATCTCCAGGCCAGTGGTAATGGTTCCGGTAATCGGATATCAGTGTCTGTTTGGCGCAGTAGGTAGTTCCTCAACATGGCAGTATTTTGAAGACTTGGGGATCACAGTGATTGTGCTAAAGTCCGTCTTGGCTTCCTGCCAAAGACTGCAGCACATAGGGAGGCAGTCTTAGACACAGAAAAGGGATATGCTTTCCTGACACTGGACAGAGCAGGCAATCTGATTGTCCAAGCACAGTTGGTATACAGGAATCACTGTGTCTCTGCAAGGACAATGTTACATCTCCCGAGTCTCATTTCTGCAGCCATAGTGACTATGCAACTGGCATGCCTCCATATTAGGATCCATCAGTGGACACTCCGGGTCCAGTGGGAATTAGTTGATGGATGAGCTGGACCAAATGGTCCTCATCATGTCTCTGCTTTGCAGAGCATTACTGTGGTGGATGGATCAAGAAAACCTATTAAAGTGTGTTCCATTCCTTGTACCAACTCCTGTAGAGATTCTCACCATGGATGCCTCTGGCTACAGCTGGGTGATCATCTTGGTCTTTGCCAGGCACAGGGGTCTTGGACCAAAATGAAAGTCAGGCTACATATAAATGTCCTGGAAATGTAAACTGTTCCGTACACTCTCCGGGCATTTCAGGAACATCTTTGCCCTGGTCCTCTGTTAATCCAGACAGACAATGCCAGTGTGATGTATTACATCAGTAAACAAGGGGGCACTCACTCCTATCCTTTATGCAGGGAAGCAATGAGAGCATGGTACTGGGCTCTGTCCAACAGCTTACAACTATCGGCCCTGTATCTACCATGTACCCTGAATGTCATGGCAGACAGGCTAAGCAGGTCACAGTCCAGAATTCACGAATGAGAACTGCTGACCTCCATGGCAAACAACCTCTTCACAAGATGGGGTCATCCAGAGCTGGACCTGTTGCATTTCCACACAACCATAGAACTGCCAGATTTTTGCTTGCTCACTCCCTGGCCTGGAGTTTTTTTGATGAGACTCGTCTCTTTGTTGAACAGGGAAATTTCATACACACATTAATTTCTCTAATACAGAGGTTTCTGCTCAAGCTGAGGATGTAGAGTACCACACTCATCCTCATTGCTCCGTTACGGCCTCACCAAATATGGTTTCCACTTTTGCAACAAATGGCAGTGGAGCCTCCCATTCTGCTATCTCTGTGTCAGGGTCTGTTGTCACGGGACAGTGTCTCTCTGGTCCATCCGGATCTAGCTCCTACATCTGCATGCATGACTCCTGAAGACCTAGTCATTGCACATTTTGAAGTAGCCCCTAAGATTGCTGATGTACTGATTGTGGCTAGAAAGCCTTATACCTGACTTTCCTTGAAATGGAAGTGGTTCACTTTGTGGGCTGCTTTCAGGAATTTGGACCCATTTACATGTTATGTAAATGCTATGTTGGAATACTTGCTGTTCCTATCTGACTCTGGCCTACAGTTTTCCTCACTTTGCTGCATCTGGCCACTGTATTACCTTCCCATGCCTCCATTGATGGTCATACGCTTGCCCAACTACAGGAGTCCCATACGGTTTCGTAATCCATTCCCATCTTGGGACTTGAGTTTTGTGCTTGAGATACTGACATTGCTGGCCACGAGTTGTGGCCTACATTATTTTGAGTTGCCTTCAACTCTACTCAGAGGATTTCTAAGCTTCAGGCTCTAGTGTGTGTGAACCTCCTTATTTAATTTTTCGGAAAGACAGTCTATTTGCATTCAAATCCTTAGTTTCTACCCAAGGTGGTATCTGAATTTATACTAAATCAAGCAATACACCTTCCTGTTTATTACCAGGAGTATGCCGATCTGTGAGGCATTGCTGTATACTTCAGATGTACTGTACGTAGAATACTCTGATACTATTTTACTTGCACGAAGGATTGCAGAAAGTCATCCTCGGCTTTTTGTTTCGTTTGCTCCTGTGAAAGTAAGTGCCCCTGTGTCTAAACAGTGCCTATCCAAATCTGTGACCTATTGTATTACATTCTGTTATAGGAAGTACGGTAAAGAACTTGCTGGTGTGACTCGGGCCAATCCACAAGGGGTATGGCCACTTCTGTTGCCTGTTACAAAAATGTTTCTGCTGCTAACATTTGTGCTGCTGCCACATGAAGTACTGTCCACACAGTCACTAAACATTACAGTCTGGACATCATCTCTCATAGATGTACTGGTTTCAGGTTTGCTGTACTGCAAAGCCTTCTGTCATGAATATATCAACTGTACCATCCGTTCAGTTTTATTTGTGACTGCTTGGGAATCATTCCAACGGTGTGGCCTAATGAAGGCGATATCCTCGAAGAAGATGGAGCAGTTACGTAAGAACTTAACGTAACAGTAGATCTTCGAGGGAAATCTCCTCCATTAGGCCGTGCCAGTCCTCCCTCCTTCCCTCTCCTGTTTCAGTGAGGGTTACATCAGATGCTGTGCCTAAAACCCACTCCATGCATCCTGTATCCAGCCCCTTGCCTCTCCCTGTCTGCCTGGTGCTGGTCTTATCTCCTGGTTCCCCACGGTTGGTGGTCCTCTAATGCTAATCTCCGGCAGGAAACTGAGGAGTGATGGAACTGTCCACGCTTGTGTAGATGCAAATGTGGTACATCATCGTGGGTGTCCCCGGCTAGCAAAAGATTTTGTGTGGACCAGTGCTGACAGCTATAGTTCCAAATGTGTGGCCTAAAGAAGGATATTCTCTTGAAGATCTACTGTTTCAGTAAGTTCTTATGTAGCTGCTCTTTACAGGTGAGCAACCTGTTTATCTGGGGTAGGCCTGTGAAGGTAGGTGGTGGTTATACTTTGAACTACTCCCTATCTGGAGTAGGCATGTAGAGGCGGTGCTGTCTAGAACTGCTTATTTAGGGTAGCCCTGAAGGAGGCAGATTCGGTAACTGTTGGAAAGAATATTGAGGCAGGAAGGGGGAGTGTGGTTTGCTGTAGGGTATGTGGGACTACAGTCTTCCTGGAACAGTGTGGGAGGCAGGGAGTTGTCCGTTGTGTAGGATGCTAATTTTTTAATGGCTGAGGTGCAGTTGCTAAGGAGGGAGTTTGAAATACTGGCAGGGAGAGAGAGGAGCTGGGCCAGGCCAGGAGAAAGAACAAGGAATAGTGAGGGAATTTTTTTTGGGAGGGGGGTTGGGGGGTCCAATTGCACTGGGACTCACTGCCTCAGAGGGAGAGGAAGCCTAGAAAGTAGGGATGGAGGACCATAGGGAGGAGAGGAGGGGCCCAGTTTCAGCATTGGGAAGTAGGGATGGGTGCACCCACAGTGGTACCAGTAAGGGAATCTCTTCCAGTCACTGGGTACTGCACAGGGTTGCCACCTTTGGTTGAGGCAAAAACCTGATCCTAAGCTCCACCCCTAGCCCCACCCCTTTTCATGACTCATCATGCATTGTTTTGCCTAGAAGTCCCTTTGTTATATCAATAAAAGACAACACTTAAAGCAGCACTTCAACAAAAATGTTATGATACTGTACCTGTTAAAGTTACGTTCCTATGTTCTTACTAGTTATTTATTTATGTATTTATCTATTGCCATTGGTTTACTAGATAAACAGAGATACAAGAAATCTCATTTACAGATACGATCTGGTGGAAGACAAGGGAAATACTGTAAATAGCATACCACAGTATACATGGTATATAATAATACATAGTAAAGAAATTGTTTCCTATAATGTGTACTTTATATCTTTTTCTGGCTCTATTTCCAGTTCATGTCCACAGTACTATTTCATAGCCAAAGAAGTGACCATACTGTTTTCTTGAGGGGAAAAAATGTAAACATTTAAAAATGCCTAAATTCTGTTAGTGGTGAAAATGTTTACCAGCAAATGAAAGTGGAGGACAACTGGCTCTGTTACTGTTACAAAAGGTGGGGGGGCAGCTTTGCTGCTATGCCAATTTAAGATGCAGTGGAAAGGATTAGGTTAAGTTAAGTGCTAATGGTGTTTATGGCCATTCTTTACACCTCCCAGGCTGACTGCTTTCACAAACGAGGGATATATTGACAACAGAACTTGTCTGTAACCTGGACATGTAGCTGAAACAATGAATTATATGACAAGATTTGTTTCAAAAGTATGTGAGCACTCAAAATGGCTCAAATACCTGACCAGCACAGAGCAAAACCGGATTACCTGATTAGGGACCCTGAAAGCCTGATCATCAGGTAAAATACCTGATAGGTTGTAACCCTAACTGCAGGAGAGGGGTGTGACTTAAGTGGGTGCAGATGGCAGAGAGGCAGCTGGTCCATAGTGGACTTTCAGAAGCAGCTACAGAGGGACAGAAGGACAGGAGGAGAAGAGATGTGGTAAGGGCAAAGGAAGGGGGCACCCTTGGGAGAATAGAGCAGGCAGGGGTGGAGAGTCAGGGAGGTCGGGATGTGACTGGAGCTGGGGAGGCAGTGGGAGCAGATGAGAAGGGGAGGGACCAGTAGGCATGCAGCTGTTGAGAGGAACAAGGAGAAGGGATGGTAGTAGGGAGGGGTTGCAATAGAATGAGGGAATGGTTAAGGGGAAGGGTTGGGAGTGATAGAGTTAACAGGGTGTTCAGAAGAGAAAGGGGTCAGATGGGCTTGGGGGGCAGCAAGGTAGGAGAGTGGCATGCATCTTGAGAATGACTAGAACGCATAGGCCCACTCGTTCGGGATGGGACGGGGGAAGCTGAATGTGGTCATCCACCTGGGTCTCAGTGACCTAGCTGGATGCGAGGTAGAGGTAGTGCAGGAGAGGTTTAGAGTACTGGGGCAGGTTTTTTTTTTTTTTTTTTTTGAGGAGGGGGGCTAAAACCCGCTATGCACCTGATAGGTTGCGGCTGTGTTGGATGGAGTCCAGGCTACTCTGGAAATGGATGGGGAATATATCAGCGTGAACCTGAATTTAAATAAAATTGGAAGGGGGGCAGAAAGGGTTGAAGCACTTCAGGTTTCCTAGAGGAAGTTACAACCAGTACCACCTCAGTTTGACAACACAAAGGGGTTGGAAGGGGGAAGAAGTGAGGTAAGTGGAAGGAGGCACAGGATAGAAATTTCAGAAGACAGGGGCAGTCAAGTAGAAAGCAAGAGGGGTCAGGAAGGGTGTGAATGTGAGGATGAGAAGACAACTAGGGGTAGATAAAAGATTGAGGACAAGGGAATGATGAGGGAAGTGGAGGGCAAACAGGCAGAGGTGAAAGGTGACTCTTGGTCGTAAAAGGAGTGAGAAGATCAGGAGTGGTGGAGGGTAGTGTCCCTAAATGATAGAAGTCTTGGAAACCGAATGGATGACCTGCAGGTCTTGATGGCAGAGGGGAAGGTGGATCTGGCAGCAGTCACAGAAACTTACGCTAACCTGAACAATGACTGGGACCTGACTATACCAGGATATCCTCTGTATAGACAGGACGGGGGGGTGCACTGTACATCAAGGAGGGCATCACTGCCACCAGGGAGGAGCTTGGGGAAGGGAAAGTAGAGGCACTGTGGGTACAGATCAAATAGTAACAGGAAGGAAAGTGAGACTGGTACTGGTACTGGTGGTAGTGTGTAGACCACGACATCAAGATGAGTTCAGGGACAGGGAGTTGGGTACCATGTTCAGGATGTCGGCAGGCAAGGGTGAGGTGGTGGAAGTAGGGGACTTCAGTTTGCCTATGGTGGATTGGAGTGTCCCATCTGTTTCCTGTGCCGGGAGCCAGTTGATCATGGACACAGTTCAGGATGGGTTCCTGGTCCAGAGAGTGACCAAACCCATATGAGAGGGAGTCGTCCTGGATCTGGTATTGACAGATGATGACTGTGTCAGGGACATCGAGGTAGAGGATCCCTTGGGAAGCAGCAACCACTGCACAGTGTGGTTCTGGGTTGATATGGGGAAGGGACAGCGAGCACTAAAACAAAAGTGCGGGACTTCAGGAAGGCAAATTAGAGGAAGGGAGGCAGTATAGTGCAGTGGTTTAAGGCTCTGAGCTGGAGACCTGGGTTTGAATCCCATATCCCCCACTTGCATACTGTGTGACCCTGAGCATGTCACTTAACTTCCTTGTGCTCCCAGGTCACACCTGTAAATGAGCTTCAGCTTCGAGTGTCTCACCTGGTTTACAAAAAAAAAATATGAATGGGAGAGATGCTGAAGGGACTTCTACTGTAGCTAGTCATAAGAATGACATGGGGTGGATCATAAGTGGACAGTGATCAGGGCAATGGTAGCGGCCGCTGATAACACCTGCCTTAGGCAGCCAGGGAAAACTCCAAAGCCAGGACAACAAGCTGGTTCAGAAGGGAAGTGGGCCAGGCTATAAAGGAAAAGAGGGCAGCATACAGCAAGTCCCAAAGGGATGAGGATAAGCAGACTACCTGGAGAAAGCGTGGGAGGCTAGTAGGATGGTCAGGCAGGCCAAGAATAGGAAGGAGCTGCAAACTGCAGAGGCAATCAAGGAGAAAAGGCCTTCCTTCAATGTATTGGTGAAAAGAGGGACACGTAAGTCTGCATAGTAGAGTTAAAATGGGGGAACGACGGGTAGAGGGCAGTAAAGAGAAAGCAAAGATGTTTACTGAATACTTCTGCTATGTCTTTTACTAAGGAAAAGAAAGGACCAGTGTCGTAAGGGAGGATGAGAGGGAAATGGGAGGAGGGGACATGAATGATGACAGAATAACAGAATACAGGGTTAGGAAAGGGCTCCAGTCTCTGAAGGTGGTAAACAAGTCCCCGGGACTAGATAGCATGCACCCAAGGGTGTTGGAGCTGGCGGTGGAACTGGCAGGTCTGTTCAGCAACTCACTACATACAGGGGGTGGTACCGCAGGAGTGGAGAACCAGATATTTGTTACCACTGAACAAGAGTGGGCCTAGGGATGACCCTGGGAACTGCAGGCCAATCAGTCTAACCTCCTTTGTCTGTGGGCTGATGGGGGCCATTCTGAAGGAAAGACTGGTCAGGTTCTTCTAAGCAAGTGGGCTTCAGGACAAGAGGCAGCATGGCACGGGTTCATGTCAGGGAGATCTGTCAAGCCAACCTGATCAGCTTATTTGTCTGGGTAATGAAAGTAACAGACAAGGGCCTGAAGGATTTGGTTCTGTACTTCAATTTCAGCAAGGCCTTCGAATTGGTACCACACAAGAGGTTGATCAGGAGACTAGAGGACCTAGGGGCAGGAAGCAAATTAACACGGTGGGTGGTGAAATGGCTCGGTAGTAGCACACAAAGGTTGGGGTGATGGGAGATCTCGGGTATGGGCAAAATCATTAGTGGGGTCCCATAGGGGTCAGTGCTAGGCCTGGTCTTGTTTAATGTATTCATTGGGGAAGGCACTAAAGACAAAATCTGTCTTTTTTTTGCAGATGACACCAAGTTCTGTGGGAGGGCAGACACAGATGAAGGGGTGCAGGGCCTAAAGGAAGACCTATCGAAGCTGGAATGATGGTCTGGCATATGGCCGCTCTGGTTCAGTGAAATGAAGTGCAGTGTCATACATAAAAGGAAAAAGGAGCGAGAGAACTGAGTACAATTTGGGGGAGGGGGTCAAGGTCACTAAATCAGGGGAGGAAAAGGACTTTGTGATTGCCATTACGAGACCTTAAGTAAGGTGTACATTGTAGAAAGGCAGCAGCTAAGGCAAGCACAATGCTGGAATACATTGCTAGAGGTTTTACGAGCAGAAAGAAGGTTGTACTGCTGCTGTACAGATCCTTAGTGTGACTGCACCAGGAACACAGCATGCAGTACTGGAGCACCTACCTGGAAAAGGATACCAACCAGCCCAAGGCAGTTCAAAAGGGGTCAGTAAAGATGGTTCAGGAACAGCAGGGCAGGAAAGACTGAGCTAACTTAATGCACTTACTGGGGGAGGGGGGCATGATTGAACATCTTCAAGTACCTGAATGGTATAAATACAGTGAGATATAGGGGACCTTTGCTATCTATGTGAAAACAAAACCACCAGGGGGTGCTGTTATAAGCTAGAAGGGGGGAAGGTTCAGGAGGGAGGTCAAGAGTCACCTGTTTACAGAGAGTGGTGTTGGATGGAATG
This sequence comes from Neoceratodus forsteri, assembly GCA_016271365.2. NCBI lineage: Eukaryota > Metazoa > Chordata > Ceratodontiformes > Ceratodontidae > Neoceratodus > Neoceratodus forsteri. The sequence goes on from JADMNL010000027.1 coordinate 189,131,291, forward strand.
AATTCCCTGCTGAGGTTGTCACTCAAAAAGCGGTTGAAGGCCGGCCCGGTGGCGCTGAGGGTTGAGGCGCTGGACGCCACACCTCGCTTCACGCCGGCGACCCGGGTTCGGGAGCGGACTCGGGTTGTCAGTGGGTCGGCCGGGGGGAGACAAGCTTGAGCGCCCAACCTGACAGCCCGCCTGCTCCGGGAGTGGATTCAAGCCGGGCGCCCGGCACTTGCACGACCCCGAGCCGGAGGCTCGGGAACTGCAAGCTCCCCACCAGGGGATGGCTGGCCGTTGAGCAGCACGGATGTCGACGTGCACGTCGTGACGTCAGGGGAGGTCGTTGGCTGCTCGGGGAGGGAGAAAACGCGAACGAGCCTGCCTCAGCCGGGAAGATGGGAGGACTTTGGACGTGCCCATGATGTGCCCGTGCCCGCCCAGCAGACCATGAGACCGAAACGTAAGTTACGGGGTTAGAACCCCCCACCTCATCCCCGCCCGGGGGGTAATTCGCTGCTCCATGGGGATCTGTGGTCTGTGTGGGCAGGGTTCCGGGCAGTGGGATCTCCAGGGGTCCTCACTGAAGGGTCGGAGGAGGCAGGCTGAGAGGAGAATAGAGAGTAATTTCAAAAAAAAAGCGGTTGAAGGGGTTCAGGAGAAGATGGCAAAGGGGAGAATGTGGTTTGGGGGTTTGGTTCCACTGTAATCTCTGATCAGGGACGTCGCAGTCGAGCAGACTAGATAGACCATAAGATCTTCTGCTGGCTATTTTGTATGATCATCTGTCTCACTGCAATGCAGTGTGCTTTAGTTACAATTGCTTACAGTTTTAATTTTTTTTAATATGTTCATTTTTGATTTCTCCCCTGCCCCACCCCATTCTTGGTGACTGAATGAACTACAGGAGAAAGCAAAAGCCCATGAAGGAGCACGACCCATTAGAGCAATATTCCTTGCAGACGGAAATGTTTTTACCACTGGTTTCAGCAGGATGAGTGAACGACAGCTGGCACTTTGGAACCCGGTACCTTCAAAAACATGTTTTTAACTGAAGTATAGAATACAGATTTTTAGAAGCTGTTCATAGGAAACTGTCAGTTTGTTATATCGCTGGTCATTATAGTCTTTCTAGTATGTGTGCTGCTTAGGGTGGGACAAAGTAGTTTGTGGGCCGGTGGTCGATTGACCATCAGTTTTTAAAATCTGTTTGACAAACAAAATATTTTTTAGTGGTCATTAGTTTAGTTTAAGATTCTGTTCAGCATCACTTCTAAGGTGCATAGAAGTCATTTTGTGGGCTGGTTTTCAGTTGGTCAGTAACTTTCATAATCTGGTTGCCAAGCCAGTTTTTATTTTTTTTTATTTTTGTGGCCGTTGGTCACATGGCTTTGTAATCTGTTCCATCTTAGTGCTGCATATATTAAGTAGTGAACCTTTTTTGACTTCTCCTTTTTCAGGGGAAGTATCAACTCCCAACCAGGTTCCCCACACCAGGCCACCATCTCATGTCCCTGACAGTCCCACTTACCTTCACCTAGGCTAATGGACAAAACTGGGCATGAGGGTACCACTTTCTTCGCTCTGGTGGCTCATGTTTCCTCCTTCAGTTTTCTTCCTCCCCCCACCTAGTGATGCTCTTGGTGCCCTTCAACCTTGTGCAGTCCTGCAGAGTAGCAGTCTTTCTAGCCCACAACAGGGACACTGGGGCAGTGGAACATGGTACCACCTTTCCCAACCTTTCGTGCTAGCAGCCTGGCCTTGTTTCCAAACCTGGGTCGCCTGCACAGTTGCTTGCCGTGCTGCGGTTGTGCCTTCTGGTGGCTCCAGACCCCGCCGTCCCATAACAATGAACTCTAAATGGAAAGGCTTGTTCTTCAGAACCGGCTTTCTATCCATAACAATGAACTCCAGATGGAAAGACTGGTTTTCAGTCATTTCAGAATTTGTTCAGTCAACAAAATCTTACTGGGGTGCCCTCGACATTTTTTCCCCTCCATATGTGTGTTTACTTTCTTACCTGGTTTACTTGGCCCCCCCGCCCAAATTCCAGTCAGGCTTTCTGCTGGTCACTGTCTAGCCCCATCTTCCACTCACCCTGCTCCAAGGTCCTGTCATGGCTTACACACACACACACCATGGCATGGCTCTTAGTGAGGCGTCCCTCACATTGGAGCACATTAATTGGCGGTAAGGCAGACATGGCCCCAGTAGCATAATTCTGGTGGCTGCCTTTTTTTATACACCACCTGTGGTGCCATGCACACACCCCACAGTGGACTTGTGCCGAAGTAGATGGCTTCGTTCTGGAGGAGCACGTCCCCAGGCCTAGTGCAAGGGGTCGTTGCAGTGGTAGAACATGGTTTCCATCATTCCCCAGCAGGGCTGCACTGCCATGAGTAGAGCATTCACAGCTTTGCCACACCAGTGGGAATGCCCTCAGTCTACTTCTTAACTCTGGTCACTTGCACTGCACTGCCACCAGGTGGCAGGCCACTCCTTCAACATTTGTCCATAGAGTACTTTGCAGTTTTTTAAACCGGTACTTTAGGAGTAAGTATTCTCCTCAACACCACACTCCGATCAGGGAGGCTGTTTGTTCCCCTTGGTGCTCATGTTTTCAAAATTGTCATAATACATAAAAATGTTGCTTTAATGGCAACCAAATATATGAATGTTGTTGCAATTTTATAACAAATCTAAGGGTATTTTGAGGCGAATGCTGCTCCTTTGCAGGATGGATTTTTTTTTTGTATGCTGGGCATACCTAATATTAAACTCTTATTGCAGAAAAAAATGGACGAACCCATTGCCCTCCATGAGATGGACACCAGCAATGGTGTGTTACTGCCATTCTATGACCCAGATACCAACATAGTTTATTTGTGTGGGAAGGTAAGTTATAAATGAGAATGTTGTAAGTTTTAGAACTGTAGTGGTATTTATAGATTGAGGGAGTGCTCTCCACCAGTTGGAGATCTTCTTTTCCCTGCACTTGAGACAGTCTTGTACTGCAAAGAGTATCTCGGGTATAGGTGCTGTGGAAATTGGAAAAGTCATGGGACGGGGGAATTTTAATACTGTATTGCTGATTGCCTCAGATCAGTACTATAGTAAAACATCCTCCGAGACCGCTGTCGGGCTGTAAGAGTCGTCTCACATTTTTAGGGTATCTGAACTGCTCACCTCCAATTTGCAGTTCTCATACCCTAAGAATACTCGAGACCATGCTTATAACCGTAAGAGTGGTCTCTGATGACAAGTTAACTTGCATTCTGGATGTTTTAGAACTTAACGTCACATTTGTTTCGCTACTGTTAAGGATATGAATCAGAACAGACTGTTCAAGGAACTAGTATTAAAGCAGCAGTGCATGATGGTTTGACGGGATTAAAAAGGCAGTCTCTTTGTACGTGCTGCAGTAGAGGCTAGTAATACATGTAGTTTGGTTTAAATGTCGCTTTGTCTTAGCCTGGCACCCTGCAAAGATCCTTGCTAGGTGTGCCTCTGGGGAAAAGGGTGGGTCCCAACAAGTAAGAACTGTGCTGACTTGGCCTTCTGAGCTGTAGGACAGAGAAACGTAGAAACAGACTCTGACAGCCGATAAGGACCGCTTGGCCCACCTTGTCTGCTCATTTCCCTACCTACAGGATAAGCTGCAGATCCTAGTCAACCAACAGCCTATTTCTTCGTACCCCCCACAAGAATTGCCTTATGTCTGTCCCATGTATTCTTGAATTCTCCCACAGTTTTAGACCCCACAACCTCCTCAGGAAGGCTGTCCCATGCATCCACTACCCTCTCTGTGAAAAAATACTTCCTCACATTGCCCCTGAACCGCCTCCCTTCTATCTTTAAATTGTGACCCCTTGTTCTTGCATGTCTCTTTCTGGAAGGTGCTAACCTCTTGGATTTTGATTCCACTGAGGTACTTAAACGTTTCTATCATGTTCCTCCTTTCCTCAAGGGTATACATATTAAGCTCTTTTAGTCTCTCCTCGTATGGCTTCTCTTGCAGACCCTGCACCATTCTAGTTGCCCTCCTCTGGACTGCCTCTATCCTGTCTATGTCCTTGCAGAGATGGGCTCTCCAGAACTGGATGCAGTACTCCAGATGGGGTCTCACCAACTGTCTGTACAGAGGGATATCAACTTCCTGTTTTCTGCTGGTGATGCCTCTCCCTATGCATCCCAGTATACCCCCAGCTCCCCCTACTGCCTTCTCACATTGCTTGCTAACCTTAAGGTCATCTGATATGATTACCCCCAGGTCCCTTTCCTTTTTTGTTTTTGTTACTACCTCCCCCACATTGTGTAATCTTCCCCGGGTTTTTGTTTCCCAGGTGCATTTTTTTTGCACTTCTTTGCATTGAATCCAAGCTGCCATACTTCTGACCATTCCTCCTACTTTGCCAAGTCCCTTCTCATCCTTTCCACACCTCCTTGTGCACCAACCCTGTTGCAGATCTTTGTGTCATCTGCAAAGATGCATACTTTTCCTTCCAGTCCCTCGCAATGTCACTTATAAAGACATTAAAAAGGACTGAACCCTCATGTACCCCATTAGTAATCCTCTTTCTTCAGAGTGGACTCCATTTACAATTACCTTCTGTGTCATGTTGTCCAGCCAATGTTTTACCTAGGCTACCACCCTGGGACCCACTCCCAGGCTGGTTAATTTGACTATTAATCTTTTGTGTGGGACTGTGTCAAATGCCTTGCTAAAGTCTAGATAGGTCATGTCCACAGCCCTCCCTGGTCAACTACTTTGTCACCCAGTCAAATAAATCAATTAGATTCATCTGACATGACCCTCCCGCTGTGAACCCATGCTGCCTTGGGTCCTGTGCCCCACTGGCCTCTAGGTACTCAACAGTTCTTTTCTTCAGAAGGGATTCCATCACTTTCCCTACCACAGAGGTCAAACTGACAGGTCTGTAGTTTCATGCCTCTGTCTTGGTCCCACTTTTGTGAAGGGGAATCACATCTGCCTTCCTCCAGTCCTCGGGTACCACACCATCCTCCCATGATTTGTTAAAAAGGGTAGTCAGTGGTTTCACTAGTTCTCCCCTTAATTCTTTTAGAATTCTGGGGTGAATTCTATCAGGCCCCATTGCTTTGTCCACCTTCAGTTTTAGAAGTTCTTTCAGAACCCTTTCTTCTGTTGAAGGACTGGGATCGACCCCCCCCCCCCCATCCAGAGTGCTTCTGTTAATTGGATTAGGCACCGCCCCCTCCTCTTTTGTGAATACTAAGCAGAAATATTCATTCAGTATCCCTGCTTTTTCACTATCCCCATCTGCCCACCCACTGTTCATTCTTTTCAGTCTCACTATCCCTCCCTTTGTCTTTATACGCTCCCTGATGTACCTATAAAAGGTTTTATCACCCTTCTTAACCGAGTTGGCTGTCCTTTCCTCAGTTTGGACCTTTGCTATTCTGACTTCCCTCCCTGCTTCCTTCTGCCTTAACTGGTCCAGCTCTCTGTCCGGTTCCTTCTGTGTTTCCTTATACTTCCTGAATGCTGTCATTTTCTCCCTGACTTTCACTGCCACCTCTTTTGAGAACCATAGTGGCTTTTTCTTTTGTTTTGATTTATTTGCTTCACACAAAGGCTTGTTGCCTCTGTGATGGCAGTTTTGATGATTCCCCATTGTTGCTCCACCCCTCCTTCTAGCCTGTTTGTTAGTGCTTTTCTGAGGCGCTCTCCCATCTTGCCAAAGTCAGCCTTCCTGAAGTCCAGTACCCTCACTTTTGTATGGCTTGATTCTGTAGCTGAGTTTAACATGAACCACACTGTTTGATGGTCGCTTGTTCCCAGATGGCAACCCACTTCTAGATCTGAGATCCTCTTACTGTCCCCATTTGAGAGTACGAGGTCTAAGATTGCTCCCTCACGAGTGGGTTCCGAAACTAGCTGTCTGAGGCATACCACCTGTAGGGTATCGAGAATGGCCCTCCTCTTGGATGCGGCTGCAGCAAGTGTGCTCCAGTTAACATCTGGCATATTCAGGTTTCCCATCAACAGTATCTCCCCTTTCTCTGCCATGCTAAGAATGCCTTCTATCATATCCTTGTCCATTCCCTTCCCCTGACCTGGGGGTCTGTATACAACCCCTGTACGGATTGTGGTGCCACTTCCAGTCTTCAAGGTGACCCACGGTGCCTCCTCTCCTCCCTGTTTACTCTTCTTCAGTTGCTTTTATCCCTTCCTTTACACAGAGAGCTACTCCTCCCCCTGTTCTCTCCTCCCCCTGTTCTCCCCTTCCTGTCTCTCCTGTAGGTTACGTACCCTGGTATGTTAACATCCCAGTCATGGTTCTCTGTGTACAATGTTTCTGTGACTGCTACGATATCCAGGCATCCCTCTTCCATCAAGGCCACCAGTTCAGGGAGCTTGTTGCCCAGGCTGCGGGCATTGGTACTTATGATCCTCCATTTCCTGATGGCCTTACTCCTTTTTGCCCCATCCCTGTCCTTCTTGCCTTTGTCACTTTCTCCATTTACCCCTACCCTTCTCCTTATCGACATCTCTACATTGGTGTTTACTGCACTTACTACCGTGAGTTTTGGGGGAGCTAGGATTTCCCTGCTCCTTTCCAGTGCCTCCCCCCCCTTGGCTAGTTTAAATGCTTACCAATGAAGTATTTAAACCTATCACCTAGGATCCTGGTTCACTTCCTGGACAGAATCAGCCCATCATGACAGTATAGGCTTGCATAACTCCAGGTGGACCCCCAGTCCCCAATGAAGCCAAATCCCTGAGCTCTGCACCAGTTTTTCAACCACTGATTGAATCCCATGGTGTGGTGGCACCCTAGCCTCTCGTACGCCATAGACAGGCAGAGAGCAGCAAGAGTAGGAATGAGATGTGAACACTGAGTGGGGTGGGGGGGTGCTCTTGTTCGTATTTACTCATTTAGTAGCTGACCGCGAGCACAATTAACCTTCATTAAAGTCCCCCAGCATTACTGTGCCTGCTAATAAGGTGTGCTGTGCTAATAGGACACTCACTGTCATGCCCTGCAGATTTGATTCTGTTCCAGGCCTCAGTTCATGTTATTGTAATTATTTTTTAAATTTCATTTTAATTGTCCATTTTCTCCTAGTTTAACATCACTTTTCTTTTAACTACGATGAATTAGCATGCAACATACACTGGTCAGTAACCCTTTTGGGACACTGGGGATATGGTGGCTAGTACAGGTTATGAAACCCAAGTTCTACCCAGGTGAATAATAAATGAAACGAGGCACCTTATGAATGGATTAGGAAACAAAAGCAAATGGCAGGGATTACCAGCAAGTCAATAACACTTTTTTTAAATATTTTTTATTAAATTTTTTGATAACCGGGTAGGTGCACTAGACACGAAAGTGACTATTTTCAGGCACGACCCGGGAGGTCAACAGCACAGAGAGATACAGTTACATAGAATACAGTGTCAGGAGATATGCAATACATCACAAACATAAAGTGAGACAAAGTTAAGACGAATAAAGGTACAAGGCACGAATGGTGTAAAATTATACAATTGGAGATAAGTGCCCATGTGTAGATTATCGTAGTAATATCACAAATATAAGGTACAGAAAGAAGAAATATACCAACGGAGGCATCATTACTCCATCATCCACATCTTCAGCACTCGTAACTGCTCCTGTCTCTGAACATAGCCTCCACCTCTGCTTCTCTTGACAATGCCCTCCGGGCGGTTCTCCACCTAACCATCCCCTCCACCACTTCCCTGTACACCTTGCCTAGGTTTAACCTGGCCAGTGCCAGCTGTTTCAGTGTTTACCTACCAGATTGCTCACTTGATACCGACTTGTGTAACACCTGTTATCAATTACATGTACCCTGTACCCAGTTGTATTTGTCTGACCACAATGTGACGTGGCGCCTCTGTTGAACGCCGATTGTTTTGCAAATCTTTGCTATGTAACCAAAAACACAATGTATGTCTTTATGTGACGAAGTTCCTTTGGAAACGAGCCTCTGGCTCAAAGGTTGTAAACTGATTCTTAAATAAATAAATAAAAATAAAAAATAAATAAATTACATCATGCTAAAAGTGGAAGGGTGTTAATTTGGAAGGAGGCAGGGAGAGAGGTAATAGTGGGATAGGTTTAAGGGAGGCTGAAGGAGCAGTGTGCCATTCACGCCATAGAAGGTGATACGAAGGGCAGCCAGGGCAGAGTAATATTAATTACTGCTTCAGACTAAACAGGTGGGGGGGTGTTAAGCACCAGTTTTGTAAAATAATTCTTTTTAATATTTATTTATTCTTAATGTTATCAATCTGCCCATTTTTGTAAAACTTTAAAACATAAAGGTTTTGTATGATGCACAGCATTCCTTTCCAGGACAGTAAACATACTGGTATAAATAACAGTACATTCATCTGTGTAGTATATGTTAACAGGGCCTCTTCTGGATGTGTCTTATGGTATAAGAGACTCAAAGCATGAGGTCTGGCTGAGAGAACTATGAAGGTGAGGAGTTCCAACTGCCCAGACCTCAAGACAGGAGTCTCTCTTATATCATATCATAAAAGAGATTGTTATAAATCCCTTGCATTAGCTAGAGTGATTTATATTAAGTGCTGAATATTTTTATTTTTAATTTCAAAAGTTAAATGAAGCCACCCTTCCCCTGGCTGTGAAGTATAGTGTGCCACTTCTAATGTTCCTGCATGAGAGACCACGGTATGCAGTGGTACAGTGGCGTTATGCGCGGTTTGGCTGAAATTACATAATTGATTTATAATTTAGCAGTAAGGCATGATTGAGGGTTAGATTAGAAGTCTGTTAATCATCTAGGGGCGTAATGTGGCATGAGGCATAGCCGAGAGCCATATTGTTCCCGGGAGGTGGGGTGGTGGATGATTGACTGTTACTTTAACTCCTGGGAGTGCCTTACTATTGTATATAAAAAAAAAAAAATTCAAAAGAAAAGTGTTAGAATTGAGAGGGAAATTTTTAATAAAAATGTATCCACCAGCGCTTAAAGGAATCCTTGCCCTCCATGAGCAAAGGTTGGTGGTACTAATGACCCTAAGTTCCTATAACAACTCTTACTACCCCATACACTGGAGCACTGAACTATCTGTGTGTACTGCTCACGGATACTAGCTGCTTTGATGATGTCCATGCCTTACAACCTAATGAGAGCATAGACATCATAACCCCAGGGTCCATCCTTTTAAAGACCCCAAATAGCAGTAACAAGTTCTGGAGAATAGAAACTGTTGTCTACACTAGGGTCCGCTCTTGCGGCATTCATTCACGGACATCATAGCAGTCGTAAGATTCCAGTGTTTAATAAAAACTTCATTTTACTGTTGTATATAGCAGGCTCTGCACCGCATGCACATACTGCTGCTGCTTTGACTGCGCCCTGCAGTGACCACACACGCCTTGTTGCTGTTAGGAGGCAGCCCGTTCATCAGAAATTAGGATGAATATAAACATTGTCACAACACCCTTATCCATTGCCCTTGAATAGTATTAAGTGTAAGGTGTGTTGCAGGACTCTGCGACCAACTTTGTGAGGGTGACAATGCTTTTTGTCTGGCCCAGTGTTCCATTTGCATGCCCCCAACTTTCTTAAACATTTGGTGATAGTGGTGTTGTCAGCCGTGCAAAGAAGGCTCACAGCCCTTATTTTTCATAGCATAACAGGGCCCACATAAAAGGGAAAGTCTCTTGTTAGCAGCAGTCCATTGTGACTGTTTCTGGAGCCCCTGGAACAGTTGTTGCTCCCCAATAAAACGGGTTTTCTTTAAAAACCAAAACCTTGGAGAGTAATTTGGTTAGTAACACATATCAAAGCATGTAGAGTGTGCACTGGCAATTTTGTTTATCTCACTAGTACAGAAAATAAGAATCCTGTCAGAAGTCTAACAGTCCCTATGTAATTGCAAAAAGAGCTTTCAAAGACATATTTTAACCCCCAATCGTCTAACTGTCTAACACATTGACTGTCAGGACTGACATGTCTGCACCCTTAGGCTTGGAGGAGGGTGGACATGCGGCTGCCTTCACAACCCTTGCCTAGTCCTCTTCTTGGTCGGCCTGAAAAGTGTACACTAACGCCAAGTGGCCTGCACTCTAGCCTTAAGCCTCACCTCCGCGACTCCCCTGGCCCCTAGCTGACTTCACTGTGGGATGCTGGGTCTCTCACACAAATCCCACCCCCCTAGATGGCAGTGTGATGTTCTGCCACTGTGCCCCAGGGCCAGCCCTCGGATAAGCTCTAGAAAGAATGCCCTGAATGCAGTAGGCATCACATTTATATTGTTCCTAACCACCCATGGCATTGCATCTGCCCCTTCAAATCTGGGACCGTGCGGTAAAAACAAATCTCAAAATTGGGTTTTAATTTGGATCTTTGACTTGGCCATATGATGAGGGGGAAAAACGAACCAAAAAAATTTCTTGATAGACTATACATGTGCATCTTTGATGGCAGCAGTGAATGAACGGAAGAAATCTTAGATGAATAGTAACCAGTATCTCTCTTGAAAGTTGTTTAAAAAAGAGACTAGTTCACTGCACACCATAGAAATCGTTTTGTGATGAAAACAATGCCCAGAACTTTGAAACACCTGTAAACAGGTGTGTCTAAGTTAGTCTAGCAAGCAGGTTGTCTTTTGTTTTCTTAGCTGTGCGTATACATACTTGTCAACTAAATGCTTCTGAAACCGTCTCCTGAACATTAGTCTCTTCTTTGAGGCTGTAAAGGACATTTCTGGAGCATTTTGGCTGAAGATAAGTTTCAGTTTTCATTTTATTCTGTCTGCAGCTTTTTTTTGAGCGAACTTAACAGTGATAGAAAAAGTATTTTAAAACAAAGTTACATGTTCGTACATTTTACAGGTGCTGTTTTACTGATATTCAAGTAATAAAAGCTTGATTGGGTGGGGATGATTATATTTGTAAAATATGAATTATCGTATATTCGCATCTATAAGTTGTATGAAGTCGACCCTGATTTACTATGTCAGGTTTAGCAAAATTAGACATTATTTTGCGGCCCAGATTGGATGGAAAAATCTGTTTCTGTCTAGTGCTTCTACTTGATTAGCCCCCCAAAAGTAGCTACTGTAAATACCAGATTGATAGGACGAGTTGATGGCTTTTGCTCTCCGACACCACAAGGACAATTCTGAGACATGAGTAAACATGGTTTAGCTTTTTTGTCTTGCTGTCATATTCTGGAGTTTCCCTTTATTACTTAATGAAAGTAACTTCATGAGAACGGAATCTTTGTCACCTGGTCATCTTCTGCTCTTGCTGCTTGGCTACAAGTGTCATAATAATCCCCTTCTTGTCACATGCTAATCATGTCTGCAGCAGCCAGTTGTGATGTCACAAGCAGAGGATAATGTTATCATTTGTAGACAAGGGGCAGGAGGAGATGAAGGTCTGGCAATAAAGGCAGCCAAATATACAAATACGTTCATTGTTATATATGATCTAGCTAGAGAACAAAATACTTCACTGGTCTTTTTTCCCCTAGACATATTGTAGAGTCTGTTTTTCTAAGACTGTCTTTTGCAACTGGATGATTTTTATTTATTTATTTAGCTTTTGTTGATCAGGTAGGTACATTAGGCAAAAAAACTGCCGATTTTCAAACACGACCCGAGAGGGTACAATACAGTGTTGACAGAACAGGACAGTGATGAAGTACAAATGATGCATTACAATTCAGCATATAATGCAAACAACTGATATCCACGCAGGGATGGTCAGGAGAAAAAACCAAACGTACATATAGTAGTAGCCATCCTTGCAGGAAATAACGGGAGCAGGTAAGGACATTAGGCTGAGAACATTCAACAATTCAGAGAACAAGAAAACTAGGTTGGATTTTGGCAACCAAGTTATAACGTCAGTGTTCAATTTGTAATGTTAGTTCCTGGTTTATTTTTAAAGAACAAGTGACATTTTTTTCTCAGCTTTCCAAAATCCAAATGTAGCAAAAATGTCATTTTTTTTTTTCCTTTTTGTTTTTTAAATGGATCTGTTAAAACAGAAAATGTTGTCGGTCTGCAGTACACAGTTACTTACTGTAGATGGTGCCCTAGTAGCTACATTGCAGAACTGGCGACGGTTACTCCGAGATGTTTAGTGCCTCCAGATGTTTTCTATAAATGAAACACTCAGCAGTATTTTATTATCCTACTATAAACATTGTTGAATGTGATCCTTTTGTCTGCTTTTGTGGATACTAATGTCATTTCTGTTTTATATGCAGGGTGACAGCAGCATTCGATATTTTGAAATCACCGGAGAATCCCCATATGTTCACTTCCTTAACACATTTACAAGCAAAGAGCCACAGAGGGGAATGGGCTTCATGCCAAAAAGAGGTGTTGATGTTAACAAATGTGAGATTGCCAGGTAATTGGGGGACAAACAACCAAAACTGTACAAGAGAGAATGTCCTGGTGGTAATTCTCATGTCAGAATTTCACCCCCCACCCCAATAGCTTCTCAATAGTGCACGGCCTAGAACAGTGTAAGAATTCTTAGTGTTTTTCAGATGTAACAGACCACTGAAACAGAAAGTCCTCACGTGTACTTGGTTATTGTAGTTGCAAGGGGCCTGGGCCAAGTTGTGTCTGTCCGAGCAACTGTAGTTTAGTGGAGAAAGAGAATATGTTTATCAAAATGCCAGCATTTAAAAATGGAGTTTTAAGTGTTAATTAAAAAGGGAATCTGAAAAGACCATCTAAGCCATCGTTCCCCTTTCTTATTTCACTTGGAGCATTCTTCAGGAAGTTACATTAATGTTGACTTGTACTGTGGTATTGGGCTTTTGCGATTGTTTTTCCTTCTGAGGTTTCAGAGCCACGACATTCCAGATGAAGCAGTATGATGTTGTTTTCATTATGACTCAAGTTTTCCTCCAGCCAAACACAGCCAAATTTAATCCCTATATTTACTGAACAGTAATTGTATTACTTGAGTTTAGATCGTGTTACTTTGGAAATAGCTTTTAATAAAGGGCTAGGATTTTAATTAATTTGATGCCGATGACTAAACTGACATCCAGATGTTGTGGGTCTTTGAAATCAAACTGGAAACTGGGAGAGGGGGCTGCAAAAGCACCATCAAGTGGGTACATTTGAATAACCTGTTTGTCATGATATGAAACAATATTGTTACTACTGTAGTACGTTTCCAGTAAAAACAGACAGTTGCACACAGTATAGCAATCAATTCAATGCAAGTTTATTGCATGACAAAACAATATCGTCTTTACAAAATGTTTACATCATTACATTATAAATAATACATAAATAATTCACAATGAAACAATCCCAGCATTAACTAGCCTTTTTTAATGAGGATAGACATTAAAAGCACTTCAATGCAATATAAATACATTTCTATTCCCTGTTGATTGAGCAACCTTGTATCCTCCCCATAACATTCCTTCCTGTCCATCCTTGCAGTTCTCTTTTATATGCAATTCCTTGTTCTCAATTGTTCTACAAAAATTTGCCAAATTAGTCAGCACTTCTCTATTTCTAGATGTTAAAAGGAATGAAGCCTGGTATCTTGGTTCCATCTGTAATTGTGCTAATGTATTTCCCAGATAGAATTTTCTTTCAAACTCCTATAAAGAGCATAAGATCAGCAGATGCCCCAGATCATCTTCCCCTAGTTCACATTTGCAATTTCTCTCCGTTGTTTTATGAATAATACTCCTTAGCCGTTGGCTATCTTGGTATTCAAATCTAAATCTAGTAATAGCTTTCAGAGTTCTTTGATCTTTGACAGCGTTTAAACAGGGTTCAATCCTCATTTCTTCTCTATTTCTGTGACCCAGCCAAGAGCTAATTTTACAGTTTTTCCCTAATTTCACATCTCTATTATTTTTTTTTTATTATTTAGTTCTTTAACCAGGTATAGCACACTAAGCTGAAAGCTTTTTTACAGGAGCGACCTGGGAGCACAAGGAGGTTAAGTGACTTGCTCAGGGTCACACAGTATGCAAGTGGAAACTGTGGGATTCAAACCCAGGTCTGGTCTGCTGGATGTCACCAGATTTGCAGCTCAGAGCCTTAGACCACTGTGCTATACTGCCTCTATATATTATAAAAGTGAACTCTTATTCTCTCCTTTATATACATGTCTAAGTGTTCTTGGGTGTTATTCCGTATTCATATAGACAACTCAATAGTCCTTGAGGTCACATAATATAAGAACACAAGAAAATCAGGTGGAAGCTGGCATGTGTGCACACCGTCCCATACTTCTTGGTAGTGTAACCCATTGAGATTATTAATCTCACTCACGTGCCTATCTAGACAAGTCTTAAACTCCTGCAAGCTCTCTAAATATACCAGAACTTCTAGTGTCCGTTCCACACCTCCCGCTATCATCTGTGGGTAAAAATAGTTTCTACCATTCCCCCACCTTCTCCGAACTGCCCTCCCCAGATCTGTAGGCTGTAGCCTCTCCTCATAACCAGTGCTTCAGATAAGGTGTGTACAGGCCCTATATAAGCATCAGAAAGTCATATTTATGAGACATTTTTGGAATTGTTTGAATACTGAATACAAGCCTGATTGATCCACACCATGTTCAGCCATTATTTAACCTACTGCACTAAAGTTACGCAGCCCCAACTTGCCACTTGTGGTGTTTTGGTTTTTGCTCCTCACTGCCCTAGGAGTAGTGGCCGGAGGCAGATCTTCAAGTAGTTGTCATTTTTATTTAAGTTAGTTGTCAGTCACCGGTGGCAAGTGGTGCAGTACCAGATCTGTGCATGTGTGTCCAGTGGCCATGCCAGGCAGCAGAGTAAAGGGTTATTGGAAGCATGAAAACAGAGCCTGCAGCTACAGTATATCAGAAGTATGCACACCCAAATTGCACTAATTAGTGATGTGTGTGATGGGCGTTATGAGTGGCAGTGGTGCGGCAGAATCCAGAGCTGGAGATCAACATGCAGCACTACCACTTCGGTGGGAAAGCATGTCAGGACAGAGGATGAGGGAGAGTCTGCTGAGAGAACACACAAAACCAGACTGCATGGTAGACAGGTTATTTTTTGGGGAGGGGGGTAGCAAGAAATAGAGAATTTTTTTTTATGTGTGTGAAAACAGTCTCTTTGGGTAGGGTGACACAGATTGAGACGGCTGAACTTTTGGGATGTGTTTTGAACTGGTGGGGGTAGGACCAGGTACATGGATGTTTCAGCTAGGCACTGGGAAGAGGGAACGGGCATGGTGGGGGGGTGTTGATCTTGGCATTATTAGTGTGAACTGGGAGCAGGAGTGTATAACCTAGGCATGAGGAGGTGAGCAGATTATGGAAGTGAATTTGACACGAGGAGGAAGCTTGTACTGGCCACTGGTAAAGAGGTGTGTGAAACAGACATGGGAGAATAGTTGTCATGGAGGTGAACCGCATTTGGTAATGTGTATAGGCATTGAGAAAGGTGAACTGCAGCCAGATATCGGTGTGTTGAATTGGGCATCCAGCACTGGTTTGTATGTGTGAAATGGGTAAGAGAGGGTGAACTCATTCGTTTTCATACAGAGGAGCCTGGAGGAAATTGATTTGTCATGCGGAGCCCAATTCACAGCAGGAAACTGGTTTAAGAGGCAGAGCTGGCATGTTTCTTTTTTTAATTTATAGTGGTGCTACTGTGCCCCTGTAGTTAGGGTTGAGTAGGGTCAATGTTAAACCCCTAACTTTGCACCTTGATAGCTTTGGCAGCATTTGACGAAATTAGCTGACAATTTGCACGTGTTGTCTAGGAGGCAAGATCTAAATCTGTGGAAAGTATTGTGATGGCAGCTTGCATGGTTTCTGAGATCCAGATGTCATTTTCCTGTAGATGTGTACTTTTTTTTTTTTTTTTTTACTGTACTTAACGTATGATTTTTTTTTTGTGCTCTTACCTACAGCCAACACAGAATGGAATTATTTCTCAAAACTTTCAGAGTACAGGCATTATGTGCAGAGGGGTAGTGCCTTTGAAAGGTTTCGTGAGAAAAATAGTAAATGATTCCAGAGTTATAAGGCTTTATAGTTTCATGTGTTTTGTTTTTTTTCCCTGTTCTGATCATTTAGAGTTCTTGGGATAACGTTCTGATAAGACACCAAAAATTCTGTGTTGCAAGACCGTTTTTGGTTCCTCACCACTTGCTTTTCGTAGCACGAAAAAAAAATTTTTGTGCCGTGATGGTTGCCATCTTATTTCGTTTCCCCTAGAAATAAAAAACATGGACAGTACATAAAATGGTGTGTAATTTAAAAAAACACAAACACCTGCACTTAGCTGAATGGGACCTGTTTAGCTAGATTCTGTTTGTTCATTAAAATAATGACCAGAAATACCTTTTCTGGGCACCCCAAAATCCAGGGTGCCCAGCTTAGAGAGAGAGAGAGAGAGAGACAGAAGCGATTCACCAGCATTCTCTGTACAAGAACACTGGGATTTTCTTGAGTGCTGGAAGTCGTGCTGTGGGCTGCAGTGAGCCGGCGATTCCCTGTTTTGTCTTCTTCTGTCTATCTCTCTCTCTCTCTCTATCTATAGGCTGTGTATTTTATTGATTTCATTTCTTTTATTAAGTAGTGCCCACCTCCGATACTGCCTCTTTCTCCCCCTCTCCTCCAGGTGGCAGCACTTCCCAGTATTTATTTATTTTAAATATATTAGCAGACTGGGGTGCCCACCCCCGGTACCACTTCACTGGACCCCCTTCCCTCCAGGTCACCCGCCCAGTTTCCCAAACAGTAGCCTCACAGTGGGGTGCTCAGTCCCTAGTGTCGGACTGTTCATCTGAGAAAACAGTCCCTCGATAATTTGTAAACCTGTAAAAAAGAAAATGGTCCCTCTCTGATCTAACCCCCACCCAACCTCCCACTCTTCTCCACCCAATTCCCCCACTACGCCCTCACTCACCTGAACAGGTCCTAGGGCGAAGATCCACTCTTCGATCAGAGACGTGTCTTGCTAATGGAACCACCAAATGCTACATAAGAAACTCAGATAAGTCCGGCTCAATGTATTTCATTGGGTTTTTCAAAATGTATGCATAATTTTGGCATTTTTGCATATTTTGAGCCCAAATTTTCAACGTTGCCTTTTTGAGACCCTACCTCATGAACAGTAGTGGTGGAATTAGTGAAATAAGGCCTGAAAGGTGTTTTAAGGGACATGGATAATGATGTACTTATCCACACTGTGGCAATCTTCCTTTCCCCTTTAAATCCGCCAGAATGAGCCTGCCTACTGGCGTGGAGGACTGAGGCACCGCACCTCACCTGCTGGCGACCTGGGATCGGGAGCGATCTCTGGGTGTTGGGGGTCTGCCGGGGAGAGGAAGATCAAGCGTCTGGACAGCTCTCCTTCTCTGGGGAGGGGGGGGCACCAGCCCGGCATTCGCCTGACCACAAGTGGTAGTTGGGGGCACAGGCAACTGGGACCGCAGTATGGGAGATGGCGGGGCTGCAGTCAGTGACATCCTATGCACGGGACTCGACGGCATTGTACGTCTGTTCACTCTTCCAGTGGGAGGAAAACAGAAAAATAGCCGGCAGCGGGACAGGATGATGCCAACCCCTCACAGGCTCCGCACCTATGCTGCAGGGCCATCTTAAACTGGATCCGTTCAGTCAGCAGGCAGGAGCCACCGATCCTGCCCGGGGGGGGGGGCGCCAAGCCATGGGGAAGACAGTGATGGGGGTAAGTCTCTAGGATGCCAGGTGACGGGGCGGGGGGTAGAAGGGAGTAGCCTGCCATCAGCGGGGGGGAGGGGGGAATTAGCCATACCATCTTCAAGCAGAGCTCCTCCCACCAACCCAGGTGATATCCTCCTCGGCTCCACCATGTGACAGATTTTCTTTGTGTTGGAAGAGTCGGGTCTCCTGCTTCACAGCTCATTCGCTTGGTGTAGGCCCAAATCTACCTCCTCTTCAGGCAAATTTTCTACTGTTTTTCCTTTAGTTTTTTGTTCTGTCATGGAGCACACCGACCTGAAAACCGAGCCTGGGTTCAAGTGGTGCACCACTTGCAACCAGAACTTTGGGAACACAGAACGATCTGCAGGCATGCAGCCTGTGCCAGTCCCTGCAGTCCTCATCTCTTGAAGACCGTTATGCTCACCTTTTACTAGGCTGTGCCCCGGATGAACAAGACCTGCTGTTCCGGTCCAAGGACACCTGCAGGGTCATTTCAGCAGTAACAAGCTCTGCGTTGCAGCTTGCTGTGCTTGAAGAGGCAGCAGCCCAGGCCACGGTGGTCTCCTCCTCAGCTTCTGCTTTGCTCCCAGTGAATGCCACCATTGAGGCCTCATTCACGTGCCTTTTCAGAGACATGTGTTAGTCCCTCAGGGAGGGGTCCTTCCTGAGGGGATCTATCTAAAAAGTCTGAGCAGACCCAACGCAGGTCGTGGGGCAGGGAAAGGGCTTGCTCTTCTGCTCCCACAGTTATGTTGCTGTTTCAACGGCTGTCGAGCAGTTGCCTTTGACCAATCTTCTGGGGTCTTTGGACAGGCTGCTGGCTCCACAGTGCCCCCATCGGGCTTGATGGCTGAGATGCAGACTGAGCAGTCAGTTGAGAATTTTCTCGACCCGGTCAACCTGTTGTCAGAAGAGGTCGAGTAAGACTCTCTCTCTCTCTCTCTCTCTCCTCTCGAACTCCGGTCCTTTTGTCTTCGTCCCAAGAGGGGCAGGACAAACCAGCTGACCAGTGTGTCTCCCTCTGGACATCAACCCCTCTGGGATTCCATGACAGGACCCGGTCTGTGCCGAGTACATGGCCCATTCTGCTGTGTCTCCTTGCCAGTGACACGCTTGTTGTGGGTAGCAATCCAGATCAGGGACCTAGCCCGTTCAAGATCGTGGTCTAGGGAATCTCAGCATTCCCGCTCTTGACATTTGACTGGGAAGCGTAGTCGCTCCTCTTCCTCCTCGTCTTCAGTCAATGAGAGGCTCCACTGCAGGTGGCGGCGGTGCTACAAGGAGCTGGTGTGGCAGCAGTGGATCCTTAGCCATGGTCGACCTACGCCTCAGACCCTGGTGCTCCCTTAATCTCCACCAGCACAGCCTGTTCCGGTCTTGTCCCAACCAGCTGAGCCTGTGCCAGCCTCCCTTCTGATTCTGGAACCCCCGCCTAAGCACCTTTTGCACAGGGCCTTGTTCAGGGGTGCTCGCCATGCCTCTGGTCTCCCCAGATGGCTGTCTGTGCAGCTCACTCACTCGGACGACTCCTAGGTGGTACACAGAGAGCAAGGGTTGAAGGTGGTGTTCGAGGAATTGTCTGACTCCCGAGAGGTCCTGTATGCATTCCTCTCAGGCCCTGGGCTTCGATCATGGGTTGACTGAAGAGCTTACCACCGAGCATGTTCCCATCTCCTTCGGGGCCTTGCTCCGTCTCATCTCCAAATCCATGGAGATTCACCTAGAGCAGTTCCATAACTGAGCCAAGTACCCCCTCATGGAGATCCTCGACAAGGATGATTCCCCGGTGGTTGCCTTCCTGGTTGTGGAAGCCATTCTAGGCCAAGCCTTGTAGCTTTAGCAGCATCCAGCTTCATGTCCAGTGCCCTCTGCCTATATGCTCCGCAAATATGCAGTACCCACCAGGTCTCTTCCCGGGTTCTCTGATCACCCCTCGGCCGAGGGGCTGGTAGCAGATTTGGTCTTCCGCAGGATGGATAATGTCTGGGATGTTGAGAAGCTTCCCGCCAGAGAGTCCAAGAAGCTGGACCATGCAGCTAAAGAAGTTTACACTGCTTCCTCCCTGGGTCTCCGGCAGGCGAGCTTCGCTGTCATGATGGCCAGTTTTGGTCATGCCCTCATGGGGGGTTCTGGACCATGTCCTTCCTCACCTCCCTACGGATTTACAGTCCGTGGTCAAGGTGGTCCAGGACCAGGGATGTTCTTTTGCCATGCACCAGCTGCAGACAGCCTTGGACATCAGCGACTCCTGTGACTGGTTGGTGGCTGCAGCAGTCGCTATGCAGCATAAGGCTTGGTTGAGAATTTCCACCTTTACAACAGAAACCCAACATAAGCCGACAGATGTTCCCTTCTTGGGTACCGACTTGTTTGGGCCTGGGGTGGATGGACACCTCACCCGGATTGAGAAGTCCAGTGCTACCTTGGATTCGGTTACATCTTCTCAGAAGGACTTCAAGGGCTAGAAGGAAAAGAAAAAGTTCTTTCAGTTTTGGCCCTTTCCACCCCAGCAGCCCAAGCTGCAGCAGGCTCATTCAGGGCAATCTCAGGTTTGACAGCCTAAATCCAAGCCCACCACCTCAGGCTCCAAGAAGCCCGGAGGCCAGGGTGGTGGCGCTTCTCCAGCAGCCAGTGCTGGAGCTTCTGCCAAACCTCTCCGTGACATGTCGGGGTGTCTCCCTCCTGCCCATCGTGTCCCTGCCTCAGCTTCCTGTGGGGGTCGGCTTTGTCATTTCTGGCACACCTTGTCTGTCATCACTATGAATAAATGGGTCCTAGATGTGGTGGGCTGGGTTCTGCCTCTCTATTTCTAGGCTTTCCCGCCCTACTGAGCCCATACCCCACAGGAGTCCGTGGTGTCTCAGGACATGCTGTCTGCCCTCAGGGAGGACATTGCTCAGCTGCTAGAGAAGGGAGCTACAGTCTGTGTCCCGGGAGCCACAGACAGCCAGAGTTTTGTGTCCAGGTACTTCTTGGTCTCCAAACAGATTGAGAGTTGGTGCCCCATACTGGATCTTCACGATCTGAATCAGTTCTTGAGGAGGTGAAAGTTACGGATGGTCACACTGAATCAGATAATTCCATCCCTGGAGCAGGGCATGTGGTTCTGCTCCCTGGACCTCCAGGATGTTGTCTTTCACATTCCAGTCCACCCGCCGTCCTGGCTGTTCCTTCAGTTCCGCCAGACGTGGTTCTCTGAGTTCCGTTTCATGCCTGTTGGTCTCTACTCAGCCCTCAGGGCCTTCACCAAGTGCATTGCAGTGGTGGTAGCATTCCTGAGGTGTCGAGGGGTGCGGGTGTACCCATACCTGGATGACTGGCTGATTGCTGGCTCATTCTGGGAGGCAGGGAAGTGGCCCAAGGACCTGGCCCTTCAGACTTGCTCAGCCTTGAGTCTTAACAACCGGGTCAAGTCGAAACTCCACCCCTCGCAGATCATCCACTTCATCGGGGCAGAGCTCAACTCCCTTCGGGCCACGACCTGGCTCCCAGCAGATGGGGGTTCAGATCTTGCCTCCTTTGCCCAATCAGTTCAGGCTGGGTGCTCACACCCTGCCTGGGACTTCCTCTGGCTGCTGGGGTACATGGTGTCCTGCACCAGCGTGGTTCAGTGGGCCCACTGGCAGATGAGCTCCCTGCAGTGGGAGCTGACCCACCAGTGGTCTCAGTGCCCCGGTCACCTGGACCAGCCGGTCATGGTGACTTAGCCAGTGTTGGATGCCATTCAGTGGTGGCTCAGCCCAGAACACCTAGAGGAGGGAGTACCATTCATCTTCCCGTAGTCTACTGTCACTCTCGGACCAACGTGTCTCTGGTGGGATGGGGAGCCCACTTGGGGGACCACAGGGCCCACAGGCTCTGGAGCCCTAAGGAGTCCCGCTATTTTTATTTATTTTATTTTAACTTTTGTTTACCTGGTAAGCAATATCAGCCAAAGGCCTGTTTTCAAATGTGACCTGGGACCGTTGTAACAATACAGTCAAGTTGTTAAATACAAAACAGTTACAATACAAACATATACAAAACAATACAGACAACACATTTCAGCATATTTAAAAAGTACTGATTAACAGACAATTTAAAAACTTCCTGTCAATTTGCTGCAAGGAAGGGGGTAGTTTATTCCAATATACTGGTCCATAGTTAGAAAGTGCATGCATTCCCAATTTTAATTTGGTTTTAGGAATAACTAACTTTATAGATTTTGTGGAACGCAGATCGCTATCCAAAGTTTCTTTGTCCATTAATGCAAATAAAGGAGAAACCAGGCCCAAGGCCAAAGTATTATGAATTAAACAAACTGAGCTATATTGTGATAGTAAACCAGGAAGGAAGCCAGGCTGTCAAAGAACAGAGGTTAAAATAATAAGTCCGAAATGGGACTTTTAAAGCAAATTTACAGATTGCATGAAAGGCAGTTGTAAGGAGAGTAGTCTCAGACTTTGCCAGATTTGAAAACAGAAATGAATTGTAGTTTAACATAGACAACAACACACTTCTGGCTATAGCTAATCTGCCGTCCCTGGACAGCACATTCTGTAGTTTAAATAGTGCACCCAGTCTTTGGTTAACACTGCTACAGATCATTCTTACATGCAAGGTATATGATAAACAGGGATCCAGTACAATCCCTAAATATCTAAATAGGAATACTTGCTCCAGTAACAAGTCCCGGCTCACAATTTTAAGAGATTTACATCTGTTTAGTCTGTTTTTAGAACCAAAAAGCGTACTCTTGTTTATTTTTGTTTTTTACATTCAAGAGTAAACAATGTGTTTTTTTTTTTTTTTTTACACCAATAACCTAAAGCCTGAAAGTCAGTAGTTAAGTTTAACTTTATCTCATCCTCTGAAGGTGAGCTACCAAAGAGTATGATGTCATCAGCCTACATCAAAACATCTGTATGGGTTAGTTGAGATGACAACTTCTCTATAAACAAGGAAAATAAAAGGGTCCCCAAAATTGGACCCCTGTGGTACTTTAGTTTCCGACATCTTACTGTCAGACAAAACTCCTTGGTAGCAAACCCGCAGAGATCTATTAGACAAATAACTATGAAACCATCTCAGTCGAGGGTTTCCGACTCCGATGATCAACCCCCTGAGCAGCAATTGATGATCAACAAGATCAAAGGCCTTGGACAGGTCCACATATACAGTGAGTCTTCCACCATCCATTGCTCTACCAGTGTGATCCGTGAGCGTGACCAAGGCCGTTACTGTTCCATGATGTTTACGGAAACCTTGCTGCTCAGGGGATCGGAGGTCACCAGTGTCCAGCTTTATTTAGGTTATATCGGAATTACAAACCTTTGAGTCAGACTCCTTTACAAATGCTCCACGTTAGGGTACAAACATAACATTGCAGGTAGGTACAGAGAAGACTGGATTAAAATTAATACATGGTGAATGATAACAGGTAAGTCATAGCAAATTAGGTCGCATATACACAATAGGGGAGATCAGTATTATTAGAGCAGGATAAGGCATCCCTTGTTGGATGGCAGGGTTAGGAGGATGAGTGAGAAAGAGGCAGAGGCAGGGAGCAGGGCTACAGTTGAGGGCTGATGAGGGGAACGAGAATGGGAAGAGAAAGGCAGAGCTTAGGGCTAGTAACAGTTGCAGGCGCTGAAGGACCGGAGGTGTTCTCTAAGGGTGATCTTAAAGGAGCCAAATTTGACGTCACATCAACCTGTTGGAGCTCTAGCAGTGCATCTTGTTCTAACATCATGTGCTTCTTTAGTCCGGGGTCAGATCATTCAGGTCCAGATAGAAAGTAGGTGGAGTGCACTCTTTCCGGTTGTGTTGGGAAGCCCTCTGCGCCTGGACCTTTGTGCACAGCTTGGGTGCTGGTCTCCTGGCGAGTCACATAACCGGAGCCTCCAGCCAGCTTGAGGACACCCTTAGCTGGGTGGGCGAAGTATCTCACAAGTGATTTCTTCATCAGGAGGTGGTGAATCACCTGTCCTCCCAGAGGGGCACTCCCCTGGTCAACCTGTTCATCTCCTGGGATAACTCAAAACTGTGGCTGTTCTGTTCTTGCTCCCCTCCATGCAGGACACTAATGGGAATGCCTTCACGAGGCTCTGGACCCTAGCCCTCCTTTACGCCTCCCTTCCCTTTCCCCTGATCCACAAGGTGTTGGTCAAGGTGCAGAGGGACAAGGCGCAGATAATCCTGGTAGCCCCAGACTGGCCATGCCGGTTTTGGTACCCAGATCTCCTCAGCCTCAGCAGCAGGTCTCCGTGGTGCTTGCCTCTATGCCTGGATCTGCTGTCTTGCCACCAAGGGAAGGTCTTGCCACTGGACCTTCAATCCATGCACCTGACAGCCTGGTTCCTGAGTGGACAGAGTTCCAGGCTTTGAGTCTCTCTGAGGTTCTCCCTGTGATTGAAGCATCTTGGAAGGAGTCAACCCGCCAGTGCTATGCATTCAAATGGAAGTGCTTTTCCATTTGGTGCCAGGGCAAGGAGCTAGACCCCCTGTCTTACCCCGTTGCTAGCATCCTGGACTACCTGTGGTTCCTCTCTGTCAGACCTGAGGTCGACCCTCAAGGTGCACCTGGCAGCCATCTTGGTATACCATGCTTGGGCTGGTATGCCGACAGTGGCGCAGGAAAAGGTGGTCGGGGGCTTCTTTAAGGGCCTTGACTACCTTTCCCTGCCCGTGCTTGAGCCACCACCACCTTGGAACTTGTTGGTATTGGCAGTGCTTATGGGCGAGCCATTCGAACCACTGCACAGGTGTGACATCTTCCAGCTGTCATGGAAGACTGCCTCCTTGGTGGCTATCACCTCCACCAGAAGAATCAGTGAGATCTAAGTGCTCTCAGTGGAGTCGTCTTATTTGGTGTTCCACAGGGACAAGGTTGTCCTCTGCCCCAACATAAAATTCCTCCTGAAGGTTTTTCTAAGTTTCACCTTAACCAGGTCATAAATCTCTCAGTGTATTTCACCAGTCCAGCCTCAGAGGCCAAGCACAGGCTCCACATGCAGGACCTCAGGTGAGTGCTCGCTTAATATACGTAGCGCTCGACTGGAGTTTGGGGAGAGGTTTGATGGCTTTTAGTCACCTACGCTGAAGCCACATCTGGCAGACCGACAGCTAAGTGGACTATTGGCAGGTGGATTGTAACCTGTTTCGACCTCTGCTATAGGTTGGCTGGTAGGGAGCTTCTCATAAGGCTTAGGGCTCATTCCACCCACCATACCGCTGCCTTGGTGGCTGCTTCCAGGAATGTCCCTATTCAGTAACTCTGCAGGGCTGCTACCTGGAAGTCAGCACACACCTTAATTTCCCAAAACCACATCAACCTTGAGTCACACTGGGATGTTGGTTTTGGGGTCTCCGTTCTCTGCTCCCGACATAGGGGTGTGCACCTTGCCCCCTCCTTCTGGAGAACTGCTAGGAGTCTGCCACAGTATGGATAAGTACACCATATTTATGTCCCCTGAAATCATGGTTACTCACCTATAACCATAGTTCTAGGAGTGGTATATGGTGCCCATCCACACAACCCTCCTGACCTCCCCTGGCAAGTGGCACATGGATCCCCACTTCCAGTGTGCAGATCTGACGCCACAGGGCAGAGCTGAGGAGGATACCATCCAGATGGGTGGGAGGAGCTTAGCTTGAAGACATTCCAGCTGATTTAAAGGGTAAAAGAAAACTGCCAGTGTGGATGTACACCATATACCACTCCTAGAACTATGGTTACAGCTGAGTAACCCTCATTTCGTCGTCACTTGATGAAATCACTTTTCAAACAACATGAAGTCTTACTGTATTCTGACATATTGCAGTGATGTCCATCCTTTGAACTGCCCCGGAGATGAAAGAGTTAACTTTCCATGCCAGGCATGGAACGCTGAGCTCGAGCTCGGTTGAGACTCTGTCTGTTGCTGTTTGAAGTCAAACCATCAGATTCTTTACTCCGCCTCACTGAACAGTCGCTCCAGAGATTTCTCCTTTGCTCGGTTCAAGTTTGTCGGTTAAAGTACTGTTTTTCTCGGTTTTCGACCGAATTTAATCCGTTAACCTGTCGGTTCAGTCTCTGTCTGTGGTATCGTGAGTACTAGATAGGTTTATTTTCTTGTTCTTCTGTGTGAAACTTGTAAACGTGGGATCGGTTCGGTTTGAACTGATCAGGTTGTTCAAAAAAGTTTATTCTACTTTTAGAGTGTGGTAACCGGTCCTTATCGGTTCTAAAAAAACAGATTTTATTACGGTTTTTTCCACGACCCGTAACACGGTCAGGAACCGGTAAGGGTGTCTTGCCTGGCGGATTGCCGAAAAAGGGTAAGTTTTTGTTCGGACTGGCCATGTCTGAGAAACCCAAAAGAAAAACCGGGCCCACTGGGTTTCAGCACTGTAGTGTGTGTGGGGAAGCCTTTGCTAAGGCTGATCCCCACACCACCTGTGTTTATTGTCTAGGGTTTGACCACCTTGATTCAGACTGCCAGATTTGCAAGAATTTTCCTGCAGCTACCCTGGAAAAGAGAGTTGGTAGGCTCAGGGAAAGGGAGACCAAGAAGTCCGCTGACCCGGATGGCCAGCCTGGTTCGGTTCCAACCGAACCAGAAGGAGTGCCCTCTGACCAGGGTGAGACTTCTTTGGGCAAAAGGAGAACCGACTCCAAGGAGTCTGTTCCGGTTAAAAGAAAAAGAAGGGATAAATCAGCTGGTGCGGATCCATAAATTCTTTCTCCGACTGCTGATGAAATAGCCAAAGCGATAAGGATTGTTCAGTCGCTAACCCCAGTTCCGACCGAACCGGCACCATCAGGAAGGGGCTCGGTTCGGTCGGTTCCCCCGGTTCCATATTATAATTTAGAAGATTTTTATGAACCGGAGGAGGAGGAAGGAGAGTATGAGGATAGTGATGGTGATTACGAAAGTCGGGATGTGCCTATTGACCCTGACATCTCCCCAGACAGACCTTCAGGGGTTTCTCCTCCTAGGCTTTCTGAGTCCCCTTCCCATTTTATGTTCTACAAAAAAGTGGCTGAAACTCTCTAGCTTCCTATGGAGGAAGCTGTGGACGACCAAGAGGAGCCGACTATGTTGAAATGATGGATATCCCAGAGTCCAGGAGGCTGTCTATTCCCCTTTATAAGCCCTTTGGGAAACAGACAATAAAAATTTTAAAGACTCCTAATTCTGTACCTCCTGTGGACAAGAGAATGGACAAGAGGTATACTCTTTCAGGCTCAGATACGGAGTTCCTTACCCAACAATGCAGCCACGTTGGAGTAGTGCAGGCTGCTGCTTGTGATAAGGCAAATATACCCTTGGCTTCACACCCCCCAGATAAGGACTCCAGGAGGATTGATGCCATGGCAAAGAAACAGTACATGGCAGCATCTTTGGGACTCAGGCAGGCCAATTATATGGCCTATACAGCTAGATATCAGAAATCTAGATGGGACACTGTAATGGCCTTAGCTAAACAGATCCCTGGCCAGCTTGCCAAGAATCTGGAGCAGGTGGCTGCGGATGGTATTGAGGCATCCAAGGTGCAGTTCCATGCTGCAGTGGACTCCAGTGATGTTTATCTAGAGTCATGGCTACATTTGTGGCCCTTCGTAGGATGGCTTGGTTCAGATGTACTAGCCTGTCTCAGGATACCCAGACTAAGGCCATGGATTTTTCTGTTGTGGGTAATTCTCTGTTTGAGGAGCAAACAGAGAACTACATGGAGAAAATGGATGAATACAGGACCACCTATAGGAGTGCTCAGGCCAAGGAAAGGCAAGCCACTCCCCAGAGCATGACATTCAGGGGCAGGCCTTTTCTTAGGCCTTTCTACCAAGCCCAGGCCTCCTCTTCTGCTTATGCTCAGAGGGGGTTCTTCAGAGGGAGAGGCAGACTGGGTACAAGCAGGTCTGCTTCCACCCCTCAGCCTAAAGCCCCTGCCAAACAGGCACCCTGATGGGTTTGCCAGGGCCGATTCTCCACCACCTGTAGGGGGCAGGCTGGCTTACTTTGTCCAGGACTGGATGTCTTTAACATCAGACAAGTGGGTCCTGGAAGTAGTAAGCCAGGGACTGGTTCTCAGCTTCAAAAAATTTCCAAAGATGAGGACCAGATCCTTTCCACCTGCAAATCCTTCAGAGGCACTTGCCCTAGAGGCAGAGGTCTCTTCCCTCTTGGCTCTCAGAGTGATAGAGAGGGTCCCACCCCTACACAAAGGGAAAGGATTGTACTCCAGGTACTTCCTAACCCCCAAAAAGACAGGAGAATGGCGGCCCATCCTGGATCTCAGATATTTAAACAAGCACCTTTTAAAGCCAAAGTTCAAAATGGTGACTCTAGGAATAATTCTACCCTCTCTAAGGCCAGGGGACTGGCTAGTCTCCCTGGACCTCAAGGATGCCTATTTCCATATTCTCATCAGAAGCTCCCACAAAAGTACCTCAGGTTCGAGCTGCCCTCAGGCCATTACCAATTCAGAGCACTGCCCTTCGGCCTAACTTCTGCTCCAAGGGTGTTCACAAAATGCCTGGCAGTAGTAGTTGCCTTCCTAAGGAGAAAAAGGATCTCCATCTTTCCATACCTGGACGACTGGCTCATAGTAGGCCAGTCTCCAGACCAAGTCAAGTTACACCTACAGATAACTCAGCAACTGCTCACTTCTCTAGGTTTCCTTCTGAATCTTTCAAAATCAGTTCTAGAGCCTGTGCAGCTCCTCACCTTCATAGGGGCAGAGCTGGATACAGTAAAAGCAAGAGCCTTCCTTCCCCTGGACAGGGCAAGGACCCTTATCTCACTGGCCTCTTCATCCACCCTCCAGGTGTCTCGACCAGCAAGGCATTTTCTGCAGCACCTGGGACACATGGCTGCCTCTACAGCAGTGGTGCAGGGAGCAAGATTTCAAATGAGGGTTATTCAGTTCCACTTGAGAGCCTTCTGGTCTCAGAAAAGGGACCCTCTGACCAAACTAATTACAGTGACTCGAACCCTGATCCAGGCGTTACAGTGGTGGCAGGATCAGGACAGTCTAAGACAGGGAGTTCCTTTTGTCACTCAGTCTCATTCTCTAATCCTTACTACAGATGCCTCCCTCTTGGGGTGGGGAGCCCACTTGGGAGACCTGACCACCCAGGGGTTGTGGTCTCCTCAGGATTCTCTGCTTCACATCAGTCTATTAGAACTCAGAGCAGTGTTTCTAGCACTTCAAGCTTTTTCCAAGTCTGATCAGAACAAAGTAGTTCAGATCAGGACAGACAATACCACCACAATGTGGTACATCAACAAGCAAGGGGACACTCTATCTACGGCCTTGTGCACAGAGGCAATGAAGTTATGGTCTCTGGCCTATTCCCTGAACACCTCTCTTACAGCAGTATACCTCCCAGGCAAGGACAATGTCCTGGCAGATGCTCTCAGCAGGATATCTCAGGGCCATCACGAATGGTCCCTGGATCCCCTGGTTTTGAAGGTGGTCTTCTCCAGATGGGGCATAGAAACATAGAATTTGACGGCAGATAAGGACCGCTTGGCCCACCCAGTCTGCCCGTTTCCCTACCTACTGGATAAGCTGCAGATCCTAGTTAACCAGCAGCCTACTTCTTCCTACCCCCAACCCCCAGAACTGCCTTATGACTATCCCATGCATGCTTGAATTCCACCACTGATTTTGACTCCACAACCTCCTCCGGAAGGCCGTTCCATGCATCCACAACCCTCTCTGTGAAAAAAAACTTCCTTAAATTACCTCTGAGCCGCCCCCCCTCTATCTTCAAATTGTGCCCTCTTGTTCTTGCACACCTCTTTTTTTGAAAGATGCTACCCTCAGATAGATGGCACCCCACAGATAGATCTTTTTGCAGCCCCAGACAGTCACCAACTTCCTCTCTTTTGCTGCAGGCCCCCAGTGTTGGGCTCAGTCCCCCTGGATGCCCTAGTTCTCAATTGGGAAGGGAAGTTCCTGTATGCTTTCCCCACTTCCCTCTCCTGTTCAAGGTGTTAGTCAAAATCAGGTCTCAACCCTGCAAGGTGATTCTGATTGCTCCAGACTGGGCCAGACAGCCCTGGTACCCTCTCTTGTTGTCCTTAGCAGTCCACCTTCCCCTGTCTCTTCCCAGGAATTACAACCTGTTAACATGTGCTCAGGGGAGGGTTTGGTATCTGAATCTCAAATCTCTCAATCTCAAGGCCTAGCTCTTGAAGAATTAGAGTTTGCTGATTTGCACCTTTCTCAAGGTGTTCTGGATATCTTAAAGGCTTCTCGGAAGCCTTCCACCAGAAACACTTACAACTCCAAGTGGAAAAGATTTTCTATATGGTGCTCTGGGAAGCATATTTCTCCAGAGTCTGCTGGCCTGCCCACAGTCCTTGACTATACGGTTCATCTTAATAGCTTGGGTCTCAGACCAGCTACACTAAGAGTGCATCTGGCAGCTGTCTCTGCCTTCCTTTCAGCAGGCAAGCACTCTTCCCTTTCAGCTCATCCTGTATTTTCTAAATTTTTCAAGGGATTGCTTCATACCAATCCTCCATTCAGGGACCCTGCCCCTGCTTGGGACCTTCATGTTTGCATTGCTTAGCTTATGCAACCCCCTTTTGAGCCTTTGTCCTCAGCAGAGCTTAAGTACTTGACTTGGAAAACCGTCTTCTTGGTGGCCATCACTTCTGCCAGACGCATAAATGAGTTACAGGCCCTGTCAGTGGAGCCTGATTTTTCTCTTTCCATAGAGATAAGGTGGTCCTCAGGACTAATAGGAAGTTTTGCCTAAGGTGGTTTCAGATTTCCACCTTAACCAGTCTGTGTCTCTTCCTGTTTTCTTCACTGACCATTCCTCCTCTGGCGAGAGGAGGCTGCACAGTTTAGATGTGAAAAGGGCCCTTAGCTACTACATAGAGCGCACCAAGGGTCACAGGTTTGACTCCCTCCAACTGTTCTTTTTCACAGAAAGGGTGGTGGATGCATGGAATGGCTTACCACAAGAAGTGGTGGCTATGAATACAGTGCAGGGCTTCAAACAGGCATGGGATAGGCATAAGGGAGCAATACAAATGACTTTGAGTAGATAGGCCACTGACAGAGCAAAGGTCGATGGCACATTTATAAGGTAGAAAAAGAAATGGGCAGACTGGATGGGCCTTGCGGTCCTTATCTGCCGTCAACTTCTATGTTTCTGTGTTCCTCAGTTATGGTGAGGTTGGTAAGGGAAAACCTGCCACTAAGAGATCTATTACCAGGTGGGTTGTCTCTTGCATTCAATTTTGCTATGAAAAACTAGGTAGGATTCCACCCTCAGGCCTGAGGGCTCACTCTACCAGAGGTACAGCTGCTTCCCTGGCTGCTGCCATGGATATTCCTATCTTAGAGATTTGTCAAGCAGCCGCCTGGAAAACAGTACACACTTTTACCAAGCATTACTCTCTGGATATCCAGGCTAGGAGTGATGCTCGGTTTGGTACAGCAGTGCTTCGGAGCCTATTTCCTATGTAGGTTCTGTTCCTCCTCCATGGAGGTACTGCTTGGTAGTCTGCAATATGTCAGAATACAGCAAGACTTCATGTTTGAAGAAAAAATTACTCACCTTAGTAATGTTGTTTCTTCTAATGGAGTCTTGCTGTATTCTGACCTCCCCCCTGACTCCTCTCTCAGAACCTTGGTTTTTGGGATGTGGGTGGGCAGTAACAGTGTTGGCACTCGGGAGGTGCCCCCACCCCTTATTTTCTCACCCCTTTAGTTTGGGTGTGTGGGTGTTGTGTTTTGTTTTATTTTTTGGGTTTCCTGACTTGAATCTTTGTTTTGGGACCAAAAAATCTGTTGTTATATTTAGTAGCCAGTTGGCTAGTGTAAGTTTACAGTTTCCACACAGGACACCCAGTGAGTATAGCTCATAAAGATCTGACGGTTTGACTTCAAACAGCAACAGACAGAGTCTCAACCGAGCTCGAGCTCAGCGTTCCATGCCTGGCATGGAAAGTTAACTCTTTCATCTCCGGGGCAGTTCAAAGGTTGGACATCACTGCAATATGTCAGAATACAGCAAGACTCCATTAGAAGAAACAGCATTACTAAGGTGAGTAATTTTTTCTTCAGGTAGATGTTCACCTCCCTTCTTCATGAGAAGGGATATTTACACTCCTAGGTCCCTCCCCCATATGACCCCTCCTTTTTGGAGGTAATGACTCGGTTGCAACAAGTGA
Source organism: Neoceratodus forsteri (assembly GCA_016271365.2). Classification (NCBI taxonomy): domain Eukaryota; kingdom Metazoa; phylum Chordata; order Ceratodontiformes; family Ceratodontidae; genus Neoceratodus; species Neoceratodus forsteri. Next base: position 189,163,146 of record JADMNL010000027.1, read on the forward strand.
TGGACTTTGCCACTACTGAGCAAGACCAGCAGAGGAGGAACTTAGCAGACTACTTAGGCCTCCCAGAGGATCCAGCCACTGTTGTGCCACCTTTTATACAAGCATACAGTGATGCCATTATGGCTGTGTGTCACAGACCCTACACCGTCCCCATGGTCCTCAAAAAGTCAGGCCAGTTGTACCAGGCACCTCCGGACCAGCCCTACTTTTCCACCACTCCCCAGACGGATTCAGTAGTTATTAATGTGGCACACAACAGGATGAAGCATCCTAAACATTTGAGTACCCTTCCTCCAGATACGGAATCAAGAAAACTGGATCTTAAAGGTAAGAGAGTTTATGCCTCTTCAACCCCAGCCTTGCGAATCCTAAATTATATGGGACATATGCTCAAATAGCAGACACTCTGGGCTGCCACTCTAGAAACAGCCAGCAAAATACTACAAACCCCTGATATTGAGCAGCTTCTCGAGACACTTCATGCTGGAGCCAGCATGAGCCGCCACCTCCTCGCATAAGCAGGTAAGCATAATACCCGTAAGGGTAGGCTATTGGCAGAGCACGACGCCCAGGGCATGATGAGGCCTGACGCCGCAGGCGGAAGGCTCCTATAGCCCCTGGAAGGTCCGGTAGTCCATACTGCCCACCCTGAAGGGTATATTGCGCTTAGAAAATGGGTTATAGTGACATTTTGTAGAACATTAAAAAGTAAACAAAAAAAACTACAAAAAAAAAGTAAAAATCTATTGTAAAACAGTTTTCTTGCAAAGTAGTCCCTTTATTGGCATACTTGCCAGTAGAGGATTTGTTTAACACTTGACAGCCTATTTATTTATTTTTACTGGTATCTTTACCCACCCCCATAGCAGGAAGTACTCAGCGTTGTCAAAAACGGGAATGTAGAGTGTTTTAATTATTGGCACTTTGATTTGGTTCAGTTTCATATTTTTTTTAAACAAACAGAAGGGCACAGTCAGGCAGAGCGGCAATGATGGGAGAACAGGAAGTAAACAAGAGAGAAAACTCAGCAGCGACCTTAAGTGAATTTGTTTTTTCTTCTTGTGATGCCCAAGTCCCTTAAGTATATTTGTACACCTGCTATGTTTTCAGGATACTGAGTGGTACAGTACGTGAGTTTGGTGGGTGCGTGTAGACTACTGTATTGGATTTTCGTTTCAGCAATAGCCGGGCACGTGAAGCTCGTTTTATGACTTTGTATACCGCAGCCTAGATGCACTGTCAGTTTGACAGAGAGAAGTCAGCAGAGGCTTTGGGGATGAGTTGGTGAGCTGACTGTAAGTGTGATGCGCTATGTGGCAGCGCTATGCTAAGGGTTTTAAAAATAAAACTTAAACTGTTAATGCACTGCCGGGTTGTGGCAGCAGAGGAAGTTGACTGGTAGGTGGAGGTTGGGGGACCAATGAGCAACTGAAGTGTCAGTGGGATTGACAGTGCTATGTGATGGCGCTATATTCAAAAGAGGTCGTCTTGTATTTTTAAATACAAAGGGGCAGCGTAAATGGACGTGGGTGGTATAGCAATGGCCAAATGGGGAAGCGCGAGTGTGAGTACTGCACAAAAGGTGAGCTATAAAAAGAGCAGTTCGATGTTGTTGTTAAAAAAAAAAAAAAAAAAAAAAAAACTTGCTAATGTAAACCTGGTCAGCCGATCGGTGCCATAAACTATTTTGTGCCATTTTGAGTTGTGGGTGGGGGGTGTCTCTCGCTCGATAGGCAAGAAAGAAAACATGGCATATTTGAATTTTCAACATTCTGCAGCACAGTACTACTGGAACGATATGAGGCAACAGAGACTGGGACTCATTATTTCCCAGTCTCTGTTGTCTCATACCTGCCCACCTAGTTGGCTCAGTTAGCCAATCACAATTCAAATTCACACTTGCCCATTTTCTAAGATGCAGTGGATGCCTGCGCCTGCACTTTGTCACAGGAGTTTCCTTTAAGTGCCATGCTTGACTCCAGGTTTCCTGATTTACAACTGATGTGCAGTAGTCAATCCTAAATGCCCCTTCCCATGGCCATAAATTATTTGGTGCAGATGCTCAAGATATACTCAGTGAGCTGCAGGCCTGGGGCAGGACGTTGCCCTCAGTACACACACTACGAATGTGAATGCTCTGTACCATGCCCAACTTGTAAGAAGTTTCTCATTTGCCTTCTACTTGTACAATTCCCTGCCACCTGGAAATTTTTTTCTCACTTGTATTGTACTTACTTTGTTGTGCCACCATGGCCCGGGTTGTGCCTGAACGTTCCTCTGGATCAGTGCACTTATCCAGTTACCAAAGGCTAAATAAATAGACAACCAGTTAAATGGAAGTCCACCCCACCACTCTCTAGGCCCACCATCCCTGCCGCCAAGGCTGGCAGGGTGCAACTATCGCAACCCCTGCCCCACCCCTCTTTCCGTCTGACTCTTCCGAATCCCTCCCGTGCCCTCCTCCTGCCTCAGAGATAATGGGAGACCGCTTTTCTCTGCATCTGGAGGCATGGAAGAAGGTTACAGCAGATGAGTGGGTACTTCAGCTAATATACACAGGCCATACCTTGGAACTACTAGCACATTCCCCACCCACTTCGGCCCACAAACTATCTACCCAAACACATACCTGTCCTCATGTTAGAGTTCGACTCACTTATCCAGAAGAAAACCGTGCAACCAGTGCCATGGAGGCCATGGGAACAGGTTTTTATTCACACTTTTATTTATTTATTTTTTTTAGTTATTCAACCAGGAGTCCTTGTTCCCAAACACACTGGCAACCTACGTCCACTTCTAGACCTCCGGGGTCTCACCTTGTACATACAGTACAAAACGTTTTGCATGGTCACCTTAATGATGATCCTCCCCCTGATGCATCAGTGGGGCCTGGCTGTGCTCCATGGACATGGACACCTATCTGCACATCAAAATTCACAAGGCTCATCATCAGTATCTCCACTTCGAGCTACTTGGGCACCATTACCAGTTCCAAGCCTTACTGTTTAGCCTCTCATCAGCCTCACGGGTCTTCACCAAATGTCTCACGGTGGTGATAGCTGCACTCCGCCATCACGGCCACTACAGCTTCCCCTGCCTAGACGATTGGCTCCTCAAGATGTCCTCTCGAGATGAGCTACAGTGCTCCCTAGATCAGTCTCCACTTCTTCAGTACTGGGCATTACTATCAATGCTGCCAAGTCCCACATGCCTTCTTCAGTATATAGGAGCAGTTCTGGATACCTCTCAGGGCAAAGCCTTCCTTCCGGAAGACAGGGCACTGAGACTCATCTCCCTTGTCCAACACTGCCTCGAATCCTCTCACTTAAATTCCCATCCAGTATCTTCAGCTGTTGGGTCACATGGCAGCTACGATCTCCACAGCACCCTATGTCCGATCACACATGCGCTCTATCCAGTGGACACTAAGGACCCAATGGCAGCAAAGAACGGACAACCTGCTGGATCTAGTTCGCATCACCCCTTCCCTGCAAAAAGGCTCAACCCACTTCACCTCCTTGCGGGAGTCCCCTTTCACTCCTCACCACCGACACAGACTTTCACTACTGACGCCATCACCAGACCCAGGGATGATATACACCCATAGAGTCGGCTTTGCATATCAACATACTAGAGATCTGAGCCATTTACCTCATTCTGCAAGCCTTTCAACCCTTCCTGTTTCCGAGGCTGTTACTCCTACAATCAGACAACACCTCTGTAGTCTATTACAGAAACAAGCAGAGGGGCACAAAGTTGCAGTCTCTGTGCTGGGAGACTCTGAGAGTATGGCGCAAAGTGTTGCTACTCAAAATCCACCTCATTGCGGTTCACATTCCAGGAGCCCACAACATGGTAGCAGATCACCTGAGCCGTCATGCTTACACCCACAAATGGGAATTGGCTTTGGAAGTGCTCCACAATGTGTTCAACCTCTTGGGTACACTGGAGATCGACCTCTTCGCCACTCCAGAAAATGCCAAACTTCCACAATACTGCTCTATACACCCAGACCAACAGGGACGCTCCCATGACGCCTTGTCCCTCTCTTGGAATGGGCACTTTCTTTATGCATTTCCTCCTGTTCCTCTTATCCAGAGAGTACTCATAAAGCTACAGTGAGAGAGGACGACCATGATACTAATCGCCCCATACTGGCCTCACCAGATCTGGTTCCCACTCCTCCAACAACTAGCTGTTGTGGAACCCTTGCCCCTCCACATTCACCCTGATCTCTTCACAGAACACAACAGGACCCTTCTATACCCCAACCTCACACCTTTCTCCCAAGGACGTCATCATAGCCAGACATAATGTCTCCTCATCTGTTGCCAACATCTTGCTTGCCTCCAGGAGGCTATCTACAAGAAAAATCTATGCTTCCAAATGGAAACATTTTGCTCACTGGACCACGGAAAGGGGTATAAACCCATATTTGTATCCTATTGCCAAGATTCTGGACTATCTTTGCACACTATCTGACATTGGTTTGGGCTACTCATCGATCAAGATTCATGTGGCGGCCATATTGGCCTTCCATGAACCCATTAGCGACCGTCAAGTCGCTCAGTTAGATATATGAAAAATATTTATCCGCGGTTTACTACACCTAAAACCGCCCACTTGCTATCTGGTCCTCCCCAGGATCTGAATTTTAAGTTGGAAAAATTAACTCTTCCTCCATTCGAACCTGCGGGAACATGTGACCTCTGCTTTCTCATGGAAAGCTTTATTCCTGGTTGCAGTCATGTCTGCTGGAAGAATTTCAGAACTACAAGCTCTCACGAGCCATGAGCCCTACTTAATTTTCCACAAAGACAGGGTCTCATTCCAAACGAATCCTAAGTTCCTACCCAAAGTAGTGTTGGAATTCACTTTAAACCAGACTATTCACCTTCTGGTGTTGTATCCAAAGCATGCTAACTCAGGTGAAGCATTGCTTCATACCTTGGATGTCCATAAATTGGATATCCACAGAATACTATGTTGTTACATAGCTTGCAAAAAGGAGTGCCGCAAAACAAAACAACTTTTAGTTTTCTTCGCCCCTGGGAAAAGACAGCAGCCCGGTCTTCAAACACACCTTATCCAAATGGCTAGCTAACTGTATAACTTACTGTTATAAGAAATACAGTAAACAGCTGCTGGGCACCATGAAACCCCATTCTACCACGGCCACCTCCACGGCATTTTTTAAAGGTGTCTCCATATCAGACATGTGAAGCCGCCACCTAGTCCCAGGTTCACACTTTCACCAAATACTGCAGCCTAGACATGGCCTCCAAGAGGAGGGCTAGCATCGGCAGGGCTGTTCTCCATTACCTAATCTCTTGACCACCCATCTCCTTCATTAACTGCTTGGGAGTCATCCCAAGTGTCTGACCTGCTGCAAGAGATGCCCTTGATGAAGATAGTACAGTTATGTACTTACCATAACAGTAGATCTTGAAGAGGATCTCTTGCAGCAGGTCACTGTCCCTCCCTCCCTCCATCCTCCTCCTTTTCTATGAGAGCCATCTTCTTCTTCCATGCTTAAGGGGCGAAGCCTTACTAGGTGCTCCTCGGTTCCCCTTGGAGGCCCACGAGGCGACGTGATCGCCAGCCAGGAACTGAGGAGTCCTCACTTCCATCCATGTATTTATACACGCACCTGGCATGACGTCACCGTGGGCAGCCCCCAGTTACACTGCATGAGAAAGCTGCTGTGGAACGATCACCCTCCGGCAGATGTCCCAAGTGTCTGATCTACTGCAAGAGATCTCTCAAAGATCTTCTGTTACGATAAGTATGTAACTCTACTTTTCTCCCATGTTTGTGGTAGCTAACACTGCTGCAGTAGTAGTAAATTATTCTCCCTTTTCTGTTAACCAATTCTCATCTGATTTGAGGGGGTCCATTTTGAGTTAAGGTTAAGCAATGGAATTTTCAGACTTGGAAAAGCCCTACTGGAGCGGGTAAGCTTGTTGACATTGAATTTAACCATATTGTGATCACTGCCACCTAGTGACTTTGTGGTTTAACACTGGATAATGGCTGGGCAGCAGTGAACAATGATGTGTTCGCTTCGAGAGGTTGTCATGACATCCAAGTAAATCTCAAGAGCGTAGCTTGAGAGGTTTTCGGTTGCTATACTACCTCAAGAAGTGAACTCAGCATTGTTGTTTACTGTTGCCCATCCATTGTCTTCTGTAGTGTATGAGCAGCAGTAAGCTAATAGCTGACCACTTCTGAAGATTCGAGTCACAACGCACTTTGCCCCCCAAAAAAAAAAAAACACAAGGAACAACACCCACTATGTCCCCGGTCAACTGCTCTCACAGAGACCATTTTTGGTGGTTTTTTGGCTTGTTTTTTGAATAAATCCACAGGTGCCTGCTGTGTTACAGGCAACAGTAAAAAAGAAATCTGCCCTTACTTTGCCTGTAATGCTTGGCGCTGTTCACTTTCTGGGCTGCACTCACCACCTCTGCAGTTTTCCAACGTCCGGAGTATTGTGAACGGCCCATGTGCAAAGATGTTCTGTCTTGTACCATTGATGTGATGTACTCAAGATGGCATAACAACATCGTAACGTCACATTGATTTTATAATAACACTGGAAAATGATGGAATTCAGTGAATAACAAGGTTCCACCATGCACTGTATAGTGCTGACCCGTATCTGGTATTTTCATGTACATATCGATACCAGTTACACCCATTAATTTACTTAATGTACCTCCATATTTTTTTATGCTGTACTGGTGTTCCAGTCAATACCACTGTGGTTGAAATTTTCTGAGATGACTATATCTTCATGTTCTGATGCCTTTTCTATTTCATTTAATCTTTTATCCCCTGCTACAGTCACAGTCCGGTAGTCTGTGCTGCACCGAATTTATTACCCTTCCTCTCATACGTTGTGCTTTTATCCATATTGTCTCTGTATCTCCATCTGATGCGTCTTATTCCCCAGCCTCCGCTGTGTTCTGCGCGTTTCTTGTGTAAGCTGCTACCCCTATTACCCTTTGACCTTACCTATCCCTAAGGGTTTATAACTGTCTCCTTTCTGACTCGTCTGATTTGGTCCACCATGTTTTTCATTCTTACAATACCGGCTTCCTCTTCAATTATAAAAGCCTCAGGTTCTTTTGTTTTATTATCACGACTCCTGGCATTTATCAGTATACACTTCTAACTACAGTTTCCCATTTTGATAACTTTTGCTACCTGCTGTATGTATGTATGTATAATTTTGCCCTCTTTAATACTTGACACCCTGTCATTCAGTTTGTAATTTACACCTGTATTTCTGGTCCCCCCCCCCATTTAAATACTCTGTGTCCCAGTCATTCTGTCCCCCAATTCCCTTGCTCCCTTCCTGCTTAGGTGCTGCCCAGCCTACCTGTAAAGGTGATCTCTTTGCCAGAAGATGTCCCAGTTCTGCATAAATACAAGACTGTCATTTTTATACCAGTTGCAAAGCCAAGTGTTAGTGAATGTAGGTAAGCAATATCTCACAGCAAGGCATGGGTTTCCTAGAGAATTAATGCACACCTCGGTGAATTGAAAGTCATGAGGCCAATAGCAGAGTGCCTTTCAGTGCACCAAGAAGTACATTAACTCTTTCAAAAAAAATGCCCTGGAGTGGGTTATTGTGGTTAGAAAATGAGAAAAAAGTTTTGGTTTTGTTTTTGTTTTCAGGTCCCAGGCTCATTGAACATCGGTGGCACGTGGGTGCATTCATGTGAGCACGTGTAGGCTGGTACCACTTGGCGTCTTCCCTCCTTGTAGCCGCTTCTGACTAGACTGCCACCTGTGGTCACACAGGTGGCAGTAATGCAGCAGAGCAAGCTGCCCCTGCTCCCCAGGGGAGAAGAGTGCCCTCTGGGGGATGCCCAGTCCTCCTCCCCTGGCTGGCCCCTGATACCCCAGGCGTGGTACCACATTCCCAAATTTGGGGTGCTGTTAGGCTACCACTGTGCTGATGGCCTGCCTCCACCGTCCGTTTTCTAAACAGAAAACTGTGAATTACTACCTACACCACTTCCTTCCCTCCAGGCTTGCTGCATTATACAACCCAAATGCACTGCTAATGTTAATGTAAGTTAGAGCCAGGTGGACTTCAGTCCCCACACCTTGCAAATGTCACCTAACGTACAACCTCTGCAGTGGCAGGAATCCAACACTTCTGCCCTTCAGTATCACTCTGCACTCATGCTCATTGTGTTTTTAATTCTTAATTTGTGATACTTTGTATTTGTTGGTTTGGAGGTTCTTCAATCTCTGTAGATGTTCTCTCTGTATTATATACCTCAAGATTCAAAAAAAGATCCCTTTTTACTAAACATATTTGGTTAACAATTGTAATTTTTTTCAAGGTTTTACAAACTTCATGAGAGAAAATGTGAACCAATTATTATGACTGTACCAAGAAAGGTGAGTAAGAGTTTGGTTTCCTGTACCTTGGGTCCAGTTTGTAGGCTTGTGTAGCAAATGTAGTTTTATGTGGCTCCACAATTGACTTGATCAATAGAGTTATGGAAATTTTTAATTATTTTTTATTTAAAAGTTTCACCAGGAGAGGTACACTGAGCAATATTGATTGTTTCCATGTGCGTCCTGTGGAAGGGAGGATGGGATAAACAATTACAACAAGAATACAATTGACTTAGAAAATGCTGCAGAGCATATAAATGTATAGAAATACATAAACTCCACAGATGATGTACTTTAGCAACAGTTTGAATGAGGGACTCCAAAATTGAAAACAGAACAGCGGAGAGAACTATGTTACAGTAGTTACAAATTGAGCATATATCGAGCCAAGAGATTTGTAATACTCTGTGAAAGTGCAACTTGCGAAGGCTGTCAAAATAGTAAGGAGAGGGAGGAAGGAAATTAAAAGCAGCTGCAAGTAGAGGTGAGAGAACTGCGTAGGAGGGAGGATAGGGCAGAAGGGGAGCTGGCATAGCGGATTGCAAGTGGGAGCGAGTTTCCACAATCTAGAGAAACAGTGAGAAATCGCAGACTGGCCAGCAGTGGAGGACCTAGGAAGGACAGCCATGGTGCAGGAATCATAACTCCGGAGGGAGTGGGAGGGAGGTGGTTGGGGTGATGGGGAGGAAGAAAGGTAGGAAGGGAGATAGCTTAAACAAAATTTAGATATAAAGGAGATGCAGTGTGAGCTGCACCTGTCTTCAGGGGAGAGGAAAGAAATTGGTAGTGATTTATTTTTATTTTATTTTTTTATTTTAGTCTTTGGTAACCAGGTAGGGCCCACTATGCACAAGTGCCTTTTTTCAGGGGTGACTGGGAGCACTGGGCGGTTAAGTGACTTGCTCAGAGTCGCACAGTATACAAGTGGAGGTTGTGAGATCAAACTAAGGTCTGGTCTGCTGGATGTACCAAGCTCGTTCACAGCTCGTTACTCTAACCTCTAGGCTATACTGCACTACTGATCACAGCGATGGGTACGAGAAAGACTGTTAAAGGCAAAGTGGCAGAAGGGGAGGGTGTCCAGCCTGTGGAGGGGTTGTGGGATAACAGATGGACCAGACGCAGAACTTCAGGTTCAGCACACAGTCTGTGTGGTGTTTATTTAAAACACAGAGAATAACCTTAAGCAATGGTATAGCCCTTCTTTAATACATCAGTTTGCAGCAACAGACTATGCATGTCCTTCCTCTGCACTTCATACCTACTGACCCACTGATCTCTCTTCGGTGAAGATTTCATTCCCTATGTTGGTCTTGAGTGTTTGGGTGATGTGGAGCTCAAAAAAAAAACCCAGAAACAAGCTGAAGACAAAGAACCTCAGTGCACAAGCACTGAAGCAAGAGTTACCCCAAAGGGCATTGATAATAAAGCCAAGTTTCAAAGAAACACATCACACATACCCCCCATAATGCAAATCATCATGGGATGAATATGCAAATCACCATGACATTTTAGTCTGGTTCAGCTCAAAGCAGGAATGCATGGTGCCAAATGGCCTCTCAAACAATCTGTAATTTACATGCATTTAAATAACTCAGTGGGGGTTTTCTGATATCTCTACCCTGGTAACTTAATTTTTTATAATACTGTCCCCTAATAACTTTTTACCTTTATCAAAAACACCTAGTGCCGTGGTATTTTCAATATTTACAGGTTTCACACACACAAGGCATATACATCAAGGTATTTTATGACATGGTGGTGTTGCATACAAAAACAAGGAACACAGCCTGTTTAACATCAGCTCAGAGGTCACCACAATAACCTCTCTGTATGAGGACATGAGAAGGAAAAATTAAAGAGGACACTATAGCATAGTCAAGAAAGGGGAAGGGAGAGCGCCCATAGGTGGCCAACCTTATGGACTAAAAATTGTAAAGGATAGATTAGGCTAAGAAATAGAAGAACTGTTGCAACAGATTTAAAAAAAGGTCGGTCTTCAAGAGTGGCAGGTTCTCCCTGTCACACAGCCTAGCTAGAAAAGATTTGGGGGTGGCACAGTAGACATCTCCATAGTCAAAAACTAGAAGGATCATTTTCTGGACCAGGGCACGGCGGGCAGGCAGTGGGATACAACCACGGTTTCGGTACAGGGTACCTAACTTGGGGTGCAGTTTTTTGATGATTGCATCCATGTGTCCAGAAAAATTGAGGTGCTGGTCTAGCCAGACACCAAGATACCTCAAGGAGGAGGTGTCCTCCAGTTTGGTGTCATTGAGGGTGTGGAAATAGAGGAGGAGACGGAGCCAAGTGAGTCTGCCTTGTGCCAAAGGTCATGGAGACAGTCTTCTTGGCATTTAGGAATAGTTGATATGTACATAACCAGTGCAGAACATTATCAAAGTCTTGCTGAAGTGTGGTAACCACAACAGAGGGAGAGCGTCCAGAGGTATACATGATGGTATCATCTGCATATATATGGATACAGGTGGAGGAGCAGCAGCAGAAAGGAGATGTAGGAAGATGGAGAAAATGAGGGGACCATGTACAGATCTCTGAGGGACACCTGCCTTGATTGGGGGGGGGGGGCAGAGTGTCAGCAATCCGAACTAATTGGGTCCTTCTACCAGATGGGCACTTGGTTCACACTGAAAACTGCATTGACTTGATTTCTTCCAGTACCATAATTAACTTACTAATAAAATATAATGCAAAATATAAATTGTACCATCACAACTAAAACTGAAAAAATATGTATCACAAAGTCAACATACATTTTGGTTCTAAGTAGACAGACTTCTACACAGCTCCATGCTGTAATATTGTTCACCAGTGCACAGACCCTTCAGAACATTTTATGTATCTGATATTATGTCTTGTACATACATTGAGATCCTTTGTGCCAAAGCTGTCCGATTGCTGTGGCATTTCTCAGAGTTCCATGCCCATTCTTTTAGACAGAACAAGGGGTTTGATGTCTTTTTTTTTTTCTTTTCATTTTTAATCTGTGTAGTCCACCCTGTCTTGCTGTGGCCTAGCATCCCGACCTTTATGCCAAGTGGTAAAACTTGGTTCACATTGAATGATGAATTAATTCGTCTCCTCTACCCACAATACAAATGGCTGTTTAGAGCATGGCACAGAGGACTGTATTTGATGCCATATGATGAAAGCCAGCACCACCACTGCCTTCAGGAGTTGGATGTAACTTTGGCCCTGGCTTCTCTTCTGGGCTTGTTAGGCTCTAAAACTTTGACAGATGGTCAGGCCTTGGGTTCTCGGTGTGGGAAGTTGAGTACTTTGCAGCTGTTAGATGGAGTAATGTATATTAACAATGTAGTTATTATGTTTATATGTTTGTTATATACTTAGTATAGTATTGTATGTGTAAAGAAGTATTATATGTATTGATGTCTGTATAATGTATTTTGAGTTTTATTGATGTCATATTTGTATGTGTTAAAGTATTGAAATTTTATATAAACAGGACCATTTTGTAAACTGGACATTGTCCTAATCATGTTATTCCACCTGTTATCCTGTCTAAAAAGAAAGGTTTTTACTACTACTACTACTTTGAGCACATGTGCTTCAGCTTGAAGGCCTTGTACAACTGACTCCCTTGAGGTTGAGTGTCTTGGGTGAGACTGCTTTGGGCATCCAGCCATTGACTCCCCATGCCTCAGAACACATTCAGGCTGGGCAAGCACTAGAGTTCATTGGGCCAGAAGGGTTTGAAATTCAGGCCCCAAGACCTTTGAAGCTGGATACTTTGTGTTTATTTTCTTCAAAGTAAATGGCAGGAAAAGAAAGAACAAAAAAAATAGCTCTGAAGAAAAATAGTGATCGATTCAGGGAGAAAGCATGATAAAGGTCAAGGACTCTTACAAGCTGCCCCCAAACACCCCCTTCATATAAGGGACATAGGATTTGCAGTAGCCTCCTGATTGTTTCACTTGACTATGCATATCGTTTGGTTCCATTTACTGCTCATGGCCTCAGCAAGGCATAAAATAAGCAGATTTGCATCGCAGTTTGTGACCCAAAAATCAGTAGCAGATAATTTAATTCTTGATCTGCAGCATAACTTATTAGTTTGCAAGGCTAGCCTTTTTTTAATTTTTAATCTTTATTGGTGATGTGACGGCACTATACACCCCCCTCCCGAGCTGCCAAACACCGCACTGGTTAATATGAGGGGAGACCATGTGGAAACAGTCTCATCTAGACAATTCCTGTGTAGTTTTTTTGCTGCCTGCTGTTTCTGCACATCTTTCTGTTCACATCATACTCTTCCGTTATCCTCCTGCGAACTACCCAACAGCAGGAGTTGGCACCTCTTCCACATGCAAGTCTCACTCTGCTGACATCATTTCAGGCTGCAGCAAAGTGAAATACGAGGCACCCGAAGTGCAACCAGACCACTTCTGGTAACTGTATCATTAATTTAAAAAAAAAAAAAAAAGGCTAGACAGTACTAAAATAAGAAAGTAGTTTGTGGAGTTAGTCGTGGGGGCTGTATGCATGACTGCAAGGAGGAACAGTGCATCAGTCAATTGAGGCACGGTGCATAAAAGTCTAGCAGAGAAGCACACAAGGAGGAAGAGAGGGGAAATAAAGGAGGTGAGACCTTTCCGTATAGATTAACATATTTGTCCAATGTGCTAACTTGATTAATACACGGCATAAAGTTATGTTAGTTAAAATTTTCGTTCTGTTAAATTTATCATTTACTGAGATCTAGGATTACAAATACTTTTGAACCAGAGGTTCTTTTGCAAAGGTTCTGCATCAAACAGTGTGGTACAAGCAACAGTGGTAAAACATAAGCAACAGTAGAAAATTGCGTTCAGGTTATAGTTGAATGAAGGAGCAAAAAGATAAGAGAATACAAAGTATCAGAGCAGTAGGAAGGGAGGCAAGAGCTAGAGAGGCAATCACAATAGTGACATTGCCAGAAGTGCTGGTAGTGTCAGAAAAGTTCCAGGACAGGACTGAATCTGGAGTACTGCATGCAGTTCTGGAGACCCCAGCTCCGCAAAGACATAGGGTGGAGGCTGTCTAGAGGAATGCAACTAAAATGTTGCAGGGTCTGCACCAGAAGACATACGAAGAGAGACTAAAGGAGCTTGATATGTATACCCTCGAGGAAAGGAGGGAGAGGGGGGACATGATAGAAACTTTCAAGTACCTTAAGGGAATCAACAAAGTCCAAGAGGGTAGCATATTTCAGAAAGAGATGTGCAAAAACAAGGGTGCACAATTTGAAGATGGGGGACGGCTCAGAAGTGATGTGAGGAAGTATTTTTTTCACGGAGAGGCCTGTGGATGCATGGAGCAGCCTTCCTTAAGAGGTTGTGGAGTCAAAAACAGTGGGGGAATTCAAGAATGCATGGGACAGACATAAGGCAATTCTAGTGGGGGTTAGGAGGAAGTAGGCTGTTGGTTAACTAGGGTCTGCAGCTTATTCATTAGGTAGGGAAATGGGCACGCTAGATGGGCCAAGCGGTCCTCATCTGCCATCAAATTCTATGTTTCTATGAAGCGGTGGAGGAGGGGAGGGAGTTGTATAGGGGGGAGAGAGGATGGGACTAATGTTGGGGAGGGCATCGGCACTGCTGCTGGGAGGGGATAGATTAGTAGACGTGGCAGGGGAAACTAGGTTAGGAGTGGGGGAGGAGAGGTAGGATAAAGGGATGGGATATAAGGGTGGACATGGAGGGGTTGAGAAGGCTAGACAAGGAGGAAATGGAGCACGAGTGGGAGGATTGCGTGCAGGAAAGGTGGAGTTAATGGGAAGGGGGAGAGGTTAATAAGTGTGTGGAGTGATGTGGTTGCCTAAGGGATACAAGTGCAGTTACTGAGAAGTGTGCAGGAAAGGTGGGGTTAATCGCAATAGGGAGGGGGAGGAGGGTGATAGGCTGTATGAGTGCTCCTCAAAACCAGCTGATTGCTAATCAGTTTTATTTTTGATCAGTGATTCTGCTAATCAACTTTCCTAAACTATGTTATGTCCTGCTCAGTATGGATTCTTTCTTTAGAACACTTACCCATCAGGTTGACCGTATCAAATTATTGGCTTCTGTCCCTCATATCCACACGTGGAAATTAGAGAACCCAGACGTTTCTGACCTAGATAGTTTTGTCAGCCTGTCGCATTACAGTTAAACACTTTTATTACCGAGAACCCATAGTCAGATATGGTTTTAGTTAGAAAGATGCATGTTTGTCTAACTAGTCTGTGCCTGGTGTCTGAGGCAAAGGATGAACAGTATGTTTTTGTATAAAACAAACAAAAAAACAAAACAAAGAACTTTCAAACACTAAATTGGCTGTACTCTGAAGGAAGGCCTTTCTAGTACCAACTAATCTAGTGTGTCCACAGATGACTTTCACAGCCCTTTCAGCAAAATAGCTGACTAAACATATGTGTTCATTCTCCTAATGATAATTTGGTGGCACCAGTGGTTTTTGAGATGGCTAAATCCTCTTCCACATCTGGTTCTCTTCCTTTCAATAACGTTTCAGAAATCTGAGTCCACTGCTAGAAGCTTTATATTGTGGATTCATCTTGGCAGTTTGCGTACTCTTCATGGATTACTAAGTACAGCCAGTCTCTCTGGACGTCCGTGTAGTGTTGTACAGATAAACTACCCCAGTATTTCAGAGAGGTCATTTATTCATTGGAGTATGGTTTGACCTTTGCCGAACATCCCCTCAAGAAGGCCTATGACCCTATAATCTATGTAGCTGTGATGGTTGTGGCTTCAGTTCATGTGAAGTACCACGTTGGGCTTCATTCCCCCCACTCGCCCACAAAGAAATTTATCAAAAGGTGACTGAGCTCTCATTTACTAGTAGCTGCCTGTGCTTGCAGGCAGAGTGTTAACATGTACCTCTACGTCAGTGATTGCCTCATCAGGGCAACGTATAGCGGGTAATTATACACACCTTCTGTACTAATGTCTGTTCCTTAATCTAGACAAATCCAAACTGACACTAGTTTTTGACAAAACAAAATTCCCTGAAAATAAAAGGATTCCCTCTTCACACAGTGCTGGAACTGATTTTCTTCCTGAAGTATTTTCTTCTGGGTCAGACCAATCCTGCCATTAAAATCCCAATTGAATGACTGCATATGTCACTTGGAAAGTAGCTGTTTACTATAGGGATGGTAGCCCTTGTTTGGTAGCTGGATTTGGGGAATCTGCATAAGAGCCTGTTATCTCCAGTTCATTTAGTCTCTCTCTTTTCCCTGAGTATCTGGGTGGGGAGGTGGGAATTTGATGGATCAAATGGAACAGAGGTCTTCTTTTTATGGCATAGGTTAGTTCAGTGGTCACTTTTTTTATGTTAAACTTTGTATTGAAAATTTTTCAAAACACAATAGCAGCAATACAGTGTGGTGCATAACAGTAACAGTCGCATTAAATCTCCCAACAGGCACTGCTCTTTTATGCCATGAATCTGCCATTAGAATGTCATGGGGAGCATGACCACACTGCAGAGTTAGAACTCTAGTATTCTAAAGTTCTGTCTCCAATGCAACACCTCAGAACTGTGATGCTGCTGCTTATATGATTCACAGATACACAGTACCCTCTAGATTGAAACATCATTACTATGGTGAGTTTTTCCCTCTCCCCTGCTGCAGGAAATGCTTGTGTGGTGGATCCAAGAGATCAGGCAAGTTGAAGTCTGCCGATGACGGCAGCTTGCCTGGGGACTGAGGGCACCCTTTGACTTCTCACCTCTCAGTATTGTCTAAGGGACATAGATAGTCATCTCAGTGGAGAAGCAGGGCCGAAAGAACATCATTGATCATTGCTCCCAGACTACGTTAACAGAACTTTTGAGAACCTAGATTTCCTGTATTGTCAAGGTGGATGCCGTTTTGGGGGCCCTTGCTAAATTCCTCAACCAATCCTCTCCGGTTGACTGGAGAGGTGGGTGCTGGTCAGTCTTTGTGGACATGCCTGCTACTGTCAGTCCGGTTCAGTCCCTTTACTTAAGCCAACAGTTGAGTTTCGATCCTAGAAACTGGCTCGAGCCACACAAGATGCCTCCTTTGGTTATTATTGTACCTGTCACTTCTCCCACTAAATCAGTGCAGAAGGATGTTGACTCCTCTGGGCAGTGGATGCACCCTGATAGAGGACCTTCAGACATCTGGTTATGAGCCATTTCAGTCTGGCAGTGACTTGGGCTTCAGTGGAGCCAGGTCAGCTTTTAGGACACATGGCATGTTGACCAGACCCTGATCTCTCCCCACCTGATAGGCTGATCAAAAGCCCTTGGGGACAGATGTGGGGATCCGCATCTTCTCTGGTCACCTCCCCCATTGCCGTCCAGTGTAGTCTCTTGAGGGTGGTTTCCAGGATAGGCTTGTCGAGTTAGTCCTCCTTTAGTCAGGCAGGCATAGCTGTCTGCAGATATTTGGGGGGGGAGAGAGGCACAGTGAATGGAAGCATTGCCACTGATTCTAATTTGCCTCCATGCACCATCAGTAGCACTGCCATAGGTTGACACTTAAGCAGGAGAGGCATAAGACACTGAAGATTGCTTGTCGTCTTTCCTTGTCCCCCTGGAACCTGGTTCCTTTGCCCTCTGACCCTGTTGGTCCTCTTTAGTAGGTTCTCTGACTGGTTCCTTTTCCTCCAGAGGGACTTTTGCATTTCCAGCCCCCCAGAGTTTTGGCCTCTAGGAGTGCCTATAGCACGCTGCCCTCCCTCCACTCACCCCCTCATAGAGTGGGGGCACCTGGCAAGGGTACTGTTCAGCCTACCCTTTGCCCATGCCTCAGCCCTCTTACGTCTGGCCCCTTTCACTGAAAAAGGCAATAACCTGCTGAACTGAGTAAGCCAGACAACCTTGGAGCTGCTTATGCTTTTTCTCCATCCTAATGACAGCCCCAATGCTGAGCAACTATCAGTTGTGTGTCAGATGGGTGCTTCTCTTCTACCGTCAGCTGTTTGTGACCAGTGTTGTGTCCTGCTGAGGTTGACTTGCATGTAAGTAGACCATCTCTCAATGGATCATGTCTTGCGTTCAGCATTGCTATACTATGGGCTCACATATGTCTCCTATGAGCATTCAAGCCCATTTGATCCAACACATACCTGCGACTGTCAGGGGTATCCCAATCAGTGTGATTTGTAGTATGTCCTTTTTGGGTTTTACAGCCTGAACTCTCTTCAGCTGAGCTGAGAGCTCGAGCTTAGCCCTTTCCGGCCTGGACAGTGCTCATAGTTAGACTTGTATAATAGTGGTAAGAATCCTTAGCAACTAGTTTAATCTGCTATTCCTTCTGCAGTGACATGGACCCCCAGGCTACTGGCTTTCAGATTTTTGTGCCACTGGGGCAACTTCTCACTATATTTGCTGTTTGATCAGAGACCTGGGGAATATGTGGGGGTGGGGGGGAGATGAACTGCAAGCCAATTGGCTTTTGGAGCATATGTGCCTGTTCCATGGAATGGTACTAGTCTGACTAGGAAGAATACCAGCCCTTTATTTAACAGAGTTGATCCAAGAACAATTAGAAATAATTTTCAGGGGTGACTCATAGTCTTCAGGTGAAGCTACCTCTGGCTGCAAGCTGCAACACTGGACTTAAGATTTGCAAGAAAGTGAGTAGTGCTCACAACAGAGGGAGGTGGACTTTACAATTTACAATTGTCTTTGGTTTGAAGCAGATTCATTAGGAAAGTTAATATTCTTCAGGTGGAGGATACTTCTAACTGAAGGGTGAAATAAGCAACTTAGAATTATCTGAAAAGGCAGTCTTTCAATCAACAGAGGGAGGTGGAGTTTGCTTTACTTGTGTTACAAGTGTTAAGGTTTTCAGTGCAGGAAGAGTTTAAACCCACATAGGCTAAATACTGTTTTCTGTGTCTGTCCTTCTGCACAGCTGACGTGTTTTGGGGCTGACTGTTTTCAGAGCACAAGTCAACAGGCTCTTTGGGGCTGGGAGGTTTACCTGTGTCTGACTTGGATGTTTGGATTTTCTGTTTGATTAGCAGGGTATTTTCTCTGTCAAATTGGTTTGAAGCAGTATTACAAATTGTAAGTGTATGGCATCTTGCTGACAGGAAGGCACTCATTGCATCGGTGAGGTCAGAGCGTTTAGCTGATTGTTTTGTGAGGGCACAGTTTAGGCCCAACCCTTCCCACCCTCACCCACCCACCCCTGGAAATAGTTAATTTATACCTGGGGTTCTGACATCATTTCCTCAAGAGGGCAAGGTACACATCACTGTTATATCCTGTCTAGCACACTGCACTGACAATATAAGCATACACATTATATAAATACATATATTTCTCTATAACGCACCAATCACACACACACACACACAAAAAAAACAAAAAAAAAAACTAAACAAGGTAGACAGTTATGTGGGGAGTAGTACAATGTAATGGCTGTGGGGCAGCAGTCTTCCGGGAGTCTTTCTGGAGGCTGAGATGCTGCCCTGTTTGCAGACAACTATCTGCCCTGAGGGGAGGAAGTTGCCCATCTTCAGGCCGCACTGGACAGTGGCAAGGGAACCTCCCCCATCCAGGGAGCACCACAGCCACCACCACTACCTCAGAGGTTGCGAAGAAAGCACAGTAGTTGGACCACAGTGGGCTCAGGGAGGGTAAGGGTGGTGGAACAGAGGCACACCCAGTCAGTTGTTACACTTCACAATCCATACACCATTCTGGGGGAGCATAGTTCCCCTATGGATGCACCCGCAGAGGAGACTAAGGAGGGTGCAGACAACTGTCACAAGGGAGGACCTCAGGAAGGAGGCAGAGGGCACCACAGGGAAAGAAAGCAGCTCCTGGTGGGGGACTCAATTATTAGGGGGATAGAACTGGGGGGGGAGCAGGGAAAACTGAAGTAAGGTGCCTGCCTGGTGCCATGGCTTGGAGGGACAGGAAGCGCATCCTTAGGATCACGAGAACAGTTGCACGGGAGTCTGAGCTGGACATCATTGTCCACCTAGGGACAAATGACTTGGCTCATCATGAGATTAGAGCAGTGCAAAGGACTTTGTAGAGTTGGGGAGGGGCTTAGACAAGTAGCACACAGTATCCTTCTCAGAAGTGCTGCCTGTCAGTGGCATGAGTGAGGCGAGGTACTTTGCACCATGCAGTTTAACAAATGGTTGAAAAATGGTGTGGAGCACAGGGTTTGGCTTCATTGGGGACTGGGGTTCCACCTGGAGGGACACCAGGCTATACTGGCAGGATGGTCTGCATCTGTCCAGGAAGGGAACAAGTCTTTTGTGCAGTCGGTTTAAATGCTTCATTGGCAAGCCTTTAAACTAGTCAAGGGGGGAGGCACTGATAAGCAGAAGGAAAATCCCAGCCTCCCCCTACAAAACAGGGTACTAAATGAGAAAAATACCAAGGTAGAAAGGTCAGTGGGGGTTGCCGCTACAGAAGGTAAAGCCATCAAAAATGGAGAGCAATGAGTACCAATGCCTGTAGTCTGGGTAACAAGCTTCCTGAATTAGTGGCCTTGATGGAGGAGGAAGATCTGGATATTGTGGCAGTCACAGAAACATGGTACACACAGAACCATGACTGGGACGTAAACATACCAGGATACACTATCTACAGGAGGGACAGGGAGGGTAAAAGAGGAGGAGGAGTAGCTCTCTACGTAAGAGAAGAAATCAAAGCAACAGAACAAAAGGGTAAACAGGGAGGAGAAGAAGCACTGTGGGTCAATTTGGAGGCAGGCAATGGCACCACAATCCGCACAGGGGTTGTATACAGACCCCCCTCTCAGGGGGAGGAAATGGACAAGGAAATGATAGAAAGTATACTTAGAATGGCAGATAAAGGGGAGATATTGCTGATGGGTGATCTGAATATGCCAGATGTTAACTGGAGTGCAGTTGCAGCAGCCACTTCTAAGAGTGGGGTTATTCTAGATGCCTACAGGGGCATGCCTTAGACAACTAGTATTGGAGCCCACTCCGAGAGGAGCAATCTTAGACCTGGTTCTCTCAAGCGGGATGAAGAGGGATCACAGATGTAGAAGTGGGTAGCCATCTGGGAACTAGCGACCATCGAACAGTATGGTTCACAATAAACACAGCAATAGAGTCAAAGCCATACAAAGACAAAGGTACTGGATTTTAGGAGGCTGACTTTGCCAAAATGGGTGAGTGCCTAAGGAATGCACTAGCAAATGGGCAGGAAGGAGGGTGGAAGAAGAACAATGGGAATAATAAAAACTGCCATCACAGAGGTAAGAAGCCTTTGTGTAAAGCAAATAAGCGAAAGCAGTTAAGAAACCACTATGGTTCTCAAAGGAAGTGGCAATGAAGGTTCAAGAGAAAAAGCATTCAGGAAGTACAAGGAATCACAGAAGGAACAGGACAGAGAACTGTATCAGTTAAAACAAAAGGAAGCTGGAAAGGCAGTCAGAACAGCAAAGGCCCAAACTGAGGAAAAGATAGCCAACTCAGTTAAGAAGGGGATAAAACCTTTATAGGTACATCAGGGAAGAAAGGGAGACCAAGGAGGGATAGTGAGGCTTAATAAAGAGGAGGGAGGGAGGGTGGGCAGATGGTGACTGTGAAAAGGCAGAGATACTAAACTAATATTTTTGCTCAGTATTTACAAAGGAAGAGGGAGGTACCTAAAACAAACAGTAGAAACACTCTGGATGCAGAAGTTGATACCAGCCCATTTACAGAAGAAAGAGTTCTGAAAGAGCTCTTAAAACTGAAAGGTGGACAAAGCAATGGGGCCTGATGGGATTCATCCCAGAATTCTAAAAGAACTAAGGATAGAACTAGTGACACCACTGACTACCCTCTTTAACAAATCATGGAGGATGGGTGGTACCTGAGGACTGGAGGAGGGCAGATGTGATTCCCTTCACAAAGTGGGAGCAAGGCAGAAACAGGAAACTACAGACCTGTTAGTTTAACCTCAGTGGTAGGGAAATGATGGAATCACTTCTGAAGGAAAGAATTGTTATGTATCTAGAGGCCAGAGGGCACAGGACCCTAGGCAGCATGGATTCACAGGGAAGGTCATGCCAGACAAATCTGATAGATTTCTTTGACTGGGTGACCAAAGTAGTAGATCAGGGAGGGCTGTGGACATGGCCTACCTAGACTTTAGCAAGGCATTTGACACAGTCCACACAAAAGATTAATATACAAGTTAGCCAGCCTGGAGTGGGTCCCAAGATGACAGCCTGGGTAAGAATTGGCTGGAGAACAGGACACAGGGTAATAGTAAATGGAGTCCACTCGAAAAAAGGGAGTTAGCAGTGGGGTACCACAGGGTTCAGTATTAGGACGGTCCTCTTCAATGTCTTTATAGCGACATTGCAGAGGGACTGGAAGGAAAAAGTATGTCTCTTTGCAGATGACACAAAGATCTGCAACAGAGTTGATGCACAAGATGGGGTGGAAAGGATGAGAAGGGACTTGGCAAGGTTAGAGGAATGGTCAAATGTATGGCAGCTTAGATTCAGTGCTAAGAAGTGCAAGGTAATGCACCTGGGAAACAAAAACCCAGGGGAAGAGTACACAATGTGGGGTGAGATACTAACAACAACAAAAATGGAAAGGGACCTGGGGTAGTCATATCAGATGACCTAAAGGTGGGCAAGCAATGTGAGAGGGCAGCAAGGAGGGCTGGGGGGATACTGGGATGCATAGGGAGGCATCACCAGCAGAAAACAAGAAGTTATTATCCCTCTGTACAGACAGCTGGTGAGACACATCTGAGTACTCGTGCAGTTCTGGAGACCCAATCTCCGCAAAGACATAGACAGGATGGAAGCTGTCCAGAGGAGGGCAACTAAAATGGTGCAGGGTCTGCACTGGAAGACATATGAAGAGAGACTTCAGGAGCTTAATATGTATAGCCTCGAGGAAAGGAGGGAGAGGGGGGACATGATAGAAACTTTCAAGTACCTCAAGGGAATCAACAAAGTCCAAGAGGGTAGCATCTTTCAAAAAAAGAGGTGTGCAAGAACAAGGGGGCACAATTTGAAGATAGAAGGGGCGGCTCAGAGGTAATTTAAGGAAGTATTTTTTCACAGAGAGGGTTGTGGATGTATGGAACAGCCTTCCAGAGGAGGTTGTGGAGTCAAAAACAGTGGTGGAATTCAAGCATGCATGGGACAATCATAAGGCAATTCTAGGGGGTTGGGATAGGAAGAAGTAGGCTGCTGGTTAACTAGGATCTGCAGCTTATCCATCAGGTAGGGAAATGGGCAGACTGGGTGGGCCAAGCGGTCCTTATCTGCTGTCAAATTCTATGTTTCTATGTGACCTGAGACAGTAAAAACAGTCATACCATATGCATAAACAGTATGGTAATGAAATGTTTGCAAATATGTAATTTTGTCTACTTTTCTGTGCAAGAGCCTCTTCCATGGGATCCCAGTCTCCTAGTGAATTTTTGGATCTGCCCACCAAGTCAGTTCATTATTCATGTAAATGCATATTTCCCTTGCAGAAGAACATTCGCCTGTTGCTTTTACTGTAGCCGCCACCTATCCCTGTACACACACGTGCTTCATGCTGGATATGATGCATGATGCTGGATTTTTATCGTCGGCCAGTTGTAGTAATATAGAATCTGTTGACAGAAAGCGGCCTGTTGGCCCATCGAGTCTGCCCATTCCTACCTGACTAATATTGAATCAAGAGAGCATTAGAAGCTGTTTATTCTCCCTCCTCTCCACCCTTTGTGGTGTGGTCTGTCTTTTGTCCCCCACTCCCTGTGTCCCTGGAGTCACCAAGGCACACCACAACCCTCTGTGCTCTCTTCCCCACCTCCTGCCCCCATCCTCCTCCTGGATAGTGCCCACCACGGACTGGTCCAGCATTTTGCAGTATACCACAGACAGTATTCTGTGTCAAGTGGTGGAGGCATGGGACTTGAATATAGCAGGCTTGGTTTCTACAGGCAGTGGGGGATATTTTCTCAGTTTTTCTTCCCTCCTGCTAGGATGCCAGCTCATAAGATGCACACAGAGTGGAGGTCATTGGCAGCATACTCCCATTTCCAAAGGTGCACCCTGCCTGTAATGCCACCTGTGATCACCCAGGTGGCACTGTAGTGGTGTCATCACACAGCCTCCATCCCCAGAGAGGGAGAGTGTTCTCTGGGATGCTTACTGCCTCTCCCACTGGCTGGCCTCTGTCAACAAACGCCTGCTCTCGAACCCCAGTCACTGGTGTCATGATCAGTAGTTCCATTAGTGCGCTGGTGCATCAGCACTCCGGTGTGTTCTTTACTAAGCCCTTTTGTCTGTTCCACCCTTGTTTACAGCTCCCCCAATTTGGCACAGACCACTTTCTCCAGCAGCCAGTTCCACCCTCCACCACCCTCTCTGTACTACCTGGTATCTCTCTTAAACTTGCCTCCCATCCTGTGTGTGATATATCTTGACCTCAGGACTTGTCTTGTAAACAGGGTAAAATAACCGTAATGACATGTTTTCTATTCCTGTATAAAAATAAATATTTTACTACTACTACATGTCTGTGTTTGAGCTTTAACTGTTTTTTGTTTGTTTCCTTGATCTGGTTGATGAGGGAACTGCCCCAAGGCAGAGCCAAGGACATGAAACAGTGTTTCCATTTATACCTCTGATTTGAGTGTTCACTATACGCTCCTCAGAAGTTTTAAGGGATATGCAGTGAAATGTTGGGGGACATGAATCATTGGGAGACTGACTAGACATTATGTTGTTTTTGCAGGTCAAGTTCTGCTAAAACTGCATTTTTAAAGAGATTCACCAAGTGAAATAGATAGGCATATGCATTCTATTCGCCTCATAAATGTTACGTAGTTTTGCTGTAGTTTCGCTCGTCATGTTATGTTCACTGGGATACTTTCACTTCCCAGACTTTAGATCCGCCGCGTGCTCAGCCAAGTTTATGACGTGATGGCAGTAACAAGGCTCTTGTTAGTCACTCGGTGCCCTTGTTTAATCATCACATAATCACTGTAACAGATAAAATTGGTTTTACAGGTACCCCCGTAGACTATAATGTAGCACGTCCCCACGCTCTCCTTGCCATCACGTCATAAACTTGGCTGAGCACAGGGTGGCGGATCTAAAGTCCAGGAAGTGAAAGTATTCCAGTGAAAATAAAATTGAGTGAAACTGCAGCAAAACTACATAACATTTATGAGGCACTTAGGAATAGAATGCATTCTTAAGAGGTAAGGCACCAATGTATATGGTACATATGTATGCTTATCTTGGTGAATCTCTTTAAATTATTTGAAAATAGCTAATAAAACATTCTTCCCATTCATAAACGAGTCCTGACTTCCCCAACCCCGTTATGAAAACATATTCTTAAAGAGCTACTAAAACTTCAAAGAAAGTTTTTTAAAAAACATAATTGGGTACAATTCTGCCTGCATTCCACTGTTATTTCTCCTCCGCATTATTTATTACAAAGTAAATTTGCATGATTGTATAATCTTTATCCCTTAGAGTTTCATTAGTGTCCATCTGCCTCTGTAGCTTACTCCCTGCTTCAAGTCATAGTCCTCTGTTTTGACATCATAATCTGTTGCCATGGTAGTAACTGATGTCACAAGCAGTGCATTATGACTTTCGATAGGGAGAAAGCAACAGGAATAGCTCTTCAGAGTAAAGCTCCTGTTTTCATACAGATGACCTCAATAATAATAAATGGGGAGGAGGAATACAGCACTAATGGGAAATGCAAGCTGGACTGTGTCTAAATATTAGGTCTTGTTAAAGTTCTCCTGAAGATGTCACTAGCTCTTTAAGAGCATTCCCTGCTGCATCAGAGAAAACATCCCATCTCTCATCTGCCAGTTCCCTCCTCTGCAGTGCCCCAGTACCAGTAAGCTGCAGGTCATTGGGCTTTCTCCGCTGCTCATTGCTAGCATTACTGCTGCACTTGACTCTCCATCAGCGCTGCTACTAGCTACTGTGGGATGCTCTGTGATAACGATGAGTTTACATTAGCGTTTATCAAAGAGCAGTAGCACCAATAGGTGGGCGTTGGAGTAGAGCTGCAACAGTGGCAGTGGAATAGGGAGAAACCCTGATGATTTTCAACTTTCTGGTGCCTACAGTAGGCATTTCTAGAGAAGGAATCTGCAGGTGGAGTGGGGGGTGCATTGAATATTGTCTCACCGACTCCACTGCATTTGCTGTGCCTTCCAAACATGGAGATATACACTTGAATCACAGTAATCCTATGTGATTCACATACTGTACATCTCTTTGAACATGGGAACACTGACCATATTCCAGTACTTGAATACTGTGTAGTTTTCCTTTTTCTCGCTGGTCATCCCTGGTCTTGACGGCATCCCCCAGCTGCATCACCGACCCGTCCTGTCAACTTACTGGTTAACCACCACTTACCCTAGACAGTCATATATTGATAGGTAGCCTGCCTTGTATGGTCATGTAGAGCCTGCAGAGGATACAGAGCAAGCCGGGGCATTTTCCTTCCTTTTCATCCCCCCCTTCCCCCAACCTGCATGTGATAGGCAAGTGGTGAGACTAAAAGCCCCTCCCTCACACAGCTGTTCCTCGAGCAACCCTGGTTCATGCCCGAACCCGGGTTATCGGCATGGTTGGAAGTAAAGCATCCAGCACCTCAGCCCTCCTTGGCAATGGGCCAACAGTACTTAAATATAATAAAGGATTTATGCCCTTCAGTACTGGCCAGTTTTTTTACTGTGTGTCTGAGTAAGTACAAGTAGAAGAATTATGAATGACTGAATAACCCTGCTTTGTAGGACCTTCATTTGAGCAGTGGCATATAACCTCCCAGGTTTGTACAACACCCAGTAATATTCTTGCCTACAGTCTAGAAGTCCGCAGTTAACGGTTTATTTTTCTGAGATACAGTGATGCTGACCTCACATGGACCTTTTTTTTTTTTTTTTTTTTTAAACATTGCAGTCTGACCTGTTCCAAGATGACTTGTATCCAGATACTGCTGGGCCTGAAGCAGCACTGGAAGCTGAGGAGTGGTTTGAGGGAAAGAATGCTGACCCCATCCTCGTATCCCTAAAAAATGGTTATGTGCCTGGCAAGAACAAGGACCTCAAAGTAGTCAAAAAGAATATCCTTGATAGCAAAATGGGGCAGAACAGAAAAACAGAACACATCATTAACACTCCAAAAAAGGGTGTAGGCATTGTAAGTATTTACCATTTGCTATGTGGTTAATTAATATTTGATTCATTTTTGTGTCCTTTCTGTCATGAGGAGTGTAATTTAACATTTAGCCTTGCCTAATGGTACCAGAATTAGCACACTGGTAATGACTCGTGGGAGCCCCAGATTTATGCTGTTACCAACATTTAGTCCATGGCAGTGGACTCTCCAGTGCATTTGACAGTCCCACTGACACGGTGGTGGCGGTGGTTTTGACTTGCATGCTGCACAGTCAACTCGTATGGTGGGAACTGTGAACAGCATCATGCCACCATTTGGTGGGTGGTAGCCACTGCTCCCTGCATACCCCAACAGCATCATGCCACCATTTGGTGGGTGGTAGCCACTGCTCCCTGCACACCCCAACAGCATCATGCCACCATTTGGTGGGTGGTAGCCACTGCTCCCTGCACACCCCAACAGCATCATGCCACCATTTGGTGGGTGCTAGCCACTGCTCCCTGCACACCCCAACAGCATCATGCCACCATTTGATGGGTGCTAGCCACTGCTCCCTGCTCACCCCAACAGCATCATGCCACCATTTGGTGGGTGGTAGCCACTGCTCCCTGCACACCCCAACAGCATCATGCCACCATTTGGTGGGTGGTAGCCACTGCTCCTGCACACCCCAACAGCATCATGCCACCATTTGGTGGGTGCTAGCCACTGCTCCCTGCACACCCCAACAGCATCATGCCACCATTTGATGGGTGCTAGCCACTGCTCCCTGCACACCCCAACAGCATCATGCCACCATTTGGTGGGTGGTAGCCACTGCTCCCTGCACACCCCAACAGCATCATGCCACCATTTGATGGGTGCTAGCCACTGCTCCCTGCACACCCCAACAGCATCATGCCACCATTTGCTGGGTGGTAGCCACTGCTCCCTGCATACCCCAATAGCACTGCCATCATGGATCTTTAGACGTTGGATGGTGGGCCCTTTTGCGAGGTATAAAATCCTGACCCTGGACTGCCCACATCATTAGGAGTTGACCCACCCCTACAGGAATGGGGATTTTTTTTTTCAGGGTGCAGTTTGGGGCTGGCAGTGGTTGGGATCACAGCCATTGTCAACAAGTACCCAAACCATAACTGTCTGCATCGGGAGCCAGAAGCTAGGAAGAAGATACTGGGATACCAGAGGTACAGACAGTAGATACAGTATAAAATCAAACTGAGAATAGGGGAAAATTGGATTCATACTAAACAAAGCTATGTC
The DNA here is from genome assembly GCA_016271365.2 of Neoceratodus forsteri. Classification (NCBI taxonomy): domain Eukaryota; kingdom Metazoa; phylum Chordata; order Ceratodontiformes; family Ceratodontidae; genus Neoceratodus; species Neoceratodus forsteri. Next base: position 189,190,984 of record JADMNL010000027.1, read on the forward strand.
TTGTAAATTTATTGCACCTAACTACTGCACATGAGGTGTATGAGTCGTTTTGTTTTGGTCAAGACTTTTGAGAGTCCAGAGTCGCACCATTATTTACATCAGCCATTTCAGTGAAAATCCAGAGATAGATATATATATATATATATATATATATATGAGAGAGAGATATATTATATATATATATATATATATATTTTTTTTATATAGTGTACGGGTAGAAGTGATTCAGTATAGAAACCCGTACACTCAAAACTCTGTTCTTCTTACCCCAGGAGTCCTTTAGCATCAGTAACTATAGCAGTTAGCTGGCTTGGTGCTACTGCCCTGGAGGTATGCCTTTAAGAGAATTATAATGAGCTAGGGCATCAGCCAATCAAAACACAGGAGGGGAGTGTGCTGAGAGAGCAGCCTGAAGGGCTTCAGAATTTCTTCTCCACTGACTGAGCAACACTGCTCCAGAGATGGCTCTCAACTTTCCTAGCTGACAGCCTTTTTCTGCTTATCTTGGTAAAGTTTTCCTCACTAACGTAATTTATTTTTTTTTAGTGTGCTGTGTAATTTTGCTATTTTTTAGTGGTTTTTCTTTCTGCTGTTCCGTGGAGGTTTTCCGTGGTTCACTCTGTTAAATTTATTTTTACCACTACTGAGTATTTTCGATGTTTTTTTCTCATAAAATTACCGCGGCTCCCCATTTCTTGTGAAAACCATCAAATTTAACATTTTTTCTGTAATTTTTTACCTCAGAAATCACGGGTTCCTACCGCAACGTAACTGAGGAACTTTGACAGTTATTGCTGGGTTCTCTGTGGATTGGCTTGTCAGAGATTCCCAGAACTAACAGAAATATGGATCTAAAGGATTAAAAAAAGAGCTTGTCAACTGTCACAGGTCTGGCTTAACGACGTTTTCAGCAACCAGTGCCTGAGTTGTCTTTGGTCCAGATCTGCTGGTTCTCTTTGCACAAATTTGGCACAGAGTGAAGAGACTTAAGAAAAATATATATGGCTGAGGAAAAATCAAAGGTTACCGATGAAGGGCCATCTAAAACTAATAACAATAAAAATTCAAGCAGGGGTACTGATGAAGCCTCCAAGTCTCAGCCAAAAAATAATGCTTCCAGAGGAGCTGATGAAGTTCCTCACAAATTTAAAAATAATAAAGGCGCTGATGAAGTGTCTGTTTATATAAAAAAAAAAAAAAAAAAAAAGAGAGAGAAGCATGATCAAGCTACTGATGAAGTGGCTAAAAAGATGGTCTGCATAAACAAAAACGCTCCTGTTCCTCCTGGGAAAGCCAATAGTGAGACAACAGGCAGCTTAAAGCATAAAGAAAAAACAAAGCACTTACAGCCACAGTCTGTGTAGGAACTCCCATCTGTGCAAGACATGGCAAAAGCATGGCACGTCTTTCAGGCCCTACAAAAGATGGGGTCTATATTTACTGGGGCTGGCAAGCACTCTTCCACAGTTCTGTCTTCTGGAGACTGTGAGGGTGATGCACATGATGAACTTTTTATGATTCCCCCGACATGAATTTGAGGGCCTAGAACCTGATGTGTCCTATGACCCTCCTTTTGGAGCTCCCCCTGCTGACCAGGAGTATCCCTCCTCTATGCTTATATTTATCCAAAATATGCTAGACACCCTGGACCTCCCTACTCAGTCCATCCAGGATGGGGATGAGGATAAAGATTATAGGGGGATGAAAGGTCTCCCACCTCCTAAAAGACTGGTCGTGCCTATCTATAATGCTTTCAGAAAAAAATACCATGAAACTGCTTCAAACCCCACCACCACCACCACACTTCTGTGGCAGGAGTTGACAAGCGGGATGAGAAAAAAATACAAATCATCTAAAACAGATACTGAGTTCCTGTCTGTGCATCCTAGCCATGAGAGTATAGTACGACAGGCAGCTTGTGAGAAAGCTGAGGTCTCCTTGTCTCCCTTACCCTCGGACAAGAACTTCAGGAAAATAGACTTCATAGCAAAGAAAATGTATACCACAGCTTCTTTGTTGGTCAGACTTTCATCATATATGGCATTCACTACCAAATATCAGAAAGCACTATGAATTCTGTCCTGGCCATTACCCCGCATGGGTTGGATACAATGATACAGGAGCTGGTGGATACGGCAAAAACTGCCCTGGAAGCTACGAAATACCAATTCCACATGGCAGTTGACAACAGTGATGCTGCTTCCAGGGCAGTGGCCCACACCATCTCTTTGAGGCGCTTTGCCTGGCTTAGAACTACCAGTCTGACTCCAGACACCCAGTCTAAGGCCATGAACGTTCCCTGTGATCAAAACATGTTATTCAGTTGTAAAACTGACTACATGAAAAAGGTCGACTACTAAAAGGCCTCCTGGCAGAGTCACTCTTCTAAACCTAAGCCTCCTGCCCCACAGAAATCCCACCCAAGGGAAAACGGGGGCAGAGGTTACTTTCCTAGGCCTTACATTCCCTATCCCCAGTCTGATTTTTTTTTTTTCTCAGTACAGGGGTGCTTTCAGAGGGAGAGGCAGAAGGGGCCAACGAAGGGCCACCTCTACCCAGCCAGCAGTCTAAGCCCTGATGGGAGTGTCCAGGTCACCTCCCCTCCCCTCTGCCAGTAGGAGGCAGACTCTCACACTATCTTCAGAACTGGTCCCTCATTACCTTGGACAAGTGGGTTCTGGAGATAGTAGAAAAAGGTCTGCCACTATAGTTCAAGCAAATACCAGACCTCAAGCATACCCAGGTGTCAAAACCTCTAACTCCAACACAGGTGCTACTGTTGGAATTGGAGGTAAAAAACCTTTTAGCTCTGTGCACAGTAAAGAGAGTCCCGGCCCACGAGAAGGGCAAGGGGCCTCTACTCCAGGTACTTTCTGACAGAAAAGAAAACTGGAGAGTTGGCAACCTATCTTGGATCTCATCTGCTAAAACTCAAATTCAAGATGATCACTCTGTCACTGGTCATACAGTCCTTACAGCAGGGAGACTGACTAGCCTCCCTGGACCTAAAGGATGCCTACTTCCATATACCCATAAGGAGGTCTCACAGGAATTTTCTCACATTCAGACTCTCTTTGGGCCACTATCCATTCACTGCAATGCCCTTCGGCCTGTCCTCGGCCCCAAGAGTCTTTACCGAGTGCGTGGCAGTGGTAGCAAAAGAAGTCTCACCTGGAACCCACCCAGCTTCTCACCTTCATAGGAACTCAGCTGGACACCCAGAAAGAATATGCCTTCCTTCCATAGGAGAGAATTCAGAGTTTCCTCTCAGTGGCAGATTCTTTCGTCCAGGGACAGCTGACCAGCCAGACATTTCCTCGGGCTCTTGGGACACATGGTTTCAATGACTGCAGTGGTTCCAGGAGTCAGGTACAGGATGCAACACCTGCATGCCTATCTCAGAGCTCGCTGGTCTCAAAGAAGCAACAATTTTTTTTAAAGCTGATACCTGTGATGGAGCAGTTCCTTCAGACTCTGCTTTAGTGGAAGTACCCTGCAAATCTGGCAGCAAGGATACCCTTCCAGGCATCGCTTCCCACAAAGGTGATCACAACAGATGCCTTCCTCCTGGGGTGGGGAGCCTATCTGGACAGTGCCTCAGTAAGTGGCACCTGGATTCTCCAAGAGTCACAGTTACACATAAACCTTTTGTAACTCAGAGCAATCTTTCTAGCTCTCAAAGCATTTGCTCCTCTCATAAAAGGACAGACTGTACAAATCTGAACAGACAACACCACTGCAGTGTTTTACATACACAAGCAGGGTGGTACCAGATCAGGAATACTCTGCTCGGAGGCTCTGAAAATCTGGTCTCTCGCCTTCTCCCTGGGAGTCAGCCTTTCCGCTATTCACCTCCCAGGCAAACACAATACCCTGGCAGATACTCTGTCGCATCAGTCGAGGCCAGAGCGAATGGACCCTAAACAAGCAAGTGCTAGCCACAGTGTTTAGGCAGTGGGGCACACCAGAAGTGGATCTGTTTGCCTCTCCCCTCAACTTCCAGCTTCCCCAGTACTGTTGCAGGCCCCAGTCCTGGGAACGCTTCCCCTGGATGCCTTGATCCTATACTGGTCAGGAAGGTTCCTTTGTGCATGCCCTCCTTCTCCCATGATACAAAGGGTATTGCTGAAACTCAGACAACAGACTGCATCAATGATTCTGGTGGCTCCAGATTGGCTCAGGCAAGCGTGGTACCCTCTCCTTCTCTCAATGTCCTGCAGCAGGCCCATTCGCCTGCTGCCAACTCACTCTCTGCTGACCCTTCCTCAGACAGGAGTGCGTTATCCAGACATAAACTCTCTTCGCCTCAGGGCCTGGTTCTTGAGGAATTAGTTTCCATCCTCACAGTACTCTGAACAGGTCCTTAAGATCCCAAGAATGGCTAAAAAACCTAATGCAAAAAAGACTTATGCAGCCAAATGGAAACTGTTCTCCCTCTGATGCAAGAGCAAAAAGGTCAATCCTCTTTACAGCTTCACACCCTCAGATGCCGGATTACCTGGTACATCTGCAGGCCACTACGGCTTGAAACCCTCTTCCCTCAAGCTACACTTGGCTGCAATTTCGGCCTTCCTTTCAGTGGGAAAGAAAGTCAGTTTTTTCCCACACCATATTCAAACAGTTTTTTCCCACACCATATTCAAACAGTTTTTCAAAGGCCTTTTGCACCTCCAGCCAGGGAGCCGGTTCCCCCTTGGAGCCTAAATCTCTGCATTGCCAGGCTCATGGAACCGTCCTTTGAGCCTGTGGCCACTGCACATATCAAGTTTGTAACCTGGAAGTTGGTCTTCCTGGTGGCAGTTACCTCTGCCAGAAGGATCTTTAGAGTTACAGGCCCTGTGCACTGAGCCCAATTACATTATTCTTCACAAAGATAAAACTGAGCTCAAGAAAAATAGAAAGTTTCTGCTTAAGGTGGTTTCAGAGTTCCACCTAAACCAGTCCATTACTCTGTCTTCTTTACTGAGAAATCCACTCATGGGGAGCAAAAGCTCCACAGTCTGGATGTCAAAAGAGCTCTTTTACTACCTAGAGCATACTAGTCAGTACAGAGGCTCTTCCACTCGGTTGTTCCTCACCTATGGGGATGTAGGCATAGGAAGACCTGCTACCAAGAGAACTGTTTCCCACTGGTTGGTCTCTTGTATTTAATTCTGCTATGAAAAAGCTGGTCATCAACCGCCTGTGGGGCTCGAGGGCCCACTCCACCAGGGGCACTTCAGCCTTTGTGGCAGCTGCAAGGGACATACCCCTTACGGATGTCTGCAAAGCAGCTACCTGGAAATCTGTGCACACCTACGTTAAGCACTACAGTTTAGATGTGCTATCCAGATACAACGCCAGATTTGGCAGGGCAGTTCTGCAGAGCCTCTTTCCTAAGTAGGTTCTCTGCCCACCTCCCACTTGGTCTTGCTCAGTAGTCTGCTATAGTTACTGATGCTAAAGGACTCCTGGGGTAAGAAGAAAAAATTACTCCCTGCAGTAATCTTCTTTCTAGGAGCGTGAATATGTTGTTCATCCACACTTCTTGGCATGTCCCTTTCCCCTTTAAAACTTGCCGGAAGTCTTCAAGCAGGCTCCTCCCACCCACCCGGGTGGTAAATACCTCGACTCCGGCCCATGACGCCAGATCTTCCTTTCCGCTGGAAGATTCAGGTCCCCCGTGCTACTCTAGTATTTCGTAGGCCCTGGCTTCACAACATCTGTTTTACCGCAACTTACTATTAAACTCGTCGGAGTTATTGATTCCGATTTGGATATGGAGGACAAATTGTCCCCTGGATTTCGCCAGTGTACCTATGGCCAGAAGATGTCGTGCACCGATCCCCACCTAACATGCGTGTACTGCCTTGGCATCGGACATGACAGCTCCTCGTGCTCATTTTCTTTGGCCTTCCATCCCAATGTCCTGGACGACTGCAAGGCATGCCTTAAGCTGGGGAGACCAGAGAAAAGGAACCCACAGGTGAAATCTAAAGAGGCAAGGTGGGCGGTTTCCCTGGCTGCGGGATCCACCGAGCAGTTGGAGCAGATGAAGGCAATCGAGGAGGAAGCGGCTCAAGCTTCGGCCACTCGAAGCTTCTTTGTTCCACTCAACCTCGGCTTGACTTTCACGGGCTCTTTTAGGGAGTTGTGCCAGTCTCTCCCCACCAGGGCTGAGGCGCCCACGGGCTCTCACTCCTCCCACCCCTGGAAGAGGAATAGGACCCTAAGTCGTCTTCCTCCAGAAGAAGACACTCCTGGGACTGAGAGAGGTCAGAGTCCCAGGAACACGCAGCCTCGACCTCGGTCGAGATTGCATCCTTGGCCACCAGCTTTATGGACCTTCCATCGGGCCAAGGCACTGAGACCAAGGAAACTGCTGAACTGGCCGAGATTACGCTCGACCCAATCGAGCCTTTATCGCCGACTCCTGTTGACGATTCTCTAGAAAGGACCCCGGTCCTTTCCTTTCCCAACGAGGAGACACTACCTTCATCAAGGAAACCATCCCGGAACCTCGGTTTTCACAGTCTCCGGCGTCTCCAGATCGAACCGGCCGACCCCGTCGGTCTTGATCGAGGACTAGGACCCCTTTGGTTGAAAGGCTGAAGAAGGGCCATAAACATTCAAAAAAGAGGCACCGCCACCGATCCTCATCCTCCTCGGACGAGGAGAGACTTTGTTGGAAACTCCGTCAACGTTATGAGGATCTCATATGGCAACAGCTGATTTTGTACGGTCAGAAGCCGGCTCTGCCGGCAACACTGGCCATCATTTGGCTCCTGCCCCACCGGAACTGAAGGCTTCGGTTCCACTGCCCGTGGGGCCGGCCCGTATCCCGGCTCGACCTATTAGTCTCTCCACCAATTTTTGGATGAGACACCGCCTAAGCATCCTCAGGAGGGGCTCCCTCGAAAGAGGACCAGTCAGACACCAGATTTCCCTGTCTGTCCATTACGGTTGTCCCAGATCGTCCTCGGCGCATCAAGTGAGACATAGGCGGGAGACCGTTATATCCCGACTCCTCGGACTCTGACGACACTGGTTTGCACTCACATCCTGGGGATGACGAGTCATCAGTGGCAGGTTTGGAGGAAGGTCCTTCCTTTTTTCAGGGCATCCTCCGCCTGATCTCTGAATCTACCAGAATGCCCCTGGAGCCTATCCAGTAAAAGGCAGAGTATCCCCCTTACAAAAATTCTAAAAGGGGGGGGGAGATACCCCTACGGAGGCCTTTCCAGTGGCCGAAGCCATTGTTGGCCCGGCCCTTGAGCTTTGGCAGCATCCTGCTTCCTGCCCAGCTCCGTCTGCCTGCATGGCCTGCAAATCTACGATGCCCATGGGGTCCCTGGCGGGGTTCACAGAACATCCCTCGGCCAAAAGTCTTGTGACTGTTTCTGTGTTCAGACGCACTGGCAGCTCAGCTGACACCGACCGCCACACCGGACAAGGAGTCCAAGAATATGGACCATTCTGCCTGGATCCTCGTCAGCCGGTTGAAGGTGGATCTTCTAGCCATGCATGTGGCAGGAGTCTCGAACCAACGGACGGATGCTCTCAGCTGCTTAGGCCAGATATCCCACAAGTGGTCTCTCCATCCAGAGGTAGCTTACAATCTGTTCTCCCATTGAGGCAAACTGTTGGTGGACCCGTTTGCCTCCAGGGAGAGCACCAAGCTGAGACTGTACCATGCCAGCCCCCCTCAGCAGGGCTCGCTGCAGGGGGATGCCTTCTCGAGGCTGTGAACCCCAGGTCTCCTCTGCGCCTTCCCTCCATTTCCCTTGTTACACAAGGTGCTACTCGAGGTGAGGAGGGACAAGGCGAAGGTGATCCTGGTAGCCCCAGATTGGCCCTGCCAGTTCTGGTATCCAGATCTCCTCAGCTGCAGGGCCCCAGAGCAGCTTTGTACATGCCCGGACCTGATATCATTGAACCAAGGGAAGGTATTCCATCCGGACCTTCAGTCCCTGCACCTCACAGCCTGGTGCCTGAGTGGCTAGTGTTCCAGGCACAGAGTCTTTCCGAGGATGTCTGCACTGTAGTGGAGGCATCTCGTAAGAAATCGACTAGGAAATGTTATGCCTTCAAATGGAAAAGGTTTTCCATTTGGTGTCAGGGTAAGAGTCTGGAGCCCTTATCCTGCTCTGTGGCTAACATTTTAGACTACCTTTGGTCTCTCTCCAAAGGGGGTCTACGGTCATCGACCCTTAGGGTGCACCTGGCAGCCATTTCTGCTTACCGGGCACGGGCCAGTCAGCCGACATTGGCACAGAAGACAGTGATCGGGCGCTTTTTCAAAGTCCTGGATCACATATCCCCTCCGGTGCGTGAACCTCCACCTCCATGGGATTTCTTGCTGGTTTTGGCAAAGCTCATGGGCAAGCCATTCGAACCCATGCACAAGTGTGAGCTCTCACACTTGTGGAAGATGGCCTTCCTGGTGGCTATCACGTCAGCCAGAAGAAGGACAGAGGAATTCCAGGCGCTTTCGGTGGACTCCCCTTATCTGGTCTTTCACAGGGACAAAGTTGTCCTGTGCCCCCAACCAAAATTCCTTCCGAAGGTGGTATCAGAGTTTCACCTTAACTAGGTGTTGACTCTGCCAGTATACTACCCTAACTACTCCTTGGACGCTGAGTACAGGCTCCATATTCTGGACCTCAGACGTGCGCTCTCCTATTATAAGGAGAGGATGGCGGAAATTCAGGGAGAGGTTCACCGTTTGTCACCAACTCTGAAGTCGCTTCTGGCAGACCTGCAGTGAAGCGGACCATTGCTAGATGGATTACATCATGCATAGGTCTATGCTATGAGTTGGCAGGCAAGGAGCCTCCCAGAGGGATAAGAGCCCATTCCACCACCATACTGCTGCATCGGTGGCTGTTTCCAGGGACATCCTTATCCAGGAAATCTGTCATGCTGCTATCTGGAAGTCGGCAAACACCTTCATTACCCACTACCACATCGACCTTGATGCTGGTTTTGGGGCCTCATTCTCCAATCTCTATTTTCTAAATAGGTCGTGTGCGCCTTGCCTCCCTCCTACCGGAGAACTGCTTGGAGTCTGCCAGAGAGTGTGGATGAACAACATATCCACGCTCCTAGAACAGGTTACTCACTTGTAACAGTAGTTCTAGGAGTGGTATATGTTGTTCCACACGCACGCGACCACCCGACTTCCCAGGCTTTAGGCGCACCACCTTGCTTCCAACAGGCTAAGATCTGGCATCATAGGGCGGAGCCGAGGTAGTTACCACCCGTGTGGGTGGGAGGAGCCAGCTTGAAGACTTTCCAGTGAATTTAAAGGGAAAAGGGACATGCCAGAGAGTGTGGATGAACAACATATACCACTCCTAGAACTACTGTTACAGGTGAGTAACCTGTTTTTGTAGGAGTGGTATATGTTGTTCATCCACACGTACCCACTCGACCTCCCTGGCTTTAGGCACACAACTTTGCTTCCAGCGGGCTAAAGAGCTGGTGTCATGGGGCGGAGCCGAAGTATTTACCACCCACGTGGGTGGGAGGAGCCAGCTTGAAGACTTCCGGCAAGTTTTAAAGGGGAAAGGGACATGCCAAGAAGTGTGGATAACATATACCACTCCTAGAACTACTGTTACAGGTGAGTAACCTGTTGTTCTTCCTTACAAGGGGTCCTTTAGCATCAGTAACCTCCCACTCTTCCTCCCTGGTCCTTCTGTCAGGAGAAGGGCTCTGTTCTCAGTTTTATTACCAAATATGGGGGTTTTATTAGTTTCGTGCTCAGATTGTTGTTACCGGTTTTCAGGTTTGGGACATTTGCATGTTTTTTTAATCCTGTTGGTTCACTTTTTGGGGCATGTGCCTATTTTCTTCAGAAAAATTCTGAAGCCCTTCAGGCTACTCTCACTCCGCATACTCCCCTCCTGTGTCTTTATTGGCTGATGTCCTAGCTCATTATAATTCTCTTAAAGGTATACCTCCAGGGCAGTTGCACCTAGCCAACTAACTGCTATAGTTACTTATGCTAAAGGACCCCTTGGAAGAAAGATTACTGCGGTGAGTAATTGTTTCTTCTGCAGTATGTACATCTTACCACAAAGTGTCAGTCAGAGTGACCAAATCAGCTGTTTAGTTGTGCACAATCTCCTGTGGGAAGCACTCACAGAGTATGGTGTGTTGAGTTTTCAAACTGTTTAAACAGAAAGTGCAGTTTAAAAACACACACGCATATATACACACACACTGACACAGATGCTGACCAACAGAAATAGTGTTGTAAAACAAGAAAGATGCAGTACAGATGGCAGCAGCAACGCATTCTAAAGAAATGTCTGACAGGTAGAAGTTTATTTTAGAGCAGGAGAACAAGAGGACAGCACAGAAAACTGACAATGAGCTGTGCTAATTACTGGCGTCCTTAGGGACAGTGATGAGCATAGAGAAATGAAGGATATTCCAGTCGAAGAACGGGATCTGCTATTAGCTGATATGTTCAGAATGACCTCCTCCCTCCACGAGGATATACCCCTTGTAATACAACCCAGCATTTTGTTGGCCTTTGCAGCTGCCTTCCTACATTGTGCCGAGTTGTTCATTGACCCTGTAATGAGCACCCCCAGATCCTTCTCCTCCTCTGTCTGGGCTAGCTGCACTCCCCCCAGCGGGTAGCTCCTCCTTGGGTTCTTCATCCCAAAATGCAGCACCTTGCACTTTTTGGCATTAAACCCCAGTTGCCAGGTGTCTGACCAGGTTTCAAGCTTTGCCAGATCATCCTGCAACCCCTGCCATCCCCCTAGGTCATCCACCACCACTCCTACAGTGGTATCCTCAGCAAACAGACTGATCTTGCTCTTGGTGTGCAATGATATGTCTGCAATGAATATCCCAAACACTGGTCCCAACACCGAGCCCTGTGGAACACCGCTCATCACTACCCTTGGGTGTGAGAGCTCCCCACCCACCACCATCCTCTGTTGCCTTCCCTGAAGCCAGTTGCCTACCCATCTCACCAGCTTTGCACCCGTCCCTGTGCCTTCTAACTTACTTCCCAGCCTTCCATGCAGCACCGAGTCGAATGCCTTACTGAAGTCCAGATGCAGGACATCCACTGCCTGGCCCCTGTCCAGTTGCCTAGTTACCCAGTCCTAGAACTCCACCAGGTTGGTTTGGCAGAATCTGCCCCGTATGAAGCCATGCTGTCTGCTGTCCTGTAGTCCTTTGGCCTCTTGGAGGGCCACCAGCCTCTCCTTCAGGATGGTCTCCATTAACTTACCCACGTTGGATGTGAGGCTCACTGGTCTGTAGTTTCCCGGTTCATCCTTGGGGCCACTCTTGTGGAGCGGCACCACATGAGCCATCCTCCAGTCCTGAGGTACACACCCTGAATGTAGTGAGGCATTAAATAGGTCTGTTAAAGGTCCTGTAAGGACCTCTGCGAACTCCTTCAGTACCCTGGGGTGGATGCCATCTGGTCCTGGCGCCTTGTCTACCCTCAGTGCCTTCAAACCCTCCCGAACTCTGCCCTCCATGATTCCCCAACTGTCACCCCCTCCCCTGTTTCTGCCATTTCCTCCCTTCTCATAGTAAATACCTAGCAGAGTACTCATTTGATGCTTCTGCCTTATCTTCCCTGCTTCCACCCAACCCCCCCTCCTTCCTAATCCTTACTACGTGGTTCTTATAGCTCCTTTTCTCCCTGATGTACCTGAAGAAGTCCTTTTCCCCTTCTTAATGCCTTGTGCTAGCCTGAGTTCCGTAGATGCCTTGGCTCCCCTTACTGCCCTTGTCACCTCCTTCAATTCCATCAAGTACTCCTCCCTGTCCTCCCCCTTCCTGTTTTCTTGTACCACCTAAAGGCAGCTCTTTTTCTCCTTACCTTTTCCATGACCTCCTTGCTCAACCAGCTCGGTTTCTTAGCCCTAGCCTTCTTGCTCTGGGCCTTGCAGCAGGTTTTGGTTGCCTCCACTATCCCCAGCTTTATGAGCTCCCACCTCTGGTTACGTTAGATTGAATTCTGGCCTGGTACCCTTTTAACACTCTCTCCCCCACCCCCACCCCCACCAAAATCCTCCCAAAGTCAGCCCTCCTGAAGTCCAGCACTCTTGTGCCAGATTCCCTCCTTCCTTGCCCATATCCAGTGTGAGCCATACTGAGTGGTGGTCACTCCCTGACAGCGGTTCCTTCACTGTAAGTTCTTTCACAAGTCCCCATTTGCCAGCACAAGGTCAGTATTATATGTTATAAATTATAACACTATTTTAAGGTGATCAGGATTGTTAATTTCCAAATATTCTAGACACTTTATAACCGTAAGAGTCTCCCATGCAAATGGTTTGAGTTCTGAAATCCTAAATTGTAATTTTTCAGTTGTTAATTTCCCACACAAGGGGTTTCTCCTGTTTTCTACAAAGTAAAACATTTTTATTGTAAATTTGAATTCCATTTTTTATAAATGGAAGTATTTATGTTTGTATGCACAGTTCCTGCATTTCTTATGGTTATAAGACTGCCTTCTCCAGTCCTTTGTGTGCCAGACCTGCTTAGCTTCGCAGTTCTCTCACCCAGAAAACTTGACATACAAGACGCTGGAACTGTACATATAAACATATGGCCAATGTCCTTAAGCGGAGTTTTGAAAGTTGAAAATCCATACTTTAGAACATTCAAGTGTGGTAATTCATAGCTGAACATTCTAAACTGTGAATTTTAAACATGTTTTCCTCTGCATTCTGCCTTGACAGGTTTTTGATGTCACACATACACATACACATACGTATACAGGCACATGCGCGTACACACACACACTTCCAACAAAGCTCCCTACCCCTCTGCACAAAGCAACTCTGACCCACAACAAGTACTTGATTTAAAAAATGTCTTATTTCCTACTTTTTAGACTTGCTGTTGTTTGTAGGGTGATCCAGTTTGTAAAAGCGCTGCCGTGCTGTGACTCACAATGCAGTGTCGCTTATGCAAACCAGACCGCTCAACACATAAACGAAAGTAAGTCTATCAGGAAAAGGAGATACTTCAGTAAAATACTTGAAATGAATCCAGGTAGGTTTGCGTAGATGAAGGGGAAGCGTGGTGGTGGTGGCGGCAGTGGTGTTGATGATACAGAGTTCTGACTCGCTGAAGTCAGTTCACATTCACACTTTGGCAGTCTTCCACTGAGCATGCTCAGTCACTGGAACAGTTTTCAAGCACAGCTCCTACCACCCAACCATGTGGTCCTTCGACTCCACCCCCTGTGCAGTTGGATCCTTTCTGCTGAAAGGAACAAGCCCCTCCTTCACAGCTGCTAGTGTTGATTTAAGATCATGCTACTGTTCATGCTTCTTAGCTATTTTTTGCTACGTTTTACTTGAGCTTTTGACTTATTCCTGTATCCTTATCCTTTTGCTCTGTCTTCGATCTTCGCCATGGAACAGGAAAGTAGCCAAAGTTCAGGAGGTGCACGGTGTGCAGGTACCTGGTCTCTGTGACCAGCAGACATTGTCTGCTTGTACAGCTTCTGCATTGCCCGCTCTGTGGAGCATCGCGTCTGGTGCCAAGCCCTGCACCCTCAGGTACTGGAGCACTGGCTGCAGCTGCTCTTGGGCAAGCCAGCAAAAATGCCTGTACCTTGCGGGGCACGTCTGCCATGTCGCTCCTCAAGTTGACATTCAAGAATTTACACTTTCAGTTCATACTGTGGATGTAGACGGATGGTGTTGCCACATGTTTCTGAAGGTAACGAGCACGGCATTGTACAAAGATATTTAATTTTTCTGTGGCGGGCATAGCATGGGTATGGGAACTTACAAAAACTTCAAATTCCCTTTCTGGAATGAAAGAAAATTAAAAGACAAATTAGTATATTTATATTTTTGCTAGAACATTATTGCTAGAAAAAAAACCTGGTGACTAACACATACAGCTGCTTTAACTAACCTTACAACACTGGAAAAGCTTGAGTCATTCTGGCATAGCATTAAAGAAACTAATATTTGCCAAGATAAAATCCATACACAGCATAATGATTTAAATGGAAATATTAGACAGGTGTAAGTTAGTTACACACAGATCTCACTGAGCAGAAGTGAAGTTCTTAAACCTGGCTTCTGTCTGTCTGAAAGACAATTCTGAACATACTTTTAATTTACCAGAACCAACCAATACCATTTATTATGCTTGCCTTTTTACCGTCAGAGAAAATAGTTATTTTCTTTCTGCACTTGATGTAAGGTTGGTATTATGGTTTTCATACTCTTAAGTTGACACCACAGTGGCACAGTGTGTGCTAAACAAGAAAATGCTAGTGTAGCAAAAATGTTAAGACTTGTGCATTGCCTCTTGAGTTCTATATATGTATTTTTTTTTCATCCAGCTGTTTCAGGGAACATACAGTAGTCGGCATGTCTCCAGCAGGCCCCTCCTAAACCACAGGCAAGCTACAGCCAACAGCTAAATAAAAAAAAATCCAAACTGTATTGCATCCCTTTTTTACTATGTAAACCAGCAACAGTTACCATAAACACAAGATGAAAAAAGGAAACGTGACATCTCCTTTCTGCAGGTCAATTTTACCATTCACTGCAGACCAAAATTGAAAGTTTTTAATAGACGTGGCAAATGTAAGTGTGCATTTTAAGTTTAAAGTACAGGATTCTGATGGTGTTGCTGAGTTTTCTGTTGAACCTAAATTTACAGCCTAGCATAGACAGGATTATCAGAATAGTTGGGTTAAAAAAAAAAAAAAAGGCAAGGGGAGAGATGGAGTTTCATAACCAGTAGTATTTAGTATATGCATTTACCCAGCATGTAACAGCTGAAATGCAAATTCTCATTGCTTTTATAGTTTTTCCTTTTTGCTGTGTCATGTCACATATCTTTGGGCAGGGGGTTGTTGGATGGAAACACTCTCCAAGACCCACCCAAGTTTCGCTCAACTCAGCCACACAGGGTGCTGGAAGGCAACATGGGCCCAGCTGTAGAGGTGGATGAAGTGTCTGCACCACTTGGTGGAGACGTTTGCAAACTTTCTGTACTTCAAGATTTTGCATAGTTCTTTGCGGGATTAAAAATCTGTTCTTATTTATCGCACACTTCTGGCATCGTCTGTCGTGCTCATTGTTTGCCATGGGCCTGCTGACGCTTCTGTTTTCTTTACTGCCTTCTGTTTGTACAGTGGCTCTGTTGCATCTTCATCATGGCATTCTGACATCGTCTGCCTTGGTTGTCACCTAGCTTTTCCTCATTGACGTTTTGGCTGCTTCCCCTGCGTCTGTTATCTAGCAGAGTCTACCTGTGGTTTGTCGTCTCCTTCTGTGGCACTCTGCACCTGTTGTGCTTATCACTGTGTTTTATCTCACCAGTGTCCATCTTTAGGCGGCTTTCAGTTGACATTCCTATTGTTTTTTGGTGTATCTTTTTTTTTTTTTCTCTCTCTCCAGCCTCAGGGTCTCCCTCTGTTTTTGTTTTTTTTGGGGGGAGTTGCCATCGCTGCTTCTGCACTTAGACCTCATGCCTTGGTTCTCTGTACTGCTGCAGTGTCTCTGGTCCTTCGGCTATTGCTTGGTGGATGCTGTTTCCGGCATAGCTGGTTGCTGCATGTCTCCTGTCATGGGCTTTAAGCTCTGCCTTGCCCTGGCATGACTGTAACCTGCTTTTTCAGGTCCTTGTCCTTGCTGCTTACTGATGTGGCTTGGTGCTGTCCCTGCTGTAGTGGTCAGTAAAAGAGATCTTCTCCACGGCTTCCTCTTCTCCCTGCTGAGCCAGAGGTATACGTCACCATGGATGCCTCTTTAGTTGGGTGGGGAGTCACTGTCAAGGTCTCCAGGCACAAGGCATTTTCTCAACGTGCTAGAGATAAGTGGTCCAGTACAGGCCTACAGGACTTGCTGGATTTCGTATATCAAAAGACAGCACTCCTCCAAACAAATAGCAGGTGTGTCATATACAGTTGTCATCAAGTAGTGAGGAGCCCACTCTTATATCTGTGCAGATAGGCAGCAAGAGTGGGGGAATGGTGTCTGGAGCAGGAGTCCCTGTTCCTAGCACTTCATCTGCCAGGAGTCCAGAACACTCTAGCAGACTATCTCAGCTGAGCAGTAGCAGATCCTCACAAGTGGTCTCTAGCAGATGACATTGTGTAGTCAGTTTGACGAATGGGAGACCCCAGATGCGGACTGGTTTTGCATCCCCCCCCTCAACACCAAACTGGCACAATTCTGCTTCAGAAATCCAGAGTTTGGCACTCATGAAAACGTGACAGATCTTTCAGGTCATTCAGCAAATGTAGAGCCCTTAAGTACCTCCATCCCATTTACTGAGGAAGGGGGAGGAATTTGATGAATTGGGTACAGAGGCAGACTATGATTGGTATGACTGCTGATCAATCAGAATCAATCGATCAAAATCGTTATTTAACGAGGCAGAACATCATTGAGAAAAACTTATTTTCAGGGTGGACCTGGACAAAATACTTACTGAGTACACGTACAAACATTCATAATTATACAATACACATAGTATAAATCTGTTCAAATTCAGTTAATATTGTGATTTGTACACGAGAGAACACAGGGTAATTAATGCTCACATCAGTACACAAAGGGGCAGGCTCCATGTAGGAAATATTACAGGGGTCAGTATATTAGAGTAAAACAGGCAGCCAAAAAAGAGTGCTGAAGTAACACAGGCAGATACCTAGAGAAGTGTATACATTCACATGGAGTTCGATGGGAGCCTTGGGAGAGAGGGACAGATGGTAAGAACAGAGGTTTATAACAATGTGGGGTTATGCTAGGAGTATACATAAAGGGGAGATGGAGGGCAGATCTAGGATACTTGAAGAGAACGGGGAACAGAATAGCAAGCCGCCGAAGTAATGGACGAGTACGGCCATAGGGGGAATATACACCTGTTCATGGCGAAATACCTGTTGTACGTTTGGGTACCTGGAGGGAGGGAGGGAGGAGGAGGAAGGGGGGGTGGTTGGCAGGGTGGTAGATGCACTCAGTGATTCTGAAACATGGGCATGGCGCTAAGACGGAGTGTACTCAATAATACTGGGGATGAAGAATTTGGCTGTCCTCATCCAGTGAAGTACTATTCTTGAAACACGTGTGACCAGTTAGCTGTGAAAGGTGAAATGTTTAAACAGCCACCTTGGTGAGCTAATTTCTCAAAAACAAAACAAAAAAAAAACTGAGCCTGATCCATTCTGGAAGGGTCTCTCTTCCTATTAGTGAAGAACTAAATGTTTTGTCTGCAGAAAAAACTTCATAAACAGCCTGCTTCAGCACAGGCAAAAAGAATTGCTGTACCTAGAACAGGGGCAGAATTTTTATTTGCACATCCTGCCTCTGAAGGATCTGTACACACAGCTGCTTGTGAAAACACAAGGACTTCCCACAACCCCCCTTGGGCAGAGATTCAGGAAACATTGATTTGTATGCAAAAAGAGCTGTGCCATTGGAATCCTGGCACTAAGACTAGCTTCTTATTTGGCTACTCTTCATATTACCAGTTTTCCCTCTAGTCTGCCGTACTGCCTGTGTTGTACTGTGCCACAAGAAAACATACACATATTGCTCACATAGCAAAGGCTGGTCTAAAGGGTTCCAGGCAGCAGCTTCAGGTGTCTGTTGATTTGAATGACACTTCTACCATAATTGCGAGTAATGCAATAGTCAGACAGAGATTTGCCTGTCTCAGAATAACTAACCTCTCTACTGCACAACAGCAAAAAAGCTTCTGATATTTTTCTTTGATGGCAATTCTCTGTTCAGGGATAGAACAGAGGAGGCCTATGTGGAGAAGGTCAGTAAGCAAAGACCACATATATGACCCTCACCAAACAGGATAACGAAAGTCATAGTTTCTTTAGACCTTACACCAGGGGAGGTTATGGGAAGGGTGCCCAAAACAGATCCTGCTTCCAAGCCAGTTATTCTGTGATAAGAGGGTACTACTAGACATGAAGGTAGGAATAGACGCAGACCTTCAAGTCAAGATTGCAACACTCAGTCAAAAATGTGAAACAGAAACTTCTTTGTCAGCACAGCTTTCTGTAGTAACAGGTAGGTAGGTAAATTATGCCGTTAGAAGTATCCCAAGATCATCTTCGGGGATATCTGTCATCTGGTCACACCGTAGGAACTTCGCCATCGGTGAAGCAGGAGCCACATGGAAGATTTTCAACAGTAGCACTGGGGCCGCCCACACCGACGTCATCGGACTACGTCACCAACCCTATAAAGGTGCAAGTGGCCCAGCTCCCTCCTCAGTTCTTTCCCACCGTTGACTCTGTTTGCATGGGTTTCCTCGAAAGCTCCGATGCAGTTTTGCGCCATTTTTCCTATGATTTTTTCTTTACCTTAGTATTACAAATCTCTTTTAAACAAGAGATTCATTTACCTTGTTTATGTCAAGAGTTACTCTTTCCACTTCTCTTTTCCATTGCTGCTACTGCGGAAAGAAGATTGCCTCTTCAGATGACCATAACCTCTGTGTCTGCTGTCTTGGGCCTGACCACAACACCTCTGACTGTGAGCTCTGCCAGAAATTCAGTAAAATAACCCTTAAGTGACACAAAAAGGCTCTGAAGAAATTTCTCATGGGACAACAGCCAGTTATGGGCAGGGGTCCCTCTTTCCCAGTTGCCAATGGGTTCTTCAAGCTCCCAGGCCTCAAAGGCCTGAGATAAGTCCTGGGGGGGGTGTCAGAAAAAGGACCGTGAACAGGGCCGCTCTCTGATGGCTTCTTCATCTTCCAGTGGTACTCCAGTTGCAGCCACACTGATGTCCTCTGCTGCCCAGGCCTCTGATCCTAGCAGTCCCACAGTGGTAGCGCTCCCTCCCTCTGCTCATGGAATCCAGCCATCGGCCCTTGGGTTGTTGATTCCCAGTCCGTCGACCCTCGGGTCATCGATGACAGCCCCTCCGTCGAGGCCTGATGTTTCCCCAGTCCCACTATGGCCATGGGGCTCCTTAGGCTCTCAAGCCCCGACAGACAGTTCATCACACGTAGCGCTGACAATCCCTCCACCATTGACTCAGCCCTCTCCTGCCATTGACCTCAATGATATTCTGGCCAGGATCAGTACACCAGTTGGGCTCATAAAGACCTGGGTCCCTGGCGCCGTCAACGCCCCTTGGTCCTCCTCACTCTGCGCTCCATAGGGCACCACCGGTGCCTCACTCATCAGACCTTGGGCAGGCCCACTTCGAGGAGGAATACCACTCAGACCTGATTCTGCCTGAGGAAGAATTACTTTCCTCAGACAGGTCTACTGCATCCTCAGTTAGTGAGGACTCTGTCGAGCATACTCCTAGGTTCTCGCCTGAAGATCCTACTTTCTTTAGTGTGATGAAACAGCTGTCCTCAGCCATGGGCTTTCACACAGAGGAGGAGGAAGATGCCACCAGACGGGACACAGTGGATTTCCTGGAGATCCCAGAATCTCCTCCTAAGTTCATTTCCCCCATCCTTCTGGTCTTGAGGAATGCCACCACTGCTGTCTGGCACAGGCCAGACATGGCGCCTGCCATGTCCCACCCAACGGACAAGCTTTATCATACCCCCTAGACCTTCCTTACTATGCTGCCCAGCCGGAGACCAATTCTCAAATCAATGGAGAACTATCACTTTAGATGCCTGTATTGTTCAGATTATAGAGAGGGGTCCCAATCTGGAACTCCTAGTCACCTCCAGAGACTCCTCCAGTACTCTCCACCTACCCCTCTTCCCCGCCCGAGCTACCTAGAGGTTCTACGGGAGGAGGTACCAGTCTCTTCTGTGAAAAGGGTCATACAGCCTGTGCCTGAATGCCAAAGGAACGGGATTTTATTCCGGGTTTTTCCTGGTTCCCAAAAGGACCGGAAATCTGAGGACTATTTTAGATCTCAAGGACCTAAATCTTTACATCCAGTACAAAAAATTCTATATGGTCACTCTGCCAGGTCTGCTGCCCCTACTCAAGCAGGGCGACTGGCTGTGCTCCCTGGATATGTAGGATGCTTACCTGCATATCTCTGTGTTTTCTCCGTACAGGAGGTTCCGACAGTTCCTTTTCAGGGTGAGCATTACCAATTCAAAGTTTTGCCCTTTGGCTTGTCCTCTGCGCCACAGGTCTTTACAGAGTGCTTAGTGGTGGTAGCTGGGGCTCTTCAGAGGAAAGGATTGTACATTTTCCCCTACCTGGATGACTGGCTTCTCGAGGCTTCATCCAGGGATCAGCTTCCCTGGACCCTGGAGAGGACTATCCAACTGCTCCTCTCCCTCGGCATCACAGTCAGTCTGCCCAAGTCCTTTTTTGATTCCTTCCCAGAGGCTGTAGTATATAGGGGTGGTTTTGGGCTCTGTGCAGGGCAGAGCCTTCCTGCCCCTCGACAGAGAAGAGTGCCTCATTGCCCAAGCACAGGAGGTCACCCAGAGCCAGTACATTCCTGCAAGGGTGTACCTGAGGCTATTGGGTCTTATGGCCGTGGCCACTGCCACAGTCCCCTTGGCCAGACTGCCCATTCCAGTGCTCCAGTGGACACTCAAGGTGTAATGGGATCAGTGCACAGATGACCTTGAATAGCTAGCGCTGGTCTCCTCTCCAGTCCCCAAGGCGCTCCAATGGTGGATGGACCTTCAGCACCTGTTACAAGGGGTTCCCTTTCAGATGTCTTCTCCCCAGCAGATCCTCACCACGGATGCCTCCGGTTCAGGCTGGGGTGCACACTTGGGTCCCTTTCAGACTCAAGGGACTTGGTCTCAGACTGAGGTATCTCTGCATATCAACATCCTGGAGATGCGGGCAGTCCTGTGTGCCATGCAGGCCTTTCACAGCAACCTCCTTCCAGGCCACCTTTTGATCTAGTGACAGTCAGACAATCTCGGTGTTGTGTACTACATCAACAAGTAAGGGGGAATGCATTCATACTCTTTATGCAGGGAAACCATGAGGTTTTGGTACTGGGCACTAGCTCACAGCCTGGTTCTCGCAGCAGTCCACGTTTCAGGTGTGCAAAACACCCTGACGGACAGACTGTCGGCCTCAATCCAACATGCACGAATGGGAGCTTCTCTCATCCTTCATAGAAGATCTGTTCACCAGATGGGGTTGGCCAAAGTTGAACCTTTTTGCATCCCCACTCAGTGCAAAACTGACTAGTTTCTGATGGCTAGATCCAAGGCCTGGAGTTTTCTGATGAGACATGTTGTCTCTCTCTCGGAGCGGAAAGTTCCTTTATGCCTTTCCTCCATTTCCTCTGATTCAGTAGCTGTAGATGGAGGGGGCCAGCATGATCCTGGTCGCACCATTCTGGCCACGGCAGATAAATGGTTTTCATTACTGCAACAGTTTGCGGAGGAGCCTCCGGTTCCCCTGCCCCTCTGCCGGGATCTGCTAATGCAGGCTTGGGGACCCTAGTCCATACCAACCTCAAGTCCCTTTGTCTGCATGCTTGGCTTCTGAGGATATTGCCATCACCCAGTTCAGAGTATCCCAGCAGGCTGTGGGTGTCCTCGTAGCAGCTCGCAAGCCCTCCACTAGGGTCACTTATGAAGTGGAAGAGGTTTGCCATCTGGACTGCCAAACATCATCTGGACCATTTTACCTGTCCGGTGAGCCAGATTCTGGACTACCTGATCTTCCTGTCAGACTCAGGCCTCCAGTACTCCTCCCTCAAGGTGCATCTGTTGGCTGTTTGTACATTTCACGAGCCTGTTGACGGCCGTATGGTGGCTCAGTTAAGAGGTGTCCCATACTTTTCTCAGGGGCATCCTACATCTGACACCCCAATCCATTCTTCTGTCCCAGCTTGGGATTTTCAAGCTTCAGGCCCTCTGGTGTGAGGAGTCTTATTTGATTTTTCACAAAGACAGGGTGTCTTTGTATACGAATCTTAAGTTTCTCCCTAAGGTGGTATGTAAGTTTACCCTGAACCAATCTATCCTCCTTTCAGTTTTTTTTCTGGAGCATGCTAATCCAGGAGAAGCACTGTTTCATGCTAGATTGTGCAGAGTTTTGAAATATCTGCTGCAAAGGACTGTAGAAACATAGAAGTTGACAGCAGATAAGGACTACAAGGCCCATCCAGTCTGCCCATTTCTTTTTCTACCTTATGAATGTGCCATCGGCCTTTGCTCTGTCAATGGTCTATCTAATCATACTCATCTGTATTGCTCCCTTATGCTTCTCCCATGCCTGTTTAAAGTCCTGCACTGTATTCATATCCACCACTTCCTGAGGTAGGCCATTGCATGCATCCACCACCCTTTCTGTGAAAAGTAACTTCCTCACATTACCCCTTATTCGGCCTCCCTCTGATCTCGTGCTGTGTCCTCTTGTCCTGCTGTTTTTGCAGGAAATCAAAGCAGGTCTTTGTTTCTTTCACCCAAGGAAGAGAGGGCACTAAGGTTTCTAAACGATGCTTGTCAAAATAGTTGGCCAGTTGCATTTTGTTCTTCTGTAATAAGTATGGCAAAGAGCTCCCAGGGGTGGTGAAAGCCCACTCCACAAGGGGCATGGCAACCTCTGTATCCTGTTTCAAGTGAGTCCTAGCCACTGTAATTTGTGGTGCTGCCACTTGGAGTACTGTCCAAATTTTCACTAATAATTACAGTCTGAGCATTGCTTCTAGAGCCAGAGCAGGTTATGGTAGGGCTGTTCTCCAGGGCTCCTGTCTTAGGCTCTGGTTGGCCCCCAAAGTCTGTTTTGATGCCGTGTAACTGCTTGGGACTTGATAACTGAGATACCCCCAAAGAAGATAGAACAGTTACGTAAGAACTTAACTTACAGTAACAGTAGATCTTCAAGGGGATCTCAGTCATCAGGTCACACCGTAGGAACTTCACTGGTGAAGCAGGATCCACATGGAAGATTTTAAGCAGTACCACTGGGGCTGCCCATGCCAACATCACCTGCCGATGTCACCAACCCTATAACAGTGTGAGCGGCCCCGCTCCTTCCTCAGTTCTTTTGCCTTCAGAGACTAAGGAAGCAAACCCGTGCCATGGGGAACCGGAGAGAGAGAGAGAGAGAGAGAGAGCTGCCCAGGCCAAAATAAAAGGCTGGATACACCAGTTAGCCAGTTCTGAGATGAGAGCCCCCTGAGAGGGGGATGGTGGGAGGGATGGCAGACCAGATGACTGAGATCCCATTGAAGATCCATGTCTCAGGCACTTGATTCAAATGAGTGGTTCTAAAATCCAGAATGGCCTGTTTTTCAGAGAAGAAATGGATATTTTCATTGCCAGTTGTAGGTTGAGGGACCGAGAAAGATCACGCTCTTCCACTCCTTCAGCTCCCCCAACCACTGTGCCTTGGTTGCTCTTCTTACAGTCGAGGGGCAATTGAGGGTCCACAGTAGTGGCATCAAGCTCTTCGACCAGTTGTCGAAGATCAATGCAGAGTCAATCTCCTAGACCCTGCACTGCTGGTTGATTGCCTCAAGAGCAGCCTCCAAACCAGTCATGGTTATGCTGCCAAATCAGGGGGTTTACACCAACCCATAGAGGACCCCTGTCAACATCCACCTTCAGGTCGATAGTTGAGTTTGAGGCTCTGCTCATGCTCTTGATCTCTTGACCGGGAGGTGTTGCCACTGGCACTACTAGCAACTAATTTTGCATGCAGTAGAATATTGCTGGGAGGGGTAGGGCTCTGCCTCCCTGGATCATTGGTCACTTGGTCTTCGCAAGTAATTCCCGTGCTGGTTCATGCTACTCAGCAGTCCCCTATATCTACTTCGTTTCCACTTTAGGTGGAGCCACCTCAGCCTCTGTTTGGGGCCCTGAGTAAAGAGTATCGCTCTGGTGTCAGCTTTTCAAGCCGACTGTTGGTGGAGATCACCTAGAATGACAATACCAGGGTGATCCATGGTGGCAAATGGTCGAGGGCCATGGAATCCTCAGTCTTCAAAGGCAAGTCATTGATGGCATCGATCAGGATTCATTCTTTCAACCAGGAATCGGTCAAAGAGATGACCGTGGCCCACGTGCCTGTGTCCTTTGCAGCTCTGGACTGACTTGTGTCTGAGGCCATAAATGTTCTCTGGAGCCAGTCCAGTAACAGGCCAAGTACCCATTTACAGATATTCTGGATGGGGACTATTCCCTGGGGGTCATCTTTCCTTTGGCTGAAGCCATCTCGTGACTGGCCCTGGAGCTTTGGCAGCATCCTGCCCGGCATCCTCTATTCGCATGATCTGCAATATGTGATCCCTACCAGCACCCTTTCTGGGTCTTCAGATCACAACTCTGTGGAGGGTTTGGTTACGGATTCTGCCTTTTTGTAAGTCGGGAGGCCAAGGGGACATGGACAAACCTCCAGCCAAGGGGACAAGAAAATGAACCAGTCGGCTAAAAAGGTGTACACTGCCTTGTCACTAGTTCTTCATCAAGCCAGTTATTCTATCATGATGGCGAATTTTGGCCCGCTTCCGGGTGTTGGAATCTCCTTCCCCTGCTTCCAGCTGATAAGTAGCTTCCCATGAAGTGCATCAGAGATGAGGGTCAGTTGCTGGCTTAAACACCTGCCCCAGACGGCCTTGGACATAGGCAATTCCTGTACCCATGCCATTGCTACAACCTCTGCCATGCATCACAGGGCCTGACTTCGGCTCTTCATCTTTGTCGCAGATGCTCGGCATAAGTTGGCTGATGTCTCAAGATCAAGGGTAAGTTGTAAGCACATAAAAAAAAAATCATTGCACACAAAAAGTGACTAAAAACAACTGTAACATACATCCATAAGTATATAATACAATATAGTTTTAAAAAGAGGCATTTTTTATTGTATATTATTTTGCATTCCAAAATGCATCTACTATAGCAAAGCTAACATTTCCATTCAAAGACAGCTCATCAGGCAGGAAATAAATACAGAAATTGCCATCTCATCTGTTCACTGAAACCATACA
Source organism: Neoceratodus forsteri (assembly GCA_016271365.2). NCBI lineage: Eukaryota > Metazoa > Chordata > Ceratodontiformes > Ceratodontidae > Neoceratodus > Neoceratodus forsteri. Next base: position 189,215,844 of record JADMNL010000027.1, read on the forward strand.
AATTTTGTGCAGATTATCACAGCCTTTACAACTTTACAGTTTGCAGGGCTGATGTCTCCTTCTTGGGCACCAGCGTCTTCAGCCTGGGTATGAAAGGCATCACACATGTACTGAGAAGTCTCAACACCACGTTTGATTCTGTGGCTTCATCCTAAGAGGTGCAAAACCCTAAAAAGAAGGTCTCTGTTTTGGTCCTTTCAGCAACAACAACATCAGCAGCTGCCCCAGCAGTGGCAGTTTCAGCACTGGCATCCAAAACCCAAGTTTGGTGATCAGGGCGAAAGGTGGGGGGGATGGGTGGCAGAGGTGGTGGTTTCTCTGCGGCCAGAGGCCCCTCCGGGTCTGTGCAGTGACATTGTGGGGTGTCATCCCCCTCCTGTCCAGTCCCTGTGTCAGTTCCCAGTCGGGATTGGTTGCGCCATTTCTTTCCACAGTGGCCTGCCATTACCTTGGACAGGTGGGTTCTGGAAGTGGCGGGCAGAGGATTGCCCGTGGATTCCGTGGCTTTGCTGCCATACAGTTTAGGTTCCTCATGAGTCCAGGGTGTTGAAGGACATGCTCACGCTAAGAGCCGACATCACACAGCTCCTAGAAGGTGGTGTGACAGCCGGTGTTCCAGATGCGCTGTGTGTCCAGGTACTTCCTAGTTCCGAAATGGACGGCGGGACTGGTGCCCCATACTGGACTTGCACAATCTGAACCAATTCATGCGGAAGCGCAAGTTCCAGATGGTCACTCTGAATTGGAGCATACCTTCTATGCAGCAGGGAATGTGGTTCTGCTCCCTAGACCTCCAGGACACATTCTTCAACATCCCAGTCCATCCATCCCATTGCCAGTGTCTCCAGTTCCATGCAGAATGGATCCTGTACCAGTTTCACATAACGCCCTTTGGCCACTTATCCACACCCAGGTGCAAGAGCATCAGGATGTATCCCTTCCTGGACAGCTGGCTGATGGCTGGCTTGTCCAAGGAGGCTATGGAGAGGTCCAGGGTCTTGCCCTTCAGACCTGTCAGAACTTGGGCCTTCTGGTCAACCTGACCAAGTCGGAGCTTGTCCCCTCCCAGGTGATTAAGGTTATTGAGGCAGAACTAGACTTCCTGCGGGCCAGGATCCGCCTCCAGGTGGACCAGATATTGGATCTTACCTCATTTGCCTGATCATTTCTGGTTGGGCATTTGTGCCCTGCCCAGGACTTCCTGCAGCTGCTGGGGTACATGGTATCTTCCACCGGCATTATCAGTTGTAGTCGCTGGAGAATGTGCCATCTGCAGTGGGAGTTGGACTGGCAGTGGTCCCAATGTCTAGGTTGCCTATACAACCAGCCATTTGTGATGACTCAGCCGATTGTGAAAAGCCATCCAGTGGTGGCTGTCGTAGTGGGTTGTACAAGTAAAGCACTGACACAAGGAGCAGGTGCAGAAGTCGCACAGAATTGTGAATTTATTTACAAAAAAAAATAAAATAACTTTCAGAGAAAAAAAAAAAAATTCAAACAAACATTACACAGTCTGGACCTGGCATTAGTCCACCCTCTGTGTTACCTCAGCCTGTTTCAATGTTGAACTGATCTGCATTGACTGAGAAAAGGATCCCTTTTATACAATAAAATCACATGATGTAAGAGGCTGTGCCTCCTAATCTAACAAAAGTTGCTAAACTAAACAAAAAATATGTGGAAAGCACATCATAGAAAGGCATCCTCAAATATACATATCAGAGGCATTATGTACACAGAAGGAAAGCCAATCAATTTTTAAATATTTTTCCTCCTGAAGCCCTACTCACCTTCTGTACACACGAACATACCAGTGTGCCAGCGGAAATGGACCATCTGGTCTATCCAAGTCTGCTCGAGTGTGCAGCTAGCACCTCGAGTTTGCAGCTGCCTCAACCCCTTCCCTTTGTCATTCCACTGCCTCCCCCACCCTTACTCTCCCTTGTTCCCTGTCCCATGCATTTTTGAAGCTGTTCACAGATTTGCATATCATCACCCATTCTGGTAGTGCGTTCCATTATGCTACCACCCTCTCTCTGAAATAATATCTCATTTCCTCTGAAACCCCCATTCTTAGCTCATGCCCCTGGTGTCCTTCCCCCTCTTTAGCTTAAAGACCCCATCTGCCCCATCCTTATTAATTCCCCTCAGATACTTGAATGTCTCTATCATGTCCCCCCTGTCCCTTCTATCCTCCAGTGTGTACATATTCAGGTCTCCCAGCCTGCTCTTATAGTCTCTCCCCTCCAATCCACGTATCATCTTTGTTACCCTCCTCTGCACCCCCTCCAGTAGCCTGATATCACGCTTTAGGTATGGCCTCCAAAACTGCACACAATACTCCCAAGTGCGGCCGTACCAGCAACCTGTAGAGGGGCAAGATCACCTCTCTTCACCTGGACGAAAACCCCCTCACTATGCACCCCAGCATTTTGTTCACTTTTGCAGCCGCTGTCCTGCACTGGGCAGTGTTGTTCATGGTCCCTGTTATCATTACCCCTAGGTCCTTCTCCTCAGTGATCCCCAGCTTAACCCTCCCCCCCCAGCCAGTATTCTCTCCTTGGGATCTTCGCACCAAAGTGCATAACCTTACACTTCTTTGCATTGAACCGCAACTGCCACCTCTCTGACCACTCCTCCTAGCTTGCTTAGGTCCTCCTGCAGCTGCTTCCATCCTCCCTTCATCCAGCACTGCTCCAATTTTGGTGTCATCAGTGAACAGACTTACCTTCCTCACCATTCTGTGTGCAAGGTCTGATATGAAGAGCCCAAATAGTACTGGCCCCAGCACAGAGCCCTCTGACACCCCACTCGTCACCGGCCTTGGAGTTGAGAGCTCCCCTCTCACCACCACCTGTTGCAGCCTCCCACTCAGCCAGCTTGTAATCCAGTTCATCATTTTTGGCCCTACCCCTACAGCAGTTAGCTTCCCCCCCCAAGCTGCCCATGAGGCACAGAATTGAAGGCCTTGCTGAAGTCTAAGCAAAGAACATCCACCGCATGACCCTTTTCAAACAACATGAAGTCTTGCTATATTATGACAAGTTGCAGTTTGTCCCACCATTAGAACTGCTCCGGAGGTGAAATAGTTAAATCCATTCCATGAATGGAACTTTGAGCACGAGCTCTAAGATAGAAGCTCTGTCTGTGTAGTTTCAAAACTGAACTGTCAAGATTCTTTACTCCGCCTCACTGAACAGTCGCTCCGGAGATTTCTCCTACTGCTCGGTTCATTTCTCGGTTTAAACAGTGTTTTCTAGGTTCGATTCAACCGAGAATAGTTTTATTTTAACCGTAAAACCGTTTGGTTCAAGCTCTTGTCTGTGGTATCGTAAGTAATTTAAAATTGTATTTTCTGTGTGGAACTTGTAAGTTTATCGGTTCGGTTTTGAACCGATCAGCTGGGTTAAAAGCTTAAAAATTTTAAAGCTTGTCATTTGAGTGCGGTTCCCGGTTCTTATCGGTTCTAAAAAAAAATGGATTTATTACGTTTTTTTCCAATACCCGTGACACGGTTAGGAACCGATAAGGGTGTCTCTGCCTGGTACCTGCGTCAAAGGGCAAGTTTTTCTGGTTAGGCTGGCATTATGTCTGAGAAACCTAAAAGAAAAACTGGGCCGATTGGTTTCAACACTGTGATGTCTGTGGGGAAGTCTTGCCAAGGCTGACCCACACACCACATGTGTTTATTGTCTGGGTTTGACCACCTCAGTCAGACTGCCAGATTTGAAGAATTTCCTGCAGCCACCCTGGAAAAGAGATTGGGTAGGCTCAGGGCAAGAGAGGCCAAAAGTCCGCTGACCCGATGCACAGCCCGGTTCGGTGCCAGCCAATCGGAGGGAGTGCCCTCTGACCAGGCGAGACTTCCTCGGCAAAAGAAAAGCTGGTTGGAGGAACCAGTTCAGTAAAGAGAACAAGGAAGTCAGCAGGTTTGGAGTCCAAAATCCCTTCTCCAACTGCTGCAGAGATAGCAAGAGCTAATCAAATTGTCCAGTCACTGTCTCCGGTCCCGTCCGAACCGCCACTATCTGGTAAAAGGTCGGTTCGTCCGGTTCCATCGGTTCAAGAATATGATGTTGAGGAGTTTTATGAACCAGAGGAGGGGGAGGATGATTATGAACAGTATGAATGTGGCTGGGAGGGTCTGGGTGTGCCCATTGAACCGGACATTTCCCCAGACAGACCTTTAGAATCTCCCCCTATGCTTTCTGAGTCCCTCTCATTTTATGTTTTACAAAAAAGTTGCTGAAACCCTCCAGCTTCCTTTGGAAGAAGCTGTGGATGAGCAAGAGGAGCCTGATTTTGTAGAAATGATGGATATTCCAGAGTCTAGGAGATTGTCTATTCCTTTGCATAAGTCTTTTAGGAAACAAACAATAAAAATCTTAACTCCTAATTCTGTGCCTCCTGTAGATTAAAAGATGGACAGAAGGTACACATTGTCAGGTCCTGATACAGAATTCCTTTCTCAGCAATGCAGTCATGTTGGGGTAGTTCAGGCTGCAGCTTGTGATAAAGCTAATATTCCCTGGATTCACATCCTCCTGACAAGGATTCCAGGAAGATTGATGCCATGGCAAAAAAAAGTACATGGCAGCGCCCTGGGACTCAGGGCAAGCAAATTATATGGCTTATGTAGCAAGGTATTTAGAAATCTAGATGGGATACTGTTATGGAATTAGCCAAACAAGCCCATGGCCAGCTACTAGCGAGCTGGAACAGGTGGCTGCCATGGCATTGAGGCTTCTAAGGCAGTTTCATGCTGCTGTGGATGTTAATGATGTCTCCTCTAGAGTCATGGCCACATCTGTAGCTTTTAGTAGGTTGGCCTGGCTCAGGTGTACTAGCCTCTCACAGGATACCCAGACTAAGGCTATGGATTTTCCTGTGGTGGAAATTCTCTGTTTGGGAGCAGACAGAGAATTATATGGAAAAGATGGATGAATATAGGACTACTTACAAAAGTGCCCAAGCTAAGGAGGCGGCAAGCCACCCCCAGAGGCACACCCCAGGGGTAGGGGAGGCCTTTCCACAGGCCTTTCTGCACCAACTCAGGCCTCCTCTGCTTATGCTCAGAGGGGTTCTTCAGAGGCAGAGGCAGGACGGGATGTGGGCAGGCCTGCTCCACCCCTCAGCCTAAAGCACCTGCCAAGCAGGCACCCTGATGGGGTGCCCAGGGCCATTCTCCTTTACCAGTAGGGGCAGGTTGGCTTACTTCAGTCAGAACTGGGTGTCTTTAACCTCAGACAAGTGGGTTCTGGAAGTAATAAGCCAGGGTCTGATTCTCAGCTTCAAAAGTTCCCAAGATGAGAGCCAGGCTTTCTACCTGCAAGTTCTTTAGAGACCCTTGCTCTGGAGCAGAGGTCTCAACCCTCTGTGGCTCTCAGAGCAGTAGAAAGGTTCCTCCTGCTGCAGGGCAGGGTCTGTATTCAGATACTTCCTTACCCAAAAGACAGGAGAATGGCGGCCCATCTTAGACCTCCAGATATCTGAACAAGCATCTTTTGAAACCAAAGTTCAGAATGGTAACTCTGGCAATGATTTTACCTTCTCTAGGCCAGGGGACTGGCTAGCTTCCCTGGACCTCAAGGATGCCTATTTTCCCGTCCTAATCAGAGCTCCCACCGAGAGTACCTCAGGTCATTACCAGTTCAGAGCAATGCCCTTCAGCTTGACCTCTGCCCCAAGGGTATTCACAAAATGTTTGGCAGTGGCTCACTTAAGGAGGCAAAGGATTGCTGTTTTTCCCCTATCTAGACGACTGGCTCATTGTAGGCCAGTCCCCAGAACAGGTAAAATCTCACCTGCAAGTCACCCAGCAGCTTCTCACCTCCTGGGCTTCCTGCTAAATCTACCAAGTCCGGTTCTGGAACCAGTCCAGGTACTCACCTTTATAGGTGCAGAATTGGACACAAACCGGCCAGAGCTTTTCTTCCCTTAGAAAGGGTAAGAACTGGTGGCTCTGGCCTCCTCCTTCACTCTGCTGGTCTCTCAACCAGCAAGACACTTTTGCAGCTCCTGGGCATGGCTGCATCCACAGCTGTGAGTGCAGGGACAAGATTTCAGATGAGAGACATTCAGTTTCACTTGAGAACCTATTGGTCTCAGAAGAGACCCCTTTCCAAGTTGGTCCCAGTGACTCGAACCTTGATCCAGGCCCTCCAGTGGTGGCAGGATCAGAGCAATTTAAGATTGGGGTCCCTTCATTTCCCCTGCCCACACGTTGACTCTCTCCAGGTGCTTCCCTCCTGGGGTGGGGCCCACATGACCTCTCCACTCAGGGAGTGTGGTCTCCCAGGAATCTCTGTTCCACATCAATTTGCTGGAACTCAGAGCTGTCTTTTAGCACTTCAAGTGTTTTCTGCATCTGTTCAGAACAAAGTGGTACAAGTCAGAACAGACAACACCACAACAATGTGGTACATCAACAAGCAGGGGAACTTTCGGTCTTGACCTTGTGCACCGAGGCAATGAAGTTGTGGTCTCTGGCCTATTCCTGAACAATTCCCTCATAGCAGTTCACCTTCCAGGAAAGGACAATGTTTAGCAGATGCTCTCCTGCAGGATTTCTCAGGGCCATCAAGATGGTCCCTGGATCCTCAAGTACTGGGATAGTCTTTTGCCAGATGGGGCACCCTCAGATAGATCTTTTTGCAGCCCAGACAATCACCACTTCACTGTTCTGCTGCAGACCTCCAGTGTTGGCTCAGTCCCCTGGGCCCTCCTTCTGGATTGGGAAGGGAGTTTTATGCTTTTCCCCTTCCTCTCCTATTCAAAGTGTTAGTCAAAATCAGATCCCAGCCTTGCAGGGTGATTCTGATTGCCCCGGATTAGGCCAGGCAGCCTGGTACCCACTCCTTCTGTCCCTGACAGTCAGTCTTCCCTGTGTCTCCCCAGGAATCACAACCTATTATCCTGTGCCAGGGAGAGTTTGGTATCCGGACCTCAAATCCCTCAACCTCAAGGCCTGGCTCTTGAGGTTAAAGTGCTTGACACACCTCTCTCAGGGTGTTCTTGAAATTCTAAAGGACTAGGAAGCCTTCCACTAAGACTACTTATAATTCTAAATGGAAAGGTTTTCAGTTTGGTGTTCTGGGAAGCATATTTCCCCAGAATCTGCTGAGCTTGCCATTGTGTTGGATTACATGGTCCATCTTAATTCCTTGGGCCTCAGACCAGCTACCCTGAGGAGTTCATTTGGCAGCTGTCTCTGCTTTTGTTTCAGCAGGAAAGTCATCCTCTCTTTCCGCTCACCCTGTGTTTTCAAGTTTTTAAGGATTACTCCATACTAATCCACCTTTTAGGGATCAGCCCTGCCTGGGACCTTAATGTTTACATTGCCCAGTTAATGCACCCCTTCTGAACCTCTGTTTTCTGCAGGCTGAGTATCTAACTTGGAAAACTGTTTTCCTAGTGGCTATCACTTCTGCTAGATGCATAAGTGAGTTGCAAGCCTTGTCGTGAAACTGACTTTATTTCTTTCCACAGGGATAAGGTAGTTCTCAGGACTAACAGGAGTTTTGCCTAAAGTGGTTTCAGATTTCCATCTTAACAATCCATCTCCCTTCAGTATTCTTCACTGAACACTCCTCTTCTGGTGAGAGGAGTTGCACAGTTGGATGTTAAGGGCCCTTAGTTACTATTTAGAGCGTACCAAGGGTCACAGGTTGAATCCTCAACTTTTCCTCACTTATGGTGAGGTTGGGAAAGGAAACCTGCCACTAAGAGATCAATTGCCAGGTGGATTGTCTCTTGTATCCAATTTGTTATCAGAAACTGGGCAGAGATCCCCCTCTGGCTGAGGGCCTCATTCTAGAGAGGTACAGCCGCGCTCTCTAGCTGCTGCCAGAGACATCCCTATATTGGAGATAATGCCAGGCTGCTACTTGGAAAGCGGTCACACTTTCACCAAGCATTACTCCTGGATGTCCAGGCTAGGAGAGATGCTCGGTTTGGCTCAGCTGTGCTTCAGGCTATTCCTAAGTAGGTTCTGTCCCTCCTCCATGGAGGGTACTGCTAATGTAGTCTGCAACTTGTAATATAGCAAGACTTCATGTTGTTTGAAGAAAAAATTACTCACCTCAGTAATGTTGTTTCTTCTAATGGAGTCTTGCTATATTTACCTCCCCCAGCCTGCCTCTCACAACTTCTACTTGGGTATGGTGTAAGTGCAACCTAGTGTGGGCACTGTTTTATGCCCTTTTTAGGCGTTTCACCCTTTTTGGGGTTTGGGGTGTGGTGTTTATTATCTCTTGTGTTATTTCTCATATTGTTAAATTATATTATTAATTCTGGTCCCTGACTTGAGTCTTTGGTGTTGGGACCAGCAATGGTATTATTATTTAGGTAGCCAGTTGGCTAGTGTAGGTTACAGCTTCACACACAGACCTTAGTGAGTTTTGCTCGTAAAGATCTGACAGTTCAGTTTTGAAACCACAGACAGAGCTTCTATCTTGAAGCTCGTGCTCAAAGTTCCATTCATGGAATGGATTTAACTATTTCACCTCCGGAGCAGTTCTAATGGTGGGACAAACTGCAACTTGTCGTAATATAGCAAGACTCCATTAGAAGAAACAACATTACTAAGGTGAGTAATTTTTTCTTCCAGCTCACCTGTCACCCAGTCATGATATTGTATCAGGTTGGTTTGACAAGACTTCTCTGAAACAAACCAGTGCTGCCTCACATCCTGGAGGCCATTGTCCTCCAGGTATGACACCAGTCTTTCCTTTAGTATCATTTCCATTAGTTTTCACACTATGAAGGTGAGACTTACCTGACGATAATTACCTGATTGATCCCTTGGCTCACTCTTGTGTGATGGTACTACATGTGCCATCCTTCAGTCCAGTGGCACACATCCCAACTCCAGTGAGGTGCTGTACAGATCTGCCAGGAGCTCCGCCAACACCTCTGCCATCTCCCTCAGCACCCTGGGGTGGATACCATTCAACCCCAGTGCCTTGTTTACGTTCAGTGCCCTCAGTCCCTGTGGGACTCTACTCTGCCTCAATTCTTTCATCTGTAAGCCTCCTGTCCCCACCCTCCCAGCCCACGGTGGTAGCTGCCCCCCCCTTTTCTTCCGTGAACACTGAGCAGAAGTATTCATTCAATGCTTCTGCCTGCTCCTCACCCCTTTTCCGTCCTCCCACCCCTTTTATCCTCACTATTGTCTCCTTGCACTTCCTTTTCTCCCTATTGTATCTGAAAAGTACACCCCCCGTTAATTCTCACACACCAGTCTCAGGCGCCTTGCTTCTCACTTTTCTGGTCACCTCGCTGGACCATCTTGCATATTCCTCCCTGTCCACTTCCTTCCCCATCCTCCTATACCTCTGGTGCGCCACTCATTTTGCCCTCACCACCTCCACAACCTCGCTGTTCAACCAGCATGGTTTTCTTGCTCTGTTCCTCTTACTGTGTGTCTTGGTGCAGGCTTCTGTTGCCTCTGTAATCCCCCGTTTAATAATATCCCTTCTAGGCACGTGGATATCTTGCTCATCCACACTCTCTGGCATGTCCCTTTCCCCTTTAAAACTTGCCGGAAGTCTTAAAGCTGGCTCTTCCCACCCATCCAGGTGGTAAATATCTTTGCTCCACCCCATGACGCCAGATCTCCCTTTCCACTGGAAGATGCAGGTCCCTCGTGCTACTCTAGTATTTCATAGGCCCTGGCTTCATAACGTCGGTTTTACCACAACTTGTTATTAAACTCGTTAAGAGTTATTGATTCCAATTGGGATATGGAGGACAAATCGTCCCCTGGATTTCGCCAGTGTGCCTGCGGCCAGAAGATGTCGCGCACCGATCCCCATCTAACTTGTGTGTACTGCCTCGGCATCGGACATGACACCTCGTCGTGCACATTTTGTTTGGCCTTCCATCCCAATGTTCTGGACGACCGCAAGACGCACCTTAAGCTGGGGAGACCAGAGAAAAGGAACCCGCGGTGAAATCTAAAGAGGCAAGGTGAGCAGTTTCCACGGCCTTGGGATCCGCCGAGCAGATGAAGCATTCATGAAGGCAGCTCGAAGAGGCGGCTCAAGCTCGGCCACTCAAGCTTCTTTGTTCCACTCAACCTCGCTCGACATTCAGGGCTCCTTTGGGAGTTGTGCCAGTCTCTCCCCACCAGGGGTGAGGCGCCCACGGGCTCGCACTCATCCTGCCCTCGGAAGAGGGATAAGGACCCTAAGTCTTCTTCCTCCAGAAGAAGACACTCCTGGGACTGAGAGAGGTCCAAGTCCCAGGAACACGTGGTCTCAACCTCGGTTGAGATTGCATCCTCGGCCGCCAGCATTACGGACCTTTCATTGGGCCAAGGCACCAAGACTGAGGAAACTGCCGAACCGGCCGAGATTACTCTCGCCCGATTGAGCCTTTATCGCCCACTCCTGTCGACGATTCTTTAGAAAGGACCCCGGTCCTTTCCCGATGAGGAGACACTACCTTCAGGTGCCCTCATCGAGGAAACCATCCGGAACCTCAGTTTTCACCGACTCCGGTGTTTCCCAGTCGAACAAGCAGACCCCGTCGGTGTCGATCGAGCACTAGGACGCCTTCGGTCAAAAGTCCAAAGAAGGGCAATAAACATTCAAAAAAGAGGCGCCGCCACCGATCCTCATCCTCCTAGGACGAGGAGAGACTTCAGAAACTCCGCCTACGTTATGAGGATCTCATGTGGCAACAGTTGATTTTGTCCGGTCAGAAGCCGGCTCCGCCGGCAACACTGGCCATCACTTGGCTCCCGCTTCCCAGGCCAGCGCCGACCCCTCCGGAACCGAAGGCTTCGGTTCCACTGCCCGTGGGGCCGGCCCATATCCCGGCTCGGCCTATTACGGTCTCTCCACTGATTTTGGTGGAGCCACCGCCTAAGCAGCCTCAGGGAGGGGCTCCCTCGAAAGAGGACCAGCCAGACACTGGACTTCCCCGACATCTGTCCATCACGGTTGTCCCCAATCGCCCTCAGCACATCGAGGGAGACATAAGCGGGAGACCATTATATCCCGACTCCTCGGACTTGGACGACACTGGTTTGTACTCGCATCCTGGGGATGATGAGTCATCAGTGGCAGGTTTGGAGGAAGGTCCTTCCTCTTTTCAGGGCATCCTCTGCCTGATCTCCAAATCTACTGGAATGCCCTGGAGCCTATCCAGAAAAAGGTGGAGTACCCCCTTACGGATATCCTAAAAGGGGGGGATACCCCAACGGAGGCTTTTCCAGTGGCCGAAACCATTGTTGGCCTGGCCCTTGAGCTTTGGCAGCGTCCTGCTTCCTGCCCAGCTCCGTCTGCCCACATGGCCCACAAATATACGATGCCCATGGGGTCCCTGGCGGGGTTCACAGAACATCCCTTGGCCGAAAGCCTTGTGACTGCTTCTGTGTTCAGACGCACTGGCAGCTATGCTGACACCGACCGCGCCCCCCCCCCGGACAAGGAGTCCAAGAATATGGACCATTCTGCCTGGAAGGTCTATGCGGCCTCTTTCTTAAGCCTTCGTCAGGCCAGCTCAGCTGTTATCATGGCACACTTCTCTCATGCCCTCCTGGGGTCATTAGATGAAGTCCTCCCTCATCTCCCAGCAGACATGCTGACCACTGTGAAGCAAGTCCGTGATTGGGGCCATGCTGTTGCAAAACAGCAGCTCCAGACGGCCCTGGACATTGGAGATTCCTGTGCCTGCTCTTTAGCAGCTGCAGGGCTTAGCTAAGGCTGTCCTCCTTCCCGGCAGATACTCGGCACAAGTTAGCTGACGTGCCCTTCCTAGGCACAGACCTTTTCGGTCCAGGAGTGGTTGGTCACCTCCAGCGCATAGAGCAGTCCAATGCCACCTTGGACGCTACCTCTGCAAAGGGTTCTTTAGGCAAGAACCAGCAGAAGCGCAAGAAGAAGCCTTTTCAGCACTCTTCCACTGCGATTAGGCAGCCCTCCTATCGAGGAGGCCAGCAGCAACAGCAGGCTCAAACTTGGTGCCCCTTGCCCAAGCAGGGCCCTCAACAGCCCTGTAAAGGAAGCCAAGGTGCTGGTCCAGGAGCCTCCTCCTCTAAGCCTGCTCAGTGTCGGGTTGGGGGTTGCCACCCCTATACCCGTCACGCCAGCTCTGGGTCCTCCTGTGGGGGGCCAGTTCCGCCACTTTCTTTCCGCTTGGTCCGATGTCACCTCGGACAAGTGGGTTTTAGAAGTGGTCGGCCAGGGACTGCCTCTGGAATTCGAGCAGTACCCTCCCAGCCGAGCCCGTGCCCCTCGGGAGGAAAGGATCTCAGCTTGCACTCAGTCGGCTCTTCGAGACGACATTGCTCAGCTCCTCCACAAGGAGGCGGTAGCTCCAGTGCCGGATCCTCCTACAGGCCCAGGCTTCGTGTCCAGGTACTTCCTAGTGCCCAAGCGGACAGTGGGTTGGCTTCCACGACCTGAATCAGTATCTCTGGTCTCGCACCTTCCGGATGGTAACTCTGAACCAGATCATACCATCCCTGGAGCGAAACATGTGGTTCTGTTCACTGGATCTGTAGGACGCGTTCTTTCACGTCCCAATCCGTCCATCCCATCAGCGATTCCTCCGCTTCAGGGTCAAGGGGACCCTGTACGAGTTCAGAGCCATGCCTTTCGGCCTGTCATCAGCCCCAGGGGTCTTCACCAAGTGCATTGCAGTGGTGGCAGCCCATGTCCGGCGTTGAGGAGTCCGAATCTACCCTTATCTCGATGACTGGCTCTTGGCAGGTTCCTCCCTTCAGGAGGTGGAGAGATTCAGGGATCTGGTTCTCCGAACCTGCTCCTAACTAGGCCTCCTGATCAACGAGGCCACGTCAGAACTCATGCTCTCTCAGGTGATGGGCTATATCGGGGCAGAGCTCGACTCTCGTCAAGCCAGAGCTCGGCTCCTGGCGGACAGGGTAGAGGTTCTTTCCTCCTTTGCCGAATCATTTCTGGTTGGGCACTTGCCCCTGCCCGGGACTTCCTGCACCTTCTGGGTTACATGGCGGCGTGCACCTCAGTGGTCCACTGGGCCAGATGGCACATGCGCCCCCTTCAATGGGAGCTGGCCGCTCAGTGGTCTCAGCACCACGGTCTTTTCGACCAGCTGATCACTGTGACCCAGAAGATGTGGGACGCTCCCCAAATGTGGACCGTCCCAGATCGGTTGCAGGAGGGGATCCTGTTTCTCCGCCTGAGATGACGGTCGTTCTTACGACCGATGCCTCTCTCATGGGCTGGGGAGCCCACATGGGGACAGCAGAGCCCATGGGTTCTGGACCCCTGAGGAGTCCCGATGCCACATCAACCTGTTGGAGCTCAGAGCAGTCAGACTGGCGTTGTCAGCTTTCGCTCCTCAGCTACGGGGTCAAGTGGTTCAAGTCCAGACAGACAATACCACGACCATGTACTACCTCAATAAACAGGGTGGCACGCACTTCCATCTACTATGCAAAGAGGCACTTTGAATCTGGATCCTCGTCAGCCGGTTGGAGGCGGATCTCCTAGCCATTCATGTGGCAGGAGTCTTGAACCAGCTGGCGGATGCTCTGTCGTATAGGCCAGACATCCCATGGGTGGCCACTCCATCCAGAGGTAGCTTACAACTTGTTCTCCCCTTGGGGCAGACCGATGGTGGACCTGTTTGCCTCCAAGGAAAACACCAAGCTGAGGCTGTATCATGCCCGCCCCCTTCAGCAGGGCTCGCTGCATGGGGATGTCTTCTCGAGGCTGTGGACCCCAGGCCTCTTCTACGCCTTCCCTGCATTTCCCTTGATCCACAAGGTGGTACTCAAGGTGAGGGACAAGGCGAAGGTGATCCTGGTAGCCCCAGACTGGCCGCGCCAGTTCTGGTACCCAAATTTCCTCAGCCTCAGCTGCAGGCCCCCGGAGTGGCTTTGTACACACCCGGACCTGATATCTCTGAACCAGAGGAAGGTCTTCCATCCGGACCTTCAATCCATGCACCTCACAGCCTGGTACCTGAGCGGCTAGAGTTCCAGGCTCTGGGTCTTTCCGAGGATGTGTACACCATGGTGGAGGCATCTCATAAGGAATCGACCAGGAAATGTTACGCCTTCAAATGGAAGAGGTTTTCCATTTGGTGTCAGGGTAAGAGTCTGAACTCCTTATCCTGCTCTGCGGCTAACATTTTCGACTGCCTTTGGTCTCTTTCAGAGGGGTCTACGGTCTTGACCCTTAGGGTGCACCCAGCAGCATTTCTGCTTACAGGCCCTTGGGAGCCAGTCCAGCTGACATCGGCATAGGAGACAGTGGTCAGGCGCTTCTTCAAAGGCCTGGATCACATATCCCCTCCGGTGCATGAACTTCCACCTCCATGGGATCTGTTGCTGGTTTTGGCAAAGCTCATGGGCAAGCAATTTAAACCAATGCACAAGTGTGAGCTCTCACACTTGTCGTGGAAGACAGCCTTCCTGGTGGCTATCATGTCTGCCAGAAGGACAGGGGAGCTCCAGGCGCTTTTGGTGGACTTCCCTTATCTTGGTCTTTCACAGGGACAAAGTTGTCCTTCGCCCCCACCCGAAATTTCTTCCGAAGGTGGCATCAGAGTTTCCCCTTAACCAGGTGTTGACTTTGCCGGTATACTACCCTAATTACACCTCGGACGCCAGTACAGGCTCCATACTTTGGACCTGAGATGTGCTGTCTCCTATTATAAGGAGAGAACGGCGGAAATTCGGGGAGACGCTCGCCAGCTGTTTGTCACCTACACTGAAGCTGCTTCTGGCAGACCTGCAGCGAAACGGACCATTTCGAGATGGATTACATCATGCATAGGTCTGTGCTATCAGTTGGCGGGCAAGGAGCCTCCCAGAGGGATAAGAGCTCATTCTACCCACCATACTGCTGCATTGGTGGCTACTTCCAGGGACATCCCTATCCAGGAAATCTGCCAGGCTGCTACCTGGAAGTCAGCAAACGCCTTCATTATCTACTACCACATCGACCTTGAGTCACGCTGGGATGATGCTGGTTTTGGGGCCTCAGTTCTCCAGTCTCTATTTCCCAAGTAGGGGGTGTGCGTGCCTTCCTCCCTCCTCCCGGAGAACTGCTTGGAGAGTGTGGATGAATAACATATCCATGCTCCTAGAACAGGTTACTCACCTGTAACAGTAGTTCTAGGAGTGGTATATGTTGTTCATCCACATGCACCCACCCGACCTCCCCGGCTTTAGGCGTACAACCTTGCTTTCAGAGGGTGAATATCTGGTGTCATGGGGCGGAGTTGAGGTATTTACTACCCAGGTGGGTAGGAGGAGCCAGCTTGAAGACTTCTGGCAAGTTTTAAAGGGGAAAGGGACATGCCAGAGAGTGTGGATGAACAACATATACCACTCCTAGAACTACTGTTACAGGTGAGTAACCTGTTCATTTCTGCTCCGTGTCCATCTCCTGCCTTATGCCCTCCAGTTTCCCCTTCAGTACTTCCTGCATCCTCCCAAAGTCCACACCCCTGAAGTTTACCACCCGAGTAACTGATTTCTCTGGCTCCCCGCACATCGTGATATTAAACCACACTATTTGGTGATTGCTGTCTGCTAGTGGGTCCTCCACCTTCATTTCCCTTACTGCCTCCCCATTCGACAATACGAGATCTAAAGTGTTCTTTAGCATAGTAGGTACACTAACCAACTGTCAGGAGACCCTGCTGGATCGTGTCCAGGAGCACTTGCTCCGTAGGACTGGAGGTGACTGGAATGCCCCAGTCAAACCCCCCAGCAAGTTGAAATCCTCCACAATGACCACCTTCCCTTTTCTACATACTTTCTGATTTGTCCTGCTAATTCCTTGTCAGGCTGCTCAGACTGGGATGGCGGCCTGTATACCACCCCAGACCTCAGTTTCCTACCCCTCGAGTCTAGGAGCTGCAGTTAGATTGCCTCTGTTCTCCTTTCTTCCCCCTTGACCCTTGTGCATTTGATCCCATCCCTCAGACTGCCACCTCACCCCCTCCCTTCCTTACAGTCCTTTCTGTATAATTTGTGTCCTGGGATTGCCAGATCCCAGTCCTGGTACTCAGTTGCCCACGTTTCTGTGACAGCTGCAATATCCACCCTCCACACTGCTAAGAGTGCCTGTAGCTCAGCTGATTTGTTTCCTAAGCTTCTTGCATTCAACAAGACCACCCTCCATCCTGCCCCCTTCCCTTCACTGGCCTCCATCTCCTCTCTTCTACTCACACTTTTGTGGCCGTCCCGAGTCCTTCCCTGCTAGGCTGGGGTAGGCTGTGACACCACTCTGTCGGATCTGTGATTGACATAAGCTCTTGGATAGAAACAGGAGAGCAAAGGGGTGCTGGCCCTTAAGAGGAGACCAGCTCTGCACAGATAGATGAGTTACCAAACAAAAATGTTATCTTGGCATAGTTCCTGGAGCAACAGGCTGTCACAGAAAGAAAAGCATAGCAAGGTTTATTTAGCTTGGCTTTACTTGTACTGCAATACAGGCTGTCACCTCAATACAAGGCTTTTTGGTTGTTTATGCACAAGGAGGAAAAAGTCAGTCCCTCAGAAGTAAAGAAATGAGGCAAGCTGACTGGTCACAGAGTTGGATTTCTCAAGAAAACAGCCTATTTTTACAAGAGAAACCCTCCGTGACATTATTCCACCAGTTCAGGTTGTTTACAAGATGGCTCTGCGAACCTGCGAGTGTTTTTGGCACCAACTAAACACTCGCAGGGCAAACATCATCTCAGAACAACCTGAAAAGTACAATAATATACAAACCGCAGAGGAAAAAAATATTAAACAGCTAGTGACTACATTTTAGGCATTTTGCCAGCATTGGGAATTTTTAAAAGGCTGACTTTTCGGGTGACAGCATCTGAATGTGCTGCAGTACACACAACAGAGCTGACAACCGCAGGTCAGCGCTACAGGAGCAGTGCTAAAGCACAGAAACACTCGCTTTCTTTTTTTTATTTTATTCCTGGATTTCCCTAGCACCAAAGGGAAGGTACAAGACTGGGAATCTTTGTTGTAATAAGGCACTGAATCGGAGAGGAAGGAGCGAGTAAAACAGCTCCTTCTCTCACTGAATAAATCTGGGCACTTTCTTTCTTTATTTGCCACCATACTGAGGATCAGGGAGGCAAACTACTCTTAACCTCTATTTTAGGCAACACATGTATTGGCATGAAATAAAAGGGGGAAATACTCTGGAGCTGTTTCTAGCCCCAGAAGCTGTGTTATTCATTTCAGCAGCTGCGTGATGCTGCGATCCTGCACACATTCGTGCAGGATCGCGAGCGAGCGCTACAGCAGATCAAAACAAGCTCAAGAAGGAGAAACTGTCTCTAGTGCCTTAGTACTAGATATTCTTGTATTTTAAACAGTTTCTTGTTGTTTTACTGGCACACCAGCCAGACAAACAGGCAAGCTGGGAGATGGTAGGCAGGGCTTCCCTGTGGCAAAGGGAGAGAGACACAGAAAGGGAAACGAGAAGAGAGATCTGTAGGTGGCAAGCCTACATGACAGAAAAAAGGAAAGAAAGGTACTGTTGCACAACAGTCTTAAAGGAGGATATAAAGGAGATGGTAGAGAGTCTCTCCCCTCAAACCCAAATCGGGGGTTGGCACAGCGCTACCACAGTGGCTCACCACATCCCGATTGTCTGCCCAGAACTATCCGTTATGCTCACAACAGACATGTCTCTGGTAGGGAGGGGAGCACACCTGGGAGACTACAAAGCCCTTGTGTTCTGGTCACCAAGGTAGTCGTGACACCATATCAGTCTGACGGAGCTCCATGCAGTGCGTTGCTCTGACAGAATTTGCCCTACTCATTCAGGATCAGGTTGTTGGTCCCAGGCAGACAGTACAACCGCCATGTTCTGCTTGAACAGGCAGGGTAGGACACTCCATTCAGTTGTCAGGAGGCTCTCCAGCGATCCATGTTACGGGAGAAATCAGCCAGTTGGCAGACGCACTCAGCTGGGTCAGCGAAACTTAGAACGAGTGATCCCTGCATCTTGAGGAGGTAGATCACCTGTTCTCCCAGTGGGGCATCCCTCTTGTGATTTGTTTGCCTCGTATGAGAACCGAAAGCTGAGACTGTTATGTACCCACCCCCCCCCACAGTCCAGGACACTGCTGGGGGATGCCTTCTCAAAGTCCTGGATTCTGTGCCTTTTGTACGCCTTCCCTCCCACCCCCTTGGTTTACAAGGTAGTCATTAAGGCCTGAAAGGATAAGGTGTGGATGATCCTAATGGCCCCTGACTGGCTCAGGCAGTTTTGGTATTCGGATCTCTTCAGCAGAAGGCCTCCGTGGATGTTGTCTCTCAGCCCCGACCTTCTGACCAGGCAGTTGGGGAATGTCCTGCACCCAGACCTTCAATCCTTGCACTTCTCTGCCTAGTTTCTGTGCGGCTAGATTTTTGAGGCTCTGGGTCTCTCGGAAGACATTCTCCACATTGTGGATGCTCCATATTTTGGACCTGCAGAATACGCTCTCTTATTACAAAGAGTGCACGACTAGAGTGCAGGGTGAGGCTCACAAGCAGTTCTAGCATATGCATAAGCTGCACCTTGCAGAGCGGCAGCAAAGCGGAGATTGCCAGGTGGATTACATCCTGCATTGACCTCTGCTATTGGTTGGCTGATGAGTCACCCTAGGGCAGTGGTGGCCAATACACCTTGTACTGGAATCCATTTTGGTGGATCTCAAGAAGCTCACCAACAATAAAATGAACAAAAAGTACAATAATTACGCTCATCAGCTGTAAGGATCTTCATTGATTCAAAACTGCAACCTTTGCCCCAAGATCCACCAAAAATCTTTTGAGACCCACTAGTAGATCTAGATCCACGTTTTGGCCACCACTGCCCTAGGGGCTTAGGGCTCATTTTTCCAGACATATCGTTGCCTCGGTGGCTGCTTCCAGGGATATCTGTATTGGGGAGCTCTACAGGGTTGCAGCCTTGAGTAAAGCACACACCTTCATCTCCTGTTACAGCATTGACATGGGTCATCGCGATGCTACTTTTGGGTTCTCAGTACTCTAGTCTCTGTTCAACAAATAGGGGTGTGCACTTTGCCCCACCCCCGGACTGATGGGAGTCTGCTAGAGTATAGATAGTGAATTGCATACACAATGTCAGAAGTATGGATTACTCCCTGGCGAGTGGCACCCAGATCCTTGGTTCCAGAGTGCAAAAGATGTGACATCACAGGGCAGAGCCAGAAGATATACTGCCTGGGTGTTGTGAGGAGGTTAGCTAAAAGACTTCCATTGAGTCTATGTCTAGCAGAACTGCCAGTATGTAGGTGTGAACCGTATACCACGTAGAACTATGGTTACAGGTTAGTAACCTATATTTACAAACAAACCAGTACTGAAAATTTCTGCCAGAAATCGTGCATGCCCAGGGCTTCTGGTAGATAATTATATAAAGAGTACCCCTCCCCCTTACACATTTTTGAGAATCCCACACAAATCTGTACACGTTCCACTCTGTTAGAATACATAATTTGCCGGAGGTCAGCAGGGAGGGTGATAGGATGCTCTCCTTCTGGGGGGAGGGTGCTGCAGAGCACTGCTTGGAGAGCGACACCTGGTGGTGTGCAGTGCACATCATTGGGTTGTAGAGAGGGGCCCAGAAAACAGAAACTAGCACCTGTCTCAGCCTGTTGCATGGTGGCTGCCTAGTTTCCCCCCATGTCACAGTCCCCCTAGTGCACTGCTCCTGCCTCTCCCACCACACATACCTTGGAGGACCTTCAGGAATGCTACTGTCTTCCTGTCCCCCAGGAAGCAAGGGCCCCCAGCAGGGATAAGCCGGGCCCTCTGAGAGCAGGTACTGGCAGATAGGGATATTGAGTAGCCAGCCTGAGTGGGAAGCCGGCAGCGGTGGAAGGTGAAAAAAAAAGATTTGTATAAAAAAACACTGACAGTGAGCATTCCCAGACAGTTCTCCTCCCTCGGGGAAGGGGGTTAGTGTGGCACGCTGCTTGCCTGACACTCAGTGGTAGCTTGGTACCAGCACATGCACTCACCGCATAGGAAAAGGATCCCACATTCAGGGCGCCGGGGCCATTTCTGTGAAAGCAGAACTCTGACATTGCACCCATTGCATGTCCGTGGGCCCAGGGAGAAAATTCTGAGGAAAACCACCCCAAGCAGCAGGATGATGACCTACCCTCCGCAGGGCCAGCACCAGTGGCCGGGCACAACAACCACAGTCCTGTGGCAGAGGACGCTGGTGAAGGGAAGTCCCAGAGGAGCTAGTGATGGAGCTTGGGTGGGGGTCGGTTAGAAATGGGCTGCAGCAGGCTCTGTGGCGCTGAGCAAAGGGGTTAGCTCAGCACGCTGGCAACCTGGATTCGCCCCTCGAGCCCAGGTATCAGGAGCAGAGACCGGCAGGGGAGGAGTTTCACAAGCATCCATTGGACGCTTCCTCTCGGAGACCAGCCATGGTTCCTGTGGATGGATTGTGGGACGAGTTTGAGAGCGTGGTCTCGACATGCCCGCTTGCACGTGCCCACCTCAGGATGCCATCTTTATGGCTACAACATGGGGCCAGGACCAGAAAACTGGAAACAGTTCCCTGCTGACCGGATGATGAGCACCCAGCCTGCACCACCACAAAGCCCCAGACTAGCCCAGACCGACCCTGCGGAAGCTTTCCGGGATACGGAGTTCGCCTGATGGCACATCTCCCTCGGAGGAGAGGGACTTTCCTGACACGGATAGGGCAAGGCGGGTTACCCAAGGTAAGGCTGCATGACTGGGTCGGGAGAATGGTGGTGCAGGGTCGGGGTGGAGGTTGGGGCATTGGTTTCAAGGAGTGGCCGTAGGGGTGCCATGAGGAGGTGGAAAATAGATAATACAAAAGGGGGCTGCCAGGGTGATCAGGAAATGTGTATATATATATAAAAAAAAAAGATGGATAGGAAATTCTGTTAAAAATGTTGGAGTGAAAAATATGGTGCATGTTTGAAATCTGTGCCTTTCTGTTCAGGAGTCTCTAAGTCGAAAAACGGAACCCTGAGATGCTTCCTTTAGGGTTACTAGAAGCTGTAATGTGCACTTCTTGCGTGAGTCTTCAGGTGGGCATGGTGGTTTGTTAGTATCTCATTGTAAACTCAGAAATATGCAAAACTTACTTGTAATAGTGTTTGTGCTAAAAGTGATCAAACACCTATACTGATCTTCCTGGACATAAAGTCTCCACCACTCATTCACACTTATGGGACTACGCCGCAGGCGCTATGACCCAGCGGGAGCAAACTTTTTGCAGAGGGTTGGCGCCAGAGATGGCGCCATGAGGGCACCTCGAGCATTAGCTCGTGCGGTAATGATCATCTCTGCTTCACCTTCAACCAGTTCCTTTTTTTCCTCATTGCCGAAAGTGCACTTCAGTGACGCTAGTCGCTTACTAGGAGTCAAACTTCAAACTAGCAGCATAGTTTTCAGTTTTATCGTTTTGTAATAATATCTCGAATAAGTACCACTTAGTTTATTTATTCTTATTAAAGAAAAGAAGTCTTGGCCTACATTGACGGAGTCGACCATGAGCGGGTCAGGTGACGGTAGGGAGACTTCATATGAAAGCTGTTCAGTCAGCCGGGCTGGGTCCGGTCCACCGCCCTCTCCGGAGGGGGGTCTGACAACGGACAGTCCAATGCCCGAGGGGATGGGCGGTCCCCTCGGAAGCATAAAAGTAAACGGTCGCACTTTCAGCACCATTCAGCCTCGAACTCTTCTTCGGCCCACAGGTCAAAAAAGAGAAGGCATCACTCGAGGTCGCCCCCTGGTATGTCTGCGCATAGACGGTCGATTATTGGGGCTTGTTGCCGGTCTTCTCCTTCAGAGTCGCCAGTTTCTGTTTCCGGTCGCCGACCTCTTCGACATCGGAGCCCTACCCCACCCTCCAGTAGATCTTCAGATGAGCAGTTTCATCATTGGGCTGCTTTTATGGAGCAGTGGGCTCGGAGGTTGGTCCAGCTGCCTGGCCCGATGACTCTGGGGCCTTCGGGCTTTTCGGGGGATTGGGTAGGGCAGTTGGGCTCCCTAGTCACAGGTGCCGTCTTCGGTGCCATCGACTCCGTGCTTAGGTGTCTCTCCCACATGGCTGCAGGCGCGGGGCCACACCGATGCCTCTATCTCCTGGTATTCATCCTTCTTTCTCCTCAGATCTTGCTTTTCGGAGCCTTGGGATGTTTTCAGTGCCTTTGGCGCCGATGGCTTGTTTGGCACCATCCCTCGGCGCTCAGCGACTGTCTGCACCATCCTCAGCGCCAAGCTGATAGTTGTCGCGAGTGCACCCTCATCGGTGCAGTCTCGGCACCGTCACTCATCGGCTCCATCTTCGCACTGCGGCTTTTCTGCCCGTGCCTTCCTCGGCGCCGAGGCCTGGTGGGGCGCCGCCCAGTCTTCATGGCTCCTCTTCTCTGAATCCTTTTCCTTCCTCATTTCCTTCTGATTTTCACTCCTTTCCTGACCATGCAGCCCTCCTGGGCTGTCAGGAGATGACATTGAGCCTGACCCAGACCTTCGCCTGGGTGATGATGTGGAAGGATCTCATCCTGTAGCAGAGCCTCTGGTCGAAGACCTGTCTTTTAAGTCTCTGCTGAAAAATTTGAATTCCACTCTTTCTCTCCAGACTACAGATATCGATCCTGGGAAGCTGTTAAGACTCCAATACCTCCATGTTCCGGAGATCCCTATGGATTTGACTCCTCCAGTACAGCCGTCCTTTGAAACACTTTCTCAAATGGTATGGAATAATCCCGCTCTCATTCCTTCTGTGGCTAAGTCCATAGGTAGAAAGTATGCTGCTCCCAAGGATTGACCCATCTTGGCCTCCCAGGCCTTTGCGGACCGTATTGTAGTCCTGGCGGAGAATGATAAGGCCGTCCTCCCTCAGGCATCTTCAGCCTGGCCTATAAAAGAATCTCGCAAGACAGACACCATAGGTAAGAGAGTCTTTGCTGCCTCTACCCTGGGTATGCGTATTGCCAGCTACCTGGTCTATTTTTCTCTATGAGTATGTTCTTTGGCATTCACTCAAACAAATGGTAGAAGCGCTGCCGGAGTCGGACTCTAATTCGGAGCTACTTCAAACCATAACCAGGGGTATAGAGTCCAACAAACAGCAGGTTAAAGCAGCTATGGACGCTTTCGATACTGCTTCTTGGGCGGCAGCGGCAGGCATATGTACTCACTGCCACTCCTGGCTGCGCACTTCAGGTTTCACGAATGATGTCCAGCAACAGGTTATGGCGTTACCCTTCGACGGTATGCATCTCTTTGGTCCTCAAGTAGAGTAAACTCTGGAGGCCACTCAAGACTAGGTCTGCCATTAAATTGGCTCAACCTGCTCCCGCCCCTTCTCGTGGGGGTGTTAATAAGCGTCCGTTTCACAACCGTCAGTCCTTTCGAGGCAAAGGCAGAAGAGGTTTTAATAAAAACCAAGCCCCCCAGCCTCAAAAGAAATAGCAACAGAAAGCACAAGGACCCAAAGTGCCCAGTGCTGCCTTCTGACTCTCTGGCCCACGTCCCTCCTGAGCTGCCAGAGGGGGACTTTCTCTCAGCGGTGGGGGGGTCGTCTGACTCAGTTCTACAACCATTGGAAGACCATAACATCAGACAAATGGGTCCTCCGGATAATCCGCAAGGGATATTCCCCGCAATCTTTTAGAGACCCCTCCAGGTCTTCCCCCCCCAAACGACAGCCCAGACTGTCAACAGTTCAGTCAGAACTTCTCGCCTCCGAGATACAGGGCCTTCTGAACAACAGGGCAGTAGAAATAGTTCGTTGGATCAACAGAACACAGGGTTCTACTCCCACTACTTTCTTGTTCCAAAGAAACTGGGGCATATCCCATTTTGGACCTAGAAACTGAACAGATTTCTTCCCAAGGAAACGTTCAAAATGATGTCACTGGGAACCCTGTTGCCCTTGCTTCATCAACACGCTTGGTTAGCTTCCCTGGACATGCAGGATGCTTACCAACATATTCCTATTCACCCAAAACGTCACAAATACCTAAGGTTTGTGGCTTTGAGCCAACATTATTAGTTCAGAATCCTGCCCTTTGGGCTATCCTCGGCGCCGCAAGTTTTTACAAAGTGTTGTGCGATTCTCGCAGCGCACCTCAGAAAGATCTGAATACAAGTGTTCCCATATCTGGATGACTGGCTTCTAGCAAGCCCTTCCAGGCAAGGAACTCTAGACGCCGTAGCCATGGCCTCAGACTTCCTCACGTCCATGGGAGTCCTGCTAAATCTCAAGAAGTCGCAGTTGCAGCCCTCCCAGAAGCTCCTTTTCATAGGAACTCTTCTGGACACCTCTTGTGCGAAAAGCTTTTCTACCAGAGGACAGAAGGAGCGATATCCTACAGATGGCCCGATACATCAGAGAGAACAGCTCGGTTTGAGCTATCTCAGTGCAACGGATGCTGGGTCTCATGGCATCTTCGGTGTTCACTGTACCCCTAGCACGCCCCACATGAGAACCTCTCAATGGATGCTCAGTACTCAGTCCCCGACTACTCATCCTCAGTCCTTTCTCATCAAGGTGACAGAACCTCTCAGGAAGTCGCTCACCTGGTAGTATAAAGGACAATCTTCTGGAAGGATACCCTTTGCTCCTCTGGATCATCAGATTTCTATCACCACAGACACGTCCCTGTCGGGATGGGAGCTCACTGTCAGGATCTCCACTCTTCAAGGTCGTGGACTGGTGGCCAGCTTCACATAAGCGTACTGGAAATGGGGGCCGTCCTCTATGCAGTCTGGGCCTTGAAGGACATTCTTTGTCACAAGAACATTCTCCTTCAGACGGACAACAAGGCAGTGATGTATTACATCAACAAGCAGGGCGGCGCACACTCTTACCCCTTGTGCAGGGAAGCAATGAGAGTGTGGGAATGGTGCCTAGATCACAAGACTGTTATTCAGGTGGCCTACCTGCCAGGAATACAGAACGAACTGGCAGACCGTCTCATTAGAACGGAGGCAGACCCCCATGAGTGGTCTCTCAACTTAACCATAGCTCAGTCGCTATTCGCAGAGTGGGGAACTCTAGACCTGGACCTTTTTGCATCCCCACTCAACACAAAACTGCCTCTTTTCTGCTCCAGAAATCCAGGGCCTGGCATTTTTTGTCAGGATGCGTTCAGGCTGCAGTGGACAAAATGCTTTCTATACGCCTTTCCTCCTCTTCCCCTAATCCAGAGGGTACTCCTCAAATTCAAGTCTCGGGGACACAAGATGATTCTCATTGCTCCCTTCTGGCCTCGACAGATATGGTTTCCATCACTCAACAGTATGGCAGAAACCCCTCTGAAGGCGCTTCCCCTTCAGATGAACCTTCTGACCCAGGGTCTTGTGGTCCATCCCAATCTGAGGTCTCTTCATCTTCACACTTGGCTCCTCAGGAGATAGAGGTGCATCGGTTCAATGCATCTCGGAGAGTTCTGACATTCTTTTGGCTGCACGAAAGCCAGCAACCAGAAAGACTTGCACTGCAAAATGGAAGTGTTTTAGCCTCTGGTGTGCAGGATTCTCTTTGAATCCCTTTTCCTGCCGACCCAACAAAGTTTTAGAGTACCTCTTAGACCTCTCAAATTCAGGTCTTCAATACTCTACAATCAAAGTTCACCTTTGTGCCATTTCAGCCTATCATGATCCACTACTTTCCTTATCTCTGGCTCAGTTGCCAGTAGATAAAAGGTTTCTTAAGGGTATTCTGCATACCAGACCTCCTGTCAAACGTCCAGTTGCAGCCTGGGACATTAATCTCATGCTAGACATGCTCATTAGAAAACCTTTTGAGCAACTAGCTACCTGCGAATTGAAATTCTTCACCTGGAAAACGGCCTCCCTGGTGGCCATCACCTTGGCCCACAGTTTCTGAAATACATGCTCTGGTAACAGACGCTCCATACACTGTATTTCACAAAGATAAAGTAGTTCTTAGGACCCATCCTAAGTTCCTCCCTAAGGTTGTCTCAGAATTCCAGTTAAACCAACCTTTGGTCCTACCTACTTACTTTGCTGATTTCCAGAATGAAGACGAAACCTTTCGTTTGGCAGGACTATCCTTAACGGACTTCTGTCCTGAATTCGTGAGCTCTTGGTTTTCCTGCCGCCCTCTTGGGGGATTTTTAGCTGGGCACTTCCCATAAGTGTGAATTGAGTGGTGGAGACTTTATGTCCAGGAAGATATGCGGAACATGGATCACCCATAATTCTTGATCTTCTTGGATGAAGTCTCCACCACTCATTCACACACCCACCCTCCATCCCCCGAGCTCACCTCTCTGTTTTGGTCTTCATCCCCTCAGTGTTTAGGCTGTGAAGACTTCTGTGTTGACCTTTCTTATACCGGTTGTTCAGACTATTTTATGTCCGATTTGTGTTAGACTAGTTTTTCTAGGTTAGTTGCGCTGCACCTCCTCGGTGGGGGAAAAAAGGTACTGAGGCGGTTGGAGGGTCGACACCAAGATAGCCATTACTGCACGAGCTGATGCTCACAGCTCCATCTCTGGCGCCGACCCTCTGCAAAATGTTTGCTCCCACTGGGTTCTAGCGGCTCCTGCATAGTCCCATAAGTGTGAATGAGTGGTGGAGACTTCATCCAAGAAGATCAAGAATTACGGTAGGTACTTAATTTCCATTTATGTGACAGCACTTAGATGACCATATATCTATATATGTTATATATATATATATATATATATATATATATATATATATATATATACACACTTGGTTTATTCTCTTTATTTAAGTGTGGATCTACCCCTTATGTATTGCATTGGTCCCCGTACACTCACTCCACCCGGCATTCCCCCAAACATCCCGAACTGGGAGGCCTGCAACTTACCCCTTGCAGTGGGGCTCCCCGAAGGGAGAGACTGAGATTCACCTGGAGTCCCGGCCTAGACTTGGGCTTGGCATCATTCGGGTAGATGGTTTTGGCTCCCACGGGCCACCGTTCCATGTTTTCCAAATGATTTTTCTTCCCTTCGTGGAGATGCAGTGACATCAGTGCTGTGTCCGTTCTGGCTTGCATGCACAGCTCACCAATGTCTGCTGGCACCTCCTTCTTTTCTCTTGCGGCTCCCTGATGTTGCACCCCTAGCCTCTGCTAGGTGTCAGACTGGCGCTTGGCCCTGTCGCCCGAGGGAAGAGAACAAGGAGAACAGTCCAAGGTATATTCATCCTACACCCAACCCTGGTGGCCCTGTGACAGCTTCAATGACCATATTAAAGTTAACCAGAATTGCCAGTTTTCACATGTACAGGTACTGTAGCTAGTTGCTTTTTTAGGTAATCTCTACAAATACTGATCTTCACCAAGAGCAACTGGCCTGTTGGCAGTGCCACTGTATTTCCAAAGCAGAGGTTTCCATGTTGGCCCTCTTTGGGGGAAAAAAGGGGGAAGTAACCTCTGCTGGATCACTGAAATTCTTGAAAGCTAATGAAAAGATTTTTCAAGTGAGATACTGGGTTTGCCTGCAGGTGTCAGGAGTCCTGAGAGTAAAATCTAAATTATCTGTAAATTAAATTAAAGGCAGCAGCCATTTCAAGGAGTCTTGAAACCGAAAGTAATGTTACTGAGGGACACGGTATAATTTTCAAAATGACACTTGTCCCTCTGTGACATCACTTCCTCTCTCTCAAGATTCTGTGTAGTGGCTGCTCCCGAGATTTACTTTATGTATGATTTACATATTTATATCTTAGGACTGCTGGCGCCTACAGGTAAGCCCCGTACCATATTTGAAAGATCTTTTCATGGACTTTCAGGCCCTGTACACACTAGCGTCTGATTATAAAACGTTATTAAAATCATTTTATAAATCAGTCCCTAGCACGGCTGACGGAGCGTCCACATTGCATTCCGACAACTGTACTAGGTAAAGCGGGTTCCCAGGCATGACTGCGGCACCAACTCTTAAGCATTATGTGTGCTGCAGTGCATGACGGGATACCCGTGAACGGGAACCGAAAGTGATTTGGGGGAGTACACCCTCAGAACCAGTGTTTCAAGGGCTACTAGGCAATACCGGTACTGCCTTTTTTTTTTTTTAATCCTGTTGCTCAAAAAAATACTTTTCCCATAGGATGGGTTGCCTTAACCCGTGTTACAGCACGCTTTGTGTACACACTGCTTAACACAGATTAAGGCAACCATGTTCATCTAAAACCATGCTAAAGACTACCTCTCTAGCAGGGTTTTAGCATGGTTTTAGAGCGTGGTTGTAACACGGTTTTAACCATGTTATAATGCGGACGCAAACCGTGTTCCGGGAGCTTAAAACAGTTTAAGGCAGTTAAACCGTTTTAAGCTCCCTGGTGTGTACAGGGCCTCAGAGTATGAGTGACCCTGTAATGTTTGTTTCTCCTTTAGGATTATGAATGGGATTGAAGGAAAACTTGAAATGTGTGGTGCTGCTTTTTATATAGCTGTTCTGTTTTCAATTTTTTTTAACTGTCACATGTAAAATACTGACCACTTCTTGTTACATTTTCAGCAGAATGAATCCAAATTGGATGAAATTTTGAATGAGGTCAAATCTCTAAAAGAGACAGTCATGTATCAAGAAAAGCGAATTTCCAAGTTGGAAGAACAGATGTCGAAGATTTCAATATGAGAACTTGACTGGTGTAGAAATTGTGATTCCCTCAACTGGTTGAAGGCCACAAGGACTTACCGTTACTCCTCAACACAGCATTCCATCCTTGGCAGTTGTAAACCAGTGTAACATTCCAATATGAACTCTTTATTATTCTCCCTAAATAACATAAAAAGTGATCCATTGTAATAAAAGAAATTGCTGTTTTTTATTGCAATTTTTCATACATTTTTAAAAGTGGTAATGTCTTTTCTTTCCATAGTATTTTTTGTCAGTTTAATTTTTGAGAGATGTAAAAAGTTTGACTAGTGATGTGCCCAAAGTTTTATAAGTAGGGACCAATGCCATGTCATCCCTTATGTTTTTTTATATGTTGCCAAAAAGAAAAGTAGTATTTTGTAAATACTACTTATAGTATTCTCTCTCTCTCTTAATTAAATATGTAGTGCTGTTTTGACACATTATTTGAAAATTATAAAAAATAATTTTTTTTAAACCCTCTGCATTTTTTTAATATTGAGAAAAGCAGCAACAGGACCTCACATAAGAATGAATTGATAGTACATGCTGGGAGTGAAATAAGGGGGAGCTGGCTTCTAAGTTGCGCTTGACGATATTTATACTTCGCTTGCTTTAAATAGCTCAGCGGCAGACACGCTACCCGTAGGGCTGTCTGAGATGCATCTTGGAGAAATTATTCCAGAGCCACCAGGCAAAATTTTCAGATATGGATACAGGCTGCTGTCATGACTATCTCCCTCCTGAATCCATTCCTCTTTCTCTATGCAAGCCCCCTTGTCCTGTCGACCTCATAGTCATGTATCCAATACACAATTCCACTCCCCCATCCAACACACTGTGCAAGCCCACTTCCACCCACTGGACCAGTTGGGATGAGTTTGCACAGAGCAATTGATGCGGAAGGGCATTATGTATTTGGAAAAGGTCTCTGGAGTCGGCAGATGGGGATGAGCTTGAATAAAGGGACGGACTAAGAAGGGGGATTAATTAATATATTGATAATGGTTTCTGAGGTAGGCAGGTGAGGGTGAGCTTGCATAGAAGAGGGGGTATGGGAAAGGGTTCCTGGGTTCACCATAGTAGCTTCTGATGGCAGGAAAAATTTACCATACCCAGGAGCTATTTTAGGACTGTTGGCTATCAAATCCTTTTTTTGGCCTTTGGAGATTGTCCGTAGGTTGTAGCTAATACTGTACGCTACAGGAAAAAAATCATGCACCTTCTCCTTTCTGAGTAAACTATATTATTTTTCCTCTGTTGTTTTGCATAGTAAAAGACTGGGAATGTTCACTGTATGCGGCTATACAATCATGATTGTATACCAGATGTAAAAGTTTTTACCAATCTACTGTAAATAACAGAAGTGTTTGTATGTGTGTGTGTATGTATGTGTGTGTATATATATATATATATATATATATATATACACACACACACACACACACACACACACACACACACACACAAATATAAACTGTTCTGTATATCTTTTACTGCAGTGATGTATATTTTCCAATGCTGCCCAGAGTGTCGGCCACAGTAGGCCCGGGAGACATGCCTTGTAGCACTCTGAATATGGATTTGTATTGGTAAATGAAGTAAAATGCACTGTTTCTATAGATTCTCCCCTTCTTGGGTGTATGACTATCCAAAGTAAAGGTGGTCTGCTCAGCTAGCTGCAACCTACTGTCAAGTAATCTTCAACACACACTTTGGGCTCAGTTCTGCCACACGTTTTGTGCCGATTTCTTCAGTAAATGCTGTACTTTCAGAGATGGACATGTAACGTGTTGCTGAGAGAAGGTTTGTTTTTTCTTTTCTTCTTTTTCCACAATATGTCTTGTTGGTGAAAACCTAAGATTGCAACATTAGTTTGATTATAAAAGATCGAGAGTAATTGTAACTACATGACATGAAATGGGTTTAAGCTCAGGTTCACCCATTTGAATGGAAAATTGCTGTGCTGTTCCAGTACCTTCGGTTCCAAATACTGTTGATGCCAGCCATTTCATATAAGTGTAGCATATTCTTCCCCAGCTCTGTGAAAGTGTCAGGTTAAATCCCTGGTTTACAATTCGACAGGAAACTTGTACTGCCATATTAAGCCATGTTCCTTCTTACCCAGCAGCAATAAATCTGTTTTATACCACATTTAGTCACATTTTTGATGTTTCATCCAGGCAAGCATTTCTGTACAAACATTTTAAAATCACCTGCTTTTTTTCTGGACCCAAGCGCTTTAACACTGTGACGTTATTGTATTGTTTCCGAAAGGTAAAAACTTCTTAATGCTCTATGTGCAGGTTATGCGGAATTGCAGATCTGAACCCATTTTGGCCCACAGCTATTTAATATGCCAGACTGAATCTTGCAGAGCTAGCATGTATAATGTGATTGAAAAGGATATTGTTTTTATTACCGTTGTTTACATGTGTTATGAACACATGCTCTACTTGCAGCATAGAGGTAATATTTTAGGTGAATGAGAATACAGTGTATTTCTGTATGTCAGGGGCTTGCCTGTAAGAAAACAAGGTTACATTCCTTGTTTAAGGTTAAATACGCAACGCCACTGTCTGCGTGAACCCCTGGTATTTCTTCGTTGCGTGTATCCCGTCATTAAATTTTCCTTTTTCTGTGTATGCATGCTTGATAACTGGATGATGAATCCTCTGTTTCAAATGATTAAAAGTATACATCAACTGAACTAAAGTAAAAGTACTAGGGCAGTTAAGTAAAGCATCAGTTTACAAAGTTTAAATAGTGGAGGACGTGAGTAAATGTATGCACGTGTGGCACTGGGAAAGTAAGACAAAGCTGTAGGCTAAGGAGAAATGCAGTATAATAGGAAGACAGATGTCTTAAAGCAGTGGACCTGGTTAAAAATTGATGAGATGTTGGGACATGTGGACAGACATATTTTCATTTGCACAGCTTATATATAACATTTTAAATCTGCACTCTTATTTGAGCTGTGTGGAGCAGCTAAATATGAACTGGAATGGTTGTGTTTGTAAAAAGTGGTGCACTTAGAGACGTGTTCTGTATAATGAGGTGAAAGGCTGACTGATTTTTATTTTCCCTGTGGTTGCCAGAGATGGCAGAAGTTGGGAGACAGAACTGAAATTTGAATCGCTGCCCATCAGTGCAACAGTTTGGGGCCGGCACTTGCCTTGCTGACAAGAAAGGTTTCTACCTCGAGCCGAGGTTGTAACTATAGGCCAGCCCGACATACAGGCACACCAGAGAGTGCTCTGCCTCGCTGGGTAGAGAGGGGTCACTTGTATCACTCTGATTGTCCCCTGATAACCCCATTGGGGGATAAGACTGAGTAGTTGGGGCCTCAGAGAACATGCATTGTCTGCATGGCAATATGTTAAATCTGCTGCCGGGGGTGGGGGTTGTGAGGGCACCTGGGAGAAATGGGGCGAGTTGAGACATAAGGAGTTTTGGTACTCCCTCCCATGCCACAGCTGGACCACCTAGGACCTTTACTGCAAGATCACCCACTCTCCTGTCGCAGGACCCACTGTACAAAACTAGACTATGCCCTGGACACAAGCTTCTCACCTAAGGCTGGGCAAAGGGACGTGAGAAATGGCAAATATATATAAAAAAATTTTGCAAACAAGGTTGGAAGATTGGAAGGTAGTTTGATTAAAGTAAAATGATACCTCAGTAAGTTTTCAGGAGACTGGGCCTTTCAGATCATGCTTGAACTTAATTTTTAGCCCCAAGTATACCAGAACAGGTGAAACCATTACATTGTACTACAGGATCTGCTCTTATAGAGCTACCATATCATTCTGTCCAAAATCTGCTTCCAGTTTCAGAAATAAAACCATTGATTATAAAAAGAATATCCTTGTCTGTATTGGTTATATTTCTTTTCTCATTTCAAGATTCTTGTTTGTCTTATGGCTTACTGAAAATAAATCAGTATTCCAGGGGCATGGATATGGTGTATTTATCAACACTTCTGGCAGAACTCCTTTCCCTTTAAGAATCGCTGAAAGGTCTTCAAGCTGGCTTCTCCCACCCACCCAGGTGGTATCCTCCTTGACACCGCCAAGTGACGTCAGATCTTCCTTTCCGCTGAAAGAGACTGGTTTTCTCCATAGTGCTCTATGTGAAGTGTATGCCCTATCTTATCTTCAGTCTTGGTCTTCAGTTTTTTCGCTTCACAGTTTCTCCCATTGTGGTGTAATGGAATCAGTTGATTCCAAGTAGGCTTCTGGGTTTAAACACTGCCTGTATAACCAGAAAAAGTCACGCATGGACACACACGCCACGTGCATGTACTGGCTGGGCCAGTGCATCCTCCTGCTCTGGAGGATCATTTGCACGACTCATTTGGGTCGCCCAGATGGTTGGGATCCCCCCCTGCTACTTGATGCCTGCCAGGTGGTTTCTATGGCTGTGGGCTCCGCCAAACAGATGGCTGCTTTCGAGGAAGCAGCGGCCCAGTCCGCAGCAGACGCTTCGTCTGTGTCCACATTAGTGCCTCTGGTCTTAGGTGCCTCATTCACTGGGGCGTTCCAGAACTTGTCAGTCCCTTCAAACCCTTGGGGGGAGGGCCCTTCCCATGGGTCAAAATCTTTTCAGTCTTAGAAGCGGGCCCTTAGAGACAAGCCTAAGAAGTCCCATCACAGGTTGTGGGACCACGAGCACTCCCGGGCTTTGGGTTCCCACGATCATGCCAATTTGACTTTCATCGAACTGTTGGCTTTGGCCGACGTTTCTGTCCAGGCTGCTGGCTCCATGTTGTCCCCGTTAAGCCTGCTGGCTGAGACTTTCCTCGACCCATTGTTGCAGGATGAGGGGGATTCATCCCTCACCAGGACTTTGATCTTGCCTCTACTTTCTCGGGGGGGGGGGAGGTTGGATCAGCCTGCTGATCTGACCTTATTTGATGTATAAAAATTTAACATGGCCATCCTTGGAACTTCGTAGACAAGAAAGTTGAGTTAACTTTGTATACAAAATTTGTAAACTTGGATTCCCAACATTTTTAGCTGGAAAGCTAACTCGCACCTTGCATCAATTTAATTTAAGAAAAACAAGGGCCAGAGAATTTGAAGTCCCGAAAATAAAGAATAAATCTGGAATGATGTTATTCCAGTATAAGGCTTCAATAACATGGAATAACTTCCCAGTATTCCCAGGGAGGCAGTATAGCGCAGTGGTTTAAGGCTCTGAGCTGCAAATCTGGTGACATCCAGCAGACCAGACCTGGGTTTGAATCCCATAGCTTCCACTTACATACTGTGTGACCCTGAGCAAGTCACTTAACTTCCCTGTGCTCCCAGGTCGTGTCTGTAAAAATAGCTTTCAGCTTAGTGTGCTACTCCTGGTTAAACTAAAAAAAAAATAGACAGACTGTATGTGTATTTGTCCTTTTTATTGTGGATTTGTATTGTTTTAATGAAACACTTTGTCATCAAACAGATGCGCTTTGAAAAGAGGGCCTTATTGGCGTTTTGTGAAATTGTACTATTCACTTATTCCTGTATAAATAAATCTTTTACTACTACTATTAACCCTTGAGACCCTGATCCGTCTGGAGACCCCAGGTGTCCTTTGCAAGTTCCCACTTCCCTTCGCCATCTGGTCCACTGGTGGTCGCAGATGAGGTACTATAGCTCGAGCCTGAACAGCTTCTACCAGGGTTGGCAGTCTTGCTCTTGATCCTCGGGCAAGCGGCATCACCACTATTCTTCCTCCTCCTCTGGGGAGGACCAGCTCCGACGCAAGTTGCAATGGCGCTATAAGGAGCTTATGTGACAGTAGTTGCTGGGTTGCTGCTGGGTGCCGGGCCCAAGCCATTGCCGGCCCCTGCCCTGGCGATTCCATGGCTGCTGCCCCCTCGACCCGAGCCTACTTCTCTAGCTCGGCTGATTCCAGCCTCTCCACCCATTCAGGTGGAACCCCCACTGATCCAGCCTAAGGAGGTTCTGCCTTCTAAGGACACCCATACTGCCCCAGGCTTTCTCATCAGTTGTCAGTCACGGTTACTCATACAGACAAGTCCTGCCACCTTTGCAGGGACTCGGGGTGTCGGCTGGTTTTCGAAGAATCTTCTGATTCTGAGGACTTCATGCATTCTCGCTCTACTCTTGGATTTGACCATGAGTCAGGGGAAGATCTGTTAACTGACCATGTTCAGACCTCCTTTGGGGCCATGCTCCGTCTTATCTCGGAGGTGACAGGGATCTCCAAGTACGTTCAGAAGCGGGTTAAGTATCCCCCTCACCGAGATTCTCAACCAGGACAACTCCCTGGGGGTCGCCTCCTGGTTGCTGAGTCTATTCTTGGACCCTCTGAGCTCTGGCAATGTCCAGACTGCTGCCCCAAGCTGTCCCGTACGGCCCACAAATACACAGTACCCACAGGCTCTCTCTCACTCTCTGGGTTCACGGAACACCTTTCAGCTGAAGGGCTTGTTGCAGCCTCGTTTTTTTGGCAAACTGGCAATGTCAGGGATGTTTATAAGCTTTCCGACAGTGAATCCAAGAAATTGGACCATGCGTCCAAGAAGGTTTATACGGCCTCAGCTCTCTGCCAGCGGCAGGCTAGTTCAGCCTTCATGATGGCCCCACTTTCCCCATGCCTTGCTGGATACCCTCGACTTGGAGTTCCCTCAGCTTCTGGCTGACCTGCAGATGCAGGTCAAGCTGTTCTGGAATCAAAGCTGTGCTGTTGCGAAACAGCAACTCCAGACGGCCATGAACATTCATGGTGACTCTTGTGCCTAGTCTGTGGCTACGGCAGTGGCTGTGCGCCGCAGGGCCAGGCTGCGGATCTCGGCCTTCACCCAGCACAAATTGGCAATGTTACCTTCTTCGGTACTGACTTGTTCAGGCTGGGAGTGGATAGCCATCTCATCTGGATTTAGAAGTCCAGTGCCACCTTGGACACTCTTACCTCTGTACAAAAGGGCTTTAAAGGCTCGAAACCCAAGGAAAAGTCCTTTCAGCCCTTACTCTGCCCCTGTGGCCAAGCTGTCCCAGTCCCCTGCTGGTAGCAGCAGGTGTGACGTCCTCTGCCGAAGCCTGTGTCTTCCATTGTCAGGAAGCTAGGCGGCTGAAGGCCAGCTTCTTCTTCAGCTAGCCCTGCCTCCACCTCCAAGCCTGCCCAATGACGGGTTGGGGTGCCCCCTTCCTGCCCGTCAAGTTCCACCTGGTCCAGTGTTACCACCAAGTGGGTGATCGAAGTGGTCGGCCAGGGTCTGCCTCTGGAGTTCGAGGCACTCCCACCCAGCCGAGTCTGCGCCCCTCAAGAGGGTGTGGTGTCCACAGACATGTTGTCCACCCTCCAGGTGGACATCGCCCAGTTCCTCTTGAAGGAAGTCATGGCTTGTGACTCGGACCCACCAGCTAATCTGGGGTTTGTCTCCAGATACTTTCTGCTTCCAAAATGGACTGGGGGGGCGACTGGTGCCCCATATTAGATCTGCACAACCTTTGCAAGTTTCTTCGGTTGCACACTTTCAGGACAATCATGCTGAACCAGATCTTCATGTCCCTGGAGCAGGACATGTGATTCTGCTCCTTGAACCTCCAGGATGCCTTCTTTCACATTCCCATCCGTCCATCCCAGTCTTACACAGGCCACCAGGGCTATCTTATGTCCTTAGGTTAAGTGCATAAGTACTTGTTAGATTATGCTGCACCACCTTGGTAAGAAAGGCACTGAGGTGGTTTAGGGCCAGTGACCAGTTAAGTCTGTGCCTGCAAGCTCATTCTCGCAGAGCTGCACATGTGCACAGCTTACCTCAGTGCCAGCCCTTCTGAAAAGTGCTTGGTCCTAGCCCTTCCAGCTTAGACCTAATAGTGGTAATCGATGGTGAAGATATTCCTAGAAGATCATGAATTATGGTGCGCACGTCATTTTCACTTTTGATATGTTACCAGTTCTTCCACCTTTCTACTGGTGGACTCCGTCTCTTGCAAGGAACCGTGCACTTCTCTTGTTTCCTTGCTAGGAGTGTGTTTTAGAATGCTGCTGTGTAAGTTCTAGGATATAATTTATTAAACTGTTTAGAATGCAATGTTCTGCTTTTATCGTAAAGTACTGACTGTCCATTTCAGAATTTGTTAGAAGTGGGTCTCGACTAATGCACTTTTACTTCAGAAAAAAATTAGCTTATCAAAACCAGCCATGTGCAAAACCAGGCCTTTGATCTCTGTGTAGGAGTGGAACAAGGGTCTATAGTACTGGGTTATCAGTATTTCGACTGATGTAGATTATTGTTATTCATTCTGTTTGCAGTAAATGTTATTTTCATACTTTGGGCTGCCCTTGACCCAAAACAATAAGATCCCCTATAGGGTGGCTGGCTCTCTCCCCCTGGACTGAGATACAGATTTGGCACACTGATGAGTCCAAATGAGGACGAAACACATGTCTGTGTCTGCTGTTCTCAGCCTTTGCTGATTGTATTGTGAGGCCTTTTGGCACCATGCAGTTCTGCTTAAAGTTAAGCCAGTCCAAATTAATTAATGTGCATTTGCATATGTTTCCCATGATGCTTTGCATTATTGGGGTATGTGCAATTTGTGTTTTCTGTAAAAATTTGGCTAGATGGCCAGTATCCTCCGGGATAACCCTTGCCCCAGTGCATTTGCTCTGTGGTTCTTCTGTTTTCATATTGCCCAAAGTCTTTCACATGTAGTTGGACAATTCAGTGAATTTGTTTGCATTCAGTTTCTGGGCCAGAGTTGCAGCAGGAAGTATGACTCACTTGAATAAGTGTAAAATGCACAGCTACCACTATACAAGCTTTCAAAGTTCAGTTGTATTGAATTTAATGTTTATTTTCTATATGAAGAGCACTTTACTTCTTTTGTGCTTCCTTGTTAGTGGCATCAATTAATACATCTGGGATTCACCTGTCTGTGCTTTAGTGTGATGTCTCTGCTGCACTGAACCTGGCTAAAGCAGTGTGATGGGTTGATTTCAAAGCTGATCCTGTTTGGGTCTGCAACCCCCGTAGGTGGCACGGTGACTGACCTGTGTCACTGCTCTGGATGTGGACTGGCATGGCGAAGGAACCCCTACGTCTAGGGGTATATGGTGTAACTGCACACTGGAAGCCCTTGCACTTCACAGTTGCTTGACTGCCTGCTACAGTTGGTGGACATTGGCACCTTAGATAATGGAACAAGATGCACCTAACCACTGGATTTAACGCACTTGACTTTACTGGAGGGCTTCTTCACAGGCCAAGGAACCCAGTTCATCAGCTCATACACAGTTCATAGTGGTAATTTTTCTGTGGATTGCCATTTCACCCCTCGTCAAAGACTATATGGCCTGTTAGCTGCATGACAGCTGCCTGCTTTGGTACATTCTATCCATGCCTTACTCCGAGCAGCTCTCCTTCAGAGCATGGTATCAGACACGATCCTTTTTGTTTTATTACACAAGGTGCTTACAGACAGCATATCCATATTTCTCTGGCAACACTGTGCCCGGGAGCTTCCTAGCCCTCTTCTAGACTAACCCCTTCCCTTCTGCTCTTTATCTACTATGATCTCTTGCATATTGCTGTTGCGACAGGCTAACTGGCCGACAGACAAGCCTATAATGCAGCACGTAATAGGTGCACCTGGGCTATAAGGCAGGCTAAGACTGAATATTATCAAACCACCCTTACCTCCACTTGGGGCTCATCCTGTGCCTTCTGGGACAATATGAAGGAGCTCAATGGAAAGACCTGCTCCCCCCCACCATCACAACTGTCCATTGATGGTACCGTCACCACTGATCCACCCTGCATAGCAGAGTGCCTCAATAAGGCTTTCTTAGATCTAAGCTCTGTCCTCCCCAACTACTTTTTTGACCCTATCCCTGTATCCACGCCCCCAACCTAGATCCCCCCCCTTCTACCTACGCTCCTTATTCCCCCTTGAAGCCAGGCCTCATCTGCAAAATGCCCTTGCCAGCAACAACCCCAGTTGTGATCCCCTGGACTCCAGGATCCTCAGATTAGACTTGGATACTGTACTAGCCCCTCTCACCGACCTCTTAAACCGGTCACTTTGGGCCAGTTCCCAAGTGCTTGGAAAACTGCAGAAATCACCCCTATCCACAAGAGTGGGGATAGAACCTCCCCTAACAATTTCAGGCCCATCTCCTTTCTCCCCCTGCCCTCCAAAACACTTGAAAAAATAGTGGCCATACAGCTCTCCAAGTACCTAGTCAAATATGACCTGATGTGCCGGGAACAACATGGATTCCGCCCTGG
Source organism: Neoceratodus forsteri (assembly GCA_016271365.2). Lineage (NCBI taxonomy): Eukaryota > Metazoa > Chordata > Ceratodontiformes > Ceratodontidae > Neoceratodus > Neoceratodus forsteri. Next base: position 189,254,698 of record JADMNL010000027.1, read on the forward strand.
ACACAGTACCACTACAGCACTCCTGGAGTTCTCCCACCACCTCCACTCTGCTTTCGACTCTGGTCACATTGCAGATGCAGTGTTCATTGACCTCTCCAAGGCCTTTGACACTGTCACTCCCTCCCTCCTACTTGACTCCCTTCACCAACTTGGTTTCTCCCCTGGCCCCTTGATTGGTTTACCAGTTACCTCTCTACCAAATCCCAGCGCGTGAAGGTAAACTGCACCCTGTCCAACACCCTACCCATTCGCTCCAGAGTCTCCCAGGGTTCCGTCCTGGGCCCTGTTCTGTTCAGCCTCTTTCTCAATGCTCTCTCTAGCTCCTGCTTGGGCAATATGCTCCTCTATGCTGATGATGCGATCCTCTTTGCCTCCCACCCTGACCCCACATCTCTACAGGTATCCCTTGCAGCATACTTTCAACCAAGCCAAAACGTGGTTCCTTGACCACCGGTTGGTCGTTAACCTCAAGAAAACCAAATCCATGCTCTTTTCTCACCACCAGAATAAGGTCAAAAATGCCTTCCCTCTGCATTTTTCCCAGTAACTCACACCCTCTCGAGCAGGTGTCATCCTACAAATACCTGGGCGTCACCTTTGACTCTGCTCTTACCTTCCACACCCACGTCAATACTCTATCCTCAGCTATAAATTCTCAGATTTGCCTTCTCTATCGACATAGATTGCCTCCCCTAAACTGCCCTCTGGCTGGCCTTCAACTCCTCCATCCTGTCCTTAGTGGACTACGGTCTACCCATCTATGCCGTGGCTGATAACACTGCCCTCGTCAAAATTCAGACCTCGATAAATGAGGCCTGCAGGCTCCTGACTGGTGCATCCCTCCGCACTCATACTTGCCTACTGTATTCTACCGCCAACCTGCTCACCTTTTAGGAACGCTCGTGCTACCAAACCTGCCTACTTGCCAAAAAATCCCTGCTAGGTCTTCTCCCCCCCCCCAGGGGTCACTGCATTCACGTCTGTTGCCTCCTGCAGCGCAGTTAAGACCACCTTCCAGGTGCCCCGTACCAAGACCTCCTTAGCCCAAAGGTTCTTCCACTACTGTGCCCCCACATGGTTCAACTCCCCCCGCCCTCTGTCAGCAGTCTTTCCAACATTGGTTCTTTCAAAGTCACTCTCCATAACCTCCTTTTTGATGCTGAAAGCTGTAATTTCCCCCAAGTAAGGTAATAATGGGGTCCCTCCCCGGCCCTCAGACTTGATAATGTCCACTGGACTGCTGTTCTCCCCTTTCTTCCCACCACTGTTTTCCCCGTGCTTATTCCTCCTGGTACGTCCAGGGCTGTACCTTCTATTATTGTAATATTTTTATTTCGATTGTAACTTCTGTATGAAACTTATCTGTAAACCACTGCTGTAAATGAGTCTTACTGTTATCTGTATTGCACCCGTATGTTACCACTGTTGTACTCACACTGTATTCATGTCTTCCCTCCCTGTGACGAGGTGCCTTTGTAAATGAGACTTCTCCAATAAATACTAGCACTGCCCACACCATGGCTCATTATTCATTCTGATCACAGCATGCTTACAAGGCACCCACTAATAGAGAGAACCCTTGACATAAGGAATCCATCAGGCTGGCACTTCCCTTGCCAGGTCTTTACATTTCCAGCCAGCATGGCTTGCTGGGCATTACTCGCACCATTCTTGGTGCATTCCCAGGCACATCCTATTACCTGCCCCAGCTGAGGCACTTACTTCTTTCTGTCTTTCGCTTGTGTGTGTTCCATAAATATGCACACCACACGTTTGTTATTGAAAATGTAATTATCTGTGCAACACCAGGTTGTGCATTTGAGAAAGAGTAATGTGCTCTGGGACAGTCCATGTTCCAGTTGTGTTGGTGATGCAGCTGGTAGTGCAACTGGAACTATATTCCAGACAGCCTGGGTTCAAGTCCCAGCTGAGACACTTAACTTCTTTCTCTCTGCTGCTTGTATGTGTTCCATAAATATGCACACTGCACTCTTGTGACTGAAAATGTAATTATTTGTGCAGCACCAGGCTGAGCATTGGAGAAAGTGTAATGTGCTCCGGGACGGTACAGGTTCTGGTCACCTTTGTGGTGCAGCTGGTAGCACAAATGGAACAGTATTAAGTATTAAAGATGCACAAAGGAGGGTCCCCTACAGGTCCTGAGGGCAGCAGAGAGGTCGCCCGAACATCCAAAGCAGCAAGCTCTGCTAGCAGTGTGTCGCACATAGGCGGGTCCCCTACAGGTCCTGAGGGCAGCAGAGAGGTCGCTTTCCCCCACCCCCCGGAATATCCAAAGCAGCAAGGTATGGATTTGACATGATCTGTGGTAAAGCCCTGAGCAGATCAAGGCCACATTCAAGCCGGCTGGGCAAAGTGTTGAGACTGGCGCCAATTTTACTTTGAATTTCAGAGTGCGCAGCGGGACTGCCTGTTGGTGTACAAGTGGAGATAGTCTCTCCTGTGCTCTGGTAAACTGTAATTTAGCAGGATCCTGCAGTCTCTGGCTGTTACCTTAAGTTAATTCAGCAGGACATGTGTTTTCGTAGTGTAGTTCTACTGTTCAGCATGATACTAATTTAGCAGAATTCAACAGTCTCCGCCTGTTAAAGTTAATTCAGCAGGATATGTGTTATCACAGAGTAGTTCTATTGTTCAGCTCAACACTAATGTAGTAGGATACGACAGTCTCCGGCTGGTACTTTAATTTTAATTCAGCTGGGCATGTTTTACTTTATCTCATGTTTTACATACAGCAAGTGTAAGAGATATGGCTACCTTAAGTGCTTATTTTTAACTGCTCTTAGAAACACAAGCTAATTTCTACCTTAAGTGCATATTCTAACCCTGCCCCACCTGGTCGCCCATTCTAGAATGTACAAACCAGAGCTGTATGTGTATAAATAATCCTACCTCCTCTCCTGTTTCCCACAGCACTGCTAGCAGTGCGATGCACATAGGAGGGTCCCCTACAGGAGGGCAGCAGAGAGGTCACCCTTCCCCACCTCCAGAACATCCAAAGCAGCAAGGTTACGGACTTGGTGCGATCCGTGGAAGCCCTGAGCAGATCAAGGCCACATTCAAGCCAGCTGGGCAAAGTGTCTGGCTCCGCTGACGCTATGCGTCAGCTCCCCACCATCACCACCCTTGGTGGACATGCCCTTATATAAAGGGTACAGAAAGCTTTTTAACCAATCGGCCAAGTTCTTCATCTTCAGCCTTTACAAACTCACCACTAAAGGCAGCTGTAACATCAACAGCTGAGAGCAGGGAGAATTTCTCCCTCTCCCTCTTAAAGAGGCAGCCAAAAAAATTAAAGCCATGATGTATCTTAAACCTGCAGCAAAAAACTATTCTTGGTACATTTATCTACTGCCTCTAGTAGCCCTTCCCCATCTGGCCGAAATCACAGATGGCACAATAGCCAAACCCATGTCTGGAGTCTTGCCTCCACTTAATAGTGCCATGCATTACTGATACAGGACAGTGGAGCATCAGACAGTTATATCCAGGTTCCTCTGGAGGTTTACTCTCCACACCAAAATGATGTAGCCGCCTCCCGCAACACCAGAGGTCGCCATGGCCCTTATGTGCTCTTATACCTCAAAAAAAACATTCTCAAAATCACAGCATCACAAGTAAGTCAGTCCAGGATCAGAAAAAAATGGAGGAAACACTACCTCTCCAGGATAGTCATCCTCCTCCTACTGATCTTAGGGAACATACACCCCAACCCTGGACCCTATGGCAATAATAACCCCCATTATACAGATGCCTAAAAGTTGCATCGATCAATATAGAGAGTCTTCTGCCAAAACTTCCCCAATTCCAAGTCTGTGTTGCAGTCCACCAACCAGACGTCATCATGCTCAAAGAAACGTGGCTGTCACAATAAACTCCCGACTCCTGTACCTCGGCAGAGGGCTACACCACCTTTCGGCAAGATAGATTAAACAAGCGAAGGGGTGGGTGTCTGGTCTATCTCTAACAAAATAAGTGGCCAGATTATGCCAAATAGTGTTAACCCAAAAGATGCCCAGTTTTTTAACATCAAGCTATCAATCAGCCAGCAAGGTAAAACAATGTCCCTAACTACATACCCTCCAGTAAACAAGCTTTAGGGCTTGACCTGTTCTTTAATCACTGTAGCAAGCTAAACAAAGACTGGGAGCAGATCACCGTAGGGGACTTTAACACAAACTGGCTAGCACAGGATACTGTTAATTCTAGGGACAAAATCCATGGCCTCTATCTTATGCAGGCAACAAGGTGGAACTACCGGAACGGCACTAGCACTCTTATTGATTGGCTCTCGCAACCAACCTTGAGCATATCAAAAACGTCTCTGTCCTGCCTGACACCTTAAGTGATCACTCGCCAGTAGTCTGCACCTGGACAAACAAAGGCCCTATTGATCCCCCACAGTTCACTAAAATCCTGTATCTCAAAAAGGGACAATTGAGCAACTTCAAAAAATACCTGAAGAATGCAGACTGGTCCCCCTTAGATGGCTGCAATGATGCCAATAAAGCTTTAAATTACTTCATAACTGTATTCAGCAATGCATGCAACCTATTTGCCCCAGTCAGAACTGTTAAAATAAAAGGGGCCATTAACCTCTGGCTCACAGGCCCACTCATTGCCCAGATGAAACAACGTGACAATCTCTGGCATATTGCCAGAGAGACGGGTAAACTGACAACACGGCCTATAAAATGACTAGGAATAATTGCACCAGGATAGTGAGACAGGCCAAAGCTTCCTATTACAAAGAACAGCTGGAAAAACCTGGGGAAATGGCAGCAAGTTTTGGAAAAACATTAGGTCCCTCTCTGGTAAAGAATCCAGAGCCTCACCAGATCTAATAGTCACAACATCTGGCACTTTACAGCAACCTCTAGACCTGGCTAATGCCTTTAACAAGGTCTTCACAGACCTCGGCTCTGTACTCCCCCCTGAATTTCTCCAGTCCTCACCAGCCATGGATCCTATGGACACAAACCCTCCACTATCACGTAGAAATGGACAACCTCCTTTCTACTTCAGGCAAATCATGAGGCAACAGACTATGAAAAATGTTAAAAGGATTCTAAACAAAACCAGGATCGGCAGTGACTCACTAGACATGAAACTGCTCGCGCTCACCCTGGAAGAACGTGACACCCTACTAACCAAACTATTCAACACTTCCTTGCGAACTGGAATCTTCCCAGATAGGTGGAAGACTGCCCTGGTCACCCCTATGTTTAAAAGCGGTGACAGAACTGATATGGGGAACTATCACCCAATCTCGATACTACCACCTCTCTCAAAAGCATTGAAAAGGGTCATCTCTGATCAGCTCACTGACTAGCTAAACAAGTACAATCTGCTTTGCCCTCAGCAACTTAGTTTTCGTCAAAAGCACAGCACCATCACTGTCCTTATCGACTTCACCTCCCACGCATACGAAGCCCTTGATTCAGGAAAAATGGTGGGGTCCATATTTGTCAACCCCACAAAAGCCTTTGACACTGTTAACCACCAAATCCTGCTAAGACACCTATGGACCCTAGGACTGTCATTATGTTACCCGGGGTTACTAGAATCCCAATAAGACCTAGTGGTAGGTAGGGAAGGCAGATTGTGAAACTCCAGTTAAATGGATTTCACACTGTCTCACTCCGTTCTCAGTCTCAGCTGAGACTGAGGGATGACATCACCATAGAACTATCGCAGCTGCATGAGCCACATTGGAATCTGCAGAAGGGAGTTCGATTAGAATGTTGGGAGTTTTGAACAGTCAGTGTGGGTAGTCTGTAGTTGGAGATTGTTGTGAGAGGAGCACAGCTGTTCTGTGCATAGGCTTTTGGAGTCTCAGCTCTGAAATAGAGCTACATTTAGGGAAAGGTGTGTGTTTCCACCTAAAGAGGGACACAGTAAGCTGTTCTTTAAAGTAGTGGAGACCGCTGATACGGGTGTCTGTGCCTTATCCCTCAGGAGATGGGGCAGAAAGGTTTGCCTACTATTCCAGGGGCAACCCCCTGACTACTGCTAGAGAAGAAGCTGCCTTATTTTTCCCGTGTGTGTGGGGCACAAGAAGATTTTGAGATTCGCCTGTGGGGCACCTGCAACTGAAGGGTGAGTTCTGCTCCTTCTAAAGGGCCTTTGTTTCATCCTGAACTGTGTTAAAGTGGGGATTGGACTACTAAAGTAGTGGGAGGCCTAGAGTAATAGGCTTAGCCAAAAGTATGTTCAAGTCCAGCACAAAGGGAAAGTCAAGACATGTACAGGAGATGTGACATGTGTCTACCCAGTAATCTACATTGCCAAGCTTTCGAAAGAGTTGTTTAGTATCCAGAGAAATGGCCGGGTGTGGATTGTGGGAGCTGGAGGTGGGAGACCCCCCATCTTTAGTAACCAGTTTCACCTCTACGGATTTGCTCTGTGGCTTTCTACTTTGCCTCATGCACTTGGCCAGTGATGAGGGAAGTACCCAGATGTGGGATGGAAGGAAATTTCCCTTTATGAGTCAAAGGCTCTAAGGTGGTTTGGGGAGCCACCAACAGGAAACTGGTTCATTCCATATGGACCGCGGATCAAGTGGCCGTCGGGGAAGCCGGGCCATGGGAAAAACCCAAGTAGTGTACAAGTCGGGCTGTGTACCCAAAGCTGCATGCAAGTCCAGGCTGTGTGCCTGGTGGGTTCAAATCCAGAGGGCTGGAATAGTGAAGAAGTGTTCTGTTGCTCTAATCTGCATTACCAGGAATGTAGCCCCGTGTGGGGGTCTGTCTATGCTTTGTTTGTTCAGTTTCAGTTTGGATGTGAATAAAAGCCACACTTTAGAATCCCATTCCTGGTTTTGGACATTAGTTATTGCTTCTTGTGTTCAGATTTACTTGGGTGCCCCTGTGCAGAGTAGCTAAACCTAGGCCCCCTGTGCTGAGTAACCTAGTCCACCCTGAACCCAGTCCCAACCAGGTACTGCTGTCAGCTTCAACAGCATACCACCTGTCATTTTGCAAAAAGGCAGGGGTGAGGGCGTTTACCAAGTAGATACCATCTCCTGATTCAACAGCTACCTATCGCACAGGATGCAGAGTGTTAGGATGGGGGTGTTACCTCTGATCCCAGAAAGGTAACACTAGGGGTCCCACAGGGCTCAAGCCTAGGGCCACTTCTCTTCAGTCTCTTCATAAATTCCCTTCCCAAAGCCTGACCTGCTAAAATGCTGCTGTATGCAGACAATGCAGTGATCTCAGTCCCAGGCAGCATTGCTTGTGAAATCTCTAAAAACTTAGAGTAGCTTTGCCATGCTAGAGGCGTGTTTCTCCCCAAACCAAGTCAGGCTGACTTTGATTTGTCTGTTAGAAGCTGAGAACCTTACTACACTGCAAAGAACAAACTATAACTCCATTTAGGACCTGGAAACCTGGTAAGGACTTGTTAAGAAGGGGAGCTACGCTTTCTACAAAAAGTTTCATTTTTTTTCCTTATTGGCATTAAGCAGAGAATTGCAGGATTCCATTAAAAGTGTGGTAATTTTATAATGGAGGGACTGAGATACAACTGAATTTGCTTGATTGCTGAGGTTGAGACCTAGGATTTGGAAGGACATGTTTGCAACATTTTAAAAGTGTCCTGCTGGCTGAGGAGTGAGTTCATTTTTATCCCTGGACTCAGTAGAGTGGTTTGTGTAGGAGCCGTGGTCTAGTAAATTGTGGTGTTAGCTGAATTACTATAAAGGGCAGTACTCATCAGGGTGGTGGAGCAGTTGTGTATTTGATTGTTTCTAACAGTCACCAGTGGCTGTGGACTACCCACCCACTCTTCCCCACACCCACCTCCCCCAGGCGTGGCATTTCCTTTATAGCCACAGTTCTGACATCACTTCCTCAAAAGGTCTTGGGGCAGAACTGTTATATTCTTAATAACCCAGCACAGTGCAAAAGGGTAGGTACACACCACAAATATATATATATATATATATATATATATATATATATATATATATATATGTGTGTGTATACTATAAGGGAGAGGGACATGTGGGGAGTGGTGCAGTGCACTGGCTGTGGGCAGCAGCAGGAGACATTCTGGAAACTGTGTTGCTGTTCTATTTACACGTAACTGTCAGCTCTGAGGGAGGAGGTTGCCCACCTCCAGGCTGAACTAGCAAGGACTTAAGGAGGCCTCCCCCTTCCAAAGAGCACCACTGCCACAACCACTGCCTCAGAGGTTGCCAAGTATGAAGAGCAGTTGGACCACAGTGGGTTCTGGAGGTGCGGGTGGTGGACCAGAGGTGAAGCCCCCTAGTTGTACCTCTACACAAATCATATGCCATTCTTGCAGAGCAAGGTTCCTCTATGATGGCACCCTCAGTGGAGACCCAGAAGAATGCTGAGGACATCCACAAGGGCGACCCACAAAAGGGTGGCAAGGGACACCACAGGGGAAGGAAACAGCTTCTGATAGGGGGCTCAGTTGTTAGGGGGGTAAAACTGGGGAAGGGAGAGGAGAAGGAAGTAAGGTGTCTGCCTGGTGCCATGGCTTAGAGGGACAGGAAGCAAATTCCCAGGATTGCAGAAGCAACATCACAGGACAGGGAACTAGATATCATAGTCCACCTTGGGACAAATGACCTAGCTAGGCATGGGATCAGTGCAATGCAGAATGAATTTGTGGAGTTGGGGAGGGGCCTCAGATGGGTAGCAAGCACGGTAACCTTCTCAGAGGTGCTACCAGTCCATGGCAGGAGTGAGGCTAGGGTACTGCACACCATGCAGTTTAATGAATGGTTGCAAAACTGGTGCAGAGCACAGGACTTTGGCTTCATTGGGGACTGGGGGTCTACCTGGAGAAGTAAAGGTCTGTACTGGCACAATGGTCTGCATCTTTCCATGAAGGGAACCAAGCTCCTAGCTGACAGGTTTAAATGCTTCCTTGGCAAGCTTTTAAACTAGCCAAGGGGGGAGGCGCTGATAAAAGACAGGAAATTTCAAGCCTCCCCCCCCCCACAAAACATGGCAGGTAGTAAGGTAAACACTGAGGTACAGAGCTCAACACAGGGCAGGACAGGGGTAAATGGAAAAATAGACAAGGACAATAAGAGCAGGGATGGGGAAAAAAGAATAAAGCCAACATTAAATGGAGGGCAATGAGTACCAGTGTCCGTAGTCTGGGAAACAAGTTTCCTGAGCTAGTAGCCCTGATGGAAGATGAACAATTGGATATTGTGGCAGTCATGGAAACATGGTACACCGAGAACCATAACTGGGATGTCAACATACCAGGGTACACAATCTACAGAAGGGACAGGGAAGGTAAAAGAGGAGGTGGAGTAGCTCTATACATAAAGGAAGGGATCAAAGCTACAGAACTAAAAAGTAAAGGGGGAGGACAAGAGGCACTCTGGGTCACCTTGGAGACAGGGAATGGCATCACAATCCGCACAGGGGTTGTATACAGACCCCCGTCTTAAGGGGAAGAAATGGTCAACAAAATGATAGGACATTCTCAAAATGGCTGAAAAAGGGTAGATACTGTTGATGGGAGACCTGACTATGCCAGATGTTAACTGGATAACATGTACTGCAGCCACATCCAAGAGCAGGGTCATTCTCGATGCTCTGCAGGGGGCAGGCTTTAGCTAGTGTTGGAACCCACTCGGGAGGGATCAATACTAGACCTGGTACTCTCAAATGGAGAGAGGATCACACATTTAGAAGTCTGTAGACACCTGGGAACAAGCGACCACTGCACAGTGTGCTTCACAATGAGCACAACCATGGAGATAAGCCATACAAAAACAAGGACACTGGACTTTAGAAGGGCTGACTTTGGCAAAATGGGTGAATACCTGAAGAATGCACTAGCAAATGACCAAAAAGGAGTGGTGGAAGAACAATGAAGAAAAATCAAAACTGCCATCATAGAGGCAACAAGCCTTTGTGTGAAACAAAGAAAACAAAGCAGAGTAAAAAACCACTATGGTTCTCAAAAGAGGTGGCAGGGAAAGCTAAGGAGAAAAAGGCTGCATTCAAAAAGTATAAGGAATCACAGAAGGAGCATGACAGGGAACTGTATCAATTAAAGCAGAAAGAAGTGGGGAAGGCAGTCAGACTAGCAAAGGTCCAAACTGAGGAAAAAAATAGCCAAGTCAGTTAAGAAGGGGGATAAAACCTTTAATAGGTACATTAGGGAGCATAGAAAGGTTAAGGGAGGGATAGTGAAGATTAATAAAGGAGAGGGGAGGTTGGCAGAGGCAGACAGTAAAAAGGCAGAGATACTGAATGAATACTTTTTCTCAGTATTCACAAAAGAAGATGAGGAGGAGTTACCTAAACCAGACAATAGAAGCACTCTTGGTAGGGGGGCTGACACCAGTCCATTCACAGAAGAAAGAGTCCTGAAAGAACTCCTAAAACTCAAGGTGGACAAAGCAATGGGGCCTGACGGGATTCACCCCAGAATCCTAAAAGAACTAAGGGAGGACCTAGTGACACCACTGACCACGCTTTTTAACAAATCATGGCAGGATGGGGCGGTACCTGAGGACTGGAGGAGGGCAGATGTGATTCCCCTTCACGAAAGTGGGAGCAAGGCAGAAGCAGGAAACTACAGACCTGTAAGTTTGACCTCAGTGGTAGGGAAAATGATGGAATCACTACTGAAAGAAAAAATTATTGAGTACCTAGAGGCCAGCGGGGCACAGGACCCAAAGTAGCATGGATTTACAGCAGGAAGGTCATGTCAGACAAATCTAAATTATTTCTTTGACTGGGTGACCAAAGTAATAGACCAGGAAGGGGCTGTGGATATGGCCTACCTAGACTTTAGCAAGGCATTTGACAGTCCCGCACAAAAGATTAATAATCAAGTTAGCCTGCCTGGGAGTGGGTCCCAGGGTGGTAGCCTGGGTAGCAAACTAGCTGCACAACAGGACACAGAAGGTAAGTGAATGGAACACATTCCGAAGAAAGGGGGGTTACTAGTGGAGTACCTCAGGGCTCAGTAGTGGGTCCAGTCCTCTTAAACATCTTCATAGGTGACATTGCAGAGTGTCTGGAGAGAAAGGTATGCCTCTTTGCAGATGACACAAAGATCTGTAACAGAGTTGATACACAAGAGGGGGTAGAAAAGATGATAAGGGACTTGGCAAGGTTGGAGGAATGGTCAGACATATGGCAATTTAGATTCAATGCAAAGAAGTGCAAAGTAATGCACCTGGAAAAGAAAAACCCAGGAGAAGAGTACACAATAGCAAGGGAGGTACTGACAACAACAAAAATGGAAAGGGACCTGGGGGTAGTCATATCAGATGATCTAAAGGTGGGTAAGCAATGTGAAAAGTTGTTAAGGAGAGCCAGGGGGATACTGGGATGCATAGGAAGGGGCATCACAAGTCGAAAAAGGGAAGTGGTTATCCCTCTATACAGACAGTTGGTGAGACCCCATCTGGAGTACTGTGTGCAGTTTTGGAGACCTCATCTACGCAAGGACATAGGATGGAAGCAGTCCAGAGGAGGGCAACTAAAATGGTGCAGGGTCTGCAGCAGAAACCATATGAAGAGAGACTGAGAGAGCTTAATATGTATACTCTTGATGAAAGGAGGAGAGGGAGGACATGGAGAAACATTCAAGTACCTCAAGGGAATCAACAAAGTCCAGGAGGTAGCATCTTTCAGAAAAAGAGATGTAAGAACAAGGGGGCACAATTTAAAGATAGAGGGGGTACGGCTCAGGGGTAATGTGAGGAAATTTTTTTTTTCACAGAGTGGTGGATACATGGAACAGCCTTCATGAGGAGGTTGTTGGGTCTAAAACAGTGGGGGGAATTCAAACATGCATGGGACAGACACAAGGCAATTATAGTGGAGGGTTGCAGGAAGTAGGCTGCTGGTTAACTAGAATCTGCAGCTTATCCAGTAGGTAGGGAAATGGGCCGACTGGGTGGGCCAAGTGGTCCTTATCTGCCGTCAAGTCTATGTTTCTAACCATCTCCTACTGAACTATAAAAAAATAAATAAATAAAACTATGCACCTAACCTTGCCACATTCCAAAAGAAATTTTGAACCCTTGACTATCTATATCCAAAAAGGGGATAGCATCAAGCAAGTCTACACCTTCAAATACCTCTGGCTGCTTATTGTTGATGCACTCTCCTTTGTGCACCATATTGACCACGTGGTCAAAACTGGCAATATAAAGCTAGGCATCCTCTATAGGCATAGGCAAGCTATGACACACGAGACTCTTAGTTACTCAAAACTCTATCCTGTCTATCATTGACTATGCACTAGTCATTTACAGTGCTGCCACCGACTCAGCCTTGGAGTTAAACTACTAGCCAACACAGCCGGTCACCTGGTCCTTGGTGCCAACCAGTGTACCCATACTTGCACCCTTTTACTCCTCTACAGAGTGGCTCCAGCTCCACCTCAGGACAAAGTATCAGGCTTGCATTATGATGAAAAAAAGCCTACTAGCTCTCCCGCCCAATTCTACTGCCGCACTGTTCCAGCGACACCCCTCCTCAAAGGTCGCTAGAGGAACGGCTAAGGAAGTGCTCAATGTCCCATTTAAAAGAACATGCTTTGCTCTGCGGTCACTCTCCTGCTGTGGCCCCACATAGTTTAATGAACTCCCTACTACCACACTGGAGCACACAACAAAAAATTGCCCCTTTAAAAGAGACTTGGTAACCTTATTGGCACAAAATAATCAGTGTGGCTGCAACCACTAATTGCAGGCGGCCATGATATATTCCCCCATCCCCCCCACACTTCTCCCGCACTCCTGCACCTCCCTGTCAAAGCCTCTGGGTGGCTGTCCCCCTCTCCATTTACACCCTTCACCCCTTTTCCAACATATGACTAAGCCCCCTCAGGCTACTTCTCTCTAACTTCAGGCTTGACTCCTTTTTTTTTTAAGACTTAATATAAGTTGAACAGCGTGCCAAATGCACTTCTAGTACCTGTACAACTTAAGAAATGCAATAGTCTACTTGCCTGCATGTACTGCCTGTCAGTACTCTGTCATCCTGCAATGCTCATCAAAATACCACTGTAATCTTGTCTCTTCCCCTAATGTAATGGAACCTTGTAATTTGTTCTGTTTGTTCTACCAGACATGGAACCTTTGTAAAAGAGCCTGTTGGCTCAAAGGTGTTAATCTCCAAATGAAATAAATGAAGTTCAAGTCCCAACTGAGGCATTCTCTTCTTTCTTCCTTCTGCTTGTATGTACACCCTATTACCTGCCCTGTTGGGATGGCATTTCTGTGGTACAGGCTGTGGTCACCCCAATGTTGGTTGGTGACTCCTTCTTCCTACGTGTGTCACAGAGATGAGTCTTCCTTTCTGGCTCCTGATGTCTTTGTGCAGTACCTGCTTCACATGTTTCTCAGGTGCTCAGTAGTAGAGCCAATGGTTTTCCATTTTCAAAAAAATGGTAATTTCTGTTCGGCAAACTCTTAAAATCCATTTCCCCATAAACTGAGGGAAACTCTTTGTTTTATACAAATATCCGGTTTATAATTGTGAGGTTTGCCCAAAAAGCTGGTGAAAAGTGTTTTTTTCATGAAAAATGTACTCCCAAGTAATGGTTTAAAAATGACATATTCCATTTTTGACTAGTGTTTTCCATTGAAAATGGAAAATCATTGTTCCTACGATAGTCTCAGGCCACAGGTCTCTGAGGTTCCCCCTCCTGCAGGATGTCCATGGTTAACTTTGGGGGAACCTGCCTCAGGCCCCCCAAAAGCCTCCATGAGATGCCCCTTAAGGGGATACCCCCTGGTGTTCCCACACCCTCCCAGTGATCCCTCTAAACTCCCAAACTATGGGCAAATCCCAAGAGCCTCACCCATGAGTTCTAGTGGCATGGACATCTGGGTGCCTGAGGTCCCTCACTGGCAGTCATCTGGATCCTACTCGATGTTGCACTGACACCTTTGTCTCAGCGAGGTGTCCAGGACCCCATATCACTTTGGGCTCAAGAGTGACTGGCATTCATGCTTTTAGGTGGAAGCATTCCTCAGTGGTCTCTTGTGCCCCTGGCCCAAGACCTGTAGCCAGCCACTTGGCGGGCACAGTGCATGTTCACTCCTGCCAAGCATGTAGGAGTACCTCTGACACCCCGCACTTTGCTGGCAATGCCTGGTCACCCCTCTCAGCTGGCACCACAATTCTGCTGTCTTAGCAGACCCATCACCTGCACCCCTGTGGCACCTACCCAGAGAGGGCAACTGGAGCATTAATGCTCCTTGCCATTTTCCTGACACCTAGCTGCTTCTTAGGCCCAGCAGCTCCAAATGCTAGCCCCAAGAACACCTCAAATCACTCGGTACCTCAAGGGCACCCCATTTATATATTACCTGTTGCTCCCTCCCCCACCAGCTTCACACATAGAGGATAATGTCAGGGAACCATTCCCCTGCTGGTCCTATATGGTAACAACCACCTCCCCCTGTTGTAAGGAGAGGGATATTATATGCCTATTACACTTACTTGAGACTTGTGCCTCCAGACCATCAATAAAAAAAATATATATTGTACATTAGGAACCCTAATACTCACCCATGTGGAAATGTATGGTGGTGTTGATCTCCTTCCAGTCCGATGTCCTTTGCACCTCTGCTCAACTGCGTCCCATTGTGTGATGACCAGCTCTCTCTCAGCTGTGCTACTGTATAGTTCCTGTGCAGTTCTGGATTTACTCAACTTCATAACCAGTTTCTCATGAGGAAAAATAGCAAATACGAACCTACGAAGAAGCCAGCAGAAGAAAGCCAATTGGTCTATCAAGTCTGCTCATGTTGCAGGGTCCACAGCTTGAGCTACTGTCCCTGCCCCCACTCCCCACTCCTCCCATCCTCCCTCCCTACCCTTGACGCTTACCCTCCCCCTATACCTGTCCCAGCCTCTCTTAAAGCTGCCCACTGTCTTCAATGAGATTACCTCTCCTGGCAGCACATTCCAAGTGTCCACCGCCCTCTCTGTGAAGAAGTGCTTCCTGACCTCCCTCCTAAACATCCCACCCTGCAGCTTAAGATTGTGCCCCCTCATGTTATGGTTGCCACTCAGCTTAGAGACTCTCCTTATCAACCTTATTTATCCCTTTCAAATACTTAAAGGTCCCAATCATGTCCCCTCTCTCTCTTCTGTCTTCCAGGGAGTACATGTTCAGTACCCTCAACCTCTCCTCGTATGCCCTACCCTGCTGACCAGCTGTCATCTTTGTAGCCCTACTCTGGACCTTCTCCAGCAGGTTAATGTCCTTTTTGAGGTGTGGGCATCAGTACAAATCCTTTTGAAAAAAATTAGGTTTATTACATCAGTTTTGTTTTTTGTCTGGTTTCTTTACTTCCTCTAAGAAGACCAGCAAATTAGACTGACACAATCTCCTCTTAGTGATCCCATGTTGACTCTCCTTTAACAGCAAGAATCTGTCCAGATGAACCAACAATAAAGAAAAAGATATGGTATGAGCATAGTTATGTTACCTGTGGATCCACGCAGCACAGTGTATTTATTCATTGTCATGGTGAACAATGATCAGAAAAAAGTAAAGAGCACTCAAAGGGAAGTCTGAATAATTGTAAACCATCAGGCCCCGGAATGCAATGAACATGTGGTTAACCAGTACTACTGGAACTACTCTAAAAAGCAACTGAAAGTGTGGGTCTGCATAGGGCTGTTATACGCACTGGAAATACATACCATTTCTAAATTGTGAACTGTTTTTCTTCTGTTATTTAAACTGTTTGTGTGGAGCCCTGTAATTCCAAACAGAAAACAAGAAGGGGGTAGGGTGTCACACAGGGACAGTGAACACCCTACTAAAAGCGCTTTTTAGCGTTGTTTTAAATTGTTTTAAACCAGTTTTGCACCTTATATTGCTTAATAGATAGCACTGGGGCTCATAAATACAAACTATTAACACAGTTTACTAAGTTTGAAACGCAAGTGTTCCCATGACCTCTGTGCAGTACTTCCGGGTCATAGGACCCATAAAAGCTCACACTACAGCGAGGGAACTACTCTAAAAAGCAACTGAAAGTGTGGGTCTGCATAGGGCTGTTATACACACTGGAAATATATACCATTCCTAAATTGTGAACTGTTTTTCTTCTGTTATTTAACCTGTTTGTGTGGAGCCCTGTAATTCCAAACAGGAAGAGGGTAGGGTGTCACACAGGGACAGTGAACACTCTACTAAAAGCGCTTTTTAGCATTGTTTTAAACCAGTTTTGCACCTTATACTGCTTAATAGATAGTACTGGGGCTCATAAAAACAAACTATTAACACCGTTTACTAAGTTTGAAATGCGAGTGTTCCCATGACCTCTGTGCAGTACTTCTGGGTCATAGGACCCATAAAAGCTCACACTACAGCGAGCAGGTTGTGCGTTGCTGCATGCAGAGACACGCACGACTGCGCGTGTCTGCTATGTCCGCTGGGACCGTAAGGATGTAAGGCAAAATCAACAACTAACGTAGTAAGTACTAATTTAGTATAAAATACAGCTCTATTCTGTAAGCAATACAGATAAGATTACAAAATGGTTAAGACTAAAGCTAGAAAAAAATGTCATAGACCATGCATATCTTGCAAAATGTATACAGAAGAAGAAATAGTGGTGGAATTTAAATGTGAAGTGCATACAAAATCAGGCTTTGCATACTGAAATAGAAATAATAAAGAGGAGGATGGACAGTAGCAGCCAAATAGAAACATTAGAAGTCCAGAGAGAGATCGGAGAATTAGAAGCTTACATAGATTCATTCATAGTTGACAATGATATACAGCTACTACACAAAGGGGCCCAAAAAGAGTCTCAAACAGAGACACCACAAAAACCATGGTGATAATAAATGCTCTACCAAAAAAGAGGAAATAAATCAGCTGTTAACGTATTATCCAGAAACGGAAAATAGATATAAGACATTGGATATGGAAAGGCAAGCTACACACGAGTCCTTGGAAGAAAGTCTTAGGAGTGGGGAGGGAGGATTGAAGGTTAACCAAAGTCTAAAAGACTCTAGGTCGAAAATTATTACCAGATAAAAGGATAGACAAAGTACATAAGGAATCCAAAGAGAGTAATGTTTGCCAAAATATATAAAAAGCAATATCATCCAAAGTAGATTCCACAACAGAAAAAGAAATCACAACACAAATAAAACAAAAAGATATCCTAATAATAGGAGACTCCCTAACTAGAGAAATTGATACAATAGTGTGTAAAAACAGAAAAATGCACACTACTGTGAGCTCGCTACCTGGGGTAAAAATCTCAGACATTGGTTACTTATTAGATGGCTCGATGGAAGGATTACAAGACCCTTTAATCATAATTCATGTCAGTGTAAACAATGTGGGGCTACGAAGTATAGATGACATCATACAAGATTATCAACACATTGTAAATACAATGAAAAATAAAGGATGTGATATAATTATTTCAGGTCTAATCTCGTGCCACAGGAGACATGAATTTAAAAACTCAGGCATTGAGATACTTAATATGAAACTGAGAACCCTTTGTAGGTATAATCATATTGGATTTATGGACAATTCAGGGACCTTTGGGAAAAACACTCTTTTTAAAAGTGATGGATTACACTTAAATAAAACAGGCATCAGAATTCTAAGTATGAAAATAAACAATGTTATCTCTTTTCACTTAAATTGGAGGAAGACCCACAACTTAACATTTACAACTATGGACCTCAAAGAGGGATGGAACTGCATTTTATTAAATGCACGTAGTCTAACAAACAAATTTGAGGAACTACAATGCTTATTATATGAAAACAACGTACAAATTGCACTAATAACTGAGACTTGGTGGACTACCCGAAGATAGATGGGATAAAGAAATAACTGGTTACAAACTATACTACCTATCAAGGGAATCAAGGAAAGGAGGGGGTACAGCTATATACATAGAAAATCGTATACAATGTGAGGAAATAACTAGAGCTAAAGATGGCTTGGAAATGGTGTGGTTAAAACTCATACCCAGGGACAAACAAAAATTAAATTAGATCTGGTTTATAGACCCCCCCCCAATGAGCCCAGATGGAGAACTAGAATTATTAAAAGTCATCAATAACCTAGGTCCGTCAGAAAGAATATTATTGACTGGGGATTTTAATTTCCCAGACATAAACTGGAAAAAACTTGAAGGTACAAACAAAAGAAGTACACAATTTTTGGAGGCTCTAAATCAAATAGGGCTTGTTCAGCTTGTTCTTGAAAACATCAGGGGGGAAATAACACTTTAGACTTGATTTTAACTAATATGGGACAGACAATACAAAATGTGCACACTAGTAACCCTTTGGGAAATAGTGACCGCCACTCAGTCAAGTTCCTAATTAAAGATGCACCAAATACTCTTAGGGAAGGAAAAACTACAGTTTTAAACTTTAAAAAGGCTGACTTTCCTGCTATGAGGAAATACCTCACAAATTGGGATTGGCAGAAAGAACTTGGAAATCACACAGCTCATAAAATGTGGGACTCCTTGGTCAATGTACTACACAAAACTATAAACATATGTATACCTAAGTACTCAACAAACAAAAATATCCCTAAATGGCTAACTCCAAGAATTAAAACATTGATAAATAAAAAAAAAAAAAGATGGTTCAGAAAAATTAAACATGAAATAAATAAACAACCCAACTTACAGTATAGAAAGTTTGTTAAAAAAGTCAAATGGGAAATAAAAAAAGAAAAAGACTACAAATTAAAACTTGCATCACTTGTTAAGGACAACTATAAGACCTTTTATTCTTATATAAATAATAAACAATAAAAGAGTACTATTATTGGACCTTTTAAAAATAATGCAGGAGAAATACTTAGTAATAGAGACTGTGCAGAGTTACAAAATAAAGATTTCTGCTCTGTCTTTAATCCAGTTATTTTACTAAATACTACTCCCAATACTACTTCCAGACAAGGGAGGATACAGATTAAACTACAAAATGTTCTAAATAAATTAAAAACAGTACACATTAACAAATCACAAGGACCTGACGAAATTCATCCTAGGGTACTGTATGAATTGGCAGAACAAACACTACCTCTAACCCGTATTCAAAAATCCTAGATACAGGACAAGGACCACAAAATTGCGAGAAGCGATGGTAGTTCCTATATACAAAAGCGGTTGAAATCTGAGTTAAAACTATCGACCGATTAGTTTGACATCGGTCATGGGTAAGATGATGGAATCCATTCTAAAAATTATATAGTTGAGCACCTTGAGGTTAACAAACAGCAGGACCCACATGGATTCTGAAAAACCGTTCCTGTCAGACAAATCTCTTGACTTTTTACGAAAAGGTTGGAAGGCATTAGATGCGGAAATTGTGTTGGCGTTATTTTTGGATTTTCTAAAGCTTTTGACAAACTCCACATCAATAATTAATACTTTCCCTTAAACAGTATGCACTAGACACCAATATAATAAACTGGATAGTTGCTTGGCTATGTGAAAGAAGGCAAAGAGTGGTGATACAAGGAGAAAAATCAAACTGGGAGACTGTGACTAGTGGGGTCCCCCAGGGATCGGTACTTGGACCCTGCCTTTTTAACATCTACATAACCTCCTTGAAACTGGAAAATAAAGATATTTGGTTGACAAAATTTGCAGATGATTGCAGAATTGGTGCAATAACCAATACAGTAAAAAACCAGCAGGATCTACAAGAAGCACTAAATTACATACATCATTGGACTGTAAAGAGTAAACTTGAATTAAATAAAAACAAATGTATAACTATGCATTTGGGTAAAGTAAAAAACAACAACCCTCTCCCCTACAAATTGGATAATACTGTACTCAATAAAATAGAAGAGGAAAGGGAATTGGGGGTAACAGTTCAGACTTGAAATTTAGTACACATTGTAACAAAGTAATAAGAAAGGGAAATCAAATTTTGAATTGTATTCTGAGACACATCTCAAGTAGGGATAGGAAGGTGTTAATCCCTCTTTATGGTGCTCTGGTTAGACCAAACCTGGAGTACTGTGCTCAGGTCTGGTCACCTTATAAAAAAGCAGATATTCATAATATTGAACAAATACAGAAAAGAGCGACTAAGTCAGTTGAAGGGTTGGAAAAGAAGACTTACCCTGAGAGATTAAGGGAGCTGAATTTGTTTACCCTGGAATATAGAAGAACTGGGGGGCTATTGTCTACTATACAGATGTATAAATGATCCTGCACTCTTGTCAGAACTTGGACTAGTCTGGAGGAAATCAAGAAACGAACCCAGGGGGCACCCCTTCCAGTTTGAAACACAAAAATGGCAGACTTTATCATGAAAATATTGGTTCAGCAACAGAGTTGTGGTAGGATGGAATTCTCTGCCTAGGGAAGTGTTGTCTAGTACAAATATGGACTCCTTTAAAAACAAACTCGATAACTTCCTTTTGGATAGAATAGATAAAGGGTTATAAATAATAAGGCAAGCATTATGGACGAAAGTCTACCTAGCTTGAAATCACCTATGAACCTACTGCTTTAAAGGGACTTTATTTGGCACATAGGGCAGGATTTTTTTTATTTTATTTTATTTATTTTATTTATTTTATTTAAACAGCAGTTTGGAAAACCTTTGAGCCATAGGCTCATTTACAAAGGTACCTTGTCACAGTAAGACAAACAAAAATACACAGTATAGCAGTACAACACATAAGTATAACAGTAACTTAAGACATAGATACAAACAAGCTGGTACAGGTAGGATTGATGCAAACAATACCAGAGTTATGTTGTCATAGCAGCTTAGTAATAAGCTTTGTCATAAGTATTGAGTGACGGCTTTGACTAGTAGCAATTACAGCATCGGCGGGTGTTAATAAGGTGGTTACGTAATGAAGTTTTGGAAGCCGCGATATAGTTGGAGCTTCGGAGATGGAGGGCAGTGTGTTGAACCAGGAGGGCCCTAAAGCTGAAGGCTCTTTGGCCGTGAGAGGTCCTAGCTCTAGGGATAATAAGAGAGGTTTTCCCAGAGGTCTGAGTATGAACTAGTGGGACAGAGCAGTGTATGGTGGTGGTCAATCCTGGTGGAGATAGCCCAAGGAGGGTCTTTTTTGTAAGGGTACAGGTCAGATATTTGAGGCGCTCATCAAGATCAAGTACTAGCGCTTTAGCGTACAGTAGACAGGTGTGTGTCAGCCTAGGTGCTCCAGTAATTAACCTGCAGGCCTTATTCAGAGTACGAATTTTATGGAGTGCGGTCTGATCAGCAGCACCATACACCGGCAGTCCATAGTCCACTAGGGACAGGATAGAGGAGGTGACATGAGTCGAAGAGCCTCCGGGGAGGCAGTGTTTATACCGTGTAAGATGCCCAATCAGATATTAGTGGCAGTGGCTAGGGCAGCGATGTGTCCATGGAAGGAGAGGGAAGGGTCAAAATGGATCCCTAGGTACTTATAGGAGCAAACTTGTTTGAGTGGGAAAGAGGACCCAGAGTGAATGAGGAGTTTGAAGTTGCAGGACTTGTTTTGGGGATGAGTGAAGAACATGGTTTTTGTTTTCAACAAGCATTTGTCAATGCTGAATGTTGCCTTGCTGGCATTGGCATTGGCTCTCTCCAATCTCACTTACGAACACATTGGGCTACTACCCAATCATGTGGGGGCAAGATGGCGGCGGTGCTGTGCCGCGATCTCTGAGCGCATTTACGCTGCCCTGCGAAATCTGATATAACTTCGTTTTTGTTTTATGTTTTGTAGTTATTTTTCGGTTTTTGGTTATCCTTCGCTTATCCTTTGTTTTCTTAGTTGAAGTATCTGCTTCCTCGGGTCCCCCCCCCCTTTCTCATCAGTGCTGGCAGTCGCTTGTAAAATAGTTGGTACTCCTGTGGAGATTTGTGGAGATTTAGCCCCCTGGACTAAGAGATTGGTTTTCTGGGCAGCGGAGCGGAGGATTGGAGCCGTGGATCTGGACTGTTCCAACTGGCGACTGGACTAGAGGTGATCACTGTGTCCCTGAGGCTTGTGGAGTTGTGAGAAGGGTCTTCCCAGCGAGTTGTGGATCCATTTTTGCCTTTTGTCATCTGGAGGAAAAAGAGAGAGTTTGGGGGCTAGTTTCTGGCCTCCTCGCAGGCTTTCTGCCTGAGTTTGTGGGCTGCCTTGTTGGACACCTGTCCCCTAGAAGGTGGTGGGCGGGAGGCTGCGGCTACTTGCGGCAGACCTCTCCTCTTTCTGACTTGATTCAGATCGGCTGGAGAGCTGACCAGGAGCGGGTAAGGTCCGTTGGGGGCGGTGTGTTCTCAGGGTGAGTCCCTGAAACTGACAGTGGCCTTTTTGGGTCCCTCTCTCTATGGTTTGAACTTGGAAAGCCTTGGAAAGCCTTTTACTTGCCCTGCTGCCATTAAATCTTTCCAGAGGAGGAGGTGTTTCCGTGGGGCTCCTACAGAAGGAAACAGTCTGATCTACAATTTCATCGTGGTGGTGAGAGCCCATGTGGGATTGCAAATTTTATTTTACTCCTTTTGATTAACCTCCCCTGGACCTGCTGACTTTAGTACATTATTTTGGAAACTTCTCTGCCTGCTCTGTCCCCCCTGGGTGGTGAGAGCACCGTGTGGGGTTTGAATTGGGGGTGGGGTCCTTTTTCTGTATTTTTGGATTTTTATTTTAATTTGCTTTATTGGAAGCATAGAGTGAGAGTTCATGCCTCTATATTTGGACATTTCTGCAGTGGGAGGTGGGAGCTCCACTGTTCCAAAAACTGACTTTTTAAATATTTATTTGAATTGGCCGTTGTTGTTAAGTATTTATTATTCTATTGTATGTTTATTTGGATATTTTGATTCTTTAGTTTAATTATCTCAAGTTGACGTGTTTTTAAGTTTAGTATTTTATTTTAATTTTATTGGGATTTCTTGGGAGTTTTGAGATCTTTGTTTTGGCCTGCTGTTTATGGATGACGTTAGTTATTCTTGTTTTACCCCCCCCGTCATGCACTATTCATCCGTCGCTCTTCATGCCCTCCGTCCTTTCTTTGCCCCCCCTTTGACTTTCCCAGTTTACCAACGCTGTAGGGCCTTGGGAATTGCGCGTGGTAGGGTTCGGAGGGGCGGGGGGCGTGAACAGTGGGGGATGGAGGAGGGGGGTGTTCATGTTCTGGTAGTTAAGTCCAGAAGATGCCCTGGGGCGAAATGGAGTGACGAACGGGGTCCTTCCTGGTTGGTCCCCATACCCAAGGGCACCACCACTTTTGTAAATGGTGGGCAGGTGGTCGGGGCTTCCCAGGAGTCCTATCCAACTCGGGTGGTGTTGTGCAATGCCAAGTCCGTTGTGAACAAGACTGCCATTGTTGCGGACTTGGTAGGTACGGCGGACCTGACTTGCATCACCGAAACCTGGCTGGATAGTAATGCGGGCCCAGTTTTTGAGGCAGCAATTCCGGCCGGGTATTCAGTGATTCACCGCCAGAGATTGGATCACATGGGTGGGGGCGGGGTTGCGGTCTGTTTCAAGACCGAATTGGACCTCACTAGTATTCCAGTGGAGGAGACCAGATATTTTGAGAGTGTCGTGGTGGCAGGTGGGGGCTATAGAATAGTTCTCGTCTATCGTCCACCCAGTGACGAAAAACTATTCTTAAAGGAAGTGGCGGACTTCGTCGTCGACCTGGTACTTGAATCGCCCAGGTTGATGGTGCTGGGTGATTTTAATGCCTGGATCGACGATGAACTCTCGCTCTTTGGTCAGCACTTCATCCAATTGATGTGTTCATTGGGCCTCTCACAGGTAGTTACCTCTGCCACTCATAAACATGGCCACTCACTCGATCTGGTCTTCCTGCTGGGGTTGGAGGCCTCTGAGGTGGGGGTGGAATCAGTCAGTTGGTCCGACCACCACACTGTGAGGTTCAATTTTTGCACCCCCCTGCATAGACCTACCCCAGTGGAGATGGTCAAGTACCGCCCTTTACGGGATGTTACTCCCACCGGTCTAACTGCGGTTCTTGACCTATCAGAATTTCCTGGGTTGAGCTTAAATCCAGAAGTAATGGTGTAAGCCTATAATAAGGCTGTCACCTCCGCTTTGGATTTAATTGCTCCCACCCATGTGCAGCCTCTCTCCCGTCGCCCCCGATCCCCCCGGTTTGATCAGGATCTGAGGGAGTTGTGGAGACTTGGTCGCAGGTTGGAGAGATGTTGGCGGAAGTCCGGCTTAGATGCCGACCATCTTAGACTCCTAAAGCATTATAAACTCTATCAGTCAGCAATTACTCATAAGAAGGCAGTGTTCCTGTCTGGAGAAATTGCTGCTGCTCAGTAATCGACCAGCCCAGCTCTTCCAGACAATAGACAGGCTGTGCAACCCAGCCTGTCTGCAGGTTTGTCAAGCCTTTTCACAGTTACAGTGTGTGGAGCTTGCTCGATTCTTTGCCGATAAGGTGGCCGACATCAGGGCCGAGATTTGCGCCGCCCCCTCCATGGGAATTGTGGTGGTCCAACCTATGGTCGCAAGCACACTGTTCACCTGGAGTTCCTTCATAAGGTTGGAAATCGAGGATGTTATGAAGATTGTCCAGGGTATGCGCACCACAAGCTGTAGTTTAGACCCGGGTCCCACAGGCCTGATTATGGGCTGTGGGGAGGTCATCTTCCTGGTTCTAGCCAGGATAGTCTGGTGTTCCTTGGACACTGGTGAATATCCCCGCTCCCTGGAGGGAGCGGTGGTGACACCAGTGTTGAAAAAGGCATCTTTGGACCCCGACTCCCTGGCAAACTACAGACCCATCTCGAACCTCCCCTTTGTTGGGAAGGTTATCGAGAAAGTGGTGGCAGCCCAGTTGGACAACCATCTTGCCATCCATAACATCTACGATCCTCTTCAAGCAGGTTTTCATAAGAGACACAGCACTGAGACTGCACTGGTTCAGGTCCTCAATGATCTCCTGATGGCAAGAGACCAGAAAAAATGGTCCATTTTGGTCCTTTTGGATTTGTCAGCAGCATTTGACACCGTAGACCATGGGGTGCTGCTTGAGCGCCTGAGATGCATCTGTGGGTTGTCGGGTTTGGTCCACAGATGGTTTACTTCCTTCCTCACAGGTAGAACTCAGAGGGTGGTATCGGGGATTTTTTCCTCGATCCTACTGCTCTGACCTGTAAGTGCCTCAGGACTCTGCTATCCCCATGTTGTTTGCGGTGTACATGCTTCCCCTTGGAGACATTGTAAGATGATATGGGCTGGAGTTTCATTGTTATGCCGATGATACCCAGCTCTATCTGTCTTTTGTACCTGACCAGAATAGAGCACTCTCAGTGTTTAACAACTGTCTCAGGGAGATCCAGGATTGGATGAGGTCCAGCTGGTTGAAGTTGAACTCCGGGAAGACGGAGGTGTTGGTTGTGGATCCTGGCCATCAGATTGAGGGGTCTGGGGCACTTCAAACCTCTGGTTTATTCCTGGGAGATGCGGAGCTCCCGATTTCTGAACGGGTGCGAGACCTGGGGGTGATCCTTGACGATCAGCTGACATTGCGTGCGCAAGTGTCGGCAGTCGTTAAGGCATCCTTTTACCATCTTAGGAACATCACCAGGATCAAGCACCTTGTTCCATCCGGCGACCTACCCACGCTGATCCACGCCTTTGTGACCTCGCGTCTGGACTACTGCAGCTCCCTTTACTTTGGGCTGCCTGGGGTTGATATCCGCCGCCTGCAGCTAGTGCAGAACTCGGCAGCCCGGTTGTTAACGAGGACCTCTCGTTCCTCTCATATTACATCGGTGCTCCGAGACCTGCACTGGCTGCCGATTCAGTGGTGGATCACCTTTAAAGTCAGTCTTCTGACTTATAAAGCCCTACACGGGTTGGGCCCGGATTACCTGAAAGAGCTGCTGGTGCCTTACCGACCGACACGACCACTCCGTTCAGCCAACGAGGGGTTGCTAGAGATCCTGAGGGTCATTTTAAAATCTTCTGGCGCCTGAACTTTTATGTTAGTGGCGCCGACCCTCTGGAATTCTCTACCACGTTGGATCGAGAGTGCATGATGGTGGAGGGTTTTAAAAAGGGCCTAAAGTCTTCTTTATGGAATAAGGCATTTTTAGATAATGTTGATGCCTATTAATTGCCCTGCTGTTAATTCAGTTTTATGATGTTTTAGTATGTTTTTATTCTGTATTTTATTGTAATGCGCCTTGGTTTTAAGAAAAGCGTAGATAAATAAAGTTTATTATTATTATTATTATTATTATTGGTAGTGCAGGAGTCAGAGAGATGCATTGCAGGAATGGCAGTGAAGTAGTGAACTGACGCCAACCTCACCCCCACCCTGCAGAGACTGACGGGCATTGGGGTGTGCCTTTGGGTCGTCTGCTATAATGTTCACGCCATTTTACCTCCCCCTACCCTGCAGACACCAAGTGTCACGGTGTGCCTTGGGGGGGGTTGGGCCTTATGCTCATCCCATTCCATAAGTAAATACGCTGAGATGGGTACAGTATAAGAGAATGGGGTCAGCTTTGGAGTCGAAGAGTCCAAGGCACACCTCGATGCCTGTCACTGGCTGCAGGGTGGGAGGTTGAATGGCGTAAGTATTACAGCCAACAGTCCCAAGTCACACCCCTGACGCCTGTCAGTCTCTACAAGCTAGGACGTTATGGTTGGGCATTTGTTGTTTTTTTCACTCCAAATGTTCAACATGGGCCTTTGTGACCTCACCTCATGAACAGTGGCACTACCAGTTCGTAAGCCGAAAGGTGATTTTGCGCAGCGACTGCACCATTAGGCACCACAGGTGTGAAAACACATTTTGGGCAGGATGTGAAAAATGACAGCTGTACTCTTCATGAGGAGGTGTAAACTAAATGGCAATGTTGGAAATCTGGAGTGAAAAAATGAAAAATTGGTGAAGTCACAAGCTTGCATGGAAACTGTGCAACATACTCCCATAATGCAATTATTTTGGGGGTTTTATTAATCAAATTTTCAACATAACCATTTTGGGACCTCCACTCATGAACAGTGTCACTGTGATTTTGTTAATCTGTCCCAAACATTGATTTTCCACAGCAACCGCACCACATGTGCGAAAACACATTTTGGGCATGATGTAAAAAAATGACAGCTGTACTGTTCATAAAGAGGTGTAAAAAATGGTAATGTTGAAAATCTAGAGTGAAAATATTAAAAATTGTTGAAATTACGAGCGCGTGTGGAAATTGCATAACGTACGCTCGTAACAGTCATTTTGAGATTTTTCTAGAATTTGCAACATAGGCTTTTAGGACCCCACCTCATAAACAGCGGCACTGTCGTTTCGTTAACCTGTCCCAAAAGGTGATTCCACGCAGTGACCGCAAAATTACCTTTTGGGACCGAATAACGGGATGACAGTACATGTGTTCACGAGGTAGGGTCCCAAGAACCCCATGTTGAAAATTTGGAGCCAAAATTTAAAAAAATTACTGAGACACCCACCTATGTTGAATCCCCCCTTCCCCTACCCCCATTGATGTCTTTATACAACTTACCATGATTTTCTTCAGTTCATGGTCGGCATTTGAAAGTTCAAATGTCTCCAGCTCCACTGACGATCGCTGAGCTGGTCCTCTGGAGGTAAGTATGGGGTGAAGTGGGGTGCCGGGAGGTGGGTGCGGGTTAGGTTAAGAGGGGCATCCTGATGATGAGGGACTGTTTTCATGTTTACTGGAACAAACAAAAAACATTGGGGAGGGTAGTTTCTTTTTTCTTTTTTTTACAGCTTTTACAAAAACATACATTTGGGCACACTGGGGTGGGCTCCCAGTGTGCCACATGTGTTTTTTTTTTTTTTTTTGAGGGGGGGATTGAAGCCAATGGTGATTGGGCACCCCCGTCGGCAAAGAAAGTGTGGGTGTGTGGGGGGCGAGACATGATGCTGATGGGGATTAGGCACCCCGTCAGCAAACAAATTAAACTGAAGATATGGTGACTGGGATTGGGCACCCTTCATCAAACAAATTGAACTGGGGCGAGGAGGCATGCTGAAGGAGATTGGGCATTCCCAAAGTTGGCTTTCTGGGGATTGTGTGGTGGATGGTGGAGGAAAGGCATGTAAGGGAGGCATGTCATCTGTGCTGCTGCATGATGAACCTGTCTCTGATTACATTTATTTCAAGTTGGTGGCAGTTTGCATATACTTGTGTCAGCGCTAGCTTGCTCGCTAATTGGGGAATGAGGGACGTAGCTTCTAAAGCATGCCCTATATTCACCAGCGCTGACTGACCTTTGCATTTCTCATACTACCCCAATATATTATTTGCGCATGCGTGCAAGCCAGCATAAAAATGATAAAAATCAGACAGGGGCAGCAAAAACCACGTGCGTGGAGGGTGGCTTCCCTTCCGCACCCACAGGTTTTGCTGCATGCACGGTATTTTCACACGTGGAGTGGAACTGCGACTGGCTCTACTATTTAAGGCAACTTGCGCCTCTTTTCCCTGTGGAGCTGTGTCAAAATACTATGCCTGGTATTACCAAGTGTAACATCCTTCGCAGCTGTGGCTGCTGCCCATGTGCATCACATGCTGAACATAGGAATGACCCCTGGTGTGGCGATCTGTTTTCACAGTGGCGGGTTGTGTCACTGGACTTTGCCCATGGGCCATCTCTGGCCCATTGAAAATCAGGCTCATGATCGTCTGTAAAGTATGTGCTCACAGTTTGGGGCTGTGTGACTGTTAGGGGCTCCTGTATGGCAAATGTATCTATCTTACCCTCTCATTGTATTAGCTGCAAATGTCAACCTGAACAGAAGTTCTGAATGGTCACCTCAACAGAAGTTTTTTTGTTTATTAGCACTTGGAATTGGGAGATGTCTCTAGTTTTACCTCAGTTCAGAACAGTCATTCTAGCAACACATAGCAGCCAGATATGATTTCTAAACCCTTCTCCCTTATGTTGTGAAAAATGTATTAGTCTATAAATGACATTGTTTTCTTCTCAGAAGAACACGTAAATGCTGGAAGGAGAATATTATTTGTCACAAAGGCAGTGCTAGAGAAACAGAAGTTGTGTCATCCCAGCCCACAGGAAGCCTGTGGGCCCTGGCATTATAACTTGAGCTATTACAATGGTGAGTCATTCTGCTTTTGCACTGGGTCCAGCAGACGGGGTGGCATAGTTTTATGCCAGTCGATATAAACAATTCTAAAAGATCCTGTTACCTCCAACACAGAGAGAGAGAGAGCGGATGTGAGAAAATGAAAAATTCCATTCGTGTAGGTAAATAACTGTAAAACAGATGCTGTGCCAGAGCACTACATGAAAGAATTATGGCATTTAACATGTAATAGTGATAGCAGAAGTTATTCTAAAGAATCGGCTAACATTTAAGATTTTTCTGGTTTCCAACAAGACATTTACAGTTGGCATCTGCAGAACTCAGTTACACAAAATTCCCCCAAAATGTAGGTGTCGGGACTGTCCAGTTCTATTTCTGGAGCCGTTTTTAACCCAGCAGTGTTTTTTTCTCTTGAATGGCTTCTCTTCACATTGCTTATAAAAAGGGTCTGTAAAACAGAGCACTATCATTGACTGAGAATATCACATGACTGCAGTTGTATTGCCTAATGTTGGATCAACAGTTTAGTTTTGTTTTTTACGTTTTACTTGTTAAAAATTGTTATAAGTGCAGTAACATGCTGTAGGATTTATATTACGGTATAACTGCCGCACACCTTGGGTGCCGTAAGGCACTTGGCTGTGGCCTCATGACTATAAACTCAGAGTGTGCCAGGACATAGCGTATTGCACACCCTGTTATGTGTTTATTGCTTGCTTCTTCCTGCCTCTTTTTTGTTTTGTTTTTGGCCCTTCTCACCTTGGATGCCTTTCCTCTGGGGGGTCTTATGCTCGCTCTGTCCCCCCCACCGGTACCTCTCAGGGAGCCGTAAGATCCACCCCCATGCTGCCTCGGCCTACTCCACCCCAGGCAGGGAGGAGGGGGTCCCCGGTACTTCCCCCTCCAGTCCATCTTTGTGTGTCGGGGCAATCTGGTTGGACTCCCCTCCCCCCGAGAGCCGGGTTATGGAATCTGGGAGCTAGATCCCCCCCCCCGTCTACACAGGCATCCAAGGGTCCATTTTTCCTTGTTTCTGGTGCCATCTCCATGGATGTCTGCATGCAGGAGGGGGAACCTAGGGGTAGAGAGCATAGAGATGTGCTAAGGCTCTGACTCCCGGCCGACATCCTCCCTCCCTTGCAGACTGTCTCGCTGTACCACCACCTATGGTCACCCAGCTGGCGGTGTACCAGCGGAACAGGTAACCCACCCTCCCCCGGAGAAGGAGAGCAGCCTATGGGTGCTCAATCCTTCCCCCCCAAGCCGACCCTACAGCCACCCAAGTCCGTTCCCGAATCCGGGTCGCTGGCGCCATGAGAAGCAGCCCTATTGCTGTGCCAGTGGGCCGGCGCTTCTTCCTGCCTTGATGTCATAATCCTCTTCTTATGATGTGACAACTGGTGGTTACAG
Organism: Neoceratodus forsteri; assembly: GCA_016271365.2. Lineage (NCBI taxonomy): Eukaryota > Metazoa > Chordata > Ceratodontiformes > Ceratodontidae > Neoceratodus > Neoceratodus forsteri. The sequence goes on from JADMNL010000027.1 coordinate 189,285,185, forward strand.
AAAATATTCTGAAGTCACAAGCAGGGGATTATGACCAAGGGCAGGAAAAGCAGTGGGAACAGATAAAGTTGAAGGGGTTAAAGAATATGACTTTAGGAGAAAAGGATGGAAATGTGCTGAAATGTTATTTTGGGAGGAATGTTATGCAGGTTGAGTCTTGCTGGTGCCAATTGTTTTTCAAAAAAAAGGGGGAAAATCTGTAGTACTAGTTATCTGAACTGTCATTTTTTATCAATCATTGCATCAGACAAGCCCTACAACTAACAAATCCTAAGCCCCCCCCCCCCAATTTTCTGTTTTCCTTGTAGTCATAGAAACAGAGAAAGGTGCTGACATAAGAAGGCCTTGTGGTCTATCTAGTCTGCCCTCTGTGGGGGTACATGCCCTCAAAAGGCAAGTCCACTCCACCCCCTCCCTTTCCCCTCACCAGCCCCCATTACCAGCCTCTTATTTTTGCCCCTCCCTTTCTTAAAACTCTGTTTTTCTACTGACCAATGCCTCCAGAAGCTTGTTCCATCAGTCCACCACATTTTCCATAAAATAGTACCTTTGGGGGCATGGATATCTTTCACTATCCACACATTGGCAGTTCCACTGGAAGTACTGATTTGTTGGAACATCTTCACGCTAAACTCTTCCCACTACCCTAGCGGTATATCCTCTGGCTCTGCCCTATGACATCAGATCTTCCTTTCCGCTGGAAGAGTCTGGTGTCCTCCTTCAATTCACCAGTGTTCTAGGCTACCAAGTGCACCGTTGGCAATTTTTGTGATTTATTCTCAAACTTGTGATTGTTTCTTGACTGCTGGAAGATCTATCAGCTGGGTGGGGGAGATTTATGAGTGATCCTGCATAATAGGTGGTAAGTCACCTGTTCTGCTAGTGGGAAACCCCTCTAGTGAATCTATTTGTCTCCTGGGAGAACACCAAACTGGGACTGCTTTGTGCCCACCCCCCCAGTCCAGGACACTGACAGGGATGCCTTCATGAGGCTCTGACTCCAGGCCTCATGTGTGCCTTTCCTACCTTCTCCTTGATCCCAAAGGCAGTAGTCAAGGCCAGGAAGGATAAGACAGATGATTCTGATCGCTCCAGACTGGCCATGGCAGTTCTGGTATCTCTATCTCCTCCACCTCAGCAGCAGGCCTCCATGGCAGTTGTCTCTTCATTCGGACCTACTGACCAGGTACAGAGGACAGTCCTGCACCTGGACCTTTAGTCCCTGCACCTCACAGCCTGGTACTTAAGCAACTAGATTTTCAGACTTGGGGTCTTTTAAAAGGTTTTTCAACATAGTGAAGACCCCCTTAAAAGAGTTGATGTGCTGGTGCTACACCTTTAAATGGAAAAGGTTTTTCATTTGATGTTGGAGCAAGGAGCTTGATCCCCTTTCCTGCCCTGTGGCTAGTATCCTTTTCCTCTCCTTCATTCCAATTCTGCCTCATCGACAGAAGATGGACTCCGAGGAACCAAAGCCAGTTTACGGCTTCAAGTTCTGTGTCACATACCAACAGAAGATGTCGAAGACAGATCCATATGTGTCTTGCCTCTACTGCTTAGGGGTTGCACATTGTTGGCTGTGGCCTGTATCAGGCAATGCTCCCTCTTCTTCAAAGGATCAAGCATTCCGGCTTCTTCTTAGCCAGTTTTTGACAGATATTTAAAGCTCAGGCCGAAAGGTTGCAAGTCACCCTCTGCTGTGGTTTGGTCAGCTGCTTAGTTTGTAGTCATGGAAAAAGTGGCAGCAGCTGCTGCGGTGGCCACCTCATCAGCCTTGCCACTGCTCTCGGCTGGGGCCAGTGTCAGAAGGTCCTTCACCAAAGATTTTTGGGAGATGTGTCAAGGCCTACAGGGTGAGCCCTGTGTACTATGATAAGAAGGAAGAAGGTTTTCCATTTGGTGTCAGGGCAAGGAGCTTGATCTCCTTGCCTGCCCTATGGCTAGTATCCTTTTCCTCTCATTTGCTCTTGCCATGCCTCATCGATGGAAAATGGATTCCAAGGAACTGAAGCCAGTTCATGGCTTCAAGTTCTGCTTCACATGCCAACAGAAGATGTCAAAGACAGATCTACATGTGTCTTGTCTCAACTGCTTAGGGGCTGCACATGATATTGTTGGCTCTGGCCTGTATCAAGTGATGCTCCCCTTTTCTTTGGAGGCTTGCATGGTCCAGCTTCTTCTTGCCAGTGTGTGGATAGTAAGCTATATCTATGCCCTTAGAAAAATAGGTTAGTCACCTGTAACTGTAGTTCTAGGAGTTGCATACAGTTAAAACTCATTGCCTCCTAGAAACGCCTGTAGGCGTCAGCAAATCTAACTACAGTGTATCCCAGAATGCCTATAGAAGTCACCTACAGACTTCCTGTGTGTCCTAGTAACATCTGGAGAAGTCACTCACATATTTTAATATTACTTGCCAGCCAGAATTGATTCGAATTGACTGTATAGTACCATTAGAAAGGTAATGTTGTGCTGAACAACCTTGCCACTGACACTTTGTGTGTATCATGTTCACTTTAGGAGTTATTCATATTTGTTTATGACATTTTGTCAATCTAGAACCACCTAAGCACTTTGAAGAAAACACACATTCTGGGTATCTTAGCCAGTATAAAACAAAAACCAAATTGAGTACAGTTGATTGCATAGAACCATTGGAAAGGAAATTTTGTGTGGAACAACTTTGCCACTGATACGTTGTGTGTATCATGTATACTTTAGGAGTTATATGCATTTGTTTATGGTATGGTGTGTATGGCTCAGATTTGTCCCTCAAACCTCACTAACACACCTTGAGTCAAAAGGGGAAAATTTATGTTTAATACTACAGAAAGAGTTGTTTTTTTTACAAACAAATGATTAAAACTACATCTAATGTCTGGATGCTTAATTTGGTGTTGATATGTTACATATTTCCCAACAAAAAAAGGTTTATGGTGCACTTTCTAGTGGAAAAAATATTTTGTTTTGCTGTTTCAACCAGCACAGAAATCTAACTAAATTACCTATTATTACTTGCTTACCACCATTGGAAAGGTAATTGTATGCTGAACAAGTCTGTCACTCATACTTTATGTCAAGCACTTACGGTTTTTGTGCTATTAGCATTTGTTTGCTGCATGCCAATTATGGCTTGATTTTGCTTAGAAGGGCCCAGGATTAACTGTTAACAGTATACAGGAGACAAGTGCTGCAACTTCAGAGAGCTCCTGTGGAGGCAATGAGTTAACATCCTCACCACCCACCTGGCCTCCCCTGACAAAGGGCACATGGATCCCTGCCTTCAGCATGCAAGGTCTGATGTCATGGGGTGGAGTCAGAGGATATACTGCCTGGGTGGTGGGAGGAGCTTAGCCTGAAGACGTTCCAATGAATCAGCACTTCCAGTGGAACTGCCAGTGTGTGGATACAAACTTTGTAACACTCCTACAACTACAGTTACAGATGAGTAACCTATTTTTCCTAGCATCCCTCCTGAATTTACCTCCTACAAGTTTTCTGCTGTTCCACCTAGTGGTCCTATTACTACTGATCTTGAACAGGTGACCTGAGTCCGCCATATTTATGTCCTTCATTTATTTAAATGGCTGAATCATGTTTCCTCTCTTCTTCCTGTTCTCCAGTGAGTATATGCTGAGGTTTTCCAATTTCTGCTCGTATCTCCTCCCTTGTTGGCCCTGTATAGTCTTTGTCACCCTCCTCTGCACCAATTTCAACCTATTGATGTCCTCCTTCAAATGAAGGTTCCCAAATTGCACACAGTATTCCAGGTGTGGCCTCACCAGATAACCAGTTCCTTCTGCTGTTGAACCCCCTACCTATGCATCCCAACATTTTATTCATTTTTCCCCTCACTGCTTTATTACATTGCGCAGATCTTGCAAGTTTGTTTGCAATCGCCATCTTCGGATACCTTTCCTCCTCAGTTATCTTGGTTGCCACTACTCCCAAACTGTACTTTACCTCTGGAGTTTTGCTTCCCATGTGAATGACTTCACACTTTTTGGTACTGAAGCCCATCTGCCAGAACCCAGACAGCTACTAAAGTCTCTCCAGGTTATCCCTCATTTCCTGTATGCTTTCCTCACAGTTAGTCCGGCCACAGAGCTTGGTGTCTTCTGCAAAAACTAAAGGCAGGTGTTACCCTTGATGTCAGCTCTGATATCTCCTATAAAGACGTTAAGAAGTACTGGAGCAAGCGCTGATCCCGGTGAGACCCCACTGGTGATCTCGCTCATGCCCGAGTATTCCTCATTAAGAAACACTCTTTGCAACCTCCCTCCCAATCAATTGCTCACCCACTGTGTCAGTGTGTCTTTCACACCAAGGCCTGCAGTTTCTGGATTAACCTCTTGTGTGGAAGAGTTAAAGGCTTTGCTGAAGTCCAAATTCAGCACGTCTACTGCCTGACCTTTTTTTCGCAGCCCTCATTACCCAATCAAAAAAGTCAATCAGATTTGTTTGACAGCCTTTCTGCCACAAACTTGTGCTGTCTGCTGTCTTGCAGCCCATTTGCTGCCAGGAACTATACCAGCCTTTTTTTTTTTTTTAGTATGGTTTCCATCAGTTGGCAAATTACTGATGTAAGACTAACTGGGATGTGGTTCATTGGCTCATTCCTAGCCCCTACTCTTATGCAGGGATACAACATCTGCTTTCTCCAATCCAAAGGCACCACTGAGGGCTCTAGGGAGCAGTTTAGAAAGTCTACCAGGGCTACAGTTAGTACATGATCCATTTCCTTCAACTCCTTGTTCTCTTCAGTACTAGCTGCAGCAGCTTTCTTAGCACAGGGTTCACCACAAAGTGATGTCTATCATGATGGAGGAACGGAAATAAGACATGGGAATGCATGAAATGGTATTTTCTGGCAGTGACATTAGTACTGCAGCAAGTCCCACAGGGCAGGCCATCAGTGACAATAGTTCTGCAGTAAGTCACATAGGGCAGGCTGTCAGTGACAACAGTTCTGCAGTCAGTCACACAGGGCAGGCTGTCGGTGACAATAGTTCTGCAGTAAGTCACAGGACAGGCTCTCCGTGACAGTAATTCTGCAGTAAGTCACACAGGGCAAGCTGTCAGTGACAGTATTGCTACAGTAAGTGTTGTAGCAAGTCACACAGGGAAGGCTGCCAATGACAGTGTTGTAGCAAGCCACACAAGGCATGTTGCCAGTGACAGTAGTGATGTAGCAAGTCACACAGGGCAGGAGGTCAGCGACAGTAGTAATGTAACAAGTCACACAGGCAGGCTGTCAGTGACAGTAGTGATGCAGCAAGTCACACAGGGCAGGCTGTCAGGGACAATAGTGCTACAGCAAGTCACATGTCAGGCTGTCAGTGACTACTGCTGCAGGAAGTCACACAGGGCAGGCTGTCAGTGACAATAGTGATGTAGCAAGTCACACAGGGTAGGGGGTCAGTGACAGTAGTTCTGGCCCCGGAAGTTCATCTAACTCGAGTGGTGTTATGCAATGCCAGATCCATCAAAAACAAGACGGCAGTTATTGCAGATCTTGTAAATTTGGTTGCTCTGGCTTGTATCACCGAGACCTGACTGGATGAGAACTCTGGACCCATTTTAGAGGCCGCAATCCTGGCAGGTTACTCGGTGATTCACCGCTCAAGATTGGATCACAGGACTGGGGGGGCTGCAGTCTATTTTAAGTCCGAATTGGGCCTCACGAGTGTACCAGTTGAGGAGGCTGAGTCATTTGAGTGTACTGTGGTAGCAGGTGTAGGCTGTAGGATCGCCCTCATCTACCGTCCACCCAGGCATGGGAAGCAGTTCCTTCAGGAAGTGGCAGACTTCTTCATCGACATGGCATTTGAGTCTCCCAGGTTGATGGTCCTGAGCGACTTCAGTGTTTGGGTCGATGACGAACTCTTGCAATTTGGACAACACTTCCTCCAGTTTATGACTTCTCTGGGCCTTACAGAGGTAGTTACCTCTGCTACCCATAAACATGGGCACGCCCTTGAGTTGGGTTTCCTCCTGGTAATTGAAGCCTCTGATTTAAGGGTGCACCCAGTCGGATGGTCTGATCACTACACCGTGGGGTTCAATTTTAGTGCCCCTCCTCGAAGGCCTACCCCTGTGGAGATGGTCAAATACCGCCCTTTACAATATATTAACTCTGATGGCCTTTTGGCGGTGCTTGACCAATCATCCATTCCGGTTGCAAACAGCGATCCAGAGGACCTCGTGGTGGCCTATAACATAGCCATTGCAGTGGCCCTGGATGTCGTTGCTCCTGTCCATGTTTGTCCTCTCTCCCTTTGCCCTCGGTCTCTGTGGTTTGATGGAACCTTCAGAGAGATGCGGCAACAAGGACAAAGGTTAGAGTGTTGCTGGTGGAGATCTGCCCTTGATGCCGATCACCTTAGGTTGATGGACCATTATCAAGACTATTAATCTGCAATCTCCCGTAAGAGGTAGAGTTCCTGTCCAGGGAGATTGCAGTTGCTCAGAACCGACCAGCTCAACTTTTCCGAGCCGTGGACAGGCTGTGCAACCTGGCTTGTCTATGAGTTCGGAAAGCGTTTCACAAATAAAGTGCGATGAGCTTTCTCGGTTCTTTGCAACTAAGGTGGCCAACATCAGGGCAGCTCTGCAGCCCGCACACACTCTATGGGTGTTGCTGGTGAACAGCGCTTGGCCATTGGTCTTCAGCTTTCCTGGAGTACCTTCAACTGCCCAGAGCTCATGGATGTCATGAGGATTGTCCAGGATGCACGCCAAATGTACTGTAGTTTGGACCCTGGACCAACTTCCCTAATGTTGGGATGTATTGATTCCATCGGTCTGGTCCTTGCACGGATAGTTTGGTACTCCTTGGAAACAGGTGAGTTTCCTAGCTCCCTGAAGGAGGTGGTGGTAACACCCCTTCAGAAGAAGGCTTCTTTGGACCCAAACTGTCATGCTAACTACTGACCAATTTCTAACCTTCCATTTTTAGGGAAGGTGATTGAGAAGGTAGTGGCTGTGCAGCTGAAGAGCCATTTGACCATCCATGACATCTATGAACCCCTCCAGTCTGCTTTTTTGGAAAAAAGCATAGTACCGAGACAGAGCTGGTACAGGTGCTCAGTGATCTACTGATGGCTAGAGATTGGAAGAACCGCTCCATCTTGGTTCTTCTTGATCTCTCATCAGTGTTTGACACTGTGAACTATGGGGTTCTGCTTGATTGTCTGAGGTCCATCTGTGATCTGTCAGGTACAGTCCTCAGGTGGTTTACATCTTTCCTCAATGGAAGAACTTAGAGGGTGGTGTCTGGGATTTATTCTTCGGACTCAGTTCCTCTGACTTGTGGGGTTCCTCAGGGATCGGTTTTATCCCCTATGTTGTTTGCAGTATATATGCTGCCCTCTGAGACATTGTAAGGAGGTATGGGCTGAGGTTTCACTGCTATGCTGATGATACCCAGCTATACCTTTCTTTTTGCACCCGACCAGAATGGAGCTCTCTCGGTCTTTAATAACTGCTTGGTAGAAAGCCAGGAGTGGATGGATTTGAGCTGGCTGAAGTTGAACTCGGGGAAAGACTGAGGTGCTGGTTGTGGACCCAGGACGCTGGATGGGGGGGTTGGGGCAGGTTCCCCCTCAGGATTATTCCTTGGGGGTCAACCACTCCTGGCCTCTGAACAGGTGCATAACCTGGGGGTAAGTTTTGATGAGGGGCTGACCTTGCATTCGCAGGTGTCAGCTGTCGTCAAGGCGTCTTTTTATCATCTGAGGAATATCGCCAGGATTAGGCACCTTTTTCTGTCCAGCGACCTTCCCACATTGGCTCACGCCTTTTTGTCCTCCTGCTTGGATTACTGCAACTCCCCTGTATCTAGGGCTTTTGAGGGTTGAAATTTGCCATTTACAGGTAGTGCAGAACGCAGCAGCCTGGCTTTTGACAGGAACCTCTCCGTTCTGTCATATTTCTCTGATGCTGCCCGGTTTGCACTAGCTGCAAGTACAGTGGCGAATCACCTTTAAAGTCTATCTTTTGACTTACAAAGCCCTACGTGGTCAGGACCCTGACTACCTGAAAGAGCTTCTGATTCCTTACCGCCCTGGGCGATTGCTCTGCTCAGCTGGCATGGGGTTGCTAGAGATTCCAAGAGTTTGTCGGAAAATCTTCTGGGGCCCGGGCATTTATGCATGTGGCTCCTTCTCTTTGGAATTCTCTACCCCACCAGTTACACAAGTGCATGACTGTGAAGGGTTTTAAACAAGCTTTAAAAACCTATTTATGGAACCAGGCATTTGGCGATTGACTGTTTTATTTTTAATGTTTTGGGCTGTTTGTGCACTAACTAAGCTGCTGCAATTTGTACAAATATTTGTTTTTAAACCTGTTCAGCACCTTGGTTTTGGAAAGGTGCCTTACAAATAGTTTTATTTTATTATTATTGCAGTGAATCACACAGGGTAGGCTGTCAGTGACAGTAGTGCCAGAGGAAGTCACACAGGGTAGGCTGTCAGTGACTGTAGTTCTGCAGCAAGTCACACAAGGTAGGCTGTCAGTGACAGTTGTAACCACCCCTCCTTCTACCTGCGCACCCACCCACAGGTGGTGCTGCCTCAGGGAATATAGGTTGGCACCTGGGTCTGTGGTTAAAATTGATTGGGTGATTGGTGCGGTGCCTCCACCTATGGGGTCCTTCCAACAGTGTACTGCCAGGGTGCTTCCCCACAGGAAATATTCAGCCCCCTCCCTTGGAAACAGGTAAGACAATATACAGTCCCCTCCCCACTTATAACTCCATGCATGAAATATCACACTACACAATAATGCAATGGCTGCAACAGTTTTCAGCAGAGAGCACAGAGACCGGAGGGGCTCCGAGCTGCCAGCGGGCAGGCGGCGACCGACAGGCCGAACAGGGAACCAGGAGGCCGGGAGAAGCAGGCAGAAAGGTACGGGTAAAGCCGCAAAATTTTGCCTGCCCCCCCCCCGGTTGTTTCTTTTATACACCTTTTCCCGCCAATTCTATAATCCACGCTCACAACTATTTCTCTCATCCTCCACATTAACCCCTACCTTACCTCCACAATGCTACTTTGCTTCCTTTTGCTACTGAGCCTTTCTTCTTCCTCGATCCCAAAAAATAATTATGATATACCCCATGCCATGGCGACTAAGGCAGTGAATATGGCCTGTCCACCCCTGCCATCCCCAGTGGACAACCATCAATTCCATAATTATAACCTGCCATTTTTGCACTGCAACCCCTGGGGTATCCCACAAAAAGGCTCTCTATCCTTTCAACACTCCTCAAGTGCCCTGCACCCATTTTGGCATTACATTAACCCCCTATGCCTGTCCATCAGATTGTTACTTTGTGATAAAATCCACACCCATATAACAGGACCCTCACCCACTTCACATTGGATCCCAACTAAGAAGAGGAAATGCTTTGATTACTCCCTATCTCTATCATTTGGTGCCCTCCTCAAACTAATCTTCTTCCTTCTGATCAGTATTGGTACTATTGAAATCAATCCTGGCCCCACTGAAAATTTCTTATCCCCATCTGATCTAGCCTCCATAAATGGCCTAAGTTTTCTTCACTTCAATGCCTGCAGCCTCCTAAAAAAGTTCTCCTTAATACAGGCCTGGGTTGCACATACCTACCTGACTTCCTGGTTATCTCTGAAACTTGGCTCAGATCTACAACAAAGATAGTGAAATAAACCTTCCCAGTACCAGCTCTTCAGATCTGACCGCCCTTCAGGAGGCGGTGGGGTGGCCATCTCGTCAAGAAACCATCTCTGCATCCTGTCTCATTAATACATCCGAACCAAAGGAATTTGAATGCTTGTCAATCAAAATAACCCTTCCTAACATGTCTTCCTTTAAATTGATTGACTGCTATAGACCCCCCTCTGCAGGCCTCAAACTCCTATCCCACCTAGGAACAATACTCAATCTAGGCCCTGAAGACACCATCATCCTTGGTGATTTGAATTTAAATTGGTTATCTAATGCATCTGCACCCCTAGTAACCTTCTGTGACACCTATGGATTCACACAATTAATCAAAGATCCAACGAGAATTAACCTAAAAAATACTACCAACAGTTCACTCCTGGATATCATGATGGTAAATAAGCCTCACTTATATTCTCATGCTGGAGTGCTACCCAGTGACATAATTGATCATTGTCCCATAGCTGGCATAAGATCTACACTCAAGCCATCCAATCCTGCAAAATTTCTCCATAAAAGGTCAAAAAAGAATTTCAACATCTCAGGATATCTCCATGATTTGTGCAATACAATGCATTGGCAAGACTTCTACCTCACAACCTCAGTTGAGACAGCTCTTCAGATCCTAAGGGATATTATCACAAATGCCCTCAATATACATGCACCATTCACCAGTGTCAGATCCAAAGTAAAATCTTGTCATTGGTTTACTGCAGACCTTAAATCAAGCTTGATAGCCAGAGACAAACTCTGGAAAAAGGCAAGAAAAACAAAGGATCCTAGAGACTGGCTTCAATTCAGAAAAGCAAGAAATTCATGCACAAAACTAATAAGAAATGCCAAAGCTGCCTTCTATAGAGCTGAACTGGATGCCTCCTATACTAACCCATCTAGGTTCTGGGGTACTATAAAGGGAATTCTAGGCCAAAATTCTACCCCTGCCTTACCCTCCAAACTGCTCCTAAGTGACATTGAAATCACTGACAAGCAAGAAATATTAAATGCCTTCAATGACCATTTCACTACAGCTGGCCTAGCCTTTGACTCTTCACCTGCAAATCTCTTGAGATCATCACTAAACCTTCAATCTACTGTGGGCCAAAAGGCTGCCTCAACATTCTCCTTTGAACCAATATCCTTAATAGAAGTAGAAGACCTCCTATCCAATTTAGACACATCTAAGAGTGCAGGTGCAGACTCCCTGGATCCCTACTTTCTTAAGGTAGCACTGCACGCCTAGCTGCCCCTCACTCACCTCTTCAATCTTTCCTAGCTACTGGTTCCATCCTCTATGGAGAAGTCAGCTCAAGTAGTTCCACTACTTAAATCAGGTGATCCATGGACCTTAACAATTACAGGCCTATTTCCATCTTACGGTTCTGTCCAAGATGCTTGAAAATTAGTAAATTCGCAGTTAGGGCCTATCTGGACACCAACAACCTCCTAAATCCAGCACAATCTGGGTTTAGATCAATGCATAGTACCATCTCTGCCCTAGCCAAAGTCACTAACGATTGGCAGACTGCCTTGGATAAAAAGAATAGTACCTATGCTGTGTTCCTGGATTTGAGTAAAACATTTGATACAATGGATCATGAATCATTAATCTCCTCTCTTAGCTCTGTAGGCCTTGATTCACTCTCTCTCAATTGATTTAGGTGCTATCTCTCTGGAAGGTTGCAACTGGTAAAAAATGAAAATTACCTATCTACCTCTAAACCACTGCTAAGAGGAGTACCGCAAGGCTCTATCCTGGGCCCCATCCTCTTTGCCATTTATATTAATAACATTGATTCCAACCTCTCTCAATCTAACATTCATCTGTTTGCTGATGATACTGTATTATATGTCAGCAATCCTCACCATCAAAAGCCTATGAACTGTTACAGTCAGAATTCTCCATCCTACAACACAACCTATTGGAAAGAAACTACTTCTAAATGCCAAAAACAAAAGCTATGTTCTTGCCACCAAGGTTGCTCTTCCATTACCCCATCATTCACCACCCACAATTATCCACCTTATTTGGAAAACCTGGAATTTGTGGATAAATTCAAATATCTTGGAGTCTGGATTGACAATAAGCTTGACTACTCTATCCATGTTGAAGAGCTACTAAAAAAGTTGAGACAAAGACTTGGCCTATTTTACAGAATAAAACATTACCTTACCAGAGACTCCAAACAAAGATTAATCCAGGCATCATTCTTATCCCTCATTGACTATGCTGATTTCCTCTACGGCCATTGCTCCCTCTCCCTCTTAAATAAACTGGACACCCTGTATCATAGAGCCATTAAATTTATTACAGACCTTCCCTCCAACACCCATCATTGTTCTCTTTACATGGCAGTCAATTGGACATCCCTACAGCACAGAAGAAAAAAGAATGCTGCAATCTGGATCTTTAAAGCTTTATCAGACAAACTCCTCCTATCTCAGACTGTTTCACCGAATCACATCCAGACCATACACCTTAAGGATCAATAAGCTCATTATGCTAAGATTCCCAATACCTGCACCGTTTGGGAGGCTGCTATCAGCTATTCCTAGCATTTGTCTGGAACTCACTCAAAAATCTATGAATCTGAATACCCTCTTACCCTTACCATCCTTCAAAAAATTATATACCACCCTATTCCCAGAACTGTGCAACTGCTTCCATAAGGCCTAGTCTCCCACCCAACCTCCGCCCCTCCTTTCTGCAATCCACTATGTTTAGTTTCCATTCTTCTACCCAATCTGTTATCACACTTCGTATAAAAAGCCTATAGAAGCCCTACTATCTGAATATTATCCCTTCTATATCAAATGTACTCTTCATTTTTACAGGTTTAAGTTACTGTTTTTGTGCCTTGTATATCTGTAAATTTTGTATATATCTCTCATCTAATTGATTGTACTAATGTTATGTTATTCACATGTCTTTGTACAAAACTTGTATCCTTCTTTGTATGACCACTCAGGTCCATCTTGTAAATGAGCTACGCTCAATGATGTTCGCCTGAATAAATAAAGATTTTGATTGATTGATTGATTGATAAGCAACAAGGGTTTATTTTGGGGTGGATTAAGAGGTAGGGAGCAATGGAAGCAAAGGCGAATAAAAGCATTCAATAATCAGATTCTAAACTCTATGCAAATCAGTAAAACCACAACACATGGGCATTTACAATTAGGCAATATTATGCATTCCAGGATTACCAGCCCCAGTTCTACTCCCCCCACTGGTGCACCAGTTAACCCCCACAGTCCCTGTGACAGCTCTCAATTTTGGTGTACACACACTGAGCAGTTGCAGGCCTGTGACGTGGAAAAGCTGGGTGCAGCACAGATGAAACACTGAGGTACTGCAGAGCAAAGTACCAACCACACCATGGGGTGCAGTGAAACTGTTGTAATTCCTGGCTGTACTAGTTGTTGAGGGCATTGTTAAGGTCATGCTGGAAGCCCGGATGTAAAGTTAACAAGCTAGCTAGCTGAACAATTAGGAAAAAGTCTGGGTAAAAACCCAGTAGTCACGACCTCTGATGAACAGATGTAGGATGTTGGGGGACATCTCCTCTTTTCAGGTAACTTGGAAGAACAGGCAGAAAAGGCTTGGAATGCAGGCAATGATCCTCTTCACCCCACAGAGGGACTTGTCTTCACCCACCTCAACAGTAGGTAGGCAATCTTCACCCTACAAAGGGACTTGTCTTCACCCACCTCAACTGTTGGTAGGCAGCAGCAGTTCAAGTAAGCAGGCAGAACCTCAGAGCATAGGTCCTGACAGGAAGCTCAGTTTCTGAACTGGTAGGGAAATGAGGCAGTAGCTTCGGTTTACTTCACTCTCCACAGCAGACAGTTTCTTCAGCAAGCTTTAAGATATTCAGTCACCAGTTCTATCTGGCAACAGCAGAAAACAATTGCAGGATTTTCAGGCTGTCAGCAGCAGGAGCTGACAAGAAACACTTCTTCTCACTGCAAAACTCTCATACAAAGTCACACACACAAACTGTAAACTTCAGAATCCTAAGGTTTAAAACTCAGTCTCTGGTCCACACGACTCACAAGCTCTTCGTCCTGATTGGATGTGCTGCAGCTACCAATTGGATTCTACGCTGTCATCCAGTAACCTCTGCAAAGATGACCACCATCAAACCGTTCTTCTCAGCTCAGTCACTTTCCATAAACTGTAAAAATATTATTGTTCACTGCTGGCAGCATTTGGCTGCATGGCTGGCATCCTCGTGGTCCCTTCTGAGGGTTGCTAGGGCAAGGGGGTACATTTCTGGGACAGGAGCCTAGTCGCTGGCTCTGTTTCAAGGGCTCCCCTGGTGGAGCTGAGTCTCTGAACGGCTGCCCTCGGTCACTAAGTATTATGGGACTTATAGTTCCTGGTGGTCAACATTTTCTCCCTTACTCCCCAACCCACTGGAGGCATTGGCAGGGTCTGGTAGTGCTTCCAAAATTTTTATTTTTTATTTTTTCTGGTCCCCCCAGCCCCTTAGGCAGTCCGGTGGGCTGGGGAGAAAATCCCTCCTTGTGGCACTTCTGATTCTGCTTGCAAGTGCCCTCCAAGGTGCTAGGCCACTAATGCGGCTTTTCCTGGTGCTCCCCGCCCTGCTGGAGGCAGTTCGGGGGCCGGGGAGCAACTGAGATGTGACTCCGGCCACTTGTAGATTGGCACAGGAAGTGCTGGAATAAACTTTTTCTGCTCCCTGGCCCCAATTGTAGTTCAAGGGAGCTGGAGGAGCGAAGAGGACCAGACTGCATCACCGGCTGCTAGTTAAAGGTGCAGGAGGTGTGGATGCAAATTACAGTGCTCCCCGACCCTAATTGCAGTCCAGAATCGGGCTGGGGGAGTGAAAAACAGACAGCTGCAGGAGCTGTAGGAGGCAGCAGGAGTAAGGTAAGCTCCCGACTTTGGGAGGGGGGGTTGCATTCTCCTCCCACTGAAATCCTTGGTGTCCCCAATGAGGCCTGAAACATCAAAAACATTTCTAACTAATACATCTGATACCTTTCTATCCATTATTAGTATTGCATGAATAAAGCATTTTGTTAATACACTAGGCATGCACTTAACCAATTATTTTCCCACCATGGTCTACAGGTACATCTCCCTAATATGACTTGTGGACAACACGGGGGGGGGCGCAGCAATAATGGGCTTGGCAACAGGTTAACATTTTTATGTATCACATTGACAGGGATATCTGAAGGAACACCAGGGACATCATAGGTAAGTTTTACTGTCTGTTTGACTTCTCTACCAGAGCAGCGGAGCATTACAGGTTCCTCAGCAATGATTTGATCAGGATCATTAATAGGTTCTGCATACTCAGCCATGGGGGTTTGAATCTTTCAATGTCCTGGATGGGTTCTATTTCTGGAGTCTTGACATTCTCTGCATTTGAAACATAGTTCATGACTGTGGGCCCAGTGTCAGTCAGAACACACGGTACTGCAGCTGGATTCAATGGTCTGGAATAACTTGTATTACTCCCCTCTGGTGCTGAAAAAGGAAAGTCAATGGGATACAGTGCAGGCCGATATTGATGTGGTATCAGAGAAACAAACGGTTCTTCATCTTCAGAACTACTGCTGAACACATGAGACTGCATTGCCGGTGGGGCAACAGGTACTGGCGGTTGAACGTGACTGTGTTTCTTACACTTTGTCTCATTTCTAGTAAAAGGTCTCTGTGGAGGTGTAAGAGGTACTGAATTAACAACTTCTGGCAACAGTTGACCAATGGGTAATAAGTGGTTTCGATGCAGAGTTTTAACCACCATATTTCCATTCTCCATTCTTAATCTGTATACTGGCAAATTTGGAAGCTGCTACATTATTACATAAGGATCAGATTTCCAACAGTCCTCTATCTTGTGTTTGCTTGTCAGTCCCAAGTTTCGAATCGATACTCGATCTCCAGGCTGAAAATCTTGTTCTCAGACTCTTATTAGATCTGTTCTTGTTTGCTAGGCTGGATTTTGCAGCTGCTTCCTTGGCTACCCGATAGGCTTGTTTATGTATTGAAAATGTTTCACCAGGAGAAGCACACTGAGCAACAAGGTGCTCGTCTCATGGTGCGACCTGGGGGTACAAGGGAGGAGGGTATACATAAATCAATTAATATGTTGAACATTGGAGTCAAACAATTCGAACAATTGTTACACAGTTAAGGGTGGCTTTACAAACTTGCTACATGAGGAGACACTACATACATGTGCCACAAAGAGGGTGGCATAACATACTTGATTACATATCTAGAACTATTCATACTTACATAAGTGCCTACTATCTAGAGATTAGTTTGAAGTATAATGCACCAAGTTGGCTGATGGAAATAAAGCCTGAGCTTGGGGCCAGGGAGAGGTGACAGGTCTAGGTAGTATACACAGGGAAAGATGAGAGGATTGACTTACGGAAGACTATGTCGAGGTAATCAGAAGGGGGGATAGCAGAAGTGCCATGAGTGGATTAGTGCATGGGTTGTTTAGAGCAATTTATAAGCCAGTCATTTGGACAAAGGCCAAGCCGCTGGTCAGGCTGCATAAGGTGAGGAGGGGATCGAGGGGGGGAGGTCAGGGGCATGTACAGTTGGGTGTGTAGAAGTTAGTGAGGGCAGAGGATAGAGAGTGTTTGGAGGAGGAATGGCAGATTTGGGCCGGCAGGTAAGTTGTGCTTGCAGCCTCCTGGTATACTCCAAGTGTGCCTCTGGTAAGGCCCCATCTACAGATACCCAAAAATATAAGTCTACTGGAAGTCTGGCTTCTCTCCCAAACATTAAGAAATAAGGTGAGATCCCCATGGAATCATTTTTAGTGTAGTTGTAGGCATGGACTAAGAAAGGTACTTGCTGGTTCCAGTATGGCTTTCTGTTAGGATCCAATGTTCCCAGCATATTGAGTAGGGTTCTATTGAATATCTCTGGCTGAGGGTCACCTTGAGGGTGGTATGGGGTAGTACGAGACTTCTCTATGCCCATAATGCTTGTGACTTCTTTGATCAGGTGACTCAAAGTCTCTCCCTTGGTCTAAGTACAGGTGTTTGGAGAGTCCATAGCGCACAAAATACTTTTTGCAAAATACTTTAGCCACAGTGGTTGCTCCTTTGTCTTTTGTAGGGAAAACCTGTGCATAGTGGGTACTATGGTCTGTCACTACCACAGTGTTACTGATTCTCTTTCTATCAGGTTCAAGAGAAAGGAAGTTCATACAGACCAAGTCCATAGGCCCACTACTGGTGATATTCACAAGAGGCACTGCCCGTTTGGATAAAGTTTTATGGATGATGCAACTATTACAGCTTTTGCAATGTCTTTCCACCTCCATAGCCATGCGAGGCCAGTAGAAATGGTCTTGTACCAGGCTTAAAGTCTTATCAATTCCCAAATGTCCCATGTCTTCATGATGGGCTCGCAAAACCATCCAGCGATACTCTTTGGGCAGCACCAGTTGCTCTTTGGGAAACTGAGTTTGTGTCTTTGAGATACGATACAGCAGTTCATGCTTTTCCCACTCTCTCATGAGAAGTGATACATCTGGCAGGTTTGCTTTGACTTGAAAGGAAGACAAACCCTTTTCTTTGGCTAAGATATTGTAAACTAGGATCTGCTCACTGGGCTTTTCCTAAATCTGTAGGAGAAAATGAGGCAAAGAGGTGCTATGCAGGGTGGTGAATTGTGCGTACACTTCCGGTATGGCATCAGAATGTACTGCAAGTGGATCCACTACTGGATCTGGGTTTGGTGATAGCAAGTTGATCATCAGGCACCATCATTTGGAAAACAGCTTTCACTCTATTGTCTGTAAAATAAGTCCAGGGCCCCTCCATGGGAGAAGTATTATAGGGGCATCTGGACAGAGCATCTGCATCCATGTTTTTTCCCCCAGGTTCATATTGCAAACGGAAATTGTAAGTTGATAAGGCAGAGATCCATCTATGCCCTGTGGCATCCATCTTGGCAGTTGTCAGCACATATGTAAGGGGGTTATTGTCCGTAAGCACCACGAATCTGGCTCTATACAGGTACTCATGGAATTGATCAGTCACTGCCCATTTCAGTGCAAGGAACTCTAACTTATGGACTGGATAGTTCTTTTCAGAAGGCGTCAAACTGCGACTCGCATAGGCAATGAGTCTCATACCTTTGTCATGTTCTTGGAAGAGTATGGTGCCCAATCCTTCCATGCTGGCATCAGTGTGCAGAGTGTATGGTTTAGTGTAATCGGCAAAGGCTAGAACAGGAGCTTCTGTCAGGTGATGAATAATTTCTCCAAATGCACTCTCACATTCATCAGTCCATCAGTCCCCAAAATGTTCATTGGTTCTGAATTACTCATTTGGGGTAGTCTTCATGGCTCATAGATGCTTGCTTTTCTGTGTCTGAGGGTATCCTTGGGTTAGTCTGAACAACAGCCTCATCACCGCAGAGTAGTCTTTTACAAATCTCTGGTAGTACCCGCAGAATCCTAGGAAGGTTTGAAGAGTTTTCAAGTTGTGGGGTCTAGGCCATGTGGTAAGAGTTTTCACTTTTTTCTGGATCAGCACTGATACCTTGATTGGAAACAATATGTCCCACATACTTCACAGAAGTCTGGCAGAATTGACATTTGTCCGGCGAGAGTTTTAACCCATGCTCCTTCAGCCAGTCCAGTACTTTGAGTAGTCAGGTTTCATGCTCTTCCAGTGTTTTCCCGAATGCTATCAAGTCATCCAAATAAACTAGAACTTCTAAAAGATTCATGGCACCCACCACCTTTTCCATCAAATGCTGGAACATTGCTGGGGTGCCAGAAATTCCTTGGGGCATTCTCTCAAACTGGTAAAATCCCAGTGGACAAATAAATGCTGTCTTCTTTTCTTCCTCAGCCATCGGTATCTGGTAGTAGCCACTGCACAAGTCTAAGACAGAAAACCATTTGCTGCCAGTGAGACTATCTAAGGCATCTTGAACTCGAGGCATGGTGTATTGATCATCCACCGTCTGTTGATTCAGGGTGCGATAGTTGATGCACATTCTCACTTCCCCATTCTTTTTCCGGGCCACCACTATGGGTGAGGCATAAGGACTGTGGGATTCAGAAATTGTCCTTGCTTTTAGGAGTTCTTGTAGATAACTCCTAACATCCTCAATGTCTGCAGGTGCCAATCTCCTTGATCCTTCACAAAATGGGTGTTCCTCGTGCAGGCAGATACGATGCTCTTCTCCTTTTGCACAACCCACATCCCATTCATGGCAAGAAAACACCTTGGATCTTTCTACCAACTCCTTCTTCCACCAATTCTTTTAGCTGGCAGGGATAGATGAACTAAAATTAAATGCTCCTTCATCAAGTCGAACAGTCTTCTCAGGCGATGATGTGGCCATGACCACATCAGCCGCATACAAGTTGGCTATCACGGTACCAGAGTGCACTGTCAGATCTTTGTGGGTCTCATTTTTGAGTCTGATGTTGACTCTGTTTACCATCATGTTGCTTCCAGGCAGCACTCCTTGCTGTACCACCAGACCATTTGGCAGACCTCTTCCTGGTGACTGTACTATAACAATTTGGTCTGACAGTGACTTCTTGCAATCCACTGCTCCTTCCACCACACATTCGGTGCCAGGGGGCACTATCTGAGGATCTTTGGCTTCTCTCTTTATGACTCCAACAATCTCCTCCAGCTGACTGCAGGCCTTGGTCTCGCTCTCTAGGTGGGCAGTACTCACAGTGGCGTGAATTGATAAAGTCTGATAGATTCTTTCATCTGCCTTCTGCAGGCACAAGTGAGCCAGACATCCAAACATATTATCATTAGTTCCAATCAACACCGGGGTCTTGTCCAATATCTGGGCATCAGGACAAATGAAGGCTAAGGTGTCGATCTTTTGAGGGACTCCAGCAAAAGTTCCTGGAAATTCAATTTGCACAGCGATATAGCCATCCTAGAGGTAGCTGGCATTGCTCAACCCCCATACAGAAAGTCCCTCTGGAGGCTGCAAAGGCAGATGCATTGTGTCTCTGGTAAAAAGATCACTAAATGATGGTGACCTGTGACCCACTGTCCAGGAGGGCATCACATGGGCATCCTTCAACAGAAATCTGGATGGTAGGAGTGGAACCCATCAGTCCGGATGGTAACTTGTCTCTGACAGATGCATTGGAGCTAGTTCATTTTGAGGAACTGTTCAATCTCGGAGTCCCAGGCTTCTCCCTCACCGGGCTCAGTTGTCGTTTCCCAGCAGCTGTTGTCTTCTGTCTCTCATTTCTCATTCACTAACTGCTGATTCTTAGATCTAACACAACCTTGTGCAATGTCCATCTTCTCCACAATGATAACAAAACCATTCGCTTCTGGGCACAGTTGCGGATTGAGGACCTACTCCTGAATCGGAGGAAAAATTCAGTGGGCGTCCATGCCCAAGTGGCAAGGAGTTGGCTCTCGGGTGAGGTGTCTGTGTCATCTGTATGGCTTTGACATACTCACTGATTTCTTTTATCAGTGTTTTCAGAACGGAGATAGCTGTTTGTTCTTGGTTATTCACAGCTTGAGGCTGCAAGGGGAAGGCTTTCCCAGCTGGCACTCTCAGCGAATTAGTAATATCTTCTTGTGACTCTTCCTCTCTCATCTCATCAAGAAGCTGTCTGAAGTTAGGAGGGTTGGCATGGCATTCTTTTAATCTTAGTTATGAGAGTCCAACGTGAATATACAGTAAAACCCCATTTATCCGAACCCCATTTTTCCAAAACTCTGTTATCCGAAACTGAGTCTTGTCCCCTGGATAAACAGGATTTTACTGTGATGCTGAACAGCTGAAACTGAATCCTGTCCCCAAACATCTTACATTTCTGTCTTGCAGTCCTGAATAGTTAAGCCAAGGTGACAGAATGATTAGTGCTTGGTATGTGCTGGCAGTTAGCACCACATTCAACACCTCATTACAGTAATCCTTCTCATTCATGCCTCTTTTGTTAACCTCTCTCACCCCAGTGAGCCTTCTTTCGGCTGCTGTTTGTAGATGTAGATTTTCTCTGGATTGGTCATAATACAGCACAGGTTGTCTTTTCAAAGTTAAATGCTGAATCAAACACAAGCAGATGAGGAAGTGATTGGTCGCAGACAGCGTGATCTCTTTCTGATTGCCAGTGCAGACTCGATGCCTTTTCAGAGACAGCAGACAACCAAAAAACTTGCTACTCAAATCTCACGACAGTCAGAGAGTTTTACTTACCAGCAGCGGCAAGCAGGATTGTATGGGATGTCAGGTTTAGTGTTGAGGTTTGTTTTGCTTAAAGAAACTAAACGGACCTATGACTGGTGCCTGTAAAATGAAAGTGAACTGGACCTACAAGTTGTATGTGTAGTGCAGATGACTTTCCACATCTCACTGTAAAACAATAGATTTACCATGACTCATTACAGCACCGTAAAACAAATGTGAACCTGACTTATGCGTTATATGAAAGTGAACTGGACCTGTGAGTGATGGAGCACATCATTTTCAATTGAAACCTCACTTATCTGAAACCCCGTTTATCCGAATGTTTTTGGGTTTTTACTGTACAGCACCATGTAAAATTTGGTCAAGTCTCATTTGTGCAACCTTTGCAGGTGTTACTCTTCCATCTTTGACGATTTTATGAATCATTGTCTCTACTCGGGTCATGGAATGAGACTGTTTCTCTCCCACGTTCTGGGTAGTAGCTCCCAATTGAATGAGCTCTTCCTTATGCTCCACTGCTCCATAGGAACTTCTCAGTATAGCGAGATGGTTACTAGGAGTACAATTTGGTTGGCTGGCTCGCAGTGATAGGATGATCTCCAATGCCATATGTCTCAAACTTTCCCCTATGCATTTACATTTCTCATTATCTTAGCATTTCCATACTTGCACCATCAGGGTGGCTTGACTAATCCAGCTCTCATAGTCATCCTCGCCACAGGACGTGGAGGATAGTACCAGAGAAAGTATGCAATCTTCTATACTGTTCACAAGGCGGCATCAAGTAAGGGGACCACTCAGGTTCTCCAACCCATGGTTCGCCAGTGGGTTTCTTCTTGGTTGGGTCACTTTCTGGGAGTATAGCTCTAATGTCTTGAACTGACTTCCCCTCAGTGGCTAACAACAAACGTAACTTTTTAAAGTCACTTGGTTCCTTAGGGTCCTCAGCAGGAGGATCCTGGGTGGCATGAGTAATGAGAACCCATGGGGCAGGGTCTCCATCAGCAGAAAACTGATCAGGCACTCTGGAAGGATCAACATCCTCTCGGCATGCTATCAAAACTCCATAGGATTTGTGAGCAGAACTGTAAATCCTCCCACATTCTATAACCTTTCCTAAACATTTTATGCTGCCTAGGACACTTTCTACATGGTCCCTAGGGGTAGCTTCTGGGATCCCTTGTACCAAAGTAGCTTTTTTTGGATCTGCACAGTTGCACCAATCTTGCAATGAAATGTGAGCCATTGTAACTTTTTAATTTTGGGGGGTACCAAACTGTTCCCAATATAACTAAAACGGGTACTGAAACAACCCCGGTGCCTCCAATTTTGTAACCACCCCTTCCCTTCTACCTGCACAACCACCCACAGATGGTGCTGACTCAGGGAATATAGGTTGGCACCTGAGTTTGTGGTTAAAATTGGTTGGGTGATTGGCGCAGTGCCTCCACCTATGGGGATCCTTCCAACAGCGTACTGCCAGGGTGCTTCCCCACAGGAAATGATGTTCAGCCCCCTCCCTAGGAAACAGGTAAGACAATATACAGTCTCCTCCCCACTTACAACTCTAAGCATGAAGTATCCCACTACATAATAATACAATGGCTACAACTTTTTTTTCAGGAAATAAACAACAAGGGTTTATTTTGGGGTGGATAAAAGAAGTAGGGAGCAGTGGAAGCAAAGGGAAATAAAAGCATTCAATAATCAGATTCTAAACTCTATGCAGGTCAGTAAAATCAAACACACGGGCATTTATAATTAAGCAGTACTATGCATTCTAGGATTACCAGCCACAGTTCTACTCCCCCCACTGGTGCACCAGTTAACCCCACAGTCCCTGTGAGAGCTCTCAATTTTGGTGTGCACACACTGGGCAGTTGCAGACCTGTGACATGGAAAAGCTGTGTGCAGCACAGATGAGACACTGAGGTGCTACAGAGCAAAGTACCAACCACACCAGGGGGTGCAGTGCAATAGTTGTAATTCCTGGCTGTACTAGTTACTAAGGACTCACAGAAAACCCAGATGTAAAGTTAACAAGCTAGCTAGCTGAACAATTAGGAAAGTATTTGAGTAAAACCCAGTACTCTCAACCTTTGATGAACAGATGCAGAATGTAGGGGATGTCTACCCTTTTCAGGCAGCTTGGAAGAACAGGATGGAAAGGCTTGGAATGCAGGCGATGATCTTCTTCACCCTACAGCAAGTCACACAGGGCAGGTTGTCAGTACTACAGCAAGTCACACAGGGCAGGCTGTCAGTGACAGTAATGCTACAGCAAGGTCATGCAGAGTAGGTTGCCAGTGTCAGTACTGCTACAACAAGTCACACAGCAGGCTGTTCGTGACAGTAGTGCTACAGCAAGTCACATAGGGCCGGCTGTCAGTGTCAGCAGTGCTACAGCAAGTCACACAGGGCTGGCTGTGAGTGTCAGCAGTGCTACTGCAAGTCTCACACAACAGGCTGTCGGTGACAGTAGTGCTACAGCAAGTCACACAGGTCTGGCTGTCAGTGACAGCAGTGCTAAAGCAAGTCACACGCGGCAGGCTGTCAGTGACAGTAGTGCTACAGCAAGTCACGCAGGTCTGGTTGTCAGTGTCAGCAGTGCTACAGCAAGTCATACAGGGCAGGCTGTCACTCAGGACAGACAGTGACAGCAATACTGCAGCAAGTCACGCAGGGTAGGTTGCCAGTGTCAGTACTGCTACAGCAAGTCACACAGCAGGCTGTCAGTGACAGTAGTGCTTTAGCAAATCACACAGGGCCGGCTGTCAGTGACAGTAGTGCTACATCAAGTCACACAGGTCTGGCTGTCAGTGTCAGCAGTGCTACAGCAAGTCACACACAGCAGGCTGTCAGTGATAGTAGTGCTACAGCAAGTCATACACGGCAAGCTGTCAGTGACAGTGCCAGAGCAAGTCACACAGGGCAGGCTGTCAATGACAGCAGGGCTGCAGGAAATCACCCAGGACAAACTTTCAGTAACAGCAATACTGCAGCAAGTCACAAAGAACAGGCTGTTAGTGACAGTAGTGCTACAGCAAGTCACACAGGTCTGGCTGTCAGTGACAGCAGTGCTACAGCAAGTCACACAGGGCAGGTTGTCAGTGACAGTAGTGCTGCAGGAAGTCACACAGGGCAAGTTGTCAGTGACAGCAGTACTACAGCAAGTCACACAGGGCAGGCTGTCTGTGACAGTAGTGCTACTGCAAATCACACACGGCAGGCTGTCAGTGACAGTAGTGCTACAGCAAGTCACACAGGTCTGGATTTCAGTGACAGTAGTGCAACAGCAAGTCACAGGTCTGGCTGTCAGTGACAGCAGTGCTACAGCAAGTCACTCATAGCAGGCTGTCAGTGACAGTAGTGCTACAGCAAGTCACACATGGCAGGCTGTCCGTGACAATAGTGCTACAGCATGTCACATATGGCAAGCTGTCAGTGACAGTAGTGCTACAGCAAGTTACACATGGTAGACTGTGAGTGACAGTAGTGCTAGAGTAAATCAAATGGGTCTGGCTGTCCATGTCAGCAGTGCTACAGCAAGTCACACAGGTCTAGCTGTCAGTGTCAGCAGTGCCACAGCAAGTCACACAGGGCAGGTTGTCAGTGACAGCAGTACTACAGCAAGTCACACAGGGCAGGCTGTCAGTGACAGTAATGCTGCAGCAAGGTCATGCAGGGTAGGTTGCCAGTGTCAGTACTGCTACAACAAGTCACACAGCAGGCTGTCAGTGACAGTAGTTCTACAGCAAGTCACATAGGGCCAGCTGTCAGTGTCAGCAGTGCTACAGCAAGTTACACAGAGCCGGCTGTCAGTGTCAGCAATGCTATAGCAAGTCACACATGACAGGCTGTCAGTGACAGTAGTGCCAGAGCAAGTCACATGGCAGGCTGTCAGTGTCAGCAGTGCTACAGCAAGTCACACAGGACAGGTTGTCAGTGACAGCAGTGCTACAGCAAGTCACACAGGTCAGGTTGTCAGTGACAGTAGTGTTGCAGGAAGTCACACAGGGCAGGTTGTCAGTGACAGAGGTGCTGCAGCAAGACACATAGGGCAGGCTGCCAGTCAGTCTAAATTGTTTCTTTATTCTTGACCTGGATGAACACAGGACAAGGCACCTGGATAGTCATAAAAAGAAAAAGGTTCCTGTACAGGACTACCGCAGTCCACCCCATGTGGCAGGCAGCAATAAATAAAATGTATATGTGTGTGTCTGCATTGGGGTGGGGAGTTGTGTCTAAGCTGGGGGGTCATATGTCTGCAGGCCGCACAGAAATACTTTTTGATGTCCAGTGTCCAAACAGGTACTGTACTTTGTGTCATACATGCTGGCAGCTTGGCAATCAAGCAGTCTTTGTGATATTCCAGGTTGTTCTCTTCAACCAGAAGGACCGCGCTAATGGTGTTAGATCATTTTGCTTCGGATCCCTTATGTATAATTGAAGGCATCATTAACATTATTCTTAAGAGTGTGCACAAGAGAAGCAGTATCCCATTTCCTTTACACTGTGACTAGCTTTAGTAGTGTCATGTATGTAAGGGTAATGAAGGGAAATCACATAGTAGGAGGCAGTGCAGTGTGGTGTAGTGGTTAAAGCACAGGCGTGAGAAACAGAAGACCGTGTTCAAATTCTACCACAGACATTTTTAGCTTGTCACTCAGTTGCTCCATTCTGTCCTCCTAGCTGGAACCTTGGGTACAAGCAGATCCTACTGAAAACAAGATGGTGCATGTTATATGGGATATCCTGGGTATATTGGACTGGTAGTATAACCTAGAGGTTAGATCAGGGTTAGTCAGTCCATGGCTGCAAGCAACATGTTGCTTGCCAAGCCATTTTATGTGGCTTGCAAGGGGAATCATAAACTGCAGTGAGAGTCTGTGCCTGGAAACAGCAGACTTGCACTTTATGATTTGCGGTCTGACCCATTTTCGTTTTACGGTCCTGCTGATGTTCGGCCATCTCTTCAGTGATAGTTAATTTCAGTTTGCATTCTCCCTTTCTTCAGTTTTGATGTTTCTTGGTCGCATATGTGAATATCAGATTGTCAGTCTCTATGACGGTGCTTTTGATGTTTGGCTGTTTTAGCACGCAGGTGAGAATAGCTCAGTTCAGAGGTGTTACGGCTTAAAGAGCTAGTGTACTGCCTAAAACTAATATTAGATTATAAAAACAGCCAACCATTACCTTTTATATCAAAGGTACTTATTCTCTTTCCTTTGTTTATTTAGAGGATTGTTTCCCTGATGTTAGAAGGTGTGATGTGTGGAACAGCACTCTGCCTGGCAGCTGACATATCTAGCTCTACTGCCCCATGCTACCTCATCAGCATTGTGACATCACTGCTGCTTAGGAACAGCAGGTGAGTGACTGCCAGGTCGTTCATCTGTGATATCACTGTCCGATCACAATGCTGATGATGTAGTGTGGGGCAGTAGAGCTAGATATGTCAGCTGCCAGGCTAAGAGCTGTGCCACACATCCAGCACAATATTATCACATAGAAGACTTTCTGATGAACAAAAGGAAAAAGAAAAATACTTCAGAAATAAAAAGTTCCGATACACTTGCACTTTCTGCAGCAGGTGTCATGGTGAACACCTGGCAGCGGAAGTGCTACAGCAGACGACAGTCTCGAGCTACACGGGAGTACTGCTCGGAACACCACGTACCATCTTAAACTATAAGGGTTACAGGAGGAATGTGGTCAAGCAGCTGGCTTTGTTTAGCATAGTGGTTAGGGTAGTGGACTGTGCTAGGCAGGTAGACTAGGTAGTGCCATAGGAACAGGTTTCACATTTCAATGTTTAGTTAGTTATTTAGTTGTTTTACCAGGAGTAGCACACTAAGCTGAAAGCTTTTTACAGGAGCGACCTGGGAGCACAGGGAAGTTAAGTGACCTGCTCAGGGTCACACAGTATGTAAGTGGAAGCTGTGGGATTCAAACCCAGGTCTGGTCTGCTGGATATCACCAGATTTGCAGCTCAGAGCCTTAAACCACTGCGCCATGTTGATAGCTCATCAAGCAAAATCCCTGCGGTCGCACTTGGAAATCGAAAGTGGTTAAAAAAGTTTTTTCTTCAATTTGGTGTGACCTCAGAGTTGATTATACTTATTAAAGTGCAAGCAGAGCCCCCCACAAAAAAAAGTCTGACTTGGTTTGCCACGGACAGACAGTTGCCATGACACCTGCAGCATAAACTGCAAACGCCTCCAAAGTTACAACTGACAACTTCTTAAAATTGGTATTATTTTCCTGTCTGCCTGTTTTGGCTCCTCTAGAAACATAGAAACATAGACTTTGACGGCAGATAAGGACCGCTTGGCCCATCTAGTCTGCCCATTTCCCTACCTACATGATAGGCTGCAGATTCTAGTTAACCAACAGCCTATTTCTTCCTACCCCACAAGAATTGCCTTATGTCTGTCCCATGCATTCTTGAATCTCCCACAGTTTTAGACCCCACAACTTCCTCAGGAAGGTTGTTCCATGCATCCACTACCCTCTCTGTGAAATAATAGTTCCTCACATTGCCCTTTCACACTTCTATCTTTTAAATTGTGTCCCTTGTTCTTGCATGTCTCTTTTTCTGAAAGATGCTACCCTCTTGGACTTTGTTGATTCCACTGAGGTACTTTAAAGTTTCTATCATGTCCTCCTCTCCTTCTTTCCTCAAGGGTATACATATTAAGCTCCTTTAGTCTCTCCTCATATGGCTTCTCTTGTAGACCCCCAAGACCATTTTAGTTGCCCTCCTCTGACTGCCTCTATCCTGTCTATGTCCTTCGGAGATGTGGTCTCCAGAACTGGATGCAGTACTGCAGATGGGGTCTCACCAACTGTCTGTACAGAGGGATAACAACTTCCTGTTTTCTGCTGCTGATGCCTCTCCCTATGCATCCCAGTATACTCCCAGCCTCCCTACTGCCTTCTCAATTGCTTGCTAACCTTAAGGTCATCTGATATAATTACCCCAGGTCCCTTTCCTTTTTTGTTGTTATTTACCTCCCCCATTGTGTATTCTTCCCCGGTTTTGTTTCCAGGTGCATTATTTTGCACTTGTTGCATTGAATCCTAGCTGCCATACTTCTGACCATTCCTCCAACCTTGCCAAGTCTCTTCTCATCCTTTCCATGCCTCCTTGTGTATCAACCCTGTTGCAGATCTTTGTGTCATCTGCAAAAGGCATACTTTCCTTCCAGTCCCTCTGCAATGTCACTGATGAAGACATTAAAAAGGACTGGACCCAATACTGAACCCCGCGGTACCCTTACTATAACCCTTCTTTCTTCAGAGTGGACTCCATTTACAATTACCTTCTGTGTCCTGTTGTGCAGCCAATGTTTTACCAGGCTACCACCCTGGGACCCACTCCCAGGCTGGTTAATTGGCTATTAATCTTTGTGTGGGACTGTGTCAAATGACTTGTTAAAGTCTAGGTAGGCCACGTCTCACAGCCCCCTCCCTGGTCTACTACTACTTTGGTCACCCAGTCAAAGAAATCTATTAGATTGTCTGACATGACCTTCCGCTGTGAACCCATGCTGCCTTGGGTCCTGTACCCCACTGGCCTCTAGGTACTCAACTATTCTTTCCTTCAGAAGTGACTCCATCACTTTCCCTACCACAGAGGTCAGACTGACAGGTCTGTAGTTTCCTGCCTCTGTCTTGGTCCCACTTTGTGAAGGGAATCACATCCGCCTTCCTCCAGTCCTCGGGTACCACCATCCTCCGTGATTTATTAAAAAGAGTAGCCAGTGGTTTCACTAGTTCCTCCCTTAATTCTTTTAGAATTCTGGGGTGAATTCTATCAGGACCCATTGCTTTGTCCACCTTCAGTTTTAGGAGTTCTTGCAGAACCCTTTCTTCTGTGAAAGGAATGAGATCGACCCACCTATCAAGAGTGCTTCTGTTAATTGGATTAGGCACTTCCCCCTCCTCTTTTGTGAATACCAAGCAGAAATATTCGTTCAGTATCCCTGCTTTTTCACTGTCCCCCTCTGCCCACCCACCGTTCATTCTATTCAGCCTGACTATTCCTCCTTTTGTCTTTCTATGCTCACTGATGTACCTATAAAAGGTTTTATCCCCCTTCTTAACTGAGTTGGCTATCTTTTCCTCAGTTTGGGCCTTTGCTATTCTGACTCCCCTCCCTGCTTTCTTCTGCCTTAACTGGTACAGCTCTCTGTCCTGCTCCTTCTGTGTTTCCTTATACTTCCAGAATGCTATCTTTTTCTTCCTGACTTTCACAGCCACCTCTTTTGAGAACCATAGTGGCTTTTTCTTTCATTTTGATTTGTTTATTTGCTTCACACAAAGGCTTGTTGCCTCTGTGATGGCAGTTTTGATGATTCCCCATTGTTGCTCCACCTCCTTCTAGCCTGTTTGCTAGTGCTTTTCTGAGCACTCTCCATCTTGCCAAAGTCAGCCTCCTAAAGTCCAGTACCCTCACTTTTGTATGGCTTGACTCTGTAGCTGAGTTTAACATAAACCACACTGTTTGATGGTCACTTGTTCCCAGATGGCAACCCACTTCTAGATCTGAGATCCTCTCATTGCCCTATTTGAGAGTAGAGGTCTAAGATTGCTCCTCATGAGTGGGTTCAAAACTAGCTGTCTGAGGCCTGCCACCTGTAGGTCATCAAGAATGGCCCTGCTCTTGGATGTGGCTGCAGCAAATGTGCTCCAGTTAACATCTGGCATATTTAGGTCTCCCATCAACAGTATCTCCCTTCTCTGCCATTCTAAGAATGCCTTCTATCATATCTTTGTCCATTCCTCCCCTCACGCAGGAGTCTGTACACAACCCCTGTGTGGATTGTGGTGCCCTTTCCAGTCTCAAGGTGACCCTGAGTGCCTCCTCTCCTCCCGGTTACTCTTTTGTTCAGTTGTTTTATCCCTTCCTTTACATGAGAGCTACTCCTCCCATCTTCTCCCTGTTTGTCTCTCCTGTAGGTTATGTACCCTGGTATGTTAACATCCCAGTCATGGTTCTCTGTGTACCATGTTTCTGTGATTGCTACGATATCCAGGCCTCCCTCTTCCATCAAGGCCACCAGCTCAGGGAGGTTGTTGCCCAGACTACGGGCATTGGTACTCATTACCCTCCATTTCCTGATGGCCTTACTCTTTTTTGCCCCATCCCTGTCCTTCTTGCCTTTGTCACTTTCTCCATTTACTCCTGCCCTTCTCCCTATCGGCACCTCTATGTTGGTGTCTGCCGGACTTATTACTGTGATTTTGAGAGGGGTAGGATTTCCCTGCTCCTTTCCAGTGCCTCCCCCCTTGGCTAGTTTAAATGCTTGCCAATGAAGCATTTAAACCTATCACCTAGGATCCTGGTTCCCCTCCTGCACAGATGCAGCCCATCATGCCAGTATAGGCACATCACTCCAGGTGGACCCAGTCCCAATGAAGCCAAATCCTGAGCTCCACGCCAGTTTTTCAACCACTGATTGAATCCATAATAAGGAACACCTTAGCCTCTCCTATGCCATAGATGGGCAGCACCTCCGAGAAGGTTACCGTGCATGCTACTTGTCTAAGGCCCTCCCAATTCCATAAACTCTTCCTGCACTCTAATCCCTTTTTAGCCAGGTCATTTGTCTAGGTGGACAATGACATCCAGCTCCCTCCTGTGCAGCTGCTCCGGCAATCCTGAGGATTCACTCTCTGTCCCTCAAGCCATGGCTCCAGGCAGGCTACCCCTCCTCTACCCTTCCTCCCCAGTTCTGCTTTCCTAACAATGGGTACCCCACCAGGAGTTATTTCCTTCTCTGCGGGTCCCCTGCCACCTCCTGTGGGTCTCCTTGTGGAGGTTCCCAGCATCCTCCTTGGTCTCCACTGTGGGTGCCTCCATAGAGGAACCACACTTTGCCAGAATGGCATAGAATTGTGAAGGTACAACTGGAGGATTCGCCTCTGTTCCACCACCTCACCCTCCCTGAGACCACTCCAACCACCTCTTTCTTGGCAACCTCTGAGGCAGCAGTGGCACTGGTGCCCTGGATGGAAGAGGAGGTCCCAAATCCTGGCCAACTCAGCCTGGAGATGAGCAACCTCCTCCCTCAGCCCAAGTGGTGCCTGCAGATGGGACAACACCATCCTCAGAACATTTCCGGAAGACTGCTGCTCCACAGCCACTGCACTGCACCACTCCAATCATGTCTTATTTCTGGCCCCTTAACTGTTTGTAATCCTTACTCTTTCCTCTGTTTTTTTTCTCTCTCCTTACTTTCTGCCTGTGTGCCCTTTAAGCTCCTGATTGTCCTGTTCTGAGACAAGAATATCCTATATTTCTCAGTAGACCCCTTACTTGCTCAGAGGCAGACCTCCAGCAGCTAGAGGGGTCTGGAGAGCTACTCTTGCCCTTCTAGGATGGTGGGTCTCTGGTGGCTCTGTGATCACTCACTTCCTGGTCCCAAACAGGAAGTTCCTGTTGTCAGTCAAATCCTGTGCCTATAAAAGTAGAACTAGCTTTGAGTGGCAGGGTGGAGGGGAGGGAAGGAGGGCAATATAGTCCCAGTAGAGAAGTCCAGTCACACAGCAGTCCTTTCTCCTGGTGTCTTCTGCCAAGCTATTAGCAGAATCTTTCTAAGGCAGTCTTTAAATGTAGCTTCCTTCTAGCTAAGCCACTCCCCCACTTACTAGATCTTTCTACAAGTAATTTAAACCTCACAGCTATTACGTCCTTTCAGTCACCTGAGATTTACACCTAGATAACTGTTCAGATAACCATTCAGTTCAGTTAACTCAGACAAACATACACTTTTTTTTTGTTAGTTTTTTTTTTTACCCTAAATTAAAGGTCCAAGTACAAAAGTTCTTCTTCTTTAGTCCCAGTAGAGAAGTTCAGTCACACAGCAGTCCTTTCTCCTGGTGTCTTCTGCCAAGCTATTACTAGCTCTTTAATTTTGTCATTTGCAGTTTTGATGAATGAAAGGGTGGTGTGCACTGTGTTTTCTTGTACCCTAGATGCCAAGTTTGTTATCTGCCCAGTGAATGTTTGCAATTTAATTACAATTGTTGTACCCTAGTATTTTTGACTGGGTAATTAGGGTATTGAATAAGCCTTTACCAATATTTACACAATTCAGGGTATTGGTTAACAGGGGTATGGTAAGTGGCACCTGTTGGGTACAGCATGGGCCGCACATTGTTGTGGCTCACACTGAAGTTTAAATGTGGCTCTCGACCTCTGAAAGGTTGGACACTGTTGAGGTAAATGAATGAGCTTGGTACATCCGGAAGACCTGGGTTTGCTTCCCACAACCTCTACTGTCATACTGTGTGACTGAGCAAGTCATGTAACCATGCCAGTGCTCCCAGGTCACCCCTGAAAACAGGAACTTGTGGCCAACAAGAATTTAAATATCAACTTTAAAATAATACCCCATGGTAATCACTGCCAACTCAGGGAAGATTTCAATTCTACCTGACATTCAGAGACAGTGTGTGTGGACAGTACCTTGTATGTAGAAAATCATGCAATTCATATAGTACTGATCTTTAGAAAATGGAGAATTATTCCCTTTGATTGGCTGATGCCACCAACCACCTGGTCCGGTCTCTGGCAACAGAGACTGGAAAATAATGAGTCCCAGGGCATGATTCCAAAAGGGATATGCCCAATGCAAGGTGCTTGCGTTGAACAGCATTGATGCAAGTTGCACCTTGCATCATTGTTTGCAGCATTCCCTATTCTGGTACACAGTTTGCGCCGGAAAGAGAAGCTGCTGTGCCAAACAGGCATTGAGCCACCCTTGCAACCTGCATCTGTGTACACCAGGTCTCCAGGGGGCTTGCACTATGGTGGGGCTGCAACATCCCCATATTTCAGATTCCAGAAGCCCCACCATGACCGTTGCACGGGGCTCCACTTAGACCTGCCAGGAGGTGGTCTAAGCCCCTTGCACAGAGTGGAACACTGTTTCCGGAGGGCTACATGTGGGGTCAGTGGGCAGGAGGGGCACAGAGGGGCATAGGGTGGATTGGTGCATCAGCATGAAGTCACAGGATTGCTGACACCCCGCAGGGTGCATATGCCTCCATATATGTTATACATAGGCATATGCATCCTGCTTGGTGCTGACACAATCCTGTACTTCCCCGCTGTCACTACAACTCACCCCATGCCCCTATTCCCCACCTGGCATGTGTTACCTTCCTCACCACCACCACCACCAACACCACCACCATTGCTGGCCCGTTCTGTGTTGCGCCAGTGAGGGGAGAGCCAGATTCCTGCAGCATGTGCTGCAGCTGTGCCACTGGTTGGGTGCTGTTCTGCACCTGCAGCAGTCCTGGGGAATTTGGCACCGGGACCCTGCTTTTTTGTGGAATGCAGCACAGGGTCCCTGGCTCACCTGGGTATTGCCGCAGCCTTGGAGCGACACAAGTTGCATCACTCCAAGGCCTCCTTTCAGAATCGGGCCCCCAGTCTCTGTTGCCTGATTCCATTCTAAAATCCTTGTGCCCATAGAATTTTGAGTTTTAAATTGCCGCCATGTTGTTGTCTCACTTAGTGAGACATGCAACACTCCCTTCCCATCACTTGATTTTACACTACCCCGAAGTACCCCACTCCCCTGTCAGTGTTCAATTGCTCAATTCCAAAGCTGTCTGGGACAGCAGTTGTTAAACTTTTTCTTACCGCCAGCAGTGTTCACTCAGTACATCGTCACTTGTCCTCAATCAGCCGTGGTTCTCCTGCTCAGTATTGGTACCGAAAAAAGTCATCAGCGTGAGTAATCTTTAAGAAAAAAAAACTAAGCTAAATTTAACTTGACGCTACTGTAAGCACTATCTTCTCACCACAGCTTCTCACATGTAGCATCACTTCCCATCTCATGTAACAGCCGCTCTGCCATCCCAACCACTCTCACTACAGTTCCTCAGGACCACATGTATGTACAGTCATAAGTATAGAGGGACTGCAGTCACCTTGGCTGCAAGAACAGATGCACCTGCATCAACTTACACACTTGCGTAAATTTATGTGAAGCAGCTTCCATCACATGTAAAGATCTGATGTTGAAACTGACTGCCATAGTTTGTGCCACCTCAGTTCCAATGTTTTTTTCCTCATGGCAGCCACTGATTTCTTGGTCTAACATAAACAGGATGTTGGGAATGGGGGTAGAGGTTTTGGTAAAGACCTTAATTTCTGATGTGGTGGTGTTTCGCAGATGCTCCAGTCATGGAGCTGGCTGGTGGAGGGTGGCTCTAATCATGGAACCAACTGGGGCCGGACCTTCTGTCCACTGTTTCTTGGTCTGAGGTCACACAGTACCCCATGCCATGCACCATGCCTAGGAGAAAGGCACTCTGCTTGGACTCAAGCTGGACTATTAGTACACCAGATGGGGATTGGAGCAGTACCTTAAGGAAGTGGAGCACACGTTTCTGCCTTTATTTTGTTTTTTTAATTTGAACAGTGTCAAAAAAGGTCTCTGAAACCCAGCAGTCCCTGCCTGCCTGACCAGTCTCTTTGTCCCCAGCTACCTCCCATCTCTCCCTACTCTTCTTCTGTAAATAAAGTTGTCTCACAAACAGCAACATCCTCTGCTGTCATCTATACTGATACAGGGACTACTTTACAGCAACATTAACTTTTTATTTATTTTTCAACTCAATTACAGAGGATTTTTGACTTTTTTTAGTAAATATATAAGAATTTCAAGACAGACCCATTTTCTAAGCACAATAATACCCTCCAGGTTGGGTGGGTGGTATTGGGCCATACTGGACTTTCCAGGAGCTATAAGGCCTTCCACCTCCGGCATTGGACCTCATTATGCCCCTGGGTGGTCTGGTATAGTCCAATATCGCCCACCCTGGAGAGTATTATTGCTTACATAAAACTATTCTGGTCACTTCTGTGATCCAGTGACAGGACACCATGCTGCCCTGCAGGTGACCCGAGTTTCAGAAGTGAGCCTGGGTTGCTGTATCAGGTGGCAGGCCAGAATAAGGTAGCTGTCACGCAGCAGCATGGATTGGTTGGGGAGGATTGGAAGCTGGTTCTAGTACTACAACGACCCTTGCAGCCAGGCCAGGGAGCTTGCTGTCACCACAGGGAGCTGTACATGTTTGAAGTCAAAAAGGCATGGTCCACACCAGAAGGTGAAGGGAGGGAGGGATGGAATGGCAGGAGAAAACTGGGGAAGAACCCCCTCCCCAATCCATCTAAATGATGGCAATCCATCTGAGTAGGGTATATTCCTGAAGGATGGACAGAGGTGCAAATACACCTCTGTAAAAAAAAAAAAAAATACTCAGATATCTTTCAGGTAATTGGAAAGTTAAAATGTTATGAAGTGAAACACCACCTTCATTCAACTATCTGTTCAACCACACATGTGCATCCCGTTCCACGTTCACAAACTTGTAGGACAGAAATCGGCCCAACTAGAAGCCCTAGACATCGAGAAGGTCAAAGGACAACTCCCTGGGCCTTGCACATAGTTGTAGCTCCCAGGATCAAGCAGCCTAGAAAAAGTAAGCCGTGTACTGATACTAGATGGCTAAATCAAGCGATCTGGCAGCAAAGGTGCATAACACCAACTGTAGAAAATGATATTGCAGATCTCAACAAGTCCCAAATATTCTCCAAGCTGGACCTGAACTCAGAATATTAGTAATTTGAAATATACCCAGATTCTTGATACAATACACCCTTTGCTACACATGTTGGGCTTTGGTGTCACAAATGGTTAAACTTTGGTGTCTTGTTGCAGCTGAGAGCTTTAGAATGCTATCAGAGAAGCAATAGCTGGCATGCCAGCTGTTCCTAATGACAAAAAATGATGACCTGAGCCCACCCTATGGCCCGGCATCGGGGTGTTGCACTGCTGTACAGGCGACATGGGTTTGGGCGTGAACTCAAGTTGCCTCGACAGGAGGCAGGCTAGGCTGGAGTAGCTGCCATGCTGCCAGTTTTATCGGTCAGGGAGGGACAATGGTAGGCTCTGATGCCACAGCATCCCCTACAGCTGGGCCAGGGAACTTGCTTATGTCACAGGGATGTACTGTGTGCATGCAAGGCCAGTTAGACAGCGGTTCTCAAGTTGGGAGGGGACCTAAAAACAGCAGAAAAACCCACATCTGTCCACATTGCAGTCTAAGCCTTTGGGATTCCTTTGGGTTCTAGTGCTCACCAGCACTGAATGCTAGCCCACATTTTTATTTTGTTAGTTTTTTTCGTTGACTGGGTAAGTGCACTAAACAAATCCTGCCTATTTTCAGGAAAGACCCAGGGGAGGGATACAGATGAATGCATTTTTAGTGAATGGAGAAAATTTGGCCATTGCGCCGGGGAAATTCCCCTGCTTTTTCGAGAAGTGCCTTGGGATCTTTAACATCCACCTGAACTACCACCAAAGCAGGCAGATGGGACCTCAGTTTAACATCTCATCTGAAAGATGGCACCTCTGGAGTGCAGCACCCCCCCAACCCCATGCTGCACTACAGTGTCAGTAGTGGGATATTAACCCAAGTGTCTGGTGTGGGGATAGAACCCACAGCCTACTGATTTCCCGGTCTCAGAGACAAGTGTGCTACCTGCTGAGCCACTGACACATAAGTCATGAGGGATACTGGGGCACAGAGGGTCAGAGAACGTAGGCCTGAACAGGGTAAATCTCTGCAAAGAAGGTATATCCTTGAACCAATGAGCATGGCCAAGGAGAAAAACCTTGATGGAAAAAAAAAATGACATACTGGTTTTCAGCAAAACCAAGCTAGAGCCCACCAAGAGGCAAGGTATGATGCCTCAGCACTTAAGATATTGTAGTCTGATACTATATCCTACCCAGTATAAGTACACTCAAAAGACATGAGAATTCTCAGGGTAGGTTTCTCTGAGAAAGGTATCTCAGCAAACCCTGAGAAAGAAACGGACAAGTTTGCCAGTGAACCAAGAAACTCATCTAAAGTCAGAAGCTTCCATGAGCAGGTCACCTAGTTTTACTGTTTCACCCCTGATCTCACTACCATGACTCAGCCTCTAAGAGAATTCGCCAAAAGACTCAACTTGGGCATGTACTGAACAACACCTCAAAGCATTCAACACTCTAAAAACCAGAATCAAAGGTAACAAGGTGACGGCATGTTTTGATCCTGTGAAACAAACTGAGCCATTCCACTAGAGTGAGGAGCACTTTAAAGACAGACCTCTGGACTTGCCGAATGGAGGTGATTGCATATGCCAGCAAGGCACTTTCTTCAGTAGAACAGCACTATTTAGAAACTGAGCATGAAACCCTTGCAGTAGTCTGGGGGGGGGGGGTTGTATTCATCTTCATCTGTAGTTTTTTGGCTGCAGTTTCACAGTCATTACAGACCACAGTCCACTAAGGCCTATTGTTATAAAGCGTCATCAAAACCACCACCTCCTATTGAGAGCTGGCTATTGAAACTACACTTAAAGCACATCTGTTTAAATAATTCTGGTTATGTTTCTACATAACATATAGAAGTTCTGTACTTGAAATGCTTTGTAGGATGTTATTTATTTGTTGATGTATTTATGTGTTCTGGTCGACCGTGTAAATGAGCTTGCTAGCCCATGGACTAACCAGAATTTAAAATAAATCAAATAGATACACTACTCACTCTTGAAGCCAGTTTGCTTTCCATTCATCCAAATACCTTGTTTATTATATTTCTGCTACCAATGAATGATTAAAACTATCAATTGTGTGTAGATCATCCAGTTTGCCTGTAATAGACTGACATGACTTTGTCCTGGCAAATTTAAATCTAATTTTACCTCATGTTGCAGTCTGCCCGTTTTCAGTCCCATGTTGATCTCCCTGTATTCCTCTCCTTTAATACCTGCTTCCAGCCTCCAGGACATCACCCCTACACATACTGTACCTTTCACCTGCTTGTTCTGCAGTGATCAGTGCCTGAGGACTCGCATGTTTCCCTTCATTCATTGGTTATCATCGCCTGCTCTAGAGTCCACAAAGTGCAAAGCATCAGCAGCAAGGCGGTAAATGGCCCTGCTCCCCAGCTTTAGCCAAATGCAGCTAAGAATGAACAATTAAGCAACCGGGGTTATGCCAATGTTCTACTTAACCACCCCCTGTGGCTTAATGTGGCACTCAACGCAGCCAAATTCCACATGCCCCCGGGGAGGGGGTGGAAGCCCCTGATTGCTATTAGAAAAAAAAAAAAAAACTGAAAACATTAAAATTTACCTTTTGTAGATTTTTGGCAGCAAGATGGTGATTTGAGATAAAATAGTCCACCTGTCTGACTGAGCTGAATGACAGAATCGTGCGCTATGCGCTCTGATGCTTGATCCCAAGTGATTTAATGAAGACATGCTTACAGGATGTGTCATAATACAATTATATGTGCATTGTCAGGAAACGCAAAGCATGCGGTAGCAACCTTTGTTAGAAATTCTATTGTGATTAAAAATCAATTGTACCAGAATTCGGCACAAGGTAGTTCTCCCATGGTTCAGGTGATGGCTCATTTCCTTTTTAATGCTGGTTTGAAAGGGCCAGAAGAGAAACATAGAAACAGAGACTTTGACGGCAGATAAGGACCGCTTGGCCCATCTAGTCTGCCCATTTCCCTACCTACAGGATAGGCCGCAGATCCTAGTTAACCAACAGCCTATTTCTTCCTACCCCCCCCACAAGAACTGCCTTATGTCTGTCAAATGCATTCTTGAATTCTCCTACAGTTTTAGACCCCACAACCTCCTCAGGAAGGCTGTTCCATGCATCCACTACCCCCTCTGTGACAAAATACTTCCTCACATTGCCCCTGAACCGCCCCCTGTATCTTTAAATTGTGTCCCCTTGTTCTTGCATGTCTCTTTTTCTGAAAGATGCTACCCTCTAGGACTTTGTTGATTCCACTGGGGTATAAACGTTTCTATCATGTTCCCCCTCCTTCTTTCCTCAAGGGTATACATATTAAGCTCCTTAAGTCTCTCCTGTATAGCTTCTCTTGCAGACCCTGCACCATTTTAGCTGCCCTCCTCTGGACTGCCTCTATCCTGTCTATGTCCTTTCGCAGATATGGGTTCTCCAGAACTGGACGCAGTACTCCAGATGGGGTCTCACCAACTGTCTGTACAGCAGGATAACAACTTCCTGTTTTCTGCTGGTGATGCCTCTCCCTGTGCATCCCAGTGCTCTGGGAGGGGAATGTAGATGATTCAGACCTTTGAAGAATCTTTTAAAGATAGGATCCGAGGCTAGGGTTATCATTGCCCCGGCAGAGAGGTAAGCAGAGACAGCTGCCAAATGAACCTTCAGAGAGCTGGGTTGCAAACCAGAGGAATGTAAGTGGGAGAGATAATTCAGGACAACTGAAATTTCAGCTTGGCCTGGTATCAGTGATCTGCTCGAGCACCAAAGTGAAAACCTTTTCCATTTAGAATAGGTTTTCATAGTAGAAGATTTTCTATAAGCTCTTAAACTGCTTAAGACAGATTGAGGGAGATTTAATTTTGCATATTCTATGTCCTCAAAAGCCAGGCCTTGAGGTTGAGGGACTTGAGATTCGGGTTCAACAGAGTTCCCTGGTTGGAAGTCAGTAGACTCTGCCTCTGAGGGAGGTGTATCGGTTTTGTGACAGACATGGAGAGCAGAAGAGAATACCATGGCTGCCTTGGCCAATCTGGAGCTATCAAAATCAGTGATGCTGCATGGGATCTGAGCTTCAGCAGTACCCTGTGAACCAGAGGGAAAGGAGGGAAAGCATATAGGAACTTTCCTGACCAATCCAAGGTCAGGGCATCCAGAACAAGTGTGCCCTGATCTGGTAGTCTGCAGCAATACTGGAGCAGGTGGTGGTTCTGGTGGGATGCGAATAAGTCTGCTTATAGAGTGCCACACCTGCTGAAAATAACCTGTACCACCTGTCTGTTCAGGGTCCATTCGTGATGGACCTGGTTGATTTGACTCAAGGCACCTGCCAGGATGTTGTCTTTCCCTGGCAAATTAATTGCCTGCAGGGATATTCCCAGAGAATAAGCTAGAGTCCAGATATGTATGGCTTCTGTGCAGAGGAGGCCTGACCTGGTGCCTCCCTGCTTGTTTATGTAATACATTGTGGTGGTATTGTCTGTTCTGATCTGTACCACCTTGCTCTGTACTAAAGGAGAGAAGGCTCGTAGAGCTAGCAAAACTGCTCTGAGTTCCAGCAAGTTTATGTGCTGAAGGGACTCTGCAGCTGACCAGGTACCCTGGGTGGTGTGCTGCCCTAGATGGGCGCCCCAGCCCAACAGGGATGCATCTGTTGTGAGAACTACTGAGGGACTCTCCTTCTGAAAGGGGATTCTTTGTCTTAAATTTGATTCCTCTTTCCACCACAAGAGGGACTGTAACAGTGCTCTTGTTACTGGAATGGGTTTTGAAAAAGGGTATTTTTTCTGACACCAGTGAGTCCTGAGGTGGAACTGGACGTCCCGCATGTGGAATCTGGAACCCAGCACTGTGCCTATGGAAGCAGCCATGTGGCCCAGTAGCTGGAGAAACTGTCTTGCAGTTGTTGGTTTGTGTAACCTAAAGGAATTCGCCACTGACTGAAGTCTTTGTACTTTCTCCAGAGGCAAATAGGCTCTGGCCTGTAAGGTATTTATTTCTTCTCCTATGAACTGCAACACCTGTGTGGGGGTGAAGGTAGACTTTTTGTGATTGATAAGAAACCCCAGAGACTCTAGGAGGTCCT
The DNA here is from genome assembly GCA_016271365.2 of Neoceratodus forsteri. NCBI lineage: Eukaryota > Metazoa > Chordata > Ceratodontiformes > Ceratodontidae > Neoceratodus > Neoceratodus forsteri. Next base: position 189,325,797 of record JADMNL010000027.1, read on the forward strand.
GGGTGACTTTTACATCCTGCTCTACACTTAGTGGGGATTTCCCACCACTAACCAGTCGTCCAGATATGGGAAACCAGTGATACCTTGTCTCCGAAGATGTGCTACTACGGCAGCTAGGCACTTTGTGAATACCCTTGGGGCTGAAGAAAGGTCAAAAGGCAGGGTTGAAAACTGGTAATGACCTGAAAGGAGTCTGAATCTGAGATATCTCCGGTAAGAATCCCTTATAAGGATGTGGAAATAGGCATCCTTTAAGTCCAGTGATGCCAGTCAGTCTCCCTTTTGGAGCATTGGCAAAATCACAGCTAGAGTTACCATTTTGAAGTTTTGTTTCTTTAGATGCTTGTTTAAAGCTTTGAGATCGAGAATAGACTGCCACTCCCCACTTTTCTTTGTGGTTAGGAAGTATCTGGAATAAAAACCTATTCCCCTCAGAGTCTTTGGAATTAGTTCTACTGCTTTCAGCTGTAGCAGGTTTTGAACCTCTTACTCTAGCAGTGTTTTTTGTGCTAGTGAGGGAGAGCTGAATACTCTGATTTTCTGCAGGGTTGCAGCTACAAGGGTGCAGGGGGTACAGTGGTACCTGGGCCCACGAGGTTTGAGGGGTCCAAATCATAATTTTGATGTTTATTCAAAACTGGGGAGGGGCCCTCTAACATCCCCTTGCACCCAGGCCTTTTGGGAATTTGCTACGCTACTGATTTTCTGAGAAGGAGGGGATTTGAATTCCAGAGACAGACCCTGACCCACTACCTCCAAAACCCATTTGTCTGTGGTAATGTTCAGCCAGGCATGGAGGAAGTGAGACAGTCTGCCTCCCACAGATAGGGAGGAAGCAGCCTGTGACTCAGGGGTCTGTTTTGATTGTGGCTGAGGCTGAACTTGGGAGCCTCACCTCAAGCCCCTCCTTCCCCTTCCCCTGGAGTAACCCTGTTGTGGATACTGCTGGTACTGGGGTAAGGCCACTGGCTGGAAGAGGGACCTGTTATAAAAGGACGTGCCCCGGCCTCCCCTTCCATAAGGCCTGGTGGATGGTGAAGCTCTCTCCTTGGCAGAGTTGCTTCTGTAAGTGGCCTTATACTCATCCACCTTCTTCGTTTATGCCACAGTGGACTCCCCAAAGAGGGAATTTCCCCTAGAGGAAAATCCAAGGCCTTAGACTGGGTATCTTGAGTAAGGTTTGTGGCCCTGAGCCATGCAAACCTCCTCTGTGCCACCATATTCGCCATCCATCTGGCTGCAGTGTCATTGGTGTCAGCAGCCATTTTGAGTTGGTACTCAGCTACCTCTAACCCAAACCTGGCAGTTTCAGCCAGGTCATCTGACAAGGGCGAGGGAGCTTTCTGGGACACAGCCAGGACTGACTGCCACAGTGACTTCTGGTACTGGGCAGCATATGCCTGGAAGATAGCCTGATGCATAGCCAAAGAGGATGACAGGTACCCTTTTTTGGCCATGCTGTCAATCTTTCTGGAGTCCTTTTCCAGAGGATTTGAGGACAGAGGGACGCTGACCTTGTCACAAGCAGCTTGCTGAAATACCCCCTGATAGTCTGGATGGGAGAAGAGAAAGTCAGCTCCCTCCCTCTCCAACAGGTATTTTCTGTCCATCCTCCTGTCTATGGGAGGAGTGGAATTCGGTGTTTGGAGAATCTTTAAGGCATCCTTTTTAAAAAATTTGTACACTGGTATGAGAAGAGCCTTTGTGGGTGTCAGCCCCATCATCTCTAAGTACTCTACCTCCTCTTCATCCTCAACTTGTTCAGTAGTGGAGATATCTAGTGCATCTGCCATCTTCCTTATAAAAGTGAAATGGGATGGAAAATCCTTAGTCACCCTTGGAGGCGAACCAAAGTCCTGTTCAGGGGACACTTCTGGTTTGATTGGTCCCTCCTCATCACTGTACTCATCATCATCATCATCATCAAACTGGTCCCCTCTATCTTTAGGGGGTGATGCACATTGCTGCCAGCCTGGGGACCCTGGGAAGGGGTAGGAGGTTGCTGAGGAGGAACTATTGCCTGTAAAGACTGAATTATTTTAAAGGCATGAGCAATTTCTTGGTACAGGCATAGCAGGCACAGAAGTCCCCGGTTTGGCAGGTGGGGATTCTGTGTCTTCAAGTTCAAGTTCAAGTTCAAGTTTATTGCAGGAAAACTCCATTGAGCAAGCTCATTCACAAGGAGGTCCTGTGACATAAACACTTAAAGTACAAACACAGATAGGTAATAACAGTATATACATGAAATGCACGTTACATGATACAGGCTGGATATACATACAAGGGTACCACATAGGGTGACCGCAGGTGGTAAACATTGATATGAGACAGGGAAGCGACTTACAGGTTGCATACTGATAAATGAAACATGATGACTGGTGTGTGCAATACACATATTTACAAACAACAGACTACAACTGATATGGGGGGGAGGAGTGATTTCATAGAGTAGCAGTGGAGCGTAAGCATAGATAAAGCCAGGAGTAGAAGGGGAAGGGAAAGCAGTTAATATGACAAATCAATTATACCTTACCAATGGATAAATATGGCACACATGGGGAAGGAAGAGAATTAATGACAGTTACAGGTGTCTTTTATTTTGGCTGAACTTAACGATTTGTAGAAGTTTATTGAAACTGTGCTAGTTAGTTTCAGTACGGTTTGTAATTGGTTCCAAATGGAGGGAGGGGCATGTGCACTAGCATGTTTACCAAAGGAAGTCCACGTCCTTGGTATGTCAAGCATAATAAAGTCAGATTTTCTTAATGAGTATGCACTATGTGAGATACTAATAAGGGAAGAGAGATAGCTTGGCAATTTCTGCAGGAGCAGTTTAAGAGTCCATAGCCCAGCATGGAGCAGGCGTCTAGTAGTAAGGGATGTCCAACCAACAGCTGCATATAAGTCACAGTTGTGCGAACGGTAAGGGGAGTTGGTAATGAACCGTAACGCACGGTGATAAAGGATGTCCAGTTTACTTAGATTTGCAAGAGTGGTGGAGGAATAGATTACATCGCCATAGTCGAGTAGGGGGAGAAAAGTGGCCTGTACAAGCTTGTTTTGAGTTTCAAGGGGGAAAAGGGGCCTATTTCTGTAGAAGAAACCTAACCTTGCTTTTAACCTTCTAGAGACATCTTCGACGTGGTCATTGAAAGATAATTTATTGTCGATCCAGATATCCAGATATTTAAATTTGGTTACAACTTCCAGAGGCTTGTTTAGCGTGGTGACAATGAAGTCTTGGGCAAGGGTATTGGGGGGGGGGGCATGTGACAGCACTGGGGGAGAATATCATCGCTTTAGTCTTCTTAGCATTGAGCAGAAGCTTTGCCTTTATTAGATTATGCTCAAGTTGTGCGAGAATCGCTTGAAGCACTCCTTAACGTCAGATAACGATGAGCCAAGTATACAATACAGTATCATCTGCAAAAGTGTAGATTGGACGAGATATGTTAGCATCTAAGTCATTAATGTACAAAGAAAACAAGATAGGGCCTAAGATGGATCCTTGGGGACTCCTCTTGCAACTGGCAAGGCAGCAGAAAAAAGCCTTCAGCCTTTACTTTTGGAATCTTCTAGTTAGGTAGCTAGAGAACCACTGGGTGGTATGGTATGTGCACCCAACTTTGCAAGGCAATTGACTAATAGTTTGTGATCAACAGCATCAAAAGCTTTGCTGAGGTCCAAAAGACTGCACCAGTTACCTTCTTAGCATCTATAGCAGAGATCCAATCATTGGTTACTTTTGCTAGTGCAGTGATTGTGCTATGATTAGCTCGGAAGCCAGATTGAGCTGGGTTAATGAGAGAGGTTTCCAAGTGAGATTTTAACTGAATATGGATCAGTTTTTCGAGAACTTTAGAAAGGATAGACAATATGGAGATAGGCCTATAGGTTGTTTACATTGCATGGGTCACCAGATTTAAATAGAGGGAGGATATGTGCTGATTTCCAGCAGGACGGCACAGTAGCAGATGTAATGGAAAGATTGAAGATGTGGAGGTGGGGCAGTGAGATGGGCGTAGCTGACCTTAGGAAAAGGGTTCCAAGCCATACGTCCCTGTGCTTTTGGTGTCTAAGTTAGAAGAGAATCTTCTACTTCTTTATAAGTTATCTCGCGCAGTTGGAAGGGGCTGGGTGCAGGACTAGATGTGGGGAAGGGTGTGCTGGCTCACGCCAGCACCAGCATAAGGTGACAGTCAAAGCTAATCCAGCTGTGGCAAAGTGGGATTAAGCTCCTCCAGGATTAGGGACTTGTTTCCACAATCTTGTCACTTGCAACTATCTTTGTTGGGACAGAGGGCCATGGGCCATCCTTCTATAGCTTTGGTAGTCTTCCATATTTTATGAGGGTTACCTTTAGCTTGTTCGAGAGTAGAAATATAATAGTTAGCTTTAGCAGAGCGAAGTTTTTTCACACAGTTATTCCTGGCTGTTCTAAAGGCCTGCCAATCCAAAGATTCTTTGGAATGTCTAGCTTTAGCCCAGAGCTTATCTCGAGCTATAAGGGCTGCCTTGAGATCCGAGGTGAACCAGGGGTTGGAATTGTTCCATACCCTTACTTTGATGAAAGGGGCATGCTTATTTATTATTGTAGTGAGTTTGTCATTAAGGATGTAAGCTGCCTTGTTGACATCTTTGGCTAGGTAGAGATCTTGCCATCTGATCATGCTCAGGTCAGATAGGAAGTTTACTGCACTGAATTTGAGAAAGGATCTTTTTGTTATAAAGATGGGTTGCAGCGGACCTAATTTGAGATCTTATGCAAGCAACAATTCCATGATCGCTCATGTGTTGTAGAAACACTGCCGAATGAGATATTTTGTGTGGATGGGTGGTTAGTACCACATCTAGAATGGAACTGTTGGCAGTATTTAGAGTGTTGTTCCTAGTAGGTTCACTGACTAATTGCCCAAGACCTAGCTCGTCACAAAGGGATTTGAGGCCGTGTGATTTAGATGACAGCCAGTCCATATTTAGATCTCCTAGAAATATTGTTTCAGTTTTTGCATCTACGAACATGGATTTCAAAAGATTTTGAAGCTTTTTACTTTTTTTTAGAAGGAACTAGGGAGTCAGCCAGTTCATTTGCTCATTGTGTGCCCTTTTCACCCGTCTTAGGGGCAGGCACAGAAGCAGGTGTGGGTTCAGCCACAGAGTCTTGGAGTATCGGCTAGTCAGAGCCAGAGGGAACCTTTGCAAATTTTTTCTTCAGTCTTTCAAGGCGTTTTTCCAGAGTTTTATCTGGGAATGTTTTACATACTTCACATTCCTCTTTAAGGTGGTCAAAACCCAAACATATCATGCATAAAGTGTGTTTATCTGCTTTAGCAAATACTTCCCCACACTGGGAACAGTTCTTAAAACCGGGTTCACCGGTTTGCTTTTTGGGTTTCTCAGACATGATGTTTAAAAAGAGGAAAAAACAACCACTAACAACAAAAGCTTTTTTTTTTTTAAAATGATCATTTCCGGAACCGAGAAGGAACCAAACCGATGTAGTGGTATGGAACTGGGTCAGTGGTTCAGGTAACTGAGAAGAAAAAAATTACTTACCATAGTAATCTTCTTTCTTCCCAGTGGTGCTCAGATATTCACAACTTCATGCAGTAAGCCTGGAGGGTCAGACCGCCCGGAGAGACGGAACATTGTCAAAGAAATGCTATGAAAACATGGGTGCTGACAACGTGTGCCGCTAGTTGCTGTGGCAACCTGACATCACCAGACATTTTTTTATAACAGAAATTATATTTATTTAAACATGAACTCCACTGGAATTTGGCAAATACAAGTGCTCCCATGGTTTAGGTGGCAGTTCATTTCCACTGAAATGCACGTTTGTAAGGACCACTGGTAAAGTGCGCTACTAGTTGCCGTAGCAGCCTGCTGTGACCAAAAGTTTTATTTTTGATACAAATAAAAACAAAACAATAAAAAGCAATAAAACAACCCCATTCTGACTGGATTCATGAACTATTCACCTGCAAATAATTAAAAAGCCATTAATCACTTTTTTAAACTCATGCAATTCTTCTGGGTTTGTTGATAGATGGTGAAAGGAGAGGCGGACTGCAAATATTTAGCAAAGGGATAAGAATGCGAAACTTAGAGGTATGACAGATCTTGGACAATATTTGTTTCTAAAGTGATAAAACACTGGGTTAGTACTCTTTTTAGTTGTAATTTACATTTTTAACTTGCTTGCATGTATTTGATTTATCAGTATGTGTAATGGTGGCTCAGTCTTCTAGTTCTTTTGATGAAATCGTGTTAAATTGAGGGCCTGACAAATCAACATTTTGGGAATCAGGCTCTACTGATATGTTAATAAAAAGATTAATATAAGGTTCACAGAATGCTTGCAACTAATCAGACTGTAGCATTTCAGAGACCCTTGTTATAATGCGTAATATTCAGTCATGGGTTCAACATTAAACCTTGCCAGCAGCGCTCGTATACAAATGGCGATCCAGAGCCCATCATGCCTTGATGCACAACTTGAGTGCATGACTGCAACACAAAAACTGTGGCTGCCGGCTTAACAACAAGCCTTCTTGCTGTATTTTGAGTAATTCTTTCCCAAAGCAACAGTAGCTTTAATAGCAGTGTGCAAGTTCATAGCTAGAGGCCCATGTTTTTCTTAAACAAGAAATAGCAAGAAATTAAGGTAAAAAAGAAATAATAAGAGATTCAAGGTATAACAAGAAATAGCAAGACATTCAGCATATAAAAGGAATAAAACAAAAAAAAAAACACATAAAGTGAAAAAAAAATGCTTTTTGGCAGGTAAAACCTAAATAAATGCTTGCAGCAGTTGTTGTTTGGGCTCTATTGTTACCCCAGAGATGGTCCACAAGGAAGCAGCAGTGGAATTATTTCAGTCCCAAAACCTTGCAAGACCATATCATAATGTTGCTTAATACAATGTAGCATACTAGGAATGTGATTTCTAGTGTGTATAGGTCATTGTGAGGTAGTTTATGAATGTAAATGTGATAAGAAACAGAACTAAATTTTCAATGAATAAAAAGAAATAAGAAATTCCAGAAAAATTAAAATAAAAATAATAAAAAATAAAAATAATTTCACGGGTCTCTAGTCATAGCTAGCTGTGTCCATCTTGTCTCCTTGATTAGAGTTTGTAGTGTCAAAGGACCCGTACGTCTGAAGAGTTTCTCCCCTTCTATAGGTATAGCTAGTGCTGTAGTCAATGGTACACATGGGATATTCAATGACCTGCTCTAAATATGCAATTTATCTTTAGGTGTGAGGGGGGCAGGACCATAACTCTTGAGTGACAGAACCACAAGTGAGTTATAGAAGTACTGTCCCCCACAACTGATGATAAACTGCATATTTTGAGACAGAGTATTGCTTATTTGATTTATACATCAGTTTACTAGTTATACATTTTAAATCTGCTGTTTGTTTGAAAATGTAACTGCTTCTTTTTATTTCCGCTGTTGGCTGTGTGCTCCACTAGGTAGTTATGATGTCCTCAGCATTTTGAAAGTTGATTTCTGGTTAGTTCATTACGTCATTGTGATGATACTAATTTCAAGATAGCAACTGTGGCAACACTAACAAGATATCATATCATCTCGAGGTTAGGTACAAGGCTATCGCTTGTTATCTCTGTGCTCTTCATTTAAAGAGAAACCACAAGAAACACACACTCCAGAACCAAAACTTTCTGTGTGCTGTTTCTTGCATATAAATTTAGACTGCAAAAAAAACTCACGTTGCAGCATGCAAACCCAAATCATGGAGATGCCAGCCATGAGCTTAAGGTCCTCTGACTGGTTTTGTACACATGCGTATCTTCAATGAGTGAGGCAGCTCTCAAAGCCCCTTGTATTTAACCACACATATCACAGTGATAGTGAATGATCATAGTTTATACACACGAAAGTGTTCAATATGTGAAGAAAGGTGAGGTTAAAAACAATTACAAACTTGTAAAAAACATTTCATCTAACAGTGCAGTGATAACATATAGCACACCTCTAAATAATCAAAATATTTTTGAATAAATGATGAATGCCTGCAAATAGAAGAATAAAATCTTTATTTTTGACAGGATGAAACTACTAGGACTTTCCAGCCCTATTTGCAAAGTTGTTCTGGTTTACAAAGGAGGTAATATTTGTTGCGTTGTTTCACAATTAGCATATGCTTTACAGTTGGTGTACAAGAAGCATTCCTACGTCAAATTGTGACTTTCTTAGTCCCATTATTTGCAGCAAAAGGAAAGTGGCACTCTCACTTGCATGACCATCATATCAATCCTTGTATTAGCTGATGTTCTGTATGAAAAAGTGTTACATCTTCTACTAACATATCTGTACACAGCAGGTCAGCATACTAACATAGTTGTACACAGTGAGTCACTATACTAACATATCTGTACACAGTGAGAGTATACTAACATAGTTGTACACAGTGAGTCAGTATACTAACATATCTGTACACAGCGAGTCAGTATACTAACATAGTTGTACACAGCAAGACAGTATACTAACATATCTGTACACAGTGAGTCTGTACTAACATATCTGTACACAGCGAGCCAGTATACTAACACGGTTGTACACAGTGAGTCAGTATACTAACATATTTGTACACAGTGAGTCAGTACTAACATATTTGTACACAACAAGCCAGTATACTAACACAGTTGTACACGGTGAGTCAGTATACTACCATAGTTGTATACAATGAACCAGTATCCTAACATAGTTGTACACAGCGAGTCAGTATTTATTCTTGGCTCGGCTCAGCGTGACCATACTGATATGGTAGTTATGTTACCTTCCCACAGGAGAGAAACATTTATCAAAGGGCATATTCATGGTAAGTGTAACAGTCTTCAAGTCCAGAACTAACTACACAATAATGTTTGGTACTGCTGTGCTGGCCTCAAAACATATATTTTAGGGAGTGCAATTTGCATTCCAAATACCAGCATGGGTGATTGTGCCACCTGCAATACATGGTACTTGACCTTTCGAAACCACATAAAATTTGTACATGATCAATATGGTTCCTGCTCAAAAATGACACCTTTAGGTTCCAGTCAGTAACATTGCAGAACCAAATAAAGTGGACAAAGATAAAGCGTCAAAAACAGTATCACCATTAGTATTGGCAGCACAAAATGTAGAGTGCCACAACAATGCAGTCCACACAACATGCAGATAGCAAACAATGTCCACTGCATGGAGGCACTGCACTGGAATACACAGCAGCAGGCACCCGTGCACAGGAACGGCACAGGGGTGCAGGGAGATGGAACAGGATAGGGTGCAACCACCACTGGAGGAAAGCAGGCCACTGGACACCTACCATGGTAATCTAATGGCTCAGGCACCCACATGGTGGGGTACCCCCAACCAGAATGCTGAGTGATGGAGAACGTGCACCGGGGTAACCACTGGAGGACAGGTGGACCTTGGCCACCATGTGGATGGCCGTGTATAATATAAGGGGCCAGGAGCACAAGCCAGCATGTCCCCAGCAACACACAGGACAGGGGAGATGGCATGCTGGCTTGTGCTCCTGGCCCCTGTGGTTCCAGTGCAGTGCCTCCATGTGGTAGAAGTTGTTTGCTACCTGTGTGTCATGTGGCCTGCATTGTTCTGGCACGCTATGTTATATGTTGCCAGTATTGATGGTGACATTGTTTTTGTCGCTTTATTTTTGTCCTCTTTATTTTTTCTGTGATGTTACTGACTGGAACCACAACTTTACTACTTAGCAAAAACCCAAAGCCCTAACGGTGTCATTTGTGGGTAGGAGCCACACTGACCATTCACAATTTTATGTGGTTTCAAAATTCCAAATAACATGCACAGTTAACCATACTGGTACAGGTATTTGGAATGTAAATTGCACTCTCTAAGACACATTTTTTTGAGGCTGGCAGCAGTAGCGTAGCAAATTCCCAAAGGGCCTGGGTGCAAGGTGATGTTACAGGGCCCCTTCCCAGTTTTGAATAAACATCAAAATTATGATTTGGGCCCTTCAAACCTCATGGGCCTGGGTGCCACTGCACCCCCTGCACTCTTGTAGCTACGCCCCTGGCTGGCAGCAGTGCCAAACGTTATTGCCCAGCTAGTTCTAGACTTGATGACTGTTACGCTTAGCTTTAAGCTAACAATTGCCACTTTTCCACTGTAAACTCTCTATTTGGACCGTTGTTCTGTGTGTTTTATTTTCAGATTCTAAGTGGAAATATGATATAAGTAAAAGTAACTATCCCAAAATAACATGATAGAAACATAGAATTTGTTGGCAGATAAGGACTGCGTGGCCCACCTAGTCTGCCCATTTATCTGATGCATTTACTCAATCTATTCACCACTGATGTAACATACATTATTATATATGGGCTTGGAGTATAGCTACCTGTTTTATTTAAATACAAGAGTAAGCACACTTTTTGCTTGTTACTGTATGTAAAGTATAGCCAGAATATATCCACTTTCCAGGTGCATACAGTACTCATCTGTTTACGGGATATCCACTTCAGAAATTGTCTCTGACAACATCCTTGGTTATGGCAAAATGTTTCTGGAAAAAAAGGCTCAAAAGCCAGTAAGATTTTGATTTTGGATTCTGGAGGAAAAAGTGCAATCATATAAACCAACAACTGTAAAACCATGAAGTTTCTCTGAGAAACGCAAATGAATTTCATTATTGTAAATTAGCATATTATGCAGAAGAAGCACACAGTCACGTTGTGAAGCACTGCATGGAGCTGACACAATCAAAAACTTCATTTCTCCTTTTTCTCAACATGAACAAGGAAGTATAACACTGTTCTGGGAACTTAAAATGGTTATCTTTTTGACATTAACACTTAGCAAGTGAAAAGCAGACAATGCAGCGGGGGAAACAGAATACCAGCCACATCCGAAGAACATGTTTCACCAAAGAACATGCAAGGCATGTTTATAAGTAAAGCTAAGGAGGTTTATCTAATACCTTCATGAAGGACAGATACATCTGATGTAATGGCATGTGGTTAGTAAAAGTTTTCTGACTTACAAGGAGTTCACAATTTTGTAATGTTATGCGAATATGCCCATTTAAAAAAAATGTTGGATTCTAGACTATTACCTCACTTTTTTGTTAAAATCAAAGTCATAGATACGAGAGTTAGCCAAACCCAGTGTTCAATATATCCATGGCAGTTATAACTTATGGGATATAAATAGGAAAGCTTTGTATGTATTTGCAGAAAATTATCAATGAATGTATTGAAACATTATGTATTATACTGTAGAAGGTTTTCTGGCACCAGGAATACCTTGTTGAAACATGTGTTGGATAATATAACACATACATTCAATAAGGAAATAATTACATGGCTCTTCTGCAATACAAAAGGAATGGTTATTTTAGTAAAAAGAAAAAAAATGAGGTTGTCTTGGTGCCGAAAGTACAATAGAACACTAATGACAACTGAATTTACTTTAAGAAGTTGACAGTGTGTGTGTGTATATATATATATATATATATATACACATATACAGTATATATATATACCGTATATATATACTGTATATATTATGAACTGACATTCAACTGAGTGCAAATCTCTAAATTTTCTTTTTTCTTTTTTGTTTTTCTTGTATCAGAATCATAAATTACAATTACTATTATTTCATTTTGATATTACGTATTAATTTGATGGTAAATCCTAGGGGCTTGTCTCTGTTACTGAACTCTTTGTGCCTTTATAAGTATTTTCTAATTACATCCAGTTAGAAAATATAAATTTAATGTTGAAAGGAGGTATTTTACTTCTGATTATATCCTGATCTAGTGTTTTTGTTTCTGATGTAGGTAACTCCGCCAACTTAATCGAACTCACACTATTGCTTTAGATATTTAATTTTACTCAGATAGAATTACTGTCTGAATATATTATTTCTTTTGTACAGATTGTGCTCACGATTTAGCAGTGTATTGCATTTTTAGAAAATGGGCTTTTTATGATTGGCTAGTACCCTTGCCGGGGGGGGGGTACATTAACTTTCAATAGATGCCCAGGAAATAAAAAGTACAAGTCTATAATGCCCCTTCACCCATGGAAGAATCCTAGTGCCAACCCAGTTTCCTTATTGGCTGTAAGCACCAAATTTAAATTTCAAAATGGCGACATTTTTTCCTGTCTCTTAGCGAGAGATATTGTTCCTACAATGCTCTGTGCCATCTCCCTAACAAGACCACAAATGTGTCTTTTGTTGTTGTTAAAAAAAAAATGAACTATGTAATTTAATAGCGGCATTGAATGGGTTCAAACACAGTGCAAGCAGTACAGTACAGCAACCCGTAGTACATCTCTGCCCCCACCCCATCCTGTCAACGATCTCTTGGGTCACTTTTTTATTAATACCCTGCTCAGTCCCCCAGCTGATCACTGAAAGCCAGTGCAAATCACACAAATCTGCATTTCTCTTCCCAGCTCATATTTCATTCAAAATCTACGGACCTTGTGTCCATACTCAATAGCTTTGTGGTGCAGCCACGCACCATCACTCCTCGCAGATTTCCCGAGGATGAATAAAAAATGATTGTTTACACACAAAAAGTTGAGGTGCATATCAGAGCTCAACTACCATAGCCTGTGCCACATCCTCATTTTGTTTGCTAATCTCCAGAAGAAAAGTTTTTCCTTTGTTTTAACATCTTACCTCTGACCACAAATTCAGACAGCTGCCAGGTCACCGACTCCACTACAACCATCGCCTGATCCTTAGTCCCGTTCGCAGTACATCTTGACACTACTGTATTGAAGTGCACATTTTCCAACAGCACTACCATGAAAGTGAATAATAAAGAAGAAAACTGCAGAATGCAACTTTGGGGAGGGAGCTGGCTTCAACAATCTGTTAAAAAGTACATTGCTGTGCAGCCCTCCTCATACTTCCAGGTCATGCAGTCCACTTCTGGCAATCATTTGGCATTTGGGTCCAGCTATTCTCACAGTTCTTCCGTTTGCTCGGTTCTTTACGGTAGCTAAGATTCACCACTTTTTTTATCTACTATCTTTGTTTTATTTGTTTTTAATTTTTTGTGATTTATTTCCATGGCAGTACAACTAGGATGTGTGTACACTAATGTAGAGTGCAGTGTGCAGATGTACCATGTCAAATGAAGGCGTAGGAACTATTTTATTATAAAAGTTATTTTAAACTCATTTTTAGTTAATTTTTTAAATTAAACTTACATTCTTTTACAGTGTCCATTTTCTAAGTGCAATAATGCCCTCCAGGGTGGGTGATATCGGGCAATACCAGACTTTCCAGGTGCTATAAGGCCCTCTGCCTGCGGCGTCAGGCCTCATTATGCCTCTGGGCGGTTCGGTATTGCCCAATACTGCCCACCCTGTCGGGTATTATTGCTTGTGTATAAAATGTATGCAATGTTTTTTTATTGGCTATAAGATCAATTATTCAATAAATAGTATAAAACAGAAATGGTTATTTTTGCATTAGCTGCTTTTTCAGTAAGAGCTGCTGGGACCTGTAAATGATCCAGAAATTAAATACACATTATCTGCAGACTTCCTTATTTGAAAACATTGCCCATTTCTGTTGTATTTAACCAGTTGTTACTGTCTAATGTAATATAACATTATGGTCTAAGTTATTGTATTTTATTTATTGATGTTTGTACATGTAATCTGTATGTATTGTTTTTCATGTAATTATGGCATTGGGCCAATACTAATAAACACTCGTCTGACTACAAGGAGCTCCAATTTTCTACAATACAATTCACAGATGTAGTAATAGTTGATCTGATGATTAACTGCCTTTTACTGACCTCTATTGACTGTGCTGATATACCGTAAATTGGGGGAGGGGGGTTAAGTACTGGACTACAAGGAATACATGCAGAATTGACAATTTACAGCAAGCACAGAGTAAACTGAAACATAGGATACAGGACTTCCAAATGAAACGTCATGTGCTTCACAATAATGTGTTAGATAAGATAACATAAAAGGCAACCAACAACAAACTGCGCTGGGAATGTGTTAACAGTCAGAAGAGCAATATATACATCACCAATATCAGTAGGTCTCTTTTTTCTGTATAAGCAGCTTTTTTAAAAAAAATTCTGGTTCCTATTATGTTATTGGTTGGTCATTCCTGGCCTTTTAGTAAACTCAGTGGGTGTTTTTCTGAAGAACACACTTTACGCAAGTATAATTTGGAAACTGCATGGTGCTGTTCATGACCCTTTTGGCCACTGAGTTCTACAGTGAACAATGAAGCAAGGACTTAGCAAGGACAGGAACTATATCATGCAGTTTTAAAATGGTTTGCTCTGTTTGCTCTGATTGTACTTCATGATTGCTGTCATTGCACACTTTATAGATATTTAAATTGGCTTAACTTAGAAGACTGCAGAAGGTTCCATCTTCTTTCCATTTGGAAGGCATACCTCTCAACTGCTATGAATTTCACATAGCGCTATGATTTTTACACTCAAGGGAGTAATGATTTTCCTCATAATGTTAGCTCTATTTCTGGACATACAAACTATTAAAACATTGAATTAACTTGATAGAAACATTCTTTAACATGAAACGTGGGGCCCACTATTTATAGACATATTATTCTTTAAAATTATAAAGAGCTATACATTCTGGCCATTTGCTCTGAATTTTGAAGCCCAGTGCTATGCATTTTAATGATGAGTGGTTGAGATGTATGTTGGAAGGTATCAGAATTAATTTCTGCCCTACTGGAACTTAGATCAGTAAAAGAGAGGTTCGAATCCCCAGCAGGCTTGTAATATAGAATATCTCTATGAAACTTAGGTGGGTGAAAGCTGTTTCTCACTTGTTGCTGTGGTCTGGAATATCCTACCGATTGACCTGTGCCCAAATTCTGGGCCTCTCCCCTCCTCTAGAACCATTTGTAACTAATATTACTCACATTACAGTTATCCACAGGTATGCTGGGGTTGATTAATGCTATCAGGGTGCTAGTTCATGTTTTTGAAGGTGTTCATGGTCAGACAGAGCAGTATAATGGACTCATTCTATAATTGAATTTAACATATACTACTGTTGAACAGATGTAATGTAACAGGTGCTCTATTTTATTGTGATATCTGTTGAGTAATTTGTTTTCAGTTATGTTATTAAAGTTTATTTTATGACTTTTTTCGTACTGTAACCAGGCTATGTTTTACACTGAAAACCACTGTAAATGAATCTCTGACTCAGTGGTGTATCTTACTCTTATGAATACAATTATCATGATTAATATTCTCCTGTTAGGAATCTGCTCTTCCATTTTGTTGTCATTGTCCAACATAGCAACCTACTTACTGGTGCCAACCTCCAGGTCGCCTGTGAAAATGCCAAACAGTGTTTGTCAAGGGAAAGATCACTGTGGAACATCATTGGTCACTTGTTTCTATGTTGACAGATTGCCATGAAGTATCTCTGCTTCCTTTATACCAAGGTATTCTGTGGGGTACAGTTTTAAATGCTTTACTAAAGTCCAAGTGCACACATTCACGGGTCTTCACACAGTACATAAAGATTCTTGATCTTGGTATAGCAAGGAAACTAAAAAGAGGAAGGACATAAAAGACAATGTTAGTGCTCGGAACCTTGGCCCAGGAACAGAGCCAAAAAAAAGCCCAGTAGCAACTGGGAAACCCTCAACTAAATTATTCACTGTAGTCTTTGAAGCAGATTTAGATACTTTTTAAATAGTATCTGCATGAAAGGGGGCATATAGTTTGAGGGGTCAAAATTCACATCCTCCTCAGTGTTTTCCCCGCCACACAGACAATATGCCGGAAGAAGTTACTTACCTGTAACAGTAGTTCTACTACTAGTATTCAGTTAGCCACCGCACTTGGACAGATTCCACTGAGCTTACTCACTCACTATAAGCAGTCTTTAAACTTAAGCCCCATGCCCTCTGATCTCTGCTTCAACTACTCTCAAATCAGAAATCTGAGAAAGAGACCCAAAGAGCAAGATTGGCTAGGAGAGGTTAGGCAGGTCATATGGATGTGAACTAAATACCAGCAGAAGAACTATGGCTACAGGTATGTAATCTTTTCTTCTACGTACTTTGATTCAGTTCACTATCCAGGCTTAGACAGGCTCCAGGCAGTCCCCTGGGAGAAGGGTCTAGGCATGCAGCCCAAGGTTGTCGTTTTTTGTGAACAGAAATGGGGGGTAGTACCAAAAGAAACATACCAATGGCTTCGCAGGCTGCTACTGTAGTGGGCAATAAATACATGTGCATTTGATCATGTATCAGTACTGCAGAGCTGAACAACAGGGATGCTCCTGGCAGCAGTACAGTATGTCTGGAATCAATGGATGTCTCCAGACCAGCTGACTGTTACAGGTTTGCTAAAGGATGTGGTACACCTGGCAATGTTTTGCTTGGCTAATGGTCTGCCTTGAGTGACTTCATTATGCATTACAGACAGCTGGCATGTGTCACCATGAAATTCCACTGCATTCTTTGTAGAGGAGCTGGGTATGTGAACATCCATGGCATGGAGCTTACGCAGTGTTGGAAGCATGCAGCTTCAGAAAGAACACAGGTAGGAATTTCTCATGGGGCATAGGACAACCTTGTACATGCGAAAAAAACAAATACTGGGACTCTGCAAGAGCACCTTGAGCTCATGAGCACGTCTAATCTAAATAATGGAACATGGTCTTCCATGACAAATAAGATGGATAACACTTGTCCACAGACTCAAATGACTTTTCACGTACCTTAATTGCACCGTAATTTCATCCCAAGGTGGAGGGAGATCAAGCACTGAAAGGAGAATTAGTCTATGGTCTTTTAAACAATTTGGACACCATTTTCTTCAGAGCCACATTCAGAATACATACCTTAGTGTGGTACACTGAACTGGCACCAGGTGCAGCTTGAGGGACATGACTCAATGTTCAGACTAAGGGACCAGAGGTAGTCCAGTATGTGCTTCATAGAGTGGAAGAGAGGTGACGGTGCATGAGTCTTGCACACACATCTTCATCTGTTTCCACTACTTGTCTACATGTGATGTCCTACTCCTGTAGCCTTAATCCGTTTGTGCTACTTTTCTGCATGTGATGTCACAATCTATGCGTGTGACATCATAATCATTTCCATGACAGCCAGTTGTGATTTAAAACCAGAAATGTTTGACATCACGTGTAGATAGACAGCAAGAGCAGATTAAGTAAATTAATTACATGTACGTGAGTCCAGTCATCAATAAATACTGTACTGGCTGTTAACAGGAATTTTGTTAACCTTCTTTCTGTTAATTTAATAGTTGTTTTTAAAAGTGTTATTTATTACGCTATAGACAGTTCCTGTGCTATTGTATCTATTTTTCTATCTTTGTCAGCATTACAATTTTATGCACTCTGAGCCCAGGAAGGACACAATATAAATAAAATACCATGGCTACTACTAAAGCAGAATTGTAATGGAAAAGGCATCTTACAAAATGGGGGTGGGGGGTGGGGGAGAAAGTACAATCAAAAATGGAAAAACAGGTCTGGACGCAAAATGTTAGGCATAACCTGTAATACTACTTTGAGGAGCCCCTGTTATCTCAGGGGAAAGTTGAAAAAAATCGAGATAGAATAATGTATAGGGACTTGTGTATTGTGAGGTGTTTTTTTTTTTAACACACCTGAGGCATGTGCTGTCTATACACCTTGAGAGTGAAGCTCACAAGGTTTATGTAGACAGTACACACCAGGGGTATATAGAGAAAACAAATGTAACACCAGTCCCTGTATTTTATTTTTTATGATTACTGGTTTGAAGGTATTTTTGCAGGGAAAAGTGCGATCATGGCCATTTCAGATCAGAAACTCTGGGCACGATTTTCAAAGGCTGACGCGGGCTTTGGTCAAGCCCTGCATTGAAGCCATTTTATGGTTAGCTGTGCCAAACTCCTTTGCCACAACTGCACCTGATTTTCTATTGTTGGGGACAGCTGTGACAGTTTCCTCAGTCTGCGGCAGCTTGTGCTAAATATTTGGCACAAGCCCCATAAAAAGGGTCCCCTGAATGCCATAAGTTAGACTGGAGGGAGTTGGTCTAACTTGTGGCATTTAGTGCACGGGATTGGAAATCCCGATTGCTGGCTCGGAGAATGCCGCAAGCCCCGTGCACCAAACGATCAATGTACCAGGGTCTTGTGACATTCTCAGAGCTTTGAAAATTGAAACCCCCTGTTTCTCGAGTGGGCCTAGATGAAGCTGGGGCTTGTTTTTCAATTGTATCCTACTGGTGTGCTTTAGAAAGTATAAGTAGAAACCTTTTATTTTCTGACGGTTTTCATCAGGAGCGGGTGCCACCGGTTTTGTTATTGCCAATGCTCAAGTTCAGTTTCGGTACTGCAGAAGGAAGAAGATTGTGCCATGAAGACTGTTTATACTACTGCAGTGTGGGTGGCTGCCCTCAAAGTAGTCTGCTGATGAAGATCACCATAAGTAAGCAAGAAGAAAACCTGATTTTACAGAGCTTGCGTGGGAAACTCCATAATGCACAGATGATAATGCACATATGTGTATTATCACTCATGTATTATGCAGTTTGAATGTTCAAAAACAGTGTATTAATAGGTATAACCAGTAATTTAATTATTCATTTGTATGTTCATGTGTATGTTTTGGCCAGGAAAGGCATACTAAGCTGTGATAGCTTGTTTCTAGGTGCGTCCAGAGTTGGGGGTTACATGGACTTGTTTTATTGTGATCGGGGGGGGGGGGATGTTGACCATGACACCAGGGAAACTCCTAAACTCTTCTGTATAGGGCACTGTCAGCTTCCTGAATGGGGATGGAGGAGTCCAGAATGGAGGATGATATCCTGGTGGCCTGGGTGGAGAAGACTGTTTTCCTCTCCACCTGTCGCAATGAGGAAGCCAAGGGCACAGACTCATAGAGCATGGGTGAACTTAGTGCCCTGCCTGATGGGACCCTGGAAAACTGTGGTCCTACTGAAGAACTGAGGAAAAGTATGGGAACTCCTGTACCTGATCAAGCAGAAACACTAGACATCACTATGGCAGAGCAGAATATTTCTCAGGAACATTCACAAGCTGAGATGCAGCTAGACAAACAACTAGCAGAGGAAAAGGTATATGTATTCACCCTCCTGGCTGAGGAGGAGGAGGAACAGACCAAATGCCAGAAGTTAGCACTGAAACTGCAGGAGATGGCCTGTCAGCCAGAATCAGCTGTTTGTCAAGATCCAAAATCACTGATGCAGATCAAAACTTTTGCCAGCAATGGCATCCACTCTGACAGTGACAGCAAGTGTCCCACTCTACAGTATGAAATATTCCAGAACGAGCATCTAGCATGGAGCAGCTGGCATCTGAATCAGTATAGGCTCTGTTTTTCCTGAACTTGACTCTGAGTCGTGGGTGACAGGGCAGGAGCAGTGGTACACAATCAGCAAGACTTCGACAACAACAACCTCAAAAGTCCCCCGCGCTCTACACTAAGTGTACTGAAAGCTTTTCTGTGTGCGGGATGCGAAGGAAAAGTTGACAATACAGGGTGGAGCTCTGGACCTGCTCCTGTTACTGGTTTAGCACTGGAACTCCCGGTGTTCCTGGCAACTCAGTTGGGAGAGACATTGCCCTAAGAGACTGAACTGAATGGTGCAACATGCACTAAGGTACATAACATGAGCAACCATCACTGTAATAAGGGTGGAAGGAGCAACTAGGGCTGTTGCTGCCTCTTTCCAGGGTGCCAATACAAACTTTGTAAATAATGCCCCTGGTTTAAATATGCAAGAATCCACAGATGACAGTGTTGGGTGTTCAAAGCCCTAGAGAAAAACCTGTACAGCCTGATTCATCACACAGATCCAAAGCAACAGTGGAACAGACTCTGCTGACAGAACTTTACAATCCAATGGAAATAATGCATTGCAGCCTTTAGGAGCCTTGGAGCAGCACAGAGAGCCCTTTGCACCAGAAGAGGTTCCTGCACCCCATGATGCAGCTGGTGATAGGTATACTTTCCTGCTGGATGCACCTTCCACTCTTGATTTTCCATGAATTTTTGTTCAAAAACTGGAGAGAAGGGGGTGCCACTGTTTTTGAAGTTCCTCTACCTCCACCCCACCCCACCCTTTACTCCTTGAACCCTCGAAGTGGAGGGTGTTGCAGAAATACAGGCCAGGCCAGTGGCTACACCAGCTACTATGACCTCTGCCAATGTTGCTTACCATGACTAGAACAATCGACGTCCCATGTTCAGTACACAAACCCACGTTGCCAGCATATACTGGCAAACAGTATCAGACTCAGAGTAAAGGGGGGGTCTGAGATGAAAACTCACTCAGCAACCCCTAATATCTCAAGGCTTTAGGTGGACTCCTCAACAGCAGTGGGAGAAGATGCAAGGCCATCCACAACATCAGATAGGCCCCAATATGATTTGCACCTTCAACGATCAGGACAAAGGGGATATGCTAACTTTTTTAAACCCATCGCCAAGTCGGCCTAATGGTGAAATTCTGGAAGGCTCTGGCATAGAGGAGGGCTAGAAGAAATTCCTAACTGAATATTCATTACTAAAAAACTACTACAAGAAAGTATGCTTTTTTGTGACTGAACTATAGATCCTTATTCATATACCAGGAGATACAGCCTATGATAGCAGCTTTAAAAAACAGGCAGGACTGGAGAGATTTTGGTCTCGCTACCACAAGCTGAAATCTGCTCTGGTCACCTTTTATCACTATTCCCCTCACCAACCCTGACTTTAAAATGGTAACAATGGTGTTTAAAAACTAGGGGGTTTGTGGTGTTGATGTCCTCTACTGGATGAGGCAGAAGTGTGAAGTACTGGGCAGAGCCGATGTTGGAGTCTGACACATTTTTGGACATGGGGGTTGAGGATGAGGGTTTAATTGCCACAGTCAGAGTCTGGTTTACAGCACCTCCACAATTGCTTCTGCTTTGATAGGGGGATTGTTTTCTACCAAGAGCAACCCAAGGCCTGTTACCTCTATGGCTCCAAAACACATCTAAGCAGTGCTTGTGACACAGTTCGCTGTGGGATCTATATGGAACTGGGTCACCTGCGCACACATTGCAGAAACCAAATTAAGTGTAATCTGTGTAAGGAATTCGGCTGCACAGATCCTGTCCATGGGCCTCCCATAACAAGGAGGATCACATGGAGCAACCAGAACAAGAATTCTATGTCAACAGAGCACAATGGTTGGGTCCTAGACACGATTCCCACAGAATCTCCTGTGGCTCTGAATACCTGTACAATTCAGCAGCCCCAGGCACCAGCTGAGATGGATATCTCTGTTTCAGAATCTCTGGTAGTGATTCCTGAAACACCTCCGAAAGGACAGCTGGCAGACAAAGCCGGGGTGGACTCCTCAGCATTAACTGTTCCAGAGAGGGAAGACCCTCTACCCTCCCCTCAGGGCTTGGAACCTGTACCCAACCCAGGATCCAGTCAATCCCAGAAGGCCAAAATACAGGGAGAGGTTACTCAGATAGCTTCTAACCCCATTTCACTGGTTAAGGGCCCTGAAATGCCTTCCCCTTCAACTTTTGTCACTGAAACTGTACAGGCATCGTCTTTGGGCCAACCAAAGCCAAAGCTCCAAAAACAGGAACCAATACCATGTAAAGTATTCTATACTCTGCATGAATACTATGCAACTAGTCACTTGTGAAAAAGGGCTATGTAGCTCATCTTGCTCTCCAGTATATTGATAGAAATGAAACTGAAAATAAAAATAAAAACCACTGGAAAAAAGGTTTAATGCCTTAGCAGAGTCTGGGGAATGGGAAGACATGGGGGAGGTGGGAGTCTGATGCCTGTTCTGTATTGTCCTCCCAGCAGGATTGAGTGGTGGCTCTCCTGTCCTGGGAGGGGTCACCCTCCAGCAGTCCTGCCATCACTGGGCAGAGGCCTGGTGGTGGCACAGATGGGTTGGGTGACCGGTAGGGTGGGGCATCCTGTAGTGCATGGCATGCACGTGCCGCCACATGCGTGGGCTTGTGCCAAGGATGCAAGGGCGGGGGGACAGGACAACAGGGAAAAAGCATCATAAAGACATAATAGAAAAAAAGAAAAAAGATTCCAGGCATCTACTAGTTTTATTTGGCTCTACAATTTCTACTTCCACCAAGATTTGAGTATTTCATAAATGTTTTTTTTGTTTGTTTTTTTTTTCAAGAAAAAAAGAAGGGTAGAGCTACCGCTTGTAATGACAGTGACCTGGATGCGGGAATGGACTTGGGCTGCTGGAGGGCCAGCCGGGGGGAGAAAGATTGAGTGCCTATTGGGCTGCTCTCCTCCTCCGTGGAGGGTGGGTTGCCTGTCCCGCCGCTCTACTGCCACCCGGGGTACCATGGGTGGAGGTGCAGTGGGATGGTTTGAAGCGGGTGGGAGGACATTTGGGAGCTGGAGTGGCAGCACACTGCAATGTGCTCCACCCCTTGGCTCCCCTAACATGCTGGTGTCCAATAGGGTGGCACCAGAAAAAGTGGAAAAACCCTGCACTGGAAGCTTTAAGATGGGACCTGGCTGTCCAGAGAAACTCCATAACCAGGCTCCTTGGAGGGCCAGGATGGACCACCCAATGCACACTCATGACTGGGGGGGGGATGTGAGGGGTTCCCTTCCTCCCTGCCTGAGAGGTAAACTGCGGCAGGATGGGCACAGGTCCACCGGTGCCCCGACAGAGTTACCTGGGATGGAACTACGGGAGCATGCACAGCCTAGGGTTCCCCAATAAAAGGGGTCTAGTGTGGTGAGTAAGGGGGCATAAAGAGCAAATATAAAAAAAGAAAGAAAAAGATGGCCACCACATTTGGCTTAGGAATAGCACTGTAAACCTAGCAAGGGTTAGGAATAAGAAAATAAAAAAACTCATGGTGCACCACATAGGTGGTACATTGAAAAATAGATTTGACAGATATGTTAATATTTGTATTAATTGTAGCCGCAACTAGCTTTTTGGATAAACATTTTTTGTTGTAATGCTGCTTTAAATATCTGGACCTGTGATGCCAATTCAGAGACTATTGTCCCTGTCTGAGGACACCGAGGCTGATTTTATAGCACATATTCGAGCATTAAAAAAGAAATGTCACAACTCCAGTATAATTGAGTAATAAGTTTGATTCAGAAACGGCAGTTTGGGACCCAGGACAAATGGGTCCAAAATGTCCAAACTAACCCCTTTACAGACTGCAGAAATCAAATAGAGCATAAACTTATGAAAGAACCCTTAAAAGAAGACAGGCAGAGGATCTCAGACTCTAATAGAGATCCTTACCTTTGTTTCTGAGAATGTTCATAAAACCTTTGGGGTAACTGGACCTCAAAAAAAGGGTAGGGAAATTTTCTGTCTGACCTTGATATACCTGAACTAATTGTTGAGACTAGACATCAGCTTCAAGAACTCATGTGGAAGGATGACTTTCTGCTGGCTATTGCCTCTCTGGCTTCAGACATGGCCGGGGCGGGGGGATGGGTTTCAGGAGAAATCTACAGATTTCTAAAGATGACCTTGTACATCCTCTGATACATGTGTTTGGTTTTATGTGATAATGGTGAGTCTGTTACAACGCCGATCACATACAGCAATGGAATAAGCACCCGACGTCAAAAGGGTGAACCGCACAGCACTGTCCATCACAAATAGCGACAGTCACTTAATCACAAATTGGAGAGCAAACCCCCAGCACCCCTTGAAATTAAGATTACAAACTCTAGGGGGAGCAGACATAGACAAAAATAGAAACCCCCCAGGAAGCAAAATAGCTTCCTGCACCAAGATCCGAACCCGGCACCACAGGCTTCAGGGACAGTGACTCAAGCTACTATGCCACACAGCCAACTCGGCAGGGCTTGGCCAAACTGATCTACTTATACCTTTTCTTGTGAGTGTAGTGAGTGTACCTCAGTACTACACTCACTAAAACCATTTGTTGCTCTTTTCCACCACCTGCTCTAAATTCGAGCGGTATTATTGAGTCGCTCATATTGAGCCACTGAATAATACTCACTCACATTACATGATACCAATGTGTTTCATTACAGGCTAGCCCAAGGAGAAATTGGGGATAGCAAAAAAAATTCAGTTTTATTTACTTATATGAGAAAGAGGACAAAATAGATAGGAAATTGGAAACCCATTGATCTCCTGAATATGGATTTGAAAATCATATCTAAAATTTTGGTCCCCAGATTAGTAGAAGCTGCATCTGAGGTGATGGCCCCTTCTCAGGCTTGCTCCATGCAAGTAAGACACATAAATAATAACTTGTTGCTGTGAGAAATAATCAGGTGTGGAAACTCAGAAAAAACTCGGGGTCTTCCCTGTCATTAAACCAGGAGATGGCATTTGATGGTCTCCCATGTTTTTTGTTTGAAGTTTTTAGAAGGTATGGACTACCCACCTTTTTTATTTCCTAGGTGCCATGTTTCTATTGATCAGCACAATAAATAAAATAAAATAAAATAAATTAAATAAGTAAATGGTTGACTTAGAGCCATATGCCAGGTCCAAAGAGATGAGATAGGGCTGCCCTTGTAGTCCTGTCTTGTATCTTTCTTTTCTAAACCCAATCTTCCAGAAGTGTAACTCTGGTGTAAGAGTGAAGCTGAGTCTCACAACAGAAGGACCGGTTCTCACAACGGTCCTGGACTACACTGATGATGTATGCTTTTGGTTAAAGATACTGCAGCTGGAGAGGTGGCTTTTCATTCATTTTCAGCAACATCTGGCTCTAGTATGAACATATTGAAAAGTCATGGTATAATCTTAAGGAAACTAGGCACACCAATACCAGGCACGGTCTCTGGTGTCTGTTTCCAAAGAACCATTACAGATCTTGAGTGTGAAATTTGGAGAATACATGGTAACCTTAATTGGTCAGAGAAATTAAACCTTACTAAGACGTTGGTCATTGGTTAGAATATATGGCCTATATGTGTGTGTGTGTATATATATATATACACATATGATCAAAACATTCCTGGCACCAATGATTTTGTATATAAGTTATGTCTTCCCTTCCCTGTCAGATTTGAAACAAAACTGTATGGAATTATTTTTAAATTATTATGGAGCGGCAATCTAAATCTTGTTAAGAGAGCACATACCTAGTGAGATTTCGGGCTGGGGGGTTCTACAAATGCTAAATCCCATTTTATTTTTCTTTAGTGATTTTTTGTTGTTGTCGTAATTTTCGATATGTACATCCTTTCAAATTCTGGGCTCCATTTTTTTCTTCTACCAGTGGGCATCTTCTGTCCTCATGGATGGGAAGCACCCTGAGGGTGTTCAAAAAAAAGGTCCAAAACCCATTGCTACGTGAAAATATCTTGGATATTTTTGTTTTGCAAACTGGTCAAATGGGAAGTTTCTTTTCAACTGATTTTGACAGGTACTAGAAAATAAATGCATACTGCTGTTATTTAAAATGTTTTCTTTGTGGACCCTGTGTATGAACCAGCACAGCCAGTCCTGGCACGGACAACTGCTAAACAACTACCTGATAAGAGGTCTCCTGTAAAAATGTGGGACATGGTGTGGCTGTGTACACATGACCGATTACAACTGAAGGGTATTCTAAAACATACAAGTACTGCAGAAAGGTTGTGTCCCTGACCACAATGTGTGGGTCAGGAAAAATCAATGGCCCATCTTTTCTTCTTAAGTGCCTATATTTCTGACTTTTGGGATATGTTGGGGAAGGAGTGGGTGAGTTGTTTTTTAAAACATGTTCTATGAAGTTTTTATCTGGGGACAGCTCCCAGTTATGGGTCCTAAGTGTCATGAAAGTACACTATTTGTAATATTAGCATGTTAAACGGTCCATTTGGCCAGTCTGCTGCTAATACATCTTGCAGCAGAAAGAGGTGCCATTGAGAGTTTTGTGTGAAGAAGTATCTGCTGAATTATGTCTTGGGTGAGACCAGCAATACAACACGTTGTCAAGAGAACAATTTAAAGCATTATGGTAGGGTACAACATGACTATAAAAACTGGGGAGCAAGCCTGAGATGTAGTCTATTAGTCTTTTTTACTTCATTTTTTTTTTGTTAATTTTACTAAGCAGATTATTATATGTGCTCTGATAGTAACAGAATTGTTTACTTATTTTTGTTATGTCCACCGTACGTGTACACGCTGGGAACATTTTGTTAGGAGAGTAGGTTTTGATGGGGTGTGACATTATCAGTTCAATGCAGAGTGGTCTGCATCATCAGTGTCACATCAATCATCAGCCAGGCTGATCATGACACTGTTCTGGCTTGCTGGGTGGAAACTTGATGTAGTTCAAAGGAGAGAGCCAACCCAATCAAGGGACATCTCTTTCCTTTGATCTACATAATGCCACCCAGCAAGCACAGCTGCGCTGTCATGATCAGCCTGCTGAAAACCATCCCTCGTAGATTGAATTACACCCTGTGAAAGAGAAAACCATCCATTGATGTCTGTTGCTGTCGCTGCCATAACTGTCCCACCCCCCAAGCCCAACCCACGGATGATAATATTCCAGCACAGGGGTGCCCAATCCCTTACGCCATCTTCTACCCCCCACCCTGCCCATTTTGATTTTGTGACACTGGGGAGCCCAATTCTGGTGCCTCTAAACATAACACCGACACTGGAGATGCCCAATCCCGTGTCTCAGCATGAAATAAAGAAAAGCATCCCTCATAGTTTTTTTAAATAACCCTGCAAAAAAGAAAAACATCCATCGATGTCTGTTGCTGCCACCGCCATTACTGTCCCCTCCACTTGACCCTCCCTCTCAGCACCTACCCCCCACACACCCCCAAACCCAACTCATGCATGTTAATATTCCAGGACAGGGGTGCCCAGTCCCCTGTGCTAGCTGCTACCCCCCCACCTGTTTTGCTTCTGCAACTCTAGGGAGTCCACCCCCAGTGCTGCCAAACATAACACTGACACTTGGGGTGCCCAATCCCCAGTGTCGCCATTTGAATTAAAAAAAATCCCTCATATTTTTTTTTTATATACCCAGTAAAAAGAAAACTGTCAATCGATGTCTGTTGCTGGCTTGTCATTACTGTCCTGCCACCCTCCCCTCCCACTCAACACCCACCACCCCACACACTCCCAAGACCTTACTTACCCACCTACTGGGTGTCCAATGCTATAATCTTCTCTGGACCACAGACACATCTTCACTCTTCAACACTGGATGAAGAAATCAGGTGTGTGGTTCAATGTATTTCAATGGGGTTTTGAACTTGTCAGTCATTTTTTAATATTTTCTCCGCCAATATTCAACATTCCTTTTTTGGGACCCCACCTCATGAACAATGGCAGTGAAATTAGGCAAATCTGTCCTGAAAGGTGATTCCACGATCACTGTGTGAAATCACCTTTTGGGCAGGAGTTGAAAATGTTCTGTACTCTTGTTCATGAGGTAGTGTCATAAGAAGATTATTTTGAAAATTTTGGGTAAAAATATTAAAAAACAATAAAGTTATGAGCCTATGTTGAAATGTACAAATGTAGGATCATAACATGGTAATTTTCAAAATTTTGACCCAAAATTTTCAACATAGACATTTCTTCTCAGCACCTCATAAATGTGATACCTGTCATTTTTCAAATCCTGACCAAAATGTGTTTTCACACTTGTGGCATAAAAATCACCTTTTGGGCAGGATTTGAAAATTTTCAGCACCCTTGTTCATGAGGTGGGCTCATAACCATTACCTCACCAGTCAACCCCTCTCCACCCAATTACTATATCCCACCTATGTACCTCTCTGTTTGGCTGTACTGTGCCTAGGCACTTTGGCCCCTTGCTGGGCTTCTGTTAAGCCTCTCTACAAATAGCTAATCACAACTTGTAAATTCAATTGTATATGTAAAATTGTAAATGCTAAATTGTTTATATTGCTTTAATCTCATAATCTTGTTTATTATGCTTCCTTCTTCTTCTTCTCCTTCTCCTCTCTGTATAGTCTACCACTCACCATTATGAAATATTTTTGTTATATTTTCTTCCCCCTTGTCCCCTAACCTCCCCATCCCCCCTCCCCACCGGATGCATCTGGAAACAGGCTGCTAGTCAGCTCAGTATGTCTTTCCTGGTAAAACTTTTATTTTTATTTATTTAGATCTAGGATTACAAATACCTTTTACAAAGGTTCCACATCAGAGAAATACAGACTGAGGAGAACAGCAAGTCAGAACTAACAGCAATGAGATCGTAGCATGCAATTTGCTTATTGATACATTTTGAAAATAACAAAGTGAACAAAGCAGCCAGAGGCATTTGTCAGAACAACAGACATGAGTTGAGAAGTGCTGGAGTCGGGGGAGGGAATAGTGGGGACGAGAGGCAAGGGGATAGGACAGGTAGGGGGTAGAGAGGTAGGAGAAGTGGGGCGGGGAGTGGAAGGAAAGGAAAAGTGCAGCATGGGGCACACAGAGGTGTGACAGGTGTGTTTGGTGAGAGGAAAGAGGGCCGCAGGAGCTGGCAGAGAAATAGAGAATGTGGGGTTAAGTGGGGCAGTCACAGGAGCTGTTGGCAGTGAGATGGTGCCAGAGTCTAGTTTTAAACATACCTAGTGTCGGTGCAGAGGAGATGGTGGGGCTGAGGCCATTAAACCAGAACAGCGCTTTATAGGCAAAAGAGCATTGTCCCTGGGTCGTGCGACAGTGGAGGACTTTCAGTAGCTGCCTATCGGATCTCCGTAGGCAATGACTGTTGGATCAGTGGTATAACAGGGCTAAGACACCAGGAGGTGCAAGGCCAAGGTAAATTTTTTTCACCATGGTACAGGTGAGATACTTGATGCAGTTAGATAGTTGGAGCCAGCTGGTCAAAATGTACATGTTACATGTGTGGGTGAGATGACGGGCACCAGTGATGAGCCGACATCTATAACAGAGATCACAGAGCTCTGGACAGCAATCTTCAGTGCTTCCAGAGTAAGGTGCTGTCTGTGTTTGTAGAGAAGACCAAGGCGTGTATTTGCAGCTGTAGCGACATTGTCAACATGAGCGCCATAGGAGAGATTAGGGTCAAGCTATATCCCTAGGTATTTGAAGGACACACCTGTTCTAGGGTGTTCCCCTGAGAGGTGGAATGGCCAAGTGGTGTAGCTTGTGTGGATTATGAGAGCTGCAGAAAAGCATAGATTTAGTTTACTTGTGATTAAGGACCAGTTTATGATTAAGAAACCATGACTCTACAGTGCTGAATCCAAGTTGAAGGTTGTGTTGTAATGATGCAGAGGTCTTTGTGAGAGGAGAATACAACAGCATCGTTGGCATACAGTATGATTTGTTCAGAGCAGTGTTGAGGAAGGGAGTTTAAGAAAAGACTGAAAGGGAGGGGACCCAGTATGGACCACTGTGGGACACCAGAGCGAACAGGCAAGGTATCTGAAAGAGCATCAGCAATTTTTAATCTCTGTGACCGATTTTCTAGGTAGCTTGTAAACCAGAGAGCAGAGTCTGGAGAAAGCCAGGCATTCTGTAGTTGGACAATTAGTAGCCCATGGTGTACAGTATCAAATGCCTTGGAGAGGTCGATGAAGACGGCCCCTGTGAGTAGGCCATTGTCGAGGGATTTGTGCAAAGCTCCAGTGAACTCAAGAAGGGCTGTGGTGGTGCTGTGACCTTTCCGGAATCCGTGTTGTTGTGCACAAGGTATATTGTATTTATCCAGGTGGTCGGTAAGTTGATCAGCCACGATGCGCTCGAGAGCCTTAGAGAGTGGGGGTAGTATGGAGATAGGGCGATAATCTGAGTGATTAGTCTTATCCCCACTTTTATGGACAGGTGTCACGACGGCTGTTTTCCATATGTCCAGGAATTTTCCACAGCTGAGACAGAGGTTTAGAATTTTTGTTAACGGACGAATTACCTCATCTAGGGCAAGTGACAGAAGCTTAAGATCCAGGGCGTCGCCACTAGATCTGGATTTAGAGATAGCAGCAGCAATATAGCGGCGAACATCATTCAACCTTACTTCCCTGAAGTAGAAGAGGGGATGGTTTGATGTGGAGGAGAGGTGTTAGGGGAGGTGGCCCTGTTTTCGAAAAAAAGTCAGGGGGGTGAACAACACTGAGGTCTGAAAAAGCCATGTTAAAGGTGTTAACGATCACCATAGGGTCGAGGGTTGTGGATCCATCAACTATTAACATGGCCGGTGAGGTTTTAAGCTGCTTCCCTGTAACTTCCTTGATATTATCCCAAAATGCACATCCATTACCCCAGGAGCTGGTGAGAGCATCTTTGTAATAGGAGGATTTCGTAAACTGGATGGCTTTAGTGCAGGCATTTCGGGTGTGTTTGTATTTTTGGATGTCCGGTTGATTGCCAGTAGCTTTGGCTACTGCCCAAAGGTGGTCCCTTATTTTCAGCTGAGAGAGAAGGCCCGCAATGAACCAGGGGTTGCAGAGAGTTTTTGCTTTGTGCCTTTTAACAGGGGCAAAGAGGTCACAAGCCCTGTTGAAAGTAGAGATGAAATGATCAAGAGCCAAGTTAAATAATAAATAAATAAATGTAGGGTCATAAGACAGCTATGTTGAACATTTGGGGTAAAATATGAGAAAACAGCAAAGTTATGAGTCTATTTTGGAATTCTTCAACACACACAAGTAACTGTGGTAATTTTCAATATTTTGACCCCAGCTTTTCAACATAGCCATTTTTTCATGCCACCTCATGAATGTGACAGCTGTCGATTCTCAGACCCTACCTAAAAATTGTTTTAACACCTGTGGTGCAAAATGACATTTCAGCCATTGTTTTATAAATGACACCTGTCATGCTCAGAAGGAGTGGTCATGAAAAGCTGATGTTAAAATTTTGGAATAAAAATGTGAAAAATCAACTAAGTTATGAGGAAACAAATTGTTCCAACATTTACTCATAACTTTATTTTTTGCAGATTTTGGCCCCTAATGTTCAACATATCCCTTGTGTTACCCCACCTCCAGAACATGGCAGGTGTTATTTTTCAAATCCCCTCCGAATCTTGTTTCCACAGTCACACAGCGAAATCACCTTTTGGATGGGATTTTAAAATATTCCACTTGTCGTGATCATAACATCGGGTTATAAAAAGACTGTTGGAAATTTGGCATTGAAATGTGCGAGCCAGCTTAAAAGTAAATATTGCCTCTCAGCTGCCCTGTCCTGGGTAGTTACAATCTAACAATGTGCAAAAGCAGGACACCACTGCAAATGAGATATTGCATCTCATCTGCTCTATCCTGGGTAAAGATATAGTGAAAATGTGTACAAGCAAGACCTAGTACAACAACAATATCAGCGGTGAACTCGACATTGACAAATGCTTGATTTTGGTTTGTTTTTGGTTACACATAGTATTTTATTCTGGTATTGATTTGTTTTGATATGTCTTAATAAAGAACTCCCCTACTCTTCTTCGATAAATGCCATGAGATCTTTACCTACCATCTGGACAGTAACTTGAAATGATCAAAGGGACCTCACTTTAACATCACATTTGAAGTAAGACACCTCAAAAGGGCAGCACTCTGCTCATACTATCCTCTACAATGTCAGCTATGGGTATTACCCCAAATGCATTTGTGTGTGTGTGTGTGGTAGAACCACAACCTTCTGATCTCCTGGCTTCAGAGATGAGCAGGCTACTTACTGAGCCACTGTCAGAATTATATAAATATTACATACATTTAGTTGTATTTCATAAGAACTCTTCAATTGGCTTCCCCGTTTCCATAGTAATGACTACAATAACATGCACACATGAGCACCATCACACATCTGTTCTGACTGCCTGCCTTCATCTGACAATACAATGTTTTTGTTTATAACATCTTAATCATTGCCACAGTGATAGCCTATGATGTTACTAGCAGAGGGTTGTGATATCTGGTCTAGAAAAGCAACCACAGCAGATGAAATCTAGGGTGCAGTGACCCTGTTTGCACGTCACCATGCACGCAGTTATGGGTCAATAAGTACAGATAACCTATCGAATATAAACTGAGATGTACCTAAAATGTGTGTTTTTTCAGAGTTTAGCCAGCCACATCGGGTGCTCTTATGTACAGGAAATTAACATTTAGTATGCAATAATGACTCAGACTCTTGGAAAACCAAAAAGGAAATCCATAGCAACACATGCAGCTGTAGTGCCTCAGGATCCCACGCTTTTACTGACATAATGCAGTGAGATGTCATTGGCTTCTCGCCTAAATCTTTATGTTGTGGCAGCTCCAGCACCAAGCACGGTGGCTTGGACAGCAGACGGTTTATATCATGCCATGAAACCGAATGCGTAGACAGTTTTAGTGCTCAAAATACAAATGGTGTTTATTTGTACAATTTATGACCAACTGAAATTTTTTTTTATATATATAGTGTTTATACTTCATGGCGGGCCCCACTTATGTCGACCAGCCTTAACAGACTCCGGGATCTTTCTGGATCTTTGAGCACTATGTGCATCCCAGCAGATCCCCAGAGCTGGCCTGGAGGCATCACCCTTGCGTGACCCAAGTAGTTTTTCTGTATTTTCACCCCATTACCCGAGGGCCCCAGAACATGGTAGCATATGTGTGTGGAGGTGCGCATGCACTCCGTGGCTGTGGTGACGGCCCCATCCGCCCTCCCCCAGCCTAACGCCAGGGCTTCCTGTGCATGACACTGTCACCCAGCCTCCACCAGGAGGTAGCCAAGTACCGAGGAAGCCCTCGGGACCCTCCTGAGGAGGAGAGCTGCCAGCCAGCAGCTCAGTCAGCTCCTCTCCCTCCCCCACCGGCCGACCCCTGGTACCCTGAGCTTGATCCCGGGTTGCCGGCATGGTGTGAAGTGTGGCATCCAGTGCCTCAACCCTCAGTGCCACCAGACCGCCCTTATTTTTTTTTTTACATGGAAATTTATTCAAGCTTTCAGGTAATTACATGATAGGGGCAATGTCATACCTATCATAGTACATTCCTATCTTGGAACATTAAACAGGTACAGTATCATGTCTACGATAGTCACATAATTATGTTCTCCTACCATCTAAAAACACTAAAATGGTTTGACACCATATCAGCAACAGCCAGAAATTAGTACAGATTTAATAAAAATGTAAGAAGATGAGCCTTAAGGGCCACATTTAATGTGGCAGGAACTGTGGTACAGACTATATTATATTTATAGCTGGCAGCTAGATTTTAGAAAACTGTTCTGTACATAGTGTGATAACTAATAATATTAAATAGGCAATGAGGTATTGATATATCTCTTTTTATATAACATGAATGTGTTAGTGTGGCTCGGTTGGTAGCATATCCACTTCTGGGCCAGAAGGTATGGGTTCAAGTCCCAGACCAGAACTGACTTGGCCTCAGCCTCATACCCCAAATACCGGCACTCCAGTGAAGAAGTGGGGGGGAGGTACTGTAATGCCAGGGTGCACCATCCTTCGAATGAGATGATAAACTGAGGTTCCTTCTGCCCGTTGACACTTTTTGTAAGAGAAGAGGATTTTCCTCAGTGTCGGGGCCAACAGACTCCATCCTGTGAAACTGGTTCAGTCAACTGTCTACAGCTGTGCGTGTATCTGTGTGTGTATGTGTGTGTGTGTGTGTGTGTGTGTTTCTGTATGAGTGGAGTAGCTACCAGTACATATTTACAGTCTCTTCCCTACCAGTCTTTCGCATTGTTTCTAAAGCGCTTTGTGATATAATATGTACGAAAAGTGACACGTAAATGACAATTCTTCTTCTCCTGTGTCTTGTCCTCCACAGTTAATTGATTTTTATACAGGACACCACTGTAAATGAGCTAATACATAATGGAATTTTTTCCTGAACAAATTAGTCGAATTGAAATCAACATAAATGCCTCCTCCTGGTCCGCTGGAAATCATCCACTTTTGCAATGGCCTTTTAGTTGCCTGATGTCACTGTAGACTATCTGGAGGAATTAATTTTCTAAGCAACATAAAATGTAGGAGTCATGAAGTGGGATCAGACTGAGCAGTCCCTCTAGTCATAGCCACTAGGAAGACAATTGTATCCTGAAGTTAGTTCATATACTTCACTTGTGCACAAAGTGGTATAAAGTTACTCTCTGTTAAAGGTCCTGACTTTGATTAAAGAATACCCTCTGGAAATCCAAAGCTCAGCAGACCCAACTATTCCTCCCAGGTATGCTACTGTACTTCAAGTTAACCAAGTCACCTTAAAGACCCATGTCCTTTTATCTTATGTTCCTCAGACCTCATATCTCACCATAGTATTAGCCAGTAGGATCTTGTCTAGATTTGCTTTAAAAGCATTTATGCTACTTGCCTCTTCAGTATGCTCCAGAAACCTATTCTGTAATCTCACTATTCACGTATTAAACACGTTTCCTGACATTGTCCCATCTCCTTAGTTTTTTTTAATTAGTAGTTTTTGTCCCCCCCCGTTTTCTCCCATCCCTATCTTAGCGCAAACATGTGCACGTGGAAGCACGTGAACGTCGCGCTTGAGACACCCTCCCTTCATATCGCCCCCTCCCGATCACGCTGCCACCAGACCTCCACCCAGCGGCAATGGAACTATGGGGGGGTGACAACCTCCACGAGAGAGGACAGCTGCCATTAGGTGGCTTGATCCAGCTCCCTCCCTCCCCCTCATGCCGGCTCCCCGAGGTCATTCCTGAACCTGGGTCACCGGCATGGCACGAGGTAAGGCGTCCAGTGTCTCAACCCTCATCGCCACTGGGCCGGCGCCTCTCCTTAGCTTTAAGATATTGCCCCTGGTATTACAGTCCTTTCTCAACTGAAATCAATATCCTTGATTACTGTTATCAATACAGTTCACGATGTGGATCAGAACCCCCAAATCATGCACCCCTTGTTTTCCTCTTCTCCATTGTGAACAGCACCAGATACTTTAAAACATCAATGTTAGTTAGTCACCATGTATTTTTTCAGCATTAATGTCTTTCTGGCAAAAATATCAATATATAAATTTTTCTTTTCATTTTTTTTTCTTTTCTGAAATGAGAAACGTGATTTTGAAGTTGTTAAAAATCTTATTCCCTTGGTACGCCCGCAATAAAAAAACTAAATATCTTGGCATGGTGCTATGCTGCTTACCATCAGAACCATGTGGTAGCACCATCCTAATACATCCACAGTAGGAATGTAGTATGTACTTGTAAAAAAAAAACAATCTCAGCAGAAAAGATTTTTAAAAACATTGAATGGCTGCCACCTTTACTGACTCGAGTCATCGATTACAAAATTAGTTAGAAAAGCTGTTTAGAAAATATCTGAGGAAAAGTAAAATACACAGAGGAGTAATTGAAGGATGGCAACAAATACATTGTTGATAAAAAACAATACAATGACATTTTCTTGCTGACTAACACATACTGCAGCTTTGAAGCAGCAGTCCTTGTTAAAAAATATTTCCGCCAGGCTTCATTGTGTGCTCCTTTGCAACCCCTGATGGTCATCACTGCTGCTCATTCTTGTTTCCAAAATGGTTAATATGGTGCCCTGATGTCCCCAGCCCAATGTCCTATAAGGTCAGGGTGCACTGCCTGTTGCATGCTAGACCATCTTATTCACATGAAAAGTGACAGAACAGTCAGCACTAACAGCCCCATACTCAACTTTGGATCTGGTCCCAATTTTGCAATTTGTGTGCAAAAAACACATTTTTTAATTTACTGTTTACTACAACATAGTAGATTGTATCAGTCTGATTTTACTGACTTGCAAGCTGGTATTTGCTGGAATCAGAAATCCCAGCATTCTCTGCATCTGATGTCAGAGCACAGCTGCAATATTGGAAGATTCAATAGCCTTCTGTTCATGTTAGAACTTCTATAAGCTCAGATCAGATGTTTACCAGTCCCGCTGTTCTGCTGGGGCTACGTACTTTGTGACTGTACTTAGCCCTGGGAGAACATTGAGGCAGGCAAACACAAGATCAGTGCACATAAACACTGTAAGGTGCACTGTAGGCTACTGAATCACCCAGTACTGTAGCCAGGCACAGATATCTGCTGGAAAACATTTTGGGGTTTCCACTTACAGCAAATGTCAGCTTCTTACTCCGGGAGTCTTTTAGCATCAGTAACATTTTTGCACTTAGCTGGCTAGGTGTAACTGCCCCGGAGGTGTGCATTTAAAAGATATTTAAATGACCTTAGGGCCAAGCCAATCAAAAGACAGGAGGGGTGTGAGCTGATTGAGAGCTGTTGAAGGCTTCAGAATTTTTTGTCCGCTGGACTGAGCAATATTGCCTCTGAGGTGTCTCCCAACTTTCCTTGCTGACAGCCTCCTAGTGCTTATCTGGCTAAAGTTTTCCTCATAAATTATTTCCTTTAGTGTCCTGAGTGAAAGTTTTATTTTTTTTCATTAGTGGCATGAACATTTTTCATTTTTAGCACGACTACGCTATTTAGACTTTATTTTTACCACGACTATTTAGTTTAGAGCCTAATTTTATCGCAGGTGCTTATTTTCGACAGTTTCCTTCATTTTTGGGCAAATTCTAGTGGGAACTGTCGAATTAGGGACAGTTGTCTTGTTTATTACCTCAGACCTCACGGGGTTTACCGCAAGGCACCTGCAGTGGATTTCAAATTTAAACCGTGCCTGGGGATTTTCTCTCTAGATTGGCAATTATGAGAAAACCTTTTTTATTATATTACTGGACCTTGGTATCATCTGTGTCAGGACTGTCCATAAGGGTCCAGCAGCCACCTGTGCTCAGTTGAGTATTACTGGGTTTCTGTTAAGATTGGCACTGGTATAGATCCCAGTTCTACAACCAAAAAATAAAAGGCACTAATAATAGACAGAGTTTATTAACTGTGGCAGGACTGGCCAGTGGCATTTTCACAGAAACCTGCACTCAGTTCGTAGGTCCAGGACTGGTTTGCTTTGCTTAAATTGGCAAACATGGCAGACAAACCTTTGATTATTATGGCTGAGGATAAATCAAAGTCTTCTGATGAGGGTCCATTCAAAAGTACTAATACCAAAAGCAGAGGTGTTGAGGAACCCTCCAGATCCCAGCCAAAAAATAAAGCTTCCAAAGATGAAGTTCCTCACAAACTGAAAAATAATGAGTTACGAAAAAAGGAAGTTTGATCAAGCCTCTAATGAAGTGACTAAAAAGAAACTCTGTCAAGACAAATATGCTCCCATTGCTCCTGGGAAAGCCAATAGCAAGACAACAGGCAGCTTAAAGCATACAGAAAAAACAAAACACTTACAAACTGCACAGGTTCTTCCGTCAGTGCAAGATATGGAAAAAGCATGGCAGCTGTTTCAGACCCTTCAAAAGATGGGTCCTCGATTTACTGGGGCTGTCAAGCACTCTTCCACAGTTCTCTGTTCTATAGACTGTGAGGGTGACGCAGATGATGATCAATTTTATGATGCCCTTGACATGGCTTTTGAGGGCCTTGAGCCCCAGGAGTCCCCGGATCCTCATCTTGGGGATCTCCTGGGTGATCACAAGGATCCTTCCTCTATGTTTACATTTATACAAAATATGCTGGACACCCTGCACCTCTCTACGCAGGAGCCCAACCAGGATGTTGATGAAGACGAAGATTATAGGGAGATGAAGCGTCTTTCATCATCAAAGACCCTGGTCATCCCTAGCTATAATGCATTTAGAGAAAAAACCATGAAGGTGCTTCAACACCCCACTTCAGTATCAGGGGTTAATAAGCAGCTTGAGAGAAAATATAAATTGTCTAAAAATGGTACCGAGTTCCCATCTGCACACCCTAGCCATGAGAATATAGTGCAGCAGGCAGCTTGTAAGAAAGCTGGAGTCTCCTTGTCCCTCTCTTCCCCTGACAAGGATTCCAAGAAAATTGAATCTATAGCAAAGAAAATGTATGCCACAGCTTCTCTGCTTCTTAGACTTTCTTCTTACATGGCATTCACAGCCTAATATCAGAAAGCCCTTTGGAAATCTGTCCAGGCTATCACCCGCAACTGATCAGATTCTATGGTGCGGGAGCTGGTGGATACATCAAAAACTGCCCTGGAAGCTATTATGTACCAATTCCACATGGCAGATGACAACAATGATGCAGCTTCTAGGGCGATGGCCCATGCCATCTCTCTGAGATGCTTCACCTGGCTTAGAACAACCAGTCTGACCACAGACACTCAGAACAAGGCCATGGATTTTCCTTGTGATCAAAATATGCTGTTGATTACAGAACCACTGACTACATGAAAAAAGTCGATGAGTAGAAGGCCTCCTGGCAGAGCCACTCATTCAAGCCTAAGCCCACCACCCCTCAGAGATCCTGTACCAGGGTGATGGGGCAGAAGTTTTGTTCCCAGGACTTACAATCCCTATCCCCAATCTGACTTTGCCCAGTACAGAGGGTCTTTCATTGGCAAGGGCAGAAGGGGCCAAAGAAGAGCCACCTCTACCCAGCCATCTGCCTCTTAGTCTAAGTCCTGATATAAGTGTCCAGGTTACCTCCCCACTTCCAGTTGGAGGCAGACACTCCCATTATCTTCAGCACTGGTCTCTCATCATGTTGGACAAGTGGGTGCTGGAGATAGTGGAGAAGGGTCTGTCATTACAGTTCAAGCAGCTGCCAGACCTCAAGCATACCCGGGTGTCAAGACCTCTGTCCCCAACACAGATACCGCTGTCGGAAATGAAGGTACAAAACCTTCTGGCTTTACAAGCAGTAGAGGGGGTCCACACCCATGAGAAGGGCAAGGGCCTCTATTCCAGGTATTTTCTGACACAAAAGAAAACTGGGGAGTGGCGACCTATCTTAGAGCTCAGAAATTTAAACAAACATCTAAAGAAAAAAAACAAATTCACAATGGTCACTCTGTCACTGGTCATACAGTCCTTACAGCAGGGATACTGGCTAGCCTCCCCAGACTTAAAGGACGCCTACTTCCACATACCCGTAAGGAGATCTCACAGGAAGTTTCTCAGGTTCAAACTTCCTTTGGGTCATTATCAGTTCACCACAATGCCCTTCAGTCTGTCCTCAGCCCCAAGAGTCTTTACCAAGTGTCTCGCAGTGGTAGCAGCCCATCTTAGGAGACTGGGTGTCACTCTCTACCCCTATCTGGATGACTGGCTCATAGTAGCAAAGTCTCCTTGTCAGGTCAAGGATTCTCTTTCCCTCACTGAATGCACTCTGGAGTCTCTGGGTTTCCTGGTAAATCTAAAGAAATCTCACCCAGAACCTACCCAGCTGCTCACCTTCATAGAGGCCCAGCTGGACACTCAGAAGGGATAAGCTTTCCTCCTGCAGGAAGGAATTCAGAGATTCCTTTCAGTGGTAGATTCTTTTGCCTGGGGACAGCCAAGACCAGCCAGACATTTCCTCAAACTTCTGGGACATATGGCCTCTATGACTGCAGT
Organism: Neoceratodus forsteri; assembly: GCA_016271365.2. Classification (NCBI taxonomy): domain Eukaryota; kingdom Metazoa; phylum Chordata; order Ceratodontiformes; family Ceratodontidae; genus Neoceratodus; species Neoceratodus forsteri. The sequence continues at coordinate 189,365,221 of JADMNL010000027.1, forward strand.
AGTCCCAGGGGTCAGGTACAGGTACCTGCGAGCCTACCTCAGAGTTCGCTGGTCTCAGAGAAGCAACACATTTTCAAAGTTGATACCTGTGTCGGAGCAGTTCCTCCAAAACTTGCTGTGGTGGAAGAACCCTGCAAATTTGCAGGCACGGGTTCCCTTTCAAGCTCCTCTTCCCACAAAGGTGATCACCACAGATGCCTCCCTTTTGGGCTGGGGAGTTCATTTGGACAGTGCCTCAGTAAGTGGCAACTGGACTCCCAAAGAGTCATAGTTGTACATAAATCTTTTGGAACTCAGAGCAGTCTTACTAGCTCTCAAAGCTTTTGCTCCCAGCAGAGAAGGGCAAGCGGTTCAAGTTCAAATGGACAACACCACTGCAATGTTCTACATAAACAAGTAGGGAGCTCTGAAATTCTGGTCTCTAGCATTCTCCCTGGGAGTCAGCCTCTCGGCTATTCACCTCCCAGGCAAACTCAATACTCTGGCGGATGCTCTAAGCTGTATCAGTCAAGGCCAGAGTGAATGGACACTGAACAAACAAGTACTAGCCACAGTGTTCAGGTGGTGGGGCACAACAGACGTGGATCTGTTTGCCTCTCCTCTCAATTTTCAGCTTCCTCAGTACTGTTGCAGGTCCCCAGTTCTGGGAACACTTTCTCTGAATGCCCTGATCCTGGACTGGTCAGGGAGGTCCCTATATGCATTTCCTCCCTTTCCCCTGATATTCAGGGTTTTGCTGAAACTCAGACAGCAGCCTTCATTGATTATCCTAATGGCTCTGGACTGGCCCAGGCAAGCCTTGTACCCTCTCCTTCTCTCAATGTCCTGCAACAGGCCCATTCCCCTGCCTCCAACTCACTCCCTGCTGACCATTCCTAAGATGGGAGTGCAGTACCCAGACATACACTCTCTTCACCTCAAGGCCTGGTCCTCGAGGAGTTAGAGTTTCCATCCTCACAGTACTCTGAACAGGTCCTTAAGATACTGAGGAAGGCTAAAAAACAACACTAAAAAGACTTATGCAGCCAAATGGAAAAGGTTTTCCCTCTGGTGCAAGAGCGAAAAGATCAAACCCCTATCAGCGTCAACGTCAGACCCTCAGCTGCTAGACTACCTGGTACACCTACAGGCATCAGGCTTGAAACCATCTTCACTCAAGCTACACCTGGTGACAGTTTTAGCCTACCTTTTGGTGGGAAAGAAGAAATCTGTTTCTTCCCATGACATTTTTAAACAGTTTTTCAAAGGCCTCTTGCACCTCCAGCCTCCAACCAAGGAGCCTGTTCCTCCTTGGAGTCTGAACCTTTGCATAGATAGGTTCATGAATCCACCCTTTGAGCCTATGTCCATGGCCCACATCAAGTTTGCAACTTGGAAGACTGTCTTCCTGGTAGCCATTACATCTGCCAGAAGGATTTCAGAGCTACAGGCCCTGTGTACTTCGTCGAATTACATCATCCCTCACAACAATAAAGTTGAGCACAGGACAAATAGGAAATTTATGCCAAAGGTGGTTTCAGAGTTTCACTTGAACCAGTCCATTACTCTGCCTGTCTTCTTCACTGAGCCATCCACTCCTGGAGAGCAAAAGCTCCTCTGCTTGGATGTCAAAAGAGCCATCTTTCACTACCTAGAGCATGCTAGACTGTCCAGAGGCTCTTTCACTCAGTTGTTCCTCACCTATGGGGATGTAGACAGAGGAAGACCAGCTACCAAGAGAACTATTTCTTATTGGTTGGTCTCTTGTATTAGATTCTGCTATGAGAAAGCTGGTCAACAACCTCCAGTGGGGTTCAGGGCCCACTCCACCAGGGGCTCTGCAGCCTCGCTTGCAGCAGCAAGGGACATTCCCCTACCGGATGTCTGCAAAGTAGCTACCTGGAAATCTGTGCACACCTTTGTGAAACACTGTAGTTTGGATGTGCAGACCAGATCTGATGCCAGATTTGGCAGGGTGGTTCTGCAGAGCTTCTTTACTAAGTAGGTTCTCTGCCCGCCTCCTACTTGGTACTGCTTGGTAGTCTGCAAAAAAGTTACTGATGCTAAAGGATTCCTGGGGTAAGAAGAAAAAAATACTCACCGCGGTAGTCTTCTTTCTTCCTAGGGGTCCTTTAGCATCAGTAAGCTCCCACCCTTCCTCCCCAGTTCACCTGTTGGAGAAGGGCTCTTTATGTCACATTTTACCAAATTTGGAGTTTCTTATTGATGAGTTTTTAGAGCGTGTTGCTGTTGTTTCTATTTCCACTTTTGTGAACATTTGCACATGTTTTGAAACCTGTTGATTCTTTTTCAGGGCATTTGCCCTCATTTTTCCTCGAAAAAATTCTGAAGGCTTCAACAGCTCTTACTCAGCTCACACCCCCTCCTGTCTTTTGATTGGCTTGGCCCTAAGCTCATTTAAACATCTCTTAAATGCACACCTCCTGGGCAGTTGCACCTAGCCAGCTAAGTGCAAAAAAAGTTACTGATGCTTCCCTTGAAAGAAAGATTACTGCGGCAAGTAATTTTTTCTTGTGAGTCAGCAGAATCAGCCTGATACAATATACTGTACTGCAGTAAACAATAAGTAGAAAAAAAAATAAAAGTTTTTGCACCCAAACTGCAAATTGGGACTAGCCTCACACTTGGGTGCAGGGCTCTTAGTGCTGACTGTTCTCCTTTAAACTATGGGTGTTCAGATATAAATGAGGACAATGATGAAAACCTTGCGGCAGCCACATTTATTAATGCTCACCAGTAATTACTTCAAATGTAAAAAGAACGCTAAAGCAGATTCAAAATGGGGAACAGAGGCCTCTTACAAGACAAGAGTAAAAAAGGGTGGCCAAGAATGGAATAAAAATGGATAGGTTCAAAATGTTAGTACTCCTGCCTTACTAATCCTGTACTCTTTCCTTGTTAGCCCTGTTCGTATGCCAAATCATCTGTTCTTGCCAGTAGCGTAGCAAATTCCCAGAGGGCCTGGGTGCAAGTCGATGTTACAGAGCCCCTCCCCAGTTTTAAATAAACATCAGAATTATGATTTGGGCCCCTCAAACCTCATGGGCTCGGGTGCCACTGCACCCCCTGTGCCCTTGTAGCTATGCCCCTAGTTCTTGCCTCTCTTTCTTGGTACCTTCCTGTTTGATCACCTATCCTAATACCCCTCTGTAGTACTTCACCGCTATGCCCATGTATCCTCAAGACAGCTAAATAGTTGAAGCTTTGATCTTATAATTGTATCAGAGCATGCTGAAATTTTAAGTGTTCTACATACTGAAACTGTATATTTATCATGTATGTAGCATTGTACCTAAAACTTTAAGCTTAGGCATAATGTAAGTATCTGACCATGCTGCTGTACTGTCCACCAACCCCTGCTCCTCCACCAGGACCTTATTGGAAACTAGGTGCATCACCTAAATGAGGCTATCCTGGGGTGTGCACATCCTAAATTGACATAAAAAGTAAATCATCCCCTCAGTTCTGAGGCACTGCCTTGCACTATCACTGTCTGCTTCCAATTTACATAGCCAGTTTGCAATCCATTTTAGAATATACCCTGCCCCCCAGCTTCTGGTGATGTTAGCACAGGGAATGAAGGGCTGAATTCTCTGCTCTGCCTACAGTCCACCTAAATATGCCCCAGACTCTGCAAAATTAATTTAAAAACAACTCTGATGATTATATGGGCACTTTTCTATCTTACGGGGAAAAGATCATTCCAAGCCTGGTTGTGACTGCTGTGAAAACTGATGGATGGGAAACAGACTGCTCCAACAGCAAAACATCCATCAAGCACAGCATGGATGTTTTCACCAGCACTGGCAAATCCACATTAGATGCACTGCCAAAAAACGAACAGGATGGACATCGTAGTGACATAATTAAAAGCCTTCCACATGGAATTGAAAATGAATTTTGTGGAGGTCAGAGCAGAACTGGCGGAAGTAGAATAGACCATTGCTGAGCAACAAGTGACAATCACCACTCTGGATTCTTGGGCATATCAGCCCAACCGTCTCCTCTTAGACGCACACCAGCAGCTGCAGGATTTGAAGGCTAAGTATGACGACAACTAGAACAGGTACTGCAGGAAAAATGTGACTGTATGGGACCAGAGAAAGTCGAAACTGCCGACTTGATCACATTTTATATACTTTTTTCTGATTGGGACTGGACTTATCTGAAGATGTCCCACTGGCCTTGCACAAGTGCACAGGGTTTTAAGCCACGCCCACCCCAGACAACAACCAACAATGGCACAAATCAAGCATAATGCAATTTTGAAGCTACGCCACAGAGCAAAAGATTTTGTTTGGATTATGGCAGCTTAAGGAAATATTTTTCAAGAGGGTATGTATGTATGTATGTGGACAAGGACTCAGCCACTACACTAGGTCTGTTCAAAACCAGGCTCCAAGCCCATCTCACTGCCTCTAGCTCCTGTGACTGCCTCTCCTAGCTCATAACCTACACAGCTCTAGTCCTAACTTATATACTGCTAAGCCCCTGGCCCCCCCCTCCCAGTTCCCTTCCCCCGACTCCTGAGGTGCCACCTCAAAATCCAGGTCTACTTACCACCTCATTAGTCTCTCCATGCCCCTTTTGTTGCACTTATTCCTCCCCCTTACCCTGCCCCCTCTTCTCTTCTAGCACTCCTTCCCATTTTCTCGACAAATGCCTCTGGCTGCATCTACTTTCTCCCCCTCTCCTCTCATCCCTGTTCTTTGCCACCCCAGGGTGCCAGACCGGACCCATTCCTGGTGGTCGCATGCGTCCTGATTTGCTCTCCATTTTGCTGTAACTGCCTATGTTAGCACCTACATTTCTCCTCCTCCTCCTCCTCTACACCTTACTCTTACTATACTTGACCTCTTTCAATAGCACTGCTATGCAAGAATAGTTTACTATTATCTCACTGTTGTTTCCTTGTTGTATGTTATCCCTGATGTGGAACCTTTGTAAAAGAGCCTTGGCTCAAAGGTACTTGTAATCCTAGACTAAATAAAAAACCAAAAAAACAAGGATTATTCACCACATGTTATGGAGATGTGCAAAGAGTATGGCCCGGCATTGGTAGCCCACGATCACAGAAACGTCACTATCAAACTCCATAGCCAGTCAGATTAAGGGCTTTTTTCTCCACAAGGACACTCTATGATTCCATACCAGCAGCAATTGAGGATTTTCAGAAGAGGGATTCAAATTGCCAAGGATCTGCATGCCAGAACCCCTGCAGCCCCTCTCCAGCCAACACAACCCTTGAGTTGACATGCAGAGAACCAGAAAGACACACTCTAATGCAGCTCTGAAGGGCCTACAAGCTCTGTTACAGGCAGATACCTGACCCTTGACTGAATGCACTGAATATATTTTTTTCTTATTCAGTTCTTATTTCCTCTGTAGGTATTCCCCTACAACTGAGACAGTTGCATTACTATCACTCACTGTACTGTGAGAGATGATGTTTTCTCAGGTCATCCTGCTCTCACATGTTGAAGAGGTATATTATTAACATAACAATGTTGACTCAGTGCAGTTTCTTTTGTTTCTCTTTGCCTCTCATGGTAGGTGGCTTGCAGAGACATACTTACACTGTCACTACATGGACTTGCAGGTCTGTAGCACTTGACAGCCCAATGACATCGGCATAAACCTAATGGGGTGAGCCCGTGGGGACTGGATCACTCCAGCACCTATCTGGATGTCTCCTGGCCACTCGCCCACTGCCACCTAAACTAATGTGGACCTCTTGCCTCAAGTAATCAGAGTGCAATGTATTTATCCTGATGTATTCGAGAGCAGTATACATTACTATTTTCTCTCTGGAGATGGACTCTCTTTCTGGTTGACAATTTGGTACATGGTATACTGACACTGATCCCAATTTACAGCTTTTAGCCTCTCTACTGCCTAAAGTCACCTAGAATACAGAACCTTTCATGCTGATTACACACTATAGATCTTGGGCCGGATTTTCAAAGGCCTTAGATTAACGCAAGGTGCTTGTGTCGAACAGGTCTGGCATAAGGGCACCTTGCGCCAAGGGCTGCGCCAAGTGTGATTTTGAAAGGCAGCCTGCATCACCCAGCAGGCTGCCTGCACCAAAGTGTGCTAGCACCAGCCTTGTGCCATGTAAGTGGCTGTGGCATGGCGCTGGGAGCTTGCGGCGGACCCAGACTGCCACAGCCCCTGGATCCGGAATTTGTAAGACCTCCCCAGGAACCAAGTACCAAGTACTCTTAGACTAGCGAGGGGCTGGTCTAAGGGGACTTAGATGGCTACTGGTGGGGCATCCTGTATGTGCCACCGTGTGGCCCGCCCCATCCCAGGTGGGCGATCTCTGGTGGTCCCCCCTCACAGTCCCAGACACCCACATCCATATGTCCTGACTACCCCCCGCCGTGGTACCCATCTCACCCTGATCCCTGGTAGCCTGATTTGGTGACTGGTACAGCCCTCCACATGCCACCATGGCCAACTGCCAAATGAGCCTTCAGTGTGTGTGTGTGTGCTGTCTACAGTACATGCACAGACTGCCCATTCGGCGGCCGGCTGAGGTGGCGTGTGGAGGGCTGTGCCGGTCACTGGATCGGGGTATGTGAGGGGGTGGGAGTGCTGAGATGGGTACCAAGGGGAGGGTCACTAGCCCACCAGGGTACCAGAGAGTGTTGTGGTGCTGGTGCCGGTGGTGCGGTGGTGTTGGGGGGGCAGTGCCTGTTTGCCAGCCCCTGTCCGTGGGTGCTGCAGACTCCCCGCAGCCATTGTAGCATTCCAGGTGGGTGCACCATATGTCAGGTGCAGCACCCCCTTTGCTGCAAGCCACTGGTCCTAGGCGCCGGGACCCTGTTAGATAGAAATTCGGGCTCAGGGTCCCAGGCGCTCCACACTCGGTGCAAGCTGCCATTGTCGCAGCTTGATGGAGGCTTTGAAAATCCGGCCCCTTATGTCTACTTCTGTACCACTTGAGAGCTGCTGAGAAAACAGGCCTAGTCCTGCTGGGATTAATTGATGTTTCTGACACCTCCTTGTTCAAATCTATGACCTTGTGAATGCGGGGGGATGGGAAGATATAGCAAGACAGTAAAAATGTCCTCCTCATTCTTTCGGGTTTGATTAGCCTTCTGTCCCCCACTGCTGGGTCATCCCTTTTCTCACTACCTCATCCCTTGCCCCACATGCACCTCTAGTGGTATGCATAGAGGCGGCTTGTAGCACATTTGGTGCTCACATTTCTTCCTCCTTGGGATGGATGACCTACCACCACCTACAGATTCCTGGGCTCATAGAGAGCTATGGAGTAAGTTATTTTACCTTGGAAGTGTCTTTAGCATACTTCTGTGGTGGGGTCTTCTGTTGAGCACCACAGCAAGGTTTACAGTCCGTGACTTCCCTATCATAGGTTTGATGTGTTATACCTATTGTCTATGTTCTGACTGTTGTTTGTTACATGCAGTGCAGGACATAAAACGTATGCAGTATTGTAATTACACAAACTGTATGAGATATACAATGATATACTTCATGTTAGATTCAGGAGACTTATGGTTAATTCTATTATATCCAAATCCATCCCGCAGCTGGAACCCAAGGGTTAGACAACTATACAGATGGGGTCTTCTGAAGTTCCCAATCCTTTTATCCTCTGGTTAAAATAGCTACGCAGCAGACCACAGTCTACTCTCAGAACTTAAAAGGTTTAAATATTCCTGTAAAACACACTAAGGTGTTCTCAGCTATAAGGAAACATCATCCCTCCTTTGTCCTCCCACAGAGGCACACCTCTCTTCTGAAGAACATTAGGAACTCCAGGGCCGGTGCTGAGGGTTGAGGCGCTGGACGCCACACCTTGTGGCACGCCGGTGACCCAGGTTCAGGAACGGACTCGGGCGCCGGGGGTCGGCAGGGGAAGGGTTGAGGTCTGACCGCCCATGTGGTGCTCTCCTCCCTGGACCAAGGGGATGGGATGGCCTGGCATGCCAGTGACCTCTGGTGGAGACCAAGGGGTACTGCAGCAAGCAGGGCTGGCACGTAGTAGCGTGGCCGACGCAGGCAGGGTTGCCGTGCACCAGTTGCATCGGGGTGTGCACATGCATGGGGAGGCATACACAGAAAAATGGAAAAACCCGGTTCTGGAGGTAGGTGACGGCACCAATCCCCATGCCTGCCGCCAGGTCTGACTCCGCTGGCCTTCATTGATCTCCCGCCTGGGGCCCACGTCCACAGCTGGAGTCTAAACGTTGAGCATGCCCAAAGTAGGGGGGCGGCCCCCCCGGAGGGGTTAAGCTGGGGGTGCCAGCTGCGAGGCGGGGCGGGGGAGAGGAAGGTTTGGATGGGGGGGACTTCAGGCTGGGCAGAAACAGGTTGGATGCCTGAGAGATGGCTCTCAAAACCACGGCCGGAGGAAAGAGAGTTGAAAAAAAAAAACACTAGGAACTCCTTAAACACCGCTTTGCCCAGGTAATAGCCTTATTTTATAAAAAGGGGAAAAACAAGGTATGACTGTGCTGATACCTAGGTCTAACCCTTCCCTTCCCTTCACTGTGCAGACACATAAGTGGATCCACATGGTTAGCTCACAATAACTATAGGCACCTAGCTGGGCAAGGAAATTACCCTAGTGTCTCCTCTAGTACTGACCCCTCTACATTACAAGTGCTGCTGAACATCATATTGCAATATCAGAAAGGTGTTCTATTGATGGAAGGGATTACAACTTCATTTTTGATAGAAAAGACACAACTAACCCATCACCCCCCCCCCGAGAGACTCAACTCCAAAAGAGAGGCAGACCCATCCTTAAGGACTGAGAATGGGTGGATGAATGGAGATAACTTTATCCCACTACCAGAAGCTATATGCATTTCTCCAGCCTACATCAAAGTTACACATGTATAGATCTGGTCCATATTTCTACAGAACATATTGGATTAGTCTCAAAATGCAACAGTCACTTGATCTGCTTGTCAGCAGTCCTGCATACAGTAGACCCTTATTGGTTGGTATACTGTATGTGCTCCGATACGGTTCAGTTGGTGGCTGGCCATGGCAGTGTAAGGAGGGCTGTGCCAGTTGCTGGCTCCAATTGGGTTGGGGAGTGGGGTGGTGGATCACTGCCTACTGGGGTGGGGCCACTAGACTACCAGGGATGTGGGGAATTCTTTATGCTGAATGGGATCAGGGCTCATGGGGGGCTGACTATCAGGTCATCAGGGATTATTATATGATAGACAGATCGGGGCCCAGGGAGGGGGACCCACTAGACTACCAGGGCATCAGGGATTATTATGTTAACACACAGATCAGGGCTTGGGGAGGGGGGGACCAATAGTCTACCAGGTCATCAGGGATTATTTTCTTTTGGGGGGACCAATGGCTCCAGTCCCTGACCCACGCCCTGCTCCCCTCATCTCCAGGCTTCCCCCCTGGATGGGGCTGCTGGGTGGGTGACCCCTCTATGAAAATGTGGGTCATGAAGCCCTGATTTGCCCCCCCCCAGAGTAGGGTCACGGGAGTGGGACCCCACCCCGGCGGACATCAGTCTGAGTGGGGAGTGGCGGCAGAGTGAGGCCATCATTTGCGACTGAGATTTTTTCTGTGCTTTTTATCCCTTGGGGCGAGGATGTACAATGACACCAGCGTCTGCCCTGCCCCCCCCCGATACATGTGGTGCTGGTCACATGAGACCCCCGGCCTCCGCCAGGGATCCTCGTTGTGCTGGACACTCTTCCCCCCTTCCCCCCAAAGAGGGAGAGCAATCCACTGGATGCTTAATCCCTCTCCCCCGGCCGGCCCTCCAACTCCCGGGTCCTTCCCCGAACCTGGGATGTCATTGCCGCAGATGGACACCTTGCCACTGCATCGGCGGGCCGGCTGTCATCAGGGATTATTTTACAACAGACAGAACAGGGCTCCGGGAAGGGGACCACTAGACTACCAGGTCATAGGGGATTATTGTATGACAGATGGATCAGGGCCCAGGGAGGGGGGACCACTAGACTGCCAATGCATCGGGGATTATTATATTAACACACAGATGGGAGGGGGGATCACTAGACTACCAGGCATCGGAGATTATCATGTCAACACACAGATTGGGGCTAGGGAGGGACTATTGAACTGCCAAGGTACCTAGCCCTTGACAGTGGGCAGACGGGTCTGCACACTGTTAAGGGCTGGGTTTCAGGGGTATTGAACTGCGCCGATACTGACGGCTGTTTAGTGCTTATGAAAACTTTCAATATTGTGCTGTGCTGCATATGCATTGGGGAACCCTCATTTGCATAGGTGCAGCACAAAACTGTGCACAATGCCGCTGTCAGGGGTGCGCCGCGCATGTGTGCCCTTTGAATATGGACATACACCCGACAGCTGGTACTATTCCCGGTTAGCGCAGCACAAATCCGGTTTGTACTGTGTTGACCTTTTGAAAATGGGACCCTGAAGTTTTCAGACAATACTATGCTGACTTACACTCCCAAGACTCAACCTATTCTGCTATAGAACTGCAGACATGTCTGCAACCCCTGGGCCTACCACTACTGGATAATGATAAAGTGCATATCCTTTTGAACCCCATAATGGAAGAAGAGTTAGTTAATAGTATTAGAGATTTAAACAAGCATTTGTCAATACGAATGTTGTCTTGCTGGCATTAGCATTGGTAGTGCAGGAGTTAGAGAGATGCATAACAGGAATGGCAGTGAGTTAGTGAACTAACGCCAACCCCACCCCCACCCTGCAGAGGCTGACAGGCATTGGGGTGTGCATTTGGGTCATTGTCCATAAGGCTCACGCCATTTCACCTCACCATACCTTGCAGACACCGACAAGTGTCGCGGTGTGCCTTGGGGTCTTCGGGCCTTACGTTCACCCCCTTCCATAAGGAAATTTGCTGAGATGGGTGCAGTATAGGAGAATGGGGTGAGTTTTGAGGCCAAAGAGTCCAAGGCACATCTCGATGCCTGTCACTGACTGCAAGGTGGGGGTGGGGATGGAATGGCATGAGCATTACTGCCAACAATCCCAAGTCACACCCCTGATGCCTGTCAGTCTCCACAGAGTGGGGCATTATGGTTGGAAACTCTAACACCCAGGGCATTTGTTGATATTTTCATTCCAAATGTTTAACATAGGCTTTTCGTGACCCCACCTCATGAACAGTGGCACTATCAGTTTGTAAGCCAATAGGTGATTTTGCACAGCGACTGTGCAATTTGAATTAGCATAATACAAGTCCCTGTCCTGGGACTCCAAGACTGCTGCCTAATACCCTCACCAGTATATAAGTTTTAGCCTGGACTGCTCCGTCAATACTGTTACTGTAAATACTGCCTGTCTATGTATGTCTTATACTGTATTTTGTTTACCCTCCACCCCCTGTAACCAACATGGAGCCTTTGCAAAAGAGTCTGTGACTCAAAGGTTTGTAATTCCGATTGTATTCAATAAATAAAAAATAAAATAAAAAAAATAAATTTGGTGACACGGGTGTGAAAACACATTTGAGGCAGAATGTGAAAAATGACAGCTGTACTGTTCATGAGGAGGTGTAAAAAATGACAATGTTGAAAATCTGGAGTGAAAATATGAAAAATTGAAGTCACGAGCATGCGTAGAAACTGCGTAATGCATGCCCGTAAGGCAATTATTTGGGGGATATTTTTAATCAAATTTTCAGCACAGGCATTCTGGGACCTCCACTCGTGAACAGTGTCACTGTGATTTTGTTACTCTGTCCCAAACATTGATTTCCCACAGCGACCACGCCTTTGTGCGCCACATGTGCGAAAACACATTTCAGGCAGGATGTGAAAAATGACAGCTATATTGTTCATAAGGAGGTGTAAATAAATGGCAGTGTTGAAAATCTGGAGTGAAAATATGAAAAATTGGTGAAGTCACGCATGTACGTAGAAACTGCGCAACGCACGCCTGTAACGCAATTATTTTGGGGATTTTTTTAACCAAATTTTCAACATAGGCATTTTGGGACCTCCGCTCTTGAACAGTGTCACTGTGATTTTGTTAATCTGTCCCAGACATTTATTTCCCACAGCGACTGCGCCATTATGTGCCACATGTGCGAAAAAACATTTTGGACAGGATGTGAAAAATGACAACTGTACTGTTCACAAGGAGGTGTGAAAAAATGCCAATGTAGAAAATCTGGAGTGAAAATATAAAAAGATTGTCGAAGATACAAGCGTACTTGGAAACTGCGCAACACGCTTTCGTAACACAGTCATGTTTGAATTTTTTCACCAAATTTGCACAATAGGCTTTTTGGGACCCCACCTCATGAACAGTGGCACTGTTGTTTCGTTAATCAGTCCTGAAAGGTGATTCCACGCAGTGACTGTGAAATCACCTTTCGGGACCAAATAACAAGATGACAGTGCATGTGTTCAAGAGGTGGGGTCCCAAGAACCCCATGTTGAAAATCTGGAGCCAAAATTCAAAAAAATGGCTGAGATATCCACCTAAGTTGAAACCCCATTGATGCCATTATACAGCTTACTGTGATTTTCTTCAGTTCGAGGTCGGCTTTTGAAGTGTTCAGATGTCTTGCTCCACCAAAGATCGTAGCGCTGGACCTCTGGCGGTAAGTATGGGGTGAGAGGGGTTGCAGGGAGGTAGGGTACGCAGAGGGTGGGTGTGGGTTGGGGTAGGAGGGGTGTTCTGATGATGAGGGATTGTTTTCTTTTTTATAGGTGCAAATAAAATACATTTGGGCACACTGGGGTGGGCTCCCAGTCTGCCGCGTGAGGTTTTTTTTTTGGGAGGGACTGACTGAAGCAGAGGGAGATTCGGCACCCCAGTCGGCAGAGAAAGTGTGTGTGGGGGGACATGATGCCAATGGGGATTGGGCACCCCCGTTGGCAAAGAAAGCGTGTGTGGGGACATGATGCTGACGGGGATTGGGCATCTCCATCGGCAAACAGATTAAACTGGGGGGGCATTATGCCGATGGGGATCGGGCACCCCCGTCGGCAAACAAATTGAACTGGGGATTCTGACAGGGGACTGGGCACCCCAAAAGTTGGCTTCCTGGGGATTGTGTGGCGGGCGGCAGGAACTGCCGCCATGTTTATTGAATTGCTTCACCAGGAAAGCCACGTACGGGAGGCGTGTCATCTGTGCCACTGCATGACGAGCTTGTCTCTGATTGCAGTGGCATGTTTGTTTCAAGTTGGTGGCACTTTGCATATACTCGTGTCAGCACTAGCATGCTGGCTAATTGGTGAATGAAGGATGCACCTACTAAAGTGTGCCCTGCATTTGCCAGCACTGACGCACCTCCGCATTTCTCCTACTACCACAAGATGTTGCATGCGCACGTGCCAAGACAACATAACATGTGCAAGACAGCATAAAAATTGGAAAAGTCCTGGCCCAGATGACTATAGCCCTGAATTCTTTAAAGTCTTGAAGGCTTCACTAACCCCCCCCCCCCACTTCAGGTGGGCAGAGAAGTCCAGAACGGTGCTCATATGCCCCCAATGTGGAGTAAAGTCACCATTTCTGCTATCCTAAAACCTAACAAAGATAAAACCTGTTGTGCTTCATATCGTCCTATGTCAGTACTTAACATTGATTATAAAGTTTTCACTATGATACTAGCACACAGACTGGATGAATTACTGACGCATTAATCAGTGGGGACCAGATGGTCTATGGCAGAGCCAGACAAACACAAGATAATATTAAGAGAACCCTCTACATACTGCACTGTGCCACTCAGTCTGACACACCCTTTCTTACGCTAAGTTTAGATGCTGAAAAAGCGTTTGACTGGGTGATGTGGGGATTTCTATTTGCATTAATGTCACAGATGTAATTTCCTGCTTTCTTTATAGACATTTATATTTCATACCTCCAGGCCTACATAAAGCTTAATGGACAGATCTCTCCTACTGTTCAGCTGTTCAGAGGAACACATCAGGGATGCCCTTTTCTCCTCTGTTATTTGCCCCTTACCTAAAACCTCTTTGCCCACTTTATCGGGCAGCACCCACACATCCAAGGTATAATCTTCGGGAACAGGCCTCAAAAGGTGGCCCATTGTGCAGACGACCTGTTAATTTACCTCCAAGATCTTGAGCAGTCCCTTTCCCATCTGCTGAACACCGTCAGTAAATCTGGCACATATGCTGGCTATAAACTGAACACTACAAAGACTGAAGTATTACACAGGTAAATTATACACCCCTTCAGCCTCATTCACAAAACAATTCAAATTTAAGGAACTAGTATAACGCCTAAAACTAGTACTGGTTTTTAAAAGCAGTCAACTATTACCTTTTATATCTGAGGTATTTTTTCTTTTCCCTTTGTTTAATTAGAAGATTGTTTACACAATGTCAGGAGGTGTGATGTGTGGAACAGCTCTCTGCCTGGCACATGGCATATCTAGCTCTGTTTCACCCATTACATCATCAGCATTGTCACCTCACTGACTGTGACATCACTGTTGCTTAGGAACAGCCACTTAGTGGCTGCCAGGTCATTCTCCTGTGATGTCGCTATCAATTACATCACAATGTTAATGATGCAGTGTGTGGGGGTGTGATAGAGACAGATATGTCAGGCTGCCAGACTGAGAGCTGTTCCACACATCCAACACAATATTATCACATAAAAAACTTTCTAATCAGCAAAAGGAAAAATAAATGTAACCCACCCTCCAGCGATTGTCTAGGGGTCCAGATGGCAATAGTGCTGGAGAAGGGCACAAGTCAGGAAATCACCACAGATAACCGGATGTAGATAACAACAGCTTGGCCTACCTTTGATGGATTCATGAAATCAAGCACTGTTACACCTCAGAGTGTGCTCAGGGAGAGAAATTCAGCTGAAAAGACGGCAGGCAGGGCTCTGGAGCTAAAACTGGGGCAAACTGGTTATGAAAATGGTAGCCCAAGTCAGACAGGAGCACCAAGATTAAAATAATAAAAGAATTTAATTAATTAATGTATAAACTAAAATCAGACAGCTCCATGGGGCCAGAGGCACAATGAACACAGGCACAAGGCTGGAAAGCGACATATATATTTGCAGCACGAAGCTGCACCCGAGACTTAGGCCTAGGCAGGCCAAAAAGTGGGCTCCACTTAGCACACTGAGCCAGGGAGCTAACATTTTATTCTTTTGAAAGCAGTGCACAAATCAAGGCCTATATACCAGGGCTCCCCTTATACTCACCCCGTACCAAACACACTGGCCTGGACGCATACCTGCTGCAGCCTCTGACACTCAGGAACCTCTAACACCAGGGAGTTCTCACGACAAGCTGGCTCCCCTTCTACTTGGCCATACATCTTGCTGCATTGGGCCTACGCTGGGACCCACCCCAATCCAGGACCTAGCACAAACATGGGAAAGGTGGGTCTGGCATCACTTGCTTCCAGTAGACTGCCTAAAAACCATGGCAACATGCCACATGGGTACAACCTCCTGGTGCTGCCACCACCAGGCCAGCCATGCCATGGCTTTACCACTGCTGTGACGCCCCCACTGTCACAATCCTTATTCTGCTGGACAGGGGCCCGACCCACCCTGGTGCTGTGGAGCACAAGGCGGGTTGACAAATGTTTCCTCCAGGCTGCAGCTCCTTCTCCCTTTAAATGGGGGTCCCATCCCAGCGGCCCGCTTCCCTGCACACCACCCTCCAAACTCGAGCACTGAACCAGCACCGCTGAGCTAGACCACAACCTCCCGGGGAAGGGTTTGAACCCTGGCCCATATTTGTATGCTGCAATACCCACCAGCCCTCCAACCCTCCCTCTTTTATACACCAGAGGCAGGATCAACAACACCCAAGGGGTGGTAACTGACCCAAGTCCTACCTCCCTACCAGGGCCAACACAATGAGGTGAGCAGGGTAACTTTTAGTAAGCTCCCGAACTGGGGATGCTTACATAAAAATACTTCAAAAATAAAGTTACAACTGACTACTACTTAAACTTTGCATCATTTTCCTTTCTGTCTGTTTTGGTTCCACAAGATCTTTCAATAGGACTTCCCTGCTATTTAAATATTTGGGGGATAACAATCCCATCTGAGCAGTCCCAGTTGCTTAATATCAGTTACGAACCACTGACTAACCGATTACCAGAGATCTGGAGACATGGCAGACTATACCACTGTCACTGATGCTAAGGATTGACGGCATTAAGATGCTGGTTCTACCTTGTTTGCTCTACCTGGCATAGTCATTCCCAGTCACTCCCCACCCCCCCCCGCAGTCTTTTTTCATAGATGGGAAATGGCTATATCACAAAATATATGGAATGGGTCAAGGCTTAGAATAAAATTCTTGACTCTGCGTATACCGAGAAGACAGGGGGGCATGGCATTACCAAATCTGCAAAGGTATCACAAAGCCGCACAGCTCTGCACAACCATTTACTGGCTTATGGAGAGGTACAGCTCACACTGGAAAACCCTAGAAATTTGAGAGGAAGAAGTCAATAATTTAACTCACCTGCTATTTGCCTACCCACGTGCCCCCCAGATACTTACCAATCACCCTTACACCAGACAAACATTGACACATTGGCAGCACATACTGTATGCAACTATAAAAAATTGGTGGCTTTGATGTTCCTTTTAACTCCTCCTACATATAACTCAGCCTTTCTTCCAGCACAAATTTTACTATACATACTGTAACTGGGCACTGTTAGGCTTGGTGATGCCTTTTCAGTTCCTCCAATGCACAGTCTGTGTACCTTCTGCCGACCTGCAGACCAGATTTCAATGAAGGCCCTCAGACCACTACAGGTACTTAGAAGCAGAAGATGATATTTAATCCCACCTCATACTGTGGCCGAGGGAACTGGAAATTCCACTGTTCCACAAGCTCCTAATAAATGTTCTGAAAGGAGAACAACCCACTTCTCTCATTTCACAGCTACATCAAGCAATGCTCCAGTGGGCAAACAGGAACACAGAATTGGTATGCAGAAAGCGGGACACTGATTTAGGGAATCAGACAGACAATGCAGCTTGAGGTAGGTACTTGGAAAACATACACTGTGTGACCTCATTGTACGTATGGAGAGAATTCTTCTGGAAAACAGTGATTCTTTTTAGTACACCTGATATACAGGTGAGATACTTAATGGACCGGGGAGCACAATGCAGGAGAAACTTTGGTGCCACCTCTGCATCTCACTGCCATATGGCACTGTCCATTGCTCTGCCCTTTTTGGTAGCAACTAATAAATGCTCTTAGAGAAATTTCTGGCAACACCTTTGTGCTATCGACCCATGCACTGCTTTCTCTAGACGTCCCCCAAGATACTGAGGTTCTAATAAATGGATACTCTTGTCTGTTTTCCTGATGACAGTCGAAAATAGCAATCACAAAGAAATGGCTATCTGTAGCTATACCCACTATATCACAGTGGCAGGATCTGATGCACAGGATATATGAGATGGAAATAATAACAGGAAAACTGAACAACAGAGTACAGAAATCTGAAGATGTCAGGAGTAGATGGGTACAATAAATGTTAAACCAGAGACAGGATTTTATACCATAATCACGGTATGAACAGGATGATGCTTCTCTAGGTACACTGTATGATATTTCAGTCCTGTGCACGCAACAACAAAAAATCCTGTAACTGCTGTTGTACAATGTTTGTCATGTCTTTTATTGAAAACATTTTAATAAAAATAAATTTAAAAAAATTAATACACCCTCCCGATCCCATGATTTTACAGTACATTTGTCTTGTAGGAAGCTGCGTTTTCAATTATTTACTTAAATCAAGATAGATAATGGATTGTCTATTGGTTTCCCATACAGTTCACTAATGACTTCCTTGAAAAAGGATAAGAGATTCATCCGACACAGCCTTCCATCAGTGAGCCTTTTCTTTCTTTCTCTCTCTCTCTCTCTCTCTGTCTCTCTCTCTCTCTCTCTCTCTTTCTTTCTTTCTCCCCTTCCCACTTGGCTGGCCTCTTGCAGCCCCCCAGCCCTATCACCCACCATCTCTGGGACTTACTGTGAGGATCTGCCTGTTCCTCCACAGCTTCCCTTCAGTGGTGGTCCATCAGGGGTTCCTCAAGCTCCCTCTGGATGGCATGCTCAGTGCGGTGGTCCTGGGCCTGTTTGGCAGTGTGAGGTCTGCGAGGAGTTGTGGGGCTTTATCTGGCTGCTGACGCTTTTTATGGTGTTCTGTTTTCTCAATCCATAAATGCTCCAGGGAGGTGACAGCTTGATGTCATACATACATCGTTGGATGTGCTGACGTCTTCCGTTGGGAGTATCCCCCACCTGGAGTTTCTGCTGCAGGCTGCACTGCCACCCATGGTCACCTAGGTGGCAGTGTTGCAGCAGAGCAAGCTGCCCGTCCTCCCTCCCCAGAGGAGGAGAGCATCCACTTGGACATTCAATCCCCCCCCCGGCAACCCCTAAACAGCTCAAGTTCATTCCCAAACCCGTATTGACAGAGTGGAGAATCTTTTCTGATTATCCTTTAACAGGCTAAATGAATCTAAAAGCTACACTATGGTATCTTTAATAATCACATCCAACATTTTTTCATGACCATAGATAGGCTAACAGGTCTTTAGTTCCCTGTGTCACTCTATGATGCCTTTTAAACAAATGTTGAAATCATTGCTACTCTCCAATCCTTTGGCATTATCGCCATTGCTAATGACTCCTTTAAATCTGAGCTAGCAGTAGTGCTATCCCATGTTTTAGATACCTTAACACTCTGGGATGCAGCTTATGCTCCCTAAAGGATTTATCATTACCAACAGTGCAGCATCTCTCTTCCCAAGACTCTGAGTATACTGCATTCCTTTGAGGCATATGACACCCTGCTCCCTTCATAAAAACGTAGATGACATACTCATTTAACACTCCCACCTCTCTGCCATTCTATGCAACCGCCTTCCTTCTATTCCCAATTTTCAGGGTCATCACTCTGTCCCTGACTATGCTTCTGATGTAATTAAAGGATATGTTATTGTGCTGCCTAAAACCTCCCTTCAGGCCCCTTTCATGTTCCCACCTGGGCCTTTTAATTACACTGTTGCCCTCCTATGCATGCTACTCTGCAATCTAGTCACCTGACGGACATTTGAGGTGACATACATGATGCAATTCATTGTAAACATCAGGCCTTGAATCTCACACACTAGGACTGCGAGGACACAGTTAACCTAAATGTTGTGGCTGCCCTGTTGAGCAGGGAGTTCTTTTTTCTATCAGACCACAAGTTCTCTTCCTTTTTCTGGTTTCATGCTCATTTCCTGTATTATAGCAGGTAACGCTACAAGCTGCCCAGGCGTAAAGCATTATCAGTCATTTCAGTTACAATGCTGATAACGAACAAGATCCGTTTAAGAGTGCTTCCATGAAACAAGCTACATGAGCGGGCAGTTCTAAATACGAGGGATTGCTTTGCAAGTCCTCCTTGGTCTTCAGTAAACACCAGAATTGTCTACAGGCTACGGTAAGCATGCACTGATCATGTTTTCTAAAGCTAGATCTGTTAGGAAGGCTTTTATTTAAATAATGTCTGCATTTTACATGTAAGAATACCATAGATGAGAAAGAAACCCTTACATGAAAATCCAGCACTTAAGTTCCAGAAAATGAAAAAAGCTAGTTGGAATTAGAACAAGGGGGTTAAAAACCAACCGTAAAAACTGAACAGTGCAATATATAGTACTAACCATACTGATAGCAGTGTTATTAAAACAATTCTAATGTGCCTGTAAACTGTAAAGTGTGGGTTATATGGGGCCATTTATCTAAGAAGCATACAAGGTGTTACCTGTTTCCACAGATGTAGGGAAGGACACATGATTTAAAATTATTTAGTTGTGGAATTAAAAGGACTTCATATTAAAAACTTTATGTGAGATGGGCCCTCAGCAGCCTTTACAGGACTTCATCAAGTAATAACTTCCTGGTACAGTTATAGCTTTCCTGTGCATTTCAGGGGATTCTTTTATAGAACTAATGCAGAATGCCTTTCTGAGAAATGTTTAGTCGTTTTGTGCTTGCTGATACGATTGATTTTCATATATGCTGCGAGAGAGAGAAAGAGAGACACACAAGCAGACAGACAGCACATCATCTGAGGTTTGAATCCTAAACCTGCCTTTAACTAACTGTGTGAACCTGAACAAGTTGCTTAACCACTCCTTCCTTTTGTGTTCACTCTAGAGAGCTTCCAATTATTACTTGCTTACTTTCTAAATATAGGAACAGAAGCTGCCTGACAAAAAGACCAATAATTAGGAGCTCATTGTGCTCACCTGCTGCTTGGAGGCCCTGTTCCAACAGTGGGAGAACTGATCACAGCCAGAGTTTAACGGGGTGAGTTACTAGTACCTTCAAAGGAAAAAAAATAATTTTCAAAACACCCCACCCCAAAGTGATACAAATAAGCATCACAGAGTCGCACTGTGCTTGTAAAATGGCACTGCACAGTGCTAGACATGTTTATATCCCAACAAAGATTTACAATCACATATATAGCAAAAGGGTAAAAAAAAAATATTTTCTAGACATAAAAAACTATTTTGGGGGGAGTTGTCTTCAGGGGGTAGGGTGTTTTTCTTTTAATGGTCCTTAGCAGTGAGGGGATAAATATGCCAATGGCAACCCCCCACCCCAATGCCATATGATCTGTATTTTTCTCCAACCTGAACAAGGTAAAGGCAGGGTAAGGCATACGAGGAGAGGTTGAGGGCACTGAACATGTACTCCCTGGAAGACAAGAGAGTGAGAGAGAGAGAGAGAGAGGGGACATGATTGGGACCTTCAAGTACTTGAAAGGGATAAATAAGGTTGATAAGGAGAGTCTCTTTAAGCTGAGTGGCAACCATAACACTAGGGGGCACAGTCTTAAGCTGGAGGGTGGGAGGTTTAGGAGGGATGTCAGGAAGCACTTCTTCACAGAAAGGGTGGTAGACACTGGGAAGCACTGCTAGAAGAGGTCATCTTGTTGAAGACAGTGGGCAGCTTTAAGATAGGCTGGGATAGGCATAGGGGAAAGTAAGGATCATGGGTAGGGAAGATGGGAGGAGGGGGGAGGGAGGGCAGGAACATTAGCTCAAGTTGTGGACCCTGCAAGATGAGCAGATTTGATAGACCAAATGTCCTTCCTCTGCTGGCTTCTTGTATGTTCGGAAAGAATAGGTGCTCACCATTACATGCAAACAGTTCAGAGAAGGGAGAACTGGGACACTCACCACCTCCCATGTATACTAATTCTGATATGAGGTATACCCCTCATGATCCTTCATCCCCCAGTGAATTAAATTAATGTACTCAATGGTGTTATTGTCCATGAAAAATGGCTCCAGCTTCAGTCCGAAATATTCAACTCTGCCCTCTTCCACCACTTTCTTTGGGAGCTTGTTCTATAGGTTTACTGCTCCTTGGGTGAAAAAAATGTTTTTTGTGTGCAAGTCTCTGGTAACCAACTACAGACCTATCTCAATCCCCCCTCCCCCCCGTCCAATGCACTGGAAAAGATTGTGGTGGGTCAACTCATCGACTGCCTCAATAAGTATAATCTACTATGCCCCAACCAGCATGGCTTTAGACAAAATCACAGTACCACCACTGCCCTGCTGGACTACACAAACTATGCACATAAGGCCCTGGATGAAGGTAACCTGGTGGGGTCTGTCTTTATTGACCTCACCAAAGCCTTTGATACTGTCAACCACCCACTGTTGCTGACCCAACTGTGAAACATGGGTGTGGCGCCCAATGCCCTTTGCTGGTTCCAAGACTACCTGATACGGAGAAATCAATGTGTCAAAATTGGGCAAACAGTACCCAGCGCAAGAGAGGTATCATTAGGGGTACCCCAGGGATCAATACTGGGGCCCCTACTCTTCAGTCTCTTCTTAAATTACCTTCCCACAGCCTGTGACACCAAACTCATACTATATGCAGATGATGCTGTGCTCCTAAGCAGCAGCACGTCTCAGGCTGCCCTACAATCTGAGCTGCAGAACTCCTCCAAACTCGAGGACTGGTTCTGTAGTCATAAGTTGCTACTAAACTACAAGAAGATCAAGGCCTTGCTTATTACCAGCCCCCACAACAAAAATAAGCACCACCCCCTCATCATCTCCAACTCATACAGTGAGCCGCTGGAACAAGATCACTTGTTCAAGTATCTGGGGGTCATAAAAGATGATGCCCTCACGTTTTCGCACCATATTGACTCTCTGGTCAAGACAGTCAGTACCAAGATTGGTGTCCTGTACAGGCAAAGACAATACCTCTCTCCAAGGGCCCTCCACCTCTCAGTCCTTAGCTCAATTATATCTACTATTGACTATGGACTAGTGGTCTATGGGGCGGCAATGGATACAGTGCTCAAGAGGGTTCAGACTGTACTCAACAAAGCCTGCAGACTCACCCTGGATGCTGAGAGTGGCACTCACACCTGTACTCTGTATGAACGTGCAAATTGGCTGTCATTAAGAAACATGGTCAAATTCTAGACTTGCATCCTAGGGAAGAATGCTCTGTTGGGTAAAACACCACCATGTGTAGGCAATTTGATCAAGGTGGCCAATTCGTTACAGGTCACCAGAGGGAGGACTAGAGGGGCCTTGGCGATCCCCTTCCATCGCACCTCACTTGGGCAACATGCATTTGCCTACTGGGCCCCCCTATGGCTGAATTAACTTCCTGGGAATCTCTTGGCCACCAGTTGTCTGGCACAATTCAAAACTGACCTCAAACAGCAACTAATAACATTCTTTAAGTGCACCTGCCCCTGTGTCCAGCCAACCTGCTCTCTCTGCCCCCCAGCAAGCACTAGGCAGGCCTCAGGTACCCCCTCCCTCTGTCCATCTCATGACTTGCCCAGCAATCAGTCTGCATCATGCTCTTTCAGCACCTGCCACCCCCTCCCCCTCCCCCAACTCACGTGAGTTTCCCAAACAGTCACTACTAGTGCTGGCTGACAATGCCCCCTCACACCCTACAATTTTACTCTAGCATGTCCTCTCCGCTCAGCCTCCCCTCACCCCACCATTTCTCTTTATACCTTATTGCCCCCACCCTCTCACCTCCACTGCAGTACTTACCTCTCTCTCTCTCATACCTCCCTTCTTCACCCCTCTGCCAGCTATCCCCGTCCCTCTAAACTACTGACAAGGCACATTGTGGTTGCTTATTCTCCCCACCCTCATAAAGTGTTTTGTCTAGTTATTTTAACTTGTACCTATGTTTTGAGTTGTTCTGTAAGTTCTGAATCCAAGCTGCATCGTTCATTGTAATGTACCTTTGCTTTCTCCTACTGTACTTTATTTTGCAATCTATGACGTGGAACCTTTGTAAAAGAGCTTGTGCTCAAAGTTTTTTCCAAATAATGAAATAAATAAAGTATCATAATTACTGACTAGGTTTCATTTGCCTACTTGGTAGCTCCCAGCACAAAACACAACTACACCCACTGGACAAGAAAATTTGATGCACACCTAGAACTGGAACTGGATGAATCTACACCATAGCTGCCCTCCTATATAAATCCCCTTCCCACGGGAAGTAGTAACTTAAGGGCATACTCCTTCCAGTGGCCCTCAAATCCCACAAACATTGTCCCACTCCCACTAAATTAACTCTTGAAGATATTCCACTGAGCATTATCCCTTACTACGTCACTTTGCAGAAGTGGTGGGTGCGAAAACAATATGGGGTTCAAGAGTGCATAGGATAGACATAAGGGTACCCTAGAGATGTACAGAGCAGGAGAGCCACAGACCAAATAGGATCTGGGGCTTCAGCAGTGAGTAGGGATATGGGCAGACTAGATGGGCCGTATGGTCCTTATCTGCCAACAGATTCTATGCTTCTGTATTACTAAGTCAATCCTGTTAACACCCCAAAATCCTTAACCAGCCTAACATGACTTCCTAAGGAGTGCTATTGGCCTCCCTCTACATTGCCCTGTTTCTTGCCTGTGACCTCCTGGATGCAGGGGTTACTGACCATCCCACCACTCACAGAATCCCTGAACTGACTCCTAGCACATGAGTGAATGCCAGGCTGACTGCCCTATCTATTTTGCTACACCATTCCCTGTACAAAAAGGACACCTGCTATCTACTAGCACTATGGGTAAAGCAGTCCAAGGGACCCCAAAGCATTCAGCCCCTGACAAATGTCCGTGGCTTCTCTCATTTTCTATCCTGGCGCCACCAATTACAATACAGGAGTTTTCTCCACCCCAGTAATAATACACTAGGATATCATAAAGAGTATAAAAATAACCCACATGGACATCAACAGTCTCCGCCCCAAACTATCCGAACTGGAAGCCTGGGTACTGCACTAAACCCCAGACATCTTAGGCAGTTCCAAAACGTGGCTCAAACCCCATATCTTATCATTGGTGCTTGACATTCCTGGGTATACAGTCTCCAGAAAAGATTGCCCTAAAAAGAAGGGGGACGGAATCCTCCTATGCATTCAGTCCACCCTATCAGTCAAAGAGTTTATCCTGCCACACCTAACTGATTACCCAGGAGAATCGCTCTTTGTTTCTTTAACTCTTGGGAAGGCAAAAACCCTGTATGTAGGTTGTGTTTATCAACCCCCCGCCACGTGGCTGCCCTAGCAGTCCTTACCAATAGCCTCTCGGACCTATCACATAAGGAACTCATTATCTGTGGAGACTTCAACTTAAACTGGCTTAGCCCCCAACTAAATGAACCCAAATCCCTTCTTGCAAATGTCAATCTGATGCAGCTAATAGTAGATCCCAATATGCTGAACATAAAATCGGGCAATCATACCCTTCTTGACTGGGCTCTTACCTCCAGGAGTGACAGAATTAGGGCATCAGGGATACTCCCAGATTACCTAAGTGAAAACTCTCCCATATTCTGCATATGGAAGAACAACTACTCCAACTCTCCCACCAGGATTTTCTCTGTATGGGACCTAACAGGCTTCGATAAAAACAACTTCATAGAAAGCCTAAAAGTAATCAACTGGGCACCAGTAAAAGACCTCCCAGACGTTGACCAAGCCTTGGACTATCTAATCCATTACTTCAATATTATGCTCAACAGTTATGCTCCTCTAAGAAAATGAAGAGCAAAAGGCCTATATGCCAAAGGGATCTCCAGTGACCTCAGGAACAAATGAGGCTTCGAGATAATGCCTGGGAAAAATTCAAACAATCTGGCCAGGCAGCAGATTGGCACAAATATTGGTACCTGAGGAACAGCTGTAAAAATGACCTCCGGAGTGCCAAAAGGAAATATCTGAAGTCACTCTAAACCTTTAACGTGTCAAATCCCAGAACTTTTTGGGCCCAGATAAATTAGCTATTAAAGGGCTATCAAACTGTTACTACTGGTGAACTATCAGTTGACAGATGGGTCACATCTGATCCCAAAATTATTGCCCAAAGCTTCAATTACTACTTCACAGACCTGGATAAATACAACTCTCCCCCCCACAGATACCTTGGTTCCCCCCAGCCCCCCACCTCAACCCAATTTCTGCCTCAACTACTTACTAGGAAAGAAGTTCTAAAACAACCCTGGACCCTAAGAGCTGATGGCACCCCAGGCTTTGATGGCTTGGAACCTAAGTTCCTCAGGCTTGCCATCTCGGTAATAGCTACTCCCCTTGCAGACCTCATTAACAAGTCATTCATTCAAGGGACTGTCCCTGCAAAATGGAAGGTAGCAATTGTTGCCCCAATTCACAAAGGAGAGTGTAATGATCTATATGAGCACTACTGGCCAATCTCTCTACTCAGTACACTAGGCAAACTTCAGGAGAGACTGGCCTTAGATGAACTCCAGGAATACCTAAACCAGAACAACTCCCTAGAACAATGCCCAACACAGCTTTAGAAAAAAATATTGCACTGACACTGCTCTGCTACGGGTCTCCACAGATATCCTCAATGCCATGGATGCTGGAATGGCAACAGGGACTGTCTTTGCAGACTTGACAAAGGCATTTGACCTAGTCAACCACAACCTTTTCCTAGAAAAACATTGAAATGTTGGCCTAGATCACCTCTCCTGTCAGCGGTTTACAAGCTATTTATCAATGAAGAAACAATGCCTAAAATGGTTAGGCACAATCTCTGCCCTCAAACAGATCACTGTGGGAGAACCCCAAAGTGCCATTCTAGGACCTATCTTGTTCTCCCTCTTTATAAATGACTTGTCACTCAACTAAGGAAAGGCCTCCATACAACTATATGCAGATGATGCCATTCTTTACAGGTCCAGCACCAACATAAATTGGATCGACCACCAGTTAGGGAAAGACTTCAGACCCTTAGAAAGCTGTCTCTCAGACTGTAAAGTAGTACTCAATGCAACCCCCCCCTCAAAAAAAAATATCAAGACCATGCTTTTTGGAAACAAAAAACTTGCATCTTGTAGGGACCACCTCCTCAAACTCTCTACTAACACAGGCATTAACCTGGAAGTAGTGCTGTCATTTAAATATCTAGGTCTGGGACTAGACCAGGAAATGTCCTTCAATCCCTACATAAACACCCTCTCTAAAAATCTAAACCAAACGTTTGGCCTACTATACAGGCTCTCTCCCTACCTCTCTGTAACTAATTACAAGGGCTGTTATCCTTAACTGGCCCTGTCCCCTGTCCTGCCTGCTGTGTAATTTTGGTTCCTGCTCTTGTCCAAACAAACTGTGTAACTATTGTACCACACACTAACTATGAATTTATTGTTCCAAAATGCTTATACAATGCACTGTCACTGTATGCTGTTATTGATTGTAACTAATCTGGGTTGCCTCTGAAAAAGGGACTCTATGGTTTCGGTGGGATTTACTCAGTTAACAAAATTCAAATAAATAAATGAGGAATAAGGAATGGCAGAGGGGGGATTATGCTATGTTAACGAACAAAGTGGTGGGTTGGTGTCCCTAGCCCAAAGAGTAAGGGACCTCAACCACCACAAGGTACTTTGACATAGCATAATTCTCTATATGGAACTGCCTTATTTCACTTATAAAATGTTAAGTAATGCAGGTTTTTAAGCAGTGTGGTAGTGTTTTAATTTGGTGCTGTATCTTTAAATGGCTAGCTTTGGGATATTAGCATAAATTAGATATGCAGTAGGAATTAGGGTGCAGCCATTAAGCTTCACTAGTTGGGTGTGGTTGCACTGCAAGGAGTGGGTTATTTTGTTACTTTAAATAGGTATTCCTGACTTTTAACTTCCTGTACTTCCCATGTGATCTGTGAGGTTGAGCTTCTATTCCTACCTTGCCTATTATCACTTTTTCTCTTAGATCCCCCACCGTTTTATTTACTCACATATATATCCCCTATTTGCCCTTACATCTCCATTAACTTTGCTTTTTTCTCTTTATAGATAATTCCTGAAGAAGACTTATGATCAAAACTTTTATTCTTTTTTTTTCTTAGTTAAATTTTTTTTTAATGTTTTTAAAGAACAATAAACAATAAGGACACTGGTATATACTTTTTTATAGTCTCTATTTCTGTAGCCCCCTCTCCAGCTGCCACCATATTCTCCCTCTCTGCCCCATTACCTGCATTTCCTGGGACTTACTGCTCTCTGTCGCAAATACTCCCATAGCTTACCCGCCTCAGCAAGGCTCTGTCATCCAGGTCTGGGAGGGCTACGAGCCCCTTGAGGCAACTCAAGCCAACATTCAATCAACAGCAGCTGCAGCTAGTGTTGTGGGGCCTGCTGGAGTAGCGGTGGTGTCATCCTGTTTGGCTGAGAACATTTTCTCAGTTTTTTTCTCCCCAATCCCTGAGACGCAAGCATGCATGGAGAGCCAAGGGGCATGCACGTGCTAAGTGTGCATCTTGCACTAGATCCCAGCCTCCATCTCTCTCTCCCTGGTGCTCTTGGGCACACTGCCACTTGTGGTCATCCATGTGGTAGTAGAGAGTCAAGAATGTTGACCCTCCCTCCCCTGAGGAGGAGAGTGCCCAGTAGGATGGTCAGTCCCCCACCTCGGCTGGTCCCTGATGACTCAAGCTTATTCCCAAACTTAGATTGCCAGCACTGCAAGTAGTAACCCTATGGCTGCACTGATGGGCTGGTATGAAACATCGATTCTAACTCCATTTTCTATTTTCAGCGTGCATTTAATATTGCCTTTTTGTAACAGCAGTGTGCCCAGTGTTAAGAATCATGGTTGCAAACTGAACAGATCTAAAACCCTAACAGTACAAAGTCCACAGATTTAAAACTATGAGATTGGGCCCATGTAGTCTTTAAAAAAAAAATAAAAATAAATCTGTCATTTTTTTTCTTGTTGGGTTTGCCACTTTACATAAAAATAAGCCTCCAATCCAGTGGTCTTAGGTTAAAAGCATAGTGTACATCCGGCCACATGCATGCACCAGGGTGCAGTTGAAAAACAAATTTGTACACCATTTCGTACATTATGGCCTTGTATTTTACCCTATCCATTTGTTTTCCCTGGTTGAGCCCTGTTTGTTGCTCCAGTTGAGCCCTGTTTCCTGCCTTAGTTGAGCTGTTTATTGCCCCAGTTAAGCCATTTATTGCTCCTGCTGAGACCTGTTTGTTATCTCCTGTTGAGCCCTGTTTGTTGCCCCAATCAAGCCCTGTTTGTTGCCCCAATTGAACCCTATTTGTTGCCCCAATCGAGCCATTTGTTGCCCCATTGAGTCCTGTTTGTTGCCCCATTGAGCCCTGTTTGTTGCCCCATTGAGCCTTGTGTGTTGTCCCCTGTGGAGTCATTTGTGTCCCATTGAGCCCTGTTTGTTGTCCCTGTTGAGTCCCGTTTGTTGCCCCAATCGAGCCCAGTTTGTTGCCACCATTAAGCCCAGATGTCCCCTGTTGAGTCCTCTATGGTGCCCCCTGTTGAGCCATTTGTGTCCCCTGTTGAGCCATGTTTGTTGTCCCTGTTGAGCTGTTTGTTGCCCCACTGAGCCCTGCTTGTTGCATCCATTGAGCCCTGTTTGTTGTGCTCTGTTGAGCCGTTTGCTGTCCTGTGTTGAAAACCCTGTTTGTTGTACCCTGTTGAGCTCTGTTTGTTGTCCCATTGAGCCTTGTTTTTTTGCCCCAGTTGAGCCCTGTTTTTTGGCCCCAGTTGAGCCAGTTGTTCCCTAACTGAGCTCTGTTTGTTGCCTCAATTGATCCCTGTTTGTTGTCCTGTTTATTTTTGTCCCAGGTGAGCCCTGTTTGTTGCCCTACTTGATCCCTGTTTGTTGCCCCCAGCTGAGCCATTTGTTGCCGTAATTGAGCTGTTTGTTGCCCCAGCTGAGCACAGTTTATCCCCTGTTGAGCCCTATTTTTCCCCAATTGAGCCCTGTCTGTTGCCCTGATCGAGCTGTTTGTTGTCCTCTGTTGAGCCGTTAGTTTTCCCAGTTGAGCCCTGTTTGTTGCCCGCATTGAGCCTTGTTTCTTGCCCCAGCTAAGCCTGTTTATTGCCCCTGTTGAGCCTGCTTGTTTCACCTAGTTGTACTATTTGTTGTTCTACAATTGTATACAATAGTGATGTGTAAAGTATGGGAGAAAACTAAAGCATCACTCAGTTGTATGCATTTATATAATAGCTTATGTTCATAAAATATAAGAATTACATAACATCAGGATGTGCGGCAAATAGTGCACTTTTGGTAGGGAAACATTTTTCCTCAAAAATAAATGTGTATACCATGGCTTACATGGTGTATACATTCCAACACCCTTTCTGTTCAAGTATGTTGAGAATCTGGAAGCATCCTGCTTGGGTATAAACGTATACATTAACAAGTCTTAAACAGCAGCTGGCACAATCAGGGCAGGCAACTTATACCTTGTAGTTGCCTGCCCCAGGAGCCTTTTTAGCTGTTGTTTACTATTTTTTGTCCAGTAATTTTAAAACTATACCACTCATAAAATCCGGCTTGCCACTTCCGTGTATAAGCCAGGCAATCACCGGGCGCAGCAGCCCCATCCCCAAAAAATAGCATAACTATGATGCAGAGTCAGGAACGGGCTGTAGCGCAGTCTATGGCGCATGTATGGAACTGGGGGTGGGGCTTGCTAAATGCATTAAATTTAACTTTGCTGGCATGGTTACATATATGGGGAGTATGTATATGTGTATATATGTGTGTGTGTGTATGTATATATATATATATATATATATATGTGTGTGTGTGTGTGTGTGTGTGTGTGTGTGTGTGTGTGTGTAGCACTGGCCTCATACATGTAACCATGCCAGCAAATATGATGATAAAAGAGAGAGTCTGTTACGAGGTGTCAGCAGATAGTGTACTGTACATAGGGTCAGGAACCACTTTCGGTTCTCTCTCTCTCTTAGCTTGTGGCAGAATAAGAGATCGAAAAGACTTGGGAGATACTTTCAGTTCAACATACCTCATGGGTTTCCTCTCCTGTGGCCAGGATCATTCTTCATCCACTTTCAGCCGCAGTCACTTTGTTGTGGAAAGAGAGAGAGAGAGAGAAGGTAAGGTAGTTTAATAAAAGAATCTCTCAACAGTTCAGGGGGCAAGGATTTGGGAGATGCTTTCTCTGAAGTTTTTCTCTTGCTCTGTCTCCCAGTTCCGAACAACTGTGTCCTCAGGGGCAGCAGTCAGGAAAAGAGTGGGCTATTTAAGAAAAAAAATAAATTAATAATAAAATTATGTTGACACTTTAGTTCCACAGAGTCCTTCAGTCCCACGCAGCTGGGGATTGAGAACGGAAAGTTGCTGTTCGCTCTCACTGTCTCTCAGCTTGCGGAAAACAACTTTTTCTGCAGAGACAGTGATCGGGGGCACTGTATGAGGGGTAATTTAAACATATTAAAAAATAGAAGGGGGTTGGAAACATATTAAAACTATATTAAACACTGCATGTTTTTGAAAGGAGGCCTTTACAAACATCATAGCAGTTGAAAGGGGGTGGCTTTAGCGGGACTGAATTAGCAGAAACAAAGGTGTCGCCAAAATGTTTACATTTTGGGCTGTCAGATTAATTTCACATTTGACTTTTAGTTTTCTTTTGTGAAGAGGCTTACTGGGTCTTTTTGCATGAGTTATAGAGGAAATTTTTCATGCTAAATGAGACCTGTATACCGTCGCCGCAGTGACGGGAAAACAGGAAAGACCATCACAGCAATAGAATCGGCTGTTCACTGTGATGATCTGCTGGTTTCCCGATGCTGCTGTCTTTTGAGGAGTTCGTCCCCTCCCTGAACCAACTCCAACTCAGAGCTAGTAATTTATAGTGCGGGGGTGAAGGGAGCAGAGCCCCCCCAGCATGGGGAACTTTTATACAGTGACGGCACAATGTCAATTGTCAGCGTTGTGCCATCGTTGTAATGACGGTCGGCAAATTTCCTGTTGCTATGGTGACATGGAACCAATGAGACCCAGCTAGCCAATCAGAATATTTTTTACCTGCCATCGTATAATACATTTTATGGCAGGGTGTGGGGATAAAAATCACTCCCATGTGAAAAAAATAAGTCTGAAACAAGTATCCATATAGTCTTTCTGTGCTGAGTTTCAGAGTGGAAGAAATTTTGTCATAGAAATGGGGCGAGTGCAACAGTACATATACAATATGTAAAGACATTAAATAAAGAGCATTAATGATGTATTTATTTATTTAGTTAGTTTTGGTGACTGGGAAAGAAGGATGGTTAGGCAAGTCTGCCTATTTTCAGCCTTGAGGGAGGCTGGGGGTAAAGATGGAAGCTGACATACTGAATGAGGTTAAAGCAGCAGTGCATGATAGCCGTGTTAATTTCTACCTATTCTTTTTTTTTTATTATTCTGTTTTAGACTACTCCTTTTTGGCTGGCCAGAATGATACCCTTTTTCCCCCATTCTGAACTTTCTTTACCACTTGTTTTACCATTGAAATGCTAAAAGAAATCCTCCCTTTAGTATTACTCAGATCGGGTTGTCACCACTTTTCTCTGTTGCTTTCTGAACTGCCATTGTTTAAGACCACTTTCATGTGACTGTAATAACTAGTGTGAAGCGGACACTGCTTACTGACCTTACGGAACAACAGCTGTACAGAAAGAACAGTTACAGAAGAACTTACTGTAACAGTAGCTCTTCAAGAGGATCTCCTGCAGCAGACCACACCATCCCACCTTCCTTCTCCCTGGGCTTGTGGGTCCCTCCTGTGTATGTCTCTTCTGCTATTTCTTTTTGGTGGGAACCTTCGGCTCCTCCTCGGTTCCTTAGTGGGAGACTGGTTGCTATGGTCTCTGGTGGGAGAACTGAGAAGGGTGCGAGGGTCACCCGCTCTCATAGGATAGGGAAACACTTGTGTATGACATTGGAGTGGGTGGCTCTCTGGTAGACTGCTAGCTAGAAATGTTTCCGTGTGGTCCTAGTGCTTGGCAGCTATAGCCCCGCTGCAAAAGATACCTTTGAAGAAAGATAAAGCCATGAATACTGATGATAAACCTGGTCTGAGTCATAATTTATTTATTTTTATTTATTTAAGAAATCAAATGTATACTGTACCTTTGAGCAGACATGCTCGTTTGCAAAGATTCCTTTTCATGATCTAAATCTCTACAAAAGCCTTTGGTACATGGATACGAAGATTACAATAGGTACCAGTTATTCCAGAGGTGGCAAGCAGTGTAAGCATTGTCAGAACAGCCATGACA
The DNA here is from genome assembly GCA_016271365.2 of Neoceratodus forsteri. Classification (NCBI taxonomy): domain Eukaryota; kingdom Metazoa; phylum Chordata; order Ceratodontiformes; family Ceratodontidae; genus Neoceratodus; species Neoceratodus forsteri. The sequence continues at coordinate 189,397,835 of JADMNL010000027.1, forward strand.
AAAAACACAGGAGTAGGGCAATGCATTAGTATAAATTTAGTAGCCCTTTATAGACATTGTCAGACATTAATGAATCATAGACAGCAGGAACATATTGTCAGCGAGAGGACAGTAGCATGGTTGGAGCTAGGGGCCAGCTTTGCTGGGAATTAGGTTATGTAGGTTTGTGTGAGGCGTGAGTAGTGCGCCCATCAGATGGGGTGGTGTAAGATTGCCTGTGGCAGTTACAGGGGGTACCAGGTGATAGAGCCTTCAGAAGTTCACTTTTGAAGCATCCAGTCTTGGAGGGCTCAAGGAGTGGAACTACCAGTTTGTTAAACCATTGCAGTGCTCTGGCCATGAATGGGTGCTTGGCCAGACTTGTTCTGTAGTAGGGAACTGACAGGTAGCTGTGGGTTGAGCTCCTGGTAACATAAGGACTATGAGCAGGTAGGAGTGTTTGAACTCCATGGGAGGTGAGGCCCAGTAGTGCTTTTGCTCCATCATGCATGTCTGATATTTAATTGTGTTGTGAAGAGGGAGCCAGTTTGTGAGGGCATAGAGAGTGCAGGAATGGGTGGTTCTATCTGCCCCTGTGATGAAGCGACAGACTCTATTCTGTACCAGCCTGACCCTGTTTAGTACATTTTCTGTGGCAGCCCCATAGATCGTGATGCCGTAGTCGATCATGGGGAGGATGGAGCTGGTTACAATAACTCTTTGGGCCATGGTGGCAAGGTTATGCCTCATCCTGTAGAGAGCCCCCAGTTTTTGGTTGATGTTGCATATTGATTGATCAGCATGAGGAGCAAAGGTGAGAGACTGGTCTATTGTGACACCTAGGTATTTAATACTCTCAACCTGGTCTTTGACAATGCCATTTGAGTTGAGAATGATGAGTGGGGCAGTCTTGTTTCTCCTCTGCAGGCTGGAGAAAAGCATAGTTTTCATCTTTTTGTAGTTTAGAACTAGCTTATTTTGCAGGAACCACTCTTCAAAGGAGGCAAGCTGAGCTGCAGGTCATGGCTGAGAGCCTTATGACTGGGGCCACTTATGCTGATAACCGCATCATCTGCATAGAGTAGCACCCTTGAGTTGGGACAGGCTAGGGGGAGGGCATTGATGAAGAGACTGTAGAGGAGGGGTCCCAATACAGATCCTTGAGGTACCCCTACTGTGATTGGTCTGGAATTGGAGCAAACTCCATTGATCCTGACTTGCTGTGATCTGCCAGTAAGGTAGCTGCTAAACCAATTTATGGCATCCTCTGAGAGGCCTAGATTGTGGAGTTTAGGGAGTAGAAGTGTGTGGTTTACCAAGTGAAAGGCTTTGGTTAGGTCTATAAAGAGAGACCCAACCAGGTGGCCTTTGTCCAGGGTCTCATGGAGAAAGTTGGTATATTCAGCGAGAGCTGTGGTTGTACTATGTAGTTTGTGAAACCCATGGTGCTGGGCACAAAGGAGGTTGTGCTGGCTAAGGTAAGATACTAGCTGGTCCAAAATCAATCTTTCTAGGGCTTTTGACAGAGGTGAGAGGATTGATATCAGCCTGTAATTTAGACTAGTATGTGGTCACTGCTTTTGTGCACTGGTGTAACTAGGGCAGTTTTCCATAGTTGAGGGAATTGTGAGAATCTAAGGGAGATGTTAAACAGCTTGGTTAGTGGGAGGGCTAGCTCATCCAGAGCTAGGGCAACTAATTTCGTAGCTATGGCATGCCCCTCCCCCATTCTGGTTTTAGTCAGCACTCGCTTGACTTACTGGATAGTGTCCTTAATAGTGATAGTACGGAAATAGAATTTAGGGAGGTGATTGCATTCAGCGACATCAGGTGAGTCTATAGGGGCGGTAGGCATCTGGAGGGTAGGTTCGCTACTGTGGGGCAGCACAGCACTGAGGTCAGTGAATGCATTGCTATAAAGGCATTGGCAATCTCAGTGAGGTCAAGCATGACATTACCATTTGTGCTGAGTATCACAGGTGAGGTTTTATCACCCTTCCCAATGAGGTTCTCTAGGGAGTCCCAGAAATCTTTTCTCCTACCCTATTTGATTATTGATCCTTAAAGTAGGAGAACTTTGCCTTCCTGATCATCCTAGTACACCGGTTTCTGGCCACCCACTATTCCTGCATGTGTGCGGGCAAGTCAGATGCCTTGGCCCTATGCCATAAGTTGTCCTCAGTCCTTATAGCCGTGAGAAGGGAAGAGGTGACCCATTGGGCCATTGACCATGTAAAACTCATTTTTTGAAGGGGGCAAATCTACTGTATCATCAACTGCACTGAATGCAGAGACAAAGTATTCCTGAGCTTGGTCTATGTTGTGCAAGTAATCCAGATGGCTCTAGTCAATTTGGGCCAAATTCTCTTACAGATTCCTTCCTAAGTACCTTGTTAAAGGTGATTTTAGGGGGTGACTTAGCTAGTTTGGTGGACCATGCACACAGCACGGGAGAGTGATTACTTAGGACATCTGGCATTACAGAGACTTCTGTAAGCCTTTCTGGGTGAGTTGTAAGGACATAATCAATGAATGTATTTGTCCCAGTTCTATAGCTAGTCCCAATACTATCCTTGATGACTTGGGTTAAGTAAAGATTATTTACCTGATCTTTGTAGTCAGTATTTGATTTTACTGCTCAATTTATATTGAAGTCCCCTACCACCAGGGTCTTCCAATCCTGGCTGGCTTGTTTATATTGCTTGGTGAACATTTTGATTCTGGGATTTTGCTTTCCTTGGGGGGTTGGGGGCGAAGATATATACCGTCATGATTATCAGGTTTTAAATCCCATTCTCTAGCAAGCCTTTTATTATTTCAAATGTAAAAAGTGCAAAAGCAGACTGAAAATTAGTAAAGAAAGGAATTGTACAAGTCAGGAGATAAGGGGTTATCTAAAATAGCACAATACAGTATAGGTCACAATTGTCACCACTCTCATGCACTGCTGCTTTTAGCTGCTGGTGGTGTTTTAGTGAATGCGAGAATTTTTTTTCTAGGATATTAGGGGAATTCCCCAACTGTTTTGGAGAAGTGCCATGGAATCTTTAACATCCTCCAGAATAGGCAGGCAGGACCAGGGTTTAACATCTCATCTGAAAAATGGCACCTCAGGAATGCAGGGCTCCCCCATCATGTTGCACTTCAGTGTTAGTACTGAGATTTACTCCAAGTTCCTGGTGTGGGGCTAGAACCCACAACCTTCCAATCTTATGGCTACAAAGTTGAGTGCACAACCTGCTGAGCCACTAACACTGCTTAAAAGTATATTTTTTTACTGGCAGCATACGTCAGCAACAGAAACTGCGTTTCAGTAAAATATTGTTCCACGCATTTTGCATACGTTGTGCCTATGTACAGTTTTTACTGCTTGCGCTTTTCTGATCTCTCAGGCTCACACCACTTTGATGATGTCATTTCAGTCCTGAGTGTAGGATTTTCAGAAGGGATGGCAGCAGACACAGAGGCATGATGTGTCCATGCCTGCATCTAACTGATTGCATTCAGGACTGCCCACCTTATTTTCCAAAAAAAACACGACATTTGCAACTGAAAGTCATGATCTGTAGCACATTGCATTAGAAAATGACACAGACTGGAATTTACATGAAAGTTTGGATGCTGTTAGACCATCTAATAGATCAACTGAAAAAGTGGATGAAATTCTGCATTTGAAAATAGGAGCGGACTGATCCGTTTGAAGATCTTGCCTTTAGTCTCTCTTTATTTCTACCCAGCCCTTTATGAGAAGTTGTTTTAGTACTTTGTTTATGCATGAACACCATTCATACATGTTCTTTTCTCGTTCTTTTGTAATACCCCTCCCCAAATGGGGCTTACCTTGTTTGTCCAATTCCCCGTTTTCTCCCGTCTGCCTCCTGATGCCTTGGGTGTCCCCTGATCTTTCAGTGCTTGCACCACCTGGCCCAAGTCCTGTATTGTGCCCCAGGAGCCCCAAATTGCCCCTTTAGTAATTTTTCCCCCATTATGGGCTAAATGGAGATGTGAAGCCACTGTCCATTTTCCCACACATGCTACACATTTGGCCAGTGAGTTCAAGCATGCGCTCAGGCGCGCCCCATTTACCAACCATGATTACAGTCAAAGAATGGCTCCTTAGTAGTCCCGGCCCCACTGTCAGGCTGGGTGGGGTCTGGTGACCTGTGCAAGGGCACAGAAAAGCCCTCCTGTCTTTGTAAATAAAGAGTGCTACAAGCATTGAAAACTGGGGCTTGTGAATATTAATGAGAGTCCAATGAATATTAATGAGTTGCCTGTCCTAGCGCAAGAGAGCTATAAATATTGGTGCTTGTGACAGGCAAATGAGTTGTAAATGCATGAAAATGAATGTGGAGGCTTAGCAGAACACAAGGGAAACTGATTAAATAAAGGGGGCAATATAAATAAATACAGTTTGTACTGGTTGCCCCAGATTTCTAATGCTGGGACCATATGAGCTGCCTGGCTGCTGCCTGGGGACTGCATATTTCAGCAGCAGCAACAGGTGAGAGGCAGCAGGTATGGACTGAATCAGGGTAGCATTTAAGAGGGCATACTTGTGGCTATTAAACAGTGGGGCACAAAATAAATAAATATATTTTATCTGGCTGCACCAGAACTTTATTATGGGGACTGTATTTGACTGCGTATACTGGCAGCCATAATTGCAGCACGGCAGCCAATTGGAAAGCCAGGATTTCAGTGCAAGGATTGTTGGAACAGTGCCAGAGACTTGTGGGATATTGCTAAAGGCTTGTGGGGAAAATGCACGGACTAAATTCAGGTGCCAAAACAGGGAGCCTACCAGGCGTCGAAGGAGGCTAATGAATATTAATTTCCAAGACTGACAAATGATTTCAGCCAATTGGAAGCCCCAGAAGGACTCCATAAAACCCAGGGATTTTCAGGCTGAGCTCAGTTCTTTGGTGAGCCACCCCACAGGGGAGGGGGCTGTTGCCTTCAGCTAAATTAAATGGGCCTACTAGTTCAGTGTGAGCCCCTGCAGGTCAAGAGTCCTCATAGCACCCAGGGTGTTGATTAATCCCCAATAACTGCACACCTTGGAGTGGGTTATTGCACTTATAACATGGGGTGTACAACACTAGGAGTATAAATAACAGAAACGCTGTAATTATTGTTTCAATTCGTGAAATGGTACTGTATTCTGCTGCCTCAGAAAGTAATCCACAAGAAAGAATGTATAGCACACTTATTTTATGAACACAGAAATAGTACAACTGTGCTATTACTACATTTCTGCCATTTGTTGCTCAGGACATAGCAGCTGCTGTACTGGCTGTCTGCTCGCTCTCATAAGGAACATCACATTCACAGTGTGCAGAGGAGTGATTATAATTAAGTATAAGCAAGCTCTCACCGGTGACTCCGAGAAACAACAGTGCAATGCCAACAAAGAACAGTGCAGCAAGCAGTTGGGGGTTGTACTATGCATGGCACAGGCAACTGTGCTGCAGCTGATCTGTCTCTCCTTTCACCCATGGGACCGCAGCACAGATACAAACTGTCTGCACTGCACTGAATAAGGCAGGCCTTTACTATGCATAGCAAGGATACTGCACCCAATCTGCTGCAAGTGATTGGGAGGCAGTATGGCACAGTGGTTTAAGGCTCTGAGCTGCAAACCTGGAGACCCGAGTTTGAAGCCCACAGCCCCCACTTGCGTACTGTGTGACCCTGAGCAAGTCACTTAACTTCCTTGTGCTCCCAGGTTGCACCTGTAAACAAGCTTTCAGGTTAGTGTGTCTCACCTGGTTAAATAATTGGATAAAAAAAAAAAAGTGATTATTTGTCAAAACTGCTGCATGCCACATCTCTTCTCAGGTCTGAAATGTCAAACACCGGACAGCACTGCGGAGGAATGTTAAACAACAGGGGATGTCTTCACTGAACTGTGCGGCTGCCACCATTCACAACAAATTCCACTGAGCTGCAATACAACTTCAGTAACAGGTCTGGGGACAGAATGGGGTGGAAAACCACTTAATTATGTGCCACTGATGTCTGCTCTCTCACTGACTTGCAGGGCTCCATTCTGCTGTTGTTCTCCATCTCTGCCCACTCCTTCCTATGTCCAGCACACACAATCCAGACACACACACAGACACACACACACTCCAGACAGGCACACACATGCAACCCAGGCAAACACACACACAATCCAGATGCACAGACACAGACACACACACAATGCACACACACGCACACACAATCCAGACAGACACACACATGCGTGCACACAATCCAGACAGACACATACAATCCAGACAGACAATCCAGACAGACACACACAAACCAGATGCACACACAGACACACACAATCCAGAGAGACATACAGACATACACACAGACACACGCACACACAATCCAGACACACACACAGACACATGCACACTCCAGACAGACACACACAATCCACACACCCACACACACACAGACAAATGCACACACAATCAAAGATAGACACACATGCACGCATACGCACACACAATCCAGACAGACACACACACGCATATACATGCACACACAATACAGATAGATACAGACACATGCACACAATCCAGACACACACACACACGCACACAATCCAGCCAGACACACACACACAATCCAGACAGACATACACGCATGCACACACAATCCAGACAGACACACACGCATGCACACACAATCCAGGCAGACACACACATGCACAGACACACACACAATCCAGACAGACACACACACAAACACACGTACATGCACAAACACACACGCACGCACACACACACACAAATCCAGAAGACACGACGCACACAATCAGACAGACACTGCACACGCACACACACACACACACAGACACACAGACACACACAATTCAGACAGAATATATACATACACACACACACACACACATATGCACACACAATCCAGACACACACACAGACACATGCACACTCAGACAGACACACACACAGTCCACACCCCACACACACAGACAAATGCACACACAATCAAGATAGACACACATGCTTTGCACAACAATCCAGACAGACACACACCGCACATACATCACACAATACAGATAGATACAGACACATGCACAATCAGACACATACACAGCGCACAATCCAGCCAGAACACACACAATCCAGACAGACATACACGCATGCACACACAATCCAGACAGACACACACGCATGCACACACAATCCAGGCAGACACACACATGCACAGACACACACACACAATCCAGACAGACACACACACAAACACACGTACATGCACAAACACACACGCACGCACACACACACACAATCCAGACAGACACACGCACACGCACACACACACACACCCGCACATACAGACACACAGACACACACAATCCAGACAGACATACATACATACACACACACACACACACAATCACACACATCCAGACACAGACACACACACACACTCGCACACACATGCACACAGACACACACACCACAGACACACACACACAATCCAAGACACACGCATGCACACAACACATCAGACAGACAGATGACACACACACAACACACACACACATGACACACAATACAGATAGATACACACACACATCAGACAGACACATGACACAATCCAGACAGACATACATGCATGCACACACAATCCAGACAGACACACACGCATGCACACACAATCCAGGCAGACACACACGCATGCACACACAATCCAGGCAGACACACACGCATGCACACACAATCCAGGCAGACACACACACGCACAGACACACACACAATCCAGACAGACACACACACAAACACACGTCCATGCACAAACACACACGCGCGCGCACACACACACACAATCCAGACAGACACGCACGCACACACACAATCCAGACAGACACATGCACACAATCCAGACACACACACACACACACACACACACACAATCAGCCAGACACACACACACAATTCAGACAGACATACACGCATGCACACACAATCCAGACAGACACACACGCATGCACACACAATCCAGGCACACACGCACACACACACACACACACACACACACACAATCCAGACAGACACACGCACACACACACAATCCAGACAGACACACACACGCACACACACACACACAATCCAGACAGACACACACACACACACGACATCACACACACACACAGCCAGACACACACACACAATCCAGACAGACACAGACACACACAATCCACACACATGCACACACAGACACACGCACACACAATCCAGACAGACACACACGCATGCACACACACACACACACAATCCAGACAGACACACACACACACACACAGTCCAGACAGACACACACGTGCACACACACAATCCAGACAGACAGACACACACACACACAATCCAGACAGACAGACACACACACACGCACATACAGACACACACACACAATCCAGATGCACACAGACACACACAACCCAGACAGATACACACACACACACACACACACACACACAATCCAGACGCACACACACACGCACATATACACACACACACAGTACAGACAGACAGACAGACACACACACATATACAGACACACAATCCAGATGCACACACATACACACACACATAATCAGATACACACATACGACACACACAATCCAGACACACACACACACACATCACACACACAATCAGACAACAGACACACACACACATAGACAGACACACACACACAATCGACAGACACACACATGCACATGCATGCACACACAATACAGACACACACACAGACACACCTAGACAGACACACACACAATCAGACACACACGCAGACACACACACACACACAATCCAGACAGACACATGCACGCAAGCACGCACACACGTACACACACACAATCCAGACACACACACACATACACACAATCCAGACAGACACACACACACACAATTCAGACACACGCACGCATGCACGCGCACACACACAGACACACATGCACACACACCACACACACGGCACTGCAGCAAGTTTCAATTACACACTGTCAGTGTGTGTGTGTCTCTCTGTCTCTCTATCTCTCTCTGAAGTCAACACTGGTACGTTTTGTAAGGGAGCAGACGCCATCAGCACATACTGCTCTCTCTCTCTTGCTGTCTGTCATGATGTTACTAGGGGAATACAGGAGCACAGATGTGTTTTTGAAGGCAACATGATTTTCTTACACATATGATTCAGCAACCCTGTTAGTCGAATGTGTACAACTGAGACCCGCTCTCTCTGTCTGACAGCAATCTACTGCTGCCAGCTACTGAAAGAAAATCTCCGCACATTTGTCTGTGCTGGTCGTGGCACTCTCACTGTCACTCTGTCTCTCTGTCGAGGTGCTGTGAGGTCGGTGAGTGTGGTTCTGGGACTGAGGGGAACGGGGTATATGCCTGTACTCCTGAACTACATGTCTGCCTATCACTGTGTCTCACTGTGCGGGTGCTGGGGTGGCATCACTGAAGCAGCATGGGTACACTGGGAATGAGTGAACAACTCTTTTATGAATGGCAGATAGAGACAGAGAGAGAGAGACACACACACACAGACCGACAGACAGAGAGAGACGGGAGTGGGGGGGACACTGCAGCACTTCGGATTCAGAAGTCCCCAACTTGCACTTTCCTTCTGACTGTTTGTGTGTGTCTCTCTCCCCCTGTGCACAGCTCATTTGTTCCAGCCCTTTACCTTACAATGGGGAACAAATCATTCGGCACCAGCAAAATACACATTGCAGCTGTCTGATGTTTGGGAACAGTACTGCTTGCTTTCCCATGTATTTAAACGGCTGCCATTTTGTAAATCATTGTCCAACACATAACAAGGGCAGGTCTGCCCAGGGATCTGTCTTTCCTGCCCCTTCACAACTAGCTGTGCATATATGGGGGATTAATCAACAGTCGCCTGATGCTCCTGTACCAATCAAATGACTGTATTTCAGTACCCCATGTTATAACAATGCACCCCGGGTGTTGATTAATCCCCAATAACTGCACACCCTGTCTTGGGACATTGCTTACTTTTCACTGTTTAAGTGGGTTTGACTGTAGTTTCAAACAAGTAAAGTAGTGTGATATAACAATAGTTAGTTTGTAATGTCTGGATAGCTAAAAATAATACAATAGTAAAGTATCCAAAAAAAATCCCGGTAATAGCACACAACAAAACTGATATTACCATTATTTCCGAGCGATAATACTATTGTTCAGAGCCCGTAATACTATTGTTTGGAGCTCTGAATGATTGTATCATCACACAGACTGAAGAGTGCAAGCGCAAGAATGCCTCATGCAGAGTGGGAGCCGGCTTTTACTGTAAACGTTGCAGTCAGTAAAAAGACGATTCGCAGCTTGCCAAAAAATTAACAAATCTGACCTCCAGCCACAAATAAAAAGTGGCAAACTGCTAACATCCGTCTCCTGCTCACCTGGACTCTTGCCCTTCCAAATACTGGACCGCTCATTCTCTCAGACCACTCGCACAGAGAAGCTGCCATTTTTTGAACATAATTATTCAAAAAACCACAGGAAGCACCAACAGAAACACGTGCTAGGTGCTTCAAAGGAGTCTTGATGTTCTGGCATCCATAGAAAAGCCCACCAAGCAGCTCTACTTAAAGAGACCTGCATAGACACTTCACCACCCTGGCAGCTTTGCACCACTTTTCTACAGAACACTGAAAACTCCTTGGATCCATATATTACACAAAATAACAGATGGGGAATTGTGATTACTCGGCTAGAGTGCCGTTTCGAGGTTATGGGGACATGAGAACCTCTTGATGATATTATAGCCTTGTAATACACAGTCCCCCATCTATTATTATTAACATATAGCAGTGTATAATAATATATGCCATTTTGCCTTGGCTACTTCTCACCAAACACATCATTGTGTGTTTATTCTGTCCTGGGCTGACTTTCTCCTGCTGCTATATACACCTTTTTTTCCCCCATAGAGCTGTTTTCCTGATAATGTTTATCTTTCCAGAAATATATCCTGTTCCCAGGGATAAACTCCATTCATCCCTATCTACCTTTCCAGGTTTAGTGCCCCCCCCCCCAACAAACTAGCACCATTGGCTTCCACTCTGTGGCATGGGTTTCAGAGGCAGACCACTGTAAAACCTGGGATCTAGTGCTGGCAGACACTAGGGCCCAGGGGAATGCAGGATCCAGGTTATCCAATAGACAGACATGGGATATTCTTCCTGTTTTGGTTTCCGCCCACCTCCTCTGACATGAGCGCAGCCTTCTGGTTGGCCCAGTATGTGCACAGCATGTCCCTGTAGCAGCAGAAGCAAGCTCCTTGATTCAGCCACTGGGGTCGCTGTAGTGCTGGAGCTCACCTCAGTCCTACTCAACCAAGGCATGCTGCCACACAGTGACTACCCCAAACTGGCCTGCCTCCTGACCTGATGACTCAAGTTCACTCCCAAACCTGGCTCACTTGTACAGCAGTGTGATGTGCTGCTACTGGGCCAGCAGGTGGCTTGTGATATGCACCTTGAATCTTTTATATGATTAAATTATGTTGTTTTAATTTACTATGCTTTTTATCCTCCTGCCCATACTGGCCCACATCGGCCCAACCTCCACCCCCAGCTCCATCCCCCATTCCCTGGGACTTACCTCCCTGGTGTTCCTCCCTGGCTTATCCTCCAGGGTGTGGCCTTCAGAGGGGGACCTCTTCCTCGATCAGTCCTGTAGCTCGGTGTCTGGGAAGCACAATGGGGCAACTGTATGAGACCAGAAGAGCAAGGCAGTTGGTGCACTGTATGGTCAGCATTTTTCTGTGTTCTGTCCCCTGAAGGTGTGGTGTGCAATGACGTTTAATGGTGGTCATGGCAACATCTGCCCCATTTCCCCAATCTAGCGAGCTCCGGTTGTCGGATCTCCGGCTTCTGCGAGGGGTATGTTAAATGCCGGCAGCTGACCCGCCCTCCCCCTGGAGGAGGAGACTAGTCCATAGGATGCTCAATCCTCCTTTCCCCGGCTGGCCCTTTGACACCCAGGCTCGTTCATGAACCCGGGTCATCGGCGACACAAGAGGTAGCTCTACCACTGTGCCGCCAGGCTGGCCCGCCAGGCTGGCCTAAACCCCTCCTCCTTAACCACAATTCTTGTGAAACCAGCTTGTGCCTTTGCACTGAGGTCTCTAGATCAGGCATTATCATCATTCTCAAAATAGCATACAAACGTGTTTCTATTTTGTCCCCGAATTCTGGAACACCATCCCGATCAGAATTTGTTGCACGCCGTCTCACCAGTTATTTAAACCTGAGTTAAGGAAATATTTATTACAGGAAAACTACTGTCTATGTGGCTAATTCACATCTATGACTTGGCCTCTCTAGCCAAGCTGATTTGTTCCATCTATTCTAAACCCTATATACTGTATTTGGTAAATTATATATAATTGGTAGTTGTATAATTTACGATTATGAACATACCGGTGTGAAATTAATATGCTTATGCATTTACGTTTTTGCAGTTTGCAGTGTTGCTATGTATCTCTGCTTTCTGCTCACTTCTTCATATTGTTGTCATGTGTCCATCTACTGTTGGTCAAATTGTAACCTCCCAGGTCGTACCTGAAAATTGATAATTTTATGTCTAGTGTACTTACCTGGTTAACAAAAACTAAATAAATGAATGGCTGAACAGGAATGTCTGCACTACATGGAAGGCCAGGAAAGTATTTTCTATAGACCTTAGTTAAAAGTGGAACTAAAACAAGGCTTGGGAAAAAAAAACCTTGTGACAGGCAACCAAACCCAGAAGTACTGAAAGCTGCCCTATCATTGCTTTTGCTTGTGTTTCAAGTCTTGGTTTCAATACACTTGCGACTAAATGTATAAGCAGCAGTTCTTCATGAGAGAGGGGTGGTGCAGGGTGAAATGACAAAGTGAACTGTAAAGTGTGTCAGGCTTGGTGTGCTGGGTTTTAACAATGGCACCATAAGTCACAACTCCATAGCCCGGGATGGGTAGAAGCATCTAATCATCATGGTACTTCTTGCACATTGTGAAAGGCTCCTGTTGACTCAGTGCAGCACCCTTACATTGGCTTATATCCTTGAGGCCAGATTGTTAGTGTCAGATGAGGGAGGTGAGGGTCCACCCTACCATGGAGCTGAGTGTCATCTATGAACAGAAACATCTTGCTCTGAATTCCTTCTTCTGTGCCACTGATGAACACATTGGAAAGGACTGGACCCAGAATGTAACAAAAACTAGAAACCTCAGAAAACCTCCCAACCTCAGTGAATTAAATGCAGTACGCAGTCATGTTATTCTCCAGTGTCTGTGAGGAACAGCTCCACCCTGAGTTTAAAAATGTAACTGTTTCCCCACTTGCACTGTTTCCATTGAGAGCTTGTCCTATACAATGTTTCTCACTCTATCAGTAAAACAAATACTTCCCTACATTACCTGAACCTTTATCACAGCTCAGGCATAGGGTATGCCCTCGAGTTTGACTGCCATGAGCAAGCCTAAGAAGCTTCTACTGATTCACCTCATCCAATCCTTTTTAAATGGTTAAAAAAAATGAAATCATACCACCCCTTTGCCTTATTTTACCAGGGAAAATATACCCTGCCTGTCTAAATGCTCCCCATAGCTTAATCTCGCTATCCTCTTTAATTTAGTTGTTTGCTGTTGCACCCTCTTGATTTCTGCAGTATCTTTTTTATACTGCAGTAATCAAAACTGCACACAGTACTCCATGTGTGGCCTTACAGTTCCCTCTAATGAGGCAGAATCCCCACATTTTCATATGTGAGCCCAATTCAATATTAATGACCTTAATTATATTTTATATTAAAAAAATAAATAAAAGAGATGAGTGAAATATAGAAATTCTGCTTCCATGGAACTCTGCAGATTGTTTGGATTTTAGCAGAATTATGCAAATCCCACCAATTTCGCCAACAAAACTGAATTCTGAATTGTGGAACTCTGCAGACCTCTCGTGGAAAATTCTGCATTATAAAATGGGTCTCTCAAATCCGTACAGCCTCATTGGTCAAAGATATCACATGACCATGTGTAAATCCTGCAACAGACAACCGGTAAAGTAAAAGATCCCGCTGATCAAATATTTACTTTCTTTGAACCTAATTAATTTTTTTTTTGTAAATTTTAATAACATATTAATTGTCTAATCACAATAACGCACCTTAGGGCTTGTGTCGTAGTGTGATTCACACACTTCTTGTGTGGTTAAAGTCACTTGGCTGCACCTCATGACACAACACACAAGGCATGTGTAAATCCCACAACAACACAAGCCCTATCATGAATTATTGCTTAAAGAGCAGCTGACACCTTCAGGACAACTTTAACAAACCATAATATTTAGACACAGTTCGGCTTGTATTTCGGGTTAGTTCTGTATTCCTTCTCCCCATTACTTATTACTGAGGTCATTTGAATTAAAACAAAATCTTTGTTCCTGAAGAGCTCATCTATACCTGTTGCTTTCTCCCTAACTGAGGTCATAATGCACTGCTTGTGACATCACAGCTACTCTCATGGCAACACACTGTGATGTCACAACACAGGATTATGACTTGCAGTAGGGAGTAAGCTATAGCGGCAGATAAATGCTAAGGGAAGTCTAAGGGATAAAGACCATGTGTTCATGCATATTTACTCAGTAATAAATAATGGGTAACAAAAATATATAGAATGCAAACTGAATTGTACCTAATTATAATGTTTTTCAAAGTTTTCTTTGAGGCGTTGGTAGCTCTTGAAATAATTATATCTTGCAGAACAGTGATTCTGTCAACGTTCTGTCTGTGGAGTTATTGAATCCAACCATCTTTAGAGAAGATTTCCATGTGGGTAGTTATTTATAATGATTTAGTCAACTAAAAAAGCACACTGCAGCTGAACTGACATTTATTGATTATAAATGCACCAATGGGACCCTCTTGAAATATTTTTGTTTGATAACTTAGTATGCTTTTTGTGGCACCAGGACGCCTCCCATCAACCCCACCTTGGAACCAGCCACTGTCGACATTGGCCCTGGGACTTACCTTACTTGGTTTTCCTCCCTGGCTTACCCTCCAGGGCCTCCCCATTACCTCATCAGATGCTGCGCTCGGTGTCCAGGGAGGCAGCCCCAGGTCAGCTGCACAGTGTCAGAAGCATGAGGCGGGCAGCATCCAGCTCACTGAAAACATTTTGCTGGCAGTGAGTGTGGGAAGCATGGCATGCAATGACGCTGCGGCATGAGAATGCCAGGCATGTGGCACACCTCCCATCCACTACCTGGCCTCCTGTGGCAGGATGTCCTGTGGTCACCCAGGAGTGCTACTCTGGAGACACTGCCCCCTCCCCCCAGAGGTGGAGAGCATGCAAGGGCCACTCAATCCACCTCCCCCCAAGCTGGACTGCTAGCAACCCTGGTCTGTTCCTCAACCTGGGTCGCCAGGGTAACAAGCAGAAAATACCATCAAGATCATGCTTAAAATATAGCGTGATGAAATGAGCATCAGAATGACTATGTGAGCTGGAGTAGCACTGGGGTGTTAGTGTTTGGTGTGCTTTTCAAGTGGCTTTAGGAGTGGTATTTGCGATGTTTATTTCACTGATGCTGAGTACTTTAAGCCCCCGAGTTTGTACTGCCTAACCATGCTGGCAGCATAGTGCAGCAGATAGAGTTACAAGTTGCATATGAGCCTGTTACACCCAGCAAACCTTGGTTTGATTCTAACAGTGTCTTTCTGTTTTGTATTTTCCATCGCCCCCCCCCTCAAGTTGCGTCTCTCCTTGGAGTTGCAATAGTAAATCTGCCCCTGACTTTCTCCCCCCAGTTGCGTGCTCCCACCGAGTTATAATAGTAAATCACCCCCAGCTTTCTCCCCCTCTGAGTTGCATCCCACCCAGAGTTGGAATAGTATCCCCCACCCCCAGGATTCACCTCCCCAAAAGTTGTCTCTCCGGGTTGTGCTTGTGCTGTTGCCGGTCTTCACTGGGGTGGTATTTCTGTGCGCAGTTCTCGATCATGTGGTGGTTCTGTTAGTGATTTTATGGGCAATCCCACAAACAGTAGCACTACCGCTGCACCAGCAGTCTGGCATGGGACCCTCTTAAAATCTATGGAATGCACATAAATGAGGCCCTACCAGTATAGAAAATGTGAAAAAAACAAGTAAGCAGGATTTCACTGTAACAGGGTAACAGTTTAGCTACATTGAGGTGCAAGATGTTAATGAATTGACATTGACCCGTGGGTTGGCAGATGCTACAGGGAACTGAAAGGAAGGTTGGTACTATATATTAAAGTAGCAGATCATACTGACAATAAAAGAAGTAGCAGGACTGTTTTCAAATCAGGAGAGGAGCAACTAGGCTCCTTAACTAAATCGAGCTGCTGTAAGCTAAGTGTCCTACACATTATTACTGGGATAGTCATACTGCTTGGTAATTACATATCCTACTGGGTAGACTGAATCACTACTGTAAGCTAAAAACATGGGTTTCTTTTTACCTTAGTTATTTTTACGGAGCCAAAGAAAAGATGTCCATTGACTGCTCCTCCAACCAGCTCTAGATCAATGGCAGTAGTTGTATGAAAAAGAAGTCTGTTGCGATTGGTCTCAAGTTGGTTGGGGTGGGTCAGACCCATCTTTTCGTTGGATCTTCAAAAAATAAGTAAGATAAAATAAGCATTATGAAACCAATAGGGCTCTCACATTTCACATTCCACATTAGATAGAAGGGGCTGGGTGGACACGATGGGCCAAGGGCCCTTTTTCTGCTGGCACCTTCTGTGTTGCTATTTTACCAGAGTTTTTTCAGGCTTACAGTAGTCACTGCCTTAATGAATCACAAACAACTCTGCCATTTTCTTTACAGCCAACATGGACTGCTCCTTTAGCAAGAATTACGTGAACCTCTTAAAATCCGTCTGAACCGCAATGAGTGAACATAAGCAAACTTTGCACGTTTTGGTAATGTGTGTCCCCTAATGTAACTCAGTTTTCAGCTCCTTCTGTTTTTGTTTAGTATATTAGTCCTTTTGTGTGACAATGAAGGTTCAAAATAACTGTTGCTCAAGGGACAGTGCAACAGCCCATATGGAGCAAGTGGCCAATGATTCTGACTTGTGAATATGATATGCAGAGCAGTTCTCAGAGGAAGTACGCTTTTTCAGGCTATGATTAGTTGTGCTGGTTCTAGCAAATATTGCATCCATGGTAGGCTAGGAACTAGTGTTGCAGCCTACACAGGATAGGCTGCCTAAAGAACTATCTGCAAACAGACCCTGAATAACACGAACCATCTTGTATCATTGCCCGTGGGTCATGGTACTGTTCTGTCCACCTCCCTGTAAGGGTCATAAAATAGTTTTCCAGCACTATTACATGTTCATCATGTGATGGTCTTTGGACTCCAGGTATCTAGTACAGACTGGTGTGATGAGGCAGTACTGGCTGACTGCCTCCCAGTCTGCTGCAATAGCAGCAGAAGAAACACTCCTGGAACACCTCCTTCCCTGCCGCCGGTGTCTTTTCCTCATGGACCAGAGGTTGAGTTTGAGGATTTTAGCCTTTGCCTTTTTCTGCACTGCCATTCCTTCCCAAGTAGCAGCTGTTTGGGCCTTGCCAAGAATATATCATTCCCCTGGCACTCCTGCTGGATTCTAGCTCTGCCAAAGGCAGAGGACCATTGGCAATATCCGCTGGCTGTTCTGCTCTTCTTCTCTTTTCACTAGTACTGATCCTTGACACAATAATTGTACACACATTTGGATGGGGTGGGTATTTTCTTTAAGATCTCTATATCCCTCATCAACTCTCAGTGCTGACACTCAGTATAAACTCTTCCACCAGCTGGCTCACATACAGCAAATCTCTTGACATGCATCCACTGATCGTGCCAACCTTAGACACAAAATGAAACAAAAGCTGGCTAAACCAATGTGCTTTCACAGCCAGCATGTGACACAGACACCTACTGTACAATCACATACTGCAGGCACTCAAAGACATAAACATATGCAGACACAAACATGGGTGTACACATGCAGACACAAATACAAACACACACACACATACACACACGAGTACCAGTGCACACAGACTCACAGTTTTTAAAGCTGCACTTGCCATGATTCTGTGGGAAACAAGATACTCCTCTTGGAGCCGTGAATACTTTGTTCAAACTTCCAACTTGCTGGTAGATGAATGTGGGGATAGTAGGGGGGTAGGAAGCCAAGGGCAGACTTGATGGATCGTACAGTCCCCATCAGTCAACAACTTCTGTGTTTCTATGTTTCTAACTGTAAAAGGCCTTTGAAGTCTATGTGCCTCTACTTTCCTCCCTGTTGAATGAGAACTGGTTGGAAAGCTTAAACCCTCCCCTTTCTGGTGGTGGGTGTGGTGGGGAAGATAGTTCTATCCCAGAGCAGCTACAGGCTCTCCCATGATTGCTACCTGTCAAGTGTTCGCTCCTCATCTAGGATCACATAAATAGGTTTCAGTGATGCCAAGAGACATGCCCATCCCCCATCTCTCAGTACAATCCATACATTGTATGTCATCCCTCATCACTGAACCATAACCAGATGTTATGCCATCTAGTACTCACTATATCTGTGTTCAAATTATGTTCTGATCAGTAGATCTCAGGCCTGATTTACAAAGGGCCTGGGATGGCCCATGGACTAAGTTTCCACGTGCAACTCACCAGCGCAGGGAAAAATCCCAACATGGGCAAAAGGGTTATTTTCAGCATTTTTGTGCAATCAAGCGCATTCTCTATTTTGCTAAATTTTACACCTGTTATCACTGGGTGTAGCAGCAGTGCATGAACAATTTGCAGACACTGCTGCTAAATGTGTAAAAGGTCATAAAAAACTGACCTTTTCAAATATTGCACACATGCAGTAATAATTGCAGTTGATTGAGCATGGGCACCCATCACCGCACCTTTTTTGCCACATGTGTGCAGTTTTATCACTTTTAGAAATCTGTCATTGGGCCTCAGAAGAAAGAGACTCAACGCAGCAGCAGCTCTTATGACATGAACTGAGCCACCACAGAGCTGACTTGAAAACATGCACACTTGTTTGTAATGTAAAATCAGACAGTGGAGAGAAACACATGTTCATTCTTGCAACATGCAGGTTTTGGAATACCAGGCAGAGTATCTGAAAAAGCTTAAACAAAAACCATTGCTCCATAGCCAGCCTTAAGGATAGGCAAACTAGGCGTCCGCCTAGGGCGCCATTCAGTGTGTGTGTGTGGGGAGGCTGTCACTGTCAAACCAAGTTCTGTTTTTAATTATTATTTTTTACAGGTCACCTGGATGGACTGAAAATTAACAAGGACAAATCTGTTGTCATTTGGGGGAGGGATTAAGACTTGTTTGTCAGATTCTTCGCTGCATGCCTGCCTGATCCACCCATAAAAGAGCCACTCCAATTTCTATTGGATCTCTGTTGCTGACTGTTTTATGTTTGGCACCAGAGTGGCTGGAACGCATGCACAGAGTGGTGTAGACCGGGAGTGCCTGGCACTTGGCTTAATTAATTTTGGTGGCACATGCAGACAGCCGTGAGGCAGTAAGGGACTGAGTGACTGTGTTAGCAAGGGGCGAGGGAGAGCGGAGTTTGGTTTTAAACTCGCAAAAGAAAAGAGACAAACCCCAAAGGGGACTGGAGGTCAATGTGTAGGGCAGAAGGAGCTACTAGGGAGTAGGGCTCAGGGGCGCTGTGGCCTGGGAGTCAGTTGGAAAAGTCGAGAGAGACCTCTCGAGATCGGGGACTGGAGTGGTGGGAGTAAAGTAAAAGTACCAGTCCTGAATAGGGCCTACGGGCCAGTGATTGCAGAAAAAGTGAGCAGCAGCCAGTCAGCTGGGGGGGAGCAGAGCAGGCCCAGACAGCAGGAACAGCCCAGACTTGCCTGTGTGGAGGAGACTGGCGGTCCACTCCCCCCCCCCCACAGCATCCCAGTGGCAGAGATTTATGTCCCAGGCTTGAGCCAGAGGAAAAAAAAAGCAACTGCCTATTGTTGGAGTCAGGGGGTCCCACGGGGTCCACTGAGTGTATGTGGTCCTGGACTGATGGCAGTCATGTTGCGTCCTGAGGGGAAGCCAGACCAGCAGAACATCAGTTTGGTGAGAGGAGGACCATTTTGTCTGATAAGGTCAATGGCAGACTGAGTGATGATTCTGGAGTGATCCAACCAGTTAGCTGAGCTAAAACAAACAAGGATTTGTCAATGCTGACTGTTTCCTTGCATGGTGTATGTGGTGGGGTGTATTGTGTTAGTTGAAGTAAAGGGAGAGAAGAAGTGCCACTATTGGTAAATGTCAGGATTTACTTAGAGTTCTGAGTAAGTTTGGAGTGCCTGGAGGGAGCGTAACAGCATGGTGCTACAGAAATGGGCAAAATGCAACTAAAGCTGGAAATGAGCTACTGCATCTCAGCTATGCTATCTGAGGAAAATTAATTACTAAATAGAAAAACTGAGCCCCCCCACCGTCACTTCCGCAACTACATACTAACATACTATTTGCCAGCAGATTAGGCCTTACGGTCTATCGAGTCTGCTCGAACCTTAGATCCTTAGTTGGGTGCCGAGACCCTCCCATCCCTTGTGCTCCAGAAACCCCTATCATCCATCTGCACCCCCCTGGGACAGGCCATCATCTGATACATCCACTTTCTGTGTCTGACCCACCCTCTTGAAGCCCTCCACTGTGGATCTCTGAACCAGCTCACCAGGCAGTGCATTCCAAGGGTCCACCACCTCTCAGTGAAAACCTCCTCCTTTTTCCCCTCACCCTTCCACCTTCCAACTTCAAACCATGCCCTCTGGTGATACCTCCCTGCTTTAGTCTAAAGATCCCCTCCATGTTTACCCTATTTATTCCCTTGAGGTACTTGAAGACCTCAATCATGTCCCCCCTGTCTCTCCTCTCCTCCAATGAAAACAGGCAGAGCTCCTCAAGTCTGTCCTCATACGTCAAATCCCCTAGCCCTTGTATCATCTTTGTTGCCCTCCTCTGTACCCTCTCCAGGAGCTGTATGTCCCTCTTCAAGTGTGGTCTCCAGTACTGTACACAGTACTCAAGGTGTGGTCTAACCAGTCCATTGTACAGCAGCAGAATCACTTCCTTGCTCCTAGAGGTGATCCCCCTAACGATGCATCCCAACATCCTGTTTGCCTTGCTAGCTGCTATCCTGCACTGCTCAGAGTTATTCATACATGCATCCACCATGACCCCTAGGTCTTTTTCCCCTATTGAGGCCTCCAGCACCTCCCCTCCCAGGGTGTACCTGTGTTTAGGGTTTCCCCGACCAAGATGCAACACCTTGCACTTGGTGATATTGAAATTTAATTTCCATGTGTGAGCCCAGCTTTCCAGGGTGTCCAGGTCCCCTTGCAGGGCCAACCTCCCCTCTTCTCCCTCAACTACTGCTCCCATCTTAAAGTCATCCACGAACAGACTGATTTCACACCCTATACCCTCCCTGATGTCCGATATGTATGCATTAAACAGAATCGGACCCAGGACCGAGCCCTGCGGTACCCCACTACCAACCTCTCTAGGGTTCGAGAGCTCCCTACAGACCACTACCTCTGGGTGATCCAGCTAGCCAGTTTTCAATCCATCTGACCATCAAAGGCCTACTCTAACCCCATCAGTTTCTCCACCAGACCATTGTGGGGACAGAGTCAAACGCCTTGCTGAAGTCCAAGAATACAACATCCACAGGCTTACCCCTGTCCAGTTCTGATGTTACCCATTCATAGAACTCCACAAGGTTGGTTTGACATGATCTACCTGGCACAAACCCATGTTGCCGACTATCCAGACCTCCTACCTCCTCCAAGTACACCCCCAATCATTCCTTTAGTATACTCTCCATTAATTTTCCCACCACCGAGGTCAAACTGATGGGTCTATAGTTACCTGGTACTTCCCTCGACCCCCCTTTATGGATTTGCACCACATGTGCCTCTCACCAATCCCTAGGTACCCTCCCTGTCTCAAGTGACCTGTTGAAAAGCTCCGCCAGGGGTGCAGCCAGTATGTCCGCCAATTCCCATAGTACTCTAGGATGAATGCCATCCGGCCCAGGAGATTTGTCTTTCTTTAGGGCCTTGAGGGCTAACCACACCCTTTTGGCGGAGATAGCATCATCTGTCCCCTCCACCTTACTGGCCTTTTTATCCTTACCCAGATGCGACACCCCTGAGGTACCTCTCCCTCCCTCTTGCTCCATTTCTGTTGCTCCCCTGATCCCACTTACTGCCGCTTCTATCCCCTTTGTGCCTTGCTTTGTAGATATCCCATCCCCCTCCCTAGTGAACACAGAGGCAAAGTACTCATTAAATACCTCTGCCTGGTCCCTCGCCTCTTCCACCCACCCTCCTTCTGATCTCAATCTGCTGAGATGGCCCTTAGTTTTTCTCTGCTCCCAATGTACCGAAGAACCCTTTTTCCCTCCATGTATCTCCTGTGCCAGCCGCTGCTCTTTACTGGACTTTGCTCCCCTCATCATACGGGTGACTTTTCTAGATGCAAGCTGGTACATTTCCTTATCCCTATCCCCTCTTGTTGTTTTATATTTTTTGTAGGCTGCCTTCTTTTCTCTGACTGCTACCTGTACCTCACTGGACCACCAGCATGGTTTATGTGACTTTGCTCCCTTACGTTTCAACTTAGCACAGATCCTGACTGCCTCATGAAGTCCCTGTTTTATGACCTCCCATCTCCTTTCCACACTTGTCATTGAGGTAATCCCCTTCAAGTGATCCTTGAGAATATTTCCCATGCCCATAAAGTCTGCCCCCTGAAGTCCACCGCCAGTGTCCTAGATCTCACCCTCCCCCATGCTTATTTGAAACCAGACAGTATTGTGGTCGCTCCCAGTCAGGGGGTCCTGTACAACCATATCCCTTACCAGATCCCCATCTGCCAGAACCACATCCAGGACATGCCCCTCCCTTGTGGGCTCCATCACATGCTGTGTTAAGAACACATCCTGGAAGCCATCCAGCAGCCTCTGCTCCTTGGCCACCTTAGAGGACATGGTTCCCCAGTTTGTACCTGGCAACTACATGAAATATTATTAATTAAACAAAACATGCACTAGAGGTAGTGAGGTCTGCTTGGTTCCCAGACTGGGTTATACACTGGGGGAAAACCCCTGGCTGCTACCACCAATGTAATCACTCTGTGACCTCGGGCAAGTTACCTAACCTTCAGTAATCCAGTCAACATAGCTGTAGAAATGGGACAGAATGGAAACAAAGTCAGACCCCACTGGACACCAGATGTTGCATCTCCACTGTGCTATCTGAGGTAAATAAACTGCACCCCCCCAAAAAAAAAATCAATGCTCACCAAGAAAGTATAACATAACCCACCCCCAAAATTGTAAGAATAGAGAACCATGAGGTCAGTATGGATAGCTGCAAAATTACCTACCTCACACAGAGGCATACAATGGGTTAGTTGGTCTTATTGTCCCAGGAACTGATGGTGTACATGGTGGGTGAGGCATCTGATCAGACAGATCTTGTGTGTGAGAGTCACTGCTAACACTGGGCTGGGAGCTCAGCTGAGAAAGAGAAGGGGCCACTATCAAATGAGTACATCCCAACCCACCTGAACGGTATCACGTGAGGATAGTGACTGAATATGAGTGATCGTCAGAATGGCGACTCATATCAGAGTGCTATCCTCATGGGCTACCCTGCAAGGGTAGTGACCATATGTGAAGACAACGGTACTGTAGGGTGACCGGAAGGGGAGAATAGCGAGAAGAAAGGGAGGGATAGGGAAGAAAGTTTTTGAGGGAGTTGTGTGCCTGCTGCAGCTGAGCCAGCCGTGTGGTGTGGTGATGAGGGTGGCTAGCTCCAGTGCAGCATGTACTGGGTTCAGGATGGGGAGGGGGAAAATTTTGCCTCTGGCTGCCCTTGCCTTTATTTTTATTTTTTTTTTTTTATGGTGATTTGGAGTGTCACCCCCTTCCTGACATGCAGCCCCCCTGGAGTTAGTAATCCTTAAGCAGGGGGTGTTGGGGGCAAAGCCCCTCCTGTGCATAAACACTTTGTATTGTTGCTGGAATGTGTATATCGCTAATTTGCTTTTCAGTGATATACACTCGCCATAAGAGCAATTGCTGTTTTGTGATCGCTATTATGACATGGAACCACCTGAACCCAACCTTAGGGTCTGAGTTTTGACTGCAATGGCAGAATTCAGTCGGCGACAGCTCATAGCTGCAGCAGAAAAGAGAAAAGAGAATGGACCATGCTTGCTTCTGCTGAGGACAGCCAGTCTTCTGACTACGGCTCCTACTACTCCTCCCCGTCTCCTGACACTGTGCCCCGATAAGTTAGTTTGCAAGTAAGTTGTCCTCTCCTGGGTTGGTACACTGCGTACGAATGTAGGATGGTTCAATATGCCTTGCACTACAAAGACAAAATTTAGACATGTTTTGTTCGGAGTAGACAGCAGTTTAGTAATGGCAGGTAGCAAGTTGCTACTAGCAAGAAATCCTGATTGGCCTGAGTTCGGTAATAGCCAGCACTCATTGGTTAACTACTAGTCTGTAACCCACCCCAAAATTCTGACTCTAGCTGATGGTGAACTTCTGTACAGGTAATTGTGCCAGGAACAAACTAGCAACTGTCTTAATTTTATTTAGTTGTTAGTACCTAGTATTCTGTGCAGTAGATGGGTCATAGCGGGCACAAAGGGGGAAGAAGCGGGTCAGGAAACAGAACAATTCCACACTACAAGCCACTATCTGATGCCCACCTGGTTTGTACCTGGGTGGGTAGGGTAGTTGGATATTAACTAATTGCCCAGGCGTGCATATTCCTTGAATTGTTAGAGGGCGGCTGAAACTCGGGGTCTCCAACATGTATTGTGTTTGTAGAATAATGGAGGTGTGGGGGATTAATAGGTGATCTTTTGTTACATACAGTAAATTCAGACAGTGTGACCTCCATGAGATTTTACTTATTTAGTTTTTGTAGACCAAGTAAGTGCACTAGACAAATCCTGCCTATTTTCAGGCATGACCCGGGGGAGGGGGATACAGATGAATGCCAACTGACCTTGAACCAGATTAAACTGTTGCTGGTATTTTTAGTGAATGAGGGAAATTTGGCCAGGACACGGGGAAATTCACCTGCTCTGCAGGAGGTTCCCTTACATCCTGGCTTTCAGCCAAGATGGCTGCCTCTGGACTTGCTGTGGAGGACATGGAGGTGTTGGAGGCAGGGGAGTTGGTCTCCTTCCCTGTCTCTGGATTGCCGGAGACCTCATCGATTCTTCCTCAAGCTTCTTCTAATGGATTTGAGTTGCATGCATCTCCCAGTTTGTTTCCTTCCTCAGAAACTTTGATGGATCAAAGTAAGCAAACAATTGTTTCTTCCCAGTCTGTTCCTATACTGCAACAGCAAGCATCTGATAAAGAGTCTCTGCAAAATACTGAATGCTTGCGACCAACAGATGTGGATGCTTTGCTATTGCTTGAGGAAAATTGTTATCTTACAAAGAAACAGGAGCTTTTAGCTCTTAAGAACTCAGCTTTGCAGCTGCCTGCTGATTCTGACTCACTGTTGCAGACCGCTGCGTCAGACGCCCGAAAGACGGCTTTGACATTTCCGCATTCCAATGCGGTCTGCCCGACGATTCCTTCTGCTCCTTCTGCTGAAACTTCTCCTGGAGTCCTTGCTTTTTCCCCCGATCCTCTTCCATGAACCTTTGTGTCCGACTTGCCCCCTGCAGAGGTTGTTCCTCAGGGAGACTGGTCAGTTGACTCTGCTCTTGTTGCGGCAAGGTGGGAGAAGGATCCGGTTGTTGGTACCTGGTGCTCCGGTCCTTCCCCCATTAGGATCACCTCTGCAGATGCCCCAGCTGTTTCTCCTGTGCACGACCAGTTGGACTTCATGCTAACGCCTGCTTTGCAATTAACACAGAATCTGATTCTCAATTTATCGGTTTCCACATCTTCTGCAGCTCTGTTTTCGGACGCCGACCCTCTTCACCAAAGTTTAACACCCCAGGGCCCTGGTCTACAACCTCAACGGACTGAATGGATGACTTCTTTTGCTTCTACATCTACTAAAATGTATGCATCTTGTTTTTCTGTCCCCACCCAACAGGCTAAGAGACACAATGCTGTCAGATTACAGTATTTGACGGGTTTACCTGAAATTCCTGATAGGGTTTTTGTTGGGCGCACTTTGCTTAAAGACTCCATGAAATTTGCTGCTTATGATATCCATGCATTAATACATGTTTCTAATGAGTCACACTATGATGTCAGTTTTAAAACCTTAAAAGGTTTAGAGAAATTTTGGTCCCAATTTCACCTGTTGAAAAGTACCCCTTATGGTCACCCTTCAGTGCAATTACTTTAACGAAATCTGCACAAAAGAATGTCAGGTTAGGATTCTCTTATCCATATAATTTTTTTTTTCCCAGGTTAAGATTTCTCCTTTTCACAGACCTAACAGCTGTATTCTCCATTCCCAGACAGGATTCATATTGATAATTTTATGTTTGGGCTTACCTGTTATCTAGACATTTCCATTCACCTACGTTACAGGGCTCACCCTCCAGGTCCATTTGCTAAGTGTGGTCAATGAGATGTTTCCCTACATCGTGGCATTCCTTATGTTATTGGTCTCTCAGAGACTGTCCACCGTGTTCTCTTTGTCTGCAGTTTTTAAGTGGGGATCAGAATTAAATACATCATTAACAGGAGAGGATTGTAGGAAGCTGTATACAGTGGTTCACAGGGTATCTCTTTTTCCAGAGTGGAGAGAATATGCATGGAAACATCTGCTTTGGTTCTTCCTCTCCCCATTTCTCCAGTTTCACGGAGATACTCTTGCTACAATGTGCTGCTGGTGACAGTGTGGAGAGACCAAGGCCACTCATACTCATGCGCTTTGGTCTTGCCCAGCACTTTGCCCCTTTTTGCCCAACCTGGATATTGCGCTGCAAGAACTCTTCTCACCTTCACTTTCTCTAATTCCTACATTGTTTTTGTTGCTGCATTTTCCGCCCTCCATCAAAGACAAGTATGTTAGATATCTGCTTAGCCTGGTCATAGTCCCAGCTAAAAAATGTCTTACAAAGGCTTGACTTGTTCCTATCCCACTTACGGTTCAAGAATGCAGAGTACTTGTAAATTATGCTTACAAAATGAAGATTGTCCCATGCTATACAGGGTACAGAGACAAAACGTAAGACCCATTGGATGCAGTGGATTATGTACACCCATTCAATTTCAGTTTATTGTTCGGTCATAGACCTTTACAAAATTTATAAAAAACAAGAAGAATCATACAATTTTCATAATAAAACTTAAACATTGCACTCACATTATTCATGTTAGTTATATATACAATAGTAAAACACTTGTTAACGAATACATTATATTATAAGACTCCAGTCTAACATTTGGTCTCTTCTAATAGTTATCATTCATTTAAGTTTTATGTTTAAACCTAATTTTCTGAATGGCAGTCAAATATGCAGCTACAGTCTTAATAATAAATCCATCCTCTGAAGTGAATAAAATAGTCAACAGTACCTCATAATTTGTAGATTGAATTGATCTTATTATGGGAATTATCCATTTTTCCTTGGGAATTTATACCATTTGCAGAAAAAAATGACATGAAGTAAATTTTCCAATTGCAACTTATCACAATTATAGTAACTAGCCATTAAATCTTTATCCCTATTGTATCTCGCCAATAGGATGTTGCTGTTAAATAATTCCATCCTATATGTGGTATATAATATTCTTTTCTTATTGTCTGTTAAAACATCCAGGTAATATCTGTAATAATGGAATACATCATTGTGTACTAACCAGTTTGCAATATTCAGATTATTTATATAACATAGATCTTTTTCTTTTTGGAAATCCAGAATCCTTTGAGTAACATATTTTTGATACTTAGGACTAATAGCTATTCCTTGCTCATTCAGCTTAACCAAATAAAACAACCCATTTTCTTTTAGAATATTATGTACTTTTCTCAACCAACCGAATGGATTTAGTCCTTCAGATAGCCAACTTTGTTTCTCTAATAAACATAAATAAGGCAAACAATATTTTTCCATTTGTGAGACTTTAATCCAATAGTTAATTTTCCTTGACAGGACTAAAGTTGCAGTACTTGTAAGACCAAGTTCAGCTCTAATCAGTTGAGCTGGAACCGATTGATCCAGACCTAAGCTTGATCTGAATAGCTTAATTAAGGGAATTTCCAGAGTTTTTATGGTCTTAGAATCCCAAATCTCAGACCCATATAAAAACTGTGTATTATATTTTGCTTTGGTGGCCAGAATAAGAGGTTTTAATGAACATCTCCCATATTTTTTATTAAAAAGATTTAGAGAATTGGCGGTCTGCTTAATTTTATTTTTAAAGTATCTAAATGTTTAGACCAACTTCCCAATTGAGAAAAAGTGAGACCTAAATAATTGTAGAATTGAGCAGTTTTAATCCTTAAAGACCATAAAGACCATTGCATTTTTAGTTGTTTATGTACTCCCATTACCATTATCTGGCTTTTATTTTCATTGATTTTTAAGTTGAACTCATTAGCATAGTTCAGCAGAATTTCCAACTTATTTTGAAGCCCTGATTGAGTCAGGGAAATTAAAACTAAATCGTCAGCGTATGCCAGGACTGGACAGTACTCCTTTGCTATTTTAGGAGAGTCTGTGTCAGATTCCTTAAAATAGATTAATAATCTATTGATATATATACAAAATAATGTTGGAGCCAGTACGCAACCCCACAGTTAGTAGAAAATTTCTTGGAAGGTTCAGATTCAGTAGATATTCTTAATTGTGCCCAAGTGTTAATGCATAATTCTCTAATAATACC
Source organism: Neoceratodus forsteri (assembly GCA_016271365.2). Classification (NCBI taxonomy): domain Eukaryota; kingdom Metazoa; phylum Chordata; order Ceratodontiformes; family Ceratodontidae; genus Neoceratodus; species Neoceratodus forsteri. Next base: position 189,426,754 of record JADMNL010000027.1, read on the forward strand.
TATCAGATATGGGGAAAAAAAAAACAGTCCCGCATGGTTTCCCATAATTTCTGTCTTGAGATCCTATCAAAGGTGGTGCTAAAATCTATAAAGGCTAAATAGACCTTTTGCTTCCTAAGTTTAATGTATTTCTCAAACAGATGATTAAGAAAATAGCAGTTATCAATAGTGCTATATCCGCCCCTAAATCCCGCTTGAAATTCAGACAGTCCACCTAGAGCTTTTAATTGATCTCTTAACCTTACAAGAATAATTTTAGCAAAAATTTTGCCTATAGTATCCAGTAAGGATATAGATCTATACATAGCTGGATTTTCTCTATCTCCCTTTTTAAAAACAGATATGATCATAGCCCCTTTACAAGAATCCGGAAATTTCAAATTTTTACAGCAGGCATTAAAGAACTTGGGCCTGGATATTCAGACTGTGCCAGGCTGTGGCACAAGCCTGGGCGCAGCACAACTGGGCTGCACAGGAGCATTGACAGGGTGATATTCAATGGAGCTGTGCCATGGCACAGCATTGTTGAATATCGCACCCTGGCCATCCACAGTGCACGTGGTGCAGTGGCACTGCGCCAGCACAAGTGGCCAGAGTGAAGCAGGGGGATGCGCTAGCACAAGTTCCGTTGTGCTAGGTGCAACAACCGCAATATTCAAAAGTGCAATGCAAATGGGGCCATAATGCATGCAAGGTGCAAATGGGGGAAACGGGGGAAGTGGAGCAGTGGGGCTCAGTGGGCAGGTGGGGAGGGGGGTACCGCTAGACCACCAGGGTTGGGTTGCTGTGGCATTAATGTTTTGGATTTAGTTGAATGTTAAAATCTCTTATTCTGGCCACCAAAGCAAAATATAATACACAATTTTTATATGGGTCTGAGATTTGGGATTCTAAGACAATAAGATTTTGTCTTTTGTCAGACAGCTTAATCTGGTTCAAGGTCAGTTGGCATTCATCTGTATCCCCCTTCCCTGGGTCGTGCCTGAAAATAGGCAGGATTTGTCTAGTGCACTTACCCGGTCAACAAAAACTAAATAAAAATAAAAATAAATTATGGCCCCATTTGCATGCAGGCGTGCCGATCCCTGGCGACTTTGCACCTGGCACCCTGCCAGGCTGCAGCCTTCGGGACCGACGCCTTCGCACTAAGTGGCAACACGCATCGACTTCCATCACGGGCATATGAACACTATAAATATCCAATATCCTGCTGTCCAGTGGTTACTGCAGCCTGATTATACATATGTTACTTAGCAACCATACTTGAGGGTCCAGTGATTACAGCCCGGATTGGTGTTGCAGACACGTTACAGAAATTATCCCTGGTGGTCTGGTATCCCTCCCCATCCGCACTGGAGCCCCACCACCCAGTTTCCCCAGTCAGTGGCGGGCAGCAGCTCCCCACCTGCTTGTCGCCGCCAACTGACACCGTGAGGTAGAGCAGCCCCATTGGTCCACAGGGCTATGGGCATGCAGCTCCAGAGCCAGAACAGTCCAGATATGAGAATGGATCCATTCACATATCTGGACTGTGTAGTATGGTACAGGTGCATGCCCATTGGCTCACACTGTGGGCCAATGGGCGACAGCCCCACCGTAGGGTGTCAATGGCGGCAGTGGGTGGCAAGTGTGTGGGGACTGCCGCCCCACTGCTGACCAGGGGAGTGGGGTGGGGTTCAGTGGGTGGTGGGAGGGGTACTGCTAGACCACCAGGTTTGGGTTGCTGTGGCATTAATGTTTTACTGACGCCAGCGATCGGGCTGCAAGTGGTCCACTGGACCACCAGGGATATTGGACTTTTAAATTACAACATATGCCCACGATCAGGCTGTGAGCAGTCCACTGGACCACCAGGGATATTGGACTTTTAAATTAAAACATATGCCCACGATCATGCTGAGAGTGGTCCATTGGAACACCAGGGATATTGGACTATCCTTTTACTACATATGCCCGCGATCGGGTATGGGGGGCACCACCACGAAGGTGCAGCCAGAGCTCAGGTGGTCTCCCATAGGTAGCAGCTGCCATGTTGTGCCCTGCAACATGACAGGTCACCTGTGGGTGGCCAGCTGTTGCTCCTTTTTTTTTTTGGCTCACCTGTGTGCAGCACAAGTAGGGGTTGAGCATGCATGGACTCGGCACATCCTGGGCTGAATATCAGGATGTGTGGATTATGCATGGGCACACCCTCCTACCTGTGCCACATACATTATTGATGCGCTCTGGTGCATCGGGATTTGTGCCAGGCTCAATCCCTGTTTGAATATCATGCCGGGGCACATCAGTGGGTTGCACATGATACTAGAGAACCTTATTAATGTTTTGATTTCTGTAAGACCCAGCAAAACATTATCAATAAGATCTTCATCTGTCTCAAAGGCATCTGTAATATTTTTAAGCTTGTAAATATTTTCCATTATTATACTTTCATTTATTTTGTTCCATCTTTTATAGTTTTTGTTCTTAATTTCCATACCTGACTCAATTTGGGCAACTTTTTCCTCTTTTGTTGAATTTTTTTAACTTCATTAATATAGGAAAGTGATCACTTTCTATACGTTTAATTATTCCACAATATTCCCATACATCCATATCTCCATTCAAAAAAGCATAATCTATAACTGTGGGGCCATAAGAGGAAAGGTGGGTAAAATTCCCTTCTAAGTCTCCTCTTATTCTACCATAAAGAGGGGCTAAAAAATGGGTTTCTAATAATTTTATTAATCTTACACCCATATTATTTATTTTTTTGTCAGCTGAGTACCTAGGAAAAGAATAGGTGTTACCATGACACCAATTATGAAAGCTGTTATCATGATAACCATCAAAATTGCCTATTTTTGCATTGAAATCACCACAGACTAAAATTGTTTCACATGCCGTAGTAGCCCAGACATAGGGAAAACTAGTTTCTTTACCATAGGCCTCAAATTCTATCTTATTAGGAAAATGGTCCTCAACTTTAGATTGTTTCGAGTGCTTACATTGTTTCCCAGATCCATTTTTCATCTATTTCTGATTTTGGTTAACATATTTTCCTATACCTTTTCTTTTTACTAATCCGTCAGCATTTTGTTGGAAAATCGCTTTCTTTCCTTTGTGCAACCCATTTCTAGCCTTTCTTTTAATCCTGCCCGTTTTGTTAATAGCAACAGTAGGAGCAGTAAATATAGCAGCTGACTCAGCAGTAGCAATTGGGGTAGAGTGAAAACCCTTGAACTCACTTTGGCTCTCATTTCTCCCCATCTCCTCATACACCATATTTTGAGCAAAATTGGGAATTTGCTTCAGCGGTTTACCCGATGCCACCAAAATATTACCTTCGGCTGCTCTTGTTTGTTTCCTTGTTTTAACCATGTTAAAGAAGAAAAAGATAAATACAATAAATACAATGCTTAGTAAAAAAATTATCCACAGAAACACCCAGCTTCTAATCTTACAAAAAAGACTCTCTGGTTCCTACTGTGAATAGCATAAAAGTCCTGAGAAAAGATGGCAGCAAAAAGTCTGGAGCCTTCAGTAATGTGTTTAGAAGAAATCTAGATTGTCTCTTATAACACTTGGCACCTGGGAGGTTTAGTTGATGAATCTTCCTGAAGAAAGCCTGATCAAATTCTTTCTCATAAATGTTTTCCAATAAATTCATAAGTCTTTCTGGTTCAACCAAGTTGAAATAGTTTGTCCCAGAATGATAAATGCAGCCTTAACTCCCACTAGCTCTGCCAGTATATTAAAAGGTTCTCTTGCCCCATTTGGTGGATCCCTTCCAGAGATTCTCAAGATAAATACCAGAATCAGGGTGTCCACTGAAAAAAAAAAAAGAAAGATTATAAATTTCTACCCACAGAAGTAAGCTATATCTAAAAACCCTAAGACCTTAAAAACCCAAACTAGACAATCCCTCCTTGTTAGTGCACCCTTAAATAAACTAATCAGATAGCGTACTTACAAGCTGTAACCTAAAAAAAACTAAAGCCTAAAAAGTAAATGGCTGAATACTTAGATACTTAAATACTGTACGCACTAACCGCACAAGAGTACTAGCACTTTTTTATTAAGAATTACTTCCTTGATGCTCTCTCTGCAGTTCATTAAATTAAATTCTCAAGGTGTTAGTGATTCTCTGTTCCTCAGCAGTTCCTCAGTACAACAGCAACCGCACCGGGCTCTGTGAATACTACCTTCATTTACCTACAATTTCATATGGCTGAGCCAGAGCCACGGTATGTGCTAATAAAATTAGTTCTACAGCTTTCTCTAAATTTTGGCAAGATTCAAATATCAAACTTCTGGGTTCTGGTTTCACATACTTCATAAAAAGACAGAAAGAAACACAGCTAAAACAGCTGAAACCAACTAGAGCCCACACGCCGCTGAAATGAATGCGTCCAAACCTCTCCTCTCAGGAACCTCAACTGCTAAATAAACAGAATCCAAGTAAATCCTTAACTAGGCAGGTACTCACAACCAATATACTCATTACCTAATTATTGCCTAATCGTATACATGTCAGCCCAAGATCAATTAAACAAACTGTGACTCATGACTCGGCGTAGTCAGATAGCTTCCCTTCAATTAAAGGTAGTCCCAGACCTGTGTACTTCTAACTACCCAAGTCAACTGCCAATTTTAATTAGACAAGGAGAATCTGAGCTTCACTGATTTGCACGAGGAAGTAAACCCCCATTTTAAATATAATATAAAATAAAGGAGTGCAAAATATTAATAAAAACATAAACAATAACCCTTGATTTCTTATACAGCCCTTATGTCAGTACTAGAGCTGCTATACTTCGTATCCTAGTAATTAAAAGTGCTAAGTACAAAGCCCATAAAACATATTCTGTCTATTAGAATATTAAAATATTAAATAAAATGTAATATCCGAATACATCCCTTTTTACTGAAGCAGAGTACACATATTCTTTTAGTGTTCCATAGCCTTTTGGAGTTTGTTTTCAGCCGTCGTGACTGGCCCTTCTCCTCTGCAGTCCCGCGCCATGCCACCTAACTGGGCTTTCCTCCTGCAACATACAGGGAAAAGAAAAAATACCAAGTGGGGAACACAGTGGAGGCACAGATCAAAGATATCCTGCAAAGGAGACAAACTTACGTGGTATAGATGGCATACCTTACATAAATATAAAACTCACCATATCTCCCTGCTTCTCGATACTCCTCCTCAGTACAGAAAGTTAAAGTCTGTGGGTCCACCCCTCTCTGGCCTCTGATTATGTACACTGTGCAATACTCCCCAGATTTTGTTCCATGATCCCCTTTCTGGAGCAATTATGCTTTAAGGCTGTGCAGCTAATATAGTGTAAGACCCCGTCATGGAGAGTTAGTGCTGTTTGGTTTTGCTTGTGGGTGCCTGACACTGGTTTCAGATGTATTGGCTGAGACACAAGAGTCCCTGTGTAACTATCCTCCCCTTTTTTACCTGAGGTTATTTTTGGAGCTGTACAGTCTTTGGATCTCCCACCTACTGTTTTAATGTAGTTAACAGTTCTCAGGTGTATGTGTTGTACTGTTATGACAGTGTGGTTGTTCTGGACTGTAATCTCTGTCTTCACCTGTATATGCACTACATTGACTGTCATTTTTATGTTATAACAAATCTTGACAAAAACATTAAATATAAAAAATGGAGTGAAAGGCAGTGTGTAGAATGCAGAAAAACAAATATTTAAAAAAATCCACAGGTCTCAGCAAGAAGCATTTCCCATCTTTTTTTTTTTTTTTAATATTTCATCATATATAATACAGCATTTTGCTTTGGCAACTTCTAAGTGCTTTCAGTCTCCAGTCGCACAGTACATTCATTGTATGGACACTATGGTTCAGAAGCACTGAAGAATATGGATTTTGACTATCCAGATATTACCTGGGCAGGGAAAGGAAAACAACAGGTCCTCAAACCAAACTCCTACAGTATCTCTGCTGAAAAGACAAAGTCAGAGCTGAAAAGAAATAACATTATTACTGCCCAAAAACATATTTTACTGGGAGGAAGGAACTCTTTCACATCCTTTGAGAAGCTGGAGTGGGCTGTCAGCATGCTACAGTTTTTTTATAACTTTGTTCTGGGAAACAGATGTGGAAAAATAAAGTTTCCATTCCATTCTACTTTAATGCTTCAGAGTGGTGTTGTTTCCTTCACCTACATATAGATGATCTGACTCAGCCCTTTCTGACTTGGCCCCAGATTCCTAGATTCAGCATAGTGAATTGTTTTTTTCATCCAGCTCTGTACTGCATATATTTCCCATAAGTGAACTGATAAGCACCCCATCATATCTTTCCCTTTATCAGTTTGAAACTGACTAAAATACTAAGCATACAACAGGCTACTGATTCAAGAAAGAGATTATGTGCAAAGATGATGTTTGTTCAGTATGAATATGCAGTATGAACTAGAAAAGAATGTTTTTCTTGGAAAGAATAACCACTAATATCTTCTGAGCATTTCCAAAAATAATATTTTATAGTATTTCATAATGCTTGAAAATATATTTAAAAAGCTGTAACATTTGAACTGTTTGGTGTCGAAATGTAATTATGAAAGCTTGGATTTAAAGCACCATGAAGAGATCCTAATGATAGTGTTCTCATGTGTTGCTACATATCTATACTAACATACTAAGATGCCAGCAGAATCGGCCTAACGGTCTTTCGTGTCAGTTTGTCATCAGCTCACCCTGGAGCTGACCATGCCCCCGCCTTCTCTGGCTTCTCCCTTCCCAGTTCCGCATATTCTCGCTGCACTGGATTTTGCTTCCAGAACCCTTCCCCTGTACCTGTCCCACCCTTTTGAACCCCTCCAGCATCTCTGCCTCCACCAGCCCCCTGGACAGCGCATTCCATGGCTCCACCACCCTCTCAGTGAAGTAGCACCTCCTCCTTTCTCCCCTGAATCTTCCCCCTCCAGCTTCCACCCATGCCCTCTAGTTGCCTCCTCCTCCTTCCTTCGAAGCACCCGACTGCTCCTCCCCTATTTACACCCTTCATGTACCTGAAGACCTCTATCATGTCCCCCGGTCCCTTCTCTCTTCCAATGTGTACATATTTAGCTCTTCGAGCCTCTCTCCATAGGTTCTGTCCCCCAAACCCCAAATCATTTTGGTTGCCCTCCTCTGGACCCTCTCCAGGAGTTTAATGTCCCTCTTTAAGTGTGGCCTCCAAAACTGCATGCAGTACTTGAGGTGTGGCCTCACCAAGCAGTTATACAGAGGGAGTATCACTTCCCTCCTTCTGGAGGTGATCCCCCTAGTGATGCATCCCAGCATCCTGTTGACCTTGGCTGCTGCCCTCCTACAAGTCTCCGGTTGTTCACCTTGACATCCACCACTACCCCAGGTCCCTCTCAGCCATCGACCTGTAGCATTTTCCCCAGGTGTACACTTGGCCTGGGTTTCTGGCCCTCAGGTGCAGTACCTTGCATTTCCCTGCATTGAACCTCAGCTTCCACTTTCTAGACCATCTTTCCAGAGCCTCCAGGTCTCCCTGTAGGGCCACCCTCCCCTCCTCCCCATTTACCACCACCCCCAGTTTTGAGTCATCCACAAAGAGACTCATCTCACTCCTGATACCTGTCCTTATGTCAGAGACATAGGCATTGAACAGGAGAGGGCCCAAGGACTGATCCCTGTGGGACCCCACTAATGACTCTCCTTGGGGATGAGACTATCCCACCAACTACGACCCTCTGGGTCCGGTTCTGAAGCCAATTGTCTATCCATCTGATCATCTGGTTCCCCACCTCCATTTCTCCCAGCTTATCCAACAGGCCCTCATAAGGAACAGAGTCAAATGCCTTGCTGAAATCTAGAAAGAGGACATCCACTGGTCTACCCAGGTCCACTGGTCTATGCATGTCACTATAATATATTGTTACATAGCTATGCATGTTGCTGTAATATGTTGTTAAAAATGTGAACAATTTTATGTATTATATATCGACAGATGGAAACTGCAGCATTATCACATATTGATATATAATGTATGGACAGTTGTCTGTTAACAACCCCTGTTTTCAATCAGTTTATAACCTGATAATCCCATCGTTATGACATCAGTATGCTGTAAACCTTGCTTAACTATGTCATAATGATGGGATTACAGGATAAAATGTCACCACCTGTCAAAATTATTGAAAAGGAAAGGTGACCTGCTGCTTGGACATTCGTTCAAAACATACACGTTCCATTCAGACAGTTACAGACCTGCTGCAGTATCGATTGCAATGGCTAATTTCAGCACTTCAGTTGCTCAACATACAAAGCAGGAGGCATTCATAGCTGAACAGGAGACCTAACACACATTAAAAACCCTGTATTTATTTCTCCACAGTATCTAGTTTTCCCATACACTATAAAATACAATGCCTGAGTAATGGTGGTCAACCACAAACGTAATCACCTCTCGTGGTTGCCATGACAACTGTAAACCTCTAAAGGTGCCCTCTCAAGGTTTACTTGGTTGTCCTGGCAACTGCTTGAGGTGATTACATTGTGGTTAACCACCGTTACTCAGGCATTATCCTCTATATTATCTTAGCTGACTCCAAGCTTTCATTTAAAAAAAAAAATTTCTAACCTAATGGTTCCAAAATTATGTCATTTGAAAGAAATTACCTTTTGAAAGGTTTGACTTTGGAAGCATTGGGGCTAGAAAAGTAATTGTTATTAAATGAAAACTTGAAGACCAGCCATTAAGAAGCAGTCCTGTCAATAATTTTCATGTGTCAATACAATTCTGCATGTATCAATACTATTCGATACAGCTTGTTATAGTACTGATGCTTTTTTTGTTGTTGTGATACAGCAAAAAAAAAAGTGGGAACACATTGTATCAATATTTTTTTTGTATTGACAGATTATCAATACTATGTTTTTGTACTGATACATTAAATTACTGATGGTTTTAAAAAATGTGTAACATTTGTTTTTCATTTTTCTGAATTTTGCTAATAATGCACAGCATTTGATTAGACACTAAGCAGTTTGCGACCTAATTTTCATTGATCTTATGCCCCTAATCACATTGCAAACGTTTAACTCTCCCCTTTAGTAACCCTTACTTTTCCTAGCTTCCATAGGCTTTTCCTGCAAGAGCATCAAAAGATAATAATAGAACAGTCTAAAACAGAATTTAGTTGTGCATAGTGCCTTTTATATATAAAAAAGTTTCTAGCACTTTACAAAGTAATGAGTTAGATGCATTCTGGTAATGAAGTGACTGTGCACTGTTGACTGAGCTGCTTATAAGTGGGGGGAGAGGAGAGAGAGAGAGACCTCAGTCTTCAGAAACAGTTTTTGAATATGTTTTACATTTAAATAATATTATTTCTTCTTTTCACTGGTATCCACTATTCTAATATGATTTAATTGTTCAGGAAGGATTTATTTTTTTATTTTTACCGCCATTGAGTATGCCTTCTATGCTCAGTTTTCATCATATACTGCTGTCTTTTTCTAAGTTTGTAGGAAATCCATGATGTTGGTTCCAGTGATCAGTGCTATTCACTCAGCAGAGTGGAACTTGACATCAGCTAGCATAGAAACAGTCAGCAGTAAACAGCTAAGAGGGAGACCACCACCTTGGCAATGCTCCTCTGTACTTTTTACCATCTTCTCAATATCTTTCTTCTGAAATGGGAAACAGTCCAGATATTATGCTGTGTATGGGGTGGGGTCTGACCAAGGATCTGTAGAGGGATGTCATAATTAGTCGCCGTGATACTGAACTACAGCAACTGCACTGTTCATACTCAGGCAGATCCCTATGTTGTCTGGATATTAACCTCATCCAAGAAAGCCCATTGCAATGCATATTTTCAGGATAATCTGGCTCCTAGTTGAAATGAATTGTCTGTTATCCTGAATTTGTGTGTTAGCTATCTGGGCCACAAATAAGCTAAATTCATTAGTTGTGAGTTTAATTAGTGGTAATTAAAGCAACAAAAAAAGGTATGTGCTGTCACACACTGGTGATGACAGAGGCCAGGCAGGCAGGCCAGCAGCTAACTAGCTGGGGGTAGAGTTAGTATCATATTTCAGTAGGACAAGAATGCTGTCATCAGCATAGTTTTGCAAGTGTCAGAAGAAAAAATTGAAGGAGCTAATCAAACAAAAAATATGTAAATATTGAACACTTAAATACTTGAAAATGAAAAAAATTGATTTTTATGAAATTAAATACTTGAAGATGACAAAAATTAGATCTATTAGACTCTTCATCCTCCATTTTCTAATTTTAACCTCTTAGGTTAATCCTTGACTGCTCAACTTAAATATACTCAATTATAAAGTTATAATTATACTTTACAGCATAATATGTATAGCTCCAGCCTGCTTTAAAGTCATTGTATATGTCAAGATGCTGTTTTCCGTGCTATATAACTATGTTAATTCATGTCAACTTCTATATATGGAAGATGGTGTCTTTCTTCTAAATATTCTAATAAAAAAGATTTACTGAAAAAAATGGATATTTGTGAAATTAATACTTGAAGATGAATAAACAAATGGATCGTTATGACATTTTCCATGTTGCGATAACTTAGGACTGAGTTGGTGTATATGAACATTTGCAATCCTAGGGTCTAAAACAGCTGAGTTATAAGCATTTGCAAACAGAGGTTTAAACAGAAACCCCCAAAGCAACCCTAATATAGGCGCTCCTATAATACACACACGCACGTATAATATACTATATATTTTCTACTCGTCAGGAAAAAATAAATCTGTATGCAATGAAAGTTCTCTTCTCTTTCACTACTTTAGAAGTGTTACCTCTGCAAAAGGTTATTTAATCACTGCAATCCACATAATTAGTACCGTAAGTTGTAAAACAAACATCCCCTCCCTTCACTCACACTGACTGAAGCACTGTGACAAAAAAAAATCAGAATGACAAAAGAAATTGCCAAAAGCAAAGGCAGGAATCAAACTACCTACTACACTATGCTCTTGTTCTAACTAATCCTTCATATTTCTGTCTCCAATGTGTTTCCAACTAAGCTTGCTCTATTGCAGAGCTCCAAAAATTGATGTTTTTCCTCTGTCACTCACAGTCCAAAGTGTTGATTTCCGTGCTACTGACCAGAACTGCCTGAGGATCCCCCAAGCAATTTAGATGCATGGAGTTCATGAAATTTGATTGGAACAGATAAACTGAATATAACTTTATCAATTTTGATGCCAATCTAATCATATACTGTAAAGAAGTACAGCATCCTATGTGGTTATATGCACCCTATGCACATAGAAGTTACAAAAAACTGACTACTTGCCATGCCCTAAAGCAATGCCAGACAGACTTGGAATGGGGATGTGTTTTTTAATGCTGGGGGGGGGGCTTCCATGCCCTCCACTGCTCTTCTACCTACTGCCCTGACTAAGTGTTGATTGAATTCCTTTGACTGGGTGACCAAGGAGTTGGATCATGGGGAGTGGTGGATGTAACCTACCTGGATTTCAACAAAGCATTCAACACCATTCCATATAGGAAACTGGTTAGCAAGTATGGGAACTTGGGGATGGGTAATAAGGTAGTAACCTGGATAATAAAGTGGTTAGCAGATAGGACACAGAGAACAGTGGTCAATGGAGTTTGCTCAGAGGAAGGGAAGGTGACCAGCGGGGTACCTCAGAGAACAGTGAAGGGAATGATCTTCTTCAATGTCTTTATAAGTAACATAGCAGAGAAACTGGAAGGAAAGGTCTGCCTCTTTGTGGATGAGACCAAGACCTACAACAGAGTGCACACTCCAGGTGTGTGTGTGTGTGTGTGTGTGTGTGTATGTGGAATAGACAGATAGGGATCTGAAAAGACTGGAAGAGTGGTCAAGGGTATGGCAACTGAGTTTTATTGCAAAAAAGTGCAAAATAATGCATTTAGGCCATAGAAACCCAGGAACAGAGTATAAAAAGGGTAAAGTGACACTGACAAAGACCAAACAGGAAAGAGACCTGGGGTAATCATGTCAGGCAATCTAAAAGTGGTCAGGCAGTGTGACAAGACAGTCAGACGGGCTAGTGGGATGTTGGCGTACATAGGAAGGGGTATCACCAGCAGGAAAAGGAGGTGGTACTGCACCTATATAAATTGCTGGTAAGGCCTCACTGTGAGTACTGTGTCCAGTTCTGGAGACCATATCTCAGGAAGGATACAGACAGAGTGGAGGTGGTCCAGAGGAGGACTACCAAAACTGTGCAGGGTCTGCATCAAAGGCCATATGAGAAGAGGCTGATGGAGCTAAATATGTACACCCTGGGGGAGAGGAGGGAGAGGGGGGATATGATAGAGACCTTTAAATACCTCACGGTGGTATATAAGGTAAAGGAGGGAGGTATTATTCTGCGAAAAAGGTGCTCTAGAACAAGAAGGCATGCTATGAAACTGGAAGGGGTAATTTCAGGAGGGATGTGAGGAAGTACTTCTATATGGAAAGAGTGGTGGATGTCTGGAACAGTTTTCCAGCAGAAGTAGTAGATTAAAAGACAGTGGTGGGGTTCAAAAATGCCTGGGACAGGCACAAGGGAAGCATAAGGGTAAGGAAGGGAAGAGATGCCACCGTAGATCAAGTTGGGCCTGTAGCAAAGAATGGAGGTCTAACAAAGCAAACAAGCAAAAAATATTGGGCAGACTAGGTGGGCCCAGTGGTACTTATCTGCTGCCCCCCTGCCCCCACAGGTTGCACTGGGAGATGAGCAACTTGTTGGTCAGTGTGCCTTCCTGGTGAAACATTTCAATAAATAAATAAATTCATTCTATGTTTCTATGTACCCTATTCCTCCCACTAACTATCTGCCATCACATCAAACAGAATCTTTTATTTTGGGAATATTGTGTACTTGTTCCCACACATTATCCTGTCTTCCGTGGAAAGTTTCTTTATGTGAATATGAATAATTGACCTATTTATTTAGTTTTTATTGACCTGGTGGGGGGCACTAGGCATACATTTGCCTATTTTCAGGCACAACCCTGGAGGTACAAAGGTAGGGTTTTACATTACTTGGAGAAAACAGTAACAAAGCACCAGGAGTAGTCCCATACACAAATTGGATGACACAAGCATTAAACATAAAGTACAGGGACATTCATATAGGTACAGGCATGTATACTGTGCAAGTGACAGATGTAACATAGTACAAAGATTTAAGTACATTTCAGTGAGCAAATACAATTTTGCGAAATAGCACTGCAAATTCTTAGGAGGCAAGGGACAATGGGGTGAGTAGGAGTAAGCAGAGTAGTACAGACAAGGAGTAGTTAAGTGCAATCAGTTATCAGCTAAGAGTAGGAGGCACAGTGCAGGGGATTGTTGATTAGGAGCAAGTACACAGAGAACATTGGAGCTGATAGGAATGGAACTGACATCTGAAGGAGTTGGTGACTTGGCACTGGCCTATGGGAGGTGGGATGCTATTCCATAATTTAGAGGCAGCAGTTGCGAAGGCCATTTGACCATACTTAGACCTAGATCTGGGAATAGATAGCAGATCGTGGTCAGAGGATCTAACAGAGCATGAGTTTTTGTAAGGCACATGGAGGGATGCCAGGGAGGGAGACATGAGGTTCAGTGGTGTGCTGTGGACAATTCTCCCAAGAGGAAGATCCTCTAGGGCAGTAGGGGATGGCCAACCTAATTTAGTGTAGAATATACAATGGTGAATGAGGTGACTGCATGCAAGAGTAAAGTGACAGATGTTGTTATACGCTACTTCTCTTATGCAACAAGGATGGGGATGTGCAAAGACTGGCAGCTATATGAAGGTGAAAAGTATTTGCCCTTCCTGATTTTCTTATTATTGCATATTTGTCACACTGGATGTTTTCAGGTCTTAGAGAAAATGTAATATTAGATAAAGGGAACCTGGGTGAACAAATAACACTTGTTTTTTTTAATTTCACTTATTTAATGAAAAAAGTTAACTAACACCAACTGGCACTGTGTGAAAAGTAATTGCCCCTTTACACTTAATAACTGGTTATGCTACATTTAGCTGCAATGACTGCAACCAAACACTTCCTATAATTCAATATCAGTCTTTCACATCGCTGTGAGGAATTTTAACCCACTCTTCCTCGCAGAACTGTTTTAATTCAGTAACATTTGGTAGGTTTTCGAGCATGAACTGCTCGTTTCAGGTCCTGCCACAGCATCTCTATTGGGTTTAAGTCTGGACTTTGACTAGGCCTCTCCAAAACTTTAATTTTACTTCTTTTAGCCATTCTGATGTGGACTTGCTTTTGTGTTTTGGATCATTGTCTTGCTGCATGACCCAACTCACGCTTCCAGCTTCAGCTGACGGAAGGATGACTGGACATTCTCCTTAAGAATTTTCTGGTACAGAGCAGAATTCATGGTTTCTTTAATTATGGCAAGTCATCCAGATCCTTAGGCAGAAGCATCCCCACACCAGCACACTACCACCACCATGTTTGACTGTTGGTATGGTGTTCTTACTGTGGAATGCTGTGTTTGCTTTACGCGAGACATTATGGGATCCATGTTGTCCAAAAGTTCCACTTTGGACTCATCTGTCCATAGAACATTTTCCCAAAAGGCTTGTGGATCATCCAGGTGCTTCTGGCAAATGAGACAAGCATTTATGTTCTTCTTGGTTAGCAGTGGTTTCCGCCTTGCTGCTCTCACATGAAGCCCATTTTGCCCAGTCTCTTTCTGATTGTGGAGTCATGAACACTGACCTTGGCTGAGGCAAAGAAGCCTGCAGTTCTTTGGATGTTGTTTTAGGATCCTTTGAGACTTCTTGGATGATTTTACACTGCCCTTGAAGTAATTTTTGCAGGCCGCCACTCCTGGGAAGGTTCACTACTGTTCCAAGTGTTCTCCATTTGAGATTATGGCTCTCACTGTGGTTCGATGGAGTCCCAGAGCCTTAGAAATAGCTTTGTAACCCTTTCCAGACTAATAGAGGGCAACAAATTTTTTCTGATCTTTTCAGGAACTTACTTTGATCATGGCATAATGTGCTTGTTGAATCTTTGTGCTGGCAATGCACTCTGATGGTAGGGCCAAAATAAGTGAGGTTTATATTGAGCAGGGCTGGCTGTAATCAAGCCTGGCTGTGTTCAATCAGCTGACTCTAATTATCCCTTTAATTGGGTTGATTTAACTAGGGGGCAATTACTTTTTCACACAGTGCCAGTTGGTGTTGGTTAACTTTTTTCATTAAATAAATGAAATAAGTGAAAAAAAAAGTGTTATTTGTTCACTCAGGTTCCCTTTATCTAATATTATATTTTGTCTAAAGACCTGAAAACATCCAGTGTGACAAATATGCAATAACAGAGAAAATCAGGAAGGGGGCAAATACTTTTTCACGCCACTGTAGGTTAGCTTAGGTAGGAGTAAGCCGCATGCAATTGTTATTCATGCTGAAAAGCTGAGGTTAGGACTGGCTTGATAGCTATGCCAAGGCTGGTGTTAACTGTCTTAATGACGGTAGATATATGATGGAATAATTTGAGGGAGGGATCAAGCATAACGCCAAGATATTTAAAGGAAGTGGCAGTGTCCAAAGGAAAGCCATTATTACAGAGCACTGTTAATGGGGTGTGAGTGTTTTTTAGCCAGTATAGGGTTCCGAAGAGCATGGCTTGAGATTTAGAATGATTCATTAATAGTTTATTATCCTTGAACCAGGACTGGATGGCCTTAAGATCAGATGTTAGGGCACTATTGATGTTGTTTACATCAGTAGCACTGATAAAAAAACACTAAGTCATCAGCATATAGGAGAGGGGTGCTGTTTTGGAAGCAGTGATGGATTGAGTTTATGTGAAAGGAGAAGAGTAGAGGCCCAAGTATTATCCACAGTTGCCCAGTGAAGCTGCTATTGGGTATCTAATCAGACCTACTTCCAATGTACCCACCAATGAATTCAACCTGGAAATGCTTAGGAAAAGTAGAGCGCTCCTCTCACTATGATGTACTCATACCTGAAAGCCCCAAAGCTTTTGCATATCCTGGGTAACTGCTCCAGAAATAAAAATCTGTGTTACCCCAGTGCTGAGCCAGTGATATCCATGTTACCCTTCCCACCCCAAATTATGGAATTTGAGGGTATCTGGAAATGTCAACAAATGATCTGAGCAACTCTAATTACTGCATAATATCTTTCGACCTGCTGCTGGTGTTTCTCTTGATCTATAACGGTGTTTTATCTGCCTTGCTAGCTGCCGCCCTATGCTGTTTCTTCCATTGAAAGTTGCTGTTGACCAGCGCCCCCCGGGGCTTTTCTCTGCAGAGTTTCAGCAGTCTCTATGCCATTAAGTAGAATTTAGCCATTTAGTTCTTCTTTCCTGTATGTATTACCTTGCATTTCACAATGCTGACATTCATCTACCTTTTCACTGTCTATTTCCGAAGCATATCCAGATCCTTCTCTACTTGGGGATCTCAATATAAACTGGCTGGGTAACTCCCAACCTCTACTACCTTCTAAAATCCAAAGTTTCAACCTACACCAGGTTATTACTGATCCCACAAGAACAGCTCATCACTCTAAACTCCTCTACTCTGCTCGATTGAGTTATGACCAACCACCCTGAAAATATTATCTCGTCTGGCATTCTAGCTGACTCCATTACAGATCATTCCTCTACCTTCTGCATTTGGGGTAAGACCAAGCCCCTTCCATCAAAGCCTCTGTTTATCTCTTTCCATAGTTATGCACACCTCGACCACCAGTCCTTCCTACAGGATATTGCTTCAATCAACTAGGCTCCCCTGATTAACTTGGATGACCCTCAAACTGCGTTAAACCTATTCTTGACTCGCTTTTTGGAAATTCAGAACAAACACTGCCCCCTCATTACCCATCAATTAAAAAACAAGAATACCCGGTGGCGTAAGTCCGACCTTCTCTCCAAACTACGCCTATGTGATAAAAACTGGCGCCGCTTTAATGAGACAGGTCTGCCTGCTGACTACAATTGCATGGGGTACGCTGAAATTTCTGCAAAAAGGATATTAAAAGTGCAAAGAGTACATACTGTAAAGATCTCCTAACTAAATCTTATGGCGACCCCAAAAAATTCTGGTCCCACATAAAGAGCTTCCTAGGTTCAAATCCGGCCCCCACCCCAGCTAATATGACACTTAATGGTGTCCACTGCAACAGTCCTTCCACTATTTCCAACTTTTCAATGCACAGTTCTCTGACCTTACAAACTATACATCATCTTTCCCAATTTCATTTAATCCCCATGCTCAACCTATTAACTCAGGACCCAAATTTCATTTCTAGTCTGTCACCCGTCTGGAAGTACTTAGACTGCTCCATAACATTTCCGACCATTCTGCAGCAGGCTCTTATTTATTTATTTATTTATTTATCAAGTCTAGGATTACAAATACCTTTGAGCCATGGTTCTTTTACAAAGGTTCCATGTCACAGAAATACAAATTATGGGAACATCAAGACAGGCATTACAACAATGTGGACATTGCAAACAGAGTACAGATTAATACAGTTCAAGGGTAGCATTGTAACAAGGCAGCCAGCGGCATTTGTCAGAGAAAATAGACAACAGATAAGAAGTGCCAGAGTCATAGGGAGAGGGAAGAGGGTAAGGGGGGGAGAAGGAATGTAGGAAGGATGGCAAGAGGGTGAAAAGTACAGCATTGGGTATACCAAGATGTGAAGGTAGAATCCAGTGAGGAGGGGAGGAGGGGGAGACTCTGACAGTATTGAACCCAAGCTGCTAAAACTTGCTGCCCCTTACATTGCCGCTCCTCTAGCAAAGATGTTTACCCTCTCCCTGTGTCATAGCTATTTTTCCGCTCTCTGGAAAACAGCCAGTATTACCACTGTCTTCAGAAAGGGTAACCACAAAAAACCCTGCAACTATAGATCTATTGCTATACTGTCTGTCCTCAGCAAAATCCTTGAGAAGCTTGTAGCCACCCAAACCGTAGACTTTCTTCAGAAATATGACCTCCTTACCAATGTGCAACATGGTTTCTGTAAGGGTCATAGCACCACCACTGCATTACTCAAATTCTCATCTGATACCCTATCTGCCATGGACTCTGCTCTCCTAACAGGAACTATTTTTATAGATATGACAAAAGCGTTCAACCTAGTCGACCATCATATCCTCCTGGCCACTCTTAGTTCCCTAGGTTTCTCCCAAAATGCCACAGCATGGTTTGGCAGCTACCTATCCGATCGCACCCCAGCAAGTTAAATTCTACTCCACCCTATCTGATTCTGTGACCATTAATATAGGCGTGCCACAAGGTTCTATTCTTGGGCCTCTGCTCTTCACCATTTTCATAAACGATATTACCTCCAACCTTCTCCAGAGTTCATCCATACTATATGCTGATAACATTGTCCTTTATGCCAGTGCTAAAAACATTACAGAAGTAAATGACAATCTTTCACTTGACGTTCGAAAGATTCAGCATTGGCTGTTTAGCCATAAACTGCTGCTGAACATATCCAAGACTCAAGCCATGCTATTTAGTACTAATGCCAAGCTTAAAACTCTCTCAACCTTCTTTCAAAGTTATTACCTTTAACGGCTCTTCCGTTGATGTTGTACCCTCATTTAAATACCTTGGTCTCACACTCGACCCAACTCTGTCTTTTGATCTCCACATCCAACAATCCTGCAAGCTGGCTAACATAAAACTTAGTATGGCCTATCGTTCCGGTTATATGCTCACACCTTCAGCAAGGCTTGCCATAGCCCGAGGCATACTCCTTCCATCTCTCACCTATGGAGTTGTAGTGTATGCCTCCACGAGTAAAACTATTCTCAGGAAATGGGATGTCATCTACAATAATATCTGTAGGTATGTGTCCTCATCACATCGTATGAAACATCGTTGCCTATTATACTCTGAGCTTGGGCGGCTTTCTCTGACGGCATCTAAAGACTTTGTGTTGGGCTCAGTCATAGATAAAGTCATCCATAACCAAATGCCAAAAGCTTTGGCAGATCTATTCCTCATCCAGCCATCTAAATACGATCTTCGCTCGACTGATAATGCCCCTGTGCTTATTCCTCGGCGTCACTCCACTAAAGGAGCTAGTGCTTTCTCTTGTTATGTCCCCTGTCACTGAAATTTCCTCCCACTAGCTATAAGGTTGGCACCTTCCCATGCCTCTTTCAAGAAACTGCCTCGTGATCATCTTGCTGACTCCTGGTCATGCTCCTGTTTCAAACCACCGTAGACTTTTATCACTTCCTCAATCCTTTCACCCTCTTACCTCTGGTAAGCACTTTACTCGCCTTCATATGTCTACTTGCACCCTTACTTTTTAACTAATTCCTATCCCCACCTTTTCTGCCTTCCATCCTTCCCCTTTTACTACGCTTCTTCCTAGCCATATCCTGGCTTTACTCTATTCCTCAATGTATAATTTTACTTTTGGGGGCATCTTTGATTTCTGTATTATACCACTTTCTCCACCTGGATAACTGCTTAATTGGTTTATTTATTGCACTTTTTTTACTCCATGTTATTGCCTATGTAATCTGTATCATGTTGTTTTATGACTTCTCTGTATTTGCTACTGTCTATGCTTTTACCTTGTTGTATTTAATGTTCTGTATCTTTGCCTCTACCCCTGTTGATTCAAATGTTAATTTCAATGTATTGTATCTGTAACACTCCTGGCGAGTCCCGGGTCATGCCTGAAAATAGTCATTTGCCATGTCTAGTGTACCCTACCCGGTAAACAAAAACTAAATAAATAAATAAATTTCATCTAGCTCCTGTGGTGCTGTGACTACCTTTCCCATCATGGGATACCATCGCAGCTCTTTTTCTTGCCTGCTTCAGATTTAAATTTAGGATTGCAGAGATGTTACTATTGCTTATGGGGGTTATACACCACATTGTTTCTTTCTCATAATGCATGACTTCAGTCTCCCAGTTTTCCAAGGAAATCACATGCAGGCATCAATATTCTATTAACACATGGCTAACAATAGCAAACAATGGGCTCTGTTCTCAAAAGAGTTTTTCTCATTTGGTGTTGTAGGAAAAAATCTTTTGAGAAAAGACTCTTAGTGTTCATCAGAATAACCAGCTCCATAGTTTTTGCAACCTCAAGCTTCATTAATTCATAAATTTATCACGAGGTACTTAAGTTAGTTGTCCCATACCACAGATGTGGCTGTCACACATGTCATTGATTACATGTTCACTGAGGTATAAATTCCTATTTCCGCATTAGTTCTCTCTGAACAGGTAGATGCTAAAACTTCACATAAATTGCTATTGTTGAATGTTCCTATAACAAAACCAAGCATATGTTTGCCAGAGGAGCCGAAGGCATATAGGCTGCCTGGTTCAGATTAAACTCAGTAATTCAGAGATTTTACTATTTCCTTAGCGGCCAGACAGATCTGGGGTTAAAGCACCGCAATTAAGAAGTCATACTTTTCCTGTAACTCACATAAACTGTGAAAACTGTCATATGGAAGTCACATGGATCATATTTATAATGTTCAGCTCACATGATTTGTCTAGATGTTTGGATTTTTACATGGCTGTTATTGATTTGCCACTTAGGGTTTCAATTCACGTTACCACTAAATATGCACCATTTTCAGAACCATACAAAAAATGCCCCTTTTTTGGGGGGAGGGGGGACACTAGGGATGGAGTCCAGCTCAGGTTTTTCTTTTCCTTTCTCCGTTTATTCTCCTTTGTCTGGCTACACCCTTTCGACCAACCTCCCCCCCCCAGCCCCATCACGTGACTTACCCAGGACTTACCTTCCACCATCGTCCTCTGCCACAGGACTGTGGGGATTGCCTAGTCACTGGTGCAGGGCCTGTGAGGGGTTGGTCATCATCCTGCAGCGGGGGGGAGGGGGTTCTACCTGGGTTTTTGCCCTGGGATCCACAGATGTGGAAAGAGTGTGACAGGCAAGCTCTGCCTCTGTGGTGATGCCCCCTCCATCCGGAACATGGGTCCCTTCCCAAATTATGGCATCACATGTGCTGCCTCCCAGGCACTACTGGGTGGCAGCACAATGGCAAGCCATCCAAACCCCCCTCCCTGAGGGAGGTGAATAGTCCTATGGACGCTCAATCTCCGCTCCCCTAGACAGCTCCCAAATGACCCATGTTCATTCCCAAACACAGGTCGCCGGTGTGGCAGGAGGTAAAGTGCATGGCATCTCAGCCATCCACATCACGGGGCCTGCATATCCAGCTCAGATTGTATCTATAACATCCATGGGAAGCTACAAGCCAGGGCCAAATGGGGCACATGCCCAGGTTACAATCTGCTGTGCCCAAACTGTGCCCCATCTATGATATATAGCTTGAAACACAGTCTGGATTTAAATCCACCAACATGCCACACATAAGCCCTCTGTACCCTGGCTGTGCCAATGGTTATTCTTAATTCCTGGAACCGCTACTAATAACATCTGAGATACTAGCTGAAGTTGTAGAGCAGAACTTCTACTTACAGCTATCTGCACTATGGCATTAAAGAGAAGTTAAACTATGATCCTGGTTCCCATTTTTCTGTACAAATCTCTTTTTCAATTTCGTTTTTATGTTAAACAGTAGTATGGGGAACTGAATCACATCTGAGCAGCAACAACTTACAAAAAACTTCCTCTATTTAATTATTGGTACAGAAAGTGCATGTCTTGCCAAACATCCTTCTTTGTATGAGGTGATGAATCAATGTATAATATGTGTTTGCCTTTTTTTTCCCAATGTGGCTTCAAAAACTCTTATGTAACAGCAAATCATTGAGTATGAGTTTTTATCCCTTAATCTATCAGTTGACTAGTGTAAATCACAACATAAGCGAACACAGCTGTAAAAATTCAAACCACAAGTGAAACCCATCACACAAATAGTTTTCATACTTGTTTGCTGCTCCATGAAAACACGGCCACATTTATTCCCGATTCAGTCTGTGCACAGACTTTATTAAACCGAATCTTTGAATTACCATGATTAATTTAAAAAAACAAGATACCCACTATGTTATATAAAATGCCAAACTCCACAAGCATTAACAACAGGTGATTCTTAACGCCTTGGGGGTTCTGTGACATCAGGCACTCTTGAGCTGCATTCTTGAGTTCTCATAATGTTTCTTGTGATGGAATCCACCTGTTCTCAACAGTTGGGGTTAATTATTCTCTAAGTCCTCTGCCCATCTCTGATGGCTTACCAGGTGGAGTTACAAGATCCCATGGTACGTTTCATGAGAGCGGAGGATTTCCCCATCCTTACAAAGCATTTGTTCACGTCTGTCTATGTGTTGCTATCAAGTACTTAATAACTGCAAATGACTACTGCACATACACAAACGCTGCGCTACCCATATTTGTACAATGGGACATGAAAAGTTTGTAAACTTATTGCTTGAAACACATCATATGACCCCCTTTTTATTTTCTGACAACTGCAAACTTCGCTGGAAGTACATATTTTTTGGTTAATGTGTTTATGGTGCTCCGTACAGGTCCATTTATCTTGGTCTCACCCCCTAGTCCTACTATCTTGCATCCCAGAGATGCAGCTCAACCTCCATTCATCCTCCACTGCTTCCACTACCCCAGTGGTGGGGTCGGTGGGCACCCCTCTTACTTGTTGGAGAATGGATCCAGTTCATGGAGGGAGGGACCTGTCACCAGTAAGAGGACTGCAAGGGGTCAGAACTGTCATTGTTGCTCTGTTTAGCATATTCCTGCCAGTTCCCCCCCCTCCCAGGATGCCAGCTTTGGAGTGCCATACAAGCTCACACGCAAGCGTGGAGTACGTCACTGCTGTCATCTCCCCACCCAGTAAGTCTCTCCAAGCGTGGCAGTGTCATGCTGGAGCATGACTTCCCTCCCTCCCCAGAGAAGGAGATCATCCACTGGGATGCTCAACCCCCCCCCCACTGTCCCCAGATGACCCACCCTCGATCCCAAACCTCGGCCACTGGCCACTGGCATCATGAGCAGTAGTGCTACCGCTGCACAGATGGACCTGCTAGTGTTTATATATATATATTTTTTAACAAATAAAAGCTGATTTTATAAGTGAGATAACACAGAGACACTCAGATAAGTCTTGTGCTTAATACCTACCCAAGGCATGCATTATTCTCTTATAACTGCACACCCTGTCCTGTGTTATCCCTTAACTAACTCAGTGCTTTACAATACAATGTGTATGAATGCCACTATATAAAACCCAATTTCATTCATGCATTCTTTCAACAGTCAGTTCTACTGTCTCGGCGACATGGTGGTAGCGACCTGCGTGTTTTTATCATAGAGATCTGAGTTCACATTTGGGCATGACTTTCCCAGCCCTGAGACCAGAGAGAAGCAAATCACAGAGGTGACCAGCTTGGTTTCTGGAGATGGCACTGTCTGGCCTGGATGGTGCAAAATGTTTGCACCTCTCAGGCTTCCATACCTACAGCAGATGGCTTGATGAATGCGGAAGAGTATGCCAATATATTTCCTGACCTTGCAACCCATGTTTAGTAATTCCATGGAAGGACAGAGATAAAGTCTGGGGAGGGTTCACAAGGCAGGCATTGGGATGTTAAATCAATAAGGATATAGATTATGCTAATTCACTGAGATTTAATCACTTTTCTTATACATTTTTCTTAAATTTTGTAGGAGTGCTGCTAGTGTGTGGCCAATATCTGAATCAGACAGAACCAGTACACACTCCTCTCCAAATGCTGTGCCAAAGAGCCTGCAAATCATTTAGATTGATTCTTTTTTCTTACTCACTCTCTGTCTTCATCCCATCCTTTTAAAAGGGGATTCTTGGTGTCATCATTTGGACGAACCATTATTAGCCTGAGCACTGATGGCAAGGTGACCTCTCATAGGTCACTCCCCTATTCTTTCCATATTAACGTGCATATGAGCTGTGGTTCCACTGCTTTCTCTATCTGTCTTATGTGGAAGCCACTCTCAGGCTTCAAGTGCAGGTATATAAGGGGTTCACAGGTGGCCAGTGGGGAGCTTGCTAAATAGGAGAAGACCACAGACACCTCTCTTGACCACTGACTCATAAAGAACATGGTAAGCTCAAGCCAGACCAGTGGGGAGGTCTGTGCTCTCTGGTGCAAGGCTCGGGGCAGGTTAATGGGGTTGTTGCCCCCTGGTTACAATCACAGCACTGACAACAATGTGCTGCACTCACTGAACACTGAGTGAAAAATAACAAAAGGAGCTAATTCCAGTACTTTGGTTGCCAGATTAAGTTTATTATGAAATATGAGGTTGATAGTCGATGGCCACCCTCTGACAAAGTCCTAATAAGCAAAGCACTGGGGCACCTGGAGCAGTGGTGGAATAGCTATATCACAGGCACCTTACAGTGACATCAACCTCATTTTTGGGAATAAACTTCTTTGGACATTGAAGTACTGGAATTTGTTTCTTTTGTTATTTTTCACTCAGGGTTCAGTGAGTATAGGATGTTCTTGTCAGTGATGTGATAGCAATCTCAACCCTGGCAAATTTAGTGAGATTAAACTGCTTTGCTTATACATCATGCTAGCATATCCCTGACCTAGCCACCCCTGTACAGTGATTTCATGGAAGGGAGTAAACGGGGGCACACAAGGCAGGTAGGAGTACAGTATATTGCTAACCTGTAGTACAGCCAGGGTGATTCCTCTGTCCCTGTAAAACAAAAGGAAAGCTGGGAGGAGCCTGTTGTAACAACAGCAAGATGAACTGAGCTAGAAGGCTGGAAGAATGGCTCGCTCACCAAGGTTATATAATTCGAATACATTTTATTGTACTTAAACTGTCAGTTTCAATGTATTTCAAATGTTTCTTGGGGTTTCCCCAGCTCACTTTGTTGAGGAAACATTATACCATTCAATTCTGAAACACAAAAGTCAAATAAAAAGTAATATTCATTCGTGCTTTTCCAATTTTCCAGCACCAGTGAATATTGCTTTTAATTGTACTTTTGTGTTTCAGAATTGAATGGTGTAATATTTCCTACACGACGTGGGTGGGGAAACCCCATGACATGTTGGAAATATATTCAAACTGACAGTTTAAATATAGTAAAATATATCGGAATTTTATAGGCTTGGTGAGTGAGCCATTCTTCCAAGTTTCTAGCTCAGGATGTTCTTGAATGCCACGGGGGATATCTACCTCGGCTGCATGGCAAACTTGTACATGAGCCTACAAGCCATTTATGAGTGGAGCATAGGCTTCGTAATTAGAGCCAACAAAGACACAGACATGCACTTTTTTCTGTTACTTTAAGCCTCTGCTGCTAGCTCTGGCCAGTGCCTTACTCTGCATGCTGCACCCCTGTTTTCTCTTTAGTGCCTACCAACTGCATTTACTAAACCTCTACAATTTCAACATCCTCTTTTGCTACTTTGCAACCTGTTCGTTCTTTTAATGGGCCAAGTCCCCTTTTAGCTGTCCTTTTACCTCTAATGAAAGTAAAGAACATTTTATTAGTGTCCTCCGTCCCCTGCCAATCAGTTTTCATATGCTTTACACTCCTCTTGAAGCTGGTTAATAGTCCACCTTACTCTGTGCTGTGCAGTTCTCTTTCTGCACTATAAATACCATTTTCTTCTATCAGGATTTATCTAGTGGGTGTATCCAGCCATGCAGGGCTCTTTTTAGCCCTACAACCTTTCACTCTTTTAGATATATAAAAGTCCATGGCTTCCTTGCATGCTCTTTTTTCTCATTCTACTTTTTCTCACACACACCTTCATTCACCTGATGGCACCCTCAAGCCCTGTTATTCCTGTTCTCTTGGACTGACTGGTTATCCACCTCATACCTGAGGCCATGATAGTGGTGGGTGGCCTGCCAGGTCAGTCATGCATTGGTCTGTAGGGGTTGCCAGCACAATGGCAAACTAGGGCTTTTTCTTCCAGATCCAGTTTTTTTCTCCTCAAGGCTGCTGGCATGCAATGACACCCAGGCATATGTCTGGTAACCAGCAGCTACACCTCTCCCCTCATGTGTGCTCTTACTGTGCTGTCTCCTAGCCTCCACCAGGTGGCAGCATGTAGCAGGATGCAGCATCCCCCCCTCTTCGAGGGAGGAGAGCCTTCCTTTGGATGCTTGATCCTCCCTGCCACCCCCCCCAGCCAGACCCAAGTGACTCAAGTCCATTCCTGAACCCTGGTTGCCTGCATTCTGAGCATCAGTGCTACTGTTTTACTACTGGGATGGCTCATAAAGAATACTCCTGAAGGGATACCAAACCTCCTGTACCCGCTAGCCCATATAATTGGTAAGGTCTTTCCTGATCCAGCCTCTCATCTGTGTGAACTTGCCACTTTTAAAATTTCAATTTTTACCATGTGTCTTTTTCTTTGTCCAGCTTTAACCATCTCTGGTTTAACAGTATTGTGCCTGCCAGTAACCAGGTGGCTGTCTCTCTCTAGGTTTAATATGAACTTGTCCCTACTGCTGACCACTAGCTTGTAGTTATCTTCTATCTAACCTTTCTCAAAGTCATAGTATCATAGTAATGTGTCAGCAGAAAAGGACCATCCTGACCCATCCAGTCTGCCCATCTTCCCCCCCACTAATGTTCGTACTAATAAGGTTAGAAGAAAGAGCTAGTAGGCCAAGGCCCATAATGCTCCTATGCTAGGCCATAGAGTAGAATGTTAAGTCATACCCAGACATAATTAGCGTGCTGAGACGATGTTTAAAAATCTCTTTAGTATTACTTGTTACTACATCAGATGGTAATCTATTCCAAGGCCCAATAGTTCCTACAGAAAAGAAAAACTTACGATTATTATGTTTAAAAGATTTACCAGTTAACTGGTGGAAATGACCTCTAGTATTATGTATTGATGGCTTAAAAGAAAATTCTAACTCAGTCATGATATAGGGGTCATGAATAATGTCATATAAGAGGAGAAGGTCACCTCTAATGCATCTGATAGTAAGAGGCATAAGTTTTAATGTATCCAACCTAAACTCATAAGATGAGGAGTCGAGACCAGATATTTTTTTAGTGTATTTTCTCTGAACCCTTTCAAGAGAGTAACTATCTGATTTTTTAAAAGGACACCACAACTGTAAGCATAATCAAGATGGGGACAGACATAGGACCTGAATAGGGGTAACAACACCTCCTGGTCTCGAGATCTGATATTACGCAAAATAAATCAAATCATTTTATTAGATGTACTAATAACTGAATGCATATGCTTGGAATATGTTAAATCATCTGAAATAATTATACCCAAATCCTTCTCATCATTAGTGGCACACAATGGTAAATCATCCAGAATATACTGGAAATTTAAATTATTGGGACTCAAATGCATTACTTTGCATTTTGTAGAGTTTAACTTCATGCCCCATTTATTAACCCAGGTACTAACAATATAAATATCATGCTGAATACATGATATTTGGTCTAAATTAGAACATGGTCCTCCGGTCTTCACATCATCTGCATATTTAATTGTAAAAGAAAGGCAGGAATTAGTTAAATCAGATATGAAAGCCTGAAAAAGACAGGGGCAGAGAACCGAACCCTGTGGAACACCACTTAAAACTTTACCAGAGTTAGAAAATGCCCCATTAATCATCACCTTTTGAGTTCTATTTGAAAGTCAATTATGAATCCATGTAATTATATGACTATTAATACCAAGACCTGTGAGTTTTTGAATTAGAGCCCAGTGTGGCATGGTGTCAAAAGCTTTACTGAAATCAATAATGACAATGTCACAGGCTAACCGGTTATCCAAACAAGAACTAAAATGTTCATAAAAGCAAAGCAAATTTGTCAGACAGCTTCTACCCTTCTTGAAGCCATGTTGTTCTACATCAGATGCATCAATAATAGGGGCAATAATATCCTTAAGTACACTTTCTAACACCTTACATATGGATGAGGTCAAACTAATCGGCCGATAGTTTTCCCATAGATGTTTTGATCCCTTCTTATGTATAGGCACCACAAACGCCTCTTTCCATTCACTAGGGATATAATTATATTGTGAAAAAAGATTGAATAAAAGTTTGAGTGGAAAGGCAATATGTTCAGATAATAGGTAAAGTAAATGCCCTGCTATATTGTATGGGCCTGAACAAAATTTACCTTTTAGTAAGTGTAGTTTTTTTAAGAATTGATTCAACTGAGAATGTGATAAGAGGATCTGATGGTGAAATCATAGGTTCAGGTGATTGAACTTCTAATACAGGGAAAACTTTGCACAATTCATTATTAAATACATCAGCCATGGCTTTTGGCTCATGAATAAGTATATTTTCTGTTGTAAGATGCCCCATCATACTTGGACTTTCCTGAGGGAGTTTATACAAGAGTAAAATTGTTTGGAATTTGACTTACTAGCTGTTGTTGTCAATTTCATTTCCCATCTAGATTTGGCCCTACGGATAACTAATTTACACTTCCTGCTTGATTTCAAATAGGATTCCCAATTAGAAGTTGTCCTATTTTTAAGGTAGTTATGATGTTTTTTAATTTTTATATTAATTAAACGTTTGATGTTTTTATTCATCCATCTAGAAGTCTGTTTCCCAATAGAATTCTTATTTTTTGATGGAATATAAGTGTCACGAAGAGTTGAAATAAGTGATTTGAAAAGAACCCAACTTTGATATAAGGACTGGTTATCAAAAAAAGATAACCAGTTTATTTTGTCAAGGTATAGATTGATACTATGAAGATCAGCTTTGTCATACAGGTATATAATTGAAGAATTAGTGTTAAAGACAATATGTCTCTGCAGATTAAATAACATAGAGTTATGATCACTGCTGCCAATTGGTGATGAAATATGCACATCCCAAATATCTAAAGTGGTATTACTCAGGGCAAAGTCTAATATATTATTACCTCAGGTGGCAGAAGTTATCCATTGCTGTAAGTCCTATTCTGAACAAGTGGACAAAAATTGATTACTAATACAGCTAGATGCTGTGAATGACTGCCAATTTATATCTGGAAGATTGAAATCCCCTGTAATAATGACATAACCCATTTGAGTAGCTGTTTCAAATTCGGAAAGAATAGCGTCAATGATTAAACTAGATAAATCTGGGGGAAGATAACATGTCCCAAGGATAATAAAACCCTGTTTTGATAGAAAAATTTTAAGCCAAAGACTCTCAGTCGGGAGATTATGAATTTTTATAGAACTAGAAATATTGACTGAGTTCATTTTATTGTTAATAAATGAGGCAACACCTCCACCCTTCCTTTTACTTCGATTCAAATAAGAGATATATCCAGGAAGTTGCTTGATCCAGTGGGAGTTATAATCACCCCATGTTTCACAAACCGTAATAATGTCAAAATCCTTATTCGAAATCACAGTTTGTAACTCATTGAATTTCTGTATCAAACATATCGCATTAAAACTAAAACTGTAATTGTTTACTGGATAGTTTATAAGAATGAGACGAAGAGGTGTGTACATTTGCATCCCCCCCATTATTTAGTTTAAATTTATATTGATTGTAGATAGGAATTGTTGACTCAGCAATGCATTCCCTTGTTTGTTAAGATGCAAGCCGTCCGCACAATAAAGCTCAGGTCTATCAGAAAACTCTTCCCAATGGGTCATGCACTGAATATTCTGTTGTAAACACCATTGCCTAAGCCAGTTGTTAATAATTTTAATTTTATGATTAAGAAACCAGGAGTACCGTGGTATGGGTAGAATCTCTGAAAACATAATATCACACCTGAGGTCAATCATTTTATTAATCATAGAAACATAGGCTAATTTGATATTCTGAACAGAGTCCCTGTAAATGTTGTTGGCTCCAACATGGATAATACACAGTGGATTTATGTCTTGAGAGCTAATATTATCGACCATATATGTTAGATCTGAAATCTTAGCACCACTGAAACTAGAGTAAGTTTTATTATGTTTATCAGGCTCACATAAAACCTTATCCAGATGTTTAACTAAGGAATCACCCAGAACAAATGTTTGTCTGGTATGTGTATCATCAGTATTAGGAACACTCATAGAGGGTGCCTCTTCACCAGTTTGAATAGTAGCAAAGTCAATCAAAGGAATATCAGTCGTGGAATTAGGTGGTGGAGTTCAAGAATTAGGCATATCAACCATGACTTGGGAAGTGTTTATAGAATTTAATCCTTCATTTGAGGACTCAATAGGAATACAATTAGAATCGACAGAGGCAGTGGACAAAGGGTCAAAGCTATTATGTAGTGGAATGTTAAAATACTCAGCCTTTCTCTTTCTTTTTTTAGTAGCTTTTGACCCTTGCACATTATACCAAGTTGTATCTTCTATGCTGTATACCAAACTGTACTCATCTTCTCTAGCTCTTTTTTTTGAGACATCAGATGGATTAATCACTGAACTACTCATAGTAGAGTGATTATTCTCACTAGATGTTATTTTATCCCCTACTTGTCACGGGTGCACAAGGAGCCTATCCTCTGTCCTTTAACCAACCCCATATGTCTATCCCACGCTCTCTTGAATTCCTCTACCAGTTCAACACCTACCACCCCCTCAGGTAATTTGTTCCAGTGTTCAAGCCACCTTCTCAGTGAAATAACACCCCCTTACATTACGTTTAAATCTCGCTCCTTCCAATCTTAAAGTATGACCTCTTGTTTGAATTCTGACTTCCCTTTTAAATAGAGTTCCTTCCCTCACTTTATTTATCCCCTTCATGTACTTGAATGTCTCTATCATGCCTCCTCTCTCTCTCTCTCTCTCTCTCTCTCTGTCTTCTAAACTCCAGTAGATACAGATTTAATTCTCTCAATCTTGTCTCATATGGTTTCCCTTGCATACCCTGTATGATCTTTGTTGCCCTTCTCTGAACCTTTTCTATTGCATCTATGTCCTTTGTTAAATAAGGCCTCCAGTACTGTAGCCCAGACTCCAGGTGCGGTCTAACCATGATCTTATATAATGGCATCAGCACCTCCCTCTTCCTAATCGTTATGCCCCTTCCTATGCATGCCATAATTCTGTTAGCTTTGCCAACCGCCTTACTACATTGGTCACTTACCCTAAGGTTGTTTGATATTATAATCCACAGATCCCTTTCCTGTTTGCTTTATCTACTCTCCCCCCCAGTGAGTACTTGGCCAGTCAATTTTTACACACTATATGCATCACCGCACACTTCTTTGTATTGAACTTCAACTGCCATGTTTCTGACCACTTCTCTAGTATACTCAAATCCCTACTTATGGCCTCAGCCCCTCCTTCAATGTTGACCCTATTACATAACTTTGCATGATCTGCAAACAGATACATTTTTCCTTCAGTTCCCTCTGATATACCACTAATATATATGTTAAATAGGATTGGTCCTAATACAGACCCTTGAAGAACCCTGCTCGTAACCTTCCTTACCCCAGAATGAATACCATTTACCACCAACCTCTGACTTCTGTCCTTCAGCCAGTTTTGCACCCATATAGATATTTTCTGTCCCCCCCCCCAGGCTCTCTGTCTTATTTACCAGCCTGTGGTGAGGGACAGAGTCAAAGGCCTTACTGAAGTTCAGATAGGCAACATCAATTGTCCCTCTTTGATCAACCACCTTTGTTATCCCATCAAACCATTCTATCAGATTTGTTTGGTAAGCTCTCCCACAAGTGAATACATGTTGCTTTTCATCGAATAGTTTATTGTCTGTTAAGTATTTTACCACTCTTTCCTTTATTAGCACCTCCATCACCTTGCCCACCACTGATGTGAGGCTGACAGGTCTGTAATTTCCTGCCTCCTCCTTGCAGCCTGCCTTGTGTAGTGGTACTACATCTGCCATCCTCCAGTCACTTGGAACACACCCTGTATCTAGGGACAAGTAAAATAACTTTGCTAAATGTGTTGCCAACTCATCCCTCAACTCCCCAAGAACTCTTGGATACAAACCGTCCACCCCATTGCTTTGTGTACCTTTAATTTTCCAGGTTCTTCCTTAACTCTTTCCTCAGTTAATGGGCTTTAATCCACCCCACATTCATCTCCTGCCTTCTTCTTTAACTTGGGTCCCTTTCCATCCCTTTCCACTGTGAATACAGGGCCAAAACTTCAGGAACATATAATTCTTGAGCAACTCTCCTCCTATCTTACTGACTCCACCTTTCTCACTCCTTTCCAAGCCAGTTTTAGAAAGCACCACTCCACCATCACATCCTTGCTATGGCTGACTGATGCTATCGCTACGAGCATGGACAATGGCCTCGTAACCTCCACTATTTTTATTGACTTGGCCAAGGCCTTTGATATGGTCTCACACCCTTTACTCCTATCCTGTCTCAGATTGGCTGGTCTTTCCTCAAAAGCCACAGACTGGTTTAAGTTTTATCTGTCAGGCAGATTCCAATCTGTCCATATGGCTGATGCCATCTCCCCACCACTTCCCATTACTATGGGAGTCCCACAGGGCTCTGTACTCGGGCCTCTCCTTTTTTCTATCTTCCTTAATGATCTCCCTCTGGCTTGCACAGCAACAAACATGCACATGTATGCAGATGACACGGTACTGTATACAACTGGCAAATCAGTACCTGATGTCACCTCCAGGCTCCAACTGGACTTCAACAATATACAATACTGGTTTAAAAAAGCACCACCTCATCCTAAATGCAAAGAAAACAGTCTCTATGACTTTTGGAACGTGGCAGAGGATAGTCAGGCTCTCCTCCTTACCCACATTCCACACCTTAGATGGAACTGTACTAGAGGACACCTCCTCCTTCCATTACCTCGGAGATTGGCTGGACAGAAACCTAAATTTCTTGGTACACATTGATGCCATTCAGAAGAAACTCCTGCCTAAGCTAGGGGCCCTGTAGCGAAACAGTAAATGTAACCTCCTTCCAGCAAGACACGAATTGGTACATAAAATGACTATTCCAATTTTTGATTACTGTGACTCAGTTTATGGAGCTGACCCTCAATCTTCTTTATCAAGGCTGGACCCTCTTTTTAACTCCTTATGTTGGTCTGCCTTAGATGCTTCTGTCCAGACCCACCACTGCATACTTTACCGCTCTCTGAACTTTCCCTCCCTTGCTGATAGGAGAACCATGCATGCCGCAAAATTCACCTCAATTTTGGTTAGGTACACTCCCTGCCTACCTCTCTACATCTCTAGCTCCCCCACTTCCCTCCAAATACACCCTCAGATCTGATGACTCACGTTCCCTGAATATACCCTATAGAAGCACTATGTCAGGCCAAATGGCTTTCTCACATCGACTACCTAAACTTTGGAATCAACTACCATCCCAAATCCAATACTTCTCCTCAGCCAATTCAATCTCCACATCCTTAACAAACTATCTAGTGACAAACTGCAATTGCACCTAGCCCCCTGGACTGGTCTCTGCTGAGGGTCTATTTCTCCCCCACCCTCCAGCAGAACCAACTAAGCTGTCTCCGATTTCTTAAAAGCTCCTGCATCCTAACCCCCTACTCCACCCCTCTTGCTGATTTGCAAATATTCTACAGCTTGTGATCTCGTTTTAATTGATTATGTACAGTGAAGCTATTTCTTGCTGATTTGTAAATTTGCCACAGCCAGGAATATCGTTTTAAATTGACCATGTACAGTAAAGCTATTGTTTTCCTATGTGCTGTATACTGATGTACTATGTAAATGCTCCCTCTCTCCCTTCCCCCAGGATGTACCATGAGACGACCATCTTGTTGCTCAGTGTAATTCTCCTGGTAACACTTTTCAATAAATAAATAAATAATAATAAAACAAAACTATTTAAAACCTCAGCTTTCTCAGTCCCTCTTAACCTTAGCTCCCCCTTCCCCCTCAAACTCACAATCTCCTGTCTTGTCCTACTCTTTCCCCCACATATCTGAAAAAAAATGTTTTTTCTCCACATTTGACATGTTTAGCAATTCTCTCTTCTGTTTCTGCTTTTGTTCTCCTAATCAATTTCCCGGCCTGTTTCAGTTTCTCCTTATAATTTACTCTATCACACTCTGAGTTTTCTTATATTTTCTGAAAGCTATCCTTCTATCTCTTACTGTCTTTATAACCTCTCTATTAAACTGAAGAGGCCGCCTTCTTTTCTTGTTTTTCCTACCCTCCTTATGCATAGTTCAGTTGCTTTTAATATTGCCCTCTTAATACATTTCCACAATTCCTCTACATCCTCTATCTGGTCCCCACATTTCATTTCCTCCCTGAAACTCTCCCTCATTCTATTAACGTTTACCCTCCTGAAGTCCAGAACCTTCATGCTGGTCTTATTTGTTATCGTCCCTATTTGTATCTTGAAACTTGCTGTGTTGTGATCACTTGTACCCAAACAGTCTCCCACAATAACCCCTTCAACACTATCCCCGTTTGTGAGTACCACGTCCAAAATATTTTCCCCTCTTGTGGGCTCCTTAACCAGTTGATGTAGAAACGATCCCTGCAGTGCTTCAGGTATCTCATTGCTCCTGGCTGATGTTGCCTTTGGGATTCCGCATTCTACATCTGGAATATTAAGATCCCTCAGTAGTGCAAACTTCCTGGCCTTTGGTACTGGAAGTACTTCTGGAAAAGAGGCATTTATTTTCCAGCTTTCAGACTCTTCCTCGTTCCATGAATCTGGCTTGCATTTCCTCGAGACTGCGCTCTGCCAGGTCATTTGTGCCCAGATCCAACACAATGTGGGTGATCCCGTTATATTTCCTGGATAGGGAGTATACAAGATGCAAGGCTTTTAGCGCCATCATCCCAGGCATGCACAAAATCCTAATATTTCTGTTTCCCTTCACCCAACTTCCCCCATTGAATTCCTCTAATTATAGAATCACCCACTATAAGGACTCCACCCTCTTCATACTCCGTGCAGCCCCCTAAAACCCCAGCTGGTTGTACTTTGCCCAGTTCTGCTCCTTTTGATCCCTCAGTAATATCCTGTTCCTTTAAACTTCCTCCGTTCACTCATTTTCTTTTTACTATTCCCTTTCTCTGAGCATCCCAGTTCTACTTTTCTTCTGTACCCTCCTTGTATACACCTGCCTCCTCAGACATCATCCCTTCCCCACCTTTACTCTTTTCAATATCTGAGTTTTCATGCTCACCCACCCCCTCTTATCCAGCTCAGTATATACATCTAGATACTGAGTTGAATACTGAGTATCTACATTTAGATTGTTCCATTTGTCCTCCCACCATACCTCTCAAGCGTACCGGATTTTGCATGACATTCTGGATTCTGAGCCCTGCAGTCTGCCTGTACTGCTGCCCTGCACTTGCCGTTTTATTTCCACATTGGAACGCCAAACCACATGGCCACACTGTGCTCCGCATTCCACTGATCCCTTTGTTTAATCCTCCCGGGCTGGCTCCTCATCTTCTCCAATTAAATCTCTGTCACCCCTCACGTCTGTCGTAGTAGTAATGACATTGGTGTGAGGGGGGGGGCTTTGGGAGGTGTCATGAGAGAGAAAGAAGCATAGCCAGGTCGCCCCACCCCACCAGCGCTGCTGTGCTGTATCAGGTCACTCCTCAGGTCTGCTGCCAGGCTAGCAAAGCAGCCTGCTGCCCAGAGGGGGAACCATAGCATCGGTACTGTTTTGTGGGTAGGGCCGCTGTATTGAAGGACCTGAAGGCACCAATCGCTGTGCTAGGAAGGAAGGAAAGGAAGCCCAGCTGAGGTTCAGCACTGTGTTCCTACTGAGGCGGCTTGTCTCTACACATCAGGACAGCTGGAAAGGGGCAGACACCAGAGCTCAGCCCATTTGGTGCAGGCCACATCTTGTGCTGTGGTGGGATTCGACCCTGAGATCACCTGTGTCACACGCTCACAGCCAAGGATCTAACCATGACTATAAATTATTCTCAGTGTTGAAAGGCATTCCTCCTCTCTGAGAATATATTAATTTCTAATTTATGAAAACAAG
This sequence comes from Neoceratodus forsteri, assembly GCA_016271365.2. Taxonomy (NCBI): domain Eukaryota; kingdom Metazoa; phylum Chordata; order Ceratodontiformes; family Ceratodontidae; genus Neoceratodus; species Neoceratodus forsteri. Next base: position 189,462,656 of record JADMNL010000027.1, read on the forward strand.
CTGCAGTGGTGTTCTCTGTGAGCTTCAATACATTTGGCTTTGCTTTCATAGGCATCTAAAAGAAAAATCTGTCATTTTTGTTTACAAATAATAGTCCAAGCATAGTTTCTGTCTGACAGACTGGAACGCTTTACATGAAATATTCTGGCAGCATTTCAAATTCTGGCTAACAATATTTGAAACTCTTAGCTAAGTAGATTAGTAAATGACTGTGGAGAAGTATGCTGTTTTGTGCAAAGGTACCCCCCCCCCACCTTTCTGTATTGTAATACAGAAAATTCTTGCGTAGACTAAAACAACATACAGGGCAGGACAGTGCTGTTATATAGAGGGTCCACTGCTTTTCAGTATGGGCTGAATTTGTGCTGCAGCTGAGTGTGTTTCTGCAGCTCCTGACCTCTTGTTCCTCTGAGCAGCTCCATAGTGCCGTGGCCCATGCTTTCTAAGTTGCACATGATGTCCTGCTCACCAGTCGTGCGTCCACCTTCTACTACCATCACCTTTGTTTAGGCTGGCAGTATAGCCTAGAGGTTAGAGTAGCAAGCAGCAGTGAGTGAGCTTAGGACTTACAGACATGCGTTTGATTATCACAACCTCCACTTACATACTGTGTCTGTGTGATTCTGAATAAGTCACTACCAGCCAAAAGCTCCGAGGTTCGACACTCCGCACGTTGTGAAAAAATGGGTGTACCACATTTTTGCCATTTGTCACACATTTTGTAGCCCTTTGTCACACATTGTCAGGTTGGGAGGTTGAGAGGTATGCCTCCCACTACTCTCCCCCAGCTCCTCCTCCTCCTGATTTCCTACTCTGTTCTGCCCTCACCACCCTTTTCATCTGAGTCCACTAAATTTGACAATGGTGAATACCTATTTCTCAAGATAACCCCTCCCTCATTGACTAGCTCTCCACCATTATTTTCCTTGCTCATGTTTTCTTAATATTCTGATCCCCTTCCAACTTCTCATTCTCATTCCCATGTATTGTTTCCTCATGCTTAGACCTATTTTTCTCTCCTTCTCCTCTCCTAACTTTTGAGTAAGGTGTAACTGTGGGCTGGGGGACCAGCTGTTATGACTGTCAAAAATCGCCCTTTGTAAAAATGTTCCCTTGTGTTCAGCATTATGATGTCACTGCATCTGAAATAGGAAACTGTAGCAGCCCAATAGTGGATGGGTAAAACCCGACTCTTCCTCGCATCTGAGCAGAGCATAATTGAGAAACAAATAGTACATTTGTTGAAAGTATGATCGGTTGTTTTCGTGTTTCAGTGGCCGTTCAAAAACTGGGCTCAGAATGAAAAAAAAAAAGGCTAACTATTATCTGCACACAGGTAAACCAAATATTTCCTTAATCAAAAAAGATGGGATTTTCTCTGACTTTTTCCAGTCACCACAACAAAAACAACATGGGATGGGTTTTTAAATTCATCGTATGCACTCAGTCCCTTTCCCTTCCCCTTCCTGGTGCCAAAAGAATCGAGCTCAGCCCCCTGCTACCTCCACGTTTTGTGATGTAGGTGTTCATAGAACACAGGGGTGCGCTCCTCTTATGATAATTGGAGTGGAGCTTACAATTCATTTTTTTTTTATATTTTAGAGGGCCACTGGAGTCAAATCAAAGCCACAATTCAACTAACAAGGCTCTTGTTGTAGAGCCCAAGGGCCCACTCCATTGGTTACAGTGAGAACAGGGTTTACAATTCATTTAAAGGTGCCAACAAAAAAAGACTTGTAATCCATTGTGTCTATCCATATCAGTGCCTGAACTGTTCAAAGCTAACATTGGACATGTCTTAGTCAATTCCCTACCAGAAAAAGTTTTATTTTACTTCCGTTTTTTTTTTTATTTCTTGGAGCATCAGTGACACCTTGTCAGCATACCAAGATGGATATACTGAAAAAGTAAGGACACTTTGTTAGGGGTAGAACAAATATTTAGGTGGGTGCAGATTTCAAACTAGGGATCAAGTGAGAGAAAAGGAGCCTCATGGGTGTGCAGCAAAACCAAACTAAATGAAAACACAGGGCACTCCATTTGATTCAGTTTGTGTGACAGTGTAAATGTGAGACATTCACAATCCTGTCTGATAACTTGGACTGTAAATGCATGGTGTCAGTATGCGACATGACAAAATTAACAAACTGAGAATTACATATATTGGCTATACAGTATGTCTTAAAGGGACACTGTCAACCCTCTTAGGCCTCAACGTGTTTCTAGCTTAAGAAAAATGCATTTTTGGTCATATTCCATAGAGACTGTTGATGTAGCTGGAAGTTTGAGCCCGATTCCTTTTTTCTTTTTAAGGTGAAAACAGTCTGCCAAATACACTGGTGTTACTACACAAAAACATACTTGTTTATAGTCCTTTATTAACTCCCACTGCACCTTTCCTAGACTTGAGAACACCCCATCACAATCTAGCCCCACAGAATGCAGTTGGAGGAGATTAGACTACTGCATCATGAGTGACTGCACTGTTTGGGGGTATTCCTAATGTTCAGGATGTATGTAGTAAGAGTAGATCAAGAATTTGAAGCAATAGAAGGCTGGGTATAGTTACACCATTAGCATGCATTTCAGTTCATATGAGCATACGAAGAAGCCAGCAGAAGAAGGCCATTTGGTCTATCTAGTCTGCTTGTATTGCACGGTCTGCAAGTTGAGCTACTGTCCCTGCCCTCACCCCACTCCTCCCATCCTCCCTGCCCATGATCCTTACCTTCCCTGTGTGACTATCCCAGCCTTTCTTGAAACTACCTACTGTCTTCAATGAGACCACCTCTTCTGGTAGCGTATTCCAAGTGTCAACCACCCTGTCTGTGAAGAAGAGCTGCCTGATCTCCCTCCTAAACCTCCCCCTCCAGCTTAAGACTATGCCTGCTCATGTTATGGTTGCCACTCAACTTAAGGAGACCCTCCTTATCCACCTTATTTATCCCGTTCAAGTACTTGAAGGTCTCTCTCTCTCTCTCTCTCTCTCTCTCTCTTCTTTCCTCCAAGGAGTACATGTTCAGTGCCCTCAACCTCTCCTCATGTGCCTTATCCTGCTGACTCACTATCATCTTTGTAGTTTGGACTTTGTGGCTTTGTAGTTCTACTAAGAAAGTAGGCATATGAAACAACCATCAGCATTAATGACATTTAGAGAAGGTAGGCAATCATAACATGGGTTTTCAGCTAGAAATCATATGATGCAAAAAAGGGTTGACAGTGTCCCTTTAACAGATTCAGAAAATCCTGACCGTTAGCAACAATCCTGTTGCCTCAGATGTTTCACCAGCCTCCAGTAATTCACCTGTATTACTCCAGAAGGTCATAGGGCACTTACACAGAAACATAGAGTTTGATGGCAGATAAGGACTGCTTGGCCCAGCTAGTCTGCCCATTTTCCTTACCAACTGTAATACTGCAGACCCTAATTGATCCCTGACTTTACCCTCCCTTTCCTAACCACTAAGATTCCCTTATGCCTATCCCATGCATTCTTGAATTCCGTTACTGTTTTTGGCCCCACCACAATCTCTAGGAGGCTGTTCCATGCAACCACCACCCTTTCTGTGAAGAAGAATTTCCACACATTTCCTCCTGAGTCTGCCCCCTCCAGCTTCATAGCATGACCCCTTGTTCCTGAACATCTTTTTTCTGAAAAATGCTTCCCTCTTGTACCTTATTTCTACCCATGAGGTATTTGAAAGTCTCTATCATATCCCACCCTCTCCCTCTTTTCCTCCAGGGCGTACATATTTAGGTCCTTTAGTTTCTTCTCATAGGGCTTTTGGTGCAGATTCTGCACCATTTTAGTTGTCCTCCTCTGGACCGCCTCTGTTCTGTCTATGTCCTTCCAGAGATGTGGGCTCCAGAACTGGACACAGTATTCTAGATGAGGTCTCACCTATAATTTGTACAGCAGTAACACCATGTCCTTCTTTCTACTGGTGATACCCCTTCCTATGCACCCTAGCATCCCACTGGCTCTCTTCACTGCCTTGTCACACTGTTTGACCACCTTTAGGTCATCAGATGTGATTATCCCCAGATCTCTTTTCTGCTTGGTGGTCATTAGTACCACTCCCTTCATCATGTACTCCACTCCTGGGTTTCTGTGTGCCAAGTCCATGATTTTGCATTAGTACCATTCCCTCCATCATGTGCTCTGCTCCTGGGTTTCTGTGTGCCAAGTGCATGATTTTGCATTAGTACTATTCCCTTCATCATCTACTCCGCTCCTGGGTTTCTGTGCACCAAGTGCATAATTTTGCATTAGTACCATTCCTTTCATCATGTACTCTGCTCCTTGGTTTCTGTGCACCAAGTGCATGATTTTGCATTAGTACCGTTCCCTCCATCATTTACTCCACTCCTGGGTTTCTGTGCACCAAGTGTACGATTTTGCACTTCTCCACATTGAAAATTAGTTGCCACACTCTTGACCACTCCTCAAGCTTTCTTAGATTCCGATTCATTTCCCCTCCTCTCCCCGGAGTGTCTATCCTGTTGCAGATCTTTGTGTAATCTGCAAAAAGGCAAACCTTCCCTTCTAAGTCCTCTACAATTTCGCTAATAAAGATGTTAAAGAGGACCGGTCCAAGTACTGATCCTTGTAGCACCTCTTTAGTCACCCTCCCTTCCTCAGAGTGAACTCTGTTTACCACCACCCTCTGTTGCCTAACCCCCAACCAATTTCTTACCCAGATTACCATGTTAGGACCCACTCCCAGGCTGCCCAGCTTGTTTTATGAGTCTCCTATTCAGAACAGTGTCGAAGGTCTTACTGAAATCTAGATAGGCTATGTCCACCATTCCACCCTGATATAATTCCTTGGTTACCCAGTCAAAAAAATCTATTAGTACCAGCCCGGTGGCGCTGAGGGTTGAGGCGCTGGACGCCACACTCACGCTACGGCGGCGGGTTCAGGAGCGGACTCGGGCAGCTGGAGGTCGGCCGGGAGAGGAGGATTGAGCGCTGGCAACTGCTCTCCTCCTCTGGGAGGAGGGATGCTTGTCCCGTGGCTCTACCACCACCTGGGTGACCACGGGTGGAGGTGCAGTGGGACTGCATACAGATGGGAGGGAGGGCGTGAGGCGAGGTCGGGCGTGCATGCGTCTCGGCGCTGCACCTGGTCTCCCTAAGCGTGCTCATGTCTGGGGGAGGGACAGAAAATGGAAAAAGGAACCTGTCGTGGAGGACGGAGATGGGACCCGACTGCCCCAGACAACCCATAACTGGGCTGCCAATGGATACCGCAGATGGACCTCTGGCCTTTTACTAATGTGGACTGGAGGGTAAAATGAGTACCCTCCTCTCCCCACCTGGGGGGTGAGGCGAGGCAGCATGGAGGTAGGTCCGAGCGACACCATGGTAGGTACCCAGGGAGGGACTAGGGGAGCACAGTCTAGGGATTCCCCGAAGAAGATCCACCATGACAGAGGAGAGGGGGCTTAAAAAAAAAAAAATCTATTAGATTTGTCTGACATGACCTCCCCCCAGTGAATCCATGCTGCCTTGGATCCTGAAAGCCACTAGATGCTAGATATTCCACAGTCCTTTCCTTCAATACTGATTCCATTAATTTCCTCACCATCAAAATCAGGCTGACTGGTCTGTAGTTGCTAGCCTCCTCCTTGGAACCACTTTTGGGAAGTGGGACTACATCTGCCCTCCTCTAGTCCTCTGGAACCACTCTGGTCTTCAGTGAGTGATTGAACAGGACTGTCAGTGGTGCAGCTAGAACCTCTCAATTTCCTTCAATATCCTTGGATCTACCCCATCTGGCCCCATTGCCTTGTCCACTTTCAGATGTGTGAGTTCCTTCAGGACTCTCTCCTCTGTAAATGGACTGGTGTCTACCTCCCTTCCTTAGATGCTCCTGTCACTCATCTGTGATCCCCCACCTTCCCCTTTTAACAGTGAATACAGAACAAAAACATTTGTTGAGGATGTCTACTTTTTCCCTGTCCCCCTCCATACACTGCCCACTTCCCTCTTTAGCCTTACAATCCCTCCCCTGGTCTTTCTCCTTTGGCTTACATACCTGAAAAAGATATTGTCCCCTTTCTTTACTACCTGGGCTATTTTCTCCTCTGTTTGTGCCTTTTTGCTCCTGACTGCTTTCCCTGCCTCACTCTGCTTCTCTTGACACACTATACACTTCCCAATCCTCCTCCCTCTGTGTCTCCATATACCTCGTGAATGCTAACTTTTTTGCCCGTACCTTCGCAGCCACCTCCTTTGAGAACCATAGTGGTTTCTTTTTCCTCTCATTTTTGCTTACTTGCCTAACACTGAGGTTTGTTGCCTTCACTGTGGCCCCTTTTAGTTTCCCCTACTGTTCCTCCACTCCACCCACTTCATGTGGCTATATGCAGTAGAATGTTTTGGTAGTATTTACTTGAATGTTTCTGTCTCGTAGGCACAGCTGTTTCCTAAGTTTCTCTTTTTATTATTCTGTTCATCCCCCTCTTTTCAGGCACCCCTATCTGGACCTGCATTGCCCACCTCCCAGCCTGGGTAACAGTGTCCCCCTCCAGTGAACCCACGACCTATCCCCTCGTGGTAGGTGCTTCAAATACTGCCATCCTTTCTCTTGGAGCAGGATCCATCACATGTAGTAAGTGGGAGTGCAGAGAGTGCCTCGGGCCATTGTCAACTGCCTGGGAGGTCTTTCTCCCTCATTTCTGCTCTGCCCATAAGGATGTCAGATGCAAGGGCTGCAGAGCACATACATGCCACTGTGTGACTACGCAGAACCAATTTATGTTCTCCCCCCTGCATGAAGCAGCTTGGCTGCACTGACAACTGGGGTGGTAGCACAGCAGGACATGGCACCCTCCCTTACTCACTAGAGGTGGAGACCATTCCCTTGGATGATCAGTCCTGTTTCCCTTGCTGGCCCTTGCTGCTCTGGATTGTGGATGCAAACCAGGTTGCTGGTGTTGTATCCTGCAAGACTGCTGCTGCACCAATAGACTGGCCCATTTTCTTATTTTCTAATAAGCCACAAGATCAGTCTGATGACCTGAGAATTCACAAATACTCCAGAATGAGTGCCTCAGATTAGAGCAGAGTGGCCCATGGGTTACAAGATCCACAAACTTGCCTCCTTTATAATGAAGAATGATAGTAATAAATTTAGTAATTTCTGAATTAAAAAAAGGATAAAGCAGGTTTATTATTTGATATTAGTGAAAACGTGTGCCAGTAAACATTTTAACTCTTGCAACGCAAGTCCTATTTTCAAACATTCCTGTAGAAATAGGGTTTGATTATTTCCAGAGGCAGTTCCTTCCACGCGCATTAGTAAGGAATGATCCCTAAAATGTACTAGACAAAGTGTCTATGTAGGGAAATATGTTACAACATGAGACAGAAATATGACCTATTAATGCACGTAGCCCAGAGTCAGAAGTTAAATGGCTAATAGAATCAATGCATTTGGTTAGGGAAAGGTTCTATGTGGACGAGTTTAAGGGTTTACTTTCTCCAGACAGCCAGTTATTGTAATGCCACCCAAAATCACAAATTAGCCCCTTGAAAAAGTGCAAAAAATGTCTTTGATTGTCTTGGTGAGATTACAGTCCTTAAAAACTGTTATATAACCATAACGTAGGAACATATAGAGAATACTGGTTGGGCAACCATGCACAACCAACCATACACAACCAGCCATGCACAACCAACCTATGCTGCCACTGAGGGAATCAGGAAAGAGAACTGGGGGTAATCACAACAGATGACCTAAAGGTGGGAAGAGAGTGCAACAAGACAGTAGGGAAGATGAGTGGGATGCTGGGATGCATAGGAAGGGGATAGCACCAGCAGAAAGAGGGATGTGCTGTTGCCTTTATATAAATCACTGGTAAGACCCCACCTAGGTCACTGTGTCCAGTTCGGGAGACCACATCCCTGAAAGGACATAGGCAGAATGGAGGCAGTCCAGAGGAGGGCAACTAAAATGGTGCGAGGTCTGCATCAAAAGCCCTGTGAGGAGAAACTAAAGGACCTCAGTAGGTACACCCTGGAACAGAGGAGGGAGAGGGGGGATGTGATAGAGACCTTTAAATACCTCACATCAATAAGGTACAGGATGGAAGTGTTTTTCAGAAGAAAAGGTGCTCAGGAACAAGGGGGCATGCTATGAAGCTGGAGGGGAGATTCAGGGGAGATGTGAAAAGGACTTTACAGAAGGAGTGGTGGATTCCTGGAACAGCCTTCCAGCAGAGGTGGTGGGGATGAAAACAGTGGTGGGGTTCAAGAATGCATGGGATAAACACATGGGAATCATAGTAGAAAGGAAGGGGGGGAGAGAGAAAGAGCTGTAGATTGGATATGGTCTGTGGTAATAGTGTAAGTGGGGAGTAATGGGCAGACCGAATGGGTCAGGGGGTCTGTGTTTCTGTCAGACCTCAAGAACAAAGCTCGAAAGGTCCAGTGTAATTGGAAGCCTGAGGTGGCAGCATAGGCTGGTTGGGCATTTTTTTATAGTGTATAGTTATGTGTGTGTGTGTGTGTGTGTGTGTGTGTCTCTGCATGTGTATGTTTTCTGTTTTCAGTTTAAAGCAAAACTGCCAAGCTACTGAGTGAGTCTTGGGATGGGTCTACTTTCACTTTCATGCTCTCTCACACCCAGTGGCTGGCAGTTTCATTAAAAAAAAAAACTGTGTGCACTGGTGGCTCTGAGCACAGGTGGTCACAGATTTCTGATTTGCTGATATGTTGTTGTACCACAGAAGGGTACAACCACGTTCCATGACAACCTACACTCCATGACCTTTGAACTGTGGTACAACAACACTGTGGCAAGGATGGAAATTCATGCTGAACAAGAGCCCACTGTACACTATAGTAAAATAGTATTCAGGTGGCAGAAAGGACTTAGGATCCCTCTTGTCTGCCCTCCAGTTCCTGTCACAGGGCAGTAAATGACTTTTCCCAATTAGAAAACGGACTTACATCCAAGCTTAACTGTTGGAATAGTATCCCTGCTCATGCTGTTTGACCCTCAATGTTTTTATCCCTCAGAAATCTGTCTAGTCTTGCTTTGAAAGCTTGAATGATGCTTGCTTCCATTAACTCACTGAGTAGGTTATTCTGCATGCTGATAATGCTTTACGCAAAATAATGATTTCTCACTACGCCCATGGGTGTGTGGTTATCCCAGCACAACCAACATCCTGTTGTGTCACATTGCTCATGTAGCAGATCACCAGCTTCTTCTTGAAAACTGCTTTAAAGAGGACTGTGGCCTCAAGGCAAGAATGACAGATACTTACAGGATCCTTTTGTGTGATGGTCTTGTTCTCATTGTCATCAAACCATAGATTTTTAATTTTTTAGGTTGGTTGGGGGAAGTCTTTCTGTTGAAGCATTAATAAAAAGTTGAATATGAATTATTAAACAGTAATTCAGCAAACTTGAAATTAAAAGCTTTTGTGTTATGATGCCTGCCCTGGACTGTTTGTGTCCCTTATAAGTCACTCACAGTGGGCCCTATTCACAAAGGCTACGCGGCACTACACATGGCATGTACGTCCTGCACGGAGGCACTTACGCGCCAAGTGGCATAAGCAGCCACCATGCGGGATGCACAAACCATGCATAGGGATGTGTGTAGCCATGCGTATGCACATGTACAATGTACAGTACATTGAAATGTCATGTCATGGCTCCGCATAAGAAATACATGTCTGGAAGCAGCCATAAAGTGGCACATGCGGCACATACACAGCAGGAATATGTGGCGAAGTGTGCCGGTGACCATGCCCATGATGGCAAACACCGCCGGACAGGCATGCAGCGACACACAACATGGTGGGGATGGCTACACATGTTCCCAGAATGACCCATGTGTACCACATGCACTCGTGACAACAATAGCCAGACTGCAGGACCAAGCACGGCATGCATGCCAACCACCAGGCACTGCCGACGCCGCATGCCCACACAGCAACCCGTGGCACACAGGTCATACCCACAGCACAGTCAACACAGGTATCGGTCACAAAAGCATGACCAGCCCAACACCCATGGCACACACACACACACACACCTCTGCACACTGTGCCAGGGTGAAGAACGAGGCACACACAGGGCCATACAGTCAAATGCCTTTAATGGCACACAAAAGCACAACACCCGCACAAGGCAACACAGCAGTGGTGGGAGGGGGATGGATCAGGAGTGCAGGAAATCCCCCCGCTCAGTTGGATGAATCCTCCTCTATGGCCACTTCCAGACTGGCCAACGGGGTCACCTCCATGGGGGGGGTCGAATCTGTGAACTCACATTCCTCCAGCACCAGGCACCTAATGGGCCCACAGTAGTACTGCAATGACAAAAGCAGACACAGGGGACATAGATCAGTACCCGTATAACCAGCCAGGCCACCAATGCAATGTTGACACACACACACACACACACACACACACACACACACACACATACACACACACACACACAGGGAACTAAGAGCCACCTACCTGCAAGGGGGAGCGAATGGCCCACAGGTCCCCCTCGTTGTCCCTGTAGACCAAGTCTGATGTGCTCTGCCACAGGTCCATGTGGGTCGGGATATTGTGGGGCAGTCTGTGGCTTGGGGTCATCACCACTGCTGGGTCTGGCCCACCCACCTCTTGCAGCTCCAACACCAACGTGGCCTTATGCCGCTTGTCCCTTATAGAAATGCACAGGTAGTAATAGTGAGAAGCACACTCAGAGCCCCCCCCGACAGGCACAGGGCTTCAACGGGCAGCTGTCTCCATTCCGTGACCTTCAAAATGGCCCCAACTGGTACTCCATCTTGGTACACCTCCATAGCAACACGATACAGGTGTTGTGGCAGGGCTAACCTGCCACGCACTTCACCCTGTGGCATTGGCAGAGCCACTGCAAGTGTGACTGTCTGTGCAGTTATGGCGTTCCTGTGACCAGTCACTCACACCAAGTGAGCATGTCTAGCCCTATAGGACACATGTGCCACACCACACAGCATGCACAGGACACACTTGTGTGCCTGCAATGCCACTGTACAGAGGCAGACGGCAGAACAGGCAGTGGCAGTACGATGTTTCCAAGGGCACTGCTACACGTGGTCCTTGGAGGAGCGCTGTGCCCATGCAAGGTGCCACCAATGGGTATTCAGGCCATGGCTCATGGCACTAAGCCTCCATGACACACTGCAGTTCATCTGTGGACTCATGGAGGATGACATCCATCCCAGCACAAGGCACTCCATGGCCATGTCCATGGAGAAGAAAGTGCTGTGCGCACTGCAATACTTTACCACTGGCACATTCCAGAGAGTGACTGGGGATGTGACAGGTATGAGCCAGTCCTCCACTTCCAGGACCCTGCACCAGGTAACCGATGCCTTTGTGCACCACAGGCTACAGCACATCATGTTCCTCGTGACCATGGTGGAGCTCAGGACTGTCAAGGGTGTGTTCCTGGACAGGTATGGCATGCCCAACACTGTAGGTGCGATAGACTGCATGCATGTACCCATACTCACACCAACCACGAACAAGGAGGCCTACTGGAACCATAAGGGGTACCACAGCATAAACTGCCAGGTTATTTACAATGCAATGGACATCATCATGAATGTCCTGGCTCAGTACCTGGGATCATGCCATGATTCCTACATCTATGACAACGGCGCACTGCAACGCCATATGGACCGGCAGGAGGAGGGATACGATTGGCTGTTAGGTGTGCACCAATCACTGACTGCAGTAATGACTGTGGAATGTACTCTACTGTGTGCTTAACATCTGTGTACCATCCCATTCCACAGGTGACAGTGGATACCCACTGAGGATGACCCTCCTGACACCACACCTTGCACCACAGCACCCTGTGGAGGAGGCATTCAATGCTGCACATGTGTGGGCATGCGGCATTGTGGAACACACCATCATGCTTATGAAGATGCGTTTCCACTGCCTGGATCACACAGGTGGCACGATGATGCTTGCACCAAGGATGGCGTGCAGAGTGTTCACCGCTTGTACCATGCTACACAACATATGCATCTGACGCAGTGTGCCACAGCCCCCGGACGCACATCCTGAGGTGCTCAGTGAGGGACTACTGCAGCCACCCATGGACCAGTGCTGCCTGGTGACAGTAGTAGGGTGCCACCCAGGGGATAGCATGCCATGGGATGCATGGCAGCATGGGCCATGTGGCATATGGCACATTCAGCAGGTGAGCAGTTTCACATGCTGGCGATGATGACACCACATGTCTGAGCCATCCTGTGTGACACATGGCCATGCTAGCAACCGAGTGTCACGAGCACAGGTTGGTTGCACTGCCAGCTGCCGTGGAATCGTGCCATGCCCATTTTGTGGCATGCCCAGTGCATGCTGTGCTTGTCACAGTGTGCAGGATGCTTGTGCAGGAGGAGGGGTGCCCATTGTGGTGTGCCTGTGTCCCATATGTGTGCTCCTTGTCACACTACTCAGCCAGCGCTGGTCCATGGGGTGTCGCGGTGCACCGGTATGTGATGTGCTTTGGTTGTCAATGTGGATGTGTCAGTGTGGTGAGTGTGTGCATGCAGAACATGGTCATTGCTGGTGGTATCCACCCCATCACTGTGTGGCCAGTGTCTACGGCTCCCCACCACATCCACACCCTCGTCCTGTTCCTATTTCTCCTTTATGTGGCCATTGTCTGTGTGGCATGCTGTGCTGCCTGTATGCAATGTGACCATTGGGCCATGATGTCTGTGCCTGTTGTGGCAGCTGGGGCTGCCCAGGCTGCCACAGCATGCTGTGGGACACTGTCATGCAGTGCTGCCTGCACAGAGATTGATGGTTGTGCGGCACTGGTCGGTGCCGGTGGTGTGGCCACGGCTGGTGGGCAGGCCTGCTGCATGACTAGGTGTGTGGCTATGGCAAGGAGTGCCTCTGCTGTCCACTACTGTGAGCGGGCACCCACCGCCACCTACACTATGAGTCTGTCCAGGGAATAGGCATGTACAGCAATGGCCTCAGCCATGCATTCCTGCACCCTCAAGCTGGTGGCAATGCTGTCGGCCAGCCTCTTCTGTGCATGAACGGATGCTGCCATGACCTCCATCATGCGGTGCACTGCCTCTATGCAGTCATGGGTGGCCTGGAACTAGTCATGCTCCAGCTGGCAGAGGTCAGGGTAATAGCTCACCAGTGCAGAGCCACTGCTGCTCTGCCTATGATGCCTTGCAGGAGGGGGGCCCTCTGAGGCACCCGTGTCCTGCTTCTGGGTGTCCTGTGGTGTGGTGGGTGCCAACGTCTCTGTGGTCATTGTGCAGCTGTCCTCCAGTTGCATGGAGTCCTCCTCTGTGCTTCTGTCCATTCCAGGTACTGTGTGGTCACCCTCATCATGGCCCGTTGGCATCCCACCATCCTCACCAGCCTGTGTGTCCATGACCATGGCTCAGTTTCTGCTCTCCTCCTGCTGCCATTCTGGTGTCTTGCCATCATCATGCCTCTGCTGGTCTTCTACCAGTGCTGTCTGCTGTGTGCCCCCCTCCTGTGTGCCATCAGGGCTTTGCAGCATATCTGTGGGGGGGGGCATCATTTAGTATGCATGCATGTCCATCCTGTGATGTGCACCACCCTGTGTCCATACCACTACATACCTGCATCACCTGACTGCTGCAGTAATCCCAGAAGGTCCCTTGCCAGCACTGTCATCTTCTTGTCCTGTAGGTGGGAAGGTTTATAGGTGGTTAGGGCCCATGTCAGTGGTACTGTGTGGTGTGGCTGCCCTGTGCACATGCTTAATGTGCTCACCTGGCATGCTGTCAAGGCCATCAGGATCCCCGTCCATGATGACATTGCTGATCGTGTCTGAAACCGTCTGTTCTATGGGCGTGAGAGGGGAGTCTGGTGGTGGTGGTGGGCCTTCCCCAGTGGTGCCCTGCGACTGTCATGCCCAGCTCATCTTCTTCTTAATCTGGGCCCAGAGGTCACGCCACTTGTGCCTTATGGCAGACAACGTGCATGCCTCCAGTCCAGCGGCATTTATGGCCACCTGCACATCCAGCCATATTCTTGACTTTGACTTGGGTGAGGTGCTGAGTGCTTGGTGGCTGAACAGCACATCATAGTGCTGATGGACCTCCGTCACCAGGATGGTGACCTATGCCCCCATAAAGTTGGGGGACCGCAGCCTCTTGCTGCCTCCACCACCCATGCCACGTCCCCCAGCCCTGCTTGCCTGCACCGTGGTCTCCACCAGTCCATGGTCCTCATTCCTGGCATCCACTCTCATGTCCTCCACCAACATGTTTCTGCATCTGTTCACATAGCAGTGTAGTGTAGTGCTTCCACATCTCCATATATGGCTGGGTCAAGGGGCATTCCGACCATCTTGTGCTGTCCCAGTCCCGCCCTTGCATGTTGCTGCATGCCTCCACATACCCTGCCCCATCCTCCTGGGGGTGTTCCCGGCTTGTTCATGCTTGCTTCTTAGTTTGTGTGGCACACATCTGCACACCCACCTTTACGCCACTTTTGCACGCAGTGGTGGTTCTTTTGTGAACAGCGCCGTGTAAGATTAGTTAATATGGCTGTGCATATGGTAATATAAAAAAGCTGATTGAAATGGCCATAATTTGGTTCTCATTTTCATTTGGTTCCAGCTTAGAGTGGTTTCTTTTGAATACAACTGGAAACTGCGGTGCTGTTTTTGTTAAAACAGTGTCCATCTGTCATTGCTATAAATGAATCTCGTGACTGTTAGTTGTGTGCCCAACTTTCATCTAAATTGTGGATTTTTAATGTAGCTGAAGCTTGGTTAGTCAGAAGTTGCTTTTGAAAATATGGATTACAGAACTAAACATCATTGTTCTTATAGTGTGTCCTTTGAGATTTCGCCTATTAAGTCTATAACTGTTAAAGCAGCAGTGCAAAAAAAATGTTTTTAAACAAAAAACTAGTGCCTGTTACAGTTAATAAAATGATTAGCCTAACTGTCAGATGTACTTTTCTGGGTACCTCCCATACTGCACGCCATGAGTTTATTCTTATGTTCTCGACGCTAACCCTTACCAGGTCTATGATGCTGTTTCTAAGTCAAATGTGCTGGCCATCTTTTTTCTAGAGAAGAAACTAAATAACATTTAAAAAAAATATTCAGATTTTGGTGGGGCTGGAACATTTTACCACCAAATAAAACGAAGATGCCTGTGCTCTTTTATAATAAAAAAGGTAGGGCGACATGCCTGCCCAGTTTTGCTACACTGCTGCTTTAAAACATGTTTGGCATTGTGTAGCTGTGCCCACGCTCAGTAGGGGCATGGATGAATGCCGTGAATGAGCAGGACATAAAGCAAAGTGCATCTTAGTGTTCACAGTGACCAGATTGTTTTTTATATTCTTTTTCCCACAATACTTTTTATTACTTTTCTTTGCAGTATAGATACTTTAGCAATGCAACACTTCCAGGGGTTATTTTAATGGTCTGTTAATCATCCTCTAGGGGTGTAATGTGGCACAAGGCTTTGCCTTGTGCCTCATGCCCCTAGTGGGTGATTAACTGACAATTAACATAATCACTTGGGGTGTCTTATTGCTATTATAATAAAACATGTTAAATAGTGTTAAACCTTGTTCAGTATGTAATTATGGTCTACATGTATGTAAGTCAAAAATTAACATAAGGCTGATTGAATGCTTACAGCCAATCAGAAAGTTCTGTTTCTCAGAACCTTTTTATAATTTTTAAATATATATAGCTCCAAAATAAATTATATATGTATGTCATAAAGCAAAAGGTAGAAAGTAAATATTTAGGGGGTATAGGGCTTACTTTTTCATAGACTTCTATTCTCTTTTGTTTTTAAGTGTCTGTGGATTAAAATGGATTAAGCATGAATGTTTTTTGTCTCAGCCACTGTGGTAAGTGTTATGGTAGCACAGCAGTGACATTATAATTTGGGTTAGGAAGTCACTTACACACAAATCCCAATTTTTGGCAGCCTGTATGTTGTCCGTCTCTGTTGATGTGAAATGTATGAGAAATCTACAGTTATGGATAACGTGGATACCCATCCACGCCTTTGAGCCCACCCCTTTCCCATCCCGGCATGGATATTTGCCTAATTCACAGGTTCTGGTGTGGTGGGGGGTGCATAACTGTTGTGGATCCTGCACTGCACACATGTGTGATACAGGACAGCTAGGCAGAAAGTGTATACAAGTCACCCATGTGCAGATCCATAAGCCCACCAAGGATAGATTAGGACCCAAGTATGGTCTTTTAGTTTAGGATTAGCTGTTCATTTAGTGCAGTCCGTTTTTGCTGACTCCCTATTGGTGACAAAAGCAAGCACCATTGAGTAGGGCTCCAAAAGGTTTGCAAGTGCAGTTTGGCTGCTTGAACAAAGTTTAAATACTTGTTTTGGCTGAAAAAGGTCTGCCCACAGTTTCTATGAACACTGTGGTAATTGTCAATAGCTATAAACTCTAGTGATGCATGCCAGGGGGTAACAAAAGAGGACAGGTGCCCAGAACCAGCCAAAAATGGTACAAAATGAGCTAAGGCTACTCATTTAGCTGCAGCTTTATTTCAGTACAAAAATCATGGTGTACACAACACAATTCATACAGCAATCCAGCTTACTCTTTTCCCTCTGAAGGAACGTTTTCAAGGGTGAAGATCCAGGACACTCTTCTCCTTTTAAGGAGTTCATTGAGGGGTAGGGTGCCAATAATATAAAAAGTGCAATGCAAAAATGTGTTTGTATAAAAAAAAAAAAGACAATGGAAAACATCAGTTGATCTTAATATATGAAAGGTGATGCATGTCTGAAGCCTATATGGGATTTTTTTTTTGGAACTCTATTTTTGCTCCCCAAGCCCTGAACTCTTTCAGGCTTCCCATCTCACCTGAGCACTTCTACCACCCACAGTGATCCTGCCTTCCTCAATTATATTACCGCCTCCTCGCATTGTGTGACTTCAGCCAGGCAGACCCCAGCTCTGGGCACCCCCCGGGACCAGGTGCACCAGAGCACCTGGCAGGAGTCTACGAGGAGTCCAAAGGGGTAGAAGTGAGGATCCAGTGTTGGGCGTGTGGTGCCGGCACTGTGGGAGCCATCACCTATCATGGCTGGGGAGGTTTCTGTGCTTGTTTTTGTCCCCCCCTTCCTCCCATGGAGCTCGGTTGTGCAGTGATGACCAGTGTCCACCGAGCTCCACCCCCTGATGCCATGCGGTAGTGATGCTTGTTCTGGGCTACCCCCAACAGCCACCAGGGGTCGTGCAAGAGCAATGCGATACCTTACACCCTCCCCAGGAAGGAAGAGCCATCCCTCAGATGCTTGATCCCTTTCCTGCCCCTGCTGACCCCCAACAGCCTGGGCTCATTCTTGAACCCAGGTTGCCGGTGTGGTGTGAGGTGAGGTGACTAATGCCTTAACCCTCAGTGCCACTGGGCCTATGCAGGGATTACTAAAGTGGAAAATACTTCATGGTTCCAAAAGCCAGTCAATTCCACAGTTCCAAAGGACTGTGCTTCTCCCTGGCCAGTCAATTCCAGTGTCCTCATATTTTGATGGTGAGGCTCCCTTAGACCTTCCTTGCATTTCCTGGAAAATACAAATTTTGCATTAGCACCAGCAATACAAAATATTTCTTCAGTGATGGATGTCCCTCTGTCAAGCAAGTATTTTAAAATTTACATAGGCAACTAAATTATACATGCAAATGTTTTCAGTACTTACTGTTGATCTATAAAGGTTTATTAAGTGGGAGTACAACTTGCCCACTTTAAATTCATATTATGCCTGTATAAAATATACTTTGTTGAACATTTACAAACTTTCTTTTCTTTTCTTTCTTTTTCTTTTTTTTTTTTTACAGAAGAGAGACTACTAGTAGAAAGATGCTCATGTCTTGGTGGCCTTTGACTCTGGTTTTTACCAGCATTGTTCTGAGGATAAATGCATATACAGTACCCGGCATGAAAAACACAGACTCAGGTGTCAATAAGCAACATCCCTCATGGCTTGGAGTCCTCTTTGGTTCCAACAGCCATTCAGGAAAGAGGACTGAGTGGATCTGGAACACAGTTGATGGCAATATGGAGTCAAAATACGAACCAGTTATTCGGTCTCGTAAAAAGCGTGAAACCAGTCAACATAATGGAACTGTGACAGAGAGCTCTACTGTAGCTGAAAACCTGGATACTACAGATGTTGGGCAAGAAACTGAAACAGGTGACAATGAACCTGCTACAACAGCAGTGACTGAGTCATATACACATGTGATTCAGACATCTCAAAACCTACTGAGTTCTGATAGCAGTAGGACCAAACATGCATTAAGCACATCCTCTGACCTACAGCTAGTACCTGTGGGTAAAGCAACTTCTCCTGGAAATGATCATGTTCTTTTGTCCACAATTTACTCTGATGCTTACTCTGATGTACCTAGCAGTAGGACTGATGTCACAGTAAATGACAATCCTGAGACACCTACACACGGGTCCACTGACTTCTCCACAGAACTGGCTACAACTTTAAATGACAAGCTAATTAACAGCACAGATAATTGGGCAAATGGCTCAGCCACTGGGCCATGGCAGCACTTATCTACTTTGATGGAATCAACTAGTTCCATTGATTTGCCCAAGCAGACAACCTTTTTAACAACTACCACTGGGGGAGATACATCTACTGAGCCTGTTCTAATTCCAGGAAAAAGCCCAGACTCATCTAAAAGTGTTACAACTACTGGCACCCAAACAGTGAAAGAACCTGGTGGCTCAAAACCGTCAGATAAGAATGCATCCATAGCAACACCACTGAAGACCATGTCCACAGCCCCACCCATTTGGGGAAGGGAATCCAGAACTACAGGCAAGCCAGTAAAAAATGATTCTATTGTGGGGCAGTGTTTGATGGCCATTTCTATTCTTGCAGCCATTGCTACGATATTCATTGTCTGTACTATTGTCCTTGCAACCAAATTGTCGAACAACAGACACAACTACCGGGTCAATCACCAGAACAATACAGAGATGGTGTGCATTTCCACCCTTCTGCCTGATAGTGATGGGGTACCAAAGAGTAAAGTGAAGGCAAAGAGAATGAAAACATTTGCTACAAATTCTGAGGACAGCGAAGGAGATGATCTCACTCTAAATAGTTTTTTACCTGACCATTAGGAAAGGAAAACATTTAATCAAATAGTTCTCTCCTTTATACCAGATTTTCCATTTTTATCTACTGCCCTCATTGCCATTCTAAGCTGTTTCTCAATTGCATACATATGGTGCCCTGCCCACTGGTCTAGATGGGCTGTAGTAGCCCGCCCAGCTTCTGTACAGTGGAGCCCTTCCTATACTGACCATGCATCCGATCTATGGGGGTAAGGTGAACTGATGATTTCAGTTCTCTGAGTTCTCCCAGGTCAAAAAATTATAAACATATTGATAAATGCGAATGAAAAATAGATGTAAATAAGAATGAGCAGGAAGGAAGCTGAATGAGAAAAATAAAAGTTAAGATTTATAAAGGAGAAATTCAAAAAAATATTAGTCTAGTGGAAGAAGCAGGAAAATCAGAAAAAAAATACATTATTGGTGATACCTTTTTATTAGACTAACAACATTGTTTTTGAGGCTTCCTTTTGAGAGTTACGCTCTTCATCAGGTCAATGGAAACCAGAGTACAACTCTTGAGAGCTAGTCTCTAAAATGTTTTTGTTACCTCAATAAAAGGTATGATCCATAGCATATTTGTTGAGTTTTTTGCAATAAGAAGAGATTAGAACTAAATTAATTCAAGGGGGGAAAGGGACATAAAGAAAACAATAAAACAGATTGGGCCGTGGATGTCATGGAATGATCTTGCACTGCTAACCTTGCTCATACTCCTCAGCAAAGTCTCTGACCTGAAGACTCACTGCAGTCTGTCACCATATAATTGGTACTGTATCTAGGAGTGAGAAATGTGGCTTGCCCATACATCCTGTATGCAACATTGGACAGCCAAACTTAGGATGAGGATCTAATGGTAATTACCGACAGTAAACGGAAGTTAACAGGCAGTGTGCTGCAAAAAACAAAATGCAATGCTGGGATGCATTAGGAAGGGTTAAGAAACATAGAAACACAGATTTTGTCAACAGACAAGGACTGCTTGGCGCACCCAATCTACCCATTTTACCCTACCTACATTATTGCCGCAGACCCTACTTGATCTGCAGCTCTTTCTCTCAGGTCGGGTCAAGGGGAAGAGGTCCCTCCTCTTGTCTATTCAATTTATACAACACCCATACATCCAATTTAAACCTTTAAAGACTTCTTTTTATGAAGATAAACAGTTTCTGTGTGAGTGTAACAGCTTGCCTGAGTGCTATGCTGGGACATTGCAATGTCATCACCCTTTGTTCAAACTGCTCTCTCACTTCATTTAATTGTATTAAAGTAAGCAATAAGACATGACAGAGCAATGATTGCCATAGGTTGATGCATGTTTAGGTGCTGAATGAGGCACGAGGCACTTGTGCCATGTGCCTTTAGTGCATGGAAGTGCATTAACCCCAGTCAACCAATGACCTGGAATGCCTTATTGGGTTTATAAAATACTGTAAGTAGACTGAGAAACTGTTTTAAAAACCAAAAATGCATTTTTTTAATGAAAAACAGCTATTTTCATTTGTTAAAAGTAATTAGTAAAAGGTAGTCCCTCACTGCCTGTCAGTCATTTGTCTTTTCTCACATTCAATAGATGGAATGTTGGTTCATCAAGGGACACAGGAATTAAAACTGCTGCAGAATTCCTCTGGCAGAATGTTTACCCCCTCACACACAACAGAAGTCTGTACATATGGAGCCAAGGTCAGAATTATTTCTGAAGCAGTATAAGCAGTAGATATTGCCCTGACAAGCTGGCATAGATAGAAGGGGTATTTCTAATGGTCAACAAAGAATCACCAGGAATTAAAACAGTGAATAATACTTCATTGCTTAAAGGAAAGCTGTCTTATTCAGTAATACCCCAACCCCAAAGCTTTACCCCCCGGTTAGGCTTTTCTGATATAAAAGGACATGCGGAGCCGCATTTTCTCACTAAATGGAGCTGTGAACCATCTGTCATGTTTGGGGATTGCGGACTTTTGCAAAGTAAAATTAAATAAGTTATCATCAGAAAAAACATTTCTTTTATAACAGAAAAGCCTATTACTGATTAAGACAGTTTTCCTTTAAGTTTGTTTATGTGTGTAAGGTCAGTATCATGAGAAGAAAGAATGTTTAACGATGTATTTATTTTTAATTTTTTAATTGCAGTTTATTCAGTTTTTCAGTAGGGCCTTGTTGAAGGTTTTCAGTGAATAAAGGTGGTAGTCATGTTTATAACGGCAGCCATGGATGAGTGAGGTGGCTCATGAATTCCGTATGTGACTGGCCCAAATTCCATTGCTTGAACTTACTCCAGCCTGCTCATGTCTGAGGAATTACCATATGGGTCTCCGATCTTATTTAGCTTATCAGGAAGCAGGACATTTCCAGCCCATATTATAACCACTGGTAAAAGTATTGCATTGTGACAGGCCTACTGTAAGAATATCAGATGATGATGTGACTAGACTGAGAATATCAGTTGCTGTGTTTATGCATGCCTGCACGGACTGATGTTCACTCAATTCATTTGCATCAGTTTGGAATCTGTTCTAGTTTACATGCAATTGACTTGGTGGAATGGTACGTACGTGCAGTTCTAAATCGTGTGCACTGCTTGTACATAACACTCAGTTGGACTGATTGAATGCGTACTGATGCAGGGCACATGTAAACATGGAAGTACTCAGCTCACATTGTAAGCCACAGACGCATCAACAATAATTGCAGTATAACTTTGGTTTCACATGCCCCAGGAAATCAATTAAATGTTAAACAATTGACTTCAACTGTTAATCAAAAATTTGATTCACCCAATCAGTTGTATGCATTCTAGTAGAGTTTACATGATGTTACGTGCCGAGGAGGCAGTATAGCATTGTGGTTTAGGGCTCTGAGCCACAAACCTGGAGACCTGGGTTTGAATCCCACAGGCCCCACTTGCTTACTGTGTGACCCTGAGTAAGTCACTTAACTTCCTTGTACTCCCAGGTCGCGCCCAGAAACAAGCTTTGGCTTAGTGTGCCTTTCTTTCCTGGTTAAACCATTTCCCCTTTCCCCTTACATGCCAGTAGGGAATCCCTTAAAACTAGCAACAATTTGCACAGCATACTTGTTTCACCCTTGCTTATGAAGTGTGTGTGGGGTGGGGGAGGGACATACAGATTCTTTCAACTTTATCAACTTTACATTTCTATGTTCATATGTTACTGTAATTGAGTAAACAAGCATATTTATCAACTTTCAGTGGACTGCAGCTTTGTGTAAACAGCCCCATAGTTATTCACATTCCAGTGGCATCATCAACAAGAATACCTCATTAATATCAGTATATCTAGTGCGACAGGTGTTGTATAAAAGTGTATATATATGTAAGAGTAATGTATAGTAATAGGACAAAACAAAGTAACCTGATTGGAGATCTACATTTTCTGTTAAAGCAACAACTTGTGAATTTGTGTTGGGATTTATCAGTGTGTCACTGCAGTCTTTTCATGGAAAGAAGGTAATATCAGATTATGAAATATGAGCAGCTATGTCTTCTTGAATGTGAGAGTGAATTGTTCTGTGCTCTGTGTTCCACCTCCATTCCACCTGAAGTATCTGCTGCTGAAGCTTCAACTCTCACCTTCTGTGAAAAAGGGTAACCATAAGAGATCTGATAGATGTTCGTTGCAAGTGTTTCCTGTTGTATAGAATAAAGCCATATAAATATACTTAACACTTTAAAAGATTTACACTGAGTTTTTTGTGAAGGAGTAGCAGCTCAAAAAATGTAACCCTGGCTCCTCTCACATTCAGCTGACTGGATTTCCTATACCTAAAGAATGTTGCAATCTGCTTAAGGGATATTGTTTGGTTTAGTACCATATACTGCTTGTCATTCCTTCTCTGCTATAACTGTGTTCACACTTGTAGATAAGTTGTTGATATGCCTCAATGTCTTGGGTCTTGATGTTCAGCTGTTCTGGGACTACGTCCCATGCCACAGCCACCACTGTGTTACAACTTCTCTGTACCTGCAGACATTTGTATCTTTAATCCATGCTCCACTCGGGCAGCACGGGTAGCTGTGGGGGGATGTTATGCCTGGTCCAACCAGGCATAACCTTTTGGTGCAGCCATGCCAAAAAACGTCTGCAAGCTGCAGTAAATCATGGAGCCGGTCACAAGCCAGCTCCAGCTTTGAAAATTTGGCACCAGCAGGAAAACTGCAGCTCCACAAGAGAAGCCCACTTACACCAATTTTTTTATGTGCTGATTTCTTGGGGTTTGAAATTCTGACCCATCTTCTTTAGGTAGATTAAGTAGGATAAGAAAGTGGATGGAGAGATCACTGTCAGCAGAACACTCCAGATTTCTCTACGAGTATAGTTTTCTCCCAGTCTGTCAGGGCTTGCCCTCATCCTCCATCCCTGACTCCAATACCACCAGCAGTTTCCTGGGGCCTCCTTTAGATGCTTCCCTCTGATATCTTTGAAGGTTTACTGTCACAGCAGGCCCAGGGTCTAATAAGTGGGCACAGAGTCCTGGGGACTGCTACCAGGCTACTGATGCATAGAAGAGGAGAGAACGACATCCTGTACTGGTTTACCTTTCTTTCCCCTACAGATACCCACCATGTCACATGTGATGGTGCCTCCCGTGTTGTGCCAGCCTTTGGGGAGGCTGATGATGTGTGGTCAGTCATGACATCAAGACCTCTACACTCTGCCTCTGATGGAAGAGCTCTAGAAGCAGCAGGACACATGGTTTCCTCCCCTTAGAGGTGAAGCATGCTGCCCCCTGCAATGCACCCCAACCTCCCTGAGCCTGTTGCTGGGTGTTTGGCTTTAGAATGTGAATCACAGCTCCCACATGCTAGTGCATTTCTTTACCACCAGCTCCACTGGGCTGGGCCTTTAGGTACAGTAACAAAGCAATAAATATCCACATGTTAAGCCAATGGACAACGTTTCTAGCAACCTAGTTACTCAAGGCCGTCAAAACATTTATTAGATTATTAAACTGTACAATACAGTAGTCAATTATGCGTTTCCTCAGGCAAGTTGCATTTACCATTTAGGAATGCAGACACTCTATGACTGGATTATTAATCCCCCTGAAAATTACTAACTAATCTCTTTGTTTAAAATCTGAATTCACTATTGAAATATTCATTTCATGGTTTTGCCAACAGATGCTGACTGGATTTGCAATGTTTAAATCTTGTGGGGCCTCTCTTGTTTTTTGGGCTTTTCTGTCATGCCAATTTGAAAGAAAAAAGTGCCAAAATGTTTATGGTGGTTATACCCTTATAAAAAGTACAACCCTTATAAAAATAAAGTCAATTTGAACCAGAAAAAATAACTCATTTATCAAACTCACTCAATCAGCCCCTGCATTCTTCCCCTCCAGCAGCAACTTGGGCCAGTCTGGCCCCCCCCCCGACACACCCCATCCAGCTTCAACCTGCTCACCTGCACTACGTCTCCCCATTGCAATACCCTGTGTCAGAGCGGTGAGTCATGGCAGCACCAGAGGGCAGGTGCTGACCACATCTTGCTATTTAAATTTAAAATAAAAAGTGGGGATTCTATCAATACTGGATGGTGTTAGTAGCAACTGCTTAAGTCACCGCGGGTGTTCAGGCACTCTCTATATAGTATTGCCCATACAGGCTGCATGGGGATCTTGACTGGGGCACACTAGGCCCCAGTAAGAGACCAGTCACAGGTAAGAATACATTAAAAGGTCCACTAGGAAGCAGGCATGAGGGGGTGGGCACTACTGAGCGTTGGAGCCACACAGAGGGTGGGAAGAAGAGAAGCTCCACCATAGCCTAGTCAGGGCAGCCAGGCCCTGAGGTAGAAGGGGCCAACCTTTTGGGCAAATTAATTTAAATAGATCCCACAGGAGTCAGAACTGTTAGGAGTGGATAGCCCCTGAATAAACAAGCATTTGTCAATGCCAAATGCTTGCATGCATGCATGTGCTGTGCAGATGTTTGGTACTGATAGGGCAGATGCAGTTACCCTCCGCCACCATAAGACTCCATCCAAGAACCCTGCACTTCCATGCAGTGACAGATGTGAAGAATTCATGGGGCTGCCTGGTGGGCTGCAGAAGTGCAGGGTCTTGTGGTCCCTGCACTTTCATGTGGCTGTAGATACAGACACACAAGGCAAAGAGTACATCTGTCAGTCAATGCACAAGGCACTTTTCTACCCATGGGTGGAAAGGTGCAGGGCCCTATGCCAAGACGGCAGTTGTCTTCACTATATGGTACCCGGGCCCATGCGGACAACCCTGCGTCTTTCATTCCATGGCTGGGGTGGTGGTGGTGTCACATAACAGCGCCATTCCCCCACCCTCTTCCCATCCAGCTGGGTCACTGAGCTCATCTGCAAACTCAGCTCAGTGGCACAGGATCACAAAGCCTTGACCTCTGAGGTGAAGACTGGCACTGCACACAATTATTTTTTTATTTTGACCCCAACATTTCAAGATACTTGTTTTTTGATTCGCCTTATAAACATAACATGTACCATTTATATATCGGCCAAAATGTCATGTCGCACCAGAGGTGTGAAAACATATCTTGTCCAGGATTTTAAAAATGACACATCAAGTTTATATGGTGGTGTGGAAAAATGGCTATGTTGAAAGTTTGGAGTGAAAATATTGAAAATTAGCAAAGTTATGATTGAACGTTGAAATATTGTCATGTTCAATCATAACCTGGGCATTTAACTGTATTTGTATGCCAAATTTTCAGCATAGCTTTCTTATTACCTCCACCTCATGGACCCACTAGGTAAAAATGTTCAGATACCTGCCAAAATATAATTTCATGCCACTGAAACATAATTCCGCACCACAGGTGTGGAAACACATTCTGGCCAGGATCTGAAAAATGACAACTGTCACATTCATGAGGTGGTGTGAAAAAATGGCTATGTTGAAAATTTGGGGTCAAAATATTTAAAATGACCAAAGTTATGAGCAAGCATAAAAAACTTCAACATATGTGCATAATTTTAACATTTTTGCATATTTTGACCCCAAATTTTAAACATAGCCTTCTTATGACCACACCTCATGAACAGAGGTGGTGAAAATGTTTAAGTCCTGCCCTAAAGGTGATTTTGCAACCCAACCACAAAATCACCTTTTGGGAAAGATTTACATAATTCCACCACCACTGGTCATGAGCTGGGGTCCCAAAAAGGCCATGTTAAAAATCTGGGGCCAAAATATGCAAAAATGACAAAATTATACATCAAAGTTCAAAACCCCATTGAAATACATTGAACCACACTTATTAGGAGGCAGTATAGCACAGTGGTCTAAGGCTCTGAGCTGCAAATTTGGTGACATCCAGCAGACCAGACCTGGGTTTGAACCCCACAGCTTCTACTTGCATACTGTGTGACCCTGAGCAAGTCACTTAACCTCCTTGTGCTCCCAGGTCACTCCTGTAAAAAAGCTTTCAGCTTAGTGTGCTATACCTGGTTAAACAACTAAATAAAATAAAAAATATATTAGTTTCTCATATTGCAGTTGGCGTTTCCAGAAGCAAGACTTGTCTTCGATCAGAGAGGGTCTCTTTGCCCTGGGACATGTTCTGGTGAGTGAGGGTGTGTGGGGGTGTTGGGATGTGTAGGGTAGTGGGTGCTGAGTGGGAGGTCGGAGTGGGGTGTGTATGGGGGAGCAGATCGGAGAGGGACCATTTTCTGTTTTAGAGGTTTAAAAAAACATAGAGGGATGGTCTTCTTTATTTCAGGGATATTCCAATACTGAGATTGGGCACCCCAGTGTTGGACTTGTGTTTGGGGGGAGAAGGGGGCAGGTGGATGACCTGGCTGGGAGGGAGGAGAGAAACTATAGCAAGGGTGGGCACCCTGGTCCACCTATGTATTAAAGGAAAGCTGTCATAAATGGAGGGACCCCACTCCCCAACACCTTACCTCTAATTAGGCTTTTCACAATAAGAAACATTTTTTTAAGTATTCTAACTTTCTTTATTTTAATGTTGAAAAGTCCATGATTCTGCAACATGGTGGATGCTGTGTGGTTTTATTTTGTGTGAATGTGTGGCACCGCACCGCTCACTTCAGTACACTTGTATTGAGGTGAGTCAGTGGTGTGGCACCGCACTTTCACATGAAATGGAACCACACAGTGTCTGCCATGTTGCGGAATCACAGATTTTCAATGTTAAAATAAAGTAAGTTAGAATACTTTAAAAACATGTTTCTCATTGTGAAATGCCTGATAGGGAAGTAAGGCGTTAGGGGGCGGGGATACTCCATTTATGACAGCTTTCCTTTAAAGATATTTATAAAGACTGGGAAAGGCGGGTGGGTGAGCGACCTGGAGGGGAGAGGGAGAAAGAAGAGGCACCGGGTGTGGGCACCCTGGTCTGCTTAATAGATAGATAATGTTTAAAGCCGATCAGCTGCTTGCTGACTGGTTTCTTGCAAATGAAAGTTATTTGGGGGACATTTGTTGAAAAGCCTATTTCTGTGAATTGTACTATAAAAGACTTGCTAATGGTACAAGCCTACTACCAAACCCCATCTAAAGTGACAGTGTGTTCTGACTAAAAGCCTACGTAACTACCTCAGAGGTACCCCCTACAAATGAATTTTGCTGATGTGTTGGTGTCCCTCCTGAAGTGACTTCTATCTGAAGTGTGTGGTGCCCTTCACTGTACCTCCCACTGAGTGCCCTATGGAACTGAAACCTGCCTAATGTGTGTGGTGCCCTTCACCGTACCTCCCACTGAGTGGCCTATGGAACTGAAACCTGCCTAATGTGTGTGGTGCCCTTCACCATACCGCCCACTGAGTGGCCTACGGAACTGAAACCTGCCTAATGTGTGTGGTGCCCCTCTCAATACCTCCCACGGAGTGCCCTATGGAACTGAAACCTGCCTAATGTAGCAGTAGTGGTAGTAGTAAAATGTTTATTTATACAGGAAAGAAGACCAACTTCAACCACCATTAGGGCCACTAGGGCCCTCTTTACAAGGTGTACCTGTTTAGATGTCATCTTTAAAACAATGGTTACCATTATCAATACAAAGACACGTAATCACAGACTTCACATACAGGAATCACATAAATAGTACTATCCAATAAACATCTTTGTACATACAAATAATTCACCTATTACATAAGCAATGATTCACTTCTCCTGCTTCATAGCTGTATTAAATTTTGCTATGGTCATAACTTGAGTTTTCAGTTCAGGTGAAAGCTCATTCCAGGTCATAGCTGCCTTATGCTGAAAAGTCATTTCTACAAACCTATTTCTATTCTTAGGGACTACCAATTCTCTCGCTCCCTTCTTTTGTAATTGAAATTGATGCGAAGGGCTAATAAGCCTTTTGGCTAAACCTGATGGAAGAACTGATTTGTGTATTTTGCAAACTAATTTTGTCCAATTTTTTCGTTGTTCTAATGAAGTCCAGTTTAACTTGACGTACATAGCGCAATGGTGGATGTCATACTTACACCTCAAAACAAACCTTGCTTAGGCCATTATAACATATGTCCAATTTATTTAATGATTTTTATTAGCACTGGAATAGACTTGACTCCCATAGTCAATCAAAGGGATTATTAATTGATTGGCTATAGCCAGCCTGTCCTTAGTGCTCAAACAATTTGCTACTCTCCTAAGTGCACCTATCCTGGAATGAACTTTCTTGGTCAGAACATTTATATGTTGCTCAAAAGAAAGCTTTTGGTCAATATGCACTCCCAAATATTTATATGTTGGAACCTGGGCTGATTGACTACCATTTACAAAATATATTTGCAGTTTACCTTCCTTGGAATTTTTCTTAATTGTGTTGTTACCAAATATCATAATCTGGGTTTTTTTGTGTTCATAATGAGGTTTGAAGATGTGAACCAATCTTGTAATATATTAAAATCTGTCTGTAACTTTGTCTCAACCTCTTCAATATCTGAGCCCACAGAAACCAAAAGAAAAAAATACCATAGTAATGTTGTTTCTTCTAATGGAGTCTTGCTGTATTCTGACAATATGCAGTTAGCCCCAGCACTTGAACTGCCCTGGAGAGGAAATAGTTAACTCTTTGCAGAAGCATAGAATGTTGAGCTCAAGCTTGGTTTTCAAACCTCTGTTTCTGGTACTTATCAGTGTAACTATCAGATTCCTATGAGCAAACTAACTAGTACACAAAGTGGAAATTGTTTACTAAAGCCAAAGGCAACAATTTGGGCCCAAAAGACTTGGGTTGAGAACCCAAGAATAAAGGTAGTGACTGTGTGTGTGTGTGTGTGTGTGTGTGTGTGTGTGTGTGTGTGTATTATGGTAGCACAGTGGTGCTACCATAGTTAGGGTTGAGGAGCCATTTCTATGTTAAACCCCAAAACTTTGCACCTTAATAACTTTGCAACCATTTGACAGATTTGCCTGAAATTTGGAATACATGATCAAGAACCATAGACCTTAGGATCTGCCAAGTGTCATACCAGTCAGATATACAGCTGCGGAGTTATTAAGCATGATCTGCGCGCGCGTTTACACTTTTCTGGAATTCTACGGTCGCGCCTACAGGTCGTACGGTTTGCGCGACCGGCCTGAAATCTTCAGGGAACGTGCGGCCAGGATCCCCAATGTGCCTTTTGAAGATTTTGTGAAAAAATATTAAACGGTTCAAAAGTTATTCAAAAAACAATTTCCGATTATAAGTCAATGGGAAAAGTTAACAAAAAGTTTGACAGTGTCGAAAATGCACTTTTTACTGTCGCAAATGGCCCTGTTACTGTCGCAAATCTGCCATCTTGTTTTCAGTTAGTGATCAGAAAAATGCTTGGCATTTAAAATTGAGACCCTCTAGCAACCTAATTATTTTTGTATTCACCTAGTCGGGCCCTGAGGATGCTAGCCATGTCTTTATTTTGGGGTAAAACACCCCAGAAATATGTTTTCAAATTTCTGGAAAAAGTACTTTCCATAAAGTAGTGTCACACTCATGAAAGAAGTCTGCACTGAAATTTTTTGCGACACTTTACACTCATCTGACACTACTTTGCGCCCTCTCTCAAAATAACAGTCATTCTTTGGCACTCCGCTGCAAAAGAGCAGTTGGGAGTTTTGGGCTGAAATTTGGAGGAGCATGAACAACATCTCACAGATGTGCCTTTCAGTGTTGTATTGAAAAAATATCCTGCAGTAAGCAAAATTCTGGCACTGCAAATTTGACAGTTTTTCCCATAGGATAACATTACGGGCGCCGACGACATTACAGGAATCCTTTGGCAACCTGCTGCAAAATAACGGTTTAGTCTTTTTTCCTGAAATTTGGAGGGAACACAGCCAACAGCCCACAGATGTGCCTTTCAGTGGTTTGGTGAAAAAATATTACAGGGAGGCAAAGTTATGGCACTCTGAACTTCTCTTTTTTTCCCATAGGATAACATTATGGAGTTCGCCGCGCATTTCAGGGCCCGTATCTGGAAGCGGTGCGCGATACGGACTTTCATCGGAAAAATGCTTAGCCCCCCGGGGGCTAAGTATAAAATTAGCCAGGACAGTTGTAAATCATACAACTTTTAAATTTTTTTTCTACGTCGTACGGTTCCTGAGATATAACATGTTTAGTATTCCAAATTCTCATTTTCTGCTCCGATACTCATTCTTATGCATACATTATTTGTACTCACTGTCTTTCTCTATGCAGGTTTTGGGGAAAACCAGCCTGTGTGCTTACATTACTGTTACTGTTGCCCTTTCCGCTTGCGGTTCCGTACCCGTCTCACTTACCGTTGACGTCTGCGCCACCATGTGCGTTATCCTTTGCGTTTTCATTTAAGCTTGCATTTCTGTTATTTTTTGCCATTTGTGTCTACAGTACTGTTTCTCTTTCTGTTTCACTTTGCGTCACCATGCCCACTGACATTTCCGGTTGCAGGCACCATGTTACTATGTGACAACACATCACGTGGCAGACCGTTCCCATTTACGCCACCATGTGCGTTACCCTTTCTGTTCTCATTCGCGCTTGTGTTACCATGTGCGCCACTGTTAGCACTTCTGTTTGCGTTGCTGTTCCTCTTACAATGCCACAAGACATCATGTCGTGGAAGCGCGGGGCCCTTTGGGCCCGGCGCTCCCGACACTGCATTACATTCACTATTTCTCGTTATCATTCTCAAAAAGAAGGGAAATTAGAGGCAAAAAACTCCATTTAATGCATTAGTTAGGGTTGTTCCACAGCGACAAAAGTGAGGAATTTGGTGTTAGGGTTGAAAACCCTTGGACCCGCCCACCCCAATCGGCATTGGGGTGCGCATTAGGATCGTTGGTCCTAACTCTCACCCCATTCTCTATACTTCTGCTGCTTTACACATGTCATGGGTTGAGAGTTAGGGCTGGCGATCCCAATGCGCACCTCAATGCCGATTGGGGTGGTGGCGAGGGTCCAAGGGGTTTCAACCCCTAACACCAATTTCCTCACTTTTGTGCTGGAACAACCCTAACTAATGCATTAAGGTTTTTGCCTAAAATATATATATATATATATACACACACACACACATATATAATATATATATATATATATATATATACACACACACACACACACATACCAATAGCAACAATAAAACAACTACCCCACCCTAAAGATGGAGGGTACAAGGTACACCCCCGAGGTGCAACACTGTACCCACCAGCCCACTTCCCAAAAATTAGGTTCTGAGAGGGGAGGCAGGGAGGGATGTCAGACTACAGCAAGACTCCATTAGAAGAAACAACATTACTATGGTGAGTAATTTTTTCTTCAAACAACATGAAGTCTTGCTGTATTATGACAATATGCAGACTACCAAGCAGTTCCCCCAGGAGGAGGGAGTGCAGAACCTACTTTGGGAACAGGTTCTGCAGTACTGCTGTGCCAAAACTAGCATCACTCCTAGCCTGGATGTTCAGAGAGTAATGCTTGGTGAATGTATGGACTGTTTTCCAGGTGGCTGCTTTACAGATTTCTAGCAAAGGTATATCTCTGGCAGCAGCCAGAGTGGCAGCTGTACCCCTAGTTGAGTGAGCCCTCAGGCCTGGAGGGGGTGTTTTGCCCAATTTGTCATAGCAGAATTGTATACAAGAGACAATCCACCTGACAATAGTCCTTTTAATAACAGACTTACCTTTTCCCACTTCACTATACGTGAGAAACAATTGAAGAAAACCATGCCTGTGTGCCTTAGTATGCTCTATATAGTAGCTAAGAGCCCTTTTTACATCCAAACTGTGTAACCTTCTTTCCCCTGTAGAAGAATGGTCAGTGAAAAATACAGGAAGAGACATGGACAGGTTCAGATGAAAATCTGACACCACTTTATGTAAGAACCTCCTGTTGGTTCTTAGGACCACCTTTTCCTTATGGAAGGAAATGAAGTCAGACTCAGCTGACAGGGCCTGTAATTCACTAATCTGCCTGGCAGAAGTAATAGCTACCAGGAACACAGTTTTCCAGGTCAAGTACTTAAGCACAGCCAAAGCCAAAGGTTCAAAGGGTGGCTGCATAAGCTGAGCAAAGCAGACATTAAGATCCCAAGCTGGAGTAGGCTCTTGAAAGGGAGGGTTGATATGAACCAGACCCTTGAAGAACTTACTAAAAACAGGATGAGATGCCAGGGAAGAGCCCTTCCCTGCTGAAAGGAATGCAGAGACAGCTTTTAAGGGTTGCAGGCCTAAGGCCCAGACTATTAAGGTGAACCAGATAGTCCAAAGCTGTAGCAATATTTACTGAATCAGGCGAAATGCCTTTCTGAGAATACCAAATGCTGAATCTTTCCCATTTGGAATTATAAGTTTTTTCTAGTGGAGGGTTTCCTAAAAACCTTCAAGATATCCAGAACTCCTTGAGAAAGATGCAGGCCTGCATATTCTAACTCTTCAAGAGCCAGGCCTTGAGGTTGAGAGACTAGAGATTGGGGTACCAGATCCTCCCCTGAGAGGAGGTTAGAAGACTGTATCTCTTGGGGACAGACATTGGATGTGACACTGCCAGAGATAGCAGCAGGGGATACCAAGGCTGTCTGTCCCAATCTCGAGCCACCAGAATCACTGTGCAGGGTTGAGATCTGATTTTGATCAGGACTCTGACCAATAGAGGGAAGGGAGGGAAGGCATAAAGAAACCTGCCCTTCCAGTCCAGAATGAGAGCATCCAGAGGAACATTCCTCAGGACTGGAGGTCTGCAGCAAAACAGAGGAAGTTTGTGATTGTCTGGGGCTGCAAATAGATCTATCTCTGGAATGCCCCATCTGGTGAAGATGACTTGTAGGATGTGAGGGTGCAGAGACCATTCGTGTTGTCCCTGGGAGATTCTGCTCAGAGCATCTGCCAGTACATTGTCCTTTCCTGGGAGATGAATTGCTATCAGGGAAGTTTGAAGGGAATAGGCTAGAGACCACAGTTTCATGGCCTCTGTGCACAAGGCTGTGGACCGAGTGCCTCTCTACTTGTTGTTGTACCACATTGTGGTGGTGTTGTCCATCCTGACCTGCACCACCTTGCCCCTGACTGATTCTGAGAAGACCTGAAGGGCCAGGAAAACTCCTGAGTTCTAGAAGATTGATATGAAGGACAGACTCTTGAGGGGTCCAGACCCCCTGAGCCATGAGGGCTCCCAAATGGGATCCCCAGCCTAGGAGAGAAGCATCTGTAGTTAGTACTACTGAGGGGACTTGAGAGAGAAATGGAACTGAGGTTTGTCTGAGGTTGTCCTGGTCCAGCCACCACTGGAGAGTTTGAACCAGAGTCTGAGTCACTGGAATCAATTTTGTGAGAGAACCTCTTTTCTGAGACCAAAAGGATCGTAAGTGGAACTGAATGTCCCTCATCTGAAATCTGGCTCCTTGCACCACTGCAGTGGAAGCTGCCATGTGGCCCAGGAATTGAAGAAACTGCCTTGCTGGACGAGAGACCAGAGATCAAAAAGGTGAAGCAAGATCTGTGAGGGCCTTTACCCTTACCAGAGGGAGGAAGGCCTTTGCTTGGATAGTATCCAGCTCAATTCCTATGAAAGTAAGAAGTTGTACTGTTTCGAGAACAGACTTTGGGAGATTGAAAAGAAACCCCAGAGAAGTAAGCAAGTCTTGAGTGATTTGTACAGCTGACTTGACCTGGTCGGAGGACTGACCTACAATTAGCCAGTCATCCAGATATAGGAAGATGGAAATACTTTGCCTTCTGAGAAAGGCAACCACTACTGCAAGGCACTTTGTGAACACCCTTGGGGCTGATGTTAGGCTGAAAGGCATGGCTCTGAACTGATAATGGCCTGAAGGCAACTCAAACCTGAGGTACTTTCTGTGTGAGCACCTGAAAGGAATATGGAAATAGGCATCCTTGAGGTCCAGGGATGCTAGCCAATCCCCTGGCCTTAGAGAGGGAAGAATCATTCCCAGACTCACCATTTTGAATTTTGGTTTTGTGATGTGTTTGTTCAAATACCTTAGGTCTAGGATGGGTCACCACTCCCCTGTTTTTTTTGGGGTAAGGAAGTACCTGGAGCACAGGCCTTTGCCCCTGTGCTGAGTAGGAACTACCTCTATGGCTCTGAGAGCCAGAAGAGAAGAAACCTCTGCCTCTAGATCAAGGGTCTCTGAGATGGATGCAGGTGGAAAGGACCTGGCCTTCAGTTTTGGAAACCTTTTGAAGCTGAGGGACAGTCCCTGGCTTACTACCTCCAGGACCCACTTGTCTGAGGTAACAGACTTCCAGGCCTGGAAGTAGTAAGACAGCCTGCCTCCTACTGGAATGGGGGAGTCGACCCGGGCTGACACATCAGGGTGTCTGCTTGGCAGGAGCCTTGTACTGGGAAGAGGATGCAGCCCTGCTCATCCCCCTCCTGCCTCTCCCTCAAAAGAACCCCCTCTGTGCGAAAGAAGAGGAAGCCTGAGCTTGGTAGAAAGGCATGTGGAAAGGCCTGTCCCTAGACTGCTGCTTTTGAGGAGTGACTTGCCTCTCTTTGGCCTGTGCACTCCTGTAGGTGGTCCTGCACGCATCTATTTTCTTCAGGTAAGCCTCTGTCTGCTCCCCAAACAGAGATTTACCTACTACAGGGAAATCCATAGTCTTAGCCTGGGTATCCTGTGAAAGGCTAGTACGTCTGAGCCAAGCATGTCTCCTGAGAGACACAGATGTAGCCATGACTCTAGATGCGATATCATTGGAGCCCACAGCAGTATGGAATTGTACCTTGGATGCCTTGATTCCATCAGCAGCCACCTCCTCCAGCTCTTTGGCTAGCTGGGGGGAGGCCTGTTTAGCCAGTTCCAGAACCATATCCCACCTGGACTTCTGGTACCTGGCTGTGTAGGCCATATAGTTAGCCTGCCTGAGTCCCAAAGAATATGCCAAATACTGCTTTTTAGCCATGGCATTGACCTTCCTGGAGTCTTTGTCAGGGGAGTGTGAAGCCAAAGGAATGTTAGCACTGTCACAGGCTGCAGCCGGCACTACCCCAACATGGCTGCAATGATTGTATAAAAACTCCGGACCTGAGCCTGAAAGCATGTACCTCATGTCCTTTCTCTTATCCACAGGAGGTAGGGAGTTAGGAGTCTGTAAAATCTTTTTTGTTTCCCCAAGGACTTGTGAAGGGGGATAGACAATCTCTTGGACTCTGGGATGTCCATCATCTCGACAAAATCAGGCTCTTCCTCCTCCTCCTCCTCAGCAGCTTCAACCATTGGGAGCTGGAGGGTTTCAGCCACCTTCTTGTAAAACAAGAAGTGTGAAGGGGACTCAGAAAGCCTGGGAGGGGAGACATTGGATGGTCTGTCTGGGGAGATGTCCAATTCAATGGGCACATCCAGACCTTCAAAGCTGTTATCTTCATCCTCATCATCGGGATACTCTTCGTCTCCCTCCCACTCCTCATAAAAAGCATCCAGATCATAATCCGATGGAGTCAGATCTGACCAAACTGACTGCCTAACTGACGTACTGGTTTGGACGGAACGGGTGAAGCGACTGAACTATGCTAAGTGCTTTGGCTATCTCGTCAGTGGTTGGAGTATGCAGTGCTGGATCTGAACTGGCTGACTTACGTTTTCGTTTCGATGGAACCAACCCCTCAGAGTCAGACCTCCTTTTGCCTGAGGAGGTATCGCTTGGGTCAGTAGGCACCTCCTCAGGTTCAGCCACAA
The DNA here is from genome assembly GCA_016271365.2 of Neoceratodus forsteri. Classification (NCBI taxonomy): domain Eukaryota; kingdom Metazoa; phylum Chordata; order Ceratodontiformes; family Ceratodontidae; genus Neoceratodus; species Neoceratodus forsteri. The sequence goes on from JADMNL010000027.1 coordinate 189,498,959, forward strand.
CCGAACCGGGCTGGCCATCCGGATCTACGGACTTCTCGGCCTCCTTTTCCTTCAGCCTACTCAATCTTTTTTCCAGAGTGGCTTTAGGAAAATTCTTACAAATATGGCAGTCTGTTTTGAGGTGGTCAAACCCCAGACAGGATACACAGATGAGGTGGAGGTCAGCCTTAGCAAAGGCCTCCCCACACTCAGTACAGTGTTGAAACCCAGTGGGACCATTTTTCCCTTGGGTTTCTCAGACATGGCCAACCTAAACAATTACCCTTAAAGCTTTCAAGCCAGGTAATAACCAACTGATCAGTTACAAACTGTGTTACGGGTTCTGTAAAAGAACCAGAAAAGTCCAGTTCTTTTGAAACTGATCATCACCGGAACATCACACTAAATCCCAGGAAAAGTTAACTCACTAGAACAATTAGAAAAAAGGTTGGTTCCTAACTGGACTGACCGATGAGAAACCGAGAAAAAAAACTATTTCCACTGAATTAAATAAAAGGCAAGTTACTACCTATCTACCACACTACCTGTACCATAGACAGAGGCTGGAAATCTGAAAAAATAATAAATCAGTTAGACAAACCGAATGCTGATTCAAACTCTACCGAACCGAGCAGAGGAGAAATCTCTGAAGTGACTTCACTGTTAGTTGGAGTAAAGAATCTGACGGTTACCAGAGACAGAGGTTTGAAAACCGAGCTCGAGCTTAACGTTCTCTGCTTCTGCATAGAGTTAACTCTTTCCTTGCCGGGGCAGTTCAAGTGCTGGGGCTAACTGCCTTGTGTCAGAATACAGCAAGACTTCATGCTGTTTGAACAGTATCATCGGCATAGAGCCTAACATTAATACGTTTTATTTGACTATGAAGTTTATTTGTATAAATGATAAACAACAAGGGTCCCAGTATGGACCACTGTGGAACACTGCGTATCACAGGGAGAAATTTGGAACATGAGTTATCCACCATTCCCATCTGGGATCGATTTTTTAGGTAGGATTGAAACCAAATTAATGGTTCTTCAGCTAAACCTATTTACTTCGGCCTGCTTATTAATATTGAATGATCAACTAAATCAAATGCTTTTGATAAGTCGATGAACACCACACCCATGGATCTAGACTCCCCAAGAGCAGTTGATACCAAGTCTATAAAATCCATGAGTGCAGTGGTCGTTGACATACCCTTTCTGAATCCTGATTGAAATTTATTTAATTTATTATATTTTTCAAGGTAATATATGAGTTGACTATGTACCAATCTCTCCATCAATTTAGAAAGAATAGATAATAAGGCAATTAGCCTATAATTTGTTGGTCCAAATTCTAAGCCTCCTTTATGTATGGGCACAGTTTTAGCCCGCTTCCATGACTCCAGAAAGTTTCCCTCAATCAGGCTCTTGTTTAGAAGATCTGTTAGAGGTGGGCTATCTCAGAGGCGCAATCTTTCAATAATCTTGTGTCAACATCATCTAGACCCTTAGCCTTATTTGACTGTAGTTTATTTATTTCTTTTATGACTTCTTTTTTTGCTATGATTTTAAATCTAAATGTGGGAAAAAATTTTTGCTCAATCTGGGTAGCCTCTATTTCCAATCCAAGCCTTCCCAGATTATTTTGCCTACTAGGAATATCCAAGTCTGGAAGCTCATTATAATATCTCTTCAAAATAACAGCTGTGCTTTCAGAATTTTGCAAAACTTCATTTTCAATTAACTTTATACACTTTGAGTATACTGACGAGTTTGTGAGAGTTTTCAGTAGCTCCCAATATTTCTTCCAATCTTTTGTTCCGCCGATCTTGTTTTTGTAATATTATGCTTTTACTTTCCTAACCTCCTGAGTAATTCTATTTAGAATTTTTTTAAACTGGTCCCATATTTCTTGGTTTAAAGTTTTAATGTGTGTGGTGCCCCTCACGTACCTCCCAAAGAGTGCCCTATGGAACTGAAACCTGCCTAATATGTGTGGTGCCCCTCACCATACCTCCCACTGAGTGACCTACGGAACTGAAACCGGCACAGGGTCATAATGTCACAAGACATAATGCTGCATAGCTGTCAGCGCTACCAATACAGCACAATTTGTGCCATGCGCGCATAACTTTTTCTGTGGGGGCTCTGCCCCACACTCCCCTGTTGCAGGGGCTGTGCCCCAGACTCTCCCCACTAAAGATTCTCAACTCCAGGAGGGTCCAACCCGAGGCAACACAAAAAATAAAATTTCTGGGACGGGAATCAAACCTGGTCCCAGATGCAGTGCCTGGGTTCCTGTTGCTGTGGCTCTGTCCAGTGAGCCACGGCAGCTGCTTGGTGGAACCCACTCCCAGCAGAGGTCTTATCCTCTGCCTGGGAGTGTGTGAATGGTGCAATACCGCATACAGCAGTATACGCGGTATTGTACCATTCGCTGTCCTAGACAGCGCTATTACGGGTTAGCTATAATGTCGTACGCTATTAAGCGCACAACATTATGACCCGCTATGACTGAAACCTGCCTAATGTGTGTGGTGCCCCTCACCGTACCTCCCATTGAGTGCCCTATGGAACTGAAACCTGCCTAATGTGTGTGATGCCCCTCACCATACCTCCCACAGAGTGCCCTATGGGACTGAAACCTGCCTAATGTGTGTGGTGCTCCTCACCGTACCTCCCAAAGAGTGCCCTATGGAACTGAAACCTAATGTGTGTTGTGCTCCTCATCGTACCTCCCAAAGACTGCCCTATGGAACTGCAACCTGCCTAATCTGTGTGGTGCTCCTCACTGCACCTCCCACAGGGTGCCTTACAGAACTTTAATCTACCTGAAGTGTAAAGTGGGTTTTGTGAGCAAAAGACATTCTAGTGTGTGTAAACAAGAAATGACACCCGTTTGGACATGAACATTATTACAACTACTACATCCCATTCTTCTGTGGCATGCATGCTTCTGTCCAGGGGCCAGTCGTTAAATCAGAACTAGGTTGATAGTCAGGGAAGGTCACCTCCTGCTTCTTCTTCTGCTGCAGCCCATCCCCATTAGGAAGTAAAGGCAGTCTAGGAGTTGTGCAGGCTCAGTAGAGAGGACTTTAGCATACAGTGGGTTGGGATCTTTTTTCTTCAGCAGTGACAAAAGCGGCTAGACCCCCACGAGTGACAATCGTGTCCAGATCCTCAGAAGCGAAGAAAACTACCAGACCTTCAGGATGCAGTTTCATGCTTCTTTGTGCATAGCCTGTCTGGCAGTCTGCTGTGACCTTTTCCCTGGCAACCAGTGGGTCAGACAAAAGAGTTCAACTTCCAGTATACCCTGTCTGGCCATCTGCTACGAGCTTTTCCCTGGCGACCAGAGGGTCTGACAATAGAGTTCTGCGCAATTGCATTTTACCTGGTGACCTGATACAATCTATTCTGTGCAATCAAGTTCTGACAAACCAGGGGATGAAGAGTGCCCTCTTTTGACCCCCATATTCTGCAGTTAAGTCCTTCTGGCCTCAGCTGGAGGCACCTTTCCTTGAGTTCCTAATCAATGTACAACACCCCCTCCCCACCAATTCGTAAGACATTCCATTTGTACAGCTCCACCTTTTGGCAAAACCTAACCTTTAGGTCACTGAGCATTTAGGTATCGTACAAGGCTAACCAGACTATAGTTTCAGGTAGGTTGCTCCTGGCCAGGGCACTTCAGAGTGTTTATAATCACTCAGAGCATTTAGAATCATTTGGAGTGTTAATAATTATTCAGAGTGCTAGTGGTATCTCATACATCATAACAAATAACCAGTACTGAATCAAAGTTTAGTACCTAGGGTGCTATCAGTTGACATTGCATTGTGGCATTGTTCATCCTATCTCTGACGTGACAATTGTTTTCCCTTCACTCCAAAAAAAAAATCTTTGGTCACATCTGAACGTTGTGTGTGCCTCTCCTGGCATTTTCAGACAAGCTTTTGTGTCTGAGATAGCAGCACCAGTAGCCCTGTTAGTGTACATGCACTAGAGATGTGCTCACTACAGTTGTGTTCTGGAACTGCTAAGTAATGAAAAAAATAAACATTTGGTGGGGAAAAGGCTGCAATAATATGGGGCTCTAAATAAGGAAGAAGTAGGATATGTCAAAAATAAACACAAAATAATACACTGACGTGATTAGAGAGACTTCACACAGTAACAATTATATTGAAAAATGTAAATAACATTGTCTATATTCCCTTTAATATTCTAAAGTTCTCTCACCAAAGCAACACTAACGCTGAGATTCTGCAGTTTGTATATCACTAATACACTTTTATTGCTAGAATTAGCAAATGGATTATTTGCACCATTCTTAAAGTCTGGTTTAACTCAGAGGTTCTCAAATGGCGTAGCACACCTCCCTGGAGGAGGCGCAGACAGATTCTGCAACTAAGTTCTGAAAAGTGCTGGACACACTGGCTGTATTGTTCTGTGATGTTGATGCTGTCTGTGTGTTTCAAGCAGCTGTCTCCTCCCCATTGCATGCTGTCCGCACATCATCATCAGTATTTCAAGACGAATAAGGGAAGGAAGAAGTAACTGCCCACTCAGAGGCTCCTCTCATCATCCAGCTGTATGCTCATAATTTCAAATTCATTCCATCAACAAAAAGGACTGCCTGACGTCAAACCGACTGAGAGAACCATGCTGAACTGTACAGCCTGAATGTTTATCCTTGTGCTCCACTTGCCGACCATTGCCACTGTATGTATGCTAGATTCCTACCTACCCTGCGTTTGGCTGATGACACCGCCTGCCCCCTCAAGTGCAGCTTATTTATTTATTTATTAAAAATGTTTCACCAGGAAAGGCACACTGAGCAAAAAGATGCTCGTCTCATGGCGTGACCTGGGGGGAGGGGTTACAATGGAGGCAGGTATACATACAAAAGTTGAATTTAGAAATAGAGCAATACAGATAATGTATATAGTTGGGTGGGATTACATTTGAACTTTTTACATAAGGAGAAGAGTACAGAACATGATCATAAAGGACAGGGTACACATATCATGGGTACACATCGAGGGCAATACATGATTACTTAAGTGCCAGTAACAGAACTCGAGTGCCAGTAACAGGATTTGAGCTGAAGCGAGATGCACCAAGTTGACAGCAGGAGTTGGAGAGTAAAGATAGGGGTAGAGGAGGAGTGGACTGGTAATCACTAGGTGTGTAGGGGGTGATTTAGGTGGGGGGGAGGAGAGGGGCAGTAGCAGTGCGTAAGGCTGAAGAGTGTAGGTTATTTAGGAAGGAGGGAAGAGAAGGGAGATTGGGAGGAATAAGAGTGAGTGAGGTGTAAGTGCACAGGGCAGTGTATAAGCCAGACAACTAGCTAAGGCCGGAGCGTGGTCAGGCGCTAAGGGGGAATGGGGGAGGAGAAGCTATCGGGGGGGGTCGGAGCAGTTGCAGTTTGGTGCAAAGAAGTTAGTGAGGGCAGAGGATTGGGAGTGTTTGGATGATGAATGGCAGATCTGGGCCGGCAGGTCGTTCCAGAGTTTAGGGAAGAGGTAAGAGAAGGCTGATTGGCTGGCGGTGGTCCTTCGGTGAGGGATGACTAATAGCCTAGCGTCAGTAGACCTGAGGGCATGGGTGGGGAAGATAAGGAGGATACGAGGTAAGGAGGGAGGGAGCCAAGCCAGAAGTTGGGCAATTGCTTTTATGAATTAAGCACGTTGCTCCAGGGATGGAGGGCCAGTGAGCAGTGGGAGCTCTTGAGTGATGGGAGCAGGGGGGCATCGAGGGCAAAGCGCAGAAAGCATTAAAGAGGGGGTCAAGTCTAGCTAGGGTGGTCTTAGAGGCGGAGCTGTAAACAACATCACAGTAGTCGAAGGAGGGTAGAATCATTTTCTGGACTAATTCACGTCTGACAGGTAGCAGGAGACTAGTGCGATTTCGATAGAGGGCACCAAGTTTTGGGTGCAGTTTTGAAATGATGGCATCCACATGTGTGGAAAAGGAGAGGTGGCAATCAAGCCAAACCCCTAGATACCTGAAGGAGGGCATTTCATCAAGGATGGTGTTATTTAGGGTATGGAAGATCAGAGGGGAAGGGAGTTTGGATAGACGCTGTCTAGTGCCAAAAGACATAGAGACAGTTTTCTTGGCATTTAGAGGGAATTGGTTGGTATTGAACTGGTGTTGGATTTTGTTGAAATCGGTTTGAAGTTTGGAGGAGACTTCTTCGTGGGTCCGGCCAGAGGTAAAGAGGACCGTGTCATCTGCATACATGTGGATTGTGGTAGTGGAGCAAGAGTTAGGCAGATCATTTAGAAGGATGGAGAAGAGGATGGGCCCAAGAACAGAGCCTTGGAGAACGCCGGTGGTGATGGGGGGGGAGGTGTGGTCAGCTATTTTAGTGGATTGGGTTCTATTTAGTAGGTAGGCATTGAACCAGTTTGTGGCGGACGCTGCTAACCCAGCCCCTGATAGGCAGGATAGTAGGAGAGGATGGGATACCGTGTTGAAGGCTTTTGCTAGGTCTTATCTGCCTGCTGGACCTTGCTGATGCCCCTTTTAGCTACTGACTCCTCTTTTCTGACACCACCTTTACATTTTTGGCAAGCATATTGCTGCCAGATACCCACTGATACATCCGCCATCCTGAGGAATACTTTAAGCTGAGAGGACCACCAGAATGCAAAGTTAGGTAACTGATGCATCTGAAAAGGAGGATCATGTGTACTGATTATCTCAGTGCCTGGGTTTCATTTGTGTCAGTGGTCTTTATTAAGTACACTATGCTATGTTTTTTTTTTAACACATTTTAATTTTCCGGTTATTATTAAGGCTGTGTTTGAAGTTCTCTGATGTGACTCATGGTCTCAGCTTATGTCCTGTCTCTGGTTCCACTCATAGTGTCCCCTAGCAGAGGCTCCATTTCCTGAGCTGACACTCTTTAAGCTTGGGCCACTCTGTCTCCTACAAGATACAGAGACTATAGACCACTTGACCCTCAGTAAAAGTTCACCCTTTATAACGTTCCACTGCTTAGAAACTACTTATTTTTCTGAATAAAAATTGCATACATGTATGCCACACCTCCCTTCCCAGGTCCAGTATCACTGCTTTTTGGCATTATCACACTGCAATTACAGTCTGTAATATACTAATACTTCAACTGTAATACTTCAACTCCTCCCTGCAGTCTAACTTACATCGTCCATCCAAATTCTGGAAGGTCATACACTCCCTCTTCTCCCCCCGCCGGTGGCAAATCCCACACTGCACCTAATTGCAAACAACTCACTCCTCTCTGACCCAGGGGTGGTGGCTGCCGAGTTCAACTCATACTTTACTTCTTGTGCCTTGACTCTCCTCTCTTCCCTGCCCCCTACTACTCCACTAGTCACCACTTCAGACAATACCTCGCACTCACTTAGGCCTTGCACCTTCTCCTTCTACCCTATTACACAATCAGAAGCCCTTCAGGCGCTCCTGACCCTAAACCCTTCTAAAAGTAACTCCCCCAACGGGCTGAACACCAAACTCCTTCTCCTCTCCACACCAGTCATAGCATCACCTCTAGCTGATCTCCTAAACCTCTCTTTCACCACTGCTACTGTGTCCCAGGCCTGGAAACATGCCATTGTCATCCCCCTTCCTAAGGGCCCCCCCCCACTGCAAACTATCGTCCTATCTAGCTACTCCCGGCCCTGGCCAAGCTACAGTAGCACCTAGTGCTCACCTAACTTACCTCCTTCCTCTCTGATTCAAACTTCTTCACACCATTCCAGTCTGGGTTCAGACAGGGCCACTTCACTGCTTCCTCCTTGTTAAGGCTCACTGACTCCATCCTCGCCAGCATGGATAGGGGCCAGGTTTCCTCGGCTATATTTGTTGACCTCGCTAAAGCATTCAACACTGTCTCCCACACCTTGCTAATATCTAGCCTCTCAGATGCTGGCCTTACTGCCTCAGCTACTAAATGGTTCATTGCCTATCTCTCTGGAAGAACACAATCAGTAAGAACTGCAGATGCTACATCCCCCCCATGACTACTGGTGTCCCCCAAGTCTCAGTCCTTGGCCCCATCCTGTTCTCCATTTTTCTCAATGACCTGCCTCAAATCTGCTCAGCTTCATCTATACACATGTATGCCGACGACACCGTTCTGTTCGCCACTGGCTCCTCCCCGGATGAAGTAGCATTCAACCTCCAGACCGATTTCAATAAAGTTCAACACTGGTTCAGATCACACCAACTCACGCTCAATGCTAAAAAGACTGTTACTATGTGTTTCAGCACATGTCAGAGACTGTCCTGGCTCCCCTCGCTCCCGTCCTTCCACACACTGGATGGAACTACCCTGGTAGACGTTTCTGCCTTCCGTTACTTAGGGGTATGGCTCGACCACCACCTTACATTCTCTGATCACATTGATGCTGTCATATAACAACTCCACCTCAAGCTAGGTGCACTCTACAGGAACCGCTCTTACCTCCCATCCTTGGTTAGATGAGAACTAGTGCAAAAGATGATCCTTCCCTCGATTGACTACTGCGACACACTCTAAAGTGCAGCACCTAAAGCCACTCTATCCAAGCTAGACCCCCTTTTCAACGCCTTCTGCCGCTTCACCCTCAATGCTCCCACCACTGTGATCTCTACCATTCCCTAGCCTTCCCCTCCCTTGAAAATCGACGCCTAATGCACTGCTCCAAGTTTGTCTCAAAATTCTGGCTTGGCACCCTCCCCCCCACCTCTCCTTCTCACTGCTGCTGGCTCCTACCCCACCTCACTCCCTTCGATCCTTTGACACCTGTCTACTAAATATTCCCAGTCGTAAGATCTCAACTGGAACAACAGCCTTCTCATACCATTTCCCGAAACTCTGGAATGCTCTTCCCCTTCAAATCCATCACTCCTCCTCTACATACTCCCTATCAGTTGCCCTAGCAAGCTACCTCACAGTAAACTGTGTATGCTCTTTAAAAAAGACTGTAGCTCTCGGCACCAGTCTATGTTCAATGTAGTTAGGTTGTCTGTCTAACTGCTGTACATACTGGTTAATGCCCTTGTTAAATGTTTACCCATTGCTGTAACCAGGTAATTCCAAGTTCCAGTACAGCTGTTCAATGTATCTATTGTGTATGTAACTCTGTTCATTTAATTAATGTATCTCTATTGTGATAACCTGCATGTTATCCTCCCTGTGTACCCTTTCCCCCAGGTCGCACCAGGAGACGAGCATTGTTTTGCTCAGTGTGCCTTTCCTGGTGAAACAATTGCAATAATAAATAATAAATAACCTAATAGTCTTCAGGTGAAGCTACCTCTGGCTGGAAGCTGCAACACTGGACTTAAGATTTGCAAGAAAGCGAGTTTTGCTCACAACAGAAGGAGGTGAACCTTACAATTTACAATTGTCTTTGATTTGAAGCAGATTCCTTAGGAAAGTTAATATTCTTCAGGTGGAGGATACTTCTAACTGAAGGGTGAAATAAGGAACTTAGAATTATCAGAAAAGGTAGTCTTTCAATCAACAGAGGGAGGTGGAGCTTGCTTTACTTTTGTTACAATTGTTAAGATTTTCAGTGCAGGAAGAGTTTAAACCCACAGAGGCTGAATACTGTTTTCTATGTCTGCCCTTCTGCACAGCTGACGTGTTTTGGGGCTGACTGCTTTCAGAGCACGTCACCAGGCTGTTTTGGGGCTCGGGAGGTTTACCTGTGTCTGACTTGGATGTTTGGATTTTTCTCTGTGTGATTAGCAAGGTATTTTCTCTGTCAAATTGTCATGTATGGCATCTTGCTGACAGGAAGGCACTCATCGCAGCGGTAGGTCAGAGCTTTTAGCTGATTGTTTGTGAGGGCACAGTTTAGGCCCAAACCCTTCCCACCCCTCACCCACCCTCCCTGGAAATAGTTCATTTATACCTGGGTTTCTGACATCATTTCCTCAAGAGGGCAGGTGCATCATCTGTTATATCTCTCTAGCACACTGCACTGACAATATAAGCACACACATTATATAAATACATATATTTCTATATAACACACCAATCACACACACACACACACACACAAAAAAAACAAACAAACAAGGTAGACAGTTATGTGGGGAGTAGTACAATGTAATGGCTGTGGGGCAGCAGTCTTCCAGGAGTCTTTCTGGAGGCTGAGATGCTGCCCTGTTTTCAGACAACTATCTGCCCTGATGGAGGAAGTTGCCCATCTTCAGGCCGCACTGGACAGTAGCAGGAACCTCCCCATCCAGGGAGCACAAACCACCACCACTACCTCAGAGGTTGTGAAAGCACAGCAGTTGGACCACAGTGGGCTCCAGGGAGGTAGGGTGGTGGAACAGAGGCACACACACCCAGTCAGTTGTTCCTCCCAATCCATACACCATTGTGGGGAGCATAGTTCTCCTATGGATGCACCATGAGAGGAGACTAAGGAGGTGCAGACATCTGTCTAAGGGAGGCCCTCAGGAAGGAGGCAGAGGGCACCACAGGGAAAGGAAGCAACTCCTGGTGGGGACTCAATTATTAGGGGATAGAACTGGGAGCAGGAAAACTGAAGTAAGGTGCCTGCCTGGTGCCATGGCTTGGAGGGACAGGAAGCGCATCCTTAGGATCACAGAACAGTTGCATGGGAGTCTGAGCTGGACATCATTGTCCACCTAGGGACAAATGACTTAAGCTCATCATGAGATTAGAGCAGTGCAGAAGGACTTTGTAGGTTGGGGAGGGCTTATGACAAATAGCACACAGTATCCTTCTCAGAGGTGCTGCCTGTGAGTAGCATGGGTGAGGTGAGGTACTGCACCATGCAGTTTAACAGAATGGTTGAAAAAAATGGTGTGGAGCACAGGGTTTGGCTTCATTGGGGACTGGGGTTCCACCTGGAGGGACACCAGCCTATACTGGCAGGATGGTCTGCATCTGTCCAGGAAGGCAACAAGTCTTTTGGGCAATCGGTTTAAATGCTTCATTGGCAAGCTTTTAAACTAGTCAATGGGGGAGACACTGATAAGCAGAAGAAAAATCCCAGCCTCCCCCTACAAAACAGGGTACTAAATGAGAAAAAGACCAAGGTAGAAAGGTCAGTGGGGGATGCTGCTACAGAAGGTAAAGCCATCAAAAAATGGAGAGCAATGAGTACCAATGCCCGTGGTCTGGGTAACAAGCTTCCTGAATTAGTGGCCTTGATGGAGGAGGAACATCTGGATATCGTGGCAGTCACAGAAACATGGTACACAGAACCATGACTGGGGCGTAAACATACAAGATACACTATCTACAGGAGGGACAGGGAGAGTAAAGAGGAGGAGGAGAGAATTGCTCTCTACATAAGAGAAGGAATCAAGCAACAGAACAAAAGGGTAAACAGGGAGGAGAAGAAGCACTGTGGGTCAATTTGGAGGCAGGCAATGGCACCACAATCACACAGGGGTTGTATACAGACCCCCTCTTAGGGGAGGAAATGGACAAGAAAATGATAGAAAGTATACTTAGAATGGCAGATAAAGGGAGGTATTGCTGATGGTGATCTGAATATGCCAAATGTTAACTGGAGTGCAGTTGCAGCAGCCACTTCTAAGAATGGGGTTATTCTAGATGCTCTACAGGGGGCATGCCTTAGACAACTAGTATTGGAACCCACTCTAGAGGGAGCAATCTTAGACCTGGTCCTCTCAAATGGAGATGTAGAGAGGATCACAGATGTAGAAGTGGGTAGCCATATGGGAACTAGCAACCATTGAACAGTATGGTTCACAATAAACACAGCAATAGAGCCAAGCCATACAAAGGCAAAAGTACTGGACTTCAGGAGGGCTGACTTTGCCAAAATGGGTGAGTGCCTAAGGAATGCACTAGCAAAGGGGCAGGAAGGAGGGGTGGAAGAACAATGGGGAATAATAAAAACTGCCATCACAGAGGTAAAAAGCCTTTGTGTGAAGCAAATAAACAAAACAAAATGATGTAAGAAACCACTATGGTTCTCAAAGGAGTTGGCAGTGAAGGTTCAAGAGAAAAAGAAAGCATTCAGAAAGTACAAGGAATCACAGAAGAAGCAGGACAGAGAATTGTATCAGTTAAAGCAAAAGGAAGCTGGGAAGGCAGTCAGAACAGCAAAGGCCCGAACTGAGGAAAAGATAGCCCACTCAGTTAAGAAGGGGGATAAAACCTTTTTTAGGTACATCAGGGAGCGAAGGAAGACTAAGGGAGGATAGTGAGGCTTAATAAAGGGAGGGGTGGGCAGAGGGTGACTGTGAAAAGGCAGAGAGACTAAACAAACATTTTTGCTCAGTATTTACAAATGAAGAGGGAGAGGTACCTAAAACAAACAATAGAAACACTCTGGATACAAAAGTTGATACCAGCCCATTTACAGAAGAAAGGGTTCTGAAAGAACTCTTAAAACTGAAGGTGGACAAAGCAATGAGGCCTGATGGGATTCATCCAAGAATTCTAAAATAACTAAGGGTAGAACTAGTGACACCACTGACTACCATCTTTAACAAATCATGGGAGGATGGAGGTACCTGAGGACTGGAGGAGGGCAGGCGTGATTCCCCTTCACAAAAGTGGGAGCAGGGCAGAGGCGGAAACTACAGACCGGTTAGTTTAACCTCAGTGATAGGAAAATGATAGAATCACTTCTGAAGGAAAGAATTGTCAAGTACCTAGAGGCCAGAGGCACAGGACCCAAGGCAGCATGGATTCACAGCAGGAAGGTCATGCCAGACGAATCTAATAGATTTCTTTGACTGGGTGACCAAAGTAGTAGATCAGGGAGGGGCTGTGTACATGGCCTACCTAGACTTTAGCAAGGCATTTGACACAGTCCCACACAAAAGATTAATATACAAGTTAGCCAGCCTGGGAGTGGGTCCCAAGATGATAGCCTGGGTAAAGAATTGGCTGGAGAATAGGACACACAGGGTAGTAGTAAATGGAGTCCACTCTGAAGAAAGTGGGGTTACTAGTGGGGTGCTGCAGGGTTCAGTATTAGGACCGGTCCTCTTCAATGTCTTTGTAAACGACATTGCAGAGGGACTAGAAGGAAAGTATGTCTCTTTGCAGATGATACAAAGATCTGTAACAGAGTTGATGCACAAGGTGGGGTGGAAAGGATGAGAAGGGACTTGGCAAGGTTAGAGAATGGTCAAATGTATGGCAGCTTAGATTTAATGCTAAGAAGTGCAAGGTAATGCACCTGGGAAACAAAAACCCAAGGGAAGAGTACACAATGGGGGGTGAGATACTAACAACAACAAAAATGGAAAGGGACCTGGGGGTAGTCATATCAGATGACTTAAAGGTGGGCAAGCAATGTGACAGGGCAGTAAGGAGGGCTGGGGGGATACTGGGATGCATAGGGAGAGGCATCACCAGTAGAAAACAGGAAGTTGTTATCCCTCTGTACAGACAGCTGGTGAGCCCCTTCTGGAGTACTGTGTGCAGTTCTGGAGATCCAATCTCCATAAGGACATAGACAAGATGGAAGCTGTCCAGAGGAGAGCAACTAAAATGGTGCAGGGTCTGCACGGAGAACATATGAAGAGAGACTAAAGGAGCTTAGTATGTATAGCCTCAAGGAAAGAGGTGGGGGGACATGATAGAAATGTTCAAGTACCTCAAGGGAATCAACAAAGTCCAAGAGGAGTAGCGTCTTTCAAAAGAGGTGTGCAAGAACAAGGGGCACAATTTGAAGATAGAGGTGGGCGGCTCCGAGGTAATGTAAGGAAGTATTTTTTCTGAGAGGGTTGTGGATGCGTGAACAGCCTTCCAGAGGAGGTTGTGGAGTCAAAAGCAGTGGTTGAATTCAAGCATGCATGGGACAGCCATAAGGCAATTCTAGGGGGTGGGGGTAGAAAGAAGTAGGCTGCTGGTTAACTAGGATCTGCAGCTTATCCATTAGGTAGGGAAATGGGCAGACTGGGTGGGCCAAGCGGTCCTTATCTGCCATCAAATTCTATGTTTCTATAAATAAATATGCTGACTGGTGGGACAGTTAATCAGTGTTTGCATTCCGGGAATCTTTGTGATGCCAGATGCTCATATTGTACTTCTAGAGTGCTAGACTCCAGCACAATAGCTTGGTATTCTTGCCACTCATATGCTGTAGCCTTGTCAGTGGGTTATGGTCTGACCCTGCCAAGGACTGGGTCATGTTAGACGTGCCTCTCATGGTGACAGGGTTCAGCACACAGACAGTGGCTTTCCCATGAGAAGGACCACATCCCCAAATAGGCAAACCATGGCAGGAGTGCTGAGCACTGCTATAACTACCACTGGGGGGAGGTGCAAAGCAGAGTTGTGCAAGTATAGATGACTGCATGGCCTATGGTTGCCCCCAGACCTTCACACACTGTAAGCTGTCAGGGCCAAGTCACGGTGGCAATTTTTTTTGCCCTTTTGGAGGAAGCATCCCAGATCTTCCAGTGCCAGTAAAGGTGAAGTGGCTTAGACCTTGGCACAACTGTTTACCTGGATCAAGAGACTGCTAGTTCCCTGCCAATGGGAAACAAGGGGAAGGACTGATGATCAGGGGCCTGGTTTAGACTGGCAAAGGGTCAACCTCACAAGACCTGTCCTGTGGATGAAGGGCCATCTAACAGGGGATGGGCACATGTCACCCAGCCCAATGGCCTCCACTTGCCTTGGAGGTGTGTATCCCTCCAGAAGCCCTACCTTTTGGACCTGGGTCCGTTTAGAGTGTCTGTTGGGGTAAGGGATGGACTGGTGTGAGGTGTTGACCATCTAGAACCTTGTTGACACTGCCAAGCTGCATATGTCATCACGCTGCAGGATGTATGTTGCATAAGCTTGCTAAATACATGGCTGTGGCCACTTCCTCCAAGGCATTGCATATGGTCGCTTGCTCCTGTAAAAGGAGATAACAGTGCCTACAAAGACAATGTTGCTGTATGTGACTCACTGTGACCCTGACAACTGAATCAATCCCACGCTGCTACAATTTCTCCTTGGTTTGTAACCCTCTATCTTTTTTCAAGTGTTGCATGAAATGCCTGCTCTCCATTCTAGTTTGCATGGTGCTGATTTTGTGTCTGCCACTCTGGTGGGTCTTCCCTCCCCCTGCTGATCCTGCTTCCACTCTGGACTTCTTTCCTCAGTTCTCCCACAATAAGTGCAACAAAGCAAACTCTAAGCTTTTAGGTCCCCATGGCTTGCTTCCTACCTTCATACTCCTCTGTTTGTGACATCACAGTTTGTTGATGTAGAACTTATTATGACAAAACAAACTGAGTGCAGTGACATCAACAGAGAATTATACAGCAAGTGTGGATCAACTGTAGGATATGAAGAGCCAGTTTCCATGTAAATTAACCTAGTCATGAAGACTAAAAGGAAGAGAAATAGTGAACACGTATAAAATATAAATGGGTTTTGTCTAAATATGCTTTTCAGAGTTTTCCCAAAAGTGATAAATTCATTTTTAAAGAAGCACAACCAAAGGAAGGAACTGCTGTTGAAATATAGTGGACTCCATGTTAATTTGATGACTCCCTCACCAGTTATTATAATCAAATTACCCTGCGTATCTAAACAACTCAGTTAATACTATAAATGGCATTTTGAAAAAAAAAAGCAGTTATAATTAAGGATTATGATGTCCAGTTGCAACTAGCAAAGCCTAAAAAAACACCACTGGGCATTTTTTCTGGCATCGGTTAAAGCGGAAAACAGAATTCTGCTGCTGGCCAAGTACTATTGCTATTGGCTCCCATTGGTTTCTAGAAGGCTCACCATGATGGCAGATACTACTTAAGACACCACCCTCCCATTTTTATTCTTCCCCCACTGCAGACTTACCATGTGTTGTGACTCAGCTGGTTTTCACAAAGTATCGAAGTACTTATCTCAGTACTGTGTTCTCCATTTAATTGTTTTTAGCATTCAACAACATGAGAACATTATAACCTATGATCTTCTTAGAGGATATCTCCTCCATTAGGCCACAACTGTGGAAGAATGAAGATGGTTGGCGTCGAGAGGGAGGCAGGTGTGCACTGTTAGGCATGTGTAAGGCAAGCAGCAGATGCATGCAGCTCACTCCCTTGGTCATCTCATGGATAAGAAGAATGCTGAAATGATGGTAGAGTTACCTTACCGCTTTTGAAAAGTCTTGGTCAGCAGGTTTGAATTCATTGCTTTGTCAGGTGCTCCAGGTGTTCCAATGTGATATGGCTTCTTGGTCAACACAGTATACTTGCACTAAAGACCTCCACAGCAGCAATGGAGGAACAACCAAGGGTGTAGCTACTGATACTCCAGGTAAGCCATGGCATACCAAGTTTAGAAGCGGGGGTAGCAAATAATCTGGCCAGCATTGCTCTGCCTTCTCTAGTCCATCGCGTTTAAATTCCTTTGTTTGGCTTCACAGGCTTTTTCTTTTCTCTTTCAGCTTTGTTTTGGGGGGTGGCAGAGTGGACCACAGACTTTGAAGCTGAAGGTCTCAATTAGGTCTGCATGGTCCACCTACATAGTGATTAGCTGCGGCATCTGGTAGGGGGTGTGGCAAGTCTGGGGCAGTGAGTTTAAATGCCCCAGCAAAGTTAGAAGCCATACTGTTAGTTCAATTGTACTGGGAGTGAGAGAAGCAGTAGAAGAACTGAGGCGCAGCAGACAGAAGAACAGACTCAGAGCCAGCTAAAAGAATGAAGACTTTACATTGAGTGGCAAGTAGCATGAATCTGCCTACTGGCGGGGGAGAGAGAAGAAATTTCTGCCATGGTCTTGGACTCATGGTGTAGACGGTGGCGTTTACCAGCAGGCAGCGAGCGCCTCACTAGCAATGCAGACAGACAGCATGTCTAATGTGGGAATCATCTGACTGGAGCCAGGAACCTTGGACTCGAGTCATTGGGGGGAGCAGGCATGAACAACAATGGGGGGGGGGTGTAGCAGTGTGGAAGGTTGGTGTACAAATCTGAAATGCCTGGCAACACCCCTGGGAACAATGGTAAAACATAAACTTTGCAACTGAGAAGGCATGCCACCAACTCCCCAAGCCATACAGGAAGAAAAGTTAGAAAGATCCCTCGACCAACAACTGAGGAACGCAGCTGAAATACAGAATTTTGCACTGGGGCCACCAACTCCCAGAGTCTTACAGGGAGAAAGGAAAAAAAGATTCTTCATTGAACAACTAGGAAATGAAGCTACAATACAGAGCACTGCACTGGGGGCTCCTAATAGAACAGCAAAGAGACGAGATGACAGACAGAGTGAAGTCCTGAGATTTTCTTGCACAACATCATTTCTGAACCTGCTCTAATACTGGAGAAATTTAAATTTACAAGAATCATTAAAAGTCTGCCTTTTGTGCAAAATGAAACAGGCAAGCCCATCCCACTGCAGTGTTTCAATAACGAAAAGCAAACACAGCAAGTATACTCATTGAGATAAAATATATTAAGTGCAAAAGAGACTTAGACTAAAATAGGAACAAAAATTATGTTTCTTATTTTTTTTACTCCCCCAACTGCTTTATGGCCTGAACTGGATACTTTAATAATATAGACACTTCAACTAATGTAGGAAGGTGAGAATAAGGGACATTGTATTGATACTTGACAAAGAACCTCCGTGCAAGAGCACCGAGGCAAGGGTTACCCCAAAGAGCATTGGCCATAAAGCCAAGTTTCAAAGAAGTACAAAATCTCACATACCCCCATTATGCAAAACATCAGGGGATGTATATACAAATCTCCATGAAATTTTAGTCTGGTTCAGCTTTAAGGAGGAATGCGTGG
Organism: Neoceratodus forsteri; assembly: GCA_016271365.2. Taxonomy (NCBI): domain Eukaryota; kingdom Metazoa; phylum Chordata; order Ceratodontiformes; family Ceratodontidae; genus Neoceratodus; species Neoceratodus forsteri. The sequence continues at coordinate 189,516,673 of JADMNL010000027.1, forward strand.
TGCCAAAGGGCCTCTCACACAGTCTGCAAAGGGTGCAAAAAGAAAACACAAACACATGTTTCATCCTACCCAGGACTCATCAGTGGTCTTTCTCTGTATGACACCTCAAGGGAAATGATCCGGATCCTAAGCTAATCTTATGAGTTTATGTCATGGTGAGCCCCCCCCCACCAAAAAAAAACCCCCAAAACAACAAAAACAAAAGAAAAGCTAAAAGACAAAGAACCTCAGTGCAAAAGCACAGAGACAAGGGTTTCCCCAAAGGGCACTGGCCATAAAGCCAAGTTTCAAAGAAATGCAAAATCACACATACCCCCAAAATGCAAAGCATCATGGGATATATATGCAAATCACAATTACATTTTAGGCTGGTTCAGCTTCAAGCAGGAACGCATGGTGCCAAATATTGATACTGACTGCTTTAATTATATAGACACTTCAACTAATGTAGGAAGGTGAAAATAGAGGACACTGTATCAATACTCACTGCTTTGATTATGTAGATGTTTCAGCTAATGTAGGTAGGTGAGAACAGGGGACACTGTATCAATACTGACTGCTTTAATTAGGTAGACACTTCAACTAATGTAGGAAGGTGAGAATAGGGGACATTGTGTCGATACTGACTGCTTTAATTATATAGACACTTCAACTAATGTAGGAAGGTGTAGAAAATAAAAAACACAAATCTACATCCAGCAGAATCAAGAGAGCCAGGTACTTGTTGCAAACAAAAGGCAAGGCAAATTTTATTTATACGGTGCCCAATTCCTGGGGCTCTGGGCGACTTACATAAAAACAGGTAAGGTCAAAACAAGCAAAGCAACATAAAAACTATAAAAGAAAACATACAATTCAGTGGATATTTAAACAATAAATAAATCTCAATAAATAAAATGGCAGACATTCAAAGCTTTGAGCCTGGCACAAACTGATTGTGCCAGAATTTTAATTTTCATTTTTTATTTTTAACCAGGTAGTGGGCTGGGCACTGCCCTTTTTCAGCCATGCCTGACATTTAAACAATAACAAAACTTTCAAAACTTACAGCCATATAGATAAAAATACAAATACACAGTACAGTACTTTACAGATACACAATACAATAATTTCATGTACAATTGCACACAATCCCATTATTTAAATATGTAAAGAGCCCTTTCCTAAAGTGCATTAGATTATGTACTCCCTTAGTAAGGTGTGTGCATTCATTCACGAGAAGGGGTGCATATCAAGAAAAAGCCCTCCTAGTCATCTGCAGCTTGCTTCTCGGAACCTCATAATCCTGAGCCCCACTTCTTGTTATTTGTTCCCTTTTCATTAGACCCAGTGCCCCAGAACACATCTTGAGATAATTAGCTCTTGATACCCTAACTGCAAAATTCCCCAGCTGGTATCTAATTCCCATTTCTGGTGGCAATACTCCAAATTTCTCATAAAGCACACAATGGTACGTATGTTTTGGCACCCGAAGTGCAAGCCTACAGATGTTATCAAACAAAGTCTTATACTTTGTCTCAAATGCCCTGTTACTATTAAAAAACATTATACTCCTGTATGTCAGTGTAGGCATCAGAACTTGCTTAGCTATAACTGTCCAGGCTTCGTCAGTCAGTGAGTTTATGTTCAATTTTTTATGTTATGGAATAGTGTTGGTGTGCGATATTCAGAAGACCAAATAGCCTCAGTGCAACCCGTTAGTGTTGGTGCAGCAAGATAATGTATGTATGGGGCAAAGTGAGGGATGGAACCATGCATACATGCGCAGCGTTATAGTCAAAACTATAACATGGCACAAGGTGCAATTGCACAACACGTACCACGGCGCCACTTACTTCCTATGAAAAGGTAGTCTTAATTCCAGGCAAACCCAGGATGAGGGGTGTGGACACAGCAACAACAGGGAACAAGGCTGACTGCATCCAATGAGGAGGCAGTGTGGGTGGATGGCCACCCTGGGCCACTTCATATGCACAGACACAAAAACTGTGGAATGCAATGCCCCAACAGTGCTGTGAAGTGAACACTCATGTAAATTATACAACTGAGCTAGAACACCACTTGCAGCAACCAACTATTTGTAATGTATTGTAATGTACTGTAATGTATACCTAATTTCATATTTGTGTATCGTGTGCTGTTGTGCATTGTATGTTTGTACTGTACACCGCTGCATCTCAGCCATGCAGTTAGTGTCTCTGGGTCATTCCTGACACTGGGCCTTGGTCCAGTGTGCTTACCTGGTGAACAAGGTGATACAGAACAATGTACAAAAAACATAAATGGCCAAGACATGCTGCACACAGATGGCACTGCCCATGTTGCTGTCATCTGGCACCAATTCTAACCCTGCCAGGCATTAGTGGGTGTCCCAGTGCCCAGTGGACACCAAGGCAGTGCATCCATGTGGCACACACCTCCAGTTCCCCTACTGGGGTACACCAACACAATCCAGCAGACACATGCTGCACTGGGAGAATGGAGGGTGTTGAGGGGAGGGTGTATACATGGCAGGCTGCACTACATAGTAGGTACTTTCACACAGCTGGGGCCATCCACACAGTGCACATGTTTCACTGACAGTAATGCCCCTGACAGCAGTGTGCCAGTATGATGGTATGTGAGCGCCCCAAGGGCACATACCCTGCACCTGTCCAGGATCCCCGCACACACAGACAACCATGTATATGGTAGTGTGGAGATCCCATGCCACTGGTGCAGCACATGAGGGTCACAGGACAGTATGACCATGGTGTCCACTGTCAGACCACACCTTCCAGCTGTACATGTCACTGTGTGGATAACACCTGTCACTGTTGCCTGACACACCATAGGCATTGCTCTGTACCTCACAGTATTGCCTACTATGGTACTGTACCATCTGACAAACACTGTGGCGGGAACAACAATTTGCATCAGGCATGCAGCAGGACCACTCGTTCCTGTAGTGCTACTCCCCTGGGAAAAATTAGTCTTTGCATCTCTGTCCACACCAAGACTGCAGCTAATGTTCTGTGAGCTGTGAGCATACAAGGAATGTGGCTACTGACCTGTGATCCCAGTCGGACCTACAGGTGGAGCTGTGAGCACAGACAGGAAAGTGGCTACCATCCTGTAATTCCAGTTGGACCTACAGGTGGAGCTGTGTGCACCATGTTATAGCGCCGGGCAATCCACATGCAAAGCAGGCTATAATGAGATGCTAATGTGGCTGTTTGCCCTCAGATTGCCTGAGTAGGCTCATTGGCATAGCAGTTTTGAATATAGCAAACTTTAGCACCAGGTAAATGGGATTGTGCCAGGCAAACATGTCAGCGTCATGCAAATGTGTTAGTGCTGTGCAAGACTGTAATGTTTCATTACATGGTTCTGCAGTATTTGTCCTGCACTGTTGCTTGTTGTTGTTGTTGTGCTCCACTGCTTTGCTACCACACACGTTTCCCATGTTGTTAATCCCTCGCTCACTCCACCTCTGTGAGCACTGGGCTGCTGTTGCAGTTTGCACCACTCAGTTGCTCTATTCAGTGCTGTCATTATTTGCTAGGCTATTGTTGCATTGCATTCTCAGCCCTGTTTGCACACCTTCGTTTGCACACTATATTCAACTCATTTAGCCCTGGGGATATTCCTTTGAATATGACTTACAAATGTTTCCAGGCTAATTTTGCCTGTTGTGCAGTGCTAATTTTGCCCCAGGGCAAAGCTTTGAATATCCAGTCCCAGATGATTAAAATAACTGATATTACTACTGCTGGTCACTCATCTTCATCGGAGAAAGCCAGGCAAAACAAATGAGCCTTCAGACCCTTTTTAAAAACCTTGACTGTCGGGGCTACTAATACCCCCCCCAACCCCAATAAACAAGCAAACATAAGACTAAGCAGACTATTTGTCACAAGTAGAACATATTGGGAGACACACATGAAAAACTAGAAGAAGAGCTATGCAAAACAGCCACAGGGACAAACAAAAAAGTTCAAGGAAACCTCAAACAGACAACTTTAAAATGTCAAAAACAAAACTTCACTTAGTGGCCAGCCATGCAGCCAAAGATCTCTGTCTGCAGCTGATAAAAAGAAAGAAAATAAGGATGCTAACAAAGGAAATGACTGTACAGAAGGAAGAGATATTAAACCACCTAATGATAAATTAGACCTGGCTCAAGAATTGAAAAATTCTGTTTAAACACGTGAAAAGTTACTCCTGAAGTTAACAAAACTGCTAAGCCTTCCAGCCAAAAACAATCATTAAGTTGGGCCAGGCTATTTCTAACAGGGATGGAAAACATTTAAAAGGAGTTGGAAAAGTTGAAACATCTGCCCCAAAACATACAGCTGTTGCAAACAATGTTAGAGAAATTGGAGAGCAATGTTAATCAGGTGGCTAAAAGGTTAAATGAACTACAACAAGGGCAACTGGAAATAGAAGATAAAATAAATCCACTAGAAAAAGAATTTCAAAAACTAAGAGAAAGAACAAGAACGGATAAAAAAAGCAAGTAGGTATAAAAAAACATTCAAGAAGAAACATTAGAATTTTTGGAATTAATGAGAGTTGGGGGGGAAGCCAACAATCTGGTGGATTTAATGACCTTTTCAAAAACCTTCTGGGATCGAAACAAGAGATACCTGAAATTGATAGAAGTCATTGGATAGGAGCAAAAATGTCAGAAAGAGATTAAACCTCTGAGAAGTAAAGACAATAACAAAATCATTAAAGCTATTACATCAAATAAAGGACTTAAATTCTAAGAACAAGTCAACTGTATCAGACAGGACTTTTCTTCTGAATTATGGAGACTAAGGAAACAATATTCCAAAATTCAGCACACTTTATGGCAAGAAAAAATAAAAATCAGTGGTGATATATGTATGTAAACTTAAGGTGTTTTTGAACAGACTCTGCTTAAAGGAGAAGTCCACCCAGAATGTGCAAAAACATATGTTATGTGGAGTGTTTTGGTATGTATGTTAAGTTCTGGTGTGTCCTTCCCTCTGTCTGCTATTAGGAGTTTTTCCTAAATTAGCCTGCTAGCTGTATAGTAGTTTTACGATCCCTGGGGATCTCCATCACAAATAGGTTTATTGGCTTTCTTTCTCCTACGATGCACTCTGGTTCATGTGACAGTGATGTAGCTATGCCCCTAGATTTAGCAGGGTCTGTCACAGCTCAGCCACAAAAATAATACTTCTTTCAGAGAAGAAGTCACATTGCTACATTTTGGGTGAGTGTAATCATTATTATTTTTTGATATTAGTACCTTGTCCTGCTATGTTACAACCTATAAGGTGATGTTCAATTTTTGCTACTTAGTACTGGTGCAAAAACTGAAAGTGACTGAGAGGAATAGAGTAAACAGTGACAGTATAGATTCACACACACTCACACACACACACACCAGAGCATAGCAGGACAAGGTACTGATATCAAAAAATAATGATGATTACACTCACCCAAAATCTATCAGTTTGTCTTCTCTGGAAGAAGTATTTTCTCTGTGGCTGAGCTGTGACAGACCCTGTAACAAGACACTGGCTTACTGCAGGGGCAATTAGACATCACACCAAAGGGCACTCTGGGAAGACTAGAGGCCATAAACGAAACCAGAATGGCAACCTCCAAGGGCAATAAAACAGTTAGGGAAAGTTAGAAAAAACATCTCTCACAGACAGAGGAAAAGAAAATGCTGGAAACTGGTTAGAACACAGAAAAAAATAATATTACATATATTTTTCTGATTTTAACATGGAGTTTTCCTTTAATAACAAAAAGCAGGAGGAGAGAGGGAGAGAGGAGAGAGGGAGGGGAGGGGGAGAGAGAGAGAGAGAGAGAGATGATATGATAGAGATTAGAGACCTCAAGTTCCTGAAGGAATAAACAAGGTGAACTGCAGGGAACTATTTAGCAGTAGAAGAGTCAAGAACCCGAGGTCATGAGTGGAAACTGGAGGGGGGAGATTTAAGAGGGGTGTAAGGAAGTTCTGTTTTATGGAAAGGGTGGTGGAGTTGTGGAACAGTCTGTCAGTGGAGGTGGAGGGTGCCAAGACCGTAAATGGTTTCAGACATGGCTGGGACAGAGTGAAGGGTTGGTGGTTGCTTAGGTTGGTAGCAGTTGGGGGGGGGGGCAGTGAGAGAAATAAAACCCTCTATAGACAATAGGTCCCGGGGAAGATAGGGAACTCTGAGCAGACTAGATGGACCATTTGAGTTTTTCTGCCATCATTATCTATGTTTCTATGTTCTGTATCAGTATACACCAAAATCAAAACAAACAAACAACAACAAGAAGCCAGCAGCCACCATCTTGAAATTCTGTACTTTACAGTCCTCCTATTAAATGAGTAACTATCTAACTGTTTAACCATCATCCTATAAAAGACAGGTCACTGCCAGTGTCTCACAATGCTTCACAATACCCTTTTGACTGTGTTAAGCTTATGTAAGGGTTGGGTCACCCTCCTGCTTCTAGGGGTCTTAGATGGCACCTCGTCCAGGAGAGTACTCACCTTATGCCATGACTACCAATATTGCACCAGCACGTCACCTTGTCATCATGGGTCAGGGGCAGTGGGGATCAGGGTCACCTTAAAACCGTACCCCGTGGCACCATTAACATAAGACTACACACAAACTGGATTGTCTGTATGAGATCTGGGATCAAGCACAAAAGCATTTATTATTTAGCTGTTAGATGATACACGGCTATTGAATACTAGGCTTCTCTCTATCCTACAAAACCCTAACCTACCATGAGGGGTCCCTGGACCCCTGGCCCTGCCAAGACCAGTTGTAGGGTGGCACACCCCTCAGGCAGGGCAAGTACTTACCTGAGGGGCAAGCAGTGTAAGCATGTCTCAATGTGCCCACTGGGACAACAATTATGGGAAGCATATCAGCATTATGATGAAACTATGAAGTGCAAAAAGTACGGTTGGTCCAGCTGTGCGTGCCTCCTTTTCACATTACACTGATAGCCTTAGCGGCCCAAAAAGCAAACTCCTATATCTGTCCCCTAACATGAGGACTTATCGACCCCAATCCTTGCCAGGCCCCCATCCTACCTGATACCCATTCATTTGGCAACCTGTCAGGGATTTCAGTGTGGCCTGCCTAAGACTTTACACAATAAGCATTTCTATTTAGCAAGGTTAACTTATGGTTCTCCCTGAACACAGACTTCTCCCATTTCTCTCTCTCTTCTCTCACGAAGTGCTACCAGGAGTGAACCCGTGAGGGTTTCAGTGACCTCCCTTGAGGGGTGGCAACAACTCTTAAAGACTGAACTCACTCATGGAAAAGAATATTGTCTCATTCATTTTTTTTTATTACACTAAATGATATCAGTACCGTAGCAATACAGAGCTGCCAATATTTTGAGGACCTTAAATCCTCTTCCTCAGGACTGTACAGTTAATAAAAAAATAAATGATAAAACATTAGCGGCTATTACCTTAAAACATCAATTCTACAAGGTATTTTTTGTAAATATGTACCACTAACTGTTCAATTTTCAACTTAATATTATTTTCCTATTTAAACTGATAGAAGCATCACTTCATAAGAACTGAATTTTTTTTTTTACTTATATTCCTATCATTTATCACAGGAAGTAAGGTCCTCAGAATGCTAGTGGCTCTGTATTGTTACAGTACTGATACCATTTGGTCTAACAATAACAAAGTGAATGACACAATTATTCTTTTCTGTAAGTCAGTTCAGTCTCCAAGAGTTGCTGCTATTGTCTAGGCATTTTTTGCAGCAGACTCCTCACAACCTTTTCTCTTTTTTCAAGCAGTGGATCACACTGAATTCAAGCCACACCTCTCTTGAGGGGTGGCCCACTATTCTCCCAAATGTACCTTTTAGGGATGATGGTCTCCACTCCTCTCGAGACAAGTCCCTGGGGCCTCCATCCCTCCAGCTGATCCCACAGTTCATCTTGTCTTCTCTTCAGACCTAGCACAAGGGGACCAGTGCCACCCGATGCTAGGGACCCTGCCAGCATCCCTGGGAGCGCAGGCCCCCAAGGCCCAGCTGTAGCCAGAGAGACTGGACTGCTCCTCTCTCCCAGGCTCTAACCTCCAGCTGGCCAGACCAGTGCTCTGGTGCCCTGGTGTCTTCCCCTTATATAGATGGGGGGAAAGCATAACCATGCATATTCATGCTTTAGTTTCTTTCTCTTGTCTAAGTCAGGCCACTCACAGCATGAGCATGCCAAGAACAGTTCTCAGGGTCTGGATTAGCTCTTCAAGTGCTCTCTGGTAACCTGCCTCGAGTCAGCTAAGGAAAGAGGCTGGTTACACTTACTCCATCTCTGAACTCTTCCAGGGATTGTATCTGGCCTGTATGCATAGTACCAAATGACATCCACTGCCAGACTTGCAAAGCGCAATAATGAAACAATCTCTGTACAATTCCATTGGCATTACTATGCCTCCGTGAAAGTATTAACGGACTTCAAGAAGATGTACAGCAACTGAAGTTAAACAAAGCACCAAAATGCATCACTCAGGGATGGCACCAACCCCCTACCCACAGCCAGCAGTATGAATAAAAGCATACAGCAGCAGCAGTGTCAGGAGGGTACCATTATGAAAGCCACAGGACTAAAACATATCAGTATGAATGGCTTGAATGTAAGGTTCTACTTGCACCACAGCTGAGGAACTAGCAAGAGCTGCAATAAACACTCAGGGCTGGCCTAGAAAGTATCGGCATGAATATCATGCCTTACCTACACCACATCCAAGCAAGTGCTGGGAGAACAGTGAACAAACCCAGTACATCATTGGCAACAAACACTCAGGCAGGCCTGAGAAGTACCAGCACAAACATAAAGACTCGCCCACGGCACAAATGAGCTACAACCAGAAGCGACAATAAACTCACAGAACACATTATAATCATGTACTGGGCAGCACACAGTTATAAAAATGGGATCAAATAACGACCAATTAGAATTAAAAAAAAAAGCAAAACAAAATGTCAAGCCATGTAAACAAATAAGTTTGTCAACAGCACCACCTGCTGGCTAAATTGCAGAACTACAACTATTTAATTAGTCCATTTTTTAACATTTATAGGACACTACACATTTTCTCACAGACAAAATTATACATAGAAATATTTATTATTTTATCATTGCAACAACAGCTAGCCATTCTATAAGCACAAGCCATACTGGGATGCAGTTCCCAGGGGCGCAAGGACAAAGCCTTCCACCTTACTACACCTCTGGGGCATGCATCCCAAATCCTTTCAAGCGCACCCTGTTGTGGCTTACTGCCTTACTCATGTTGATCTTCTGGGAAAACTTTACGTAAGTCCCAGATACAGGTGACGAAAACAGCACAGATGCCTATTTTGCAGAAAGGCCTGCAGGTGGCAGTCTTCTCCCTTTCTATGTACAAATATTTTACACATAATTATGTAGAAAAAAAACAAAAATGTGCTAATGTAATAATTATTTAGGGTTTCATATTCAACAGCCTGAACCAGAGTTGTGCCTTTTAATAATTCACATTTGCTTTACCTGTCTACAGAAATTTTCTAGAAGTTATTTTTGAAATCTACATTATTTGAAACATCATCTTTATATACAGTTGTAACCCCTCACCCCTGCCTTTTTAGCAAAACGACAGGTGGCATGCTGTTGAAGCTGACAGCAGTACCTGGTGGGGACCTGAGTTTGGGGAGGATGAGGTTACTCGGCACAGGGGGACCTAGGTTTGGCTACTCTGCACAGGGGCACCCCAATAAATCCGAACACAGGAAGCAATAACTGTAATGTCTAGAACCAGGAATGGGATTCTTCAGTGTGGCTTTTATTCACATCCTAGCTGAACAAACAAAGCATAGATGGACCCCCATGGGGCTACATTTCCTGGTAATGCAGATTAGAGACAACAGAACACTTTATCACTATTTCCAGCCCTCAGGCTCTAAACCCACCAGGCACACAGCCCGGACTTGCATGCAGCTTTGGGTACACAGCCCAGCAGCACACACTTGGGTTTTCCCCACTGGCCCGGCTCCCCCGCCTGCCACTTGATCTGCAGTCCATTTGAGGAATAAACCAATTATCCTGTTGTGGCTCCCCAAACCACACTAGAGTCTTCGACTCCTAGAGAGAATTTTCCTTACAATCCCACATCTGGGTACTTCCTCCATCACTGGCCAAGTGCCTGAGGCAAAGTAGAAATCCACAGAAGAACTCTGTAGAGGTGGACCTGGTCACTAAAGATGGGGGGGCCACCCACCTCCAGCTCCCGCAGCCCATACCCAGCCATTTCTCTGGAAACTGAACAATTCCTTTTCTGAACTTTCAAATGTAGATTAAGGGTAGACGTCTGTCACATCACCTCTACACATTATCTGCATCCCAACCAACTCTGGACTTGAAACTACTTTTAACTTGCTTAGCCCATTACTCTAGGCTTCCCAGTATTTAGTAGTTCAATCCCACATTGTCACACAAGCCCCAGGGTGAAAAACATAGGCCCTTTTAGCCGGAGCAGACACTCACCCTTACGTTGCAGGTGCCCCACAGGCGACTCACAAATCTTCTTTTCTCCCAAATAAATACTGGAACATACAGGCAGCTTTTCCTCCACAAGCAGAACTAGGGGGTTGCCCCAGGAATCTGCAGGGAATCCTTTTACATCCCCCCCCAGAGGGAGGAGGCACTGAGACTCGAAAACAGCGGTCTCCACCACTTCAGTAATCTTCTGTGTCTCTCTTTAAGGTGGAGACACACACCCTATTACTTAAAAGTAGCCCTCTGTCAGGGCTGAGGCTCCTAGAGCCTTCACTGAGCTGCTTTCTCAGCAAGCTCCCAACTTCACACTCACTCACTGAAGACTAACTGAAGACACTCACTTCAAAACTCCCAACGTTCTATCTAACTCCCTTTGCTGCAGATTCCAATGTGGCTCATGCAGCTGCGATAGTTCTATGGTGATGTCATCCCTCAGTCTCAGCTGAGACTGAGAACAGAGTGAGACAGTGTGAAACCCATTTAACTGGAGTTTCACAAGCTGCCTACCACTAGGTCTTACTGGGATTCTAGTAACCCCGGGTAACTAGGGGGTTACACAGTACTATTAAATGACCAGCATCCACTGTGGTTTATTTTTCATGTTTGCAATATGTTTCAGTTCATGTCAGTTTAGAACAGATTTCAGGTTTTCTAAAGTAATGACAAGAAATTGTCAATGAAACATTGGAAATTTACATTTCGGAATCACTCCTGAAATAACTAGTCATAAAATGGTATACAGGTGCCAAAATGGGTCATTTTCATTTTAATTTGGCAAGCCCCAGCAACATACCTCTCAAGCTTTTGTGACTGAAATGTGGGATGTTGCCTTCCAAGAAGACTACCATCAGAAATAAGCAATGGGGCCTAGGTTTAATAGCTCATCCAGAGGGCTACACATTCAGCACAGCAGGGTCCCGTAGTTCTGCACTGTAGTGCCAGCACTGGGTATGGGCAAACGTCTCCGTGAGACTTGAACCAGAATCTGTCTGGCCCAGAGGTGACAGTGCTACCAAAGGGGCTGAGAAGACACTGACAGCTCCATAAACCACAATGAAATTTAAAAAAACATGAAGACATTCCAAAAAAGTGATGAGATATGCAGTAGCTTGTGGTTTCTTCTGACTCTCATCGTAACTTCCTGGCTTTATGTCCAGCAATCCTTTTCCCAAATGCTTTGAACAGATACTTTTTTTTTTTGTTCTACTAGCTGAATGACATGCAGCAGCTGTCTCAACGCTTCATAAATTCTTGGAGGAATCCTTCATTTTGGTGAGTCCCCCCCAACCCCCACTAAGGTACATTTTTATGACTTGATTTACTGAACTTGGTAATAGCCTGTAAGGCAGAAAACAAGCCCAGCATTCAAAAGATCTGCCAGCAATTTTTGTTGCTGGTGCATGTAAGCCAGGAACTCTTGGGGTACCTCAGTCAGATTTGTTGAGGGGGCTGCTCTGGGTTCTTTCAGCTGCGGGACAACTAGGTGTAAAAAAGAATGATGTGGTGCCTCAACCTGCGGTAATTGGTGAGTGCTCCAGGACACTATTAGATCAGAGATGGGCCAACTGAATGGATACATGGATGTAAGGAGAACCTGAGGCTGTCACTAAAGGTTATACTCTCCTAGGAAATAAATAGGGAATACTTGATGGGTTGCAGTGGAATAACACATTTATCTCCACTAGTGAGTGGTAAGCTCCATAACTCACGAGTGGCAAAGCCACAAGTTAGTTATAAAGGTCTTACCACTCATGTGTGGAGATAAATGTGTTATTCCACTGTCACCCATTATGTATTTGATATATACCACACCATTTGTAATGTTTTTACTGGTGTTTTACCTTGTTTTAGCTTCAAACTGCCTTTCTTTCCATTGTAAACTCTCTATCTGGCCCATTGTTTTCTGTGTTCTATTTCCAGATTCTAAGTGGCAATAACATATTCTAAGTGAAATAAATGGTATTCTAAGTAAATATGTATCCCAAAATAACATAATTTATTTACTCAATTTATTCACCACTGGTGTGGCGTATTATGGATTCCCATGTCCACACAGTGCCACCCTACAAGCAATGACAATGATATATATATATATATATATATATATATATATATATATAGCAATACCCAACACACCAGAATTAAAATGCAAAGCAAATAATTTATTTAAAGGAAGGGGTAGGAAAGAACACGGGGATAATAGAGAAAAATGACAGTAAAAGGTAGCAGTCAAATTAATCCTTATGTAAGTAATAATACCCGACAGGGTGGGCGTTATTGGGATATAACAGACTGCCCAGGGACGAAATGAGGCCCGACACTGCAGGCGGGAGGGCCTTTTAGCCCCTGGAAGGTCTGTTATATCCCATAACGCCCACCATGGAGGGTATCATTACACTTAGAAAATGGGGTAAGATTGTTTTTTTTTTCTAAATAACATTTATAAAAAAAAAAAAGAAGGTGGAGTATTAATAAAAAATGCACAGAAATGGCTGGTTGTGTAAAATAGTTCCTTCGGTGCCACTAGAGGGTGCTGGTGCTTATGATAATCTGTTTTATGTGTTACAGTGCAGTGCAGTGTGTTTCATATATGGGTAGCGCTAAATGTTATTTTTTAGTACTCCAATGCCTCCATGAGTTTTCTATTCAGGCTATTTTTACACATTGTTTTGTGTAGTAAACAAAAAATGGTTTTATTTCAAAAATGTGAGGGAGGAGCAAGCGGCAGTGGAGGAGAAGCGATTTTACAGTTAATATAGACGTCGGTTTGGCTGATGCACTCTGTCAGTAAAAAAAAAAGGTATTTTCATTTTCTTTTGAATCGGGGAAACATGTTATTTGAGGTTTGTTGGGGCATGGACAAGAGCGGGACTTTTCTTAAATCAGCCCTGGAAATGGAGTCGGGCTGCCGGGTAGCGTCAGTTGCGAGAGTGGCCTGGTGATTGCAGGACAGGAATGATTGCAGTGCTGGTGTTGTTGATAAAAAACGAGTGAAAGGAAAGAGTATTTTTGTGTTGATGTTGCTTTTTTGAAATATAGAGTAGTAATGTAATAGGTATAGAGTATGTTCTAAGGACTGGTTTGGGGGACTCTGGCTTGCTCGCTCGCTTAGTGAGAAAAAAATGGTGGCAGATTTTGAACATTACATTGGCATTTTGTTGGGCAGAGCTGGCACTCATTTTTTACCGGGCATTGTTAAGAAATAACACCGGTGTCTGGGAGTCTTAGCCAATCAGCGAGAAGCTTTTAGGAGACCCATTTTCTAAATTGTATTAGCGCACACCCTTTTTTCCCACCCCCAACAGTTCCACAATCTCAGAGCAGGTGAACGCAGCTTTATCCCCCCAAAGGCATTGAGAGTAATTTATTTTTATGGTTGCAGTAGGTACTTCGCCAAGCTGGAGTATTTGGCTAGCACAGCTGGTAGACATATTAGCGGTTCCCAAATTCATCAAACATTATGTAAATGAAAGTGGCCCTTATTTGTAATTCAAATGGGTGGATGGGCCTGTTGGCTGCATACAGGTTTTATGCATGGGCTTAACAGTTATACGGCGCATTCCTTCCCAGGATTTTAACCCCCCTTCCCAAACTACTTCACAAAAAGGTCACGGGACAGAAACCCTGATGGTTACTCATGGTTCTGCAGACCACACAGGTGGATACAGTCTCTTTACCCTGGTTTCGTGGATTCACAAGTAGTGGAACTCAGTTCTGTCTTTAGCTGGGCTTTACACCTAGGGCCTTTGGTCAAACGTATTTTTTTTTATATTCTTTCTATTTTTTCCTCCACACACACTGTGGAGCGGTCCCAGTGATTGCCCGGCTGCTGGCACCCACACCCTGGACCAGGTCTGGTGCGTGAATCACAACCTATCCCCACAGGCTAGCCACACCCGAAGGCTGCGCCTCTCGTGTCCGGGGGTGCAGGGCATGGTTATCAGCCACCGCAATCACCCTGCAATTTTCCACCATCTTTTTCTCCCTGCTGTGCAGACGCCCACCACGCTCACCCCCTTGCTGAGCATGCAACTGTAGTACACCTGGCCTCCACCAGGTGCCACTGCAGTGAGATGCTATTTGCCCACCCACCTCAGAGGAAGGATAGCAGTTGTGGTACGCTCAATCCTTCCTCTCCCCTGCCAGCCCCCGACGGCCCGAGTCCATTCCTGAACCCAGGTCGCCGGTGTGGCATGAGGTGTAGCATCCAGCGCCTCAAACCTCAGCACCACTGGGCTGGCCCTTTGCTCAAACTTTTCTGCTAGCCTTTACCCATAAGGCCTTTTATCATACTCTGCTCCTAGAGTCTTTAGTTGTTGTGCACTGATGTTGTGAATGTGGCTGTACCAGAGGCACCAGCTCTCAACCAAACTCCTCAACAAGGATACACTCTGGGATGTCAGACACTACTTCCCTGGCTGTAAGTGATAGCTGGCCCAGGGTCACTGCAGCTCCTTCTAGCAGTGGTAAATGCATGAACTCTGCTTACTTCTGCTGCTCCCGGGCTCTGGCTGGAATCCTTCTCTCCCCCCACGCAGTGATCCCACTCTCTCTCTATGCCTGCTGGTTTGATTAGAGTTTGGCTAGGAATGGTCTGCGAGAAAGCCTGCTCTTTTTTCCAGTAGTTGATTCTCTCTGTGCTTCAGCAGAACACATGCTCTTTCTTCAGTAGCAATCAGTTGAACAGCTGCAAGTTCAGGCCTACCAAGTTCCTTTGAGGCCAGAAGCTACAGACGCTTTCCTGGCTCTGTCACACTGCCTCCTGTATGTGCAGCATGAGTAGACTGAGTTGAGATTTCTGTCTCTCTGGCTTTTAAAGAGTCTAAAGTTGAACCCTGATTGGCAGAAAAAACGTATATCTGAGTCTGAGATAGGTCTGAATGCATGGTCCCTGCAAAACCCAAGTTTAGGCTTGTCCAGTCCATTCCCAGGGAAAAAGTTTGTTGTCCTCTGACCCTGCTTTTCCAGCAGTCCTGGGGGTCAAAGGGCTTGGGCTACTTGACCATGGCCATGTTTGTTTACATTACATTCCTGTGGCTTTGTGCAACTCCTGCTGTTTCCCACAGGTGCCACGGGCTTGAACACTGTCTGTCCTGACAGTGCTGCCTGACCTGGGACTAGGATTGCACAGAGAGAGAGAGAGAGAGAGAGGAGGTTAGGGAGAGGGGAAGGGGACAGGGGGAGAAGGAGAGGGAGAGGGACAGAGGGAGAGAGGGAGGGTGAGAGAGAGAGAGAGAGAGAGAATACCCCACTGTATGCTCACATATGTCCATAATCACATCTGTTGCTGGTGCTCTGGTACTGAGTCCTGGTTCCCAGGCTCACTTGCCAGTTCAATGGATTTGGGAAGCACTCCTTTATGGTGCTCATTGATACTCTTCATCCCAGTCCTGGCTCCCACAGCAGCACCAAAGCTGGAACTGTGGGAACCGTTGGTGCTGCTAGCAGCTGCAAAGACGAAAAGGGCCACCTGCCCCGAATTTGCTGCTGGTAATATTGAGTACCCTTCTGGTGCCCCACTGCCATCCATCCATCCTAGGATTGGGGGACAAGAGGGTGATGGCAGGAATCCCTTGCCTGGTTGATAGGTGGCACGAAGGCACATTAAGGAAGATCTCCATTCGGGGAGGGGGGTCTACATTCAAATAGTAAAAAACACTTTTGGAGGGGCAGAAAAATGCAAGCCTAGAATGTCTAGGTACAATACTAGAATTTACAACAGTGATATATTCTGGTGCTGCCCATGGGAACCCTTGGGCAGGCAGTTTTCTGCCCAGAGAGCACAAGTTTTAAAATTCATAAAGCAACCAAGCTGAGCATGCAGATCTTTCAAAATGTCCGGCCCTGTAAGTTCGGCCAAGTGTTCATGAGAGTTTTTTTCACGTTTTCATTTCTGATTCCAGCTCTGGAATTTTTTACTACTTTACAAGCAAAGCGAATGTTTCCTTTTTACCCAGGGTTCCTTTTTGGCAGATTGCCTGGAGCTGCATGTCCCCATGTTGATCTAAGGGCCTACACAAACACTGCTGCTGTCTGGGCACAAACCTCCATTGTTTTTAACACACAGGATCAGGGAAGTTGTAGTACCCAAAAATGAGCCCTGTGCGGAAAGGAGAAGGCACCCCAAGTACGTTTAAACTCTGTGACATTTTGTAACTTCCCACTTCTGGTAAGCACTTGTTTTTGTAAGTATTATTTCAGTTATAACTTTTTCATCAAAAGTTTTACAAAACTTGCATCAGAAAGGACATATCATGATAAAGTGTGACACCTTGGGATGCATAGTTTTTTTTTTTTGGTCATCCTTTCAACTTTAACGCCTCATTTCCCAACTTTTGTCACTTTGACCCTAACTGGAGCATTAACTAAGTGTTTTGCAAGTTATAGAGTGTATGGTTAGGTCTTATTGTACATGGAATTCAACCACCTCAAAAACCTTGTTGTGCATGTTCTAAAGTTGTACACATTCTATCATCATAGCACCTGTGCCCCGCTCATGCTGAGTGCCATCCACCCGCCTACCCGCTTTCATTTTCTTTTCAGCACTTCACAATCTACTGCCCATCTGCCTTTCCTACCATCCACTCTCCAGTGCCCTTGCACAACAAATCCAATCAGCTAAAACAGAAAACTAGGATTTATTTGAATACTTTCTGATGCTGCTCGTGTCCAGCCCCACTCAACGTAATGTGTGCTGTTTTGTCCGGTAACCATGACAGCTCACAGCGCTCCCACTCACAGCACACAGCGCTCCCACTTGAAACAGCTTCATCTCTCTGTCTCTCTCACTCCTTCTCATCCAGACTGCCAGTAACACTACCAAGTTATACAGCAAAACACAGGCTGATCTACAACAGTGCCACATAGAGGCATGAAAACTACTGTAATACTTTTTGCTAAAACCATATACTATAAAAAATAAAAATGGGTGACCATATACAACTTTCTTTGTGTTTCCATATCAGGGTTGAGATAACAGCATGGACCTCTCAAGCTTCGCTCTTGAGGTCCATACGCTGTTATCTCAACCCTGAGATGGAAACACAGGCTTGTTGTGAATGGTCGCTCATACATTATTCCTTATATTTAGACATGTTATAGCTTATTTTTCACATTAGTTCTGCATTTCTCCTCTCCATTATTTATTACTGAGGTCATTTGCATGAAAATAGGATCTTTGCTCCTGAAGAGGTCATCTATTCCTGTTGCTTTCTGCCTATCTGAAGTTATAACACACTGCTTGTGACAATCAGTTATTCCCATAACAGGCTATGATGTCACAACAGAGGGTTATGACTTGAAGTAGTGAGAAAGCTACAGAGGAAGATGAACATTAAAGGATAAAGATAATGGGCCCAATTCTCAAAAGGTTACATCTGGTGTACATTGACTTGCGCCAAAAAAAATGGCGCAAGTAGCAAGTTACACCAGCAGGTGTGACATACAGTATTCTGCAAAGCAGCCTGCAACATGCCGCAGGCTGCTTGTGCCAAAGTGGACTTATGCCACCAGATACGCCCTAAACCCCCTGCGATATGGTGCTAGGGGGTTTACAGCAGCTGTTGCACCCTATTCTTGAAGGGCAGCAAGAAAGTCCCCAATGGCCCCATATGACAGCCCCACAGGGCCAGAGAACCCCACCTGACTGTACTAGTCCCCCTGCCCCCGGTTCCCCATCAATGTGTAGAAAGGGCTATGGGGCCCCAGCCTCCAATCCCCAAATACTGAATATAGATGCCCCACAGGGCTAGCACTCCCTCCATGCCCATTCCCAATGTATAGTACTGTCCCTTGGGAATTCGGCGCCCCACCCTGAACCTGGACTTGCGGTATGCGCAGTAGTAATTACTAGCCTCGAACTCCCTGGTGGTCTAGTGGCCCCCAGCCCTGCCTGCAGTGCCCAGACCACCCACCCCCTCCTGGGCCCACTTGGCCAGCCAGTGACTTGCACAGCCCACCTCTCACCACCACGGCCAGCCACCAACTGAGCTCCATAGAGTGCATACTACTGTAAATAGTAGGCACTCAATGGGCATCAGACTTTGTCATTCATTGAGCATACTATTTATAGTAGTGCAGCCTCATATGGAGCTCAGCCAGTGGTGGCCATGGTGGTCAGAGGTGGGCTGTGCCAGTCGCTGGCTGGCTACAGGTCAGGGAGGTGGTGGGGTGGGCTGGCACTTCAGGCAGGGGGTGGTGGGTGGGATCAGGTTGGGTGGGGGTTCACAATTTGCAGGTGTTCTGGGAGCAGGCAAGCCCTGTGGTGCATATGTGCAGGAACAGGTTCGGGGGCTTTTGGGTTAGTACTGGGTGTTGGGGCAGTGCCAGACCCATTGGGGCTATGGAGATCATGATGGAGGGGCACTTGCACCCTACACATCCAGGCTGTGGCTTGCAACATACCCTGCTGGGCACACCTGTGGGAATGTCGCAAGTCACAGGACTTAGCCGCGGGGACCCTGCCCCTTCTAGAATTGGGCGCAAGGTCCTTGTCACAACTGTGTTTGGCGCAAGTCACCTTTGGCGGTGACTTGCACCATTCTTCTAGAATAGCCCCCAATGTATTCATGCAAATTTTCTCAGTAATCAATAATGGGGAGGAGAAATCCATTGACTATATGTAGACTGCAAGCTGTATTGTACCTAAACATTATGTTTCTCAAAGTTTACTTTAAGACATCAGCAGTTCTTTAACTGTAAGTAGAGAGCCCTCTGCTGGACAGTGCCATTTTGACCATGTGGAGCACAGTAAAATGGCAATTTTTAAAAAAAGTTTCTATTTACCCAATATACCCTAGCTGAAATGCAACACAGCATGTTCAGTCGGGTCTGGCTTCTATCCAGTTCTGAAGCTGGTTGGACTGGAGATAAGGGAGGTTAAATGACATCCCCCAAGGTCACATGGGAAGCATTCTGGCCCTAATAGGGTTTAAACCTGTGCTCTCTTGCTTCCCAAGGCAGCACTCTAATTGCTAGACCACACTGCCTCCTTTTCACCTGTCCATAACCTCCCGTAACTGGTACATTAAACAGCACTGGTGAATCTTATGTTTTGCACTGATAAGGCTGGCCATTAAATCCACTAGTTTCCAGACTCCCAAGAGGCTCGAGTGTTCAACAAATATGTCTCTGATTTTGCTAACTTTTGAGGACTTTGGAATCATCAGAAGTCATACTTTCTGATCCGGAATTCAATCATGGTTAGAGCTTGGGCTGGATTGTAAAAATCCATCAATCTGCTCCATTCTGTTCCCTCTCCTTGGTGCCCACTCCCTCTCCCCATCCCCATAAAAAAGCACTTCTTGGTGCAGTAGCACACAGCCCTCTTGCCAAGAGAGTCCCTGGTGTATAGTGACACCACTTCCCTCAACACATCCTCAGCCAAAAAGCACTCCCTGGTGTAAATTCATACACCTGCCCTCACACCATCCTGTGCCAAGAGAGTTCCAGTGGTGTCCAGTAGTATCCCCTCCCTCATGCTGTCCTATACCAAAATATTCCCTGGTACCTACCCAGTAGTTCCCTCCTCCCTCACCCCATCCCATGACACGAGAGTCCCTAATGTCCATTGGCACCTCCTCACCCCATCCCATGTCAGGAGGTTCCTCGGTGTGCAGTGGAACCTCTCTCACTCACCTCATTCCATGCCATTAGAATCTCTGGTGTCCTGTAGCACCCCCTTACCCATCCCATGCTGTGGGAGTCCCATGTGTCCACTGGCACCCCTTACCTCATCCTGTGCCAAGAAAGTAGTTGGTGTCCAGTGGCACCTACCTTGCCCCATCTCATACCATGAGAGTCCCTGGTGTCCAGTGACTCCTTATGCCATGCCACGGGAGTCGCTGATGTCCAGTGGCACCCCATCACCCAATCCCCTACCATTAGAGTCCCTGGTATCCAGTGGCCTCCCCCTCACTATATTCCATGCCAGGAGAATCCCTGGTGTACACTAGTATGTCCCTCCCTCCCCATTCCATGCCAGGAGAGCCCTTGGTATTTTGTGGCCCCCATCCTTACACACCCTTCCTGCCTCCCCCCCAAAGTTACTGGCATCGCCTTTCTCTCACCTCCTTGGCTAGCATCCATGGATTAAATTAGTGCTAAACCACTATTATAATACTAATGGTTTAGCACTTTTTTAATCAGACAATAGCCAGTCAATGAGGTGACAGGAGGGTTGTGCCCTGCTGCATGGGATAGCCCAGGCATCACAAGGTCATCTAAACTTCCTCTAGACTTTAAAGCACTCCTACTGGATTTACTTATTCTCAGTGCATATAAGTTTGACTAACGTTTGGCAGCCAGAAACAATTCAGCATGTTTAGGCTAATTTAGTATCTTAATAGAAATTCATCCCCGGGGTGTCAAAAAAGAACTCCCACAAGTACAACCCATTTTGTGGATTGCTAGCACTGCCCCCCACATGAGCATCTCACCTGTTTGTTTATTTTTTCACATATACTGGAACTAAGCAATACAACATTGCTATGACTTTCATATAAATACTCAGCAAAAATTATAATAATAATCAGAGATAGATCCAGAAACAACACCTACAACACTCACATTGAGAGACATAGAGATGCCTGGGAGAAACATATTAGACTCCAACAGCACCTACAACACTTTTTTTTTTTTTTTTGAATATTCTGTTTATTAACAGTTTTCTGGCACAAAAAACTTATACATGCTACGTACAACAAAAGACAAATACAGTTACAAACACACAAAAAACCTGGTTATCCTTTTCATACATCACACAAATTCCATGTACTAAGGTACAGTCGAGTGTGCAGCATTACCCCTGTGTCTTCTATGTATTTGAGGCTCCCCAGATGACTACCCATTATTATATGCAGTGCAGAGAGCAAGCATCCGGCCCGCTACTATTTATATTATACTGGAATGTTAGGACCACCGAAAAGAAAACCTACTGAACCAAGGTTTAACAGTTGATCCTTCCCCTTAGCCACCGCCCCAGTGGGGTGTTCCCCTATACCTATCCAGCCCCCTGGAGCCTAGATATTCAACCCTGTACGGAGCATTAAATTTTTGGACAGGCTCAAGGTCGCCATAAAGGGGGCCCAGTCCCTCAAGAACACCTCTTCCCTATCTCTAACTGTCCATGTGAGCCTCTCCAAAGCCAATGTACGTATAACCAGCTTTCGCCAATCAGTCAGCGCAGGCCCATTTCCAGTAACCCAGGTATTCTGAATGCAATATCTAGCAGCAGCAGCGACACCCTTGCCTATCTAGGCAATAGAGACACTCTTCTTCCCATTCTATTCTTTCCACCCCAAATAGACAGACTAAAGGGTCACCGGCCAATGACCACTTCATCTCCTATTACCTCCTGGACCACACTCCCTCAATATCTTATCAGAACCGGGCACATCCAGAAGCAATGGAAAAAGGTGCCTAATCCTCTACCGCACCTTCTACAGTTCGGCGAAACAGCAGGATGTGCCCGATGCACTGCCACTGGGGGCCAATAAATTCTATGCAAGAACTTATAGAAGGCCTCCTTAAATTTATTGCATATCATAATTCCCTCCGGCATATCTAGCACTAAGTCCCAGTTTCCCTCCGATAACTGCAACCCTAGATCCCTTTCCCAAAGGGCCTTCATGGGGCCCGTCAGGTCTGGTAGGCTCTGCTTATCCTGTTTGGCTATTTTTCCAACAAACCTTTTATGTCTTTCCTGGCCTGACATACCATCCGCTCTATTCTATTTGGATGCAGCCTCCCCCTTCCCCCATGCCCAATCGTCCTACATATGCTTTCAGCTGCAGATACCGAAATAGATGAGAGGCTCCTAACCTTATCTCTCACCTGACCTTATTGAACTCACCCAACTCCCCCTTCTCCAACAGTATCCCTACACACACCGCCCCCCCCTTTCTCCCATTCCAGGAACCCCCTATCTTCCATCCCAGGGACAAAGAAGGGGTTCCTCACAATTGGAAGTAGGACAGTCTCCCTCTGGGGCACCCCCTTCCATCGCCATAAGTGGTGCCAGGCCTCCAACATCTCCTGGACTAGTGGGTTACCGCTGCCCAGTCCCTATATGCTCACAGCCCCCTACTATGAAGGTATGCTGTGAGCCTCCCAGGGGTCCCCTCCTGTTCCAGCCCTATCCAGCTAGCCACCTCAGGCCTGTGGACCCAATCTGCTACACCCTGGAGTTGCACTGCCCTGTAGTATGCACCCAAGTCCGGGAAGCTAAACCCACTCTATTTCTATCCACCTTGAGCCTTGCTGCTTATTCTGGGCTTTTTCCCCTGCCAAATGAAGTCTGTGAACCCTTTCTAACCGCTTTCACATCTCTGCATAAGCCTCATCTGCAGCATTTGCATGGGGTACAGGATGCGAGGGGGGTAATATTCATTTTTATGAGATTTATTCTCCCAATCCAAGATACTGGTAATTGCATCCACCTCTTCAGGTCTGCCAACACCAAATTTATCAAGGGGTGGTAATTCAGCTTATATAGCTCTTCCCACCTCCGCCCAATACATACCCCAAGATATTTGAAATCCAAACCTGATGACCCTGAATCCCTCTGCCCATTGCCTCTGGGCGACTTCTGGGAACCCCATAGCTTCAGATTTCCTCACATTAATCTTATACCCAGAGAAACCTGCAAACTTTTCAATAATATCCATTATGCATCCCATAGAGCCACTCATGTCCCCTAAAAATAATAGGATATCGTCAGCATAGAGCGCCACCTTATGCACTCTTCCCTTCCCATCACCCACTCCCACCACGCCCTCATGCTGGCGTATCACTGACGCTAGCGGTTCGATCGCCAACGCAAATAGTAGAGGGGAAAGAGGACATCCCTGCCTCATCCCCCTACCCAGCCCGAACTTCGCAGACAGGCACCCATTCACTTACTATGCACCTTGCTTTTTGGTACATGGCCCTAACCCACCCCATGAACGGGCTCCCATACTAAACCGGTCATCAACTGAATAGGTAGCCCCATTCTACCCTGTCAAATGCTTTTCAGAGTCCAATGAGATCACCCCCATCTTGGCTCCAGCCTGTCCAGCCAGCCATACAATGTTTAACAACCTCACGAACATTGGAGGTAGGACTGCCGCCCATGATAAACCCAGTCTGGTCTGGTGAACCACCTCCGGCAAGGATATTCTCTCTAAATGGGTGGGCAAGGACTTGGCTAGGATTTTCATATCAACATTGAGAATAGAGATTGGTCGATAGGAGGAACAGTCAAGCTCATCCTGACCTCCTTTATGTATTAGGCAAATATTAGCCTCATAGCATGAGTCAGGCAGTACCGGGACCTGCCCCATCTCCCCTCTTTCAAATACCCTCCTCAGCACATCCGCCATTTGCCCCCCCAAGATCCTGTAGTACTCGACAGGAAAGCCATCAGGCCCACTGGTCTTTCCCTCCTGTAACTTCTGTATGGAGCTCAGGATTTCCAGTCTTGAAATGGGCTGACTCAACACCTCCCTCTGCTCATCTGTAATCCTCTGCAAAGGTACCCCTCTCAAAAATTCCCGGATACACTCTTCCTGCCCTGTATGCTCTGCCCTATATAACTTTTCATAGAAACTCCCGAAATGCTCTGCTATGGCCTTTGAACTTGTAAAGACTTGCCCCCCTCTTCCTTAATCCACAAGATCCAAGTTGGGCATCTGCCCCCCCCCCTTCATCAGCCTCACTAACATGGGCCCAGGCTTATTCTCCCACTCGAAAACCCTCCTCTGGCAGAAGAACCAAGCCTTCCGTGCTTCTTCCCTTAAGAGAGAATTAAGGGCCTCCCTCGCCACTGCCAACATCTTGGGGGCTTCTCCCCTTTCTCCTCCACCTACCCGCTTCTCCAGCTCTTTCACTTGCCTTTCTAATTCTTCCCTTTTACCCCTTTTCTGTTTTAATCTTGGCCACATAGGCTATTATAGCCCCCCGCATATAGGCCTTACCCGCCTCCCAAAAAATGGCGCTGGAAACTTCTCCTGTATCATTCATCTCTTCGTAGAGCTTCCATTGTTCTGCCAAGTATTCCTGAACACTTGGTCCCAGCTAAATATGTAGGAAATCTCCAGGTTGAAGACCTACTCTCAACCCCTCCCCCCGTGATACTCAGCACCACCATAGCATGATCCGAGATGAAAATGGGGCTGTGACTTATCTCTTTTATCCTTCCCACCCAACTTCTAGGTAGAAAAAAGTAATCTAACCGGGACCAAGTCTTATGGGGGTTAGAATAGAATGTATACTCCTGCCCAGTGGGGTTAACTGCCCTCCAACCATCCACCATGTCCAGATCCACAATTCCAATTTGCCACTGCCCCCTGGCCTCCGTCACCCGCCCCTTACCCGCAGAATGATCCATCTTCGCGTCCATTGTCCTAATCAAAATCCCTCACTAATGAGCCCTGGAAATTGCTCCTCTAACAAGCAGGCCCAGCAAAGAGGAATAAAAACTGGTCATACACTGCCGGTGCATAGACACAGCCAAAAGTGTCTCCCTCGCCATACCCAGTGACAAAAATGTATCTGCCCTCCTGGGGTCTCACTCACTCTTTTCACTCGAAAACAAATTGCTTATGCAAAAGTATTGCTACCCCCACTTTTATGCGAGGAATAAGAGGCCGCTAAACATTTCCCAACCCAATTCCGCACCAGTTTGGCATGCTCCAAATCTGTCAGGTGCGTCTCTTGCAGCAATGCCACCTGTGCCCCCATTTCGTCTAAGCGCGGTTAAAAGTGCGGTCCTCTTCATTGGGCTCACTATACCCTTTACATTCCAAGATATGACATATAAATTTACTAGGTCACCCATCCCATCCTATGAAGCTTTTCATTTTTTGGGGATATTTTCACTTGACATTGCATTATATACATCCGAACTTTCATATAACTCACAGGTACCTTCCTATACTTTCTTTGATTTCTGCACACTCGACTGCCACAATTGAGATACAAACAGGTGATTACACTACTAATAAAAACAATAAGGAATTTATCTACTCTAACATTTATAGCTAATCCCCCCAAACCCCTCCTCCAGTCCCGCCCCTCCCCACTCCCTTCCCCTCCCTTGTAACCTCTCCTCTTCCACCTTCCCCCTACAACACTAATTTTAACATAGCACAAGTGTAGATTTAAAGACAATGAAGAACAAACACCCAACACTTCTCCTCCATAACAGATGCAATCCCATGCCCCGCCACACAACACAGATTCCCCTTCCAGAACTGTCCCACCCCGAGGTCCCCATCAATCTCCATCCCAAGCTTCGAGCAGTATCCCACCATCTTTGCTCTTATCTCAAGAGTTTCCCCCGACGCACCCTCTCCCCCAATCCAGATCTGCATCTCATCTAACTGTCTCACCCTTTATCTCCTATTTGCCCAAGCCCTTCCTCTTTGCGCCCCCTCTCGACCTATTATATCCCACTTCTGTCCCAGTTACCCATTTATTGTCAAAGCTACCCCCCCTACAGGATTTCCTCCCTTAAGCAGGCTCGACCACCCCTCAATGCCCCCTTTATCCCTGTCCCAACACCAATCAGGTTTCAGCCTGCTCCCTCTTCCCCTACTACTAACCTCCCCATCCAAATGGTTCCTGGACACTCCTCCCCCACTTCCTCATCTCAGGCCAACGCATTAGGACTTGGGGGGGCCATCCCCTGCCCTACCCGAGTGGAGAGACCTATAACACAGTCTTCAGTCTCTATACCACAACCTTTTTCTACCAATCCCTCACCCAAATCTGCCGACAGGGATATAGCGCAGCATCCAGTGCTTGCGTCCGACAGACCCAGAAGAAAAACCCACCTACAGTGTGCACTCAAATTCACTCTCCGCCCCTCCTGTATTCCTTCCCCCAGCTCCACAGCCTTCCCCTTCCGAGATGCCCCGAGGATGCTCCCAGCCACACGACCTGGTGAGGGTCTTTATCATGACCCTAAAACCCCAGACTTTTAGACCACCCCAAAAAGCATCTCCGCTCCAGGCTGTCGTACCTTCACCCACCCCCTAACAACCCCCCCAGACTCCCGGTCCCTCTTCATCCTTCCAACCAGATGCACAGTTCATTTCCCTCCAGCCCACTTCCATACAAACGTACCCCCCAACAATCCTAATTAATAACAGCAGATGGACATCACATGGACCAGATAGTATCAAGGGGCTAGCCACACCATCGAAAACCCGTGTTAGGCCTTCTCCGCCTGTATTCTCACCGGCGAACTCTTCATATCCATGCCCTCAGGCCCCCAGCTGGGCCTCACACACCGGCCAGTCTATAGGAGAGAGCCTCCACAAAGCGGGAAGGGAAGCACATCAGGGCCCAGACTCCTAACTGCTCAGGCCCCTCTAGTCCACAATTCTTCCACCACGCCTGAGCCAACATCCGTTTCCTCCAGAATCTGTCCTCCTCGGGTATAAGGGGCACAACGGCGCCAAAAAGGAACAAGGAACACTCTCAACACAGTTCAGTTTATAATCTGTAGCCATGGAACTCAATAATTCACCAGAACAATTAAATCCTAGACCTCTTATAGCCATCCTTCCAATTCTTGTATCTCCCCACAGCTGCCGGCTACTCTTTCTCTCTTCAGGCCCTTTACAAACTCCTCTGCTTTCTCGAGCTCCCAGAAGGAGCAGGTCGCTCCCTCATGCTTGATTCTGAATGTAGCGGGGTATACCAGAAAGTTTTCCACCTTAAGGCTCCTCAGCTGAGCCATCAG
Source organism: Neoceratodus forsteri (assembly GCA_016271365.2). Taxonomy (NCBI): domain Eukaryota; kingdom Metazoa; phylum Chordata; order Ceratodontiformes; family Ceratodontidae; genus Neoceratodus; species Neoceratodus forsteri. Next base: position 189,543,938 of record JADMNL010000027.1, read on the forward strand.
CCCATTAAAGGCCTTCCTTTTTTTCAACAAACGAGCTGAGTAGTCCTGCAAGAGGAATAATCTGTGGCCCTCATAACTCAGGGGACCCTGGGATCTGTAGGCCTTCAATAACGCTTCTCGGTCCTGGAAGTTCTGAAAGCGCATAATTATCTGACGCGGGGGCTGATCCACCGCAGGCCGTGGCATTACAGCCTGATGTGCACGCTCTAATTTAACCTTGCCATTTTTCATTTTCAGCCCCAGCAATTCGGGTAAAACTCTGCTGCAAAAATCAAGAGCATCCTTTCCCTCCAGTCCCTCAGGGAGCCCCCTGAGACGCAAGTTTAACCGCTGATGATAATTTTCTTGGTAACCATAAGCCTCCTTAAACTCCTCCAGCTCCCTCTGCAAAGCACAAACTTGCCCTGGGACTGTTAACACCTCATCCTCCAGTCTAGAAATTCTTTCTTCGGCTTCAGTCAGCCGAGTGCTCTGTTGCGCCTGCTGCTCCAGGACCTCCTGCAATTTTCCATCTAACTTATCCTCCAGCTTTATCAGATGCGGCTCCAGGGCTGCAATTACCTGCCCTGTGAGCTCCTTCCCCAGAGCTGCCACCTCCACGGCCGAGAGCAAAACCAGGCCTGTGTTCTCCCCTCCTGGGCTTGCCATCCCCTTTTTTCCGGTTTTTCCAGTTGCCCGCTGACTTTTAGAAGGCATCGAGGTCAAATACTCATCCATTGCTCACTCTGCCACCCAAGACCACCGTTTTATTTGCTCCGAGGTGGAAAATTCCATCTATTAATATTTATTTATTGGCTATTTTGACGGAGCTAGCGGGAAACGCAACCTCTCAGTTAGCTGCTCATTAGCGCCCCCACAACATTTTTTAAATAATAATCAAGACCTTTCTAGGACCTCCAGATGATTACTACTGTAGACTAAAGGAATTTTCCTCACTCACCCATCTAACTCTATACATGTTCCACCTCCTACTGTCTCACTTACCCATCAATATACCCAACAAGAACTACAAACCAATCAATCAATCAAAAATGTATTTAATAAAATAGGCATATAACAATGCATGTGAGTGAAAAGCTTGTTTCCAATGACATATTATAATGATAATATACAACATTTACAACATTTAAACATTATAGCATTTAAATACACAAGTGGCCAGACATACTTTATAATAGCATACAATACTAAATCAAAATGTTATATAAAAATATATATAAAAAATATATATAAAGATATATAAAAAAAATATATACAATATCTATATAAATATATACAATACATATATATATATATATATATACAGTATATATATATATATATGTGTGTGTATGTATATATATATATATATGACCATGCCAGTATAGTTAGGGTTGAGTAAGCAGTTTAATGTTAAACCCCAAATTCTGCACCTTAATAACTTTGTAACTGTTCAACGGTTCTGCACAAAATTTAGAAATCGTGGTCTCTCTTGATTTGCCAAGTTGCATTTTGGTCAAACTTGCGGTTTCTTTTTTTTTTGCACTTTTTTGCTGATTTTTGCCCATCGCGCTGTGCCCACACCATTTGGTATTGTGGTCTGCAATGCTCAGGGTAGAAAGAGGTTTGGTCAAAGAACAATCCAGCATTGATTTGGTGAAAAAATATTAATCTGTTCCAAAGTTATTTAATTTTTTTTCAGTTAATAATTTTATTGAGCAGTTTTCCATTTTATACATATATACTTAAAAGATTTGTTAGACAGTGTATAGTTTCAGTCATACAGTAAATGTACATTCCACATTTGGACATATCTTGTGAGGTTACTTAAACAGACAAACTTATTTCATCTTTGCATTACTTGGTTATATTAGGAACAGAGGTGTTAAACAATGAGTACGTCTTTAAAGTATAATATAAGAATAGAAGCCTATACTGCAAAGTTAAACACGTAGATACCATTTACGCTTGGTGTGCTAGTTCCCACCCTTGTTTCTACTGTTAGTTGGTGATCATGGTGCCCATTTTTTTGCCATTTCTCCTTGACTGGTAGCAAGGGGTCAGGGCCGCTGTCTCTCATGAGTCTTTGAATGGTTCCAGAAAGTCCCTTCGGTTTAGAGAGCCATGTGTGAATTTGTATTTCCCCTGTGGATGGGTTTGAGCCATGGTACATGTAGAGCAAGCACACTTAGCTTTCTGGCATTGCTGGTACAGACTTCTGATTTGTAAATACCTCCAGAAGTCACCCTGAGGTAGCAGGTACTTATTTCTGAGGGATTGAAAGGAGTCTAATATGTTTCTCCCAGGCATCTCTATGTCTCTGAATGTGAGTATACCTTTACTTTCCCATCCCGACCATCTAAAGGGTTCCCCTTTAATGCACAGATTGGGGTTGTTCCACAGTGAAATATCATTTTGGGGGTTCAAGCATAGCTTAGCCATTTGCCCCATCAATTGCTAGGCTCGGTCTGCGGCCTGAATTGTAGTCAAGTATTGGAATTGCTGTGGGAGCATATAGCCTAGGAATGCTGCAGGTGAGTATCCATGTGTCAGGGTGTTTTCTATCTCAAGCCATGTGGGTGGATCTGAGTCCTGTCTGCCATACCATTTTAAAGTTTTGGCTGCGATGAAAGCATAGGAGTAATTTGTGAAGTCAGGGAGATTCCACTCACCTTTTATCCATGGTGCTCTCAATGCTCTACTATACCATGGGGGGATGATCCCCATAAGTATTTACTTGTAAGGGTATGTAATTTTTTGGCCCATTTTGCAGGGAGAATAATTGGTAAATGTGAAAGTAGGTAATATACCCTCCAGGCCATCATCATCTTTATGGCAGCTATCCTCCAGGCCATGGACAAATGGAGGTGTTCTCATCTCTCCATGTCCCTGTGTAGCCCTGTCAATAAGGGACTGAAGCTGTCATCCGCCAGGTTTGCCAGGTCAGGTGAGAGTTTACTCCCCAAGTATGTTATCCCTTGTGGTGCCTACAGAGGGCCTAGTGTGTCCTTTGTTATGGAGGTAGAGTGTTTATTCAGAGGGATTATTTCGGATTTTGTTTTATTTATTCTCAGGCCTGATATTGTGCCAAATGTTTCCAAGGTGCTGAGAATGTGGGGCAGGCTCTTGATTATATTGGAACATGGCACTAAACATCATAGTAAAATAGAGAAATGAGATTCGTTGAAATGTATCAGCTGATGAAAAGTGAGCAGGTATTAATGAAGCAGTAGACCCCGCTCGCTAGTGCATGTTAGACAAGTAGAATGTGCGTGGTATTGTGAACGCGCAAGACAGACCTACAGTGCTTCTATCGTACAGTACGCCTTACAGCTCATTTTTCTAATGAGACTCCTCTTCCCACAGATGATGACAGTATCACCAGAACAATCAATTAAATCAATCCCCAGCGAAGTGCATGGACACCCCCTCCAGGATGTTTTTCTGCTGTTGACTATTCTGTTAACCAATGCATAGAAAACATCATTAACTTCAATCTTCATTGCAGGCACAACCATTCCAACCTGACACCTGGTGAGCTTGCAGCCCTCAGATCTCTGCAATGAAGGAATGACATTGTTATCAAACTAGCTGATAATGGAGGTGCTGTTGTGGTCTGGCAAAATGAGCTATACATCACTGAAGCCACACTGCAACTCTCTGACACCAGGTTTTATTCTTCTCTTCCACAGGACCCCACTGCTGACTATCAGACTGAGGTCACCACCACCATCACCTCTGCTATTGAAAACAAAGAGCTCCCTGCTTCTGCTAAGAGACTCATAGTTCAGCATCCCCAGACATCCAGGTTTTATCTCCTTCCCAAAATCCACAAAACAGGTAACCCGGTTTGTCCCATAGTGTCTGCCTACTCCTGCCCCACATCCCACATCTCTGCATTTTTGGACAGCCTCATGAGACCCCTTGTTGAGTCCTGGCCCTCCTATGTTAAAGACACTAACCATGCTGTCCAGTTATTTTGACAGGTTCAGATTCAGTGACTCTCATCAGCTCATCTTCACCATGGACATCAAATCTCTTTACACAGTGATCCCCTATGATGATGGTCTGACAGCTTTGCAGCATTTCTTGAATAAGCGGGAAGTCCAGCAGCCACCCACACACACACACACACACACACACACACACACACACTAACTCATCTGACAGAACTGGTTCTTACACTCAGTGCTTTTTCTTTTAATAACAGTTTTTTTTCAGCAGGTCAGTGGAGTTGCCATGGGTACAAAGATGGGTCCCAGCTTTGCTAATCTGTTAGTGGGTTGGGTGGAGGAACGTCTTTTTCTCTCATTCACAGGGACTGTGCCTGAACTCTACAAATGCTACATTGATGACTGTGTAGGAGCCACCTTCTGCTCCAGGGAGACCCTCCAAGTCTTCCTTGACTAGTTTACCACGGCCCATCCTTCCCTTCAATACATTGTTGAAGTATCCCCTTTCATGAGGTGACAAAATCCCCTTTTCATGACTTCCAGACCAGATGGCTGAAATCTGATGATCAAGGATTCCTTGCAAATGAGGATTCTGACAGCTCGCGAATGGGGATTGACCTCGTGAATGTGGATTTTGCCACCTCACGAACTAAGATTTTAAAAACGTTGCCACTGCCCTGTAAAAAAACGGTTTGATCTTTTGGCATGAAATTTGCAGAGTATAAAAGGAATATCACAGAGATGTGAATTGTGCTATTTAGGTGTAAAAAGAGTTAATCAATTACAAAGATATGGCATCTCGAAATTGAGATTTTTTCCCATAGGATAACATTGCGACACCCACAGCGACATTCAGTGCCCATGTCTCGGAAATGATGCGAGGTACAGATTTTTCACTAACCACAGCTTAATCCACCTTTAGGTGGACTAAGCATTCCTGGAGGTTTTGATATCATGATTACAACTGCAGTGGAATTTTTTTCATAGCTTGTACAGTTACTGAGATATTGTCAAATTAGTGTTACAAGGGTTACTTTTCAGCCCTATAGGGCTACTGCATGGCTCCATTGTTATGTGTAAGTGGGAGCGCCAGATGTCGGGGTGTGCCATGGAGTCATGAGGCCTAACTCTGACCCCATTCTCCTTTACTGTAGCATGTCAACCTGTTTACACTTGAATGGGTGAGAGTTGGGCCTGACGCACCCCATGGCACAACTTTGACATCTGTTGGTATGTGAGGAAGGTGGTAGGTGGGGGGTTAGGTCTCAACCCTAACGCTTCATTTCCTCACTTCTGTTGCTTTAACCCTAACTGATGCATTAGTGATTTTTTGCAATGAATATATATATATATATATATATATATATATATATATATATGTGTGTGTGTGTATATATATATATATATATATATATATATATATATATATTTATATGTAAAAAAAGTTAAAACTTGTCAGTCACCATCATAATAATATAATGAAATAGTCATTGACACCCACATACTTTAATCTCCCTATCTTTCAGTCTGTTCACTATTTGACGAAAAGGAAATGAATCACTGTGGGATGGCCATAGGCTGATGGGTAAATTATCAACTTTACCTTTCAGGATTTAAAAACTGTGGGGTTTCTTCCATATTAGAACCCACAGATCTCAGCCTTACGTTTGAAGTCTCTACTCTATTGGTCAACAGAGGCTTATGCCCATTCTGAACTGCTGGTAAGCTGTCTGAGCTACTCCAGTATAGGAAAGCTGGGGACTATCCAGTCATATTGAATGGAATCTTCAATAGCATTACATAGAAAGGTGCCATACGTAGTTAGTTACTGGATGAAAAGAACCATGAGGTCCATCCAGGTTCACCCCCAACTATCTCAGCAGTTGTACTCCATGAATATTCTTTTCTTTCTGGCAGTTGTACAGCTCTGTGCTTTTTTTATACTTTTTGGTCCCACGCCAACCCCATCCAAGCCAGGTCACCCTCTTGGAATCCAGCTTGCTAGAGATGGGACAAAAAAGTGGTACTAGACCTGGGCCTCCACACGAGGAGCTAATCCCAAACTCCTCCAGCTCTCTGTTCTGGCTATAGCTTCTCCATCCCTACTCTACTTAACCTCTCATTCCACACTAGTAATGTTCCTGCTGCATGGGAGAGGGCTATAGTTCTCCCCCTGCACAAAGATGGCAAACCTTATATCCCATTACCTGCCATACTATCTCCTTCATTCCTGCTCTAGCTAAGGTTCAAATGTAACTTGCATTCTCTCATGTTTATGACTTACTTGACTATTCTTCCTTCCTTGGCCCTTTCCAGTCAGTTTTTAGGAAAAAACCCTTACACTGTTTCTTGCCTTTTCCGGCTCATTGACACCATCCCGATGGGGACGTTTTGCAACTTTCTATTTATGGAGCTATTGCAATACACATTTCATCATCAGTCCCAGGTCAAGGCAGTGCACTGATTGCATACAACTATATCTTAAAAGAGGAAACATTAGTTGATTATTTGCTGCTACATGATCTTGGAGTTCACTGAAATTATACATTTCCTGAAAGAGTCAGCATGCAGCCAAGTGCTATTTATGGTATTGCTTACTTTGAACATAATGGTTAAACTGTCCATAGGGAATTTACACTATATATATTAAAATGAATAGAGATCCTAGTCTCTTTTAAATTCCCTTTAGCCCTTACAGGGAACCTACTTAAAATAAATGTGCAGCTGATTTTTTTTTTTTTTGCAAATGACAGGCATGTACAAAACAACAAGGTCCTTGAGAGGGCAATAAACCAAAGGCATACAGAATATATCAGAAATCATAAACTGAACAATACTGTTGGCTTTAGCAAATTGTTCCAGTTCAGTAATCAGGAATTAAAAGTCCAGACAGGTGAGTCCATGGAATATAACACTCTCACCCCAGGAAATGGCAAAAAAAATATTTTTACTGGAGCACCCCGCTCCTCGCACGAAATAGTTGGGGGACCTGAGACCCATAACCAGCAATGCCAAAAGATATACAGATTGTCTTGGCTCAGTTAAGTTAAAAAAAAACATACCCCCGCAGGTAGAGGTATCCAAGTACGATACCACACAGGGAGCAGCCTATTTAAATCAGAATATTCGGGCACTAACACAAGCCATATAGAAATCCCCTCCTCCAGTTCTCAGTGTTATATCAATTCATTTATTGCATAAAAGAAATATAAGCCTCACACAAAGGTCAGAAAAATGATTGACATGTTTCAGGTCTCCCTAGACCCTTTATCAAAAGCTTTTGATATAACACTGAGAATTGGTGTAGTCATTCCTATATGGCTGGTGTTAGTGCCTGAATGTTTTGGTAACTATTATTGACTTTTTTTGTCAGCACCACCATCCCTGAGCGCACTCAGGTTTCTAAAAGTGCTATAAATCAGAATATCTTACAGTCCACAAACAGAGTTGTGTGCTACCACACACAAATAACTAACAGGCAAAACTGTTACGGAAAATTATTATTTTCATAGAACAATAACATTGTGATGCCATTAGCTTTATATATTACAGACCTAAAGGTGGCAACAACAATCGAGTGGATGGAAATCAAAGTCAATCTTCTTCATCATCCACAGGCCTCAGCTCTGGGTGTTCAGGTGAGGTGGAGGTAATATGTGTAGCACACTTCAGGGCTATGGTTGGATTTCCACCAGCGCATGCCTCACGGCCCCTAGGTTCAACCAGATTCAGAATGTCTGGGTGCCAGCCGGGCGGGGAGATTGAGTGCCCTGCAGACTGCTCTTCTCCCACGGGTGAGGTGTGTATGACTGGCACATGAGTAACCCCTGGCGGAGGATGTGGGAGTACAGCTGCTGGCACCTGTTCTAGTTGGGAGGCATGTCAGATGTTTGACATGTTGTCTTAATGTCACTGCATAACACACCTCCTGGAGAGAAAAACTGAAACATCGGAGGTTCTGCCTCTGCAGGATGATGTCCACCCCACGTAGTGGACCTCGTACTGTCCCCCGGGCTCCTGCTCCTGTGCTACCTACTCATATCCGCACACTAGACAGCCAAGTGCCTATTTTCAGGTGCAACCCGGGAGATTACAAGGTACATACATGAACAGCAGGCAAATACAAGTGAAGGATTACATTACATAGAATTAGTACACAGGGACTTTACAGTGGCGTTTCCATAGTGTAGTGGTTATCACGTTTGCTTAACATGCGAAAGGTCTTCAGTTCGAAACTGGGTGGAAACATTTATGGGACCGGTTAGCTCAGTTGGTTAGAGTGTGGTGCTAATAACGCCAAGGTCGTGGGTTCAATCCCCGTACAGGCCGCTGGAGTTCACTTATATGTATTGCACACACCAGTCATCATGTTTCATTTGTCAGTATGCAACCTGTAAGTCGCTTCCTTCCCTGTCTCATATCAATGTTTACCACCTGCGGTCACCCTATGTGGTACCCTTGTATGTATATCCAGCCTGTATCATGTAACGTTCATTTCATGTATATACTGTTATTACCTATCTGTGTTTGTACTTGCGTTTGTGTTTGTAAGTGTTTATGTCACAGGACCTCCTTGTGAATGAGCTTGCTCAATGGAGTTTTCCTGCAATAAACTTGAACTTGATATCCATCAAGGGAATGTGCCTTCCACTCAACAGCCCTGCCTCTGGGGGTAAGCCAGGGGTGTTCGGGGGTAATGTCTGTGTTATGGCGAAGGGTGCAGGGCAGAGTGTGCTGGTGACCAATGACTGGCAGATGCAGAGCCAAGCAAAAAAAAAACACCTCAGGGCTATTTCAGGGTTTGTAAAGGTAGTTTTATTTTTGTACTGTACCTGAAGCTGTGCTAGGAATAGAAGCTGCGCCATGACCCCTTTCTTTAATAGGGAGCTTGGAGTTGGCACTTCCTGTCCTGTGTCTAGGCAGAGATTTATTTATTTATTTGCTTTTGTTAACCGGGTAAGCACACTAGACAGCCAAGTGCCTATTTTCAGGTGCGACCCGGGGAGATTACAAGGTACATACATGAACAGCAGGCAAATACAAGTGAAGGATTACATTACATAGAATCAGTACACAGGGACTTTACAAGCCTCAGTACCATCAGGCGAATACAAGTGAAGAATTACTATAAAGTGACTTAGCACACAGGGACATTGCAAACATCAGTAACAACAGGGATTTACATTACAGTATTTACATTGCAGGCAGTAGGAAGAAGTACAGTGTGAATTCATCACTCCAGGCAGCAAAGTTGTAAGGCTTGCAAGTAGGCAAGGAGGAGTCACAACTGGGATAGGGTGGGCCCAGTGCAAGATAAGGGAGTGCACAGTTATAGTGCTCACTCTGTTGTGCTGGTGGGCCTAAGTGGTCTGTTTTTCTAGTAGCTGTGAGTACAGGAGGTGTATAAGCGTGGATGTACTCTACCCAAGTAGTAATGTTTAGGTAGCATCTCAGTTTGTTGCGGCATCGCAGGTTGAGAGGGTTTGTCTAGTGCAGAGACAGGTGGAGGCCATTTTGAGAAAGCCCCAGAGGGAGGCTTTAAAGCTCTGGTGGGAGGGAGTGGAGCGAGTGCTTGATGGAAGAGAGTTCCAAACCCTGGGTGCATACGCAGCGAAGACTCGGTCACCCATTTGTGTGTGAGTTTTTGGTACCAGGAGGGCATGGGAGTTGCAGGATCGCAGGTTGTAGGAGGAAGTAGCTAGAACAAGGGACTCTGCAAGTTTAAGAGGGGTGGCAGTTCTTACAATACTCTCTATGAAGTTGCCCACGACATAGGAGCGGTGAGTTTCTGGTGGGAGCCATTCAAGCCGGGTGTAAAGCTCACAGCGGTGAGTGAGGCGGGGGCTGAGAGCACAAAACAGCATATGTTGTTGTACACTGAGTCGCACTTTACTAAACTAGTTTTTGCAACGTAAGCAAAGGTGACTAGTCCATAGCAAAGCATAGATAGGAGGACTCCCCTGGCTAAGGCGAGACAGGCAGCTAGAGTGAGACAACTTTTTGCTCTGTAAGTGTGACCCAACTTTCAGTTTGAGGCCTTACATGAATTGCGTATGTGCAAGTTCATATCCAATTGCTGATCAAGAGTCACCCCCAGGTACTTGACTGAGTCTGCAACTAGCAGTGGGGATCCATTGGCCCCAGAGATCTGTAGTGAATCTGGGGCAGCTTTTAACTTGGCTGCTGAGCCAAATAGCATGGTCTGCGTCTTCTGCAGGTTAATCATAAATTTATGGTCCTGCAACCAAGTTTGGATGTGGTCGATGTCTGAGTTTAGTTTGGTGTTAATGGTGGTGATGTCCTGGGATTTGGCCATGATGACTAGGTCATCTGCATACAGCCCTGAGGACCCAAGAGCCAGAGCCAGGGTAGCTCATTTACAAAGAGAGAGAACAGGAGAGGCCCCAGGACAGAGCCCTGGGGGACTCCGCAGTTTACCTGGGCAGGCTCAGACAGGACCTTGTTGAACTTGGTATACTGCTGCCTGCCTGTGAGATAATTACTGATCCAGGCAAGGGCGGGGGAGGAGAAGGCAAGCGGTAGGAGATAGGAGAACAGTAATATGTGTGGTCTACCCAATCAAAGGCTTTCAAGAGATCAACAAAGATTGCCCCAGTCAGTTCACCTCAGTCAGCTGTGGACCTGATCTCAGAGGTAACAACTGCTAGGGCCGTGGAGGTGCTATGCCCCTTTCTAAACCCATGCTGTGGGAGAGAAGGTTGTGGGTCTGTAGGTAATGGGTGACCTGAGAGGTGACTACCTTTTCCAGAAGTTTGCTGATCGCTGATAGGATTGCTATGGGGCAGTAGTTCTTAAGGTCTTTTGTGTCCCCTTGCTTGGGCACAGGTATAACCTAGTCATCTTCCAGATGTCTGGTACTATACCCGAGGTAAGCAATACATTGAAGACATGGGCTATGGGACAGGCTAGTACTGATGCCCCTAGCCTCAGCAGCTTGGGCTCCAGGCAGTCATGCCCAGCTTCAGTGTGTGGGAAGAGGCCAGCAAGGAGCTTCTGGGCCTCCATGTTTGTTACCATCTTGAGGTAAAAGGGCAGGAGGGGGGTTGTTCCTCTGGGTGAAGAGGCCCGATCAACAGGGTAGTGTGGCAGTTTGGGTAAAGCTGGCAAGTCAGTGAACTGAGAGTTGAAGGCGTTGGCAATAGTGAGTGGGTTGTTGCAGTTAACCCCGACAATGAGCATGTCAGTCACCTGCACTCTAGTAGCCCCACCAACCACATTCTTAATGCTCTATTGGCTGTGGAGAGCAGGATGGACTGACAGTACTCACTTTTTGCGACGCGAATGGCTCTCTTGCATGAGTTCCTCAGCTGCCTGTAATCCTGGAGGTCTGTGCTGGACAATGAGCACTATACCTCACCCAGCATTTATCCCTTTGTCTCATGAGAGACTACAGGCCTCCATGGAGCCATTTAGTTGCAGTGCCCCTCACTCTCCTTTTTGTGAGGGGGGCATACTTGTTTTAAAGTGGGATAAAGGCTTTTAGGAAGTTGTCAAGGGCCTTTAAGGGGTCATTAGTGGCCATGACCTGAGACCAGTCAGTATGACGCAGGTCTGCAAGGAAGACTCCAACGCTGAGTTTGGAGTAATCCCTCATTTGAATCACCTTGTGTGGGATTTTGGGAGGGGCATTGCCCCATACGCAGTAGGTGGGAGAGTGATCCGATATAGCATCAGGTAGAACATCACAGGAGATAATTTTCTCCGTTCTGTTGCTTAGTACCCAGTTGATGACAGAACCCTTGTCACCTCTAGGAGAGGGCCTTGTGGGTTCTGAGATGAGCTGGCTTAGTGCCAGTCCAGCCAACAGTGGTTCATATTGCTGAACGCTACGACCTGCCCAGTTAAGGTTGAAGTCCCCTAAGACTAGTAACTCGTTCGAGCCAACCTTTATGCTAAGACTGTCTAGGAGGTAGGAGAGCCCGGACATGCCTCCCTTAGGAGGGTTGTAGGCACAGATCATGTGCACCTTTTTGGCGTTTCCTAACAGGAGGAGGACATGCAGGAACTCACAGAACTGCGATGTAGATGGCGTGTGTCCTATGACTGAGACGTTCAAGTGCGTCTTGTAGTATATGAGTACTCCGCCTCTCCTCTTGTTCTGGGCCCTGTCCAACCTAATGAGGTTGTAGCCTGGAAGGGCGCAAGCTAAGTCAGGTATGTGTGGCTTAAGCCAGGTCTCAGTGATCCCCATAATGTCTGGATTATAATGAGCCACCCAAGCTGTTAGCTCAGTAAGGTTTGGTAAAAGGCTGCGTATGTTTAAGTGCACAAGCCTCAAGCCGATAGCCAGGAGGAGGGTGGTTTCAGGGAGGGACTAGCGTTCAGTGGACCTATGATTTGGACAGAGGCCCTGGCCAGGCCATGTAGCACAGGACAGCCTCTCAGTGGAGGCATCCTAACAAGCCACCGTGGAGGTGGGGATTAGTCCTGTGGGCAGCTGAGTTGGGGTTTGTCCTGTGAGATCCACAAGTCACAGGGGTGTTGCAGTGAAACTCCCTTTGGGCACATCACTTCTGGGATACGGTGCAGGTGCAAGCTCCCCTTGAGGAAAATTAGGCAGGTGGGTTCCTGTATGCAATGGCAGATACCACTAGCAGAGTAGACCCAGTACCCAGTGACACAAGAAGTAGGCTATTTGTTGCTACAGGCTTCAGGGATTGCCACTCCAGACCGTGCAAGTTACTTGCTTCTAAGTTATGGTACCTCAGTATAGGAAATTTTACCTATTTCAAGAAAATTGTCAAGCATGCAGTGTCTCTAACTGTCTCACTTACAGTTAATACTAACTATTGGTATAGTAGGATAGCTAGCTGTCTCTAGCTGATACTAATTCGAGGCAGTGGCCAAGTCATGCACTGTATTTTACAGTTGAATCTAAGTGTCTCTAAGTATTATAACATCAGGATGGCTAGCTATTTCTGGTACATGAAATTTATAATCATTCACTGTACTTTACTGTCATGGCCAAGTAACAATATGAATCAAGTAGGCTGACATAGGAATCTTCAGTGATTTGCTACTGTCAGACTTAGTGATGACAGGGTAAGGACCACAACATATTTGACAGTGAGGGAGTTATTGTAGTACCAGCTGTCTGGGTGTTGCAACATCATAGGAGGAGACCTAGGCAGTAGATTGGATGTTTCTCTAACATGGGAGGAGACTTTCAGGTCATGTAGGAGGAGCTAGCGAACATTTAATGGGAGGAGGGAATGGGGTGGGACGAAAAAAACCCTTGCTTCTTCCCTGCAGCAGTTAAACTTGTGAGCCACAAGGCTCAGTGGCCAGGAATTTAAGCTTTCAGGTGATCATCACTGGGAGCCAGTCAGGCACGGTGCAGAAATCCAAAAGATTCTTTGGCACCCAAAAGCTCCTCCGCTGCGTCTCCAAGCCGTAAATGTCCCCAGCCGAAAGTCCCGTTAAAGTTCAAAAATGCAGCCCCAGTCTGATGTGCAGTTCCTGTCGAACTGCCGTTTTCAGGCTCTGTGCCTGATTCTGTGGCCAGAGGAGGTCCGCCCACCTGCCTGACACAAGAAGCGAGCCGGCGCCTCAATCCTGGGGACCCTCTCTCTAGCCGGAGTCGGGAGGGGGGACCCTCGGATGAAAACCCCCCTTGCTCCTTCCCAGCAGCAGTTAAACTTGTGAGGCACAAGGCTCAGTGGCCAGGAATTTAAGCTTTCGGTGATCGTCACTGGGAGCCAATTAGGCGCAGTGCAGAAATTCAAAAGATTCTTTGGCGTCCAAAAGCTCCTCCGCTGCGTCTATGAGCCGTAAATGTCCCCAGCTGAAAGTCCCATTAAAGTTCAAGAATGCAGCCCCAGTCTGATGTGCAGTTCCTGTTGAACTGCTTGTTTTCAGGCTCTGTGCCTGATTCTGTGGCCAGGGGAGGTTCGCCCGCCTGCCCGACACAAGAAGAGAGCCGGCGCCTCAACCCCGGGGACCTCTCTCAAGCCGGAGTCGGGAGGGGGGACCCTCGGATGAAAATCCCCATTGCTTCTCTCCAGCAACTTCCCAGCCACTCTCCTGGCTGGTCAGCCAAGGACAGAAGCTGACCGCTCTGGTGTTGCTCAACTGCTGGCTATTTTCTAGGGACTCCACCTTGGATAGGAGAAAGCCCATGTGCCTCACTATAGCTGCATTAATGGTAGCTTGCCTCTCCACATCCTGCGTCTTTCCAGAGATGACCATATTATTCTTGGCAAGGCGGCCATCCAGGTTGGTCAGTTTTAGTTCCACAGCTGCTAGCCTCCAATTCATTTCTTCTCCAGTAGATTGTATTTTTTTGAAGCATTGCTAAAATCTGTGTTGCTTGTGGGTCTCCTGAGGGGCCACCCTGCTATGAAGGCTTTGCAGTTTTGGAAGCATGGCCCGAAGCTGTGGCAGAAAAGAAAGTTTCAACTCCCTGCTGCTGATGCTGTGGCTACTTTTTGGGATCATCACTGAACCAGATAAATCTCTGAACTTAAACTATTATGTCAAAGCAAGCAAACTCCATAAACTAGTATAAAATACTTTTGTTTTTTAGTCATTTATCGTGAAACTCACATGAAAGACATCTTATGATGATGGCTGCTCAATAGTGTGCCCCTCCCCCCACCAATGTGCAGCTGCTTTGAGCTATATAAATAAGAAACATATGGTGGGGTCAAAGCCTAACAGTAGGAGTGCACCATGTATGCAATTCATTCCCAATGACTACCATGCCAGAATCAGGGCACCCCATCCCTAATAGCTGATACCATTGAGAACAAAGTAATCCTACTATTACAAAACTTCTTAAACAGTTTCCTAGGCCACAATACACACTAATGCCTCCCCCTTTTCTCCAGCAATATTACGGTAATGTATACTAACTGATGCAAAGGAATAGCATGTACAAACTTTTGCTGTAAACCTCTAGCCCAGTGGATAAAATGCGCTGCAGACCAAAAAAAGAAACTCTGCTATATTGAAAGTTCAGGAGTAGTGAATAATGCAATCTGTGAACTCTTCAATAGTATCACAGTAAGAGAGGCCATCGCACTTTTCTAACCCCATAGTCTGGAAACTTTCAAGAACTGAAAACTGTGCACTTTCATTTTGATACCATTGCTATCTTCATCATTAATGATCTTTCCCCTTCCATCTACAAATTCAGAATCATATGTTTTGATCTACAAGTGACTGTAGACCTCAACATCTACTCAAACATGTTATACTCAAAATAATAATGTCCAGAATAATACAAGTGTATATGTCTAGACCTACTCACTGTTCTGAGCAGCTGCCATAGAGTGAAGGAAACAACAAATCTGCACCAGAAGTTTGATACACATTTAAGTTCCAGCTAGAGGTTCAGTCCAATAAAGCAGCACTGGCAAAAAAAAAAAAAAACAATTTCGACAACTGTTACCAGATGTTCAAATCCTGGAGAGTCAATGGTGCTCCCCACAGTTCCTGTCACTCAGCATCTTCTTCCTGAGATGCCCCACAATAGTTATCCTCCTTCTCCCTCTCTGCCTTCAATTGTGTCACCAATTTTCAAGCTTCTTTTGGGTCTGTATGAAGGTAGGACATCTTACCTACAGTCACACACAAATGAGCAAGTTACATTATGTTATGTAGAGTTTCTAACTCCTGAAGCTTTTTCTAAGGGTATCAGTGTTTTTCCACTTAGTGCAGGTCATTAAGGAGAGAGCAGGAAATACCATAATTCTAGAATCCTGAAACCAAATGATTTCTTATCTTGAACCACTTCATTAAAGAGTCTCATGATGCTGGCAGTGCTGGGACAATGAGCTGTGTTCTGGGGCCCTCCTTTGGTGTTGTAGTCCTCTAGGGCGATACATAACCTTCTCCAGTAACCTTGTTAAGTTGACAATTAGCAGTTCCCGACATCACCCGACAAGGAAAACCAATGGCTCATCCCCTTTGGCTCCTTCCGGCAACCCCAGTACTCTGATACTCAAGGATCTCATTGAGTTTTTAAAGCAGCAGTATTTGTTAGTCATCATGTCATTTTTTTCAGAAATAATGACTTACATAGAACATAGAAACATAGAAGTTGATGACAGACAAGGACCGCAAGGCCCATCTAGTCTGCTCTTTTCTTTTTCTACCTTATAATTTGTGCCATCGGCCTTTGCTTTATCAATGGCCAATCTATTCGTACTCATCTGTATTGCTCCCATATGCCTATCCCATGCCTGTCTGAAGCCCTGCACTGTATTCATATCTGCCACTTCCTGAGGTAGGCCGTTCCATGCATCCATCACACTTTGTGAAAAAGAACTTCCTCACATTACCCCTTAATCAGCCTCCCTCTAATCTCATGCTGTGTCCTCTTGTCCTGCTATTTTTCTTATATTGAAACATGATAGACTCTTTCACCCTGTTAATGCCATTAAGGTGTTTGAATGTTTCGATCATATCACCTTTCTCCCTCCTTTGCTCTAGGGTATACATATTGAGCTCCGTTAATCTGTCCTCATATGTTTTCTGATGCAGTCCCTGCATCATTTTGGTTGCCCTTCTCTGGACTGCCTCTATTTGGTTAATGTCCTTGTGAAGGTCTGGCCTCCAGTACTGCATGGAGTACTCTAGATGGGGCCTAACTAGTGTCTTGTAAAGAGGGATTATTAACTCCCTCTTCTGACTTGTGATACCCCTACTAATACACCCCAACATCCTCCTACCCTTACCTACTGCTTTAGTGGTCTGCTTGGATGATTTCAGGTCATCAGTGATGATGATGCCCAAGTCTCTTTCTTCCCTTGTGACTGCCAGCAACTCCCCTCCCAGCCTATAGGTGGCTTCAGGATTTCTCTTCCCTATGTGCATGATCTTGCACTTCTTTGCGTTAAACCCCAGTTGCCACTCTTCCGACCATTTTGCTAGTTTATCCAGATCTCTTCTCATTCTGCCCACCCCATCTGGATCATTGCAGATTTTGGTGTCATCTGCAAACAGACAAACCTTACCCTCCGGTACATCTGCAATACCACTGATGAAGATATTGAAGAGGACTGGCCCCAGGACTGATCCCTGAGGTACCCCACTCGTGGCTTGCATCTCTTCTGACTGTATACCGTTTACCACCACTCTCTGTTTCTTGCCCATCAACCAGTTTGTCACCCAGTTGACCAACTTCTGACCCACCCCGAGCCTTCCCAGCTTATTAATCAATCTTCTATGTGGAACAGTGTCAAAAGCTTTGCTGAAGTCAAGGTAGGCAACATCAAATGCTCCCTCTTGGTCCACCACTCTGATTACCCAGTCAAAGAAATCTATGAGATTAGTTTGACAGGACCTTCCTTTTGTAAACCCATGCTGTCTTGGATCCTGTGCTCCTATGGATTCCAGGTGTTGCACTATCCTTTCCTTAAAGAGTGCCTCCATAATCATGCCCACTACTGAACAGGAACAGCCTTCCTGAGGAGGTTGTGGGGTCTAAAACTCTGGGAGAATTCAAGAAAGCATGGGACAGACATAAGGCAATTCTTGTGGGGGGTAGGAAGAAATAGGCTGTTGGTTAACTAGGATCTGCGGCCTATCCTGTAGGTAGGGAAATGGGCAGACTAGATGGGCCTAGCGGTCCTTATCTGTCGTCAAAGTCTATGTTTCTACGTTTCTATGTTTCTAAGACTGACTGGTCTGTAGTTCCCTGCCTCCTCCCTGCTACCACTCTTGTGGAGCAGGATCTCATGAGCCCTTCTCCAGTCTTCTGGGACCTCTCCTGTGCTCAGAGACTCACTAAACAGTTCTGATAATGGCTCTGCTAGTTCCACCCTTAGATCCTTTAGTACCCTGGGATGTATGCCATCAGGTCCCATTGCCTTATCCACCCTGAGCTTATCAAGCTCTTGTAGGATCCTTTCTTTTGTGAAGGGACTAGTACACACCTCCCTTCCCCCTGTGTCCACGGTGCTGAGCTGTGGGCTCTGCCCTACCTTCTCTTCAGTAAATACTGAGCAGAAGTATCTATTTAGGATAGATGCTTTTACATGGTCCTCCTCCTCACATGCCCCCTTTGATCTTAGCAATACCCCCTCTGGACTTTCTCCTTTCATTAATGTATCTATAGAAAGTCTTGTCACCTTCTTTTACTGTTTGTGCTAGTGTTTCCTTGGTTTGGGCCTTTGCCTGCCTTACTGCCTTCCCTACTTCCCTTAGTGAAGTTTGGTATGCCTCCCTATCTTCATCCTGCTGCATTCCCTTACATTTCCTGAAGGCCAGCCTTTTGGTTTTGACCTTTTCTGCTACTGTTTTTGAGAACCAAAGTGGTTTCCTTCTTCTTTTGCACTTCCTTTTCTCTAACATAATGGGATGTTGCTTCAAGTATTGCATCCTTAATACTTGCCCACTTTGTCTTTACTGGCAAAAACATCAATATACCCATTTTTTTTTCTTTTATTTAATTCCTGATCTAAGATATGGGATTTTGACTTTTTAAAAATTCCCGCTTTCTTGACATGCCTGTCATAAAAATTAAATGTCTTGGTGTGGGGCTGTGCAGGTTACCATCAGAAACATGTGATAACACCATCCTAATACATTCACAGTAAGAAACTAGTATGTACATTCAACAGGCAACCTCAGCCAAAGAAAGAGAATTTTAAACATTTCACATGATGGCCATTTTTAATGATGTGAGACATTATATACAAAACTAGCTATAAAAGGGGTTTTAAAATAACAATTCAAAATAAAATGAGGATGAAGGGAATGATTTCTGAAGTACATTTTTGCTAAAAAAATTACATGATGAAAATGTTTGCCAACTAACAAATACTGATGCTTTAAGCTGCTCTAATCGTATCTTGAGTAGTGTCTGTTTCTTCACAGTATTCACCGTGGCTGCTATAACCTGTCCTGTGCTCTGATCTGCATCTTTGACTCCCTCAGCCATTGCCTTCACTGAAGTCTTCTAACTAGGCCACCTCTTGCACCACTTGAGTTAGAGCCGATATTGCATCTTGTACCCATTCCCCTGACAATGGTGAACTTTCCTCCCTCACATGATCTGAAGCTTAGTTTGCTGTGCTTTTGTTGTTTTGGAGGGCCCTGCACATGGGGCAAAGAAATTCTCCTTTCAAAGAATAGGAATCCATCAATGAGATGCCTTACAAATTACACAGGGTCATAATGTTGCACGAAAAATAGCGCAGCAAAACAATGCCGCAGTCAAAACAGGAAATGGAAGAAGCAGATTCAGTGAAAACAGCGACAGAAACAGCAGCAATGCACACCAGATGAAGAAATGGGGACTAGTCCCATTTCTTTGTTTTTTGTGGGGGGCTACACCCTCACACATCCTGACATGGGGGACTTCACCCCCTATAGCCCCCCAAACTAAATTTACTAATTCCGAGGGGGGTGTACTGAGGGGAAAAGGGAAAACTCGGGAGTGGGGGAACTTAGTTAATAAAAAAAACAACCAAAAAACATGTTGGGAGACTGGGAATCAAACCCCAATCCCCAGATCTCCATTGTGCCAGGTGCTTTAAGTTCAATATCTAGCTCTACCATATTATGGTTATTTCCCAATAGTGGTTCACTAACCTGACATCCTATAAGTTGATCTTTCATATTACTAAGAACCACATCTAATATTTTTGAACCTCAGGTTCCTTCATGAACATAATTTTGTAAAGTTAAGGTATTGATTGCCTCCAAAAAGGTTGACTCTCCAGTACTAGTAGATACCCAGGAATTCCAATTAATTCCACTAAAATTAAAATCACCAAGAAGTAACATATTTTTTCATATATTGGATGAGTTTAAGAGTTTTGTCAATATTTAAAGAGGGCAGCCTATAATATACTCCTACCAATATTTGTTTTCCCCAAGGAGGCTTAATCTGTTCTACCAAGTGTTCAAATTCAGAGTCCAGTGGTGATGAAATTTTACTGGCACTTATACCATTCTGAACATAAAGGGCCACCCCTCTCCTCTTCTACCCTCCCTATCACATCTAAAAACCTGATACCCATTTATCACTGTTCCCCAATCCTCTACCTTCCACCAAGTTTCAGTAACTGCGCACATCTTAATATCTTTCTTTTTATTAATAACTCTAATTCCTCTTTTTTATTACATAGACTATGTGCATTAGTCAACAGAACAGTCCAATTATTAAATCTCTCAGATATGAGAGGCTTAGCCACCTGGCATTGGTTATTATGGAATTTAATTAAACCCCCCCAACCCCTCCCACCAACTAGTTTAAAACATTGAGGAACTTAGAATTAAACCTATCAGCCAACACTCTTATTCCATTTTTATTTGGATGCAATCCATCCTTAGCATATGGATAAGGAACATTATCAAATCTTATAGGGGTGGAATACCTGTATGCCCACCCTGCTCAAATAGGAGTGGTAGAGGCAGCCACTTGTGAGAAAGCTAAGGTGCCTCTCTCCACCCAACCTCCTGAAAAGCCTCCCATTAGTGAACACTAGATCCAGTACAGCTTTTTACTACCTTATAAGTTGACTGCAATAGTTTCTCTTATCAAATGGCTCATCAAATGCTGCAGTCTGATTGACTGTCACTGTCTACCTCAAAGCCATGCGTTTATCTCAGCACAACTCATATTTCGGTACTGTCTCAAAGAACCCTAACCCAAGTGCATTATTAAATTACTTCATCTGTACTATTCTTTGAAGGCACTCCAACCACTGCAACTGGAAAACAGGCTTCACTTTCATGTTTCAAACAGTAGTCTCTAGTTTTTCCCCCTCATGTCACTTTTTCTTCCATTTTACAATAGAGTACTTGTAGAATGCATTGCCCATTACTTGGTTACTTGAGATGGCAGTAGGCTGATGCCCATCTAGTCCATCTCCCACTCCTAGTTTATTTATAGTTCCCTGTTTCTTTGGTAAATGATGTAACCGCTACCAGATGTTTCAGTAAGACATTCCATACCCTTGTTGCCTTTACTGTGAAAAACTGATTTCAGCTATTTTTATTTGCCTTACATAATTTTTTCTGTCCCGTGTGAGATCACAAACACACATCCCTTTCATTATATTCTAGTCTGTATTCTAATATGAGTTCTCTGCTTTCTAATATCTTGTATTGTTGTAAGAGATCCCACCTTAGCCTCCTTTCCTCCAGTGTAAACATATTCAGGCCTCCCAATCTTTCAATGTATGTACTGCTCTTTAGTCTTGGGAGCAGTTTGGTTGCATTTCTTTGGATACCCTTCAATAAATCAATTTCCCTCCTTAAATATGGGCTCCAGAATGGTGACCCATTGTCTAGATGTGGTCTCACATATGTTCTATACAAGGGCATTAAAGGGTTCTGTCCTGGATATAAATGCCCCCCCCCCCCGGTCTCCCTGTGTCATTGCTGTTTTATTGTATTCTGTATCTATTTTAATGCTGTGTAACTTCTGTAGTACTATGTGCGCTAATGCTTTATTGTTATATGTTGACTCCTCGCCCTTTCCCGGGTCGCACCTGGAAACGAGCCTTGACTCAGTGTGCCTTTCCCGGTTACCAACTTTTAAATAAATAAATAAATTAATTAATTAATACAGCTTGTTAATCTATTAGCAATTTGTGTGTGTTTTTTTTTTTACATTGGTTTGTTGGAGTTAGATTTTCATTTATCAGGACCCCAAATTTCATTAAGTTTCTACCTCCTTAGTGTTATGTTGTTTAGTTAGCAACTTTTCTTAGGATTGTTCCTGTCTAGATAAAGTATCACACATTTTTCAGTGTTAAAGAACATCTTGTTCCTAACAGCCCATAGTTCGATATACTTGAGATCATTCACCAATGAGATGTGCTTCACTTTAGTGTCAATTTCTCCACTAATTTTGGTGTCATCAGTAAACTTAGCTATATAATTTACTCAATTTTTGTGCATATCCTCTATATAGTATATGGTTAAGGCTTATTGTGCATGGAATTCAGCCAGTACAAAAACCTTACTGTGCACAATTGAAAAGGTGTCTGCACGTTCTAAAGATGTTGCTGTGCATGTTCTAAAAGTTATTGTGCATGTTCTATCATCAAGTGCATCTGTGTCTCTGCTTGCTCTGACTCCCACATGGTAGTATTTTCATTTTCACTCAGTGCTCCATTCTGCATGCATGCTCCAGCTCCCACTTACACTAACCTTTGCAGGCCACAGCCTGCCTTCTGGACCACTCTAGTGGTTCCTGATACCCACCGACGTCAACGGGTGTGAGGAGATTCCTCTCTGAGATGGTAGTGCTTAATGGGCAGAGCCAATCAAATGGCTCTCTTTCTCTGTACCAGTGCTTGGCAGGATAAACACAGCCCATCAAGAAATGCAATTTTTTGAACAATTATTTAGTTATTCTACAAATATATAACAAAAAAATAACAGAAATTATTCTTCATGTGTGAGGGGATTCCCCTCTTAGAGTGTAACTCTTACTGGGCAGAGCTGTTCCAGCATCTCTCTCTCCCTGTACCAACACTGGGCAGGATAAACACTGCCTATCAACAAATGGATACCGGGTCAATACCGAGAATGTAAGACAGCGTGGTATTAACAGTGCTGTATAGACAGCATCTGTATGTACAGTGACGGGGTAGAGCAGTGGTAGGGAAATACTACTACTTCTGTCACTGTATGCTGGACTGAAGAGTGGAGAAGTTGCTGTGTACTGGGTGTCTGCTCCCATGGTGGAGTGCCTAGGGCACCAGCACATAGTACATTCGGGAGACTTGGGACTGTGGTTCATCCGCCCCGGTCTCCCCGCTGTAACTTTTTCCCTGTGATTTAAATAAAAAAAACAACAACAAAACTTCCCCCTTCTGAGTTGCTCCCCATCACCGAAGTACCCCCAGAGTTAGTAATTTGTTCCAGGTGCAAAGCCCCTGCAAAAAAAGTAGACACCCATTGTTTCCAATAGGTGTGCTTTTCCCGACAGGTCAGTGTTTTGCCCGACTCTGTTTGTGATCAGTGCTGTGTGGCTGCAGCATTTTTAGCTGTGCTGTTTTTTCCTGCAGTGGAATGGCCCCATGCCAAACAAATGTGTTGTTTTAAACATGTATTCACTTACTGTACACATGTTACAAAAACTAACAAAAACATTTAAGCTGTTGTAATTTTAAATGAAATTTCTTTAAGTTACAATAATCTCACTAGTCACTACTCCTCCTGTCATTAATATTGTTCTAAAACCATATACTGTAACAAATAAAATATGTGCAATCATACACAACTCACCTTGTGTTTCTATCTTGGAGTTAAGATAACAGCATGGACATCTCAAGCTTTGCTCTTGAGGGCCATACACTGTTATCTCAACCCCTTGATGGAAACACAAGCTCGTTATGATGGTCGCCCATACATTATTCCTTATATATAAAACTCAAAAATTGCTGGTCCCAAAACTTGACCCTGTGGTACCCCACTGCTCACTTGACCCTCACCTGATAGTGATCCCTTAA
The DNA here is from genome assembly GCA_016271365.2 of Neoceratodus forsteri. NCBI lineage: Eukaryota > Metazoa > Chordata > Ceratodontiformes > Ceratodontidae > Neoceratodus > Neoceratodus forsteri. The sequence continues at coordinate 189,567,309 of JADMNL010000027.1, forward strand.
TTCAGAATTGCTGAGTTCTGTCAGTCAGCCATGCCTCCACCCACTGTACTAATTTAATGCCAAAACCCATATTTTTTTTTATTTATTTAGTAATTCATAGTGTAATACCTTATAAAAAGCTGTTGTGAAATCCATTTATATAATATCAACAGGAATGTTGTTGTCTAAACTAATGTCGACTTTCTTATAGAAATCCATGAGGTTCGTTTTACATGATTTACCAGAAATGAAACCATGTTGTGCACTGTCCCAAGACTTCTTTTCCACTATTTTTTTGTCAAGTATTTCTTTCAAGTTTTTCCATAAATTTTCCAAGGATTGAAGTCAAATGTATAGGTCTGTGTTTTTTGTGCCACTTGTTTTGGGCCTTTTCATATATTGGAATAATAATTGCTCTTCCATGGGTACCTTTCCATATGAGTAAGATTTATTGTATAACAGCATCAATGGTCCCACTAATACAGAAGTTAGTTCATTTATTAACCTCAGAAGTATCCCATCTGGTCCTGGTGAGTTCTTTGTGTTTATATATTTATATATATATATATATATATTTTTTTTTTTTGTATTATGATTTTTACCCCTTCTCCACACCCCTGGTTGGCCATTCCTTCAGGTTTCCTTATGATCCTTCCCATCTGCTCGCACATCCTTGCGCCGGCCACTAGCCTCATATCATGCCCCCCCCGGGAATCCCGGCATATCCCTTTGTTGGGTGGGTCCCCCTCCTCCAAGAGGGAAGGCACCAGTGGGGGACAGCCAGCACACTATTTTTTTACATTAGCCTAGGTGCCACTGAGGGAGTGCCGGCAATCGAGGCCTGATGGCAGCAGGGAACCATCATCTGGTCAGCCAGGGCAGTGTCCTGGGTTTTCTCCCAGGGAGTGGCATGCCACATGATGTCAATGCATATGCCAACATCTGCCACTCCCTCAATGTTTCAGTTCAGGCTACAGTGCTGTACTCCCGGCCTCTGCCAGGAGCCAGTAGGTGCTGAGATGCATCTCCCCCCACCCTGAGAAGGTGAGCCATTCAGGGATGCTCCTTTTCTTCTCCCCTAGCTGGCCCTCCAGCAACCAGAGTCCATTCGTGAACCTGGGTTGCCAGTGTCACAAGCGGAAATCCAACTGCTGCGCCAGTGGGCCGGCTTTTTTTTATATTTTTGGATACAGTCAGAACTTTGTATTCTGTGAATTTATTTACCTCACCAGTAGGTAACTCACTTGTTACCCTATCTTTATCTTTTTCATTGTGTGTTGAACATAAATAATTATTTAGAGAATCTGCTGTGCGTAACGATTCATCTAGTAGTATGGCCCCATTATACTTTAGAGGTCCCACAGTTCAATCCACACTCCTGCTACTGTTGACAGAAGAAAAAAAAAAAGATTTTTGATTGTCTTTGGTGTGGACAATTTTAAACTCTATTTTTTTTTTGTCATTCTTAATAAGTTCCTTACTTCATTTGACCTCATACTTGTATTTTTATTTATCTGACACAGTTGGGTCCCTCTTAAATTTTGAGTAAAACCGTTCCTCTTGATTTGCTTGTTTACTTTGTTTGTTAACCAGATGGGTATTTTGCCCTTACTGTTACATTTTTTCTTTATGGGTATGAATCTTTATTCCAAATCATGTAATTTATTCTTAACCATGTTCCTGCAGTCTTCTACCTATTTGTCACACAATTACTGTTCCCATTTCCAAGTCTCAAGAGTTTCGCTTTCTTTATACAGTTTGCTGTAGTATAATTTCTTGCAGCACTGTTGCCATAATTTCTGTGTAGTCCTGTTGGTAAACTGAATTGTATTATAGGGGCACAGTAGCGCAGTTATAGTTAGGGTTGGTACAGCACTTCAATGTTAAATCTCAATTTTTGCACCTTAATAACTTTGGCATTTTTTTTTTCCATTTATTATTTTTCCACCCAAGCTGCCTGCCACCCAGCACTTTCGGCCCGGTCACAGGCCACAGACTTCCACTCCTCAAATTGGCCGCGGGCCCTCCGATACCCCGTGGCTTACCCCCCATGGTGGGGCTGCGGCACTCCCACTGCATGCTGCAGACTTCGGGATAGGTCGGAGGGCTGGCCTGAGGAGCTAATTGAAGCTGTGGCGGGCTTCATTGAAGGTGGCTGGCAGCTGTCTGTTTTTCCATTTTCTGGGGAGGTGGGTCGCAGACGGGACATCCGCCCCGCCTCCTGTAATGCGTTAGTGCCGGTAGTTGTGTGACTCCTGGCCCTGCCAGGGGTCATCGATGCTCTGGGCACATCCCCACCTCCCTGGAGAAGGAGACCAGTCCTTGGGATGCTCTCATCCTCTCCCGACAGGCCCTCCAGTGACTCTGGTCCGCCTCGACCTGGGTCGCCGGCGTCGCATGCGGAAATCCAACCACTGCGCCGACGGGCCAGCGTGAACTTTGGCATTTTTTGATGCACTAGCCCAAGCATTAGGATGTGCTGTTATTTTGTCAGTGTCTCAAGATCTAGAAAGTTTTGTGATGGCAGCTTGCATGGTTTCTGAGATATAAAGTGTTCAAAAAGGCATAAAATTACTTTTTTTCACCCATAGGATAACATGGGATTTTTTTGCCAACATCTACAGACCACATGGAATGGAATATTACTCTGCATTTGTCATAGTAGATGCGGTGTGTGCCAAGGGTGTGCCTTTGAATGGTCTGGTGACAAAATATCTAGTATGTTCTGAATTATAACTACTTTTGTGATAGCCACAGGACAAGCAGGTCACAGAAACATTGTTTGAACTGTGGAGTATAGAGTTGAGCATGGGGCTAAAGATTAGCTGCCACCCTTTTAACTAGGAACAGTAATGGGCAGCCAGCTATGGTCACATGTTATGCTAATTAGTGTCCAGCTGGGGCTAGGGAAGGGCAAATTCCTTTGTCCTCTGGTCAGTCTAGGATGTTCCCTGTGCTGATGAGATGTGCCTTCCTAAGCTCCTAAATAAACCTTATCTTGTTCATTATTTTATGCATACGACTCAATTCATTCAGTACCTAGTGACTCCTGCAGCAGAAGCACCAGATGGGAAAGCAGAATACCAGGAGGTAAGTGGTCCTAGTGACAGACCAAATACCAAAACGCTACACATGGTGGAGAATGCGGGCATAGTTTCAATCTTGAGACCCCCTGTTCTTGAAGTAGGTGAAGGTGGAGCCCCAGAGTTGGCAGTGCTCGGGGCATTGGTGTCCTCGGAAGACATGGTTGGAGAGGGACTGTGTGGCCCTGAACAAAGGTCATAGGGATGGGTAGGAGTGGTTGTCATGGAGAGAAGGAGACGCCTTGGAAAAAATGATTAATTGAGAGAAGAAAAAGTTCTGTTGTTTATTTTTTTTATTTTTTTTGTTTTGTAGACAAGTACAGTTATATGTAAGCAATTTCCATCAATGGACGTCTCAGTAAACAACTTCCACTCTAGTTTGTTGTTGTCTGTTATTGAAATAAACTTTTCTTTTGCAAGATGCAGCTATTTTTTGCAGTGTTCATTCATTTCAATGGGTGCCTCTCAAAACGATGGCCACCATTACTTCCCATGGAGTGAGGTCATTTTGAACAAGATGATGCCCCTCACAAAGATGGCCCCTGGACCTGTAACATAGGCTTCTTGGCTAATTTGACATTCCCAATATGGCTGCCAATGGGGGGGAAGGGTTGCTTCCTGTTTTGTAGTTGTAGGCAGTGGCTTATCTCAGGGCAAATGAAAGAATGCAAGATGGCCACTCTGCAGTCTGTTCAAAAGATAAATGTCAGGCTTTGGTTTGGCTGAGTGACTCCCACCCAGGCTATCCAAAGTATTTGTGTTGAGAGATTTATTGCTCTCTTCAAGGTTTAGAAGCCTCAAATACTTTCTTCAGGCAGAACTGGCAAAACAAATGTCTGTGTATTGGAAGGCACCTCGACTTTAAAATAACAGAAAGCCATATGTCTCTAGTTTAAGAGTTGATGAACAGACAGTCCCCAGCCCATGGTGCTCAGGCTAGCATGATTGTAATTTACAGTTCATTCAGTTAGCAGGCTGGTAATATGCAGCACACACATTTTTTTTTCATAGCCTACAATGTTAGAGAATGGCTGCAGGCTGCTAGTTAGCAGGGTTAGTATAGAATTTGCATTTGCTGGAGCTGTAATCCAGAGACAGCATCTGGAGAAATACTTTAAAATTTGGCTGCTGCTTTGCTGGTTTTATATTTTGGTGGCTTTCTAGACATGGAGTTTGCAGAAGCCTGCCAAGGTTTGTAGCATGCAGCTCCATGGGGATTGTGGAGCCATAAAAGAACTTTGTGCCTTAGTTGCACAGGCATTGTCCTAATTTGGAGCACATTTATATGCAAGCAGACATACATGCTGAGGTAGAATGCAGGAGGCTTACTTTAACAGAGAACAGTTCAGTTTTAATTTTCCTCTCTACTGCCAAGTTTATTCTTTCTGAGCATGCATACGGTTCAGGCACACTTGGGTGATGACTTTGGGGTGCCCAACGACACAGAGCACGTGAGATGGGGTCTGGGCAGAAGAGGAAGGGCCACATTCTCCACCATGTGTGGCATTTTGGTATTTTATCTTTCACTAGGACCGCTTACCTCCAGGTATTCTGCTTTACCATCTGGTGCTTCTGCTGCAGGTGTCACTAGGTACCGAACTGAGTCGTATGCATAAAATAATGAACAAGATAAGGTTTATTTAGGAGTTTAGGAAGGCACATCTCATCAGCACAGGGAACATCCTAGACTGACCAGAGGACAAAGGAATTTGCCCTTCTCCAGCCCCAGCTGGACACTTATTAGCATAACATGTGACCATAGCTGGCTGCCCATTACTGTTCCTAGTTAAAGGGGCAGCAGCTAATCTTTAGCCCCATGCTCAACTCTTTACTCCACATCACTCCAATGCCTGTAGCAACAGAACCCTTCCAAAGAGTCAGCACAGATATTCTTGGGCCCCTGCCTACCTGCCCTGACTCCAGCAACAAGTACATTCATGTCTTTGTGGACTACCTAACTAAATACTTGGAATGGATCCCATTAAAAGACTGCTACAGTGGCAAGTGCCTTCCTCAATACAATCATTTGCAGTCACGGTACTCCAGCGTACCTGCATTCAGACAGAGGCACTAACTACCTCTCATCTATTGTGCGAGAAACCTTCAAACTTCTCGACATCAAAAAGACTCATACAACCAGTTACCATCCACAGTGCAATGGACAAAGTGAGAAAATGATGTCGACCTTTTTTTTTTTCATTCAAAGTTTATTAAGGTTTTCAACATACAATAAACAACTTATCACACGATACAAGAAATATGATCAGATGCTTTCGGAAAAAACATAAGCCCCTTTCCCTTCCCCCATACCCCATCCCCCTCTCGTCCAAACACAAAATTCACTAAAAAAAAACCCTGTAATATCCCTTCACCCCCCACCACCCTCTTCCCCCAGGTTTGCATGCCCAGGACTTGCTTAATTCATATCCCTACACCTGAGAGTCCATTACTTTATGTCATTTGGAGAGAATAGAGGGTTAGTAATGGGGCCCAAATTTTTTTAAACCTACTCATTCTGTCCCGAAGACTGGCTATCATTTTTTCCACTCTAAGATTAGCCAGGAACTCCTTCAACCATTCGGCATATGATATCTCCTCACTATCTTTCCAATGTCTAAGTACTAATTTTTTAACTGACATGGATATTAGTGCCATATGATATTTACACATGGTTATTGGGATTTCAGAATAGTCACCTAAGAGGCAAATTTTTGCCGAAAACAAGTCATTGAGACCCAACAGGGGATCTACTCTCTGCTTAATTTGTGACCATAAGGAAGCTATCTTGGGACAGAGCCAGAAAATGTGCAGTAAGTTACCCTCCCCCTGGGCACACCTTATACAGCTAGAAGAAGAAGCAATACCAAGTTTAGCCATTTTTGAGGAGTATAATATAAATTGTGCAGAATTTGGAACTGCATGAGTCGGAACCTGTCTTGCATGATAAATTTGTGGCACCCTTGCCAGAGCATCTCCCAATTAATGGGTACCTCAGGAAGGAGCAGGGCCCAGTAATCTGAGGATCCAAAAGGTTTAGGATAGATCCAATCATATAAAACATTAAAACTCCTCGATACAGCATGTGGAAGGCCCACCATTTGAGCCAGGTTCACCCTACGGGGGGGCACCTGGATGGCTGGGCCATCACCCCTATGACCTTCACAAGTAGGTGGCACAGTTGGAAGATTTTAAAAATGTTAGAGGCCTGAATTCCCAACTTAACTAGGATTTCTGGGGATGAAAGCCATGCTCCTTTGACCTCATTACAAAAATATGTAAGTTTAACCTCCTTAGCTTGCGGGAGCCATAAGGGAGAAAGGACCCTCCCATCTATCTTAGTATTGGGATTACCTATCAATGATTGCTCCAAATCTAAACAATGGTTGTACTTTATAAGGCTACAGAACTGGGAATGCACCTTCACAGATCTTGCAATTGGTGTTGAACGAAGCTGCACTGGAAGATACTTAGGTTTCACAAAGAGCAATGCAGCAGGAGAGAGATTATAGTATTGGATTTGGGCTAGTTCTATTTTAATCCAAAGGGGCTTATATACATAAGAATCTTCTAAGTCACTTTGCTTAAGCCACCTTAAGTATTTGCTCACATGACTGGCCCAATAGTAAAGGCCTACCTGCGGCACATAAAGGCCGCCTCTAAATTTAAGGGCCGCTAATTTGTAAAAAGCCAAACGGGGACACTTTCCCGCCCAGATGAAATTGGTAAAAATATTGAGCACTTTCTTGAACCATGACTGAGGCAGCCATATATTCAAGAGACTAAGTGGATAATACAAATGAAGGAAGATGTTCATTTTAATAAGGCTGATTCTGCCCCAGACAGTCAATGGGAGAAGGGACCATCTATTTAGATCTTGAGTAATAATATGTAGTAAGGAGTCCAAACTGTTCTTTTGAAACAGTGCAAGACTTCTTGTGAGAGTAATACATAATTATTTCAATGATTTCTTTTCCCAGGACAGACCTAGGGCACTAATTTTGTGTTTCATCACTCTCTGATTAAGGGGGAAAACCACAGTCTTTTCCACATTTAATTTGTAGTTGGAGAATAAACTATACTCTTTAATAACTTCCAATAAATATGGGATAGATTCTCCCAGGTAGGAGACTTGAAGCAATAAGTCATCTGCGTAGGCCGAAACTTTAACTTCAAAGCCTTGTATGGTAATACCTTGGATCTTGGGACTAGCAACCAGTCTCCGGATAAGGGGCCCCAGATACAAGTTAAAAAGTAAGGGGGATAAGGGGCAGTCCTGCCTAGTGCCAGAACCTAAGGAAAATAAATCTGAAGTACTCCCATTACATAAAACCTGGGCTGTAGGGGCCTTGTAGATTGTCCGTATCCAGTTTTGGAACTCTGGGGGGAAACCAAAAGCATGTAATGTCCGGAAAAGGAAATTCCAATCCACTCTGTTGAATGCCTTCTCTGCATCCAGGGACACCAAAGCAGCTGGAAATTCAGCATCCCTGGATATCGAGAGGACATGGACCAAGGTGTGCAAATGATCGCTGGCTGACCTCCTCTTCATGAAGCCCACCTGCTCTGCTCCTATTAAATCAGGAAGAACCGTGTTAATATGATCTGCTAATAATTCACTCAAAATTTTAATATCTTGATTAAGTAAAGATATAGGCCTGTAACTTACCATATATTTGGGCACTTTACCGGGTTTTGGCAATAGAGTTATCAACGCTTCAAACAATGTACCATCTGTATTGTTACCTGCAAGAATCTGTTGAAACAGAGAAAGGAGTAAAGGGGCAAGTTGTTTTGCAAACATTTTATAAAAATTAGGCGAAAACCCGTCTGGGCCCGGGGATTTATCTAGGGGTAGACCATCTATAACTTTTAAGATCTCCGCTTCGGTTATGGGAGCACATAATGCAGCTTGTTGCATTTCTGAGAGAGAAGGCAGATGAAATTTGGCCAAATAGTGATCCAAATCTTTTAGAGGAGGAGAGTTTGCCATTGGACAGTATAATAATTGGAAAAATTTGTGAAATTCTGCTGTAATTTCTACCTGGTTATTTATCAGCACCCCGTTGGCAGACCAAATTGAAACGATAAACCTGGCAGATTCTTGCTGCTTGATTCGTGCAGCTAAAAGGTGACCCGCCTTCTCAGATGTCGACCATTCTTAACACACTATCCAAGTACCTGGATGAGACTCACAGCACTTGGGATCATTTTGTTCCCTTCATTCCATTTGCATACAACTCCAGCCCTTGTGTCAACAGCACAGAGTACACCCTGTTTTTCCTAGTCCATGGACATCACCCAAGAACACCTCTGGACAAAGATCTCTCATTGCTAGAGGTCCCAAAGTCAGCTTCCTCCTTCATCATCCCAATGTTGGAACAGCTTGAACTTGTGAGACGGGTTGCTATTGACACCCTGGGACAGAGAAAAATGGCAATGCAAAGAATGTCTGCAGCCAAGTGTCATGATCCTTCATTCTCTGTGGGGGGACATCATATATTTGTATTGACCTGTCCTTGTTCCAGGCTCCACCAGAAAACTGCTTCACCCCTGGACTGGGCCATTTTACATTGTGCAAAAGCTTCCCCCAGTTCTTGTTCACGTGCGCCGAAAGTCAGATGGGAAGCTGGTACACAATAAAATTCACATTAACAGGTTGAAGCATGGGTACTTGCATGATTCCCTCCCTGATGATCCCAGTCCCCCAAGTAATGAAGCTTCTTTGGAACCTGCAATCTTTTCGGAAACTGAACTTCCTGCTGACAACTTTTCAACTGTTCCACCAGCACCTCATGGTACGGACACTTATCAGTTAGATCCCATTCTTCCTGCCAAACCAGATGAACTTTCTGGAACTTCTCAGCCTCTTGCATCTTCTCAGGACTCTCTTATATCCCAAAGAGTATATCAGATTGAGAAGATTCTGCGCAAAAAGTACATCAATGGATCTTGATCATGCCGTGTTAAATGGTGTGGGTATAACAGTGCTCACAACTCATGGGTCACCTTTTCTGACTTGACCATATCCTGTCAAGAACCAGTTCAAGCCACCCACTCAGCAATCCCAACTGACCGTAAAAGCTGCAGAATCCAGCGAACTTATTATTTGGACTCAGTGCAGTGATTCTGTTAATTCTTTCTCTTAATCTGCAAATTGCTTCTCAATTCCTATATGATCTTAATTTTATTTCTCTTCTAAATTCTAGCATTTTCAATCAATCAACTAATCAATTGTCTTCTAGTAATGTCTCCACAATACTGTTAAATGTTCACTTACTGTTACTAAGGTTTTGCTACTTTCTATTGTTGTTCATGCATAACGATGTCTTTACTTGTTTGAGTGGTACTCACGTTTACATTACCTGGGGTGATGTGGAGTACAGAGTTGAGCATGGGGCTAAAGATTAGCTGCCGCCACTTTAACTAGGAACAGTAATGGGCAGCCAGCTATGGTCACATGTTATGCTAATTAGTGTCCAGCTGGGGTTAGGGAAGGGCAAATTCCTTTGTCCTCTGGTCAGTCTAGGATGTTCCCTGTGCTGATGAGATGTGCCTTCCTAAGCTCCTAAATAAACCGTATCTTGTTCATTATTTTATGCATCCGACTCAGTTCGTTCGGTACCTAGTGTCTCCTGCAGCAGAAGCACCAAATGTGAAAGCAGAATACCAGGAGGTAAGCAGTCCTAGTGACAGACCAAATACCAAAACGCCACAGAACGATAAAAAAAAGTTTGATCTTTTTTTGAACAATCGAGTCCACAGAGAATTTTGGTCCGAGTTGTCCGCCATCTTCTATTTTTACAGTCAGTTGAAAATGGTTTCCTGCAGTAAATAATGCATGGAATTACTCAAGCAGGTATGTGGCAACTAGATGAAGTCTGTGTGACTAGTTAATGTATTGTTAAGTTAAAATTTACGTAAGAAACATATCTATTTGTGACTGTAATCATTCCATGCATCTCTTGCTTAGAAAAATCGTTCAAGCAGTATTTAGTGAATTTGGTTCGAATGATATTCTGCAAAACACATGCAAACTTCTTTTTGTATAAAACATCCAAACTTACTGAGTGTTTTTTGGGGGTTAGGGAAATGAATGGTCAAGCAGCCAAAAGACATATATTCAAATTGCAGAGCAAATAGGTGTGGTATGTAGCGCTTATGGTATACACTTACATGTGTCACAGGGTAAGAAGGTTCAACAGTGTGCTTTACATATTGGTAGTCAGTAGGTCATGGGTGTTACTCCCACATAAGCCACTGCTGTGACTGACAGTTCTCATGGTTGTAATTTATTTGTAGTTGTATGGGCTACATTATGTATGTTGTGATAATGTTGCTGGTTGTATCTTCACACATTGATGCTCTGTAGGTCATTGGTTGTAGTTCCACCTCATCTACTTTTATAATATAACAATAACAGGCATATATTAAGAAACATTACAATATCATAGTACAGAAATGACTTGCCAATGTAAGGAAAATTTCATTCTTTGCACATAAAATTATAAATAAGAATATCTGGATTTGCAATCACAATACTCTATGACTATGACTAAAATATATTAAGGATTGTTAACAGTACGTGAACAAAATTCTATAAAAGGGCCCCAGGTATAATTAAAAATTTCATTTTGTTTGAATAGCTGATTCTCTCATTATTTGCCCAACCTGCAAGTGAATCCATCCACTGTCTATTGGGGGTAACATAGGATCTTTCCAGTTCTAAAGTAGTAACCTTGTAAAGGCAAGGGCAATTGAAAGAAACCACATTTTTTCATGCCTTTATAATCCAAGAATTTCAGAAATGCCCCCATGATAAAGATCAAGGTGGAGACAGGAATGGGCATCATTAGGAATGATTGACAGACATCATGAATTTGTTTCCATGCATTCAAAACTCCTTTGCAATGCCATAACAAGTGACCCTGGCCTGATTTTGCCATGCCATACCTCCAGCATAGATAATCTTTGGTTAGGCCTAATCTACAAAGTTGCTTGGGGGAGTAATAATAATAATAATGTAATATTTGAAACTGAATTAGTCTCCCTTGAGTTTCCCTGCAGCACTGTATTGCATTGTATTGCATTGGGGGAGGAAGGGGAGAGGGAGGTAAGGTGCCTGCCTGGTGCCATGGCTTGGAGGGACAGGGAGTGAATCCTCAGGATTGCTGGAGCAGCTGAACAGGGGAGGGAGCTGGATGTCATTGTCACCTAGGGACAAATGACCTGGCTAAGAAAGGGATTAGAGAAGTGCAGGAAGAGTTTGTGGAATTGGGGAGGGGCCTTAGACAAGTAGCACACATGGTAACCTTCTCGGAGGTGCTGCCCATATATGGCGTAGGAGAGGCTAGGGTGTTCCACACCATGGGATTCAATCAGTGGTTGAAAAACTGGTGTGGAGCTCAGGATTTGGCTTCACTGGGACTGGGGTCCACCTGGAGTGATGCAAGCCTATACTGGCATGATGGGCTGCATCTGTCCAGGAGGGAACCAGGATCCTAGGTGATAGGTTTAAATGCTTCATCATGTGCATTTAAACTAGCCAAGGGGGAGACACTGGAAAGGAGCAGGAACTTAGCCCCTAAAAAATCATGATAGTAAGTGCGTGTAAACACCAACATAGAGGTGTCGCTAGGGAGAAGGGCAGGGGAATGGAGAAAGTGACAAAGGCAAGAAGAACAGGGATGGGCAAAAAGAGTAAGGCCATCAGGAAATGGAGGGTAATGAGTACCAATGCCCATAGTCTGGGCAACAAGCTCCTGAGCTGGTGGCCTTGATGGAAGAGGGATGCCTGGATATTGTAGCAGTCACAGAAACATGGTACACAGAGAACCATGACTGGGATGTTAACATACCAGGGTACATAACCTACAGGAGAGACAGGCAGGGGAGAAGAGGGGGTGGAGTAGCTCTCTATGTAAAGGAAGGGATAAAAGCAACTGAACAAAAGAGTAAACAGGGAGGAGAGGAGGCACTGTGGGTCACCTTGGAGACTGGAAAGGGCACCACAATCTGCACAGGGGTTGTGTACAGACCCCAATGTCAGGGGAGGGAATGGACAAGGATATGATAGAAGGCATTCTTAGAATGGCAGAGAAAGGGGAGATACTGTTGATGGGAGACCTGAATATGCCAGATGTTAACTGGAGCACATTTGCTGTAGCCACATCCAAGAGCAGGGCCATTCTTGATGCCCTACAGGTGGCAGGCCTCAGACAGCTAGTTTCGGAACCCACTCATGAGGGAGCAAACTCAGACCTCGTACTCTCAAATGGGGGCAGTGAGAGGATCTCAGATCTAGAAGTGGGTTGCCATCTGGGAACAAGTGACCATCAAACAGTGTGGTTCACGTTAAACTCAGCTACAGAGTCAAGCCATACAAAAGTGAGGGTACTGGACTTCAGGAGGGCTGACTTTGGCAAGATGGGAGAGTGCCTCAGAAAAGCACTAGCAAACAGGCTAGAAGGAGGTGTGGAGCAACCATGGGGAATCATCAAAACTGCCATCACAGAGGCAACAAGCCTTTGTGCAAAGCAAATAAACAAATCAAAATGAAAGAAAAAGCCACTATGGTTCTCAAAAGAGGTGACTGTGAAAGTCAGGAAGAACGATAGCATTCCGGAAGTATAAGGAAACACAGAAGGAGCAGGACAGAGAGCTGTACCAGTTAAGGCAGAAGGAAGCAGGGAGGGAAGTCAGAATAGCAAAGGCTCAAACTGAGGAAAAGATAGCCAACTCGGTTAAGAAGGGGGATAAAATCTTTTATAGGTACATCAGCGAATGTAGAAAGACAAAGGGAGGGATAGTGAGGCTGAATAGAATGAACAGTGGGTGGGCAGAGGGGGGCAGTGACAAAGTAGGGATACTGAATGAATATTTCTGCTCAGTATTCACAAAAGAGGAGGGGGAAGTGCCTAATCCAATTAACAGAAGCACTCTTGATGGGGGGGTTAATCCCAGTCCTTTCACAGAAGAAAGGGTTCTGCAAGAACTCCTAAAACTGAAGGTGGACAAAGCAATGGGGCCTGATGGAATTCACCCCAGAATTCTTAAAGAATTAAGGTGGAAACTAGTGAAACCACTGGCTACTCTTTTTAATAAATCATGGGAGGATGGTGTGGTACCCGATGACTGGAGGAAGGCAGATGTGATTTCCCTTCACAAAAGTGGGACCAAGACAGAGGCAGGAAACTATAGACCTGTCAGTTTGACCTCTGTGGTAGGGAAAGTGATGGAGTCACTTCTGAAGGAAAGAATAGTTGAGTACCTAGAGGCCAGTGGGGCACAGGATCCAAGGCAGCATGGGTTCACAGCGGAAAGGTCATGTCAGATGAATCTAATAGATTTCTTTGACTGGGTAACCAAAGTAGTAGACCAGGGAGGGGCTGTGGACATGGCCTACCTAGACTTTAGCAAGGCATTTGACATAGTCCCACATGAAAGATTAATAGTCAAATTAACCAGCCTGGGAGTGGGTCCCAGGGTGGTAGCCTGGGTAAAACATTGGCTGGACAACAGGACACAGAAGGTAATTGTAAATGGAGTCCACTCTGAAGAAAGAGGGGTTACTAGTGGGGTACCACAGGGTTCAGTATTGGGTCCAGTCCTTTTTAATGCCTTCATAAGTGACGTTGCAGAGGGACTGGAAGGAAACGTATGCCTCTTTGCAGATGACACAAAGATCTGCAACAGGGTTGATACACAAGGAGGCGTGGAAAGGACGAGAAGGGACTTGGCAAGGTTGGAGGAATGGTCAGAAGTATGGCAGCTAGGATTCAATGCAAAGAAGTGCAAAATAATGCACCCGGGAAACAAGAACCCAGGGGAAGCATACACAATGGGGGGGAGGTCGTAACAACAACAAAAAAGGAAAGGGTGGTAATCATATCAGATGACCTTAAGGTTAGCAAGCAATGTGAGAAGGCAGTAGGGAGGGCTGGGGGTATACTGGAATGCATAGGGAGAGGCATCAGCAGCAGAAAACAGGAAGTTGTTATCCCTCTCTACAGACAGTTGGTGAGACCCATCTGAGTACTGCATCCAGTTCTGGAGACCCCATCTCTGCAAGGACATAGACAGGATAGAGGCAGTCCAGAAGAGGGCAACTAAAATGGTGCAGGGTCTTCAAGAGAAGCCGTATGAGGAGAGACTTAAGGAGCTTAATATGTATACCCTTGAGGAAAGAAGGGAGAGGGGGGACATGATAGAAACTTTTAAGTACCTCAGTGGAATCAACAAAGTCCAAGAGGGTAGCATCTTTCAGAAAAAGAGATGAGCAAGAACAAGGGGGACACAATTTAAAGATAGAGATAGGGCAGTTCAGGAGCAATGTGAGGAAGTATTATTTCACAGAGAGGGTAGTGGATGCATGGAACAGCCTTCCTGAGGAGATTGTGGGGTCTAAAACTGTGGGAGAATTCAAGAATACATGGGATAGACATAAGGTAATTCTTGTGGGGGTTAGGAAGAAATAGGCTGTTGGTTAACTAGGATCTGCAGCCTATCCTGTAGGTAGGGAAATGGGCAGACTAGATGGGCCAAGCAGTCCTTATCTGCCATCAAAGTCTATGTTTCTATGTTTCTATTGTCCCATAGTTTGTCCCATGTCTCATTTGAACATTTTACACTTAAATCATTTTCCCATTTACATTTAGCTGAGATTGTTAAGAAAGGGTCGGTTTCATTTATAATTTTATAAATAAGACTAAAACCTTTTGGTAGGAATGCTATTTTAAGTAAAATATCCCATGCTTTATAGGACTTGAGAGTGTAATTAGCATCCAGGAATTTATTTCTCAAGAAATGTCTTATTTGTAAGTAAATGCACAAATCAAATCTATTCAACTTTTATTTATGCTTAAGGTCCTTGCATGGGAACAGCCTATTATATTTATCTACAAGATCACCTATAGTTTTGCTACCTACCTTTATCCAGCCAATCATTGTTTTCCAGTCCCTTGCCACATGAGGTAAATAATGTATTATGCCAAACTGGCATGCACTGGAGAGGAACATGTTCCACTTTCTTAAGTTGGTTGAATTTTTTGCAAGCCATTACTGCTATCTGGAGAGTAGGACGGTTTCTTAGATTTAAGGGAACTTGCTTAAATAGGAGATCTGATAAGTTTAATGGGGAAACTAAACTTCTTTCTAGATTGAGCCAAATTGAGGAATTGTTTACCTCCTTGGGAGCCAGACAAAGGGCAGCTTGCTTGAGCTTAAAAGCCCAAAAATATCCCAGCCACCAGGGTAAGGCCCACCTTCCCTTCCTTACAGGTGCTCTTAATTTTTTTTTTAGATAACTGAGTGGATTTCTCTTCCCATAAAAAATGTGAAATTAATCTATCAATTTTGTTAAACCACTCTACTGGGATGTTGTGCATAAAGTAGAAGAACTTGGGAGCTATAATAATTTTTAACGCATTTATTTTTCCCCAAAGTGATAAATGTAATTTAGACTGTTCATCCAGGTTGCTTTTCATATCATTAATTAATTTAGATAAATGTTGATAGAGTATCCTCTCAAATTAATCAAAAAGTCTAATACCTAAGCCTGATAAACCATCAAAAGGCCAGGATATGTCCAATTAATTTTTCATCTTTACTAGTTCCAAGGAGGGTTGGCTTAATCTCAGGCACTCTGATTTGCTCTAGTTAATAAAAAGCCCAGAAATGTTTCCATAAACATGTAACAGTTCTTTAACCTTTTGTAAAGAAACAGTGGGCTGAGAAAGGGTCAGTAAGATGTCATCTGTGAAAGCAAATACTTTGTTAGAATATTTCATAAACTTAATTCCAAATATTCTGTCTGATTGTAATATCCTCCTAATGAGAGGTTCAGTAACAAGAATAAATTACAAGGGAGATAATGGGCACCCTTGCCTAGAACCTCTGTGTAGAGGAAAAGGGGAAGATCTCAGCCCATTTGTAATTACACAAGCTCTGGGGCTAGCATACAGTGTCTGAATCCATTTTAGGATGCCAGGACCAAACCAATTGCACTCTAGCACTTTATATAGGTAACTCCATTCTAAGGAGTCAAAGGCTTTACCTATATCCAAAGAAATTGCTATGGAACTAATTTACTTTTCTTTGCCAATTTGGTTGCCCATAACACGGAGATTAACCTCCGAACATTTTCTGAGGCCTGTCTACCTTTCATAAAGCCTACTTGCTCATTTCCAATCAAGTTAGATAATACCTAGAGACTCTATTTGCTAATATCTTAGAAATTATTTGGTAATTGAAATTTAAAAGAAAAATTGGTCTATAGTTACTACATTCTAGTTCACATTTACCTTTTTTATGTAGTAAACAAATGTAGGCCTCATTCATTGAGTCAGGGAGTAATTCATCTGCAAAGGAGTCATGAATAGCCTCTAAAAGGTGAGGACTAATGGACAGGTGCAAGAACTTGTAAAATTCTCCTGGTAACCCATCTGAGCCTGGAGATTTCCCTTTTGGTGCTTTAGCAATAACCTCTGAAACCTCTTGCAAAGTAATAGGAGTATAAAGCAGTGCTTTTTCAGAAGCATTTAGACTAGGTAAATTGGACTTCCTAAGGAACTCTTCTATGCAACCCTTCTCTACTGACCCTTGAGATTTGTATAAGTCACAGTAACACTTCTTAAAACATTCATTTATTTTCTTCATATTGTATGCTATTGATCCATTTTTTCCCTTATACCTTTGATAACATTCAGATTTTGCTGCTTCCTAAGCCTACATGACAATAATTTCCCAGCTTCCCCGCAGACTCCCCAAATTTTTGTTTTAAGAGAAAGAGGGAATATTCAATTTTGGCAGAATGGATTTTGTTTATTTCATATTTCAGTCCTAGTATGTCGAATAGCCCATCCTTTTTGCTCAGGGGGTTCCTTTTCAGGTCTGACCAGGCTCTGCTCAACAGGTCCTGTTTTTCTATTAAGTCTTTCTGTTTCTCTTTTCTCTTTCTGGATGCATAACTAATTATGCAACCCCTTTTAAATGCTTTGTACGCATCCCAGACAACCTTAGCTGAAGTTTCCCCATTACAATTGATTTTTAAAAAAGCAGATGTCTCATCCTGTAGCAATTTTTTAAAGTTAGGATCTAGTAATAATGACAAATTAGATTTCCAGCTATTAGATTTCCCACTTTTGTTATCCAAAAATAATATGCTCTTAAGTAGGCAATGGTCCGATACTAAGAGATTTTGATAGCTTACATGGCTGGTATTATTACATAGAGCTATAGGCATGAAAAAGTAGTCAAGCCTACTGAATACCCCATGTCTTCCAGATAGAAAGGAAAAATCCCTCCCAGTAGGATGCAACATCCTCCATACATCTAATAGACCTAAATCCTTTATCATATTATGTAAGCTTTTTTGTGAGTTAGACAGAGATCCCCTGCCCCTAACTAAGGTTCTATCTAAAATGGGTCCAAAACTTCATTGAAACCCACCCCCCAAAAAATAATCTCATAATCCCCAACACTAGCTATTCAAAAGGATAGGTTTTCAAAAAACTCTCTTTCGTATTTGGTGTATAAATGTTACAGATTGCTGTATTTCTCCCATACAAACTCCCTAGTAAGAGCTGGTATCTTCCCTCTGTATCCATCAAATGGCCATGTTTAATGAAGTTTACCCCTTCCGAATAAGTATTACAACCCCTCTTTTTTTTTGAGGAAAAGCTACAATGTTCTACTGCTGAGACCCAACTTCGGGCAAGCTTGTCAGCTTCCGTTGCTACAAGGTGTGTTTCCTGCAGTACAGCAATATCAGCTTTGTGTTTATTTCAATGATTTAATATCCAGTATCTCTTAACCGGAAACCCTAGGCCCTGAACATTCCAAGTAATGACATTCACTGTATTCATTCTATATTTAAGTAGAACAATACAAAGTTTATAACTCCAATAATGAAGTAGAAAAGAACTATTAAAATAGATAGCTCAAAAAGTAGAGCTATTAGGTAATATTCAGTAATAGGGTAATATAAAGTTTATTGCAACTATTATGGTGAATACACTAGCACACATGTAGACACACACGTTAAGAAGGGCGTGAGCAAGCCACTGAGAATAATGTCTCAAAGTGGAACACTTGGTCTTTCGACAGCCAGAATTTGAGATCCCACACATGACATTAAGCGTTTAGACTTCCTTCAAATAGATAAGCATTTCCCTTGTGAGCTATATGTAATGTATTTGTACCTTTATCCTCTTTCAAAAATTGAGTGACACAATTCTACCCCTCCATACCCATACAATACAGTCTAAGAAATATGTCAGCATAGTATAATGTACGCAATGCATCAAGACTACCAAACTTTCTAAACAGTTGTTAGACCGAGATCTCCAAGTGTATAAATGTTTGAGTCCCAGATTCAGATTTAATCAGACCAAAAGGCACAAATCCCTGCACATAACTCTATTTACCTTGCCCTTATGTCTGAAGCTGAAGTCACCAAGGACGCCCATCTCTATAGATAAAAAGGGTAGCCACTCAGGATTAAGCCATTCCTCCAGTACTGACCTGTCAAGAATGTATACTTTCCTTTAATAAGGCAGCCTAGGAACTATTGGTCCACAAACATTACAAGCTAATTGCCTTGCTGCATAAAAATGCATAACAGATGCAAGTGTTCTGAATGGGAGTCTTATCCATCTGAGAATAGCAATGATCCCTAAATGGTAGACTAATAACAGTGTAGTTACAGGGCTAATGAAATATGAAATGGGATATGAACCTTTAAATCACTTTTTATATTTTAATATAAAAAATGATATCAGTCTGGAACTAGCATTGCTACTTTATAAAAGCTCTGTGGGATTCCAGTACTGATGTAAAACAGATCCTTTGTAAAATAAAATAGCCTTTGACCCCTACATTAGTTAGAAGGAACCACTTCCCCTCTTTCATTTTCCTTTTAAATATATTTCTGCATGCATAAAATTAAGAAGGGAAAAAATGTTCTTAATACATAGAACATGGAGCTCCTATATAGGCTAACAATGTCTGCTATGCCAGAACTCGTTAATTGAAATTGTTAGAGTCATTTAAAGTTTTCTCAAATCATTTCGCTTATCATTTCATCTATTTTCAAAATACCAGAGGACAAATTCCGAGGCAAGAACTAGGACTGCCGAAAAGGAATTCCTTATCCTGACATTTGACCTATGCCCTCTAACCCCTTTTAACACTTTTAGATAATAAACAATCATAGACAGTCACAATAAGCATCAAAAGAGGCAATAAAGAACAAAGGACTGTTTGCCAGTACTAGAGACATTCGTAACATGCAATAAAAAAAATGTGAATTTTGCTTGAGAGAGACCATGTGACTATGGATAGCCAGTCACTGCATAGAAGCTGCAATAGCCAAGGAGAAACCTCCATTTTGCTGTTTTGATAGAAGTTTCAGGTGTCCTGTTCACAGTCCGAATTAGCTGGGGAGACGGGCTCATCGAACATGTCTTCAACAGGGCTAAAGCTACTCCTCAGACGATCCTGCGAGGCAACGGTAAGCCTCAATGTATTTGCTGCTTCCTTGATGAGACTGGAATTATCTTTTGATCTCGAGTTGTTGTTGGGGTTGGGAATTGCACTCTTGTTTTTAAAATCAGACTGTGCTCTTCTATTGATTTTATATGACCAGGCCAACAATTTTGGAATAGACTTTTTTGGGTCTGAGGGTTGTCTCGATTAATGTTTCAGGACTGGGATAGATGTTTGTCTGGGCACTGTTTGGGGGTTTGCTTTGGAAGGTGAATCGTGTGGACTGTGATTTTGTTCAGAAGCTCATAGCTGAGGTTCTAAATTAGAACTTCTAGGATCTTGGCTTCCAATAGTGGCAGTTTGATTTTGTTTGAAATTAGAATACAACTTTGGCCTATTTTTTAAAATCTCAGATGCCTTTGGCCATGACTTGGTAATAAATGCCCAAGCCTCATCAGATGAGGTGAAACTATGAGTTCCTCCACCGTTGGATAACACAAGCACAGTAGGATATTTAATATAATAGGACACATTTATTTTTTG
This sequence comes from Neoceratodus forsteri, assembly GCA_016271365.2. Lineage (NCBI taxonomy): Eukaryota > Metazoa > Chordata > Ceratodontiformes > Ceratodontidae > Neoceratodus > Neoceratodus forsteri. The sequence goes on from JADMNL010000027.1 coordinate 189,587,396, forward strand.
TAGAACAAAATGAATGTCACTGAACAATTTCCTCTTCTCCACAATTTCTGATGAAAAATCTTGGAATATATATATTCTGTCATTACCTCAGTAAAATTATTTTTTTTCTGTCTAGCCACAAAAAAAGTATTTCTTCTTTCACATTAAATCTCAGGAATCAAACAATAATTGGTCTTGGTTTTTGTCCCTGTTTGGGAGATGGTCTTAAAGACATGTGGGCTCTTTCCATTTCCAAGGGACAGGACCAACTGTAGTTCAAATGATTAGGGAGAAATTCTTGCAAGAATCTGAACATATTGTTCCCCTCTAACAACTCAGGAACCCCAACAATTCTCAAATTGTTTCTCCTGCTATGATTCTCCAAAGTCATCAATTTTAACCTCCAGGGCTTCAATTTTTGACAGACTGTATTCCGATTTATCCTCAAGAGCACATAGGGATTCTTCAATGTATGCCAATCTCTCCTCAATAGTATTAAGTATCTCTTCTAAAATCTCTGTTTTCTCTTTTTTTTTTTTTTGTCTGTTTCTTGTTTTAAGCTCACTACTGTATATCCACATGCACAGATTTGACAGACTATATTCCCGATATTCGCCCATCGCTTCCCTAAAATCTGGAATTCCCTTCCCCTGAAATATGACACTACTCCTCCTCCAACTACTCCCTTACCTCTGCCTTACACAATTACATCTCCTCAGCTGTTCCTGCTTTAACCCACCTTAATACCTATCCCCAGTTTCTGCCTTCCTACCCTGACCTCCCCCGGCAGGGTTCTCAGCATCCTGAAAGGGGACTCAGGAAATGGCTACCCCTTCTCCTCATATTCAGTTCTTGCCTCTCCCCCTCTCTTCTCTACCTGCCCTTCTGGGTCACCCATGTGCACAACCTACCCTGCCCTTTTTACTCCAACTGCACTTGTGCACTATCTCAAGCCTGCTCCTGGTACACTCATGCACTATAATGGTTCTGTTGCATTATTACTGTTTTGTATGTATATATGTTTTTTTTTTGGTATGATTTTGGACATGCATTGTAATTTACCTAATGTTCCACTACTGTTTATTGTACAATACCTAGTGTTCCAACTGTTGCATAATCTTACAATGTTGTATTGTTTGTACTACCCACATACTATTGTAACTGATCATCCTTCACAACCCTGTGTAACCCCTTCCCCCAAGGTCACACTGTGAGATGAGCAACTTGTTGTTCAGTGTGCCCTCCTGGTGAAACATTTCAATAAATAAATAAAAAATATTCCAATTTATCCTTAAAAGCACATAGGGATTATTCAATTAATGCCAATCTCTCCTCAATAGTATTATGTCTCTCTTCTAAAATCTCCTTTTTCTTTGCCTGTTTCTTGTTTTAAGCTCACTATATCCACATGTATAGATTGCAGTTTGTCTTTAATAAACTCCATATCAACACTACCTTTACTGTAATTTTTATTATTTCTTTTACTGTTTAAATGATTAGATTTGTCAGGACTTACAGAGGCTTCAGAAGGATGCAAAGGGAGCCCCCAGTCTGTGCCACAACTGCAGCCAGTCTGTTCTTAACATCAGCCGACATGTTGACCTTTGAATGAGCTTCTGGGAAATTAAACTTACGATAAGAAGATAACTAAACGGCTGTTTTATTTCAAACTTGGAAGAATTATGCAGTGGTACTTCTTAATGATAGCGATCAAGATTTTTTTTATTATAAAATAATTTAAACACTTAAAAATCTCTAAAATATAGTGGTTGGTGGGAGAGCTACACTCTCAGGCTGTCATTTCTTCAGGCTCTAGCACGTAACTGGTCGTACTTCAAGATGTTGAATAATGGAGGACCCCCCAACCCACCCCTCACGTGCACCCTCTATGCCCCCTGAAAAAGAAAAATCTCACTATGTTTGGATGTTTTTTTTTTTTACACTTGATCAGTTTTCAGGCTAATACCATTTGCACTTTGAGTATCAGTATTAAAACACTCAAATAATGTTTGAACGGTATTAGTGTAAAAACATTCGCAGTGTATGCAACACACAGTGCAAACAATATTCGTGCAATACCATTTGAACATTATTTGAGTGTTTTTATATCAGTGCTGAGACAGTGAATGGTATTAGCCTATAAACCATTCAAAGGTAAAATAACAGTGATTTATAGTGGGGTGATGGGAGCCCAGGGCTCTCCCACAGGGAGATGAGGGTTAATTACAATGTGTCTGCACTTAAGGATAGATGAGAGTACAGGGCTCAGAAGGTCCTGCACTCCCACATATGGATACTATTATGGAGTGCATGCATACACTATACAGTACAGCACTCAGTGACAGTTCAGTAGGCACTGGCTGTGGAGGTGTGAGGAGGGCTGTACCGGCTCTGTCATGGCATGGGGGGAGTGGGGTGTGGACACTACATGCTGGGGTGGTGGGGCCACTCGATCACCAATGTAAAATGTTTGCTATTCTTGATATGAAAATGTGGACATCAGGGTTTGTAGCAGACCACTGTATCACCAATGATTGGGGATTACTTTTAATGTTGTGGAAACAGTGACATCAAGGTTTGTTGGAACCACTGTATCACCAATGATTGGGGATTACTTTGCTTGATATGAAAACAGGAACATCAGTGTTCGGGAGGGGGACCACTGTAGCACCAATTATTGAGGATTGCTTTTAATGGTATGAAAATGGGGACAGCGGGTTTCAGGGGGGACCACTGTATCATCAGTGACTGGGGATTGCTTTTCTTGATATGAAAACAGGGACATCAGAGTTTGGGGAGGGGGACCACTGTATCATCAATGATTGGGGCTTGCTTTTATTGATATAATGAGGGGGAATCGTGGATCTGGGAGTGAGGGCCACTAGACCACCAAGTTGTATTATATGTGGTGCTCAATGCTGCTTGTGTTGCTGCTGTGTCCATGCCCCCCATCCTTGGTTTGCCCAGAGTTAAGACAAGCTTTTTATTGGCAGTAACTTGCACCGCACTATATGTCACGCTAATGCTGATTGCAGAGCACAATTGTTTTGAATATCCTAGAGCACCTTTATGCAAGTCCCTGCCCCTCACTAAGTCCCATGCATACATTATATTTTAGCGCTGGTGCTACCATGTTGTGCTGGCACTATTTGGACTTTTGAATATGGCGCTCCGGGGCAACTGCAGTGCAATCCCAGCACAAATGGTTTGCTCCTGGCCCAACCGTTTGAATATCTGTCCCCAGTGCTCTTGATGCTGCAAAACTGAGAGAAAAAACTGATCAAAGTACTAATTTCTCCTGTGTTCTTTGTTCCTTGAAAGCAGCATAAAACCGGATGACATCATTACTAATCTTAATCATAAATATTGAACAACTGGTGAATGTGCTTTTCTACATACTCTTAAGCCATGACAAAAAAAAGTTGATCCTCAAAATTTGTAAATTTGAATTAAAAAAAATATTTTGTTTTACTTTTGACTCAGTTTTGCATAAATAGTTATCAGATTATCATGTCACAGGAGGTTAATATTAAGCTTTTGACCCCAATGTTCCCTAGAACAAGACATATTTTGTTTATTATAAATGTAAGCCTGTGGAGGAAAACAACATAAAAACAAGTTTCACACACAACTCCAGAAAAATGTACAGAAAAATCCAAGGGTCAATTTATTAATTTGTTCTGGCATTCTCATGATATTATCTCATACACTGCCTCTAACTCCCTGCTCTCTCTACATGACCCACTCTACCACAGCACAATCTGCTATATTACGGGAATGCATCTCAACACTCACCACTGTTTACTTTATCATGCTGTTAAGTGGACCTCTCTGGACAGAAGGTTACAACACTGGTATTTTTTTATATACAAAGCTATTTGTGGTAAGGTTCCAACATTTTAACTATATTTCACAACCTACTTCTCAATTTACATTTTGTTTTACTGATTTCATCTCTCTGTAGAGTCCTAAGTCTATAATGAAGGCTGGCTTCTCTTAACTTCTAAGCCCTCATTACCCAAGACATGAATCAACCTTCAAAAAATGTAAATCTAAAAATCTCTGGTTGCTCTTACTAAATTTTAAAGCATAATTCATCACTTATTATATAATCTGTGAATGCTGCAAATATGCTGAATGTTTTTGCTCATCTGCTTTACTTATTTTACACAATATCCCTTATTGTACTGCAAGCCTAAAAGAGAGTTTTCTCTTGGCGTGCTTTCCATGATAATATTGAATTGAACTGAATCACCTATAGACCATACTTACTTAGAACTAGGATGCCTCTAAAGAGCTACATTGAACCCCACAGTTGCAGCACACACTGAGCAAAGCTACAGAGCTGGACCCATTTTTTACGCACTGGCTCCAGTTCAGCAAAGGCCAAGGACTCTGAAAGTGCCCTTAAGAATACTCTACTCTGATTTCATCATTTAAAACATTTTAGAAGTGAACTAAGACACTCCAGACATTTTAAGTGGAGAAAGATACTCCAGAGTTTGGGAATTATGATATCTTAACATACCATCTGGTAGCTGAAGCCCTCAATGTCCACCCCAAGTTGTATAGTCACATCGTATAATATATGATCAGCCCTTGTAATTCACAGAGAGATCATACAAATGGTGTCATAGTTCACAGTTGTGATGTCAGAACAGTGAGTTATGATGTTTTTAAAAGCCTGTGTCACTCAAGCAGTCTGAAGGTACCACTTACTCTACTGCATTTTGAGGTAAATAACAATGCATCTTGATTCACATTCTACTAACAAGAAAACAAATTCATTAATTTATGACAGTTTTAGCCCTTATAAACAGTAATTGACCTTATAGTATTCAACATAAAATATCATCTGGCAGTAAATTACAAGACTCATAATTCCATCTTGAGGTTTTAGTGACATTTACAAGCCACTTAATAATCACTCTCATGGTTTATTATGTCACTAACACCCCTGGATGGAAATATAGCCTTGTAATTCACAGTTGCCTATGGATAGGGCCTTTTATGTTTGGAAAGCGACCCTTTCCCAAAAGTTGTTGTGCATGGTTTAAAAGTTGTTGTGCATGTTCTAAAAATTAGTCTGCACACTCCAAAAGTTGGTGGCATGTTCTAGGCAGTATCACGCAGTGGTTTAAGGCTCTGAACTGCAAATCTGGAGACCTGTGTTTGAATCCCACAGCCCCCACTTGCATACTGTGTGACCCTGAGCAAGTCACTTAACTTCCCTGTGCTCCTTGGGGGCACCTGTAAACAAGCTTTCAGCTTAGTGTGTCTCACCTGGTTAAACAATTGGGAAAAAAAAAGATAATTACTCGATTCAGCTGTGTTCTCCCTCATGCCATCTCCCATCAGTTTTGGTTATTTAGCATGGCTTTCATTATCAGCTCAGCTCCACATAGTTTCTCACTTTACTTTCATAATGTGGCTCTTCCTCAGTAAAAGCACTGTTAACATAAATAAAAGAAAAAATGTCACTGAGGATGGACAGAAGTGTCATTCCTGGGCTGGTCGTGTCACTGGATAGACCCACTGAGCAGTACTAGGGTAGCAGCTCATAGACCATGCCCATAGAAACATAGAATTTGTAGACAGATAAGGACTGCTTGGCCCGCCTAGTTGCCCATTTTTCCTTGCCTACATCACCTCTGTAGACCCTGCTTGATCTCCAGTTTTTTTCTCCATCCCCCATTACCTTCCACTAAGATTCCTTTATTTTATTTATTAAAAAGCTGGTAGCCAGGAAAGGCACACTGAACCAGGACTCATTTCCAGGTGTGACTCAGGGAGAAGGAAGATGGGAATACATTGTACAAAACATTTGAGTATAACAACGCAGAAGTAAAAGAGATGCAAGTGAGCAAAGAAAACATTTGGTACAAAACAGAGGCAAATAACAATTAGTAACATAGGCAGACTTAAATATGCAAGTTATGAGTAGTTCAGAATTTCAAGTGGGTAGGCAATGACATGTAGATAAACCCTTGCTTGCAAAAAGAAAGAAAACATGCATGTGTGGGGTAGACTGACAAGTTAACAACTCAGGAGACTTACGAGAACAGTGGTAAGTGCTAATGATGCCAGTAAGGGACCATAGTGATATGGTCTATGGAGGAGAGAGGGAATGGAGTGGAAGGGCTACTGACTGGAGGAAGGGCAGGAGCCGGGAGGCAGGGCAGATTGTGAGAGTGTGTGCTTCAAACATAAAAGGGACAGGGATTGTCTAAAGGAGTTGGGGAGGGAGTTCCAGAGGGAGAGCAGGAGGTATGAGAAGGCTTATTGACCTGAACAGGATGAGGGACAAGGGAGAGAGAAGGTGCAGATATTTCTGGAATGAAGGGAGTAGGAGGGCAGTGAGGAGGGTCACAGAAAAGAGCAGAGATAGAAGGGGAGAGATCCAAGCCAAAATTTGGAGATAAGGAGGGTGGCATGGTGCTGGCGGCACAGGTGAAGAGAGGATAGTGAGTAAGAGGAGTAGAGGGAGCAGTGGTGGGTGCGAGGGGGGGGGAATTTAATGCAAAGTAGCAGAAAGCATTATAAAGAGTGTCCTGTCTAGCTAATGAAGTTGCTGGGGTGGTTCCATAAACTACTATGTTGGCATAGTCAAATAAGGGGAGTATCATTTTAGTTGGGAGTTCTCAGCGGACAGGCAGGGGGAGTGAACCTTTATTTCTATACAAGGTCCCCAGCTTGGGATGGAGCACTGAGTGAATTGGCCAATATGTGAAGAAAAGTCAGGCCAGATATCCAGTCAGATGCTAAGAGGAGACTGTGTCAAGAGTGGATCCATCTAGGGTGGTGAAGGGGAGGTGGAGAGGTTTGCCTGTTTTTCAGGCATTCCAAAGGTCATCAACATGTTTTTTTTGGCACTTAATTTGAGGTGATTGGCTTGAAACCAGCAAAGGACAGACTAGAAATCAAACTGGAGCAGAAGCCTAACAACTGAGGCAGAGGGGCCAGAGGTGAAGAGGACAGTGTCATCCGCATACATATGTATATTTGAGAAAGAGCAGGCTGAGGAGTCATTTAGAAAGATGTAGAATAGGACCAGGACTAAGATAGAGCCTTGGGGAACACTGGCCATGACAGGATACACTTATCCCATTCATTCTTGAACCTCACCAGTGTTTTTGCCCCCATCACACTGGCTGGTAGGCTGTTCCAGTAGAATCCACCACTCTTTCTGTGAAGAAGTACTTCCTCACGTTTCCTGAATCTACACCCTCCAACGTCATAGAATGACCCCTTGTTTTTGTGCATCATTTTTCTGAAAAATACTTTTCTCCTGTACCTTATTTACTCCCCTTGAGGTATTTAAAAGTTTCAGTCATACCCCCCCCCTTCTCTCTTCCAAGGTGTATATATTGAGTTCCTTTAGTCTCTCCTCATAGGGTTCTTGATGCAGAACCCGCACCATTTTTACGTTCCTCCTCTGACCAGTCTCCACTCTGTCTATGTCCTTCCAGAGATGTGGCCTCCAGCTTCGTCTCTCTCACTCACTCTCTCTTCCTTCCATCAGTGAGGTGCTGTGCAGTGTGACCAGGGGCTTCCTTGGCAACAAGTCGTTGCTGTACTGTGGAGGAGGGGGTGACTGCGTTGCTGGTTCCTGATGAGCAAGGAGACTGGCCTTTCAGCTGCTGCTATACTGCATGTGCAGAGAATGAACATGAGGTGACAAGTGAAAGGGCTGCTGGTTCTGCTAAGGAAATTCTAATTAGCCTTTAAATTAAAAAAAAAATGTACTATAATAAATTAAATATGGGTGACCATACACAACTCGTGTTTTCATGTTGCAATTGCAATAATAGTACAGACTTCTTGAGCTTCGATCTTGAGATCCATACACTGTTGTCTGAATCCCTCAACAGAAACACAAACTTGTTGTGTATGGTCGCCCATACGCTGTTCCTTATAGTGTACCTTCTCTGTCGTGTCTAGGGTGTACCTTTGTCACAGAAGTCATGGATTCAATGATTTTTCCCCATTTGTATGAAAACTCCATGACTTCTGGTATGTTTAATGACAACACCATGATTGTTAGCATTTTGCATTAAAACACCTTAGTGTTTGATGTTTGCATATGACCGATCCATAATTTTGTGCATCACCACCACAATATATCGGTTCCCCAGATGGTCCCAGTGTGGAATTCTAGGGAGTGCATGTGAGCCCTGAAATCTCAGTTAGCGGCTTAGTGCAGTGCTTACTGCCATTGAACCAGCCAAACAATGACTTTTTTTAAACATTTACCTTTTTTAAAACATTTACCGGTCAGCCGGCCCACCAGCGCAGCAGTGGGATTTCCGCTTGTGACGCCGGCGACCCGGGTTCGGGAATGGACCCAGATTGTCGGAGGGCCGGCCGGGGGGAGAAGGATTGAGCATCCGATGGGCAGCTCTCCTTCTCCGGGGGGAGGGTGCGGGCAACATTCAGAGCACTGAGGACTCCTGGCGGAGGCCGAGAGAACTCGTATGCCGACGCTCAAACGGGGAGGGAGGCGGGCGGACGCTGGCATCATTGCACGCCCCCGCCCTCAGGGAGGAGAAATGGAGGAACAAACTCACGCCTTGCGCCTCGGTGACGCTGCCCCAGGAAGCCCTGATTGCCACCGGAGCCGCCTCCAACCAGTCACAGTTCCGCTGTCCGATATAGGGGGTCAGAACCGCGGCCCCACTCTCTGGGGGGTAAGCCAGGGATGACCGGGGGAGACGGCAATATCCGGTGGCCGGGGCTCCAGGGGTCCGTGACCAGAGTCGATGGTCGACGAGAGGCGTGGGGAAAAAATAGGAAAATTTAAAAAAAAAAAAAAAAATTTACCTGTCAGCACCAACTAAGATGGTGCAGGGTCTGCACGACAAGGGATATGGGGATAGAGTTAGGGACCTCAATATGTACACATTGGAACAGAGACGGGGGTGGCATGACTGAGACTTTCAAATATCTCAAGGGCATAAATAAGGTGGAAGGGGGTAGCATCTTCCAGTATAAAAAAGTACAATAGAACTAGAGGGCATGGCATGACATTGGAGGGAGATAGCATAAGGGGTAATGTGAGAAAGTTCTTTTTTACAGAGAAGGGAGTGAATGCATGGAATGTCCTGCCTCAGGAGGCAGTGGGAGCATGTACAGTGGAGGGATTCAAGAGGGCATGGGAGAGGTACAAGGGAATCATACATATGAGGGGGGGCATAGTTGAGGCCGCTGTCCTAGTAGAGGCAGCGAGAGCAAATTGGTAAAATGGGCAGACTGGATGGGCCTTGCAGTCCTTTTCTGCCATCAACTTCTATGTTTCTATGATATGCTTGTATAAAAATACATCAAAATAAAGTTGAATTGTTTAACATACAATGGATCCATGACTTTTCACGATGTTTACTATGACTTCTGTCATTTTGAACATAGCAATATAATGATTATCTCCAAAATTTTCCATGCCAAAAGTATAGCCCTACTCTTGTCCTACTCTTACTTGAAATGATTTTCCAGTCTATCTGAATACTTTTTAAAACATCATTTCTAGCTTCAGTACTGTTTCTAAATGTTTTCCCATTTATCCCCTTCCCCCATTGTTTATTGTTGAGAATGTTTGTTTAAAAGTGGGATCTTTGTACCTCTTACCTCATCCTTACACTCATCCTCCTACGTTTCCCTCCATGGAAGTCATAATCCTCTCTCTTTGGAAGATTACATTTCCACAGCAATAGAGTGTGATGTCACAAAGAACTATTGACCCAGCAGATGGAAAAGATGGAGGATGGGACAAAATCTGAGACACAGAGATCCTGTTTTCATGCATGCCATCATCTGATATAAAGAATCAGGGGAAAGAAATGCAGATAAGATAACAATAAATGAGATAAAGTTGAAATAGAACCTACATTGTCCAGAAATTATACTAAGGATCATACTAATGAAAATAAGACACTAGGAGGCTTATGCAGCCCAGAAATGCTCCTATTCTAACTCAAAATTCACACAGAATAATATACCATAGTGCTACCAGAAGTTAAGAAAGTATCTAGTTTCCTCTTATGCTTTAAGACATATTGCTGAAGACTGGAAAAGGACTTTAAGGACAATTAATAAATGCAGGGTGGACCCTTCCAGCTGTATAGGGGTACACAGATGAAAAGAGGTCACCTGGGAGGGGCCCTATACCAAGAAACACACAAAGTCCACTTACTTGACCTACCGAGCACTGAGGTAACCTCCAAGCATCCACTACCACACAGCAGGTTCAGCCAAGCTGTAGATACAGGGGGTTAGCAGAAGTAAGAGACGTAACACACAAATGTACAAACAGGGCTCTTTTAAAACAAATCAGGATCCTTTATTTCTCTTAAGCTCATTTGATGGTGATATTTTTGTACCAGCTGGCACGTATTAAATTACATCACAGCAGCTAGTTGTTTTCTTGGTTGCTTTTGGTTTGGAGTCACCCTTGGTGGGGTACTTTATTTAACATTTTCCTGACCTCAGAAGGAAGCACATTTTCTTTAGGGGTCCCCCATTCCTAAACCAGGGTGGGAAACCAACAGACTTCTGTTAGCCGATTTTCACATACACTAGCCACTTGGTAATTTCACAGCCTCCCTGCTGGCAGCATTTTGGTGCCACTTGTTTCTGTTAGAGGGTCTCAAACATCCACTCTGTCCTTCACAAAGCACATTCTCTCTTTACTCTCTTTCACACTCTTTTCTGTAACTTTGAAATCACAGACTCTGAGCCCATCTTGGCATAGCTGAGGTGCCCACTAGGAACAACATATCTTCTATTTTGAGCAGAACGGACCACACAGCACACTTTCTGAGGTAAAACTCCTGCTGGTGACAGGAACTGGCACCCTGTCAGGGACTGTCCCTCTCTTGGGGAGGGAGAGCACTGCTGAGCGCCACCTCACACACTTTACATTGAAGAAGGTTTAAGCATCACCTCAGCTCCTTGGTCTACAGCACTCTCTGACACAATTTTTATCACAAACCTCTGAACTTTTCTACAGATGTTTTTTTCTCCTTCTGGAGAGGGGCACCCCCCCCCCCCGAGGGCCTTGTTTGATGGCAGCCGCCATGAATGAGCACTTTTTTCATGACGCCAACCTTTAAAGAGAAACTTACAGACAGTGGGAGCTGGCACTGTGTGCCAGGTGGTAGCCTTCCACCACTCTGACTCAGCAGAACCCTGCCCTTCAGTGGAGAACACAGACTCCTCCCTTTTGGAATGCCAGAGCTGACCAGCTGACCCAGTCCTCCAAGGGCGTAGAAACTGGCATCACCCTAGAGATCATGGACACTCTTAAAGGGATATTTATGTGACTCCTGGGGTGGGGGTTACATAAAGACTAACAGGCAATAAAGAAAGAAAAATAATTAAATATAAACTGGATTGTGTCTGAATATTATTTTTAGGAAGTTTTTCTGGATATTGGAGAATTACTTTAAATTGAAGAAATAGAATGCCTTTTGGACTACTTTATTGGGCTAAGTGATTAGGGGAGTAAACTAGCTTCATCTTCACCTTCATTTCATCATGGGACTGATGCAAATATACTAGGAATGTCTGTTCACTGGCTGGCCATTAACAGTGGAATGGACTAGTTTATTTACCCTTTTCAACCTTCAGCAGTCAAGAGTCATTATTGCCTGTTGGGAAAAGAAATAGAAATGAGACCAAAAGATGCAGATGGCAAACTGTTGTTGAATATTTTCAGTACAAAGGGCTGTCTGTTTTTCAGCACGGATGATCCTAATAAACACAGCTCCATGCATGGTGCATGATGCCACGTGCTTGTAGACATTCAGTTACAGCGCTACAGTGCAAAAGTAACCCACATGTTAACAATTTCTGAAACATGTGCAAGACATCAAAGCAATGCAGTCACTGAAAAATAATGGGGGAAGGGGGACTACTCAGACATTTTAAGACAAATACAAGTGAAATCTTACTCTGTATAAGTTTATACACCCAAGGGGTTAAATTTTAGTGCATGTATTGTTTGAAAAGCTTGCTCTGACAACCGATATTCTGCCTAGAAATATTTCCTTCCAACTTTTTTGTTTACTACAGTGTTCCCGTGATGATAGTCGATTACTGCAGATTTGTGGAGTCTTTTTTTAGAAAACAATATTTTGTGTCTAAATAAAAATGTATTTGAAGCTTAATCAAAAACAACTGTAATACAAAAGGGGAGGAGGGGAGGAGGTTTGGCATTGCTAAGACAATTAATTTGGGTCAGTATGTTACAGGCTTTACATTTATAAGCTGAACAGTAGGAATCATCAGAACCAGATGAAATTTATGGAAATTGTTGATGAAATGAAGTCCATTGGAGCTTTGGGTCCTTGTAAGTCCTTGTAGGTCCACCAGCCTCCCATATTGTTCCATGTGCTCTTCTTGTTCTCATTAGGACATGTGACACTGGTTACTTTAGTATGGCTAATGATCACAGCAAAACTCTTTACTAATTCTTCAGAATATTATACATGTTTACAAACAATGAGGTCTAGTCTCAAAAGTTCAGATTGCCTACATGCCACATGTCTGAAGCATGTAGGCAACCCTACATTGGAACGCCATGCAGCTAGGGTCCAGCAGACCCCCAGTGGCATTCACAGCTGATGAGCAAGTCCAGTGCTCACTGGATCCCCAGGCTGCCTGCACAGCTACATGCACGGGCAGTCCAGGGGTGTGCCGGGGGCGTGCCTGCACTCTGCACCATGCTCTAAAGTGTGGAGTTGGCATGGAGTGCCGGGTGAGGGGGGCTTGAGTTAGGCAAAGGGAGACCCTGCCATAACTGTTATGCATCCCCACCGATAACACCTGCCAGTGCTGGCAGGACATGGTTCCCCCCACCATGCTGCCTTAGCCCACCTAGTTGCATAGCAGGGCTGGGGGCATCCATTCAGGCACTTACCCATACATACAAATTTCCCAGCACCCACACCTGCCCAGAATCACATGGAGCAGGGGATCCACTATGGGACCCAGGCCGGGCATCCATTGAATGCCCACCTGTGCTGCATGATCCACCTTCCATGCAGCTGTGATGCACCCCTGCACAGCGGCACACTGGGGAAGGCGGGGCCGTGGACTGGTGCCCTGCAGCTGCTTGTGGTTGCGAATGCTGGGCATTCTGCACCTGTCCAGGGCCATATAGCGATGCAGGCATTATACATGCATTTTCACTGTATAACCCACACCTTAGTGAGCAGGGCCCAATATGCAAAATGAAAAATTATTTTACATAGAGATGTGTTTCTGAGGGGTGGCAAGGCAACTAATAAACTGACCTTGCTAATGGGGTGATTCCACTAAAAATGTCCGAATGCAGGGGGGCCTGACAATGAGGAAGGGCTCATGAAATGGAAGGGTTCAGACTGTCCACCCTACGGAGCCAAATTACAATCCCTTCTCTTTCGAGATTGGTGAAGTAAAAAAAAATTCAAGAATGAATTCTGCTGCCTTACATAGAGGTACAGAAAGGCATTTTGTGTTTGGTTTCATACAGAGCAAAATTGGTGCTCTTTAACTAAGTTCAAAAAATACAGTGTGTTGCTTTTTTTATACTACAGTACCAAGATGTATACTGTGATAGACATTTATATATACACAGATACATACATACATCTATGTAAGTTGCAAAAAACTTTGTTAATGCTCCAGTTAGGGTCAAAGCAACAAAAGTTGGGAAATGAGGCGTTAGGGTTTCCAACACTAACGCCCCACCCTTCCAAACCAGGCAGGAGAGCAGGTGTTGGGTGTGCCTTGGGCTTCTCAAGCCTAACACTTACCCCAGTCCATCTGTAAATAAGGTCAGATGTGTAGACTTTATGATAATGGGGTGAGCATTAGGCTTGAGAAGCCCAAGGCACGCCCCACACCTGCTCTTCTACCTGGTCTGGGAGGGTGGGGTTGGAAACCCTAATACCTTATTGCCCAGCTTTTATCACTTTGGCCCTAACTGGAGCATTAACAAAGTTTTTTGTAACATATTTCCTTACTTTTTGAAATAGTATAATAGTGTCCTTATTGTACTGTGGGAGCACAGGGTCCTTTGGACCCTGTGCTCCCAGGCATACATAATTATGCCAGCTTTTATTTTTCTGACATTTTTCAGCACCCTGGTATTCATTGCCCCCCCCAGCATGCATTTGTGCCTGGTCCCCATTACTTTTAATAGCCCCTGGTGTCTAGTGGCACCCCCCACCCTCCGATCACCATATCTTCTTTAATTTATTCCCCCATTGCTGGTTAGTGATACCCCCCACACACACTCCCATGTCTATCCCAGGTGTCTAGTGGCACCCCTGATCCCCATATCTGTCCAAGGAGGTCGTGAGGGCCTTGTTTGTCCTGCTCTCCCCCAAGCCGGATCCCCGTTTTGCTAATGGCACTCAGATACGAAGGCCATGTCATGCTGCTGCTGTTATTCTATTGGTTACTGAGAACAAAGGACTTTGAATTTGGCACCTTTTTGAGCCCGGACAATTCCGTCCGAAGAGATATGCTGATAGTTTTTGTGCTCCTTAAATAGTGTATAAGCATGGGGTGCTGCGCACTTTATGTTGGGAGCTTTAATTGATTAAGTTACAGTTTATTAAGATTTAGCTTATTCTGCAGGGAGCTTTAACTCCTGGTGAGCCTTACAATCTGTCTGCATGCCATGCCTACTGTTAGACATATCGCACTAGGTTAAACGTTACTGCCAGGTTCCTTAACAGGCTTGCACAGGGTATTTAAAAAAAACAAATTTTACTGTTGTGCATTTTAAATGTTAAACAAATCAGTAGTAACAACAGGCTGTCTTTGGTAATGTGTAGCAGTTCCTCAGCTTTACTTCGATTCGGACCACAGTGCCACAGCATTATTTCATTAATTCAAGCTAGGTCTCTGCATTATTTAGAGCAATTAATTTGAGCTAAACTTACCACACTGAAACTAATTAATGTCCCTGCAAATCTAACTACAGCACCTCAGCTTGTATTCGATTTAGACTACAGTGCCACAGCATTAATTCATTAATTTGAGTTAGGTCTCTGCATTATTTAGAGCAAATAATTCGAGCTAAGCTTCCACGCTGAAAGCATGCTGAAACTGTAACCTGAGCAGGTTAAACTTAGTTGTTGAGAGCTCCTTCTCCTGCTGGCTTACCTGGTTAAATAATCTTCTCCTTTCTCTCTTCCCCAGTGTCCAAGGAGGTCGTGAGGGCCTT
Organism: Neoceratodus forsteri; assembly: GCA_016271365.2. Lineage (NCBI taxonomy): Eukaryota > Metazoa > Chordata > Ceratodontiformes > Ceratodontidae > Neoceratodus > Neoceratodus forsteri. The sequence continues at coordinate 189,602,586 of JADMNL010000027.1, forward strand.
GTTTGTCCTGCCCTCCCCCAAGCTGGATCCTCATTTTGCTAAGGGCACTCAGGTATGAAGGCCATACCATGCTGCTGCAGTTATTCTGTCAGTTACTGAGTCCCCGCCGGGTACCCCACCACCACCCTTGGTGGACTTAGCCTTATATAGGCTGTGAGAATCACGTGAGCATCACGTGATAACATGATAATTTCTATCAGCCCATTTCCCCTTAGCAGATTATCTGCTATCACCACTAGTGGTCGCCCTTTTAATATAGCAACTGCAATATGTTGCCACTGTACTTCACTATGTTGTGCATGTTCCCACCCCTTACATCACTTCCACCTTCCTCCTTTCCTGTCCCTCAGCCAAACACCAACCTAATAGATAGTAGTATACCTCTCAACTGTACCACATTACGAGGAATGTTCCTCATTTAACTTCACAAAAGCTCCCTGTTCCACATTTTAAGGACTTATTCCACATTCAAAGTCAACATTCTAAAGCAAAAATCCATAGTAAATGATGCAAAAAATATATTATTCAATTAATAACAGACTTTCTGAACATAAATGTAACAATTTAACAGTGTTTTGAGTTTCTTAGATAAAGATTTGATTAAGCGTTCCACATTTTGCCCATTTGTTCCACATTTTGACAGGCAATGTTCCACAATTGGGGGACAAAAGGTTGAGAGGTATGGATAGTAGGACAGCTCTCCCACCTTTCCACACCACTGGTACCACAGGCCCTCTGCTCCTATGGCTCTCGAGTAACTGGGTACCCGTTGCTTCCATCCTGCCGTCCTCCTTCCATGCTGGGCTGTCAGTACTAAGATTTTCTTACACACCCAGACCTCCTAAACCTGCCCAGTGACTTTGTATCCTAAGCAAGCCACCTGAGTTTCTGCCTAAAACTAAACAGCTACTCACTCTGCTTCTTCTTGCATGTGATGTGGAGCCTAACCCTGGCCCAACACCCCCTAATACCTCCACTCCTATAAAACTACCACGGGGCCTTTAAATTATGCACCTAAACATATGCAGCATCCTGAACAAGCTTACCATCCTACAACCTAGTGTCCTTACACTGCGCCCAGACATACTAATCATAACCGAAACATGGCTGAAGCCCCACAATCTGGATGTTGAATTTTCGATCCCTGGCTACTCCCTCATCCAGCACAACCGGTATGGTAATAAAAGAGGTGGAGGTGTTGCTATGTTCATCGCTGAACACCACCATTACACCCCAGTCCAGCTCTCCTTGCCCACCCTGTCCATTGATTCCTTGCTAATAAAACTCTCACTCCCCTACTCAGTGCCATTATATGTAGCTGGGTCCTACTGTGCCCCCGACACCCCCAAGCCACTCATAATGGACCACTTGAGCACACTTAAACTGCTTGGTTCAGCAGGTGAGCTGATTATCCTTGGTGATCTCAACTCTAACTGGCTCTCCAGCACTAGCTCTAAGTTACGGAGCCACATAGTATCCCTAAATCTCTCCCAACAAATTACCGAACCCACACGATTGAATCATAAGTCCCAGAATCACTCTCTTCTAGACTGGGCCCTGACCTTGCATCCTCACTGTATTCTAGAGTCAGGACTCCTTCCAGACTCACTAACCGACCATCACTTGATCTACGTTGTAAGAAGAATATTTAGACCCAAAGCCCGCCCCCCCCCCAGAGATACTGCTCACCAGGTCCTATAAATCCCTTGACCTCTCAGCGCTCCTTTACAACCTGTCCACCTTGGACTGCTCTTTCATCCCTCAGGCATCCTCCATCAACTCTGCCCTGGACCTTTTCAAATCTAAATTCCTCGCCATATGGAACTACCATGCACCGCTGAAAAGGACCTGTGTAAGAGGTGCCTACCTGCCTTGGGTCACTGCCAATATTATTGATCAACTCCATGCCAGGGACCAGGCATGGAAAGCCTATAAGGCAACCAGTTCCCTGGAGGCACTCCAACTCTACTGCACACTCCGGAACTCCTGCACCAGGCTTCTACGTCAGGCCAAGGCTAACTATTTCAAGGCCTCTTTCCATTCTAACCTTAATCACCCTGCAAAATTCTGGAAAACACTAACATCGCCACTCACCCCCCCGCTCAGCCCCCGCCCTCAATATTGATGGCTCCATCATCACTGAACCAGGTGCTGTGGCCTCAGCTTTTAACAACTTTTTCCCAAGTTGTGCAGCCTCTCTCCTTTCCTCACTCCTCCACTCGCACCCGTGCCTGTCCACGCCTAAGCCACCCACCTCCCTGTCATTCGCCTTTCGTCTGGTCACCCCGACCAAAGTATTAAATGAGCTGCAGGCACTAAACCCTTCTAAAGGCAAATGCCCCTCTGGTCTGGACTCCAAAATGCTTTACTTGTCCGATCCAGCCATGGCCACCCCTATGGCCACGCTCTACAATCTCTCGTTCTCACATGTCTCAGTCCCAGCCGATTGGAAACGTGCCACAGTCATTCCTCTTCCGAAAGGGTGTGATCCCTCCTCACCGGGTAACTACCACCCTATTTCACTACTCCCCATCCTAGCCAAAATTCAGGAGCGTCTTGTTCTTGCCCAACTCTCCCTCTTTCTCGACCCTTCCTCTTACTTCGCACCTTACCAATCTGGCTTTAGGAAGTCACACTCCACCTTTACCTCTCTGCTATGACTCACAGACACTGTCCTCATGGGGATGAATCATGGGCACATCACCTCAGCTATCTTTATCAACCTTGCCAAGGTGTTCGACATGGTCTCCCACACCCTTCTACTATCCAAACTCGGACATGCAGTTCTCTTTGCAACCAGCACCAACTGGTTCCAATCCTATCTAGCTGGTAGGTCTCAAGCTGTAAGAATTGGTCAACATACTTCTTGAAGCTGAGCTGCCCTGTTAGCCTGAATGTCTTCAAGGCACTCTACGATCGCTACATGAAAGCACCTTGCAAATGTTTTCCTCACTGCTAGCCCACTAATTCCGCAACTCCCCCTTTCCATCCTGACGCTTGCCATGTTTCTACCCCTGGCTCTCACTCTTTCCCTATTAACACTTCCTGCTGCACCCACCCTTCCCTGTCCGCTCCACCCTGGCTAAAGTCCCACCCCATCCATAGTAGTGTCCCAATTATCTAACCCTCCTCCGTCATTATCATAATAAACAAGTACACGACAGCCATCCTCACTTTCTGTGGTTTTACCCCAATTTTTCCCCCAGTCGTCGGTAATATATCCCTCCTCTTTACCTCTCTAACCTGCCACCCCATACATGGCCTCTTTCCCTATATGTGTAGTTGCCTGCCCTCACTCAAAGATCTCTGCTTATAACCCTGTATGCCTATGGTTGATTGTACATCTGCCGACTTCTTCAATTGTAAAATAATGCTTTTTTTTTTTTTATTTATTTCGACCTTGTACTGTACTGTATAAACTGTATATACTTTTTCTTCCTTGTATATTATTGCTTTTTGTATATCTGCTTCTGTACTGTACTTTGATGTATTCATGACCTGGTCCACCTTGCAAATGAGCCTTGCTCAATGGTGCCTGCCTGGATAAATAAAGATTTTGATTGATTGATTGACTGACTTCTGCCCACCTCCCTGTAATTACGGGCATCCCCCAAGGCGCTGTCCTCGGCCTGATCCTGTTCTCCATATTCTTGAATGACCTTCCCTTGGTTATGTGAACACACATCCATACACATGTACGCAGATGACATGGCACTGTATGTGTCAGGCCCCTCCCATGCTGAAGTGGCCTCTAGACTTCAGGACGACTTCACTGCTGTCCAGCAATGGTTTCACTCTAACCGGCTCTTCCTAAATCCCCAAAAAACCATCTCCCTAACCTTCGGTACCAGGAAGAAACTCGCCCATCTCCCCACCACCCCCTCTTTCCACACCATAGATGGGACTCCATTGGAGGCCTGTGCCTCCTTTTGGTACCTTGGGGTCTGGCTCGACCAGCACCTCGACTTCTCAGATCACATCGACTCAATCCACAAGAAATTGCACCCCAAGCTGGGTCCTTTATATCGAAACAGGGGCGGCATCGCTTTGGAAACCCACAAGGCTATCCTACAAAAAAATGATCCTCCCAATACTTGACTATGGAGATGTAGTATACAGCGCCACCCCCAAATCCACCCTAGCAAGACTCGACCCTCTCTTCCACTTCTTTTGCCAGTTCGCCCTAGACTGCCCTCCCTCAATGCACCACTGCAACCTCTACAAGGCTCTAGACCTGCCTTTGCTCCAGGATTGGAGACAGCTCCACGGCGCGAGGCTAACTGCAAAATTATGGGCTCAGACCCTCCCCCTCTACCTCAAGTTTGCCCTCCAAGCTCAACCTCCTCAGTGTACTCTCTCAGGAATACTGACTCCTGGCTTCTACATGTCCCACACATCTCCACAGCCAAAGGGCAGGCCACCTTCAATTACCGCATGCCTAAACTATGGAACACCCTACCAGCAGGCATTAGACATACAGATAAGTCCTAGCAGCGTAACCTGCTCCTCAAGGTACTTTTCCCCCACCTGCTCCTGCCGACAGTCCCACCGTGATGCCATATATCCCACTTCTCACACTTGATGCCCTAAGTTCCCTCCCAGGCCCCCAGTGTACTCCCTGGTATACGAAGGCCTACACTCACTCCATTGCCATTGTATTCTTCCTGTCTTCTAAGGGTGTGACCTTCAAGTCCATATAGGCACTTATACGACATCGTTGAGTTGCAGAACTCTAGACTTGCTAGCTAGTTAACTTAGCTACCGAGCTCTGTGTACCAACAGCTTACCCCATCATTGATGTTATTGTACATGTGTTGTAATATGTTTCTCTATAATACCTGTGTTGTTGCTGTAATATACTGTAGATACTGTGAACTATTTGATACTGTATACACCCTCTCTACCTCCCCCCAGGACGCATCTGGAATCGAGTAGTACTCTGCTCAGTATGCCTTCCTGGTGAAACTCTCAAATAAATAAATATCTGCTTTATTTTATTTTTTTTGTTAAAAATGTTATTAAGCATTTTCAATCAAAAAAGACTGCATATATTTGTAATCCCCCATTGGTGGTTAGTGGCACCCCCCACCCTCCCATATAACTTATTTTATCCCTGGTGTCTAGTGGCACCCAACACCCTCCATTCCCCATATGTTTAATTTATTCCTTCCCCCAATGGTGGTTAGTGGCACTCCCCACTCTCCCATGTCCCTGTAAACCTGAAAATAGGAAAACCGTTCCTCGAATAGAAAAAACGTCCCTTGAATAGGAACACCATCACCTGATTTAATATTAAACACCCCCGTTGATGGTTAGTGGCACCCCCTACCCTTCCATATAACTGTCCTTTTATCCCTGATGTCTAGTGGCACACCCCCACCCTCTGATCCCCATATGTTTAATTTATTTTTCCCTGTTGGTGGTTAGTGGCACCCCCCACCCTCTCATTCCCCTGTAAACCTAAAAATAATAAACCCGTCCCTCAATGTTTTTATTTTACAAATGTAAAAAAGTCCACTGCACGCTCACACCACACCGCACCTGACCTCCACTGTGACCACCTCCCTACACACCTCACTCACCTCAACTGCCAACACACAGAAAACCCACTCTCCAATCAAAGACCACGTCTTGCTGCTGGAACTGGTGACTGCTCTCTGACAAGAAAGGTTGTCAGACAGCAGTTGCCAGTTCCAGCAGCAAGACAAGTTTTCAATCGGAATGTGAATTTTCTGTGTGTTGGCAGTTGGTGAGTGAGGGTGTGTGGGGGTATCAAGGGGGTGTGGGGAGGTGGGTGCACAGTGGGAGGTGGGGTTGGTGGTGCAAGTGCGATTGGCAATGGACTTTTTTTTTTACAGGTTGTAAAATAAAATAAAAAACATTGAGGGACGGGTTTCCTATTTTCAGGTTTACAGGGACATGGGAGGGTGGAGGGTGCCACTAACCACCAATGGGGAAAAAATAAATTAAACATATGGGGATCAGAGGGTAGGGGATGTCACTAGACACCAGGGATAAAAGGAAAGTTCTATGGGAGGGTAGGGGGTACCACTAACCACCAATGGGGGTACTAAATATTAAATCAGTCTGTTTTGATTGAAAATGCTGCATAAAACTGTTAACAAAAATAAATAAATAAAGCATATATGGGAAGCAGCAAGTTGCTTTGGACTTAGATTTTTTTTAAATGCTTTTTCGTGAGCTGATTTCCTTTTTCACGAGAATGAAAAAGAAACTTAGTAAGTCACGAAATAGGATTTAAATAGCTAAAAAAAAAAATCTGAGGACATGGGAGCAATACAAAATTACACATAGAAGCTCATCAGCTCCTGATGAGCAGGATACATGTTGGGAGGTAGAGGACCCCAACGGAAGAGGAAACAACTTCTGATGGTGGACTCAGTCATTAGGGGAGTAGACTTGGGAGCAGGACAGGAAGGGAAGAGGGAGGTGAGGTGCCTACTTGGTGCCTTGGCATGGAGGGATGGAGAGTGGATCCTTAGGATCACTAGGGTGGTGGGACAGGAGGGGAAGCTGGATGTCATTGTCCATCTGGGGACTAATGACCTGGCAAAGGACACAGCAGGGGTGGTGCAGGATAGGTTTAGGGTACTGGGGAGGGGCCTGAAGCAGGTAGCTCACATTGTGTTCTTCACTGAGGTGCTACCTGTACACAGCCAGTGTGAGGCCAGGGAACACCACATCAGGGCCTTCAACAACTGGTTGAAGGCATGGTGCAGGGAGGAGGGTTTTGGCTACATCAGGGACTGGGGTCCCACCTGGAGACATAAAGGCCTGCTCAAAGGAGATGCCTTCATCCATCCAGGAGGAGAATGGCAGTCCTGGGGGTAGGTTTAAATACTACTTCAATGTGCATTTAAACTAGCCAAGGGGGAGGCAGAAAAACAAGGAAGAAGTGAATACCCCCCCCCAGAAAATGGAGCAGCATAGAAGAGAAGCCCAGGGGAAATAAATTCCCCAGAGGTAGAGAGGGGCATACGGAAAAGGGAGAGGAAAGGAAGGGTCAGGATGTGGATCTAAGGCTGAAAGAAGAGTTAAAGAGGGTGGGCAGGGGAGAATGAAAATGGGGAGGACAGTACCAGGAACAAGACAATAGCAAAGGATGGAATGGGGGGCATAGTAGGGTAAGGGAGGAGAAAAGCAGCGGAGAGCCATGCATGCCAATACAAGGAGCCTAGGAAATATAATTCCTGGCCTTGTGGTAACTATTGCAGCAGTGGACCTGGATCTGATGGCCATTACAGAATCATGGTGCACGGACAAACATAGCTGGGATGTGGTCCTTCTAGGTTGCACCATGTTCCGGAAGAACAGGGCAGGGAGGAAGGAGAGGGTGTTTTATATATGAGGAAAGGTATAAAGGCCATGGAGATACAGGGAAACCAGTGGGATGAGGAAGGGCTGGAGGTTCTTTGGGTCGGCTTAGAGACAGGATCTGGGGCCTTTGTCTATGTGGGGTGGTGTGCAGACCACAAACACATGGGGAAGAGTTAGACAAGGTTTTGAAAGAGACCACTGGCAGAATGGCAAGCAAAGGGGAGGTACTGATTACGGGGGAGTTTAATCTGCCAGATGTGGACTTGAGCATTCTGGCTGCAGCTACAACAAGAAGCAGGGCCATCCTCAACTCCCTACAGGAGAATTTCTCAGGCTGCTGGTTACAGAACCCACTACAGATGGGGCAGTGATGGACCTGGTACTTATGAACAGGGACAGCGCTGCAGTTGTCACAGTGGGTAGCCCCCTGAGTACAAGCGGTCACCGTATAGTGTGGTTTGGCACACAGATTGCAGGAAAAAAAAACACTAGGATGAGGGTCCTGGACTTCAGGAGGGCAGATTTTTAAGAAATGAGAGACTGGCTCAGTATATACCTTGGAGGGGAGATGGCTGGGAGGTGTGGAGGCACAGTGGAAAAAGATCAAGGAGGGAATAACTAAGGCAATGACAAACTGTTTGAAGCACGTAAGCAAGGATAGGAGGAGGAAGAGACCACTATCATTCTCAAAGGAAGTGGCTAAGGTGGTAAGAGAGAATAAAAATGACTTTTAGGAAGTACAAAAAGATCCAGACAGAGGGGGACAGGGAGGTAATATATATCTTGTTAAACAAAGGGAGGCAGGAAGGAGGGTGAGGGTAGCTAAGGCACAAACAGAGGAGAAGATCATTAAGGAGGTCAAAAATGGGAATAAGACTTTCCTCAAGTATGCGAGTGAAAAAAGGAAAGCAAGGGGTGGGATAGTGAGAGTCAGGAGAGCAGGGGGTACCTGTGCAGAACATGATCAAGAAAAAGTTAAAATTGTAAATCAGTACTTCCACTTGGACTCCACAGTGGAGGGGGCAGACCAACATGCATCAGCAGGCACCAGGGTGGGGGGAGTGGACACAAGTCCATTTTCAGAGGAGTGCGTCCAAAGGGGATTGGACGTCCTAAAAGAAAACAAGGCAAAGGGACCAGATAGAATTCTCCCAAGAGTAGTAAAGGAACTGATTATGCTGTCAGCCAGCCCTCTGGCAACACTATTCAGCACCTCACTGGAGACGGGGTAGTTCCAGAGGACTGGAGGAGGGCTGATGTGGTCCCGCTGCACAAGAGCAGTAGCAGGGAGGAAGCTAGCAATTACAGGCCAGTCAGTCTCACATCAGTGGTGGGGAAATTAATGGAGACCCTGCTGAAGAAGAGGTGGATGGAGGACCTGGATGTAAATAGGTTTCAGGACCACTGACAGTAAGGTTTCACTGGTGGGGGGAGGTCATGTCAAACAAATGTCATATATTTCTTGGACTTCAGTAAGGCCTTTGACACTGTGAGACACAGGAGGTGAATAAAGAAAGTTGGCAACCTGGAAATTGGGGGAGAAGGTAATAAGCTGGGTATCAAACTAGTTGAAAGACAGGATGCAGAAAGTGGTGGTAAACAGCAGTCACTTAGGGGATGGGAGAGTGACCAGTGGAATGATGCAGGGATCAGTACTGGGTCCTGTCTTCTTCAATGTCTTCATAAATGCCACTGCTGAGGACCTGGAGGGGAAGGTGTGTCTTTCAATGGGGCATAATCAAAGCAGCCATCGCAGAGGCAACAAGCTTTTGTGCGAGGCAAATCAATAAAACAAAACAAAGGAAAAAACCACTATGGTTCTCAAAAGAGGTGGCAGGGATGGTTAAGGAGAAAAGGATAGCATTCAGGAAATATAAGGAAACAGAAGGAGCAGGACAGAGAACTTTATCAGTTAAAGCAGAAGGAGGCAGGGAAGGCAGTCAAAATAGCAAAGGCACAAACTGAGGAAAAGATAGCCAACTCTGTTAAGAAGGGGGATAAAACCTTTTATAGGTACATTAGGGAGAGAAGAAAGACCAAGTGAGGGATACAGAGACTTAATAAAGGGTAGGCAACGTGGGCAGAGGGTGACAGTGAAAAAGCAGGTATACTGAACGAATATTTCAGCTCAGTATTCACAACAGATGAGATGAGGAGGTGCCTAAACCAAACAAGGGAGAAACTCTGAATAGGGGGGTCGATACCAGTCCATTCACAGAAGAAAGGGTTTTGGAAGAACTCTTGAAACTGGGGTGGACAGAGCAATGGGGCCTGATGGGATTCACCCAAGAATATTGAAAGAACTTAGGGTAGAACTAGCAACAACACTGACTACTCTCTTTAACAAATCATGGGAGGATGGAGTGGTACCTGAGGACTGGAGGAGGGCAAATGTGATTCCACTTCACAAAAGTGGGAGCAGGGCAGAAGCAGGAAACTACAGACCAGTTAGTTTGACTTCAGTGGTAGGAAAAATGATGGAATCATTTCTGAAGGAAAGAATTGTTGAGTACCTTGAGGTCAGTGGGGCACAGGACCCGAGGCAGCATGGTTTCACAGCAGGAAGGTCATGTCAGATGAACCTAATAGATTTCTTTGACTGGGTGACCAAAGTAGTAGACCAGGGAGGGGCTGTCGATATGGCCTACCTAGATTTTAGCAAGGCATCCGACAGTCTCACACAAAAGATTAATATACAAGTTAGCCAGCCTTGGAGTGGGTCCCAAGGTGGAAGCCTGGATAAAAAACTGGCTGGACAACAGGACGCAAAGGGTAATAGTAAACGAAGTCCACAGTGAAGAAAGGAGGGTAACTAGCGGGGTACCGCAGGGTTCGGTACTGGGACCGGTCCCCTTTAATATCTTTATAAGTGACATTGGAGAGCACCTGGAAGGAAAGGTATGCCTCTTTGCAGATGACAGAAAGTTCTGCAACAGGGTTGATACACAAAGTGGGGTGAAAAGAATGAAAAGGGACTTGGCAAGGTTGGAGGAATGGTCAAATACGTGGCAGCTCAGATTCAATGCAAAGAAGTGCAAGGTAATGCATCTGGGAAACAAAAACCCAGGGGAAGAGTACACAATGGGGTGAGTTAACAACAACAACAAAATTGAAAGAGACCTAGGAGTAATTATATCGATGACCTAAAGGTGGGCAAGCAATGTGAGAAGGCAGTAAGGAGGGCTGGAGGGATACTGGGATGCATAGGAGAGGCATCAACAGTAGAAAACAGGAAGTTGTTATCCTCTCTACAGACAGTTAGTGAGACCCCATCTGGGTACTGTGACATTTGGAGACCCCATCCCGCAAAGACATAGACAGAGTGGAGGCTGTTCAGAGGAGGACAACCAAAATGGTGCAAGGTCTGCACCAGAAGACATACGAGGAGAGACTAAAGCAGCTTAATATGTATACCCTTGAGGAAAGGAGGGAGAGGGGATACATGATAGAAACTTTCAAGTATCTCAAGGGAATTAACAAAGTACAAGAGGGTAGTATCTTTCAGAAGAAGAGATGTGCAAGAACAAGGGGGCACAATTTGAAGATAGAGGGGGGACGGTTCAGAGGTAATGTTAGAAAGTATTTTTTCACAGAGAGAGATTGTGGATGCATGGAACAGCCTTCCTGAGGAGGTTGTGGAGTCAGGAACAGTGAGAGAATTCAAGAATGCATGGGACAGGCATAAGGCAATTCTAGTGGGGGGCAGGAGGAAGTAAGCTGTTGATTAACTAGAATCTGCAGCTTATCCATCAGGTAGGGAAATGGGCAGACTGGGTGGGCCAAGCAGTCCTTATCTGCCATCAAATTCTATGTTTCTGTTTCCAGATGACACAAACATTTTCAACAGGTTGGACACTCAGGAATGGGTTGAGAGAATGCAAAGGGATCTGGGGAAACTAGAGGAGTAGTCTAGGGTGTGGCAGCTGGGTTTCAATGGTAAAAAGTGCAAACCATGCACCTGGGGCATGGAAACCTGGAGGCTGTGTATAAGATGGGGGAGGCACAAACAGTAACCAAGTAAGAGACAGACCTTGGGGCAGCTGCAGAATAAGGGGTGCTAGCTGCACATTTGAGCAGACTTGATAGACCTCTAGGCCTTTATCTGCTGGCAAATTTCGTATGTTCGTAATCATATCTGATGATCTTAAGGTGGCAAGCAGTGCGACAAGACAATGGACAAGGCTAGTGGGATGCTGTGGTGCATATGGAAGTTGATTTCTAGCAGGAGGGGGAGGTGGTGTTGCCACTGTAACACTTACTAGTGAGAACCCACAGAGAGTACTGTGTCCAGTTCTGGAGGAAACACCTATGCAAGGACAGTGATAGGGTGAAAGCATTCCAGAGGAGAGCTACCAAAATGGTGCAGGGATTGCATGAGAAACCATACAAGAAGAGGCTGCAGGAGCTCAACATGTACTCCCTGGAGGAGAGGAAAGTGAGAGGGGACATGATTGAGACTGATAAGTACCTTACTGGGATGAACAAGGTGGAGGAGTGGAGTCTGTTTTTTATTTAATATGCTTTTTACTCATTGCAGACCACCTAATACTCAGCCCTGTCCTCCCCAGACCCCCTTCTTGCCCCCATGGACTTACCTCCCGAACAATATCCTCGGCTTGCCCCCAGGGCGGGGCCACCCGCACTGACATGAACGAACATGGCGACAGGAGAAGGTTGCTGGTAGGGTCGCCGACAGACATTGCCTCCCTGGCTTGCCCCCCAGGGTGGGGCATGAGGTCAGGCCAGTGCCAGCGGAAGACAGGATTGGTCAGCTGGGGGAGTGCCATGGCTGGCGATTGGAGCTGGGGAATGGGCATTATTGATGATGGCCGCAAATGTGTTTTTCCCCCTAGATGCTATGGAGGTGTGACGTGCAATGCCACCTGTATCTGCACACCTCCCGAGAAGTGTAGACACTGGTGGGGGTGAAGCCCCCTGCCTCCGCCAGGGGCCCGATATTGTGCCAGACACATAGCCCTCCTGCCAGAGGAGAAGAGCCATCCATGGGACGCTCAATCCCCCCCCCCCCAGCTGGCTCTCTGACTTCCTGGGTCTGTTCCCAAACCCGGGATGTCAGCATCACAGATAGATGCCATGCCGCTGCACTGGGGGCCCAGCCTGGGAGTCTGTTTGATGCGAGGAGGAGCACCAGAACACAGGGGCATGCAATGAAGCTTGGAAGGGAGGAGGGAGGGACACCAGCAACCAAATAGGGTCTGGGGTGTAGTAATAGGCAGAAAAAAATAAGGAAGACTAGATGGACCTACCGGTCCTTTTCTGCTGACAAAGTCTGTTTCTATGTGGCATGTGGTGTTTTTTTGCAGTCAGAAGCATGGTCTGCAATCGGGAGTGGCATGTGGTGTGTGCTGTGTATGGCATTGGCGGTGTCTGTTATCATGGCCAGTGGAGTTTAGGAGAAGCTGTGTGCCATCAATACGAAAGGGGTCTGCAATGTGGAAGGCATGGCATCTGAGGATATGGCTGAGCAATGAGGGATTCATCAGTAGGAAGATGCAGGGTTTGGTAACAGAGGAGAGGAGAGGACAGGAGAGGAGAGGAGAGCAGTATCAAGGAACATCAAGGAACATGGCTGTTTGTTTTGTAAAATGGGAGGGGTGTTTTTTGGTGCATTCTTCCGACTTTTTTTTTTTTGAAGCATTGTGGTAGAGCAACGAGGTATATGGCTATTTGGGTTGGACAATGGGGGGTAAGAGTGGGTTTTTGTTTGTGACTTTTGTGGTGGAGCACTGAGGAACATGGCTGTTTACTTCAACCACGTGTGGGTGGGGGAGTTGGTTTTTATTTGTTACTCTGACTGTTAGTTTTTAACATTGTTGGGTTTCTATTTACTTGAGCTTGTTCAGTGTGGGAAGTTTTAACTGGTGCTTGGTTTGTTAGTTTAATTGCCTATTGATTTTTTTATTAGTGGTGTGTTAGCTGTGTTTACATTTTCTCCAGGTGTATTTTGTCCCATGGTATACAGATTTACCTCCAGAGGTATACAGCTTTAACTGGGAGGCATACAGTTGTTTTTTTAACAACTTATACTTTTTGTGCCCGGCGTTGCTTCACCTTCGGCTTGCCCACCCGACACCGGAACACACCCGGTCATTGGACATTAACCCTGTGACATTACCCCCTCAAGGTGGGGCTGCCCTGGGGAGATGATGTTAGTACCACGGCATTCCTGCAACCGCTATGCCGAGGGCCAGCAACTGAGTCAGGAGGTCCTGAAGCATGGAGTTTTTCTCCTTGGTTTCCTCTGGAGGGACACAGCATGCAGTGATGCCATGACCCTGCCCTGTGTGCCCACAGGGAGACATCAGTGTCTGCTTGCTCCTCCACCTAGTCATAACAGGCTCTAGTTATCCATCTCCCAGCTCATGGCTAGGGGCCAGGTGTACTCTGAGCACTGTAACCCTTCCCTCCGAGAGGAGGAGAGCAGTCTCTTGGATGCTCATCCGCCTCCCTCCAGCAGCCCGAGTTTGCTTCCGAACCTAGGTCGCTGGAGTTGAGAGTGGCTGCACAACCACTGTGCTTGTGGGCCAGCTGGCAGAGGTATACAACTTTAATTGGGAGGTATACAGTTTTAATTGTGGAGGTTTACTGTGAAATAAATGTTTATGAATCCTATGGAGAGATATCTCCATCCCTGTGTTACTGTATATATGTTTACTGATAGTGCAAAAAAAAGCTGTGTGTTCAAACATGAAATTTTTAGGTTAGTTGCAGTTTGGCCCAAAGGTGATGCTTTGATTGGTGTCTTTAGTGAGAAGTTTGTAGTTTTTAAATTATTAATAAACTAAAATCACATTTTTGCACATGCAAGTTCATTTTTTCACAAGTATTTCATAAAGTGGAGTTCTACGAATGGGTAACATCAGAACTGGACAGGGGAAAGCCTGTGGATGTATTATTCTTGGACTTCAGCAAGGCGTTTGACTCTGTCCCCCACAATGGTCTGGTGGAGAAACTGATGGGGTTAGGAGTAGGCCCTTTGATGGTCAGATGGATTGAAAACTGGCTAGCTAGGCACCAGAGTAGTGGTCTATGGGAGCTCCCGAACCCTAGAGAGGTTGGTAGTGGGTACTGCAGGGCTTGGTCCTGGGTCCGATCCTGTTTAATGCATACATATCGGACATCAGGGAGGGTATAGGTGTGAAATGAGTCTCTTCACTGATGACTCCAAGATGGGAGCATGTAGTTGAGGGAGAAGAGGAGGTTGGCCCTGCTAGGGACCTGAACACCCTGAGCTGGGCTCACACATGGAATTAAATTTCAATATCACCAAGTGCAAGGTGTTGCATCTTAGGCGAGAACTCCTAAACACAGGTACACCATGGGAGGGCGCTGGAGGCCTCAACAGGGAAAAAGACCTAGGGGTCATGGTGGATGCATGTAGAATAATTCTGAGCAGTGGGAGAGTAGCTAGCAAGGCAAACAGGATGTTGGGATGCATCGTAGGGGATCACCTCTAGGAGCAAGGAAGTGATTCTGCCGCTGTACAATGGACTGGTTAGACCACACCTTGAGTACTGTGTACAGTACTGGAGACCACACTTGAAGAGGGACATACAGCTCCTGGAGAGGGTACAGAGGAGGGCAACTAAGATGATACGAGGGCTAGGGGATTTGACGTATGAGGACAGACTTGAGGAGCTCTGCCTGTTTTCATTGGAGGAGAGGAGAGACAGGGGGACATGATTGAGGTCTTCAAGTACCTCAAGGGAATAAATAGGGTAAACATGGAGGGATCTTTAGACTAAAGCAGGGAGGTATCACCAGAGGCATGGTTTGAAGTTGGAAGGGGAAGGGTGAGGGGGAAAGAGGAGGTTTTCACTGAGAGGGTGGTGGACCCTTGGAATGCACTGCCTGGCGAGCTGGTTCAGAGATCCACAGTGGAGGGCTTCAAGAGATGGTGGGACAGACACAGAAAGTGGATGTATCAGATGATGGCCTGTCCCGGGGGGGTGGGGATGGATGATTGGGGTTTCTGGAACACAAGGGAGGGGAAGGCCTCAGCACCCAACTAGGGATCTGAGGTTCGAGCAGACTCGATAGACCGTAAGGCCTAATCTTCTGGCAAATAGTATGTTAGTAAGTATTTTTCACAACTAGTTTCCATTGATAAGATCTTCATTTTCATGAGTCTCAGCTGTCATAAACGTAGGCAAAAGAAGGTGAAAACTTCGTGCATCAAAAACAAAACCAGTGCATGGAACTTCAGTCTAGAACTTGTAGTTGACAGATGGACTTTTCAACAATTTTTTTTAACTAGTTTTTAAATTATTAGTGAAATTAGTCTGTTGTGGGTCATGAAAATGGTCTGTTTTGTGACAAGAAAATCTGTCAATTATAGCCTGGAAAATATAGGCCAGTCAGCCTGTCATCGGTGGTGGAAAGTTGATGGAATCACTGTTGAAGGAAAGGATTGTGGAATATCTGCAACCCAGTGGGTTACAAGACCAGAGGCAGCATGATTTCACAGGGGGAGGTCATGTAATACTAATCTGATATATTTCTTTGACTGGGTAACAAAGGATTTAGATCAGGGTGGGGCAGTGGATGTGGCCTACCTAGATTTCAGGAAAGCTTTCAACAATGTTTCACATAGGAGACTAGTAAGCAAGCTAGGTAGCTTAGGAGTGGATCTAAAGGTGTTAAACTGGATAAAATTTTTGGTTAGGGGATAGGCAACAGAGGGTGGTGGTGAATGGTGTTCACTTCAAGGAAGGAAGGGTGACCAGCGGGGTGCCTCAGGGATCACTGCTGGGACCAGTCCTCTTTAATGTCTTAGTAAGTGACACTGTAGAGGAGCTGGAAGGGAAGGCCTACCTCTTTGCAGATGACACCAAACTCTGCAATAGGGTGGGTAAAAAGGATAAACAGAGACCTAAGAAAACTAGAAGAGTAGTCAAGGGTATGGCAGTTGGATTTCAATGTGAAAGAGTGCAAAATAATGCACTTAAGGCACAGAAACCCGGGGTGAAGTAGGGCAAGCTATAAGTTTGGTGCACTATGCATCAAGCAGCTGCTTTGTGAATGTCCTGCATGCTTCATTTATATATGCATCTATACATTTTTTTTAGGGCAGCGTGGGGTCTGTAGGGACAGGTTTATAGAGATCTTTATTAGATAATTGGCTCTTCACCTAAGCATTATAATCCACAGTATTTATTATCACCACATTGCCCCCCCCATCTGCTGGTTTTATATTAATCACCACATTACCTTGCAGATGTTCCATGCCTTGTTTTCCTGATTACTAATATTTTCAAATGGATGATTTTCTTTCATGGAAAGTCCTCTTAGATCTTGTCACAAAGTAAAAAAAATGTTCATGGGTGAAACGTGGACGTTTTTCCTCCAAACAGGTGTATTAATTTCTCATGCACATGCTGCAAATTCCTGCTGAAACCTTGTTGAATAATCCATAGATGTAACACCTTCCAATATCGAGAGTTCTGCTGTACTTCCATCACATATTACTCATCTCCCCATATCTGGAGTATTAAAAAAATGCTTCCATGCATACTATATATAAATGAGGATGTGTACATTAAACCTTTTATGAAAACATTGCCATCATTCACTTTAGATACAGGGGATATCCTAAAAGAGTGGGCTGAGTTGGCTATCCGAGAGTAACTGGTTTTTGGTCACTCTTGAGATTGAATCACTGTAGATTAACATACCACATGAAGGGGGATTAGAAGTTATATTATTTGAAATAGCAGGATGAAAGCGCATACCTCGCTTTGAGTTCGTCATGGAATTATCAAAACCGGTACTTGAAAGTCATGTTTTTTTCATTTTTAGGTGATCCTTGCACACGGATACAAGGAGCAGTAATGGGAGTGAGTTTTGGCCCCAGTTATGCAAAGATGTACACTAGATACTGGGAGGAAATTGTGATCTACAATTCTGATCCGAACCCCTTTTGATTGACCTATACCATTGATACATCGATGATATTATGATGGTGTGGTGAGGGATGGAGAATCAACTCATGGAGTTTTTGGGATACCTGCATGAGCATAATAAGCTTCTGAGATTTGCTGTTAACTAGTAAAAAGGAGATACTGTTTTGGATAGGATGATTATAAACGAAACAAATGGAGGAAATATCTCCTGCCCTATATCAGAACCAACAGACTGAAACCCACGGACCGGGCTATCACATGTAAGGTTTGCCAGTTGTTAATGTAGGTTCTTTTTGCTTCTTTTTCCACCCATGGCCACTGGCAGATATGCACACCCGACTTATCTTGCGGGAACCTTTGTGAGAAGGTACTGGACTGGACTGACACTAGAAACAACAGGAATTATGAGACTTGGATACCTTCAAGGTATGTCTCGGACACAGTTTTCAAGTGAAATAAAGGCAAATTTACTGTGCTTTTCTGCCAGTATGACACACGCAGCTTGCGAAGATAAAAAATAATAACAACACTTTTGCAGATAACCTCTTAAATTGACCATAACTTAAACTCAATGCATTTGTAATTACTTTGTATTCTTTCTTCCCACAGGTCTGCAGCTGCTACCCCTGGAGACTGTAGACTGTACCAATACCCAACAGCCCTCTAATATTACCAATACCATCAGCACTAGCCCACTCCTCGCAGCACAGTTGCTGAACTTTCTCTTACAGATGCCTTAAGGGGTGGGCAGCGTTCAGGGCCAGATTTATGTTGTCATGGGCTCTATGCACAGCAGTAGCCATAGGCCCCCTACCGCATTGCCCCACCCTCAAAAGTGGTGTGGCTATGTGCCACAACCATGTTGCACAAACATGCAATACTTTAAGAGAGCGTCAATCCCCCCCTTGGGCCTCAAAGAGTTATGACTGTTTACATTTTGTAGAAACTGCTGATGAAGCTGGTGGTTTGATTCTGATTATTTTTAGTTTTAAAAAGTGAAAAACAGACTGTCCACCATACTCCTGTTACTATACAAAAACATGTTTACATTTCTTGATCAATTCCCACTGCACCTTTCCTGGACTTGGGAAAACCCCCAACACAGTCTAGCCACTACTTATGCATTTGGAGTAGAGGTGACTATTACATTATGAGTGGCTGCACTGTTTGTGGGTGTTTCTAATGTTCAGGAAGTGTGCAGTAGGAATATAACAATGACCTGAAACAAAACAAGGCTGGGTATAAATATACATACACACATACATACGAATATGGCAGCAGAAACAGGCCAAATGGTCTATCAAGTCTGCCCAAGTGTGCAGCTAGCACCCCCCAGATTGCAGCTGCCCCCACCCCTCCCCCTCTCTCCCAACCGGCAAATTCTCATTACTACTTAAGCAGAAACACCCCCCCCGTGCCCTGTCCCATGCCCTTTTGAAAGAACCCATTGTCTTACATGATACCACTTCTTCTGGCAGGGTATTCCATTTCGACACCACCCTTTCTGTGAAATAATTCCTCCTCATCTCGCTCCTAAATCTGCCCCTTCCAATCTTAGCCCATGACCCCTTGTGTCTTGTCCCTGCCTCAGCCTAAAAAACCCATCTGTTTCAGTTCTGTTAAATCCCTTCAGATACTTGAATGTTTCAGTCACCTCCCTCCTCTCCTGTAGGGTGTACAAACTCAGATGCTTCAGGCTGTCCTCACAGGATTTGTCTTCCATCTCCTGTATAATTGTTGTCACCCTACGCTGCACCCCCTCTAGTAGCCTGATATCCTTTGGATATGGCCTCTAGTTCTACACACAGTACTCCAAGTGTGGCCTGGCTAAAGATCTATAGAGGGCAGGATCATATCCTTGTGTCTGGATGAGATTCCCCTTGCAATACATCCCAGTATCTTGTTAGCCTTGGCTGCAGCCTTTCTGCACTGGGCAGAGTTGTTGTTTATGTTCTCAGTTATCATTACTCACAGATCGTTCTCTTTCTCAGTAATCCCCAGTCTCACCTCACCCAAACAGTATTCCGTCCTTGGGTTTTTCACCCCAAAGTGCATTACTTTACACTTCTTCACATTGAAACCCAGTTGTCACTTCACTGACCACTCCTCCAGTTTGATTAGGTTCCCCTGTAGCTCCATCCACCCCTCAACATCATCCACTACCGTTCCCATCTTGGTATCATCTGCAAACAGACTGATTCTGCTCTTAACTCCATGTGAGATATCTGATATGAATGAACCAATCAATACCGGACCCAGCACAGAGCCCTATACATTATATATTAGCATGCATTTAAATTCTATTAAGTAAAGAGGCAGATGGAACAACTAGCAACATTAATGAATTTTAGAAAAGGTAAGCAATCATAAAATGTGTCTTTTTAACTAGAAATAATATGATGCAAAATAGGTCAACAGTGTCCCTTTAAATCCAAGTCACTCATGTTACTTTAGTACACTTGTCACTTTCAATATATTAAATATAATAATAGCACAATTTTATTATTTAACAAACTTAAGGTATAAGTGAAAAACTTGATGAAAAGGTCCACAGGCCAACATTTTAAAGGGAGTTGCTAGGATTTTGTTAAACATTTAGCTTGTATTCCCGCCCCCCTCCCGATTTACTTATTCTCTTCAGGGTGTTAGGTGCTACAGTCATTGTGCTGAAGTTTAATCTAATTCACAGCAGCATATTTTTGCTGGTTTGTGCTGTTTCTTCACGAGGGGACACATTCTGTAATGTCAGTACCTCACCAGCATTCTCACAAGGGAACTCATGCCTGTGAGGTCTTGACATCATGGGGACTGCTCTGTCATGAAGAAATGTTACTGTTCATCCTGAGGATTCTGCTGCACTTTATATTAAAATCAAGCACAATAAGGTAGACACCTGACATCCCCATGAGAAGAATAGTTAAATGGGGGGTCATTTAAATTTTAAACTTTAATCCAAAGATTCCATTTAAACCTTTTACATTAAATGCTAGCTGGATAAGGAAAGGATTTGATTTTAGGGTGTGTGTTTTTAATACACACTGCTGTATCCCAAAAAAAATTACAATCCATTAATAGGTGACATAGTGGCAGAAGCCATAAGGCATGCAGTGAGAGGTCAGGATGACTTGAGGGAGGTTAAGGAAAGTTCTGGGGTGGCTAAGCATGTAGAAAGAGTGACAGATTTGCTCAAGGTAACACAGTAATTATCATTGGTTGGATTCAAACTTTTGCCTCCAGGTTCACAGTGTTGTATTGTAATCAATAATCTACATCTCGTAAGAAAACAAACGACCAGAGCGAATAGGGCTGCAGCTGAGGAATTTGGGGTAAAAATGTTGTAAATTATTTTCTTAATATTTTTACACCAAATTTTTAACATAGCCTTGTTATGAGCCTGCCTCATGAGGACAGCCAGAGAAAATGCTCATCTCCTGGCTTAAAGGTGATGTTGAGCAGGGACTGCAAAATCAATTCTTGGGACGCTAAACCACATTTTGGGCAGAAGTTGAAAAATTACAGCCATCACATTCATGAGGTGCTGTAAAGAAATGGCTATGTTGAAAATTTGAAGTTAAAATATTGAATATTACCAAACGTATAAGCCTGTGTTCGCAAAATTCAGCATAGGCTCATAACATAGGCCACTAGCTCCTCCTCCTTGGGCTGAGTGGGTGGCTGTTTGTGCTTGTCTGTGTCTGTAGGTTATCTTTTCTTAATTTACATGTTTTTCTGCTTGGAATACCTGCACCACTCTTGCACACAACATTGATGAAAGTCTTCTGGACTGAATTTCTGCAAAACATCATCACCAGGTATCAGCTTTTTAATTTTATATCAACTTTTTTGAAGCCTCCCCAAGGAAGCATATATCTTGCAACTAGTCTTACAAACATGATGATGCTGGATCCTGCAACGGAATCAACATTTTTGTCTGACCACTTCTAAAGCAGCTGTACTTGAGTACTTTAAAGAACAAAGGAATTTTAACACATTTTGTGACTGAATCAACAATTTTGTCTGACCTGCTACCAAAGGTATTGTACTTGTCTCTAAGGACTTTGAAGATCAAAAGAAACATACAGACAAAAGGATTTCACAGGCCACAGTTTGTCACCTTTCAGGAATTTTAACATATGTGACCCTGGATCTTAACAGTTCATCATTTCCTCCGAATGTAATTAACCATCAGCATTTTTCCTTTGCCATCTCCTCCTGGTGTGCTTGTTAGACCACCCAAGTGCCGCCATCTCTGCTCTACCATGGATTACTCCATCCTCCTAGTTCTTCTATTCGCAAAGGGTGCTACAGGCCCAGGATGTCAAGCTGGACCAGTACCACCCCTGTGAGAACCTGCTCTTCACAAAAATGAACTCTATGGCACCCCAATGCCAACTGCGTCAAGGGAGCTCCAGCTTTCTACCACCTGCATCCCGCCTGCTAGCCTGGGGACCCCGACACCTGCCACAGTTATCAACAACATTACCATTTTCACGCCCATAAAGATCGCCCTGGTAAACGCTAGCCTCCCCCCTTGCAAGAGCAGGAGGCACAAGATACGCTCTACCATTAGCATAAACCTCTCAGCCAGGAAAATAATATTCATGCTTCTTCTTCTATCAGGTAACACCCATGCCAATCCAGGCCCATCACCAGTGTCAAACGTAAGGGGGACATGAGTAAAGGTCTGAAAGTAGCTGCAATGAACATCTGCAGCCTCACAGCAAAGTTTGACCTACTCCAAGCGTGGATGTCCCACAATGTACCTGACATTCTCTGTCTGACAGAGACCTGGCTGTCAAGCAAGATAAAAGACAATGAAGGGATGCTCCTGGGTTATCAAATATTCAGGAAAGACAGGTGTGGCAAGAGAGGCGGAGGAGTCCTTATCTATGTCAGGGATTACCTATGCTGCTCGGTTCTCCCTGTTACCAGGGTCGAGGATGATCATGAACTACTAGCAATAAAAGCACAGGTTGGACGGCACAGCAAATCTCTAATCTTAGCCTCGGTTATCTTCCACCCATTAAATCCAGGGATGGGCTCTCAAAAATTCTGGATACAATTGCTACCCTTCCTAGGGGCACAGAGCTTCTCATAACAGGTGACTTTAACATCAACTGGGAGGGCAGGGAATCCATGCCTTTCAAGGACATTGTCGCTACTTCCAACCTGACCCAACTCGTGGACAGCCCAACAAGGCGGAACCACAAAACAGGAAAATACACCCTCCTTGATTGGCTCCTCTCAAGTTCCCCTTCTCGGATCTCTGAGCTTAAGGTCCTGCCTGACACCTTATGTGATCACTCCCCAGTCACTTTCACATGGTCAAACAAATTGAGCAAGCCACCACCTATCATAATTAATAGTAGGGTCTTGGGGAAGGGTAAGCGTGGGGCCCTCTCCACTGCCCTCTCCCAGCATGACTGTTCCCCCATAGATCATGCTCCTAATATTGACCAGGCCCTATGTTTCTTTATAGAGGGCTTCAACAACATTTGCGTTATCTTTGCACCACTGAGGAAAAGAAAAATTTGGGGTCAAGTTAATGGCTGGATCACAGGGGATCTCCTTGCCTAAATGAAGGAAAGGGACAACCTCTGGGAAAAAGCCAGGTCCTCTCACAGCAAACACTACTTCCGATGCTATAGAGCTGCAAGAAACCACTGCACCAACCTTATCCACCAAGTAAAGGCCAACTTCCACAAGGAGCAGCTTAATAAAACTTGGGGCAATGGGAAGATTTTTTGGGAGAAATTCAAAAACCTTCTTGGGAAGGTTGAGAAGAAGATCCCCTGCTCACTCAACATCAACAACGAAACGATTACTGACCCACGGCACATCGCGGATTCTCTCAATGCAGCATTTACTCACCTGACTGGAGTGCTACCCCCCTGACTATCTGCACCCTGCTGGGGAACAAACCAACTGCACATCTCAAGGGGACACAACCCCTGTCTTCTACTTCAAAAAAGTGTCAGTGAAGGAGGCTTACAAACACATTAAAAAATACTAGGCAAGACCAGAATGGAGAGTGATGGAGTCAATATGAAACTCCGATCCCTAACACTGGATGCCATCATTGTGCCAGTTACAAAACTATTTAACAAATCGCTGGCTCTTGCACAATTCCCTGGGATCTGGAAACAGGCTCTTGTGACGCCAGTGCACAAGAACGGTGATACGACATGCACTGCCAATTATAGGCCAATATCAATCCTCTCTCCCTTATCTAAAGCCCTGGAAAATATTGTGGCAGCCCAACTCACAGATTACCTCAACAAATACAACCTATTATGTCCCAACCAACATGGCTTCAGGCAGAATCGGTAGAATCATAGTACCTCCACTGCCTTGCTGGACTAAACTGACTACTTGCACAAGGCACTAGACGGAGGAAAACTGGTGGGGTCAGTCTTCATAGACCTCATCAAAGCCTTCAACACTGTCAAACACTCTCTCCTCCTGACTCAACTACAGAATCTGGGGGTTGCAACCACTGCTGTCTGCTGGTTCAAGGACTACCTGACACACAGAAGCCAATGTGTAAAAATTGGGCACACAGTATCTAGCTCCAACGAGGTATCTTTAGGGGTCCCACAGGGGGTCAATACTGGAACCCTTACTATTCAGCCTCTTCCCAAATAACCATTCTGAAGCCTGTGACACTAAACTGATACTTTATGCAGATGACGCCGTACTTCTCACCAGCAGTTCATCAATAGTCACCCTCCACTCCGAGCTGCAGGCATCCTTCTACAAGCTGGAAGACCGGTTCTGTAGCCATAAACTTCTATTGAACTACAGAAAGACCAAGGTGATGATCACAGCCAGCCCACCACACAAAAAGAAGCTCCCTCCCCATACCATCTCCAATAAAGTCAGTGAGCCGCTAGAACAAGTTCACTCCTTCAGGTACCTGGGGGTCACCATTGATGACTCCCTCACCTTCACCCAACACATCAACACAGTGGTAAAGGCAATGAACACCAAGCTGGGTGTACTCTATAGGCATAAAAAGTATCTCATTCCAGAGGCCCTCCATCTCTCAGTCTCCAGCTCCATCCTTTCTACCATCGACTATGGATTGGTGGTCTACGGTGCAGCAACAGACACTGCACTAAAAAGGATTCACATTGCCCTTAACAAGGCACATAGGCTGACGATGGTTGCAGATCAAAATACCCACACCTGCTCCTTATATGAGCAGACCAATTGGCTGCCACTAAAGAATAGGATTATATTCCAAACATGTCTCCTTGGAAAAAAGGCACTAATGGGTAACCCCCCCCATGCATTTCTAGCATCCTAACATCAAGTGCTACCAGCTATACCACCAGAGGCAGGATGAGGGGGTCCCTATCAACACCTTTCCATTGAACCACGCAGGGACAGCGTGCTTTCAGCTATAGGGCCCCCCAATGGCTCAATGAAAGCCCAGTGCACATCCTAAACTCCCAATGCATCTCACAATTCAAAAATGGCCTAAGGCAACACCTTCTTACTAGGACAGTTTGTGACTGCCACTAGGACTCTAACACTCATAATGCCCACTCACCCACACTCTCCTTCCCCTTCCTTTTGCCCTCACTCTTCCCCCTTGCCCTATCCCTCTGTCTTCCTCTCCCCCCTGTGCCTTTTCCCCCACTGGATCAACCTTATAACCAACCTACTACCACTACCTCCCCAACCTCCTAGACAAAGCCACTTCTTCTGGCTGCCCTCCCCGTCTCCCCTCCCCCTCACCTTGACTCCTCCTCGGACTCTCACACTAGGTGTCACACCTGCTTATCTCCTTCGCTACATATAAACACTGTCCTTTACCCTAGTTGAATGCTCTTGATGCTGTACTGTCACCATTGGTACTATGAATGACATTGTAACCTTATTGTATATTAGCTACCTATTATTCGAGTATTGTATATAAACTGTTTGTTATTGTTGTCATTATCACTGTTTGACGTGGAACCTTTGTAAAAAAGCTCTGAGCTCAAAGGTATTATCTGAATCCCTAAATAAATAAATAAATAAAAAATAAATGAAATAACTTTGTTGAGTTTTAATATTCTTACACCAAATTTTCAACATAACCTTCTTATGACCCCACCTCATGAACAAGGGCAGAGAAAATCTTCAACTCCTGCCTGAAAGGTGATTTTGTGCAGGGACCATGAAATCACCTTTTGGGATATAAAAAAAACATTTTGGCCTGGATTTGAAAAATGACAGCTGCCACATTTGTAATGTACTGGAAAGATATGGCTATGACGTAAATTTTGGGTAAAAACATTGACAATTACCAAAGTTACAAGGCTGCATTCACAAAATTCAGTGTAGGTTTATAACTTTGTTGTTTTTATGTTTGCTTGCACGCATGTGCAAGAAACATAGTGCCATCATCGGAGATTTCGGAGGTGTGTCACCTCCTCCTCCAATTCAGTCAGTGTGCTGGCAGGCGCGGCCCCTGTAAGCCAATGCATTTTGAGCTGTCCATGACACGCTCCAAAATGCAGTGGCACAGCTGAAGGGGAGCCACGCTTGAGTGAGCAGCGATAAGATAAGGCTGCTCACGCCAGCAGCCCCCCACACAGACGCCCACAGTGTGCGCGCCTCAAGACGCATCGCCATCTGTATAGCCGACGGGTGCCCAATCCCCATCGGCTGCTGCATTTCCCGCCTTCCCCGCCTTCCCCCCAAAGGTTCAAAATGCCACGCTGGGTGCCCACCCCAGCGTGGCAATATCATATAGCCGACAGGGGTGCCCAATCCTCCATCGGCTGCACTGTCCCCCATAATACTGAGTGCCACGCTGAGCCACCCCCAGCGTGGCAAGCATAGATGAGCCGGCGGTGCCCAATCCCGTCGGGCTGAAGACACCCTAATGCCCTTGTGCTACGCTGGGAGCCCACCCCAGCATGGCAAATGGTCCCACGTCAGTTTTTTTATTTTTACCTGAAAACGAAAACTGTCTCGGGCGCTGGCCTCCACCCCCTCCCACAACCCGCACCCACCCACTGCGACCCAGCCTCCCACACCTCACCCCATAATTACTCCGAGCTTGGCGACGACCGGTGGACCGGGAACGGCCTGCACTCTTCAAAGGCGACCGCAAACTGAGGAAATGCCGGTAAGCTGTATAATGGGTTAAATAGGAGGTTCAACTTTATTGCATATCTCAGGCATTTTTGATTTGGCACCAAATTTTCAACATAGGGTTTTGGGACCCCTTCTCAATGAATGACACTGTCATGAGGCATTTGTGGCCGGGGGTGATTTGCGCAGTGACCGCGAAATCACCTTTGGGCCTGAATAACACCATGACAGTGACATCAATCATGAAAGGAGTCTCAAAACTCCCATTGAAAAATTTAGTGCCAAAATTCCAAAATGACTGTTTTATGCCGCGTTAGCGCAAGTTCCTCACGCAGGCTCGAAGTTCGATTTCAATATTTTCACTCCAGATTTTCAACATTGCCATTTTACCACACCTTCTTATGAGTAGTACAGCTGTCATTTTTCACATCTCACCCAAAACGTGTTTCCACCATGTAGCGCACAATGGCACAGTCGGTGTGCGAGATCAATGTATGGGACAAATTAAGAAAATCACAGTGACACTGTTCATGAGGTGAGGTGTTAAAATGGCTATGTTGAAAATTTGGTGAAAAAATTCCAAAAAATGACTGTTTTACGAGCGTGCGTTGTACAGTTCCTACGCACGCTCATTAGTTTGCAAATTTTCAATATTTTCACTCCAGATTTTCAACATTGCCATTGTACCACACCTTCTTATGAGTAGTACAGCTGTCATTTTTCACATCTCACCCAAAACGTGTTTCCGCCCATGTAGCGCACAATGGCGCAGTCGGTGTGCAAAATCAATGTACGGGACAAATTAAGAAAATCACAGTGACACTGTTCATGAGCAGACATCTTAAAATGGCTATGTTGAAAATTTGGTGAAAAAATTCCTAAAAATGACTTTTACGAGCGTGAGTTGCACAGTTACTTTGCATGCTCGTAAGTTTGCAAATTTAATATTTTCACTCCAGATTTTTCAACATGTCCATTTTATTAAACTTCCTTATGAACAGTACAGCGTAATTTTCTATATGTCGCCTAAATGTAAGTCATATATGTAGCGCATAATGGTGCTCTTGGTGTGCGAAGCAATGTTTAGACAGATTAAGAAAATCACAGTTATACTGTTCATGAGCAGAGGTCTTAAATGGCTATGCTGAAAATTTGGTGACAAAAAAGTCCATGAAATGACTGTGTTACAGTGAGCATTGCACAGTTCCACGCACCCTCGCTAGTTCATGACTTTGTACTATTTTCAGTCCAGATTTTCACCAGTGGCATTTTCCACACTTCCTTATGAACAGTACAGCTGCCATTTTCACAACATGGCGAAGTGTTTTCACACTTTCAGTGCAGAGATGCGTGGTCACTGTGGGAAATATTGTTCGCACAGATAAAGAAAATCACAGTGACACTGTTCATGATCGAGGCACCAAAATGCCTGAGTTGACAATCTGCTGTAAGAAATCCCAACCTAATTATATACGGGTTGTGCGTTGCATGCTCTTTGTGTACGCCGACTTCACCATTTTTTTTTAATATTTTTACTACACATTTGCAACATAGCCATTTTTTACACCTCCCCATGAAAGAGTACAGCTGTAATTTTTTACATCCTGTTCGGAATATTTTTGCACCTGTGGTGCTAAATGCCATAGTCACTGTGCATAAGCAGCTTTCGACTAACAAACTGATATTCCCCCTGTTCATGAGGTGGGGTCACAAAACAAACATGTTGAAAATTTGGAGTGAAAATACCAACGAATGCCTGAGGTATTAGGGTTTTCAACTATAACGCCCAACCCTATAGAGAATGACAGGAATCAGGGGTGTGCCTTGGGATTCTTGCCTGTGATGCTCATACCATTCCACACCCTGCAGTCACTGAGAGGCATCGAGGTATGCCTTGGACTCTTTGGCCCCAAAGTTCACCCCATTCTCCTATATCGCACCCATCTCACCATATTTCCTAATGAAATGGGGTGCGCATAAGGGCCAAAGACCACAAGGAACACCGTGGCACTTGTCAGTGTCTGCAGGGTGGGGTGTGGTGAAATGGCGCGGCCGTTATACCTGATGACCCAAACGCACACCCCAATGCCTGTCACTCTCTGCAGGGTGGTGGTGGGGTTGGCTTCAGTTCAATACTTCACTGCCATTCCTATTACACAGCTCTGTAACTTCTACACTACCACTGCCAATGCCAGCAAGCAAACATTCGGCATTGACAAATTCTTGTTTAATATTGTTACACCAACTTTTCAACATGCCCTTCTTATGACCCCACCTCTTGAACAGGGGCAGAGAAAATGTTCAACTCTTGCCCAAAAGTTGATTTTGTGCAGTGACTGTGAAATCACCTTTTGGGACAGATTTGCCTAATGACAGTGACATTGTTCATGAGGTGGGGTCCCATAGAACGCACATTGAAAATTTGGGTCAAGAATATGCAAGAATGCCCAAGTTATGCCTTTAAGTTTAAACTCCCATTCAAATACATTGAATGGCATACCTGTTTCTTCAGTTCACGGTCCGGCTTTGATGTGTCTGTGGTCCAGTAAGGATTATGGCATTGGACCCCTGATGGGTAAGTAAGTGCTTGGTGGGGTGCAGGGTGGTAGGTGCTGAGTGGGAGAGTCAGGTGGGGGGACTGTAACAGCACAAAAGACATCGATGGATGGTTTTCTTGTTACAGGTTAAAGAAAAAAAATAAAAACAGGACAGAGATGCCAATTGACACTAGATGACTGGGCACCCCCATGTCACTGTTATGTTTCTGGGGGGTGCTGAGAGGGAGGGAGGGTTGGGTGGGGAAGGAAAGTAAAAAAAAATATATATATATATATATATATACATACTATACATACACACATATACACACACACACACTATATATATATATATATATATATATATATATATATATACACACATATACACACACTATATATATATATATATATATATATATACATACACACATATACACACACACACTATATATATATATATATATATATATACACACATATACACACACACTATATATATATACATACACACATATATACACACACTATATATATATATATATATATATATACATACACACATATACACACACATATATATATATATATATACATACACACATATACACACACGCTATATATATATATATATATATATACATACACACATATACACACACACACACACTATATATATATATATATATATATACATACACACATATACACACACACTATATATATATATATATAAAAGAAATGACTTTGCATGCATGGTAGTGGAGGGGGACAGGATGAAGATACAAAAAACAGGGCTGAGATGCCGATCGATGCCAGGGGATTAAGCAACCCAGTGTCAGTGTTATGTTTCTGGGGGGAGGGTGGAGTGGTGGGTACTGAAAGGGAGGGTTGAGTGGGAGGAGGAAGGTAAAAAAAAAAAAAAATATATATATAGTAAAAAACCAAAACAAGGTGCTGCGTCGGCATGTGGTCTAAAAGCAAAATAAAATGGTTATATTAAATGCACGCTGAAAATAGAAAATAGAGTTAAAAAAATCTACGTTTCGACCTTAGGTCTTCTTCAGGAAATATCTAAAAGAGAAAAAAAAACAAAGTTAGTATGTGTATACTGTATATATATATATATATATATATATATATACACACACACACACACACACATATACATATATATTTAAGCAATATACCTCTCCAGGGTGTGAGTATACTGGTGGATTTACCGCACTAGAAGTGGTAAATGCACCAGCATACCCACTCCCTGGAGGGGTATATTGCTATCATACAATGGCTCCGTTTTTTGTACACCCATAAAAATAGTAAACAAAGTTTTTATATTTTTATTTCATTTTGTTTGTGATTTTGTTGCTCCGCCAGAAGAAGTAGTGCTTGGTTCTGGGGTTGTGGAGTATTGCTTTGTGCTTCATAGTGCAGTGTTTTTTGGGGGACTAGGAAGTGTCTGAACCTGTACCTAGATTGCTTTTTGGATTGTGTCATGGCTCCTTTTTGATGTCTGAGCAGGGACAGCATTCAAATTTGTTGCTCGTTTGTTTTCTTTTTTACTACGGAGAAACCACTCTTTTTGCTAGTTCTGCGCATGTGTCTTAGCATTGGTAATCGCTGTGGTTACTGTTAGGCATTTTTTTACATTTTTGGCCAACAGAATGTACTCTGTTTTGTTTTTATTTATTTATTTTTGTTCTGCTGTGGCTCGCTTTTTTGGAATGGTGCAGACTATTCATGGCTTGCTTTCAGAATGTGTGAAGCGGCGATGGCTTCTTGTTTTAATTTTGGAGCGTGGTGACAGACTATCGGATGTTGTCGTGGGATTGGAGGGAGAACAGTGTGTTGAAAGGAATGGCCAGGTACACACTTAGTCTTTCAAAAAATAGAAGTGTTGAAAATGTAGTTTAGGTACAGACTGTGGTTTTAAAGTTTTGTTTGGAGAGTTACCCAGTCGGGGCAGTTGGGACACTGGTGTTTAGTGGGGATCCAACATGGCGGATTTTGGGTTTTTGTTGGGTGCTCAGAGTGTTTTTTTTTTTACACATGAGGCTATCTGGCACCTTTTCCAGTGGGTACACTGGAGGATTTACCATGCTGGCAAAGGTGCCAGCCAGCCAATGAGATTGCAGAGTTTCCCTGTTTTGATTTAGTCCATTGTATGTATGTATATATATTGATATACATACCATGGAGGTGAGAGCTTTCTCAGTTGGATATACTGTGTTATTTCCACTAGTGAGGATAAATCCTGATGACATCAACAGAGGATATCAACATTTATCCACACTCTGCTGATGTCACCAGAGTGAGAATATCTGCACTTCAGCTTGCTTTCTAAAGGAAACTGCTTCAGAAAACAGTTTCTCTTTCTCACTGAAGCTGCAACTTAGTCAGTTAGATTTGCAACACATTCTCACCTGTGTCCCATTGTGTTTCTAACACTCCTAGCCCATTGCTGTGCTGATCTCAGCTTCAAAACAACCTGAATTCTAAATGAAACTCTTGTACAAAGCAGTTTCTCTTTTTCAGTGCTACTGTACCTGCAGCAGTTTGTTTTTCTCACTAAGCCTCTGACTTACTCAATTAGCTTTGCAAAACACACTCACCTGTGTTTCTGACTCCCAGTCCATTCAGAACACACACACACACACACACACACACACACACACACACACACACACACCACACACAGAATGAGCATGAAACACAAAGAAACAGAAAACATTTTCCTAAAGCTCTCACCCCTGTGGTATAAATCGCACACATGATGGGCAGATCATGGGATATGGAAAGTATTCTCAGTCCTGCAGTGGGCTATGCATTCTCACTCTGCAGGAGTGAGGATATTTTCCATATTCCACTCCTGCCCATCATGTATCCCCTATATATTATAGGAGGCAGTATAGCGCAGTGGTTTAAGGCTCTGTGCTACAAACCTAGGTTTGAATCCCACAGCCCCCACTTGCATACTGTGTGAC
The DNA here is from genome assembly GCA_016271365.2 of Neoceratodus forsteri. Classification (NCBI taxonomy): domain Eukaryota; kingdom Metazoa; phylum Chordata; order Ceratodontiformes; family Ceratodontidae; genus Neoceratodus; species Neoceratodus forsteri. The sequence continues at coordinate 189,634,458 of JADMNL010000027.1, forward strand.
TCTGAGCAAGTCACTTAACTTCCTTGTGCTTCCAGGTCACACCTGTAAACAAGCTTTCAGCTTAGTGTGTTTCTCCTGGTAAAAAAAAAATAATTTTATATATATATATATATATATATATATATGAAATGACTGAGTAGACATAGTAGTGGAGGATAACTGCACATGCATGGTAGTTAAAAAAAAAAAGTGTGAGCACGGAGTGGGCCATGGTGTAGAGACACGGAGGCGACTTCTGTCACCTCATGAGGCTGTTCGTTCGCAAGCTGCTTTTCTACTAGTTCTAGCAAGAGGACTGCAGAGCTCTGCCCATGCAGCCCTAATAAACACGTCTAGCTGATACAAACGTACAGACTATGCCCTGCAAACTGCACAAATGATTGTGGAGACACAGTAATACTGCTGAAGTTGGATAATGGGGAACTGCAGGAATCAGGATGACCACCTTACAAAGCTAACCAGGCTACTCTGTAAGCAGTTTAGCTAATAACTGGCACACATGGGGTGATATTAGATATCAGTATAACGAAAGGCTGTACAAGTGACATCCAAGCATAGAAGTACGTGAGTAAAGTTTGGGCTATGAAAAAGGTCACAGTCATTCACAAACTACTGTAGTGCTAAACATGGTGCAGCAGTCTAGGGAACATACTATAAAAGGGAAAGTGGAAATTGTTTAACCAAGTGTGCTTCCTCAGGAAGGAAGGAAGATTTCCAGAGTCAGGGCCATCCTTTTTTGCTACTTTTGCATGACTTTTGGAGACAGGGCATGACAGTGTGTGGAGCCGCTCTTTTCTGTTTGGGGTCCACAGATGTGACATCAGGAGTCACACACTACTGTTGCCTGCACACTGTCTACTGTTGTCAGGGCCAATTGCTATTCTGTAGCAGCGACAGGGCTGGGCATGATTGCTCCACTCGTCTTGCTCGCCATCACCACCAGCAATGGCAGAACCACAGGCAAGAGACTCAGATCACTGAGTTTCTGATGGACCACAGCCATGAGTCAGCCACATTCTGTGCGGCGGGTAGAGGCCACCAGTCCTCAGCACTGGGAATCAGTCATCTGTCAGGTCGAGTGGTGTAGGGACCTGGCTGGGCCAATGGCTGAAATCAGGAGTCAGTGGGACTAAGTTGGAGCCAAAGAGGAGGTTGGAGTATAGTGTTGAATGATCGGCATCACCGGCAAGCTGGAGGGCAAGGCTAGGCCAACTATAAATAAACTGTGAGACAGCATCTGTGGACCAAGTAGAATGGGCCTCCTCTGCATGGGGAGAGAGGCTGAACAGGTCATGTGCAGGAGGAGCCAGGGCTTCAGTTGCTTGGTGAGTGTATGTGTACTGCAGCGGGGTGTCTGCACTCTGGCTGGGACTGAGACTCGGGTCTGTCCTTCTCCTGGAACCAGGACCACCACTGCTGACTTGACAGGAAGTCTGAGTCCAGCTAGTTAACACCAATGCCAAGGAGTAAGTAGGAGATGATCTCTTGTTCTGTTCTGAGCATGAGAAACAGAAGGCATCAGGCATCCAGCAAGAGGAGTAGCACTGCACGGCATCTCTGTCTCTGGTCTGCAGCAACATGAATCTACCTCAACTTATGCAAGTTTTTCTCATTTTCATCACTTCAGATGTTGGTTTAAAAGTGACAAGTCATTCACTTATATTGTGCAAGTAGGACCAGACCAGACCAGCAAACTTACACTTGCAGCAGTCTCTGCACTTGCAACAAACAAGAGCGCTGAAGGCTTACCTCTCAGCTGTCCCTGATTTCCAGGGTTGTCCCTGATTTTTGCTTCAATATCATTTGTCCCTCCTAAATTGTGCTATTTGCATGTCTTCAATGAAGAGTGGGTATTTGAAGCATATGTATTGCCAGAAATGATTATTGCAGTCTAGTTCTCATTTTAAAATTCTTTCCACACTAAGCCACACTGTAGACAGTATCAGGCTTCTTGGCTTATATTTCCATTTTGTAAGATGTGTTCGGTAGTTCATTCTTCTGTCCCTGTCTTTTTGCACCATGTCCCTGGTTAGCAAAGAAACATAGAAACATAGAAGTTGACGGCAGATAAGGACTGCAAGGCCTATCCAGTCTGCCCATTTCTTTTTCTACCTTATAAATGTGCCATCGGCCTTTGCTCTGTCAGTGGCCTATCTAGTCATAGTCATTTGTATTGCTCCCTTATGCCTATCCCATGCCTTTTTGAAGCCCTGCACTGTATTCATAGCCACCACTTCTTGTGGTAAGCCATTCCATGCATCCACCACCCTTTCTGTGAAAAAGAATTTCCTCACATTCCCCCTTAATCGGCCCCCCTCTAATCTCATGCTGTGTCCTCTTGTCCTGCTATTTTTCTTATATTTAAACATGTCAGACTCTTTCACCTTGTTAATGCCCTTAAGGTGTTTGAATGCCTCGATCATATCACCTCTCTCCCTCCTTTGCTCAAGGGTATACATATTGAGCTCTGTTAATCTGTCCTCATATGTCTTCTGATGCAGTCCCTGCACCATTTTGGTTGCCCTTCTCTGGACTGCCTCAATTTGGTTAATGTCCTTGTGAAGGTGTGGCCTCCAATACTGCACGCAGTACTCCAGATGGGGCCTAACCAGTGTCTTGTAAAGAGTGATTATTACCTCCCTCTTACGACTTGTGATACCCCTACTAATACCTAACACCCCCTAGCCTTACCTACTGCTTTAGAGGTCTGCTTGGATGATTTCAGGTTATCAGTGATGATGATGCCCAAGTCTCTTTCTTCCTTTGTGACTGCTAGCAACTCCGTCCCAGCCTATAGGTGGCTTCAGGTTTCTTTTCCTATGTGCATGATTTTGCACTTCTTTGCATTAAATCCCAGTTGCCACTCTTCTGACCATTTTGCTAGTTTATCCAGATCTCTTCTCATTCTGCCCACCCCATCTGAATCATCTACTCTGTTGCAGATCTTGGTGTCATCTGCAAACAGACAAGCCTTACCCTCTAGTCCATCTGCAAGGTCACTAATGAAGATGTTGAAGAGGACTGGCCTCAGGACTGATCCCTGAGGTACCCCACTTGTGACTTGCATCTCTTCTGACTGTATACCATTTACCACCACTCTCTGTTTTCTGCCCATCAACCAGTTTGCCACCCAGTTGACCAACTCCTGACCCACCCCGAGCCTACCCAGCTTATTTATCAATCTTCTATGTGGAACAGTGTCAAAGCTTTGCTGAAGTCAAGGTAGGCGACATCAACTGCTCTCCTTGGTCACCACTCTGGTTACCCAGTCAAAGAAATCTATGAGATTAGTTTGACAGGACCTTCCTTTTGTAAACCCATGCTGTCTTGGATCCTGTGCCCCTATGGATTCCAGGTGTTGCACTATCCTTTCCTTAAGGAGTGCCTCCATAATCTTGCCCACTACTGAGGTAAGACTGACTGGCCTGTAGTTCCCTGCCTCCTCCCTGCTACCACTCTTGTGGAGTGGGATCACATGATCCCTTCTCCAGTCTTCTGGGACCTCTCCTGTGCTCAGAGACTCACTAAACAGTTCTGCTAATGGCTCTGCTAGTTCCACCTTTAGCTCCTTAAGTACCCTGGGATGTATGCCATCAGGTCCCATTGCCTTATCCACCCTGAGCTTAGCAAGCTCTTGTAGGACCCTTTCTTTTGTGAAGGGAATAGTGCTCACCTCCCTCGCCCCTGTGTCCATGATGCTGAGCTGTGGGTCCTGCCCTACCTTCTCTTCAGTAAATACTGAGCAAAAGTATCTATTTAGGATAGATGCCTTTACAGGGTCCTCCTCCTCACATGCTCCCTTTTCTCCATTAAGCTTAGCAATACCCCCTCTGGACTTTCTCCTTTCACTAATGTATCTATAGAAAGTCTTGTCACCTTCTTTTACTGTTCGTGCTAGTTTTTCTTCAGTTTGGGACTTTGTCTGCCTTACTGCCTTCCCTGCTTCCTTAGGGCAGTTTGGTATGCCTCCTATCTTCATCCCGCTGTGTTCCTTATATTTCCTGAAGGCCAGCCTTTGGCTCTGACCTTTTCTGCTACTGTATTTGAGAACCAAAGTGGTTTCCTTCTTCTTTTGCACTTCCTTTTCTGTCTAACACAATGGGATGTTGCTTCAAGTATTGCATCCTTAATGCTTGCCCACTTTACCTGTACCCCCTCACCTGTGTTTCTTTTTGCCAGGGCTAGCTTAACTCTGTTGGTCATCTTATCAAAGTCAGCTCCTCTGAAGTCCCATATTTTTGCCTTGGAATGGGATGATTTAGATGTAGTAGCCAAATTGAACCATACTATGTGATGGTCACTGGCCCCCAGGTGACCTTCTACCTGGAGATCTGTGATCCCTTCCTTGTTAGTCAGTACTAGATATAGGATAGCCCTGTCTCTCGTGGGTTGCTGTACCAGTTGTTTGAGGCCCTCCCCCTGCAGGGAATCCACTATGTGTCTAGTTCTGGCAGATGTTCCTGCTGGTATTGACCAATCTGTATCCGCATGTTGAAGTCTCCCATTATCAGAACCTCCCTTTAGCTGTAATGTTTTGTATATCTTCTAACAGTAATGTGTCTATGTCCTCCCTGGTCTGGGGCCTGTAGACAACCCCAGTTCTTATGGCTGTCCCATTTCCGTTTCAGGGTGACCCACAGTTCTTCTGGCTCCTTATGTGTATTCTGAATTTCTGTAGCTTTGATATTTTCATTGACATACAGGGCCCTCCTCTCCCCTTTTGCACCTCAGTCTCTTCTGAACAATACATAGCCAGGTACTGAAGTCTCCCATGTGGTTACTGGTAAACCACGTCTCACTAATTGCTACTATGTCCAGTTTAGCCTCTGACATTATTGCCTGCAGGTCTGGGATCTTATTTCCCAGGCTGTGAGCATTTGTGTACATGATTTTCCATTGGCCAGATTTTGGTGTGTTAGTTGTTGGGTGAGGTTTGGCATTACCCCTGTGCATCGTATGGGGAGACAAACCTTTTTTCTTACCTGGTGATGCAAATGAACTTCAAACATGCTGAATCTCTGTTTGATCACTAGCTGAGAGGGGAGGGGTGTTCTTCCCATTCGACGTATGGGGTGCTGCACCCTTCTCCCCATTTGGTTGAGGTTGAGAGGTATAGCTAAAGGGAGTCTGGACCTCCCAAACCTGGGAGGCCTCTGTCAGGAAAGAGGCAGGGCTTCATGTTCTCCAAGTACTCTTCTTTTGGAGTACTGGTCCCAACACCACCACCCCCCCACCCCAGATTCAAAATCTAATAATTATTAATCCACACAGAAAGAGATAGGTCTCAGTTTCTCTTGTTGGCTTCATTCTTTCCTTTTGAGATGATTATCAGGACTTCGGACAGCTAGGAAAATGGAGGAAGGGGGGCTTACATCATAAATATTAAAACAAAAATGCGATTGACAAGCTGTCAAATTGACAAAGCAGGAAAATCCCAGCCTCTCCCTACAAAACAGGGTACTAAATGACAAAAAGACCGAGGTAGACAGGTCAGTGGGGGATGCTGCAAAAGAAGGTAAAGCCATCAAAATATGGAGAGCAATGAGTACCAATGCCCGTAGTCTGAGTAACAAGCTTCCTGAATTAGTGGCCTTGATGGAGGAGGAACATCCGGATATCGTGGCAGTCACAGAAACATGGTACACATAAAACCATGACTGGGACATAAACATACCAGGATACACTATCTACAGGAGGGACAGGGAGGGTAAAAGAGGAGGAGGAGTAGCTCTTTACATAAGGGAAGGAATCAAAGCAACAGAACAAAAGGGAAAACAGGGAGGTGAAGAAGCACTGTGGGTAAATTTGGAGACCGGCAATGGCACCACAATCCGCACAGGGGTTGTATACAGACCCCCTTCTCAGGGGGAGGAAATGGACAAGGAAATGATAGAAAGAATACTTAGAATGGCTGAAAAAGTGGAGATATTGCTGATGGGTGATCTGAATATGCCAGATGTTAACTGGAGTGCAGTTGCAGCAGCCACTTCAAAGAGTGGGGTTATTCTAGATGCCCTACAGGGGGCAGGCCTTAGACAACTAGTATTGGAGCCCACTCAAGAGAGAGCAATCTTAGACCTGGTTCTCTCAAATGGAGATGAAGAGAGGATCACAGATGTAGAAGTGGGTAGCCATCTGGAAACTAGTGACCATCGAACAGTATGGTTCACAATAAACACAGCAATAGAGTCAAGCCATACAAAGGCAAAAGTATTGGACTTTAGGAGGGCTGACTTTGGTTAAAATGGTGAGTGCCTAAGGAATGCACTAGCAAATGGACAGGAAGGAGGGTGGAAGAACAGTGGGAAAATAAAACTGCCATCACAGAGGTAACAAGCCTTTGTGTGAAGCAAATAAACAAAACGAAACGATGTAAGAAACCACTATGGTTCTCAAAGGAAGTGGCAGTGAAGGTTCAAGAGAGAAAAGAAAGCATTCAGGAAGTACAAGGAATCACAGAAGGAGCAGGACAGAGAACTGTATCAGTTAAAGCAAAGGAAGCTGGGAAGGCAGTCAGAACAGCAAAGGCCCAAACCGAGGAAAAGATAGCCAACCTCAGTTAAGAAGGGGATAAAACCTTTATAGGTACATCAGGGAGCGAAGGAAGACCAAGGAGGGTTAGTGAGGCTTAATAAAGAGGAGGAGGGTGGGCAGAGGGTGACTGGAAAAGGCAGAGATACTAAACAAATATTTTGCTCAGTATTTACAAAGGAAGTGGGGAGGTACCTAAAACAAACAGTAGAAACACTCTGGATACAGAAGTTGATACCAGCCCATTTACAGAAGAAAGGGTTCTGAAAGAACTCTTAAAACTGAAGGTGGACAAAGCAACGGGGCCTGATGGGATTCATCCCAGAATTCTAAAAGAACTAAGGGTAGAACTAGTGACACCACTGACTACCCTCTTTAACAAATCATGGTAGGATGGGGTGGTACCTGAGGACTGGAGAAGGGCAGATGTGATTCCCTTCACAAAAGTGGGAGCAAGGCAGAAGCAGAAAACTACAGACCTGTTAGTTTAACCTCAGTGGTAGGAAAATGATGGAATCACTTCTGAAGGAAAGAATTGTTGAGTATCTAGAGGCCAGAGGGTCTCAGGATCCAAGACAGCATGGATTCACAGCGGGAAGGTCATGCCAGAAAAATCTGATAGATTTTTTGATTGGGTGATCAAAGTAGTAGATCAGGGAGGGGCTGTGGACATGGCCTACCTAGACTTTAGCAAGGCATTTGACACAGTCCCACACAAAAGATTAATATACAAGTTAGCCAGCCTGGGAGTGGGTCCCAAGATGACAGCCTGGGTAAAGAATTGGCTGGAGACTAGAACACAGAGAGTAATAGTAATGGAGTCCACTCTGAAGAAAGGGGGGTTACTAGTGGGGTACCGCAGGGTTCAGTATTAGAACGGTCCTCTTCAATGTCTTTATAGCGACATTGCAGAGGGACTGGAAGGAAAAGTATGTCTCTTTGCAGATGACACAAAGATCTGCAACAGAGCTGATGCACAAGGTGGGGTGGAAAGGATGAGAAGGGACTTGGCAAGGTTAGAGGAATGGTCAAATGTACGGCAGCTTAGATTCAATGCTAAGAAGTGCAAGGTAATGCACCTGGGAAACAAAAACCCAAGGGAAGAGTACACAATGGGGGGTGAGATACTAACAACAACAAAAATGGAAAGGGACCTGGGGGTAGTCATATCAGATGACCTAAAGGTGGGCAAGCAATGTGAGAGGGCAGCAAGGAGGGCTGGGGGGATACTGGGTTGCATAGGGAGAGGCATCACCAGTAGAAAACAGGAAGTTCTTATCCCTCTGTACAGACAGTTGGTGATACCCCATCTGGAGTACTGCGTGCAGTTCTGGAGACCCAATCTCCGCAAAGACATAGACAGGATGGAGGCTGTCCAGAGGAGGGCAACTAAAATGGTGCAGGGTCTGCACCGGAAGACATATGAAGAGAGACTTAAGGAGCTGAATATGTATAGCCTCGAGGAAAGGAGGGAGAGTAGAGACATGATAGAAACTTTCAAGAACCTCAGGGGGATCAACAAAGTCCAAGAGGGTAGCATCTTTCAAAAAAAGAGGTGTGCAAGAACAAGGGGGCACAATTTGAAGATAGAAGGGCAGCGGCTCAGAGGTAATTTAAGGGAGTATTTTTTCACAGAGAGGGTTGTGGATGCATGGAACGGCCTTCCGGAGGAGGCTGTGGAGTCAAAAACAGTGGTGGAATTCAAGCATGCATGGGACAGTCATAAGGCAATTCTAGGGGGTGGGGGTAGGAAGAAGTAGGCTGCTGGTTAACTAGGATCTGCAGCTTATCCATTAGGTAGGGAAATGGGCAGACTGGGTGGGCCAAGCGGTCCTTATCTGCCGTCAAAATCTATGTTTCTATGTTTCTATGTAGTGTAACACTAATGTGTTTTTATGCAATTAATAAAAAATACATTTCATCGTTTTGTAATGCTCACCAACCCCCCCCCCCCCATGGGGATGGTCTGTGGATAAACAAGCTGGAGCTTCCATCTCCTGCACTGTCACAGTCCCTTACAGGGACACCTGAATACACCTACCTGGGCAGTAGCTTTCCTTATAAATAAACAAAGGTCTTTAGTGTCCTCTGCCAATGCACTATACTGTGTCTGAACTCCTCACCTACACCTGACCTGTGGATAAATAGGGATTCAGTCTCCACTTATGTCAGTTGCTCAGCTTTCCTCAGCACTAACTCTATCACAGTGTGCTGAAGCCTGTCCTATGCCTGTCTGCACTGTATAGTGGTAGGCAGTAGCGTGGTCAGGGTTTACATTAGCACTAGTGAATTGTGGGGGGAAGGGAGGTCAGTTTAATCCTCTGCTTCCAATGTTGGGAGTCAGCCCAGAAAATATGAGGGTCAAAAATGTGCTGATTTGTCTTGTACTGCATTACCTGCCCTTTGTTTCACTAATGATCCAGGTGTAAACCTTTCAAAATACAGAGTCAGTGCTGAAGCACTGCTTTGCTTTTCTACTTCAAAACCCACAAAAATCCTGTTTATGTGTGATAATTTTTGAAGTGAACAAGGGCATCAAAAGCACAGTGCTGCAGACTGAAGTGTTGTGGTCCTGGAATGGGAAGATCAGATTTGCGAGGTGATTTGCACTATGAAAACAACAAGTTAAAACCCTGTATTGCAGCTGCAAGTGTGCCACCATCAGGAGGATTTCACTGTGGTGGCACACCTGTAGCTGCACAAAATGTGAATCACAGCAGACTGCTTTGATTCTCCTCTGCTCGGACTTTCTTGATTGGTCCATTGCAACTCTACATGTAAAGCAAAACCCGCTCCCACTCATCTCAGCTCTGCCACATGCCACCCTTGTCCCTCTCCAGCCAGTCCAGTCACCAAACACAACTTAGTAAGTTAGAAATACCAAAACAGATTGCCCCTCACTGCTCACTGATCCTTACCATTTCTATCTCACCACTGGGTCTGCCAAAAGTGCTGGGAAACTGTCTAAGCAGTGATTTGTATTGATACCAGGCGAGTATAGCACAGACAAAACTGCACATGAAATAATGCGCTGTAAGAAGTGCGAATGGTTCTACAGCAACAGGGGTTCTTTCGGTGTGCGGAAAGAACCGCTATCCCCATCACTGTAGGCTGCCTTTAGGGAATGTTAAGGATTCTGCCGGATCAGTGCCTGGCTGAGCCACTCCCATGGTGGAGTGGCTAGAGCACCTGTCTCTGGCAGTGTTGGGGACCTGGGGCTGCTGTTTGGTTCTCCCCAGGTCCCACTGTGATGCATTTAAAAAAAAAAGTTTTGTGAAAAAATTACCCTGGTCCAGGTTTCTTTTTTCCCTAAAGTCCACGAACCCCTGGAGTTGATTATAATAAGTCTGGGGGTGCGGTGGGCAAAGACCCCCATGTTGGAGGGTGCGGGGAGAAGCCCCTTGCAAAAACAAAGATATTCCTCCAGTGTGCAGTATTTTGTCCTGGTCAGCGTGTTGTGCCAATGTTATTTTGCCACATGCTGATTTGTGTGCAGCATTCTTGATGTGCGCGGTTTTCACCATGACATTATGACCCTGTGCCATTTGTATTATCGCGTCTGGAAGTGCTTCTTCACTGAAGCCTGCCAGCAGTGAGATAGACAGGATGAGGATCGGCATGCTGTGCGGGACAGTTTACTGTATATTTGTGTATTTTAATTACCGGATTGAGTTTAGTGACTGGAAAATCTTAATGTGTAAGTGGTCTTTTGTTTATGTAATAGTCTGAGGGGTTTGAACAGAGACCCAGATGCAGATCGGCTTGCTTGTGGCCATCTTTATTCTACATGGACAATAAACAAAAGGGTGCCCACTGGGCTAGACAGAAACTACCAGAAGACTACATTTCTTTGGCTAGGGACTGCAGCCCTAATGGCATCCCCAAGTACTTCCTATAAGTACATATTTCACTCCTCCCCCTTAGACAAAACATAGCCTAAAATACCCACTGATAACATTTCCTAACTTCCTGGCCAAACAAGATTATTTGGTACCCAGGAACAAGTTTGGGGGATTATTCTGCTCCGCTGGTAGAACTTGCTACTAACTAATTATCACAACAGATATGAGTCTAGTTGCACAGAGGTACAGGTTCAGTACATGACTTAAAGGTCAAGTCTTTGTGGTATTCTTCATTGCCTTACGGGGTATCTTCAGGCTAAAACAACTGCTGCTGGTGAAACATGAGTTCTGATATTATTTGGCAGCAGCCCCAGGGGAATTTCATGGGCAGGAGCAAAGTCCTCTGTGTCACTGTTCTCTTCTGCAGTGATGTCTTTTGCTGAATGAGCAGGAACCTTTGAACGTAACAGGTGATCCACATGTTCTTGAACAAAGTGATGTCCCACATGGACTTCATAGGCCAAAAGTCCACGTGATTCAATCACCACCCCAGGAATCCAAACACTCTTGAGATGCCTGCAGTCTCGATCTATCAACCTCTCCCCAGGATGGAAGATCCATACTGGCTTGATCAACTTGTCATGACCCCTCTGCTGCTGCAGTTGATCTTTTGTGGCTGAATCAGCCAAATCCAGCTTGAGCAATGCCAAACAGGTACGTGGTTGACATCTGAGGAACAGTTCAGCAGGTGTTCATCCTTTGATGGATAGAGGAGTGTTTCTGTAAGTAAATCAGAAATGAGCCAACCTTTGAGTTGCAGGTATTGATTGAGAATCGTGTTTGGTCCAGGCTTTTTGAATGTCTATACAGCTTGTTTGACTGCACCGTTTGATGCTGAATGGTAAGGTAGACAAAATATTTGGAACTCATTCTGCTTTAAGACCAGTTTAAAGTCTTGAAGAAAACTGGGGACCTTTGTCTGACACTAGCTCCCATGGCAGTTCATATAAGGTAAGGAATCATCTCAGAAGGCTTACATTCTTTTCTGTAGTTGTCACTGGTGTGAGAAGCACATCCATTTATTTGGAGTAGATACTGATTACCACTAAGAATTACTGTTTATCCATTTCTGCATAGTTCACATGAATGCATTTCCAAGGTGTGGTAGCCCAGGACCAGGGATGCAGGGGTGCAGTTGCAGGTTGGTTGTGGGCAGTTGCACATGGCAGACATTGGCTGCAAGATGCTGGATATCTTGATCAAGTCCCAGCCACCAGAGGCATCCTTGGGCCAATGTCTTCATCTGAGAGATTCAACGATGACTCACATGTAAGCCAGAAAGTAACCCCTTTCAGAACTTAGAGGTATAATGACTCGAGTGCTCCACAGAACCCAGCCTTGGTCAACTGGTCCTTCTTGTCAAAGAAAGGTCAGAGAGTCTGGTCTCTTATGAAGTTGGGCCAATCATTTAGGGTGAAATCTAAAACCTTAGAGAGGACTGGATCCCATCTTGTTTTCTCTGCTACATCCTGTGAAGCAATGGGTAATTCTTCAGTATGTGAAAAGTGGAATACTACCCCATCATCTTCCTTCTCTGTAGCATCTTCACCCATACAGGTACTTATGGAACTTTTTTACACCAAAGATTATGCTCAAAGCTTCCTTTTCAATCTGAGCATAATTTCTTCCACTTGGGGACAGAGTCCTTGGAATAAAAGCAATTGGGTATTCCTCACCTGAAGATAACACATGAGAGATTACTGTACCCACTCCATATGGAGATGCATTGCAGGTTTTGCTATGTCGTAGTATGTTAGCCACTTGCTTTTCAGAAATTATTCCTTGCATGACCAGAATGTTCCTCACACTGTGGTAACCAACTCCATTTAGCTTCGTTCTGTAGCAAGTCATGCAATGGCTGCAACAATGCGGGCAAATGTGCCAGAAAACATCCATAGTAGTTCAACAGGCCCAAGAATGATCTTTACTCAGTCACATTTGTTGGCTCCGGTGCTTTGACAGTGGCTTCCAATTTGCTGTCTGTTGGGTGTAGGCCCTGGGTGTTGATTCAGTAGTCTAGATACTTGACAGAATCTTGTAGAAACTAACATTTGGCTAGCTTCACTCTCGTGCCATACCACTGCAGTATGCTCTTCCACTGTGGGTGCTGTTACCAAGATGTCATCCATAAAGCAGACTACATAGTCCAGCCCATGCAGTATCTGGTCCATTGTGTGCTAGAAAATTGCTGCCACTGTCAAAACTCCATAAGCCAAGTGATGATATTGGTGCAGTCCCTTGTGGGTGTTTATGGTGAGATATGATTCTGACTCTGGTTCCAATTCCAGCTGCTAGTATGCAAAGGGAAAGTCCAACTTGCTAAAGAACCTCTCACCTGCTAGTATGGCAAATAAGTCCTCTGCACTTGGTAATGAGTATGCTTCTGGCCCTATGCAAAGGTTCATAGTAACCTTGGAGTCAGCATACAGCCTCACTGCTTTGTCTCACTTTGGTACCACAATGACAGGGCAGCCTGATCACTTCTTTCTACACGTGACATGATACCATGGCTTTCCAGATGATCAAGTTCCTTCTCTACTGCTTCCTTTAAGGCACAGGGAGCTGGTCAAGGCTAGTGGAAAATTGGACCACTCCCATTCGCACTTGGATCTTTGCCTTGAAATCCTGGATTGTGCTATAGCCATCACAAAAAATAGAACCATGTTTGTTCAGTACCTTTCTCACTGCATCTTGCAGTGCCTTGGTCACAGTTTCTAAGATGAAGATCTGCTCCCAGTTTAACTTGACTTTTTTCAAGCCAGTTACTTCCCAGTAATGCAGGTCTTTCTCCTTGCACTACCACCAGAGGCAAGGTCCACACTCCTCTCTTGTAGGTGATTGGTATGTGAATCTCCCCCAGAACTGGGACTTGGTCTCCAGTATAAGACATGAGCTGAATATGTAATGGTTGCAATGGGGACCTCTTAAGGTTCTTTTTGTAGATGTGTTCTGGCACAATAGACATTGATGCCGCAGTATCAAGCTGCATGCTAACCGGGTTGCTCACCAACTCGAGCTGGAGGCAAATTCCCTCTCCATTTCCTTGCATTGCATAGACAGTGAACAGCTTCAATGACTTATCTTCCATTTCAGTTTCTAGCATGGTGTCTCTGACATACTATGCACAAGCAGTCCATGATGCACTTTTGTTCACTGTTTAGATGGCCCACTTTTCCACATTGTGACATTTTTCTTATCAAAATGGGCATCTGCTTTGCTGGTGGTTACCCTCACATTGGTAACAAAAGTTGTTTCGACCTTGTGGAACTGGCCTGTGGTGCTTGCTTGTGAGACATTTGTGGTTGCTGATGAAGTAGTGGTGGACCACTCTGTGGTCTAGAATATCCCTTGAGTCCTGGCATATGGGTGACCCTGTAAACCCTACTCCTTGGTGGTTCAGAATGTTCTGCTAGCTCTCTGTTGTCTTTCCAGGTGAGCTCCAAAGTGAGCGCAATATCACAGGCTGATTTAAAAGTTGTCTTTTTCTGACAAAAGCCATTTGTAATAGTTTTTCCTCTAAGACTGCAAACAAATTCATCCTTTCGAGCATCATCCAGAAACTGGATGAACTCACAGGTGTTTGTTAGACACTTCAGTGCAATGATGTAGTCAGCAAGGTTCCCCCTCCTCTGGTTCCGCTGGTGAAAATGAAAATGTTCTGCAATGAGCATTGGCTTAGGCTTGAAATGGAGCGCAAGTGTCTCAGTGAGTTGATTATAGTGCATGTCCACCAGCTTGGCAGATGTGGTAGGACTCTTGAAAAGTCCATAGACTTTGGGTCCCATAACTACCAGAAAGACTTCCACCTTTTTGTCATCTTTGGTTGCATATTGCTGCCAACTAGAGTTAAAAATGCTACATGTAAGAATTAAAGTCTTCATTTGATTTGTCAAATTTTGGCACACATCCAGTTGATGCCATGTCACCAGTAATTCTTGATGTGATAGTTGACATTACGCTGCTCTGTAGCTCCGATTTCCAAAAAAGAAGAAGAAAAAAATATTTTTCTTAACCTTGTGCTCTTTGTACTTAGTTGGCTGCAATTATTCAGTTCAGTCACTGGGTGCTAATGCTTTGCTGCTTTGGTGCTGAAACCTGCAATTCAGTCCTTCTGCCTAGAGTGCACTGTTGTAATGAGCTGCAGCTGTGCAGAGTGGAAGAAGGTGGTGTCTGTTTGCTGTTTCTGCCTGTCATTGGTGTTGTCTTGCAGATGGTAGATTTATGGCTCCCCTTTTGATACGCCCTCCGATCACTTGCTTTGCAGGTACACAGTTTACATTATAAACATATATTTCTGTCCCTCACAGACTTCACTGTGCCTGTATTGTGTGGTGGGTGGTCCTGCCAGATCGCAGTGCTGATCGCGATTGCCAGGAAGCAGGCAGCGCAGCAGTCAGTGCACCAAGATGGCTGCAGGATCACTTCCACTTTTTTAATTTATTTTAATTAGCATTACTGTGCAATCACACTACGGGAGCCTCTGTGTGCAAAAAGGGACTTCCTCCTTTTATTCTCTGTACCAACACCTGGTAGTTAATGCAGCCATCAGAAGGGTGGTTTTCTGTAACTGGGTGGGACTTGGGAAAGGGTGCTCATTTAAGTGTTAGACCGCGGGAACGGGTCCTTTGTTTGCACCGTGACACACAAATGTCTGTGGGTCTCAACTTTGTGTTGCACACCCCCTTCCCAGTGTCTAGGGGTATGATGGTGGAAAAGTCCATGGGGAGGGGGGACAACAACAGAAACTGCCAAAAGTTGACTTACATTTTCTTCCTCTGGGCTGGAGTGCTGGCCTCTCCATGGGGAGCTGGCTAAGAGTTAAACTCGATTAGTAACAGTCCAAATTCATAAACCAGTCAAAAATCAACCATAATGGAAAATGCCAAAAAGATCCTTTAATACAGCTTAATAACTCCATAGAGTAGTGTAACTGGATATTCACCCCATATGGAAAGTAATAAGGCTACAGACCAGGGGTCCATCAAGTCAATGTCAACAAAGTGTCCGTAAGTCCTTGTTCACAGTGTCCATATCCAGTGGGGTGTAATACTAATGACCCCTAATTCTAGGCAGCATAGACTTCACTTCTTATGCATTTCGCTTGGACTGAACATGCAGAACCTGTTATCCCCTGGACAGCTTCAAACCCAGCTCCCCCAATGCTAGCTGTACTGTTCTTCTCTCCATGTTGGCAGGACCATTTACTTCCCAGGCTTCTCTCACTGCTTGAATCCCAGACATTTCATTATTCACCAACTTTAAATTGGGGCCAGCAAATCCCCATCCAGACTCGTAGCTTCTTTTAAAACCCTTCATGGGTGACTGCCTCCTCTGAACTACAGGAGACACGTCCCTACAGGGCAATTCAACACACACTCTCTCTTTCTCTCTCTCTCTCTCTCTCTCTCTCTCTCTCTCTCCAGATTCTAGCAGTGAGACAAAACTATTCCCCAAGGGTCTTACACATTCCCTTCAGGCCCAAGGGGCTACCAAATCCCAGTCTTGTGGTTGCCACCCCCCATCTTCATAATTCTAACTTCTGGGGCTCACAAGATGAATGGAGATTCCCTCCATGGATGTGAAGTCCCAAACAGCCCTTCTTCCTGGAGTCTTGCTTCCTCACAAGTCAAGTTCGAATCCCCACATGCTCAAAGGCATAGCACTCCGAACTTCTCCACTACATGACATTACTGCTCCCCCCATTTGGGGATCTCTCATACCACACCCTGCTAGGCTGTTTTCGGTCTTTTCGCTCCCCAGAAAACATCAAGACCACACCACAGAAGTGGCAACTGGCACCACTCCTGACCTCTAACTCCCTCTTTTCCCACCCACAGGCTCCCACACAGACCAGAAAAGAACACCTTCCAGGGTACTCCCCACCAATCATGGGTAGTCCCCCGGAGGAAGGAATTTTAACCCGTTACAGGTCATGGGCATGGAGCCCTGAAATGTACTCAGTGTATAGTCCAGTACCTTGATCTAGCATTCTAACTCAAGGGGGGGTACATTTCTTTTTCACAAATTGAGCAGGCTTACCCAACTGCAGACTGCCTGGCACCTGAGCAATTCATACACCTTGTCACCATTGTAGTATTCTGGGGGGGGGGGTTAAATGGATGTACTCAAATGCAGAACAGCTTGCTTGTGGCCATCTTTATTCTACACGGCTAATAGACAAAAGGATGCCTACTGGGCAAGACAAAAACTAGCAGAAGACTGCAATTCCATGGCTAGGCTGTTGGTTAACTAGGATCTGCAGCTTATCCTTTAGGTTGGAAAATGGGCAGACTAGGTGGGCCAAGCTGTCCTTATCTGCCATCAAATTCTATGTTTCTGTGTTTCATATCTAGTGGCTTCCCCAAGTACTTCCTATAAGTATATGTGTGTGTGTGTGTGTATATATATTAGAGGCAAAAAACTCCATTTAATGCATTAGTTAGGGTTGTTCCACAGCGACAAAAGCAAGGAAATTCGGTGTTAGGGTTGAAAGCCCCCCTTGGACTCTCCCAACCACACCCACAACCAGCATCGGGGTGCATGTTGGGGTTGCCGGCCCTAACTCTCACTCCATCAGATGTGTGAAGAAGCAGAGGTATAGGAGAATGGGGTGAGAGGACCGACAACCCCAACGCGCACCCCGATGTCGGTTGGGAGTGTGGGCTGGAGGGTCCAAGGGGGGGGCCTTCAACTCTAACACCGCATTTCCTTGCTTTTGTCACTGTGGAACAACCCTAACTAATGCATTAAACAGAGTTTTTTGCCTCTAATTTCCCTTCTTTTTGAGAATGATAAGGAGAAATAGTGAATGTAATGCGGTCGCGGGAGCGAGGGGAACACAGTGCCCACAAGCGCAAATGGTAATGCGCATGGTGATGCAAAGCAAAACAGAAAGATAAACAGTGCTGTAGAAACAAATGGTTAAAATAACGCAAACGCAAGCTCAAATGAAAACGCAAAGGGTAACGCACATGGTGCCGTAGACGGGAACAGTAAGTGAAACAGGTACGGAACCACAAGCAGAAGTGGTAAGGGTAACAGTAATGTAAGCACACAGGCTGGTTTTCCCCAAAAGCTGCATAGAGAAAGACAGTGAGTACAAAGAATGAATGCATAATAATGGGTCTCAGAGCAGAAAATGAGGAGTTGGAATATTGCTTATATTTCAGGAACTGTACGACGTGGAAAAAAAATTTAAAAGTCATATGATTTATGACTTTCCTGACTAGTTTTATACTTAGCCCTATTTTTCTGACGAAAAGTCCATATCTCACACCGGTTCCGAGATACGGGCCCTGAAAGGCGTGACGAATGCCGTAATGTTATCTTATGGGAAAAAAAGAGAAGTTCGGAGTACCATAACTTTGGATCCCTGTAATATTTTTTCACCAAACCACTGAAAGGCACATCTGTGGGATATTGGCTTTCTTCCTTTCAAATTTCAGCCCAAAAGACCAAACCGTTATTTTGCAGCAGGGCGGCAAAGGATTCCTGTAATGCAGCAAACGCCATAATGTTATCCTATGGGAAAAAGCATCAACTTTGGGGTGCCATAACTTTGCCGCCCTGTAATATTGTTTCACTGAAACAGTGAAAGGCACATCTGTAAGATGTTGGTTGGGTTTCCTCTACATTTCAGCCCAAAAGACCAAACCGTTCTTTTGCAGCAGGGTGGCAAAGAATTGCTGTCATTTTCCCACAGCCTGGAAAAGTACTGTTAAACTTTGCGAAAGCTTTCGAAAATTCATGCGACAGTGTCGCAAATGCGAAAGTACTTTGTGAAAGTACTTTTTCCAGAAATTTTAAAAACATATTTTTGGGGTGCTTTATCCCAAAATAAAGACATGCCTAGCATCCTCAGGGTCCGACTAGGTGAATACAAAAATAATTAGGTTGCTAGAGGGTCCCAAATTTAAATGCCAAACATTTTTCTGATGACCAACTGAAAACAAAATGGCGGATTTGTGACAGTAAAAGGGCCATATGCAAAAGTAAAAACTGCATTTGCGACACTGTCAAACTTTTTGTTAACTTTTCCCATTGACTTATAATGGGAACTTGTTTTTTGAATAACTTTTGAACCGTTTAATATTTTTTCATGAAATCTTCAAAAGGCACATCGGGGACCCTGGCTGCACGTTTCCTGAAGATTTTGGACCAGTCGCACAAACCGTGCAACCTGTAGAGATGAGGCAAAAATTCCAAAAGCATAAGCGTGTGCGCAGATCGAAGCTTAATAACCGCAGCTATGATCAAACAATGCAAAATTTGGCAGATTCAAGATGTATGGTTCTTGATCAGGTATTCCAAATTTCTGGCAAATCTGTTGAATGGTTGCAAAGTTATTAAGGTGCAAAATTTTAGGTTTAACATGTAAATGGCTCCTCAACGCTAACTATGGTAGCACTACCGTGCTACCATAATATATATATATGTTACACATATATAGTTAGGGCTGGATCAGCACTTCTATGTTAAACCCCAATTTTTGTACCTTAATAACTTTGGCATACTTTGATGAAATAGCACAGACTTTGATATGTCTGGTCAGGCTGCCAGAGTCTCAAGGCATGACAAATTTCATGTTGGCATGTTATACGTCTTTTGAGACATGGAGTGCTAAAAAACAGCCCCCCCCCCCACACACACGCTTTTTCCCCTATATTTAGCATGCTTTTTTTTTTGCTTTCATCTACAAGCCAGACAGTATGACATTTTTTCATGAAATTTTCAGGACTGATGAGGTCTGTGCCAAGTGTGTACCTTTGGATGGTTTGTTGAAAAAATAGCATATCATTTTTGAATTATATTGATTTGTAGGATAACGACTAGACAGGCAGGTAAAACAAAACAGTGTGATCAATAAAAAAAGTTTGCAATTGATAAAAAAAACATTCACAAGTGTTAACAGGTCACACTTTATTGTTCGTGTGTAGAGAAAAAACAATTGCAAAAGGTAAAAAAAAAAAAAACCTTTGCGTTTTATTTGCATGATTTACTTGCTGTGCTGGAAAAAAAACACCCGAGATGGACGCCATTTTCTTTTTACTGTTTTCACTTTTAAAAACAAAAGTAAACATAGAAACATACAATTTGATGGCAGATAAGGACCGCTTGCCCACCTAGTCTGCTCATTTCCCTACCTAACGGATAAGCTGCAGATCCTAGTTAACCAACACCCTACTTCTTCCTACTCCCCCACCAGAATTGCCTTATGTCTGTCCCATGCATTCTTGAATTCCCCCACTGTTTTTGACCCCACAACCTCCTCAGAAAGGTCATTCCATGCATCCACCACCATCTCTGTGAAAAAATACTTCCTCACATTGCCCCTGAGCAGTCCCCTCTATCTTCAAATTGTGCCCCCTTGTTCTTGCACATCTCCTTTTTTGAAAGATGCTACCCTCTTGGACTTTGTTGATTCCCTTGAGGTACTTGAAAGTTTCTATTATGTCCCCCCCTCTCCCTTTCCTCAAGGGTATACATATTAAGCTCCTTTAGTCTCTCCTCATATGGCTTCTCTTGCAGACCCTGCACCATTTTAGTTGCCCTCCTCTGGACTGCCTCTATCCTGTCTATATCCTTGCGGAGATAGGATCTTCAGAACTGCATGCAGTATTCCAGATGGGGTCTCACCAACTGTCTGTACAGAGGGATAACAACTTCCCGTTTTCTACCATTGATGCCTGTCCCTATACATCCCAGTATACTCCCAGCCCTCCTTACTGCTTTCTCACATTGCTTGCATACCTTTACATCATCTGATATGACTACCCCAGGTCCCTTTCAATTTTTGCTGTTGTTAATACAAACAAAAACGTGAACCTAGCTAAACTGGCCCCATTTAGCTAGATTTTGATGTTTGTTTTTCATGATAAATGCCAGAAATACTTCTTCTGGGCACCCAAAATCACAGGTGCCCATCTTAGCGAGAAGAACCACTGACCCATGTTCTCTGTATGAGAACAGCGGGACTTTCTTGGCTTCTGTAGCTGCAGCTGGAACTTGTGCTGTGGGCTGCAATGAGAACAGTGAGTCACTATTTCCCTGGTGTCTAGTGGTGCACCCGCCCCATTGCTGTCCCTGTAAATGCCTAATGTTGCCCTAGTGTCTAGTAGCAACCCCCACCCTCAGATAGCCATTTCTATATTAATATTCACTTTCTCTGGTGTCTAGTGGCATCCTTCACCCTTTCAATCACCACCCTAATAATCAGATACTGTTTCCCTGGTGTCATCCACTGATAGACACCCTCCGTAATAAAGTAACATTTCCGTGGTGTCTAGTGCCCCCCATCATGGTCCCTGTAAAATTGTTTTTGTTTCCCTATTGTCTAATGGTGACCCCAACCTCCAGCTGCTATCCCCGTAATTGTTTATTTTTTCCCTAATGTCTAGTGGCGCCCCCACCCACCAATCGTCGCCCCATATTATTTATGATTTCTCTGGTGTCTAGTGGAATTCCCCACCATCTGATCACTGTCCCATTCAAATATTATCTTTCCCTGGTATCTAGTGGCACCCCCCACCCTCCGATCACTGCTCCCATTGAAATATTGTCTTTCCTGACTCTAGTGGCACCACCCACACTCCCATCACCATCCTGCTTGTAATAAAGAAAATGGTCCCTTGATGTCTTTATTTTTTTACAACCTGTAAAAAAGAAAACAGTCCCTCAGTGATCCAACCCTCCCCACCCCGACCTCCCACTCAGCACCCACCACCCTGCACCCCTCACACACCTTCACTCACCTAAACAGGTCCCAGGGTGAAAATTCACTCTCTGATCCAAGACACATCTTGTTGGAAACGTTGACTGCTGAATGAGAAACTAAGCTAAGTGCAGTTCAATGTATTTCAATGGGATTTTCAACTTTGGTGCATAACTTTGCCATTTTTGCATATTTTTACACCAAATTTTCAATATGGCCTTTTGGGGACCCCACCCCATTAACAATGTTGGTGGAATTATGCAAATCTGGCCCAAAAAGTGATTTCATGGTCGCTCGGCAAAATCACCTTTTGGGCAGGATTTGAACATGTTTGCCACTGCTGTTCATGAGGTGGGGTCATGAGATGGCTATGTTGAAAATTTGGGGCAAAAATATGTAACAATGGCAAAGTTATGCATATCCATTCAAACTGTCCTACGCTTGCTTGTAAGTTCGGTAATTTAAAATATCTTGACTCCAAATTTTTAACATAGCTATTTTTTATACCACCTGATGAATGTGACAGCTGTCATTTTTGAAATCCTGCCCAAACTGTGTTTTTGCACCTGTGGTGCAGAATTACATTCTGGTACCGCGAAATAATGTTTTGACAGGGATTTGAAAATTTTCAATACTGGGTTCGTGAGGTGGGGTAATAAGAAGGCTATGCTTACAGTTTGGTTGCTGTTCTCCTCCAAGAGGGCCCTGCAATTCCACAGCAAGATACATATATGCATTTATGGAGGGATGAGAGTGCATGGCACGGAGGGTCCTGTACTTCCATGGGAAAATCAGGATAAAGTTACACTATTTCAAAAATGATGGATGGATGGATGGGAGCGCAAGGCCCAGAGGGCTCTGCACTCCCACAGGGAAATAAGGATGGAATTATAGTATCTCAAAAAGTAAGGAAATCCATTGCAAAAAACTTTATTAATGCACTTGTTAGGGTTAAAGCAACAAAATTAGGAAATGTGGCATGGGTTTCAACCCTACTTCAGCCCACTTGTGCAAGGCACAATCAGGTGTAGCTTGACGCCTGAAGCACAATGCTCACCCCATTCTCACAGTTGTACACTTCTCAACTTATTTATAGATGGAATGGGGTGAGCGTTTGACTTGAGAACCCCAAGGCACATCCCATGCCTGATTTTCTGCCTGCAGGGTGGGGGTGGGGTGTTAGGGTTGGAAACCCTAATGCCACATTTCCCTACTTTTGTCACTTTAACCCTAACTAGTACATTAACACCATTTCTTGCAATTTATATATATACACACACACACACACACACACAGTATATTACAGTTTTAAATTACTATAAGGTGTATCAAGTTAGTGTTGTTGAAATATTGATGTAATGTTCTTATAACTTCAGGATGAGTAGTATAATAACTACAGTCAGTATATGGACAATAATGAAGCTTCAAGTGGGTGAACTCTGGGCAGCTCAGGTTGCCATGGCCTGTCCTCCTCAGGTAACACCCTGGCCTGTGACCCAGCCAGTCTGCCTCTGTGTCAGGGGATGACTGCATGAGTTGAATCCACATTTTGAATGAAGAACACTGTAGCAGCAATCACTTGTGGGCAGAATTCTTTTTTAAATCTTCACATTTTGAGTGCTGAGTTCTTTCTATCTTTTTCTGAGTGTGCATTTGGAATGGTAGCACTGTAAACTGAGAAGTGGTACACTTTGTGCATTGAAATTCTTCTACAACACTACTTTTTTTAGCACAGAGAAAAGAAACACACACAATCACCCACCGACAATCACAACCAGCTGCTGATTTTTTTTTTTTTTTGTGGAACTCATTTATTTGGTTTATATTACTTGGTTTTCAAGTAATTAGGTGGGAATCTTTGTTATTCACATATGTGATGTTGTAGCCATGAAAAAAAACACCTCAGCCCTGAATTACACAGCTGATGGGACATTATTCATGGATTTAACATCACAGCTGCCTCCACTGTGAATAATAATGTTTCCCGTTGGACTTATATCCATTGTTAATAGGGGGCAACCATGTAAAACACATGTATTTTTCATGGGTCTAAAATTGACCCCATACTATGACCTCATTCTCTGCCTTCAGTCTCTAGTGCCACCTCCTTCTCAACAAAAAATTATATGTAGAGAAGTGAAAGAGAGAGAGAGAGAGAGAGAGAGAGAGAGAGGGTTTTGGCAGGGACAGCTGGGATTCTTCTTGGTATTTGTTTTTTTTCCCCAAGTGGTGCCAGATAACTGACAACTTTGCACTGGAGTTTGGTCAGTGTCATGGGAAAGAATGTGGGCTTCCTTAAAAAACATTTCATGCAATTAAGACAAATATAGATAGTTCAGGACAGCAGTGGCAGAGGAAGGCGCTGTGGAGACAGACAAGACTCAAAAGGGATTACTTGAAATTGTAAATTGTTGGAATTAGGTAGTGGACTCTAATTAAGGGGGCTACTTAGAGCTGTGAAAGTTGCAGGTCACATGACTGCTGGCAGCCAATCGTGCATTAGTAGTCCAGTATTTGAGTCCAGCTGACCCCAGCAACCCTGGAGCATGAGAGACCCTGCAGCATGAGCATCACTGTGTCGACATGTCAGTAGGGAGAGTTTGTTATTTTTGATCCAGAACTGGTAAGATTTATCTTGGTTACACCCACTGACGATTAACACTGATGAAATGTTTATTATGTAAGACTGTGTTTGTTTAATAGAAATTGGAGCAATACTCTATCAAGGCTAGGGCAACATATGGAAATACTAGGTCACTGTAGTAGGCGACACCTGTGTGAGCCATAAGGTGAGTGTATCAGTGCTTGAATGCAAAAGTGGGGAAGGCCCTATTTAGGGTAGGGTGACATATCTGATCTAGTTAAGGAGGGAGTCTTGGACAGGGAATCTCAGAGCAGGAAATCAAAATGCAGGGGGACACTTCTGGAGCAACTGGCAGCATGTAGGGGATGCAGGGCAGTTATGGTTTCAGAGGGTGCTCTGGGAGTGTGGCTGCTTCCCGAATTGTAGAACGTTGCATTCCTTCCTGGTTGAACTGCAGGCTGCAAGAGCTGAAATATGTCTCTTTAAGGCCCAGGCAGATGGTGCAGTTGGGTCACTACTCCTTGGTCCAGCAGGGGAGGACAGATGTGAATGGAGCCAGAGGTACCTACCAAGAAAAACATTATTGACATAGCCCTCTGGGCCAAACTACCCCTCACCCCACCTCCCCTCCCCCATGGCCTCCCTCTCCACCGCCAGTACTTGCTGGTACCAGCCTGTCAAGTCTGAAATGTTTTTTTTAATTACTCTTTGTGTTCAAGCAACTACGTAAAACTATGTTAGTCTGTATGATTGTATTCTGTACGTATATTGACTCTGAATGTCCTCTCTATGACGAGGTACTTTTGTAAACGAGCCTCTGGCTCAAAAGTTGTAAATCCAATTATACAATAAATCAATAAATAAAGAACCAATACTTACCTCTGGAAGTTCAGGTTCCACCAAAACCTAGCACCAAGTGGACTGGGGTTGGTACACCTATTATGGAGGCACTGTCAACAAAAGGTGAATCAGGACAAGGTGGGAGTCCCAAATGGAGCATCCAAGCTAGAAAAGTGATAATAGCTGGGGACTCCATGGTGGTGGCGGAGGTGGTGATGGGGGGGGGGAGACAGAGTGGATGGTGTGTTCCACAGACGTGGAATGATGAAGGTCAACTATAGCTTTTGTACCACAGTGGTCAGACCAATTGACCTTCTTCTGCCATCAAGTTCAAGATTTCTAAAGGCCCTTACCTGGAACAGTTTGGACACCATCATGTTAAGACAACTACTTTGAATCCTAGACTCTGTTTTTATTATGTGGCAGAAAGGACCTTGGTTATAACCATAGTATAGAGCCATTCAGAATGCAGTACTCTTCTTTTTTTTAATTAATTGTTTGAATTCCAACACAGTAACCCAAGTCCATGACTGTTGTAAGATGTTGTCTATTCTTTATCATGTTAAATGTAAATGTTTAGAAGTCAGTCAGCATCTGGTTAGCCTGGGGTACAAGGAAATGATTGTTTTTTTCGTGATTCAAAACAGCTGAAAAGTGCCCTACTTAAAAAGGTCAATACGGGCACTCTAAACTTACAAGGCAAAAACATACTGAATACAGATGCACAGAAAAGGCAGAGTTAACATGAGTCCAGAGGCATTCTAGTTAAATGTGTCTAAGTCAAAGAAGCAAAAATTTTTAATTTGTCAAAAAGAGCATAATCTGGACAGCCACTTTTTATTGATGGATAAAGCTGTTTACCTTTAAATAAGAGGCATCTTTTGATGTCAACCATTTTCTGTAATTGAAGCAAACTCCACTTTACCCATGATTGGAAACTTTTATGAGCAGCCTGTAACACCATTTCCCCTGGAACAGTTGAAGTACTCTAATTGTTACATGACTGAAGGTCTTTTGCTCAGTTTTTAACTCAATACAAGAGATTCAAGGCACTTTTACACTACCTCTTCCGTAATGGAATAACCATTGCAGAAGCAGTTTACCGTTACCTCCATTGGTGTGTAAACTGCATGTGTTCCGATTCCACAGCGAACTCTCGTCTGAACCGCGTTCCCTGGTTGGCATAGTTCGTGGCGATGTGTTCCGTTTCACTCCATTGTGTGCAATGGCCATTCCAGTACCAGTCATTACCTAGAATGGAATTCTGGGGAAGCAGAATGAAATGTTAGAAAACGGAAGATGAGTTTTCTGACAGAGCGCCATGTGTGTGAAGTCAGCATGAAATGGAACAGACTACAATGGCGCCACTAAGGTACTGAATATTTTGGTAAAGAAACCTGTGTGTAAAAGCGCCTACAGTGTGCCTGGTTTTTGTAGCTGACATTCCCAGCTATAACCCAAGACAAGCCATGGGCGTATTGGGATATTTAAGAGCTAAAATACTGCCTAAAGGTAATACTACTTTTAAAAAGCAGTCATCCATTACCTTTAATATGTGAAGTACTTTTTCTTTTCCCTTTTGTTAATTAGAAGATTATTTACCTGATGTTAGTAGGTGTAATGTTTGGGACAGCACTCTGTCTGGGAGCTGACATATCTAGCTCCCCCCCCACTACAGTACATCATCAGCATTGTGACCTCACTGACTGTGACATCACTGCTGCTTAGAAACAGTCGCTCAGTTGCAGCCAAGTCAGTCACCTGTAATGTCACTATCAGTGAGATCACAATGCTAATGATATGTGTGTGTGGGGAGGGGGTAGAGATTGACATATCAGCTGCCAGGCTAAGAGCTGTTCCACACATCCAGCACACCATTATCACACAGAATAATTTCTAATGAGCAAAAGGAAAAAGGAAAATACTTCACAAATAAAAAGTTACAGCTAAATACTTAAAATTTTTATTATTCTCCTGTCTGCCTGCTTTGGCTGCACTAGCTCTTTAATGCACGCTCCACTTATATTGTGAGGCATAAGGCCAAAGGCCGAGTTACCTCCAACTTGGAAAGTACACTAATGCCCCCATACACCTGTGGCTGGGAGTGAGTTGTTGGACTTATAAAATTAACTATTCAGTTTGTATAATAATAAAGTACAAATGGTTTTATTTGCTTAAAAGTTTCTAGTTTTCTTGGTATACCTCTGCTTTGCAAAGTAATGCAAAATGAAATAAAACACATTTTGACATTCTAAGAGGTATTAGTAAGAACTGATTTGGAAAATGAACTGTGACATTTTTGTGGAAAAAAAAATTTGGTTTTGTTAATAAATATGTTTTTGTTTTTATTCTGCATTAAGTGACATGATGTACCACTGGAAAAGCCCCAGCCCTCAACAACAAAACTATTCTGTGCAACTGTTGGCATCAGAAACACTCACCCTGGTGCATTCAAGCATATACTCCCTGCTCCCATGTCACCTTGCATCTTTCTCATCTCCAGAGCACACTTTCCCCACTCCTATGTCCCCTGAGCTTTCCTCTCTTGTGGCTCCAGAGCTAAGGCATATGTGTCTCTCTTTGCTCCAGAGTTACTTTCGGCAAGCCACAGTTGTGAAAGAAAGGCAGCCACTCGTGGATTACAGATGCACTGGCAGCACTCTGAAACCAAGTCAGAAAATGCATTTCAGGCATGTAGTGAGGTGAGCTTGGGTAGGGGAGATTTGTAGAGCATATTGATACAGGCAATTGAGGGGTGTAAGTGAAAGGTCTGAGCTTTGTTGATTTCATTTTGTCCTCGCTTAGCTCGTTTTTTAATTATGGCACCCATTTCTTGGGTGAACATAAGGGGAGTGGTTTCACTTTCTAACATATTCGGCCTCACGTGAAAGCATATGTAGGCTGGCAGGGAAAGTATGGGTTTACTACGGATTAATCAATAGTCATATGTCTAGTTTTAACCAATGAAAATTAGAGATTTGGAGCCAGATATTCAAAAGTTAGCACTGGCGCTGTGGGGTTTGCACTTGCACTATCTGGATTTGTGTCTGATTTTAGGAGGCTATATTTGGAGGCCCCTGTAGTGCATGCTAAACCTGAGCACCAAGGCTATAACATAATGCTGTGCTCATGCAAATGAGGGGGTCCCCGCCTGCATACAGGTGCAGTGGCATTTTCAAAGGGTTGCAGTGGTGATAAACAGCACCCAAAGTGGCACTGTTTACCACTGCCAAAAACTTCATCTTAACCAGACACTAAGCTTGCACCTCCACCACACCGATAGTGGGATGGCTTTACTATAGCCACCCATCCCTGATTACCAGCACACCGGTGAGGCTGTAGGCCCTGGCATTCAATGGCACCCCTGACCACCCATTCTGTATATGGTACACCACTCCCTGGTGTCTAGTAGCACCCTCCATCCCCCCATCACCCATTCCATAGAGTGTACACATATCCCTGGTATCTAGTAGCACCCTTCACCCCCAGTAACCCGTGCTGTATATCAAACACCTTTCTCTGTTGTCTAGTGGCACCTACCTCCCCCAAACACCCATTCTGTATATGGTACACCACTCCATGGTGTCTAGTAGCATCCTCTATCCCCCATCACCCATTCCATATAGTGTACACATATCCCTGGTGTCTAGTGGTACCTCCCACCCCCTGACACCCGTGCTGTATATCAAACACCTTTCCCTGGTGCTTAGTGGCACCTACCACCCCGAACACCCATTCTATATAGTGGAACACATATCCTTGGTGTCAAGTGGCACCCCCACCTCCCAGACACCTGTGCTGTATATCGAATACCTCTCCCTGAAGTCTAGTGGCACTCCCTGCCCCAATCACCTGTCCCATATATTATACAGTACACACATCCTTGGTGTCTAGTGGCACCCCCTCCCCCAGTCACCCATCCTGTATATTATACACACATCCCTGGTGTCTAATGTCACCCCCCATCACCCAATAACCATCCTGTATATTATATGCATATACCCGATGTGTAATGGCACCCCCCCCACTCCCTGATAATGGTCACGTATATTATACACACATCCCTCATGTCTAGTGGCACTCCACACACCCTGATCATCTGTTCTGTATATTGTACACACATCCCTGGTGTCTAGTGGCACCCCCCCCAGATACCCATGCCATATATCAAACACCTCTCCCTAGTGTCTAGTGGCACCTTCCACTCCCCAATCACCCATTCTGTATAGTGTAATACATATCCCTGGTATCTAGTGGCACCCCTTTCCCCCCGATCACCCATCCCATATTGTACAACATATCTCAAGTGTCTAGTGGCACTCCACCCCCTAATCGTCAAGCTGATGTACCCTGTAATATCCCTGGTGTCCAGTAGTACCCTGCCCCCACCTCCCAAATGCCAGTCAGCAAATGGACCAGTGAGTAGTGGTGGTTCAGTGGCCCCCCCACCTGTCCCAGACACACCCAGAACACCACCCATCCAGCCCCCACTTTACCAGTATGTCTAGGGGCATGCATTGAATCCTGGTGTGGTGCAGCCCTCCTCTCACCCCTTCAGCTGGCCACCATATAAGCTGACTCTGAGCATGTGTATAATATACAGCATACTATATGTGCACTCATTGTTGGATCATATGGTGGCTGTCCGTGAAGGTGAGAGAAGGGCTGTGCCAATAGCTGTATCAGGATTCAATGCATCTCCCCAAACACACTGGGTGGGTTGGATTGGTGGTGTTCCAGGTGCACCCAGGGTGGATGGAGGGGGCGGATGGAGGGCCTCTGCATTGCCACTGTTTACCTGTCCATTTGTTGACCTTCATTCGTGGGTGGTGAGGGCAGGTGTACCATTGAACACCAGGGATATTATAGAGTACATGGGCCAAGTGATTGGGGGGTGGTGGTGACACTAGACCTCAGGAATATATGGTAAAATAGAGGATGGGTGCTCGAGGGTGCCACTAGACACCAGGGATATGTGTTCCACTATATGGAACAGGTGATCAGTGGGTGGGGGTTACCACTAGACACCAGGGAGAGGTGTTGGATATATGACATGGGTGTCTGGGAGTTGGGGGTGCCACTAGACACCAGGGATATGTGTTCCACTATATGGAACAGGAGATCAGTGGGTGGGGGGTACCACTAGACACCAGAGAGAGGTGTTCTACATATGACATGGGTGTCTGGGAGTGGAGGGGGTGCCACTAGACACCAGAGATATATACATAATCTACAGGATGGTTATCCGGGGTGGGGGTGCCGCTAGACACCAGGGACGTGTATATAATATACAGGGTGGGTGATTGGGGGTGGGGTTGACACTGACACCGGGAATGTGTGTATAATACACAGGACAGGTGACTGGGGGGGTTGGGGTGACACTAGACACCAGGGATATGTGTTCCACTATACAAAACGGGGAACAGGTGATTGGGGGGTTGCTACTAGACACCAAGGACATGTGTATACTATATGGAATGGGTGATCGGTGTGGGCAGTGCCACTAGATACTGGGGAGAGGTGTCCAATATATGGCACAGGTATCCAGGGGATGGGGGGTGCCACTGGACACCAGGGATATGTGTATAATACATGGGATGGTTATCTGGGACTGGGGAGTGCCACTAGACAACAGGGATATGTGTTCATTCCATGGGATGGGTGATCAGGGGCTGGAGTGCCACTAGATACCAGGGATATGTGTTCAATCTACTGAACTGGGGATCAGGGGCAGGGGGTGCTGTTAGACACCAAGGCTGATGTGTCCAATGCCCACAGGATGGGTGCTAAAGGGCTGCCACTCACCACGGAGATGAGCCCATAATGGGCATGCAAATGGCCCCTTTTAATGTCTTACATGCCCAATGGACTCATCTGCATGGTGCGTATAAATTTAGCCAACATGGCTCATGGTGCTATCTGGTCCTGGGGCACTATTCCCTATGGGCTGGATACAAACCAGGTCCATGTCAGGGCAGCGTAATTTAACTTAGCACTGCACTGACATAGGCCAATAGTCAGTCAGATAGCTCTTGTCCACTATCCAACTGATTACAACAGCCTCTGGGTCAGGCCCTAGTGCAAGTGCAGCACAAACATTTGCACTGCACTTGTGCATGTTTTTGAATATCTGGGCCCAGATGTCTTTTTTCTGACCATTTTATAAACAGGTATTATAAAATGGTCAGAGAAAACAAGATATGTGATTGAGCATATGCGGTCACATGACTGTATTGTTCAGCACAATGGCAGTATTATTTAGCACAATGGCACATGTCAAAAATACTTAACTTTCAGAACTTACTCAGCTTTAAGGTAAAAGTCAGCTGAGTCATCTTATAATTGCAATAAGGCATTTCAGGGTGTACATAATTGTGCAATGACAGCACTTCTTGGGTATGCAAGACACTCAGCTTTGCCTCGTGTCTCATTTCCCAGTGAATGCCGTTATCCCACAGTAATGCACTTCCGGTCATTCCTTATTGATCAATTATCCAAAGCAAGCATCATGAATTGAAAAACATAAAATCATGTAGGAGTCTAAAACTATGTACT
This sequence comes from Neoceratodus forsteri, assembly GCA_016271365.2. Taxonomy (NCBI): domain Eukaryota; kingdom Metazoa; phylum Chordata; order Ceratodontiformes; family Ceratodontidae; genus Neoceratodus; species Neoceratodus forsteri. Next base: position 189,665,581 of record JADMNL010000027.1, read on the forward strand.
TTCTCCTGACATGCACTGCCATTTTCTAGACACGTTTCCAGGAATTCTTTCTGACCCTCTAGTACCAAATGTTAATACCGTGTCACTGATTTTCCTTATGAGTTGTTCTTTGCATGCACTATCACTAATTTTGGTTGAAGAACTTTGGAAGGTGTGTTTCACATGTGCTGGGCTGCTCTGCATGCACTGATCGACTGGCCGTGACCTTATCTCTGTACATTCTTATGAATTAGGCGTTTATGGAACCTGGGCTGTTTAGGCCCAACAGAGTGCAGTTCCAGGATCTGCTAAACTGCAGGGAAAGATAAATGCATGGAAGTGTAATGTAATGCAGTTTTTCCAAACTGGAGGCCATTTTGAGGCCACTTATAACCCCGAATATATAGTAGGTTAGTAGGGGCTGGGACCACAGTACGGTGCTGATGAGTCACAACAACAGAGACTTTCAAGAGCTATTGAGACTTTAGGGAAAACTTTGAAAAGCACATAAACACAATATTTAGACATGGTTCAGCTTTTAGTTTATAAATTTTCTGTATTTATTGGCCCCTAAAATCCTTCATTGTGAGAACATGTATATACAATTATAAGTTGAATTAATTATTTATGAGCTTAAGTAGCTCACTGATCAGCTACTGTGCCGAGCTGAAATCTCTTAGAAATGCCCATCTGGTGGCATTTCTGTTATCGCCAAATGATTAAACTCTACTAATTTCTCACAGAAAACGTTAAAAAAAAAAATCACCATTTTATCTGCATTTGTACAACAAAAGACCTACTAAAAAACCTACAAAATACAAAGACACGGTACCTCGCTGAACACAGAAAACAATGAACAGACACCATGCAGCAGCCTTCATGACATGTGGCAGTGTCACCACACCACACAGAAAGAAAAACAAAGAGAAAACAAGCTCCAAAAAGGTTATTACTGTGATTAGACTTATAATCACAATAACGACCTTAGAGCCATTCATTTCCTGTGGATTATCGACTGGCTGGGTGGGGTTGGCCCTTGGCTGTGCCTCCGGCCACCCCCCCAGACAGTCATTAATCTCCAGCAAACGACCGTTGCTTCAGTCATTATTACTTAAATACAGTCTTTGTCCCTTCATGAGTGCCTATTGTTTGTTTGTACCTGAGGTAATAATAATCTGCTTATGCCATTAAAATCTGTTTCTCTCAAAATGGTTATGATGTCACAGGCAGAAAAGATAATGACTTCCAATGCAGACACCCAGCATTTTTGGGACTCAGCTAAAGGACGTTCGATTGTGGAAAGTCTGAGTGCATGTCATATGTGCATGCAGTTCAAGGCAAAAACATTTTTAATATCTGGACCCATATTAGAGACTCTTTTTCCTCTTTGAATAGGAAATATCTGGTGACAGGCTGAACAGTGGAAGTAATCCTATCACTTTACAAGGCCCTAGTTGGCCCCCTCCCCAACATACAGTACTGCATTCAGTCCTGGTCCCCTCAATACAAACAGGACATTAGGACAGTAAAGCAGATGCAATTCACAGTGGATGAAAATGAGCTGGGGTCTGGGGGACAGAAACACCGAGCTATGGGGAGATGCTGGTACCTCTTAACGTGTTCACCCCAGAGTAAATGAGGCAAGGGATGCATGATCTCAGTCTTTCCCATGTTCAAGAATATTCAGTAGACAAATATGTTTGATATGGTGTGCTCCAGCAGGTCACTGGGACATGCTCAGAGGTACTAAATTCAGGGTAACATTAGCCGCAGATTACCAGAAGAGACAGTGGATGTGAAGAAAGTATATGCTTTCAAGGAAAGCCTGAGGTCTGGACAAATGTTTGCCTTCCAAGGGAATCTAGAAGAGTAGGTACAGAATCCCTATAAATGAGTACTGTGCATGTGGTACAACATACTGATTTTATTTATTCATATATTTATTTAAGAGATCCACCAGGAAGGACACACGGAACAAGTTACTTGTCTCATGGTACGTCCTGGGAGGTGGGGGAGTTGGAAGGCACACAATAAAATGTAATCAACACAACAGTATACATTGCCAACATATGGGAATTGGAAGACATACAAGTAAGTCATAGGCAAACAACAAAACAGTATATAGTGCCAATTATGCATAGGGTACGTTACCATGTAGAGAACAATTAACAAGCAGTAACAGGCATCATGAAATTACAGCTGGTATGTATATTCCATTACATCATAGCGAACAGAAGGTCCGCAAGTTCAGTAATAGGATAACTATTACAGCCCATTTAGATGCAACATGGTCTGCTCAGTTGCAGTTCACAGATAGGTAATTGTGTAAGGCTGAGGAGATAGAGGAAGGGGAAGAAGAAAGGTGAATTGGGGGGGGGATTCCACAGTTTAGGGAAGTGGTACGAGAAGACTGTCTGGCTAACAGTAGGCATATGGCACAGGACACCTAAAGTATGTGAAACTGAGGACCTAAGTGAATGGGTGGATGGTGAGGGGATGTTAGGGAAGAGCGGAGATAAGTAGGGAGGGAGCCAAACCAGAATTTGGAGACAAATTTAGCACTGTGGAGGAGACGTCTGTTATCAAGAGATGGTAAAGCCAAAGTGTGATAAAGTTGACAGTGATGAGTGAGTTTAGGAGCATCAAGTGCGAAGTGGCAGAAGGAGTTAAAGAGAGTGTCCAATCTGGCTAGGGAGGTCTTAGGTGTGGCACTGCAGAGTATGTCACAGTAGTCAAAGATGGGGAGGATCATCTTCTGGACAAGCTCACACCTAGCTGGGAGAGGGAGGCAGTTCCAGTTCCTAAACAGTGTGCCTAACTTGGAGTGCAGCTTTTTAAGGATGGCATCCACATGACCAGAGAAAGTGAGGTGTTGGTCAAGCCAAACCCCCAGATATCTGAATGAGGAGGTGTCCTCGAGGACTCTCCCATTGAGGATGTGGAAAGTGGGTAAGGAGGGGAGACTTGAAAGTCTCTGCCTAGTGCCGAAGGTCATGGGGACAGTCTTCTTGGCATTTAGGAAAAGCTGATGTGAGCAAAACCAGCACTGAACATTGCTGAAGTCATTCTGAAGACTGGTTGCAACATCGGTGGGGGAGTGGCCAGAGGTGTAAAGGACTGTGTCGTCTGCATACATATGAATAGAGGTAGATGTGCAGACAGACAGCAAGTTATTGAGAAAGATGGAGAAGAATATGGGTCCCAACACCGATCCCTGCGGGACCCCTGTGTCAATAGGGAGGGGTGAGGATAAGGAATCTGCTATTCTAACTGACTGGGTCTGACCTACCAGATAGGCATGAAACCAGTTTGTGGTGGCAGCCGACAAGCCTGCAGTGGAGAGAGAGTGTAACAGGATAGAGTGGGAGACAGTGTCAAAAGCCTTGGCTAGGTCGACAAAGATGGCGGACATGATTTGACCACTGTCCATCCCAGTGAGGATGGAGTCAGTGAGCCTAATCAGGGAGGTAGTGGTGGAGTGGTTTTTACAAAAGCCAGATTGGAAGGGGGTGAAAAAGTTAGAGTGAGAGAGATAGGCAGAGAGTTGGGTGAGAACTAGGTGTTCTTGCAGCTTAGCGAGGGTGGGAAGTAGGGATATGGGGCCACAGTTCCCAGGGAAGTATGGGTCACCACCCTTAGGGATGGGAAGAACAATGGCATGTTTCCAGACAGAGTGGGATAGCTTCCAATGTGAATGAGAGTTTAAGTAGCTCCATCAGTGGGGCAGAGATAGCCATAGCAGTAAGATAAAGCAGCTTGGGGTCCAACCTATCAGGCAAACTGCCTTTAGAAGGGATTAGGGTAAGCAGGGTGTCAGAGGATGTTATGTTAGTGAATGAGAAAGGAAGGGGCTGGGGATAGGTGTGTGGTGAGTTAGGGGGAGGATCAGACTGAGGAGATGGTAAGGAGGATAGAAGGGCAGAGGCACAGGAGGTGAAAAAAGAATTAAATTCAGAGGTGACACTCAAGTGGTCAGAGGTAATAGTGTTGTCTATAGTGAGAAGGGGGATAGGAGGAGAAGAATACTGACTCACCCATGCTGATGGTGGGGGGGGGGGGGCAGACATGATGGACCTAGATTCCCTTCTGATCTTAAATTATCATGTTACTATGCTAAGGTCAAATGTTAAAAGTGGCCAGAGGGTCAATTTACCAAACCCTGTATTTGTTTCTAAACATAGAAGGAATTTATTAATAAGAAAACAATGATGGTAGTATGAAACATAGAAAACATGTAAACAAAGAATTTGATGGCAGATAAGGATCACTTGGCCCACCCAGTCTGTTCATTTTCCCTTGCTATACTGTCACCACAGACGCTACTTGGTGTCCATCTCTCCTCGCCCTTGGTTCCCACTAAGATCCCCTTGTGCCTGTTTCATGCTTGCTTGAAGTCCACCTCTTTTTTCACCCCATCACCTCCTCTGGAAGACTTTCATACATCCATCATGCTTTCAGTCAGGAGGTACTTCCTCACATCTCTCATGAATCTACCCCCATTCAGCTCAATTACATGTCCCCTTGTTCTTGTGCATCTTTTCCTCTGAAAAGTGCTCTTCTCCTGTGCCTTGTTTGCACCATGAGGTATTTATATGTCTATCATATCCCCCCCTCTACTTTCTCTCTTTCATGGTGTACATTTTGAGGTCCTTTAATCTCTCCATATAGGGCTTCTGAAGCAGATCCTGCAGCATTTTAGTTGCCCTCCTCTGGGCTGCCTCTACTCTGTCTATGTCCTTCCTGAAATGTGGTCTCTAGAAGAGGACACAGTACTTCAAGTGGGGTCTCGCCAGAGATCTATGCAGTGGCAACACCCCCTCTCTCCTTCTACTGGTGATTCCACTCCCTGTGTACCCCAACATCCTACTGGCCCTACCCACTGCTTTGTCTCACTGCTTTGACACCTTGAGGTCATCAGATATGATTACTCCCAGGTCCCTTTCCTGCTTGGTGACTGTCAATACCTCATCTCCTATTTTATGTTCTGCCTCTGGGTTCCTGTTCCTCAAGTGCATGATTTTACACTTTTTTGCATTGAAACTCAGCTGCCATGCCCTTGACCACTCCTCGAGTTTTCTCAGGACTCTTCACATTCTTTCCACACCCTGTGGAGTGTCCAACCTACTGCAGATTGTGGTGTCATCTGTAAAGAAGCAGACCTTCCCTTCCAACTCATCTGCAATGCCACTTGTTAAAACATTAAAGAGGACTTGCCCCAGTACTGAGCCCTGTGGCACCCTGCTTGCCATCCTCCCTTCCAAGGAGTGCACTCCATCTATCATCACTCATTGTCATCCATCCCGTAACCAATTTGTTATCCAGTTTACCACCTTTTGATCCAACTCTAAGCTGCCCAATTTCATTATGAACCTCTTATGTGGAACGCTGTTGAAAACCTTATTGAAATCTAAGTAGGCCACATCCAATGCCACACCCTGATCTACTGCCATGGTCACCCAGTTAAAAAAATCTATCAGATTAGTTTGACATGACTTCCTCCTTATGAATCTATGTTGCCTTTGGTGTTGAAACCTGTTGGCTTCAAGACATTCCACTAGCCTTTCTTTTAGCAATGACTCCATTAGCTTTCCCATCATTGATGTTAAGCTGACTGGCCTGTAGTTGCCAGCCTCCTCCCTGCTACCACTTTTGTTGTAAATATAGTCTTTATTGTAAATATAGTTACCACTTTTGTGAAGCAGGACTACATCTGCCCTACTCCAGCCCTCTGGAACCACCCCTGTTTCCAGTGAGTTGTTAAAAAGGACTTTCAGAGGTGCAACCAGTATCAGGCCATCCCTGTTAAACAGAGTTTACAAATCTATCCCTTTAAGCGGGGTGGCTCATGTTATGTCCTTTACTATACTATGCTGAATAGTTTAGAAAATGCAAATAGCCAGCCATGTAACACAGTGATAATACACTCTGCTGTCATCTGGGACAACTGTGTTTTTGCCCCAATTCAGACTTCCTGGTACTGGGTCAGTGGGTGTTAAGCTTATGGGGGTAAATGGTCCCCAGTGAGGAATGGGATGCCCAGAATGGGAGTCCCACCTGTTGGCCAGTACTGAATTAACACTGGCATCAGAGAACCACTGTGATCAGTACTAGAATATCTAGCAATATAATTTTTAATTTTTACATGGCAATGACGATGGTTAACAATCAGCTTTTTAAAAATAAAAATATTTGTTTTTAAAATGCTATTACCATGTGATTGGGATTACTTTGCAATATTTTCCCTAAAGCTGCAGAAACTGTGACCATAGTCCACATCTTACATGGGATGGGGCTTGTGTTTCCAAGTTTATTACAAAGTGACACAATTGCTACACTTTCCTTCTGGTAGAAGAGATTGTAATAGTTCCAACACACATGTCCACTTACAAGAAAATGCTAAAACATAAGTGACAATAAAGCAGAAAACTGGCTGCAAATTTACAGAATGGTAAAATATCTCCAGATTCCCACAAAAGTTCTGTTACTAGTGGATCCGGATCCTAAATCAGAATCTGGGGCACTCACAGCATCATGATAAAATATGGCCCCTGGACTATGAAACTGAAGACTGTGTGAGTGGGATGCTGAGATTTAAATACAGCTAAGACAAATAATAATACTAAATAATCATTTGTCAATACCAAATGTTTGCTTGCAGTGTTATAGAGCTTTAAAGGGAACATAATATGTAATTTAAATGAACTATTTTTTGGTGTTTCTGTTCATTATTGACATGCTATGAACATATTTGATGCTATTATATTTACTTTCTGCATGCTGAGTGATTTTTCCCACTTTTGGTGCTTTCAAAGAGACACTCTCCGGATGTCTGTCTATAACTAGGGGAAACCACTAAAAGTGGGAAACAAAACTCACACAGGGAGAGACTTAGAGGTCTGATGTTCATCTTTATAGTCCGATGAGGATGTCTGTTAGCTGGCTAATGGGTAGAAAACCAATGTGATTGGTGCAGCTGACTCCTTTGAATTACAGAGAATTAGCGCCCATCAGCCAAATGATGCCTTATTATGTAATGTCTCCTTGACTGTGTGCATGCTTCAGGACCTCCTTGCAAATGAGCTTGCTCAACGGAGTCTTCCTGCAATAAACTTGAACTTGAACAGCCAGCTGAACACTGTAATCATCTGCCTTCTCTGCATTGTCTTTTAAATACCAAGCCTCCTGCAATTCTACATCCATTGGTTTATACAGCACACATCTCCGCACCCCCCTACATTGGCCAAGTACCATCAATATGTTTGCTTTGCCCATCTGCACAAGTGAACATAAAAATCTCCCAGAATGAGCAGTTTTATCAAATGAATATATTTTCAGTCTGGTGCAATTTTAAAAAGAAGTCTTGTAGAAGGTAGCAGAATATTTTTCCCTAAATCTCTTTAAAAGAGACATTGAGCAAACATCTTAGTTTTATTAATGTGTTTACATGTTATTTTTATCAAGCCTGCCATTGTTTAGGCTACTGTATTGGGTGTCATTGACTTTTTGTACAGACAGAAACATCCTAAAGTCCTTATCTAAAGTGCAGATTGCAGGCAGACTAAAAAATTATGAGCTAGAACAGGCTATATTAATAACTGAATAAATATTTAAAGTGAATCATTGACTTCATAATTTAAGGTGCACTTTTATGCAGATCACTTCTAACACATACTGTACAAGAGAGTAAGGACCCAGAATGAGAGATGCAATTGTTTAAGGAAGATTTCGAGATACTGTATCAAGGTCAAAGGATGTAAAGCTTTAACATTTTCTTGTTTCACAATTACTTTTCTAGCTTGTACTAATAGTCAGTAAGATCAGACAAACTCCCTTTTTTTTGTTTGTCATGAACAGGGGTCCAGAATGCTATTGCAGAAATGCAGACATCTGATTTAATCATTTTTGCATGAAGTGAATACCTCCCTTGAGCCTACAGACCAAAAAAACAGCTCTGATTCCATTAGAGCTAAGTGGATTGGCAAAGTAATCTGACAGACTACAAAGTAGTGTAAAATGAGAAACATGCTGTTGTACAGTTGCCTTACACTAAGACTCCTGCTTTTATACTCACAATAGGTCTGCAAACTCATTTTTATAGTTGCAAACCATCTGTAAGAGTAGTAGAGTGAAACAGGAAAAGTTGATATAGAGCACTGCATGTCGCTCCTTCAGCTCTCAACCTAGCTACCCCATAACCAATGTATATGTATGTTTTTTACATTATGTTTGTCTTCCTCTGAATTAATTATTTTTAATGTGATTTTATTATGCATGTTCTGCAGCTATCGTTGTCACTTTGTTGTTGCTGTTTCACGCCTGTTACCCCCATGCTGCACCTGGAAATGAGCCCCAGCTAAGTGTGCCTATCTTGGTCACCAAATTTTAAATAAATAAATAAACATTCTTCTGATTGGAAATTGAAGAACATCACAGGAGAAAAAAGTTTATCTAACACTTTTAGCAAAAGTTTGATGCAAACATTTTTTTTATTGTTGTGTTTTTTTGGTTTTTATTTAGGGTTCTGATGACATCAAAACAAATCCACTGGCAGGCTGCGGGGGCCATCACCTGGTTTTGTAAACAAGAGTTGATGTGCATTGAAAATTAATTCTGTGAGGAAATTTATAGCAAAAGCACTACAGGCTAATTACTAAACAATTCATTGTGGATTTCCTGAAACAGTCTACACAGCGCAGGTTTAATTGAAGGTCAGGTGTGGCACATGTCGCAGGACAACTCTGTGTTTCTTTTAATAATTTTTTTAACAGTTTATTTACCTAGGATAGGCCAGCTGAATGCAGCATTCCAATTTCACTGGGTCTTGCTTCTTCCTAGCTTTACAGCTCGGCAGATAGAACCATAGAGAGGCCAAACAACTAGTTCAGGTCTCACAGCAAGTCGCCAACCATGGTGAGATTTGAACCTGGATCTCCTAGTTCACAGTTCTGTTCTCTAACCATTGGGGTATACTGCCTCCTTAAAAATAGAGGAGTAGACAATCAGAGTAACTGTTTAAACTGTACAGGAACTGCACATTGTGCATGCTCGGAGCTGCTGAAGCTTTAGTTCTGTGCAGTACTGTACCATCTATTGTATATGACAGTTTTGTTTATTTGCAGACATCTGGCTCATCTGATGATGCAGTTAACCACAGCTGTGTATCTAGGTCTGAACATACTAACTTCTGTAATTATAGTTAAGTCAAGATTGACATAATCATGGCACGTACAGCAGTTTGTCCCTTAAAACTCTTCTGTAAGATTTGGATAAGACTCTGCAGCATATTCAGCAAGGACCTCTCTGCCAAATCAAACCTATAATTAAGCAAAGTAAATGAAAAGAACTGTGGGCACCAAGACATTTGTAAAACAGTAAGTTAAAGATGAGGTTGGCTTTTAAAGTGAGCCACCCAGGCCAGAAAACTGTGGCAACCTCCTTTTAATCTGCAAAATTACAAACTACGTGGAGGGCAAGGAGACCTGCCCAGCATTTAATATCTGTGCCACATCATCCCAGAAGTTAAAACGGCATCATAATTTTTGGTCTGAATTTCAGGTTCATAGGCTGTGTATATATAGGAGCATATGTCAAATTAGGGCGTGGACTCATTTTGGGAAGTTTGAAAGGGGTGGCCCAGTGGTGTATTTACAGTAACTGTTCTGATGGCTGTGGTTGCTGTAGGGAGCATGTCAAAATATTGTATACAAGTCATTTTATGAAATACATTCTAAGTGCTCATTTGGGTGACTGATGATGGTGCTCAAAAATAGAAAATGTCATTCCCTTACTTCCAAGCCAGTACTCAGTAGGTTGAGTATGGGAATGAGACAATGCAGGCCTTTCTCCACACTTTATTATCAGTGCCAGTCCAAGACAATTATATAATTTCTCCCCTAATGTTGTTAGTGAGGTTTCCTCTGTTCCCGTTTCTGTCTCAGACCCTTAATCCTGGAGGTCTGCCCTAGCCAAAGTGGTAATGTTACAGCCAAGTCAAAGTGGTTATGTGGTGTGGACTTTTGTGCACCATGGGTGAAAGAGAGGCCTCTGCAATTTTTTTAGCTGGTAGCTGTCAAACTGTAATAATTTTAACTCCTTTTGTTCTGGGCTGGATTTCAAACCATGTTAGTGAGATAAGTCAATAGACAGGTGACATAGCTGATCCTCCAGTCTAGTAATCAACAAAATTAACAAAATACTCAATAAAAGCTCCTTGTAATACACAAACATACGCTTCATTAGATTTTCAGCTCAATTATTGAGAACAATGAGTAAAAATACAAAGGCAATAGGAACAGTTTACCAAACCCTTGAAAGACAAGCTGTTGAAACAGCAAAGAGGTTTCAAGCTCTCAAGAGGAACTTGCCTTTCATTACATACCTGAAGAGAGGCTAAGGTGAGAAGAGAGTGGTTGCTAGAGAGGGGTACAAAGAAGACTCGGATGATGACTCAGCGATTGCTGCTCCTCCCCATTAGCTTGATAAGAGTGCAGATGAAAGTAGTGGCTCAAAAGGCAGGGAACGACAGAGACTTTGGTGGCTACAGCTTGGTACAGAAGGGTACAGGAAAATTCTTGCAGGACCCGGAAGTATACATACAATTGAATAACTGGGTGATGCATTTTCAAAGCATATTTTATGATGATAGCATTGAATATATTAGGACCTTAGAGACACAGATACCTTATTATGAATTCCAATAGAACCTAAGTTCTTTTTGGAGGAAACTGATTTGTCGTCTCCTCATTTACACTTCAAAAAGCCCCAGGCCCAGATGGTGTCCCTATGGATGTAATTGTAAGACATTCAACAATATGGCTACCATATTTACAGTCATTATTTAATCATATCAATAAAAAGGGCAACATTTTTACATATTGGAAGAAAAAATATAACAGTGCCAATTTACAAAAAAGGGATGAGGGAGATTTAAGTTGGTGTGGACCAATTAGTCTTAATGGGCACTATGCATCAAGTAGGTGGGGGTACATGGCAAAGTCGTGGACCTCACCTGCAGCACTTCACACCCACGGACAGGTGCCCCATACCGGTGTAACCCCCAGACCCCTGCTTTTTTGCAAAATGACAGGTGGCATGCTATTGAAGCTGACAGCAGTACCTGGCTGGGACTGGGTTCGGGAGGACTAGGTTACTCAACACAGGGGGGCCTAGGTTTGGCTACTCTGCACAGGGGCACCCAAGTAAATCCGAACACAGGAAGCATTAACTGTAATGTCCAGAACCAGGAATGGGATTCTACAGTGTGGCTTTTATTCACATCCAAACTGAACAAACAAAGCATAGACGGACCCCCATGGGGCTACATTCCTGGTAATGCAGATTAGAGACAACAGAACACTTCTTCACATTTCCAGCCCTCAGGCTCTAAACCCACCAGACACACAGCCTGGACTTGCACGCAGCTTTGGGTACACTGCCCGACTTGTACACTGCTTGGGTTTTCCCCACTGGCCCGGCTCCCCCGCCGGCCACTTGATCCGTGGTCCATTATGGGAATGAACCAGTTTTCCTGTTGGTGGCTCCCCAAACCACCTTAGAGCCTTCGACTCCTAAAGGGAATTTTCCTTCCAATCCCACATCTGGGTACTTCCCTCATCACTGGCCAAGTGCATGAGGCAAAGTAGAAATCCACAGAGCAAATCCATAGAGGTGGACCTGGTCACTAAAGATGGGGGATCTCCCACCTCCAGCTCCCACAATCCACACCCAGCCATTTCTCTGGAAACTAAACAACTCTTTTCTGAAAGCTTGGCAATGTAGCCTACTGGGTAGACGTATGGCACATCTCCTCTACATGTCTTGACTTCCCCATGTGCTGGACTTGAACATACTTTTACTTTTGGCTAAGCCTATTACTCTAGGCCTCCCACTACATCAGTAGTCCAATCCCCACTATCACACAAGTCCCAGGGTGAAACATGGGCCCTTTAGAAAAAGCAGAACTCACCCTCCGGTTGCAGGTGCCCCACAGGCAAATCATGAAATCTTCTTGTTTCCCAAACTCTTGGACAAAATAAGGCAGCTTCTCCACTATCAGTAGCCAGAGGGTTGCCCCTGAAATATGCAAGCTAAACTTTCCTGCACCATCCCCTCAGGGATGGGGCACTGAGACCCGATTCAGCGGTCTCCACCACTTTAAAATAGCTCACTGTGTCTCTCTTTAGGTGGAAACACACACCTTTTTCCTAAATGTAGCCCTATGTCAGGGCTGAGGCTCCAAGAGCCTAACACAGAGCTGCTGTGCTCCTCTCTATACAAGCTCCAAACTACAATTGACCACAGACTACTGTTCAAACCTCCAAACATTCTACTCCAACTTCCTCCTGCAGATTCCATTGTGGCTCATGCAGCTGCGACAGTTCTATGGTGATGTCATCCCTCAGTCTCAGCTGAGACTGAGAACAGAGTGAGACAGTGTGAAATCCATTCAACTGGAGTTTCACAAGCTGCCTTCCCTGCCTACCACTAGGTCTTACTGGGATTCTAGTAACCGTGAGTAACAAGGGGGTTACACTGGCATGCACAAAAACTGGCCACCTGTCTGCGGCTCCACCTGCCTTGCACACAGAACTCTGCAGGGTAGCCGAGGGAGGAGTCATCGTCCCAGGCTGGCATCCCCCTGGGACCCCTAGTGGATCCCTCACACAGGAAGGCACAGGTCCAGTGCTGTGCATGCTGATTGCAGGCACCCAGACCCACACAGCACCATCCTGTTCCCATGCTGCCACTCCCCGTCCATTGCTAGGCACTCGCCCTTCCAGCTGCCTCTGCCGTCTCCAGCTGCCCAGCGGTCAGGGATAGCATGCTGAGCCCTGTCCCAGTCCCCCAGTGATTGGTGGCCTGTGTCCATGGGGGTGCACAATGAATTATGGCAGGGTCTCCCTGCCATAATCTGTGCCCTGCTTAGCATCTGTGCGGCCAGCACTACACAGGTTCATTCTTACCAAGTAGTGCTGGCATGCCCCTGGAACACCCACCCCAGTGCGTAACCCCTGCACTCCCTTGTCCATGCAGTGTCAGTGGCTCAGTAGGTAGCACACTTGCCTCTGAGGCCAAGAGATCAGAGGGCTGTGGGTTCAGTTCCCACATCTGGCACTTGGGTTAATATCCCAATACTGACACTGTAGTGCAGCATGAGATGGGTGCTGCAATTGTGAGGTGCTGTCTTTTTGGATGAGACATTAAACCGAGGTCCCATCTGCCTGGATTAGTGGTAGTTCAGGTGGATGTTAAAGATCCCATGGCACTTATCGAAAAGAGTAGGGGAATTTCCCTGGTGTCCTGGCCAAATTTCCCTCATCACTAAAAATACCACCAATGGCTTAATCTGGTTCAAGGTCAGTTGACGTTCATCTGTATCCCCCTTCCCTGGGTCGTGCCTGAAAATAGGCAGGATTTGTCTAGTGCACTTACCGGTCAACAAAAACAAAATAAATAAAATAAATAAATGAATGCCATGCAGCCAATGCTCCATAGCATTTACGCATTTGATGCCAACGCACCTGGTTTACGCAGGCGCATTGGCATCATGCATAGGGCCCATAGATTGCACACAGAAAGTCTATTCTAAAATAATAAATAAAAGAGTGGTAAGAAAGACTGAAGAAACTAAAATGTTAGATGAAGCACAGGCAGGATTTTGATTTGTGCATTCTACTGTAGACCAAATGTTTTGCATTGTTTTATTTAGCATATAAATATAAAGTTATCAAAAAGCGTGGACTGTATTGTATGTTCTTTACAAAAAACTGCATTAATGCAACATTTAGGGTTCAAGCTAAAGTGACAAAAGTAGGGAAATGTGGCATTAGGGTTTCCAACCCTAAAACCCCACCCCCACCCCTAAAACAAATCGGGGTGCAGTCTTCCTTGGGCTTGTCAACCCTAGGTATTAAAGTTCAAAATCTGAAGTTTAACATTAAAGCACCTAGTCAATCCTAAATATAGTGGTGCTTCTGTGCCACTATAATTTTTAGACTTAAAAGCTGCCTTTGATAGAATAAAACAGGGCACTTCTAAGGAAAGCTTTAGAAAACACGGGTGTAGACTATTCGCTGCTCAATGTGATTAAAATTTTATATTCAAATATTTTGACATAGGTTAGATATGATACAAAAGGAAATAGGACTAATTAATTTGCTATGGGGGGTAAACTAGGTTGTACTGTATCTTCAATGCTTTTTAACCTTTATTTGTATACTGTACTTCAATAATGATATGACCCTGATTTCCGGCCACTGAAAATAGCAAATTATAGTTGCCCATATCTGACGTATGCAGATTACAAAGTATTACTATCTACAAGTTATCTTGTGGTTAAAAGAATGTTAGAGAAATTTAAATCAGAATGCAATAAGGCAGATCTGTTAATTAATTATGCAAAAACAAAGGTAATAGTATTTGCAGGTAACAAAAAAGCAATGCAAATATAGACTAGATAACCATAATTTAGAGGTAGTATGAGCTTTTTGTTACTTAGGAAAAATATTTTTAGAGAGAATTTAACTTGGACTAGACACTTAGAAGAACGTGGGAGGAAAACAACAACAAATATTTCCAGTGATGTCCAGTTTTACATACAAAATATGGAGGAAACTCAAGAAAAGGCTGTCTCAAGATCATCAATGCAAAACTTGAAAGCCAACCATTATACGGTGCAGAAATTTGGGGACTCCAGAAATTTCAACATATGGATAAGTAGCTCAATTCATAGTATAACAAATGATTAGGACTCCTGCAAGGTATCCCCTCTGCATTAGTTAGAGCAGGGCTTGGACAACTACCAGTGGTGTGTCAGATCAGTGAAAGAATCACTACATATTGGTTTATAATACCAAGAAAATGTGTAGAAGAATAAATATGTTATTTAAATAAACATTCATGTTTTCTATGTATGAAGTTCATTATGGACAATGTTAAACCCAATAGTTTACTCACTTGTTTATCTGACATTTGAATCAAAACAACAAACGAAGGGTTCCAGTCAGTAACATTGTGAAATAAAATAAAGTGGACAAAAATAAAGCGGCAAAAACATAGTCACCATCAATATTGGCAGCACAAAATGTAGAGTGCCAGAACAATGCAGGCCACACGACACACAGGTAGCAAACAATGTCCACCACATGGAGGCATTGCACTGGAACACACAGCAACAGGCACCCATACACAAGAACAGCACAGGGTGCAGGGAGATGGAACAGGGCAGAGTGCAACCACCACTGGGGGAAGCAAGCCACTGGACACCTACCATGGTAATCTAATGGCACAGGCACTCACATGGTGGGGTACCCCCACCAAGAATGATGAGTGATGGAGAATGTGCACGGGGTAACCACTGGAGGACAGGTGGATCATGACCACCATGTGGATGGCCATGAATAATGGGGCCAGGTGTACAAGCCTGCATGTCCCCAGCAACACACACACACACACAACACAGGACATGGGAGATGGCATGCTGGCTTGTGCTCCTGGTCCCTGTGGTTCTAGTGCAATGTCTCCATGAGGTGGATGTTGTTTGCTACCTGCGGGTCATGTGGCCTGCATTGTTCTGGCATGCTTCAGTCTGTGCTGTCAATTTTGATGGTGACACTGTTTTTGCTGCTTTATTTTTGTCCACTTTATTTTGTTCTGCGATGTTACTGACCGGAACCCAAATGGTGTTAAAAGCTTCATTAAACAAAGATTTAGTGATCTACATACACAAAATGAAATTAGTCTCGGCACACAATTTAAAATCAGAAAATGGTTAACACTGAACAAAATAAATAGTGTGTTTGAAAACTACTTAGAGGTAGTGAAAAATCCCACCAAAATTAATTAGTAAGTATAGATTTGAATATTATCAGAGCCAAAGACGTAATGCATTCCACAATAAAACCATAACTACAGCCTTATGTAAATGCAGTCTGGGCCCTGATGACCTCACACACTTAATAATTTTATGTTCCTTGTATAACTTTTCTTTGTCCCTTGTATAACTTTTATAGGGAAAAATTTCTGGCTAAAATCCAAGCAGAGGCAGAATTAGAACCCATGCATTAAGTTACTTACTTTATTGAAATCTCATTCTTCAATTTTGGATGCTGTAGCCTCTTTCTTAAAAATTGTTGACAAAATGAAATGGCACTTGCATGATGACAGTATAAAAAGATTCAAAAAATAATCTGTGAATCCTGGATATGATTTTAATTATAATGGTCATATGGGGTTTTATATAATGTACGTTTTTCATATTTTTTATTTGAGATTGTAATGACTATTGTGGTCGATCAATAAACTTGAAACTTGGTGGCTATGTGGCTTCACCTGATTAGCAACATATAATGGCTCAAGTATAACATTTTCTCCTACTGACTAAACAAGTGGAGCTCCTCCTTTTGCTTACCTGATAGCGTTACTCAGCACTTGTTCTGCCGTTCGCCACTGGAATAAATTTGTTTCTTTAATTTGTACATGGCAATTTTTAAAACTGCTTGGCACTGTATGAAAAAAAGAGCCAGATATAAGTTATGTCTACCACATAGTGCTAAAAAATATAAATTAGCAAAAACATCAGTGCCAAAAATAATTAATTCCAAAGCTAGACCTGTTACGTTCTTTACATCAACGGCTTCTCAGTTCAAGGTTTACCACTCCTTTTATTTAATGATTACATTTGGCAACAAAGTGACAGACTACTAATTGGTAGAAAACGTCATGTGTTTGTGTCAAAAATGTGCTGACTGTAGACTGTCTTTGGCTCTGTCCACACTGACCATGGTTTTGGTGTAACATTTTCAAAACCAGTTTAGAACTTACCATGCTTGTGTGTCCACATGGGCCATACCATGTTTAAACATGGTTTTGAAGCACGTTCACACTGGAGGGCAATCCCATGGCAGGAAAACATGGTTTCAGAACTGTGTTGTATCGTGTCTCGCCAGCTGTCCCACAATGTATTCCAACTGTACCACAGTGCATTGTGGGACATGTTTTTTTGGCGTATACACTAAGCTGAAAGCTTTTTTACAGGTGCGACCTGGGAGCACAGGAAAGTTAAGTGACTTGCTCAGGGTCACACAGTATGTAAGTAGAGGCTGTGGGATTCAAACCCAGGTCTGGTCTGCTGGATGTCACCAGATTTGCAGCTCAGAGCCTTAAACCACTGCGCTATACTGCCTCACTGTTGACTGTGTGATGCGAGTCCCAGTATGCATGCAAGCATTACCATGCAACTGATGTTGAAACATAGCTGTGCCCACTGCTACTGGAGTATGGGATATGGACAGAGCAGGATAAGCCAGATAATTGTTGTGTGGAGATGTGTTTAAAAAGCTTGGTTGGCTTTAGCTTAAAAAAAAATACACAACTGCTGGTTTTGAGGACCTGTGGAGGGATGAGAGGAGGGAGGGAGGTTGTCAACAGTGGGAGGACTGAGGGAAGGTGCAGTGCTGAATCAGTTGGTGTGATTGACAGGTGGAGCAGGCCATGTGACTGCAGATCTCCAATAAGGAGGTTATAGTTTTGCAGTGTATATGTCTGGGTTCTGCAATACGGCCGGGAGGCATTGATTCCAGCATGCATTTGGGTGCTGCCATGCAACTGTTGTTGAAACATGGCTGTGTGCACCATGAGTGTGATGCTGCTGGTACTGGCTGCAGACACAGGCAAAATAGGTGCATTCTGGAGGCTAAAATAAAAAAAAAATGGTGAGCTGATCAGGAGTGGAGAGACAGGAGGACGACGAGGCAACTACAAATGCAGCTTCTGGAGGTTATTACTTTGCTGCAGGACATAATGGTGTGATAGGCACTGTACAGAAAACACTATGGACTGCGGAATGTACAAGTATATGGTGGGGTGACATTGTTCGTGGAAGCTAGAGCAACGAGCAGTGGTTGGCAAATTTCAGAATGAGAGAAGAAGCATTTCACTTTCTCTGTAGTGAATTGTCATCATATATTAGGTGAATCGATAAACAGCTCAGAAAGGCAGTGCCTGTTGAGAAACGTGTGGCCATCACATTGTGGTGTCTTGCCAAAAACATGGCATATCAGACCTCGCTCACCTGTTTGGAGTGGGACGCTCTGCTATTGGGGAAATTGTCATAGAAGTGTGTAGGGCTATTGTGCCTGTGTTATTGCCAAAGGTGATAAAGATACAAAACATTCACAAAATCATTGCAGGGTTAGAAAAAGACAGGAGGTTCCTGAACTGCAGTGGTGCAGTAGATGGCACACGCTTCCCCATCATACCCTCACTTGGCAACGCTATGGGATACTTCAGTTGAAAATTGTACTATTCTGTGGTCATCCAGGCAGTTGTCGATCATGACCATTGATTCATTTATGTTAACATTGGTTGGCCTGGGAAAGTGCACAATGTGCATGTGCTTCAAAATAGTGTTTTATATCAATTAGGCCTGTGTGGTAAACTGTTCTCAGAACTTAATCATGACACTTCTGGAGTAAGTGTTCCTGCTGTGATACTAGGAGACCCAACCTACCCCTTGTTGCCTGGGTTGATGAAACCATATCCAGATTATGCTGAGCCCAAGAAAAGGAATTTCAATTACAGGCTGAGCAAAGCAAGGTAGGTAGCTGAATGTGCCTCTGGGTGTCCGAAGGGAAGATGGAGGTGTCTGATGAAAAGAAATGAATTCAGCATAGACAATGTACCATATGTAATTGGTGCATGCTGTGCACTTCACAATGTTTGTGAAATGAAATCAGAATTATTTCTGGCTACCTGGAGGAGTGACCCAGAAGATGCAGTGTTTCAGCAGCCAGCCCTTGACAGTGTCCCAGCAGAGGAGTTATCCTTATCTGCAGTGAATTGACAGGCAACACCTACAAGAGATTATTTGCTCAATATTTTCAGGGACAGTGATAAGGGGCCAGATATTCAAAACATTGCCCTGTGGCTAAGGTAGCACTGCCTGGCATGCAAACATAGCCCGGAGCAACATGTCAGCTATATTCAAAAAGAATAGCCCGGTGCAAAACCATCTGAATATAGCAAGCAAAGGAAGCCGGGCAAACAGGGCCAGGAGTGTAGGGCACAAACAGCCCGGGAGTAAGACAGCACTGAATATAGCACATAAGACAGCACTGAATATAGCACATAAGACAGCACTGAATATAGCACCCAGGCAGGCAGTGCAAACACACAATGGAACGCAGTGTAGAGGTGAGACAGCCTGACCCTGGGACACATGCAATGAAACAGGCTGGAATGAGGTATCGGGGCAGACCACAGTGCACAGCCCAGAGGATGCCACACATGCACGAGAATGGCAAGCAACAACCCGGACCCATGTGGAGAACCCATGGAACAGTATACACCAAGTGAAACCCCAGCACCCAAGAATGGCACATGACACAGTATAGTGGAGTAAATGTAATAACATATAATCAAAAGGAAAGGTAACGGATACAGAACAGTGGTGCAAACCCATACTAAATGAAAGACTAAACCAAACACAGAACAACCAATGCCCCAACCACCACTGGACAACCCACCCCACAACAAGGGGAGACAACAGAACAAATCCCACTAAGCGACATGCCAAGCCCCCCCCAACACACAACCCAAGCAACAATAAGCCACTATGGGAACAAACGGAATGCACAATAGGCAAAGCAAGGATGTAAATGGCAAACATATGTACAAAACTAACAGGGTGTACAATAAGGCACAGGTGAAGGGTGCAAAGGGGAGGGGGATGCACACAGGGACACAGGACTACAGTCAAGGAAACAGTATCATGTCCAGTCAGGGGAGGTGTGAAGCCAGCACAAGATGGGATGAAGGGCATGGCTAGCTGCCCACTGGATCTGGGAGCCAAGCCTCCAACACAACTGCCACCCTCCTCGTCTCCGTTATCATGACGGCCTGCTGCTCTATCAAAGTCCTCTGTTGGCGGACGATGCAGCGCAGCAGGTCCTCCATCCCCTCCAACTCCTCTGGCCTGGTCGCCCACAGTGATGTCTGGAATGGACCTACAAGAGGAAGGGTGAGACCATGAGGATGGGACACCAGCCAGGAGGCAGACAGCAGCCACAGGTGGCCATACAGGGATGGACAGCATGTCCCAATGGACAATCCCGAGTGGAGGTGAGTGCCGCATTGGTAGACCAACCTGGAAGGTGCCCACAAAGCAGCCCAGGGTGACACAGGCACCAACCCAAACCCCAACATACATGATGACAATGATCCCGACAGCACCAGGGTACAGGTGACACCGCCCACCCTGGCACAGCACACAGCGAGACATGGCAGACAAACAGCCGGACCCCCAGAGAGCTGGGTGCAAGGGCCACGCCACAACATGCACAAGGGCACCCACACATTGGGACATGCTGCCCACCGACAGATGGCAATGTACCGTAATGCAGAGCACAGCACCAACAACAACTAAAGGCATGCTGGAGCAGCACTGAACTGACAGTAGCCTGCCAATGACCGACCCATGCCAGGGGATAACAGGCAGCCAGGGCACAGATGCTGGCAGTGAAGGGCTGACACATGCCACCAAGCAAGGCCACTGAAAGCATACCTCACAACTGTTACACAGTACAAGGAAGGGTCCCCAACCCATGGGGCAAAAGCCCCCTGTCCCACCCTGTGAGGACATGTTCCACAGCCAAGGTCAACATTGTAATGCAACACTCAGTAGTAAACGATGCACATAATGTATTAGTTTAGTGATCAGACACCCTCAGAACATAACTGCAACACAGTAACAGCATCATGAGATGCCCAGGTAAGAAATCCACTACGCATACCACACATCACCAATATGTACCACATTATGACAGGCAATGTTCCACGGCTGGTGGACAAAGGGATGAGAGGTATGCCTGGAAGGCATGGGGCATGGTGTCCCGCAGCCACAACAGGCACGTAGGTGGCGCTATGCAGGCCTGTCCAGTGACTACCTAGAACAGCAAGGTAATGCCAACAGTGCACATGTGGATGCCCTGTGGGGGGGCTGGAGGGACCCCAGAGGTGGGCATGGTAGCCAACAGCATGTGACCCCCACCGAACACTCACTGCCAGAGCCCCCACCACCACCATCAGGCACCTGCACAGCAATGCAAGCCGACAGTGCCCCACCACCCCCCCAGGGCCAGACTGGCAGCACCCAACTGTGGTGTGCAACACAGGTGTGCAGCACAGCACAGTGCCATATCGCCACTGGCCCACTGCCCGTCGCAGCCATGCTACCAGACCAGTCAGTGGCAGGACACCCAGATGAGACACACAGCACAGTGAAAGAGCACAGATCACAGAGCAATGAGATAGGTACTCACACAACACACCACAGTCAGGGATGCTCTCCTGCACCCGCTGCGGCATGAACGGCACCCTCAGGCTGCCTCTCCGCTGCTCCTGGATCATGTTCTGGCCCCCTTCTCCAGCCATGGGCTGCTCGATCTGCTTTACAGAGGACAGGTGAAACACTGGCATTAGAGCATGACACAGCATACACCACGTGCAGCACAGCAAGATGCACATGCAACCCCAACAACACTGCACACACAGGGAGTGAACATGGAGGACACCCACACAGAGGGTGGCATGGCCTATGGAGCATTCGACAGGCACACACGACATGCCATCACGGCATCGCAGTGGTGTGACAGTGCCTGTTGCAGCTGTCCTGCAATTATCTGCATACCCATGTGTGTATGTCGACAGTCCCCCAGGAACAGGGCCCCGGCACCATGGTGTCACCGGCTGTAGGATGGTGCTGCACCAGGACACGCCACCAACTATGTCCCAACCTGCCACCCACACCCATGGCCACAGCATGTACTGGGCCCCCTGCATTGTGATGCCCCCCTAGGGGGCCAACAAGGGTCCCGTTCAGTGCCACATGCACCCAAGCACCATGCAGAGTGGCATACATGCGCTGCGGCGCATACACACACACACACACACACACACACTTGCAGCCCGATATGATCGTGATAGTGGGTGTCAACATGCATCGCCACTTACCTGTCACAGGCACAGTGCCCTCGCGCACCATGCTCCTGTAGCACTCAAGCTGCTGACGCTGCCACTATCACAGGTCTGTGTATCTGTGCCTGCACTTCTCTGCATTACAGGAGATTCCAGTGTGGGCACACAGCTTCCGTGTGACCGAGGACCACACCTGCATACGTGGAAGGTCCCCCTTCCTGACCTCCCCAAAGAGCCTCCAGTGCTTCTTCTGGACCAGCTCCACCAGGTTGGCTGTCTCCACTTCCCCCCAGCACCTGTCCCTGTGCACCACAGCATGCTGTCTCCCACATTCTGGCATTGCCCACACAGCACGGATTCCATTCCACCTGTTGCAAGACCCAGCGGTTGGCACACCCTGGATCCTCCTGCAACAACTGCTGTAGCGCTGCGCTATCACATGACATAGTGCGGCGCTACCCGGACGTGGACGCACCGCACATGCGTGATCCCTGGTGTGAACCTGGAGATAAATACCACGCATTCACATAGCACTATGCTGTATGGGCTAGCGCAGCACTATATCGCGCTGTGCCAGGATGCTAGCATGGCCATGGGGGCCTCACGAGCATGCGTGGTCATGCTATACCACAGAGTGCCACGCTACTGGGATAGCGTGGCACTGGCCCCCCAATAGCCTGGCGTGGGCATTTGCAAAGTGCTAAGGTGGTAGCCCGGTGCTAATCAGGGCCATATTCAACCGGCATATGCAAATGGGGGTACTTGTGCATGCATGGTGCAAACTGTGTGATTAGCATATCATTATGTGCCACTTTGCATGCATAACAGGCTGGATTGCCTGGCTGGGCTATAAAAGGGCAAGCAGTGCACCACCAGTGTTGTGTTGTGGGAACGCAGCATACTACAGTTACTGCAGAACAGCACTGGACAGGCGGAGATATGCAACAAGGGGAAGAGCAGCTAGAGGCAGGTATGTACAACTGCTGTGGGACTCTCGGAATGGCACTAGCTCAGAACAGGGTCAGCCCATACTGCAGCCCACAGATGTACTTGCTGGGGAAAGGTCAGCCAAATGCAGGACTACAGGCAAGCACTGTGCTGTGTAATGGTGCACATCTATATATGGCTGCCTGTACAGCATAACGTCCAGTGCACTGTGCATGTGTCCCTGCATCGTACTGCACCATGTGGCACTGCCTGCACACTGTGGGTGCCGGGCAGGGGCCAGTGTGCAATACCACAGTGTGCCCTGCAACACTGGCTTGCTGCCTTGACACCCTGGATGTGGGCCATGGTAGGCTGTGACCGCTCTGCTGGAGGAACACATGGTCCCGGCACTGTGCCATCACCAGCAACATGTGGCCTGTGCCTGGTGTCCTGCCATTGTCTACGTGCCAGTCTACGTGTCCACGCCCTCAGCTTAGTGAAAACGTAGGGCACAGTACAGTGCCAGGTGCTGGGCATAGGGGTGGCCCCCATCCACGGGTGCACATGCCAGCCATGGGCGACAGCAGTGTACATGTGGGTCCAGTGCATGCTGTCCAGATATAGGGTGGCCAATAACATTGTGGCCATGTGCACCATACATGCATGTGCTGCCCAGTGCCATGTCCATGTGGCCTGTGACACTCTAGGGGGTGGCATGCTGATGTGCATGCACAATGCACCACAGTCCTGCCACAGCTGTTGACACATGTCCCTTTCCAACTGTCCCATAGGTAGTGCAGTGCAACAAGTGCGCATCCGTGCACATAGATTCTCCCAGGATGAGCTCAAGACCCTGGTGCATGCTGTGAAGGACAGGGAGCAGGTGCTCCACACGCACAGGGCCACGGATGCGGTGGAGCGCTAAGCATGCGAGGAGGTGACAGCTGCAGTCTATGCAGTCAGCAGACGTGGCAGGATGACTGAGGCAGTATGCAAGTGGTGGAATGACCTGCTGTGCCGGGCAAAGGAAGAGGAGGCACAGCAGCTGCGTGAACATATGTGGACTGGTGGAGGACCACAAGCCCAACAACAGCAGGTGGAGGAGCCACTCATGGCCGTGGTGGCATCCACACTGCGGTCAGTGGCAGTTGAAGGTGTACTGGGTGGTGGATGTGAGATGCCTCTCGCACTGCCCAGGACAGGTCTGTATTCACATGTGTGTACCCTGCATGTTGTGAAGGCACAGGTGCAGAGTCTTGCTGTTGGTGCCCTGCACAGGGTGCACTGTGGGCCTGCACTGCTGTGGGCTACCTAACAGCTGCCTGGCCATGGCATGTGCACTGTCTGTTGGTTGGGTGCATGAGGTCACAGGCTGGTGTGTGGGATGTGCATGACCACAGCAGGTGGCACGTGCCCTGGGGTGTGCATGGTGTGGTGGTGGTGGTGGTGGTAGGGCACACTGTCCATGTGCAGGCGACTGCCCTGTCCTGTTTTTCTCCACAGCGGTGTCTGCAAGGCTTGCAAAGGAACAGGCCAGGATGGCTGCCCTTGGTCCAGAGGATGTGGAGGATGAGGATAACCAGCCATCGATGTCCAGTCTGGGTGCCAGTCGAGGATGTACAGAGCCACTGCATGTGTGGCATTCCATTGGACAGGGTTGCATCTGCCAGGGGAGGGGGAACACACTGCAGGCAGGGAGGTAGAATCCACTGAGCACCTGGAGGATGCCCAAGTGGAAGAACTGGGTGTTGGGCAGGTACTCCTGGTGACGGTCACCAGTGACGTTCACACGGATGTGTCGAAGGGTTCATACCACCTGGACATGCCTGTGGAAGAGGTTGCAGTGGTGGGTCTGGGTGCAGGCTGTGGAACAGGTGCCAGGGGGGTGTTTGGCATTGCTGGCATGGCTGTCCCTGTGCAGCCAGTGGTGGGCAGTGTGGGGGACATGTGTGCACCGCTGGACATGCAGCGTCCCACACAAATTGTGGTCCAGGGCCATCCTGTTCAATAGCAGACCACCAGCAGTCGGCAGCAGCAGGACATGCCAGTTGTGCAGCGGTGTCCCGACCCATGTGTGCAGCAGGCACCAGTGCCAGCTGCCATTGAGGGGGATGTGCCCCTGGAGCAGGATGCCCCTGGTGCCCACCCACTCCTGCAGGCTGCAGTCACATCCCAGCAGGAGGCTCGAATGGACCTGCATGGCCTGCAGAGGGAGCTGAGGCATGAGCTGGCACTGATGCGGGAGTCCATTTCAGTGGGCTTTGCCTGTGCAGAACAATGGGCAGAGGACAGGTTGGGCCACATGGTGGCTACAATTGACCGTGGCTTTGCTGGCCTGACAGCTGTGTTGGTTGATATCACCACTGTACTTTGTGGGGTGCATGGGGGTCACCAGCATGTGCTTGTTGGTCAGGGTGCACATGGCACAGAAGCCCACAGATGGGCAACCCGTGGCTGCAGGGCTGGCACTGGGTCCAGCTCAAATGCTTCATGCACCTCTTCAGGCACACAGCACCACCATGGCTGTCCACCTGCCCTGTCAGGCTCCGCTGGTCAACGGGGGCAAAGGAGGTCTACCCTGCCTGCCTCACCATATTCCTCTGCCACGTCCTTGGCTCAGAGCACCCCGGGGTCTGTGACCCGCACACATGGTGCGCGATGTGTGCGTAGTGGTAGTCGGCCATGATTGTCACAGTCGAACTGCACCTCTGCACAGTCATCACACCCCATGTCAACAATGGCACACCCACATCCCTGTGCACACAAGCACACACACCGACAAACAAACACCCTCACACTCCATCCCATGCATACTCACACTTCCACTGCCATGGTTGCCCTCCTCACACTCCCACCACAAATCATGCATCCCCAATTACACTATACTGTGGCTGTGTGTCCACCCCCATGTGACCTGCACACACCCCACATCGCACCACACTCACACATGTATTTTGTTCCACTGTGTTGTGTTGCTTATGTGATTGTTGTTGTCACTGTTCTGGTTGTCGGTGCACATTAAACAGTTCAGCATTGTACTGTTTCATATTGCTGTGCAGTCTGTACTTACCCTCTGGCCTGTGACAGTGTCCTCATGATGTTGGCCCTGTGCTCTATGGCCCTGAGGGCCATGTGAGGATCCCTCTTCTCGAGTTGCTCCACTATCCCCCTAACCGCTGGCTCCGGGTCACTGTCAGCCTGTCCCTCAGGTTCTGGTGCCTGTATCCCACAGTTCATTGCCATGTTGTGCAGCATACAACAGGCTAAGAAGATACGGCATACCTTCTGAGGCGTATACTGTAGGGCACCGCCTGATGTATCTAAGCTTCTGAAGCGCATCTTCAGTATGCCAAACACCCTCTCTATGATGTTCCCTGTGCTGGCATGTGCCTTGTTGTACATCTCCTTGGCCACTATGGTTGGACGGAGTACCAGTGTCAGCAGCCAGGGTCGTAGGGGATAGGTGCTGTCCCCTGTCAAGAGATGTGTATCTGTTAGTGCCGTACTGCAGTCTGGCCGTTACTGTCCTGCACCCCTGTGTTGCCCTCCCACACCCCTTCCCTGGCCTCCCCTGCCTGCCCCCATCCATGATGTTGTGTGTGTGCCTTGTATGTTGCTACTCACTGACTAGATGTCCACTGGGTATCCTGCCCTCCTCAAATGCCTGGCACAGCTGGGACTGGTGCCAGATGAAGGCTTCATGGGCAGTGCTGTGGTACTGTGCATAGACATTGCTGATGCGCCCAGTCGCATCGCACACTACCTGGCAGTTGATGGAGTGATACCCCTTCCTGTTTATGTACACATCACTGCCATCGCCAAGTGGTGCATGGATGGGGACATGGGTGCAGTCAATGGCATCCAGTATGGATGGTAGGTGCGCAACTCGATGGAATTGCTGCATGGTTTCTCAGCACTCTGCTGCCATGCTGGGGAATACTATGAAATCCCCAGCATGTGGCAGGAAAGCCTCTAGGAACTGGGTCAGGAGGCATGAGGTGGCAGACTATGATACCCCGATGGTGTCCCCCGTTGGTCGTTGGAACGTCCCTGTGGCAAGGAAGCACATCGCTGCTGTCACCTTCTCCTCCACTGTCGTGGCATGGCTGCATCTGGTGTTTGGGTGCAGCTGCCCATGCAGGAGTTCACATAGCTGCCTCAGCATTCCCCTGTTCATCCTGTACCGGCCAGTGATGTGGTCATCTGGCAGGGTCTCGAAGGAGACCCTGGGCTGGTACCACCTGATTGCAGCATACCGTCTTCTTGGCCTGTGTTGTGGCCCATGTTGGGCCTGCTCCCTCTCCTCTTCCTGCTCCACTACAGCTGCCATCAATGGCAGCATCACTGCTACTGGCACTGCACACATTCCCACTTCCTGTTGTGGTCCCTCCTCCTAGGTGTTTTGCCCTGGGTTAAGACCAGCCTTTTATAGGCAGTAGCTAGTGCCGCACTAGGTGTCATGCTATGTGTCGTAGCATGGTGCTAGGGCTTTGAATATCCCTTAGTGCATGCATGCAGGCCACCCCCCTCACTTTGGCCCTTCCATACATTATTGGTTTGCCCCACGCTACTGCTGTTCGCGTGCGCTAACAGGTCCTTTTAATATGGCTGCTCCATGCTAATCCAGCGCTATTCCTGCACAATTTGTTTGCACGCTGTGCTCTGCTTTGAATATCTGACCCAATATGTGGTATGATATGTCTAACGTAGGAACGAAGGCACAAAAGTTACTGTTTGCAAATGTTTGTTTGAATGGAAATGATAAAGGTACAGCATTTCGAGATATTCATAAATTTTCACTTTAACCATTACATCAAAACTTTGATTGTGGACAACAGTTTAGTCACAAACAGAAATTATTTAAAATTCAGTGCTACATCTACATGAGCAAAACATTTTCAGTATTAAAGTTGATAACCGTAATGAATATTACAATCTCTTGCTAACCAACAGTTGCTGTTTGACAGTAGTATGACAACATTTTTCTTCAATGTACTCAGTTTGTAAACTGTGAGTCATCCAACATGGATAGATCATGTATAGTAAAATGTTTGGAATAACTTTTTAAAAGCTTTATACTTTAAAAACATTAAAAATGGTTTTGTAGGAAAATGATTTCTGCTTTACTAAATAACAGTTTCGGTAAACATGAACCTGTACAACACTAATGGTTTAACTCCTTTGTCATCTGACTTTGATTCGTTCATAAAACATTTCAATATAAGTGGACTGTTGTGTCTCATTTTTATGAAAGACTTCATAAGCAAATAGTAATTCAACTGCCAGGAACCCCTCACTATGCTTAGACAAGTACAAATCAGCCTGCTGGTTTGAGCTGCCCCAGAGAGTAGAATTTTATGCTAATTATGGAATCTTAGAATGAAATTCAAATCTCTGCTGTGTGCTTACACTCCATTCTGCCTTCTAACATCATATTTATTTCTCGGCCTGAAGAAGATGTTACCCCGAAGAGCTCTCCCATTTCTTCAGCCTGTTGTGGTTTTGTTTTTCATATTTTACATTCTTTTCTCGAAGTATTTATTTAGTTTTTGAATCTTTGCCTTAGTTAGAGTTGATTTCATTTGTTTTTATTGTTATTCTCCAGTTCCCGATCAGTTCCCTGGAACCAGAGAAAGGCCCTTGAATTGTGTGTTTTTTCCCGCTCTGGGAACTGCTAAAATAAAACAAAAAACAACAAATAAGTAAATATAATAATAAAATCTTCTTTTATATCTCTCTTTTACCACTTTGCAGTTGCTGTCTGTCTCAGTTCCCTCTTTTGTGGGAACTGAGACATAACTAGAGTTTTTTGCCTTTTAAATTTTAAGCTCAGTTTAGTTAGTGGTTTGTTTTTATTTGTGGTACTAAACCACAAATTAAAGTTTTTCTCTTTGGAACCAAACTGAATTTGGGGTTGCCTTGACTGGCATGTCTGACAGACCCTAAAAGAAAACAGAACCTATAGGCTTTAAAAACTGTAAAAATTGCTTCAACCTCCTGGCTAAGGCAGACTGCCACACATTGCTTTTGAGGTGCCTGGGTCCAGATCACAATTTCTCTGATTGTGAGCTCTGCATCAAGTTTTACCCTAAAACTGTCAAAAATTAGCCAAAAAATTGGAAGACCTTATGGCTTCTCAATCTGCCTCCATGTCACCAAAATGCTCAGGCAAGTCTAACCCTTTGCAAGCAGAAGGACTACTCTGCTAAAGGCTCAGAGTCCAGAGTGTCTGAACAGGGGAACCCTGAAACCAGCAAGCATAAAAGAGCCTCTGAGCAGATACTGGAGATAGTGCCTGCAAAGAAAAAACAAAGAATAACATGTCACTGCCCCTCCTCCTGAAGAAGGAAAGGAGCTATCAGTGGACAGTAGCAGAATGCCCTCAGCAGAGGACATGACAGGTTTTACAGGCCTTTCAGGCTGTGTGATCTCTCATGGGCATGCCTGTCTCCCTCCCCGGTTCCAGTACCTACCCCAGTACTGAAGGAGGAAGAGGCTGAGTTTTTCTATGATGAAGAGGATGATGGAGAACCTATCAAGCCTGACGGTTTCCCAGAGCAGGATTTTGACTCCCCTGCTCATGCTCAGGATAATTTCTTCTCACATTATTCCTTTGTGAGGCAAATGGTTAACAATCTCTCTAACCATGAGACAGCTGAGGATGAGGATGAAGTGGAATTCCTTGATATGATGGGGTTAACTCCAGCCAAGAGGTTGCTTCTGCTTGTTCACAGATCCATGAAGAAGGCAACCTGCAAGCTCATGCAAATGACTACCCCTGGTACTGATAAGAAGACAAAGAAAAAATAACAGGTGGACAAACAGGGTGCTGAGTACCTATTCTCTCACCCTGACCTTGAGGGGTGGTCCAGATGGTGGCCTGTAACAAGGCAAAATTTCTCCTTTCTGCCCCATCTCTGGACTCCAGGAAACTGGATAGCATGGGGAAGAAAGTTTATACCTCAGCTTCCTCTGTTTTGAGACTAGCAGCTTATATGGCATACAAATCCCAGTACCAGAAGGCTCTGTGGGGTTCCATTTTGGCTATTAGTGAGAAAGCATCTGGTGACTTGGCACATGATCTAGTAAACACTGCTGAGACAGCTATGGATGCCACTAAGTACCAGTTCCATATGGCAGTGGACGGGAATGACACTGCCTCCAGAGTTATGACTCATGTGGTGTCCCTGAGGAGGTTTGCTTGGCTCAGAACCACCAACCTTTCTCATGACACTCAGATGAAAGCAAGAGATTTTTCCTGTGAGGGAAATTCCCTTTGGTGACAAGACATTGGCACACATGAAAAAGGTGGAGGAGTACAAAGGCCCCTGCAAGTGCAATACAGAGAAGGAAAAGGCCTCCACTTCCGGCAGGCCTTATGGAAGGAGAGGTAGAGGTAGGGGATATTTTCCCTGTGGTTCCTCGCTTATGATTTCTCACAGCTAAGGAATTTCTTCAGAGGCAGAGGTAGAAGGGACTTTAAGCATGCTGACTCAACCCCAGCACCCAAGACCCAGCCTAAGCAGAACCCCTGTCAAGCTGGTCCAGATCACCCACCCATCACCAGAGGGGAGAAGGCTGGCTCACTCCTTCCAGAAGTGGAAAAACATCACTGCAGACAAGTAAGTCCTGGAAGTAGTAAGCCAGGGACTCGCCCTGCAATTCAACACATTTCTAAGACAGTAGATTCACAAAAACTTTGCACCTTCCACCCCACCAGAAAAAATCCTGTTGGAATTAGAGTTAAAAAAGTTGCTGCAAGGAAATGCAGCAGAAAAGGTCCACCAATAACAGTGGGAAAAGGGCCTCTACTCAAGGTACTTCCTGACCCATAAGAAAAATTGGGAGTGGAGACCCATTTTAGATCTCAGATATTTGAACAAAAACCTGAAGAAGAAAAAGTTCAAGATGGTAATCCTGGCTTCAATAATTCCAACTCTTCAGCAAGGGGACTGGCTAGGGTCTGTGTACCTGAAATATGCCTATTTGCATAGTTCAGTTAGGCACTGTCACAGAAAGTACTTAAGGTTCAGTTTAGGGAATGGTCACTACCAGTTCACAGCCCTCCGTTTTGAACACTCTTCAGCTCTCAGAGTGTTCACAAAGTGCTTGGCGGCAGTGGCAACATATCTGAGAAGACAAGGAATGGTGGTCTTTACCTACCTTGATGACTGGCTAGTCACAGGGAAGTCACACCAGGGGACTAAGACCCTTCTCCTTCTCCTTCTCCTTCTCCTTCTCCTTCTCCTTCTCACTCATCATACCCTGGAAGGTCTGGGTTTCAAAATAAACACTCAGAAGTCCTAGACAGAGCCAGTGCAAGTACTGGACTTCATAGGTGCAGAACTGGATGCCCTCTTGGAGTGCAAAATCTGATAGATCTGGTAAAGTCTTTTAGATTAGGCCAGTCCAGGCCTGCAAGAGACTTCCTCCAGCTAGTGGACCACATGGTCTTGTCCATGACAGAGGTGTCTGGGGCCAGGTTCCAAATGAGAGACATCTGGTACCACCTAAGGGCCCATTAGTCCCAAAGATGAGACCCTCTTTCAAGGCATCCTCTGTGTCAAAGATCCTCTTAACAGCACTGGACTGGTGGAAGGAAGAGGGCAACCTCAAGGAGGGTATGCCCTTCCTTCAGCAGTCACCCACAGTAGTGCTGACTACAGATGCCTCTCTCCTGGGCTAGGATGCCCATCTGGATGACCTAACAGTAAGCAGGGTGTGGTCCTCCCAGGAGTTCCAGGAGCATATAAACCTGGGACTTTAACTCAGGCTGCCCGGAATACCATTCCGGTTATGCTAACCAGCTGCACCACCCGGGCAACTGCAACCTGGGCTGTCCTGGAGCACACATTACTCTTTCTCCAATGCATGACCTGGTGCTGCACAAATAATTACTTCATTTTCAAATCATGGGTGCAGTGTACATATTTATGGAACACATACTAACAGAGGTGAAAAAGAATTAAGTACCTCAGCTGGGACTTGAACCCAGGCCACCCGGAATACCGTTCTAGTCATGCTGACCAGCTGCGCACCCAGGCAACTGGAGCCTGGGCTGTCCCTGAGCACACATTACTCTTTCTCCAATGCACAGCCTGATGCTGCACAAATAATTACTTCATTTTCAATCACATGGGTGTGGTGTGCATATTTATGGAACACATACAAACAGAGGAGAGAAAGAAGTAAGTGCCTCAGCTGGGTCCTCCCAGGAGTCCCAGGAGCATGTAAACCTGCTGGAACTCAGAGCAGTGTACCGGGCTCTACAGGCTTTCACCTCCCACATCAGGGGTCAGTCAGTCCAGGTCAGGACAGACAACACCACTACCACCACGTACTACATCAACAAATAGGGAGGCATGAGCTCTTTAAAGCTATATACAGAAGCATTGACGATCTGGAATATGGTCTATTCCCTAGATGTGTAACCATCAGCAGTTCACCTGCCAGGGAAAGACAATGTCTTGGCAGATTTTCTGAGCCAGATCAGCCAGGCTGGGACAGCACAAATGGACCTTCAACAAGCAGGTATTGGCTGCAGTGTTCAGGAGGTGGGGTACACCAGTGACAGACCTGTTTGCAACTTGGGAGACTCACCAGCTTCCCCTGTTTGTTGCAGGCCCCCTGCAGTGGGCTCGGTCCCATCAGACACTCTGACTCTGAACTGGACAGGGAGGTTACTGCATGCCTTCCATCCCTTCCCACTCTTGCTAAGGGTGGTGTTGAAACTGAGGGGGCAGCCTGCAACCATGATTATAATAGCTCCAGATTGGGCCAGGCAGGTTTGGTAGTCCCTGCTCCTGTCCCTGTCCATCATACGTCCCTTCCGCCTTCCCGGGGACACAACTTGCTGACTTTGTCTCAGGGCAAGATAGCCTTCCCAAACCTCAGGACTCTGCATCTCAAGGCATGGTTCTTGAAGAGTTTAGTTCTCAGGCTTTAATCTTTCTGAGAAGGTTTTGAAAGTCTTTAAAGTTTCCAGGAAACCAGCAGCAAGGAAAACCTCTGCTTCCAAATGGGAAAGGTTTTCCATGTGGTGTTCTCCTAAGCAGCTCAGTTCTTTGGAAGCAGACCTGCCCACAATCCTAGACTACCTGGTCTACCTCCAGTCCCTGGGTCTTAGATCCTCAACCCTTAAGGGGCATCTGGCAGCAGTGCCAACCCATGTTTCAGCAGGTAAAGAGAAAACGGCAGCTTCCCACCCCATTTTCAAAAAGTTCTTTAAAGGGCTTCTCCACTTGTATCCTCCTGTCAGAGACGCAGTCCCTCCATGGGATTTGAATCTGTACATTGCTAAGCTCATGAAGCCTCCTTTTGAGCCCATGGCTACTGCTGATTTAATATATATCACTTGGAAAACAGTTTTCCCAGTGGTCATGATTTCTGCCAGAAGGGTGTGTGAGCTGCAAGCCCTCTGCACAGACCCAAATTACAGCATCTTCCACTGGGAGAAGGTAGTCTTAAAGGGACACATTATTGTACAGTGGCAGACATAGTTTGAAAGCCCATGAAAAGTTGTTTTGATTGAGGTATTGGGCATACCTGTAGCTGGAAGCAGTACAGAGGTATAGATGACCGAGTCTGTGCAATATAAACACTACATTACAGCCATTCTTAGAACCTTGTGATGTCAGTGATGATCAAGCAGTGCTTAACTGCAGCTCAAAACAGCAGGCTGATTTGCAATTGTCGAAGCATAGTGAGGGATCCTTGGAAGAAACATCATTACTACGGTCAGTAATTGTTTTCTTTCCTATGCTTCTCAAAACTATTATTAGCATTTAAGTAACAACTTTAAATGAAACATTTTCAATTCCCCCCCAACCCCAGTTTGCTTCATGTATTACTATAGAAGCACCATCAAGGTAAAACATGTTTCAGCCCCCCCCATCCTGAACAGGAAGGGCAAAGAAAGTATATGAGCAACAGACAGCTGTCCAATGACAGCATCAATGCATGTCATAACACAGAAGAATAGTAGAACATCCCTGCTCAGGATGTAATTATAGTGAAGTTCATATGAAATCTTCATAGAAAAGATCTTGAGCATAAAACCCTGTTATATGTTGCCCAACATAAACATTGGTACTGCCACCTTGCATAGCATTTGCCTGTAGAGCATTGATAACAGTATTATGCTGGACACAGCACTAGTACTGGGTGCATCATGACTATGGGAGGGGAGTGGCATGTGCTGCGAAGTATTCTCTATGACAGAGCCACAGCTATTATTGGTGGGTACAGTCTGTGAGGTTGAGGCCATGCTCAGTGGAACAGTGCATTGCTGGTTTCTAATGGGTACAGCATTGGAGGTATACTGACTGTGAGGGCATTGGTGTGGGTGGCACTGGGTACCAAACAGTTGTAATGGATTTTGGAAAAACAAATTGTTCTGCTCTGCTCTGCTCTGCTTCCTCATGGTGTAACTTGGCCTCCATTTCTTGTTCTTCCCTTGCACGCTCCCTTTCCAGTTCAAGCATTTTGTTTTGTTGTTCTAGTAGCATCCTGTGGGTGGGCTTCAACACTGACTCCATGATTTCTTGTGTCCATGTTACTTTTTTCTTCTTATAGTGGTTGATCAATGGCTCTGGACTAGGGTTTCTCTTTCTGCCATTCCCACTGCTGAATGATGACTGCTCGGTGGTAGGAGATGTGGACTCCTCCAACAGCATAGCTGTACTTTCAGAACTGACATCTGCTTCATGACTTGTTGATCTGTCTTGATGTACTTCATCTGCAATTTAAAAAAAAATTAAGTTTAATAAAAACAAAATGAGAATATTTTCCTTTGAAATACATGGAATATGCCAACATATCTGATTCTAGTATGGCATCATGCTCAAAAATGTTGCCAATGTCAGAATTGTCCGGGTCTTCTATGGAAGTACTCTCCAGTATCACAGGAGGCTCCAACGTGGGCTTCATTCCCAGTATCTTATCTAGGTCATCATAAAATGGGCAAACAACCCAGCCATCAATGGACCTCCAATTGCTATCTCTTGCTTTGTGGTATTTTACTTTAAAGAGCAACTGACACCACTTCTGCTATAGTGCAGAATTAGAATAAGCATACCCCCAGTAAATCTCATACCACCAACTAGATTTCTATGTTACTTCATTTTAAAGATATGAGCTACTTTGTAACCCTGATTTCACTACCTGTTCAAAAAAGCATGTGTCAGTGAAGAGCTGCTGCTGATGTCATCTCAGGAACTCACAGTCTAGTACTCCCTGTCAGCAAGTGTATAGGATCTGTGTCTCCAAAGTTCTAAAGATCATGTGCAATGGTATTCACAAGTAAAACAGGCAGCACCATTCAATAAACATTGCTTTAAAAACTTTGTATGTCTCAGATTTTGTAACAAAGCTGACAATTGTTTTGGGGGTGCCTTTTTGTTGAGGTCCTTTTTTCCAAGGTTGCTGGATACTGGGTCATAGCAAACTGTTGTGATGTTTGCAGACTGAATAAGTTTATGATGTGGTGAAAGGTTGAGATTATTCACACCTATTATTCAATTGAGGCAATTTCTAATGATGGCACTTTAGAGCAATTACTACATCTCCTTGTCAATGGGGGTTGGAGTGGTGATGCTGTTCTGAAACCTTACTAGGAGTTTCTAATGTAGCCAGCTCAATGTTTTCTCCCTGTCAGGCTATTTTTTTTTCTTGACCTAAATTCAGGCTCATCTATGTTCTACTCTAAGTTAAAATTATCATTTTACCAGAGCTAACATTTCCACCCCAGTAGGAATTAATACATATAAGGTCCCTATTAAAACTTATTGTAAAGCAGACACTGGCAAACAGCAGTGAAGTTAACAACATTACAATACTAGCAGCAATACAACTTCCTAACAGGTACAGTAGAGTAGCACTCCAAATGGTATCAGCAGCCTGGAGGCATGCTGACTCAGCATTCAGAAACACTGGAGCCACTGAATGTAGGTCAAAACAGCCTGACAGGGAGAGAACATTGTGCAGGCTAAATTAGAAACTCCTAGTAAAGTGTCAAAACAGCATTGCCTTGCCTGTCCCCATTGACAAGGAGATGGAATAATTGTTTTAAAGTACCATCCTTAGAAATCACCTCAGTTGAATGATAGGTGTGAATGATCTTAGCCTTTCACCACATCAGAAACGTATTCAGTTTGCAAACCTCACAACAGTGTGTAATGACCCAGCAACCAGCAATCCTGGAAACAAGGTCCAGAGTGAAAAGGCACCCCTCAAACAAATGGTCAGCTTTATTGCAATACCTGAGACACACATAGTTTTAAAGCGATGTTTATTGAATGGTGCTGCCTGTTTTACTTGTGAAACCCATTGCATGTGATCTTTACAACTTTGGAGAAACATGTCAAATAAGCTTGCTGACAGGGAATACTAGATTGTGAGTTCCTGAGATGACATCAGCAGCAGCTCTTCACTGAAACAGACTTTTTTGAACAGGTAGTGGAATCTGGGTTACAAAATAGTTCATAACTTTCAAATGAAGTATTGTAGAAATCTAGGTTTTGGTATGGGATTTACTGGGGGTATGTTTATTCTAATTCTGCAATGTAGCAGAAGTGGTGTCAGTTGCTCTTTAAGTTAGTTTTATTTTTCTCTCTGCACTACTTTGCAGTGCACTCAATACCATGCTCTAAAAGGTATTGTGATACGTTCTCATATATTTTAGCATTATGCTGGAAACTGACCGGCTCATCCTGCGCCTGCTCCTGTGACCAGTGCTCAAAAAGAAGACAATTAGCATCATCTGTCCAGCTTGCACATCTGTCAGCCATGACAATCAAATGCAGTCTGAGAACTTCAACAGTATATGTAGTATATTATTAATACAGTAATCAATAGTAGCACCAAATAAATTAAACTGAGTCACTTATCAATCAATTCCTGTTACAAGGACTACTGAATATATTTAGTAATATGGTATGTTTGTGTGTGTGTATGTGTGTGTATATAGTCATGGCAAAAAACTATGTTTAATGCATCAGTTAGGGTTGTTCCACAGCAACAAAAGTAAGGAAATTCAGTGTTAGGGTTGAAACACCCCCCACAACCACCACACACACACACACACACACACACACACACACACACACACACACACACACACACACATATACTTGCAGTGGGGAAGGACAAGGCAACACAACCAATCACACACATCCAGCAGGAGGTGTATACCTGTGTTACTGTAGGAAGTGGAGAAATCCAACTTGAGATATCATAGATTATTTACAAAGTTGTTCTTCGAGATTAATTCACATAAAGGCAAACCAAGGTGGCAGTAGCAAAAATGGTGTACCTCGCTTTGTTTTCAACATACAGTTGGCGAAAGGCATCATGGGCACTGCAATGTTAGACTATGGCAAATTGTTCAAATTTGGAACAGTGTAACTTTGTAATCCTTAAGTATTTTAGCACAATAGCAGGAAAAAGCACATCTGTGGGACCAGGTCTTGCCAACCTGCAAATTTGAGGCCAAAGAACCCAACCATTTTCTTACAGGATGATGGCAAAGATGTGCAGTCATTAGGAGCATACTTTCACAAAATACTTTTGCAAACACGAAAGTGTCAAAGCATGACACATTCACATTTGCCAAAGTGATTTTCGAAAGTATTTCAGGGACTGTGCAAAATCCTGTTTTGGATCTTGCAAACCCTAAAATACCATATGTGTAGTGTATGTAGTGTTGATGGCAGCATGTGGTCCAAGACGTCCAGTTGTCTGTAGTGATATGTGTTTAGCGGTGCGTAGAATATCGGGGATGAGAGTTATCAGTGACTACCCCATGTGACAGCCTGATCAGAGCATGGGTGTGTGGTTTCATGGTTTACATAGTTGTATGTTATTCCTGTTACCTGCTGGTGGTTGTGTGTGATTGGTTGTGTTGCCTTGGTCCTTCCCCTACTTGCATGTATATGTGTGTGGTGGGGGTAGGGGTGGGAGAGGGAATGTGCAGTTAGGGTTTTCAACCCTTACACCAAATTTCCTCGCTTTTGTCGCTGTTGAACAACCCTAACTGATGCATTAAATGGATTTTTTTGCCATGAATTTCCCTTTTTTTTGAGAGTGTGCACTATAAATAGTGAATGGAATGTCGTGGTGGGAGCGTGGGGCCCACCATGTGATTTGTCATTTTGCTGCGCAAAACCTGTATGACAGAGTGAAATGAAAACTGGGTACGCAAACAGAAATGCAAATGGTAATGGCAACAGTGATGCAGAAGGAAACAGTAACGCAATCGACAATGGACATGCTACCGAAAATGCAAACGCTAAGGCTAACAGAAACGCAAACGGTAACGAACACACAAACAGTAATGGTAACGCAATTGGAAATGGTTACGGTAACACCAGTGATGCCAAAGGGAAGAGTAACAGAAACGGAAGTGCAAACGCAGGCACGTATGCAAATGCAAATCGTAACGTGCATGGTCATGGTAACGCAATTGGAAATACTAACACATATTGTAACACCAACGATGACGCCAAAGGAAACAGAAACGCAAATGGAAGCATGTACGCAAACGCAAATGGTAATGTACATGATGATACAAAAGCAAACACAAATAAAAACAGTAATGGAAGTGCAAATGGTAACAGTAATGCAAACACAAGCACAAACGCAAACGCAAAGGGTAACGCACACGGTGACGTAAACGGAAATGCTAACACAAATGGTAATGGAAACACAAGTGGAAATGCTGACTGTAACAGTAAGTGAAATGCACACCCTGTTTTTCCCCAAAAGGTGCATTCAGAAGCACAGTGAATACAAAGAATGTATGCGTAATAATGGGCCTTGGAGCAGAAAATGAACACTTGGAATACTAAATTGCTTATATCTCAGGAACCGTATGACGTAGAGAAAAAATTTAAATGTCATATTATTTATGACTTTCCTGGCTAGTTTTATACTTAGCCCCCTGTTGTGGGGCTAAGCATTTTTCTGACAAAAAGTCCGTATCTCGAAGCGTTTGAGATATGGGCCCCGAAAGAATGCGGCGGACGCCGTAATGTTAGCCTATGGGAAAGATTGTCAACTTTGGAGTGACATAACTTTGCAGCCCTCTAATATTTTGTCACCAAACCACTAAAAGGCACATCTGTGGGACCTTGGCTTTCTTCCCTCCAAATTTTAGCCCAAAAGACCAAACTGTTCTTTTGCAGCAGGGTGGCAAAGATTTCCTATTCTTTTGGGCATAGTGTCGCAAAGTAGTGTCGTGATTTGCGACACTTTTGCAAAAAAAATCACGAAAGCATAGAATGTGCTACTCTACTTTGCGACACTACTGTTTACAAAAATTTCAAAAACATATTTCTTGGGTGTTTAATCCCCCCCAAAAAAGACATGGCTAGCATCCTCAGGACTTGACTAGGTGAACGCTGCAAGAATTGTGTCCCTAGAGGGTCCCAAATTTAAATGCCAAGCATTTCTGTGACCACCAACTGAAAACAAGATGGTGGATTTGCGACACTACAGGGGTCATTTGCAACACTAAAAACTGCATTTGTGACTCTGTCAAACTTTTTGTTAACTTTTCCCATTGACTATAATGGGAAACTTGTTTTTTGAATAACTTTTGAATCATTTAATATTTTTGTCACGAAATCTTTGAAAGGCACATCAGGGACCTCAGCTGCATGTTCCCTGAAGGTTTTGGACTGGTCACGCAGACCGTGCGACCTGTAGGCACAAGCAAAGAATGCACAAAAATACATAATTACCATATTATCTGGCGCCATGAAGCTCCACAATCGTATATGCGACCGATACGAAACTTGGCAGATCCACAGATCTATGGTACCGCTCTATGCATGCCAAATTTCAGGAAAATCTGTTGTATGGTGCCAAGGTTATTAAGCTGCCAAATTTCAGAGTTTAACCGTAAATGGGGTACTCAACCCTAACTATAGTGGCACTAACGTACCACTATTTATATATATATATATATATATATATATATATATATATATATATATGTATATATTTATTCTTCTCAAAAACTGCATTAATGTACCAATTAAGGTCCATATTAAACCGGCAAATGTAGGGAAATGTGAAACAGAAACATAGACTTTGATGGCAGATAAGGACCGCTTGGTCCACCCAGTCTGCCCATTTCCCTACCTAGAGGATAAGCTGCAGATCCTAGTTAACGAACAGCCTACTTCTTCCTACCCCCCACAAGAATTTCCTTATGTCTGTCCCATGCATTCTTGAATTCCCCCACTGTTTGTGATCCCAATACCTCCTCAGGAAGGTTGTTCCATGCGTCCACCACCATCTCTGTGAAAAAATACTTCCTCACTTTGCCCCTGAGCCATTCCCCCTCTATCTTCAAATTGTGTCCCCTTGTTCTTGCACATCTCTTTTTCTGAAAGATGCTACCCTCTTGGACTTTGTTGATTCCCTTGAGGTACTTGAAAATTTCTATCATGTCCCCCCTCTCCCTCCTTTCCTCAAGGGTATACATATTAAGCTCCTTCAGTCTCTCTTTTTTTTTTTATTTATTTATTTTTTTTTTATTTTAGCTTTTGTTGACCGGGTAAGTGCACTAGACAAAGCCTGCCTATTTTCAGGCACGACCCAGGGGACGGGGATACAGATGAATGCCAACTGACCTTGAACCAGATTAAGCTGTTGGTGGTATTTTTTTAGTGAATGAGGGAAATTTGGCCAGGACACCGGGAACTTCCCTACTCTTTTCGATAAGTGCCATGGGATCTTTAACATCCACCTGAACTACCACCAA
Source organism: Neoceratodus forsteri (assembly GCA_016271365.2). Classification (NCBI taxonomy): domain Eukaryota; kingdom Metazoa; phylum Chordata; order Ceratodontiformes; family Ceratodontidae; genus Neoceratodus; species Neoceratodus forsteri. The sequence continues at coordinate 189,706,226 of JADMNL010000027.1, forward strand.
TCCAGGCAGATGGGACCTCGGTTTAACGTCTCATCCGAAAGACGGCACCTCAGAAATGCAGCACCCCTCTCATGCTGCATTACAGTGTCAGTACTAGGATATTAACCCAAGTGCCAAATGTGGGAACTGAACCCACAGCCCTCTGATCTCCCGGCCTCAGAGGCGAGTGTGCTACCTACTGAGCCACTGACACTGCTAATTTGTCTTCATTTGACTTCTGGTGCAAACCCTGCACTATTTTATTTGCCCTCCTCTGGACTGCTTCTATCCTGTCTATGTCCTTGCGGAGATGGGATCTCCAGAACTGCACACAGTAATCCAGATGGGGTCTCACCAGCTGTCTGTACAGAGGGATATCAACTTCCTGTTTTCTACTTGTGATGCCTCTCCATATGCATCCCAGTACGCCCACAGTCCTCCTTACTGCCTTCTCACATTGCTTGTCTGCCTTTAGACCATCTGATATGATGACCTCCAGGTCCCTTTCCATTTTTGTTGTTGTTAGTACCTCCCCTGGGTTTTTGTTTCCCAGGTGCATTACTTTGCACTTCTTTGCATTGAATCTCAGCTGCCATACTTTTGACCATTCCTCCAACTTTGCCAAGTCCCTTTGCATCCTTTCCACCCCCGCCCGTGTATCAACCCTGTTGCAGATCTTTGTGTCATCTGCAGAGAGGCATACGTTTACTTCCAGTCCCTCTGCAATGTCACTTATAAACACATTGAACAGGACTGATCCCAGTACTGAACACTGCAGTACACTGCTAGTAACCACCCTTTCTTCGGAGTGGACTCCATTTACTATTAGCCTCTGTGTCCTGTTGTCCAGCCAATTTTTTACCCAGGCTACCACCCTGGGACCCACTACCAGGCTGGCTAACTTGTTTATTAATCTTTTGTGTGAGATTGTTTCAAATGCGTTGCTAAAGCCTAGATAGGCCATGTTCACAGCCCCTCCCTGGTCTACTACTTTGGTCACTCAGTCAAAGAATTCTATTAGATTTGTCTGAAATGACCTTCCTGCTGTGAATCCATGCTGCCTTGGGTCCTTTGCCCCACTGGCGTCTAGGTACTCAACAATTCTTTCTTTCAGAAGTGATTCCATCATTTTCCCTACCACTGAGGTCAAACTAACAGGTCTGGAGTTTCCTGCCTCTGCTTTGCCCCCACTTTTGTGAAGGGGAATCACATCTTCCCTCCTCCAGTCCTCAGGTACCACACCATCCTCCTATGATTTGTTAAAAAGGGTAGTCAGTGGTGTCACTAGTTCTCCCCTTAGTTCTTTTAGAATTCTGGGGTGAATCCCATCAGGCCCCATTTCTTTGTCCTCCTTTAGTTTTATGAATTATTTCAGGATCCTTTCTTCTGTGACTGGACTGGTATCGACCCCCCCAATCCAGAGTGCTTCTATTGATTGGTTTAGGTACCTCCTCTTCTTTTGTGAATACTGAGCAGAAGTATTCATTCAGTATCCCTTCTTTTTCACTGTCACTCTCTGCCCACCCACCTCCACTTTATTAAGCCTCACTATCCCTCCTTTTGGTCTCTCTCAGATCCCTAATGTACCTATAACATGTTTTATCCCCCTTCTTAACTGAATTGGCTATCTTTTCCTCGGTTTGGGCCTTTGCTATTCTGATTGCCTTCCCCGCTTCCTTCTGCTGTTTCCAACCCTAACTCTCCCACCCTACTCCCAAGCAGCAAAAGGAAAACATTATGGTTTTCACTATCCTGAGTCTTGGCTAATCAGGGCTGGGGCCTTCTTTGGCATTCTCAAAATGATCACCCCATTCCCTGAGCAAATAAGTTCATATATGATCTGTTTTCTTCAGGCAGGGCCCACAGGTTGTTGGAAACATCTGGGGAGACACAGTTCTGTTCATTTGAAGACAATATCAGCATGGGGTGAGCATTAGGGTTGAGAACCTCCAAGGAAGGCCCCACCCCTGATTTGCCAACCCTGCTCTGTGGATTTTCCATGGATAACAGAACAAGAGAGACAACACGTGAAACATTGTTTGCATGCCCAACATTACAGCTGGGTACAATCTGTGAACCAACAAGGATATTTGTGGTTATCTGAAGTAATGACCAAAGCACTGGCAGGTTTCCAGTGATCCCATCTCCCATTGTTAAATCGGCAGCAGGCACAGGTTCTTGGTCAAGGAACCCATGCTGTCTCAAGTGCTGCATCAGTCTGGTTGCTAAAACATTGAATAAGAGGCTATACGTGCAGTGAATCAATGTGGTGATCTTGTAAATTTATCAGCTCATTGAGCTCTGTAATTATTTATTTATTTATTTATTCATTCATTCTTTGATAACCAGGTAACTCTCACTAGGCATAACTGCCTGTTTTCAGGGGTGACCCGGGAGCTTTGAGCTGGTTAAGTGACTTGCTCAGAGTCACACAGTATGCAAGTGGAGGTTGTGGGAATTGAACCCAGGTCTGTTGGATGTACCAAGGTAATTCATAGCTTGTTACTCTAGCCTCTAGGCTATACTGCCAGCCAATCTGTATATTTGTTTTGCATTTTAAATGTAATTTGCACAAAGTGGCACTTTGGCTATGAATGTAGGCATTTTAATGGATGCTGTGAGAACTCCGTAAGCAAGATTTTAAACTGCTACATGCATTGGGTTTTGAAATGGGACAGAGTAGCTTTGCTACTGTATACCTTACCTGACTTTCTGTACTGCTAACTGTCATCATTTAAAATAAAGTCCTCCATAAGCATTCTCAATGAATCCTTAATTGTGTGATGCCATTTTGCATTTAAGAGATCATTTTATAGAATTACCAGTAACATGTTTGAGTGCAGGGAATTCCTTTTTTTTTTTTTACAACTGCATGTTAACGGATTCAGCTGATCTGTTTCCCTGGCACTGTCCAGTTTTACGGCTCACTTTGAAATACACCCTTTGGATGATTGCCTCTCAAGTGCTACATCCATCTGTTTGCTAAAACAACGAATAAGGGTTGATTTTTGTGAGTCCTACAATTAATTTATGGTAGATCTTAAAGCTTTTTGGTGCAGAAGGGAGGGGCTGTGGACATGGCTTACCTAGACTTTAGCAAGGCATTTGACACAGTCCCACACAAAAGATTAGTAATCAAATTAACCAGCCTTGGAGTGGGTCCCAGGGTGGTAGCCTGGGTAAAACATTGGCTGAACAACAGGACACAGAAGGTAATTGTAAATGGAGTCCACTCTGAAGAAAGAGGGGTTACTAGTGGGGTACCGCGAGAGTTCAGTACTAGGTCAAGTCCTTTTAATGTCTTTATAAGTGACATTGCAGAGGACTGGAAGGAAAAGTATGCCTTTGCAGATGACATAAAGATCTGCAACAGGGTTGATACACAAGGGGTGGAAAGGATGAGAAGGGACTTGGCAAGGTTGGAGGAATGGTCAGAAGTATGGCAGCTTGGATTCAATGCAAAGAAGTGCAAAGCAATGCACCTGGGAAACAAAAACCAGGGAAGAGTACACAATGGGGGAGGTAGTAACAACAAAAATGGAAAGGAACCTGGGAGTAATCATATCACATGACCTTAAGGTTGGCAAGCAATGTGAGAAGGCGGTAGAGAGGGCTGGGGGGCTACTGAGATGTATAGGGAGAGGCATCACCAGCAGAAAACAGGAAGTTGTTATCCCCCTGTACAGACAGTTGGTGAGACCCCATCTGGAGTACTGCATCCAGTTCTGGAGACCCCATCTCTGCAAGGACATAGACAGGATGGAGGCAGTTCAGAGGAGGGCAACTAAAATGGTGCAGGGTCTGCAAGAGAAGCCATATGAGGAGAGGCTAAAGGAGCTTAATATGTATACCCTTGAGGAAAGGAGGGAGAGGGGACATGATAGAAACGTTTAAGTACCTCAGTGGAATCAACAAAGTCCAAGAGGGTAGCATCTTTCAGAAAAAGAGATGTGCAAGAACAAGGGGACACAATTTGAAGATAGAGGGGGTTGGGCTCAGGGGCAATGTGAGGAAGTATTTTTTCACAGAGATGGTGGTGGACGCATGGAACAGCCTTCCTGAGGAGGTTGCGGGGTCTAAAACTGTGGGAGAATTCAAGAATGCATGGGACAGACATAAGGCAATTTTTGTGGGGTGGGAAGAAATAGGCTGTTGGTTAAATAGGATCTGCAGCTTATCCTCTAGGTAGGGAAATGGGCAGACTAGGTGGGCCAAGAGGTCCTTATCTGCTGTCAAAGTCTATGTTTCTATGTTTCAGAATGCAAATGTAAAATACCACAGCACTTGCTTGCATTATTTTAGCATTGAGTAAATGCCTTTGCACAGTGTCTTGCTGAGGAGGATTATACACAATTTTGGGGTTTTGGGATGGGCATACAAGGAATTAACTTGACAACCGCTGGAAGCATGTACAGTAATTCGCTGGGATCCACCTTCAGTTAACCCTATTCCCTTCCCAACCATTGGTAAGAAAAGAGAAAATTGTCCAGACTAAAAAACCCCTTTGCACAGAATCTCAGAAATTAGGAATTCACCTGTTGGGGTTATAATGCATTCCCAAAATGGAAAAGTAAGTCACAGTTCCACTGACACCTGAATATTTGCACCAGTATTCCAATGCATGTTTCAACTAATTAAAGAACAGCCTGGAAATCATACACCACTGCTGCTCTCAAAAGTCAGGGTTGTTTGAAGAATATAAACCAGAATCCACACCCACACCATTTATAATATGATCAACTTTGTGCTTTATAAGCCTTTGAAATTCTAATTCATAGGTTCTGTTCTCTGGTGGCCTTATTTAGGCTCTGCATCAAATTGCATGCTGTTAAAAACTGCCATCCCTTTGATTTCTAAACACATGTGACTAGGTGATATGGAGTTACTTTTTGAACATGCTGCCAAAGTTAGGCAGCAGATATAAATAAACTAAAATCTAAAATGTTTAATTCAAGTAATTGTAGGTTTCCTTCTATATACGCTTACTTGGGAGGAATGTGTTTCAAGAAATTTTGAGATTGGTCTTCTAGTCATAAGTAGCATCGATTACACAAGGAAAAGGCAAACACGCAAATTAGAGTTACTATAAACCTAACCAGTGACCCTAAAAAAGCTTATGGATGACATCACAGAATAAGGTAATGAGATGGGGAGTGAGTAGTCACTAAATGAAGGAGACATGGGCTTGAGAAAGAAACAGGGACTTCATCTTTGTACATGATTTGCAGAGCTACAAGCCTAATTTTTGGCCAGTACTTGCAGCTCATAGCCTATTTTAAAATCCTTATTAGGCTTTGTGGTGCAGACTAATTACTGTGAATTGTTTTTCACTATAAATACTGAGGAAAAAGGTAATGCAGAATTGGTGCTGCAGAAATTTCATTAATGGAGCAGACACTTATGTTTGTGTATCCTTCATTTTCTTTGCTAAAAATGATAATGCCCTTTACAGCTATATAAATGCTTGGATTTGTTGGCCTGTGGCTTAAAAATCACACTTTAAAAATCTAGGCTAGTAATTACAGGGTTGAAGGTACTGTTGCCGCTGTCACATTGTCCAGATAATGCCAGATATTTTGCAATATTCCCAAACGAAATCTTGCTAGTGGCCCTACAGTGGTACTGCCAGCAGGCAGATTTCTCTACGGATATCACAGAAAGTTCAGGAAATATCTGGGCATGTCTATGGCTGCAACTGTACTTCTGTATGTTGCAATAAAGAAGAAGGTTACAAGGAATACCATGTATTATATGATGATAAAATATGTGGGATGCAAAATGCACTGATCCTAAAATTATAAATATTAGGATCCCATTTTCAACCAATTTTTGCCATGGGCACAAAATGGGAGAAACTTGAAATACAGAGGCATGGAACCACCCATTATTTTTGCTATCTGAACTGTAAAAAAATAAATAATGAAGGTTTTCTCTCATAAATCGTAGTTATGGATTTTGTGTGTTTACCCATTTTTGTATATTGTGCCAATATATAATTTACATTTAGAATCACTATAGGTCAGACATACTCTTCCTACTTTGCTTAATGGAACTATTTTATTGCACATCAAAACAATCACATGATATCAAAACATTCATGCAATACACTGACAGTCATCTGTATTTCAATATTTCTATACTAACCTGCTTTACATGTGTGGTCAACAGTGGCATGACTCAAAATGTATCTCTAAAAGAGAGGGGAGAATAGCATGACTAATCAGTTGCAAAGCCACACATGGGTTAGGAACATTCTGCCCCTCACAAGTGGTAAAAATACGTGTATTTGGAGTCAGGCCATTGCTTATTCGACATACTGTATGCCAGATTATTTTACAAGTTATAACTTTTAAATTAACTCTTGTGAAGAGATATGACCATTTCTGACTGAGTGGAACTGTGGCCTGAGAGAAGAGCAATGCATGACTAAGAAGTGCAATACAGGGATTGCTAAGGGTGTCTTGGGAATTTTGGTTACATATGTTGTATTTGCATTGTAATTGTACTTTTCTGGGATACTCTTTTTTTTACCAAGTCCACCAGCTACTTCCTGTTACATGTCTTCTCCTGTACTCCTCTGGATTGCACCTGTAAATAGGCATTCAGTTGCCTAGTGTATCTACCTGGTAAATGAAAATGAAACAAATACATGTAAAGCATGAGCAACCCATTCAATCTCTCATTCCTGTCAGGGAGCACCTAGCACTTCTTAGTCTCTCTCCCCTTCCCCCTTTCCTTCCCTCCGCCCCCCCCACTTCATATACATCCTCCTCTTTTTCCCTACATAACCCTTATCTTGTTGACCACCTAAGTTTTAACTCTCTACTTACCAAGTCTACTAGTTTGTCCTGTAACTGCCTTTCTATGTTAGCCGTGTATACATAGGCCTATTATTTATGACCCAACAACTGTAATACCTATGCTAACTATGTACTTATAGGTATATGTATAGGCCTGAATATTCCTCCATTTGTACTATGTCTCTCCCTTGTCAATCATTTGTTGCCTGTGATCTGTATTAATGTCCAGGATCGTCTTGAAAATGAGCTTGCTCAACGGTGCTTATGCCTGGTTAAACAAAGTTTGATTGATTGATTGATTGATTGATGAGCATGACTACTGTCATGAGAAACCTCATGAGAAACCCTTGAAACAAACACCCATGATTTGTTGCTGTCTGTGCCAACTGGAACGTATCTAAAAGCTTGTTTTAGGGTAACTTGTACACTGGTAATCAGGATAGTAGGCAGCACAGGTTTGTCAGGAAGGTCTTATCAGACCAACCTGATAGTACTGTTTGACTGGGTGACTAGGGTAGTGGATCAAGGGTATGCAGTGGATTTACTGTACTTGACTTTAACAAGGCACTTGACCCAGTGCCACACAACAGATTGCTAAAGCCCTTAGAGTTTCTGGATGCAGTAGGGACTTAGTTAGATGGGTGGGTAGTTGATGTCAAGGTAGGAAGCAGAGGATGGTGGTAAACAAGGTCAAACTGAGGGAGAGGGTGATCACGAGTGAGGTCCCTCAGGGGTCAGTCCTAGGACCAGTCCTTTTCAATGTGTTCACCAATGACCTAGGAGAAGGAATACAGGACAAAGTGTGTCTTTTTGCAGATTACACTAAGCTCTGTGGCAAGATAGTCAGCAAGGAGGGAGTAAGGATGTTGCAGAGGGACCTGCAAAGGTTTGAGAGGTGGTCCAAGGTTTGGCATTTGAAATTTAACACAAAAAAGTGCAAGATGAGGCACATAGGGCATAAGAACCTCAGGATGGAATACTGGATACGAGGGATTAAGTTGGGCACTAATACTGAGGAAGGGGACCTGGGAGTCATCCTAAGTGACTCCCTAAAACAATCTTTTCAATGCAGCAAGGCCTACAGCAAGGCAACCAAAATGCTAGAGTGTATTGGGAGGGGTTTCGACAGCAGAAGGAAAAAAGTAATTCTACCTCTCTATAGATCACTGGTGAGGTGCCATCTGGTACACTGTGCCCAGTTTTGGAATCCCCACCTCAAGAAGAAAAAAGAAAGGCTAGAGACTATGCAGCATAGGTAACCACAATGATGCAGGGGCAACAAAGCAGAGCCTGTAGGGATCAAACAAGAGCTCTGAACATGTTCAACTCATTGGAGGCCAGAAGGGAGAGGGTGATATGATAGAGACCCTTCAAATTCCTGAAAGGAATGAACAAGGTAGACTGTGAAGAAATATTAAGCATAAATAATGATTCAAAAAACATGGGGACATTAGTAGAAGTTGGTGGTTGTGATGGGGTGGAATTCAGGAAGAACATGAGAACATTTCCTTTTATAGAAAGAGTGGTTGAGCAATGTAACAGCCTACCAACAGAGCTGGTGGGTGCAAAAACCATTAATGGTTTCAAGCACAGCTGGGACACATTTAAGGGCTCAGTAGTTGTTGTTCAGATGGGTAGCAGTAATGAAGAAGCAACAGGGGAGGTGATTGTGAAAGACCATTGAGATAATAGGTTTCAAGGTGACATGTGGTATACCATGACAGACTGGATGGACCAGATGGTCTTTTTCTGCCCACATTGTCTATGTTTCTATGTTTAAATCCTTGTCAGACAGAGCTAGCCAAGGATTTGCATACTGGTACCCACGATGCTTTGGAGTGGGGTTGAGGCTTTCAACTGTGTGTGTGTAGCTGGGATAGAAACACAGAAACCAAACAGTGTGGACATTTGTTCTCTCTCTCTCTCTGTATCCTGCCATTGTACAATTAGAAAAACATCAAGGCCTGCTAAAATCAAACATTGTACAAACACATTTGTCTGTGATTACTTCTGGTGGCATTCTTGTCTCTAGTTGCTTACAGTGTTTGTACAAATGTATGTAATATTACAGGGATTACTTAAACATTGCTGTCATGCAGTATATCCTGAGGGTTAAAGTACCATGCTGTGAACCTGGAAACCCAGCAGATCTGGGTTTGAAACCCAGAGCTGCCACTTGCATACTCTGTAAGACTAAGCAAGTCACTTAAAGCAGCAGTACTAGATAAAAGAATCGGATCTTTTGCAACAGTTTGTTTCCTATGCTCTGTTGAGCACATGCTTGGTCATCTTTCTTGTTTTTGCTGTACTATCACTCCATAATTTGCACAATTTTTCCAGTTACATAGTGGTATGCCATGTGTGAGCACCATAGACACTGAGCAACAGTAATAGGGCTCCCTAAGCCCACCCACCAGTCCCTTCAGAGCCAGTTGTGGGCCACCATCTGAATGTTTTTTGTAGTCCATTATCTATTTCCGGTGGTTTGGTGATCCTATCCATAGTGCTTTCCTTGTTTTCCAGTGGCACCCTGTTCCTTAGCTTTGTTCCCCCCACACTGCCATTTTTCCATGAAGTCCATTGCCAATCCCCATCTTCTGCTACCTCCTCCTTTGACTGCTGCAGTAATGCAACACCCCCTACTGTCAGACCTGAGAAGTTCAAAAGGCATGGGTGTCACTTAACTCTGTGGCAGTTACGGCGAGAATCACTATGCTCTGTTTTTTTTTTTTTCCTGTGTGCATTTTAGGACTCCTGAAAGATACCAGATTGGCAGCATTAGAAACTAAAGCCCAGGGTTCATCCACATGACAGATACAGCATGGGTATTCACAGAGCAAGCTTCCCAACACTAACCCAGCCAATATGCCTGAACCTTGTCATGGAGGGACCACCACATAGCTGAGAGGTTCGTATTAATTTCACAACATGCTTCCATATAAACGTGGTGCAGAGCTGCTGAGATACCAGGATCCGGAGCCTGTTCCCCTACAGTTATAAGCTTGCTTTAATACTTCTACAGGTATGCCATCATTGTCACAGCATACTCGCTTTTAGACTCCACACTTTGCTGAAATTTTGGAGTACTTTTACCCCAGACAGCATCTCTCTCTGTTCTTTCCCTGTTTCTCTCTCTCCCTTTAGAGTGGTGCAGGAAATTTGGCAACCTAGGCTCTTACATAACTAATGGGTGTGCAGAAGTGTAAGTACGCAGAGCTTGCATTTTTTGGGACCTGCGACAGCAGCTGTGGTCAAACCTCACGATGGAGAGGGCTGTGGACTAAGAGGAACTTCAACAGCCAAAGACCGGTAGCCAGGAGTTAGTCTGCACTTGCTCTGGGAGAGTGGTTGGCTTGTCTTCTGAGCACTGAGAGGGGAGGACTAGCACAGCAGAGCAGGTTGCACAATGGGGGTCTCAGGGAGTACTTGCTCTCCTATACCGCAGTGTTATTACTGCATGGACATTGGTCCCAGATATTTATATGCACAAAGGTTTTTAAAGGACAAGAATTGTTTATAATACTATTCAAAAATCGAAAGGGGCCTTGGAGTAATTACATCAGATGACCTAAAGGTGGGCAAGCAATGTGAGAAGGCAGTAAGGAGGGCTGGGGGATACTGGGATGCATAGGCAGAGGCATCAACAGTAGAAAACAGGAAGTTGTCATCCCTCTGTACAGACAGTTGGTGAAACGCCATCCGGAGTACTGCATGCAGTTCTGGAGACCCCATCTCAGCAAAGACATAGACAGAGTGGAGGCTGTTCAGAGGAGGGCAACCAAAATGGTGCAGGGTCTGCAGCAGAAGTCATATGAAGAGAGACTAAAGCAGCTGAATATGTATACCCTCAAGGAAAGGAGTTGGGGGGTGGACATGATAGAAACTTTCAAGTGCCTCAAGGGAATTAACAAAGTCCAAGAGGGTAGCATCTTTCAGAAAAAGAGATATGCAAGAACAAGGGGCACAATTTGAAGATAGAGGGGATGGTCAGGGGCAACGTGAGGAAGTATTTTTTCACTGAGAGGGTGGTGGATGCATGGAACAGCCTTCCTGAGGAGGTCATGGGGTCAAAAATAGTGGGGGAATTCAAGAATGCATGGGACAAACATAAAGCAATTCTAGTGGAGGGTAGAAGGAAGTAGGCTGTTGGTTAACTAGGATCTGCAGCTTATCCAGTAGGTAGGGAACTGGGCAGACTAGGTGGGCTAAGCTTTCCTTATCTGCCGTCAAAGTCTATGTTTCTATGTAAATCAGACATCCTTCCACTCTCAGAAAATCTAGACATAACTAGCTTAAGAACAGCTGGTATTACAATATTGCAGTCTGGCCTTAAATACTTCGGTATCTGACTGCACAAAGACTTGGTGGTTGCTGTTCATAAGAATGTTTGCCCACTAATTGGCAAAATAGAATTAGACCTTCAAAGACTGTGCCTGATGATGCTGTCCACAAGGGGAAAATTCAGTTAATTAACATGTTTTAATAATTAACATGATGGCAGATAAGGACCACTTGGCCCACCCAGTCTGCCCACTTCCCTACCTATTGGATAAGCTGCAGATCCTAGTTAACCAACAGCCTACTTCCTCCTACTCCCCACTAGAATTGCCTTATGTCTGTCCCATGCGTTCTTGAATTCCCCCACTATTTTTGACTCCACAACCTCTTTAGGAAGGCTGTTCCATGGATCCACAACCCTCTGTGAAAAAATACTTCCTCACATTACCTCTGAGCCATCCCCCCCTTCAGATTGTGCCCCCTTATTCTTGCACATCTTTTTCTAAAAGATGCTATCCTCTTGGACCTTGTTGATTCCTTTGAGGTACCTGAAAGTTTCTATCATGTCCCCTCTCTCTCTCCTTTCCTCGAGGGTATACATATTAAACTCCTTTAGTCTCTCTTTGTATGGCTTCTGGTGCAGACCCTGCACCATTTTAGTTACCCTCCTCTGGACTGCTTCCATTCTGTCTATGTCCTTGCAGAGATGGGGTCTCCAGAATTTCTCGCAGTACTCCAGATGGGGTCTCACCAACTGTCAGTACAGAGGGATAAAATCTTCCTGTTTTCTACTGTTGATACCTCTCCTTATCTATCCCAGTATCCCCCCAACCCTCCTTACTGCCTTTTCAAATTGCTTGCCCACCTTTAGGTCATTTGATATAACTACCCCCAGGTCCTTTCCATTTTTGTTGTTGTTAGTATCTCACCCCCAATTGTTTACTCTTCTCCTGGGTTTTTGTTTCCCAGGTGCATTACTTTGCACTTCTTTGCACTGAATCTAAGCTGCCATACATTCGACCATTCCTCCAACCTTGCCAAGTCCCTTCTCATCTTTTCCACCCGACCTTGTGTTTCAACCCTGTTGCAGATCTTTGTGTTGTCTGCAAAGAGACATACTTTTCCTTCCAGTCCCTCCACAATGTCACTTATCAAGACATTAAAGAGGACCAGTCCCAGTACTGAACCCTGCGGTACCCTGCTAGTAAGCCCCCTGTCTTCAGATTGGACTCTGTTTACTATTACCCTCTGTGTCCCATTATCCAGCCAGTTCTTTACCAGGCTACCACCTTGACACCCATGCCAAGGCTGGCTAACTTGTTTATTAATCTTTTGTGTGGGAATGTGTCAAATGCCTTGCTAAAGTCTAGGTAGGCCACATCTACAGCCCCTCCCTGGTCTACTACTTTGGTCACCCAGTCAAAGAAATCTATTAGATTCATCTGACATGACCTTCCTGCTGTGAATCCATGATGCCTTGGGACCTGTGCCCTGCTGGCCTCTAGGTACTCAACAATTCTTTCCTTCAGAAGTGATTCCATCAATTTCCCTACCATTGAGGTCAAACTAACAGGTCTGTGGTTTCTTGCCTCTGCCTTGCTCTCACTTTTGTGAAGTGGAATCACATCTGTCCTCCTCCAGTCCTCAGGTACCACCCCATCCTCCCATGATTTGTTAAAGAGGGTAGTCAGTGATGTTACTAATTCTCACCTTAGTTCTTTTAGAATTCTGGGGTGAATCCAGTCAGGCCCCATTGCCTTGTCCACCTTCAGTTTTAAGAGTTCTTTCAGAATCTTTTCTTCTGTGAATGGGCTGGTATTGACCTCCCTATCCAGAGTGTTTCTACTGTTTGGTTTAGGTACCTTTCCCTCCTCTTCTTTTGTGAATAATGAACTGAAGTGTTTGTTCAATATCCCTGCTTTTTCACTGTCACCCTCTGCCCACACTGACTCCCCTTTATTAAGCCTCAGTATCCCTTCCTTGGTCTTTCTTCACTCCCTAATGTACCTATAAAAGGTTTTATCCCCCTTCTTAACAGAGTTGGTTATCTTTTCCTCAGTCTGGGCCTTTGCTATTCTGACTGCCTTCCCTGCCTCCTTCTGCTTTAACTAATATAGTTATCTGTCCTGCTCCTTCTGTGTTTCCTTATATTTCCTGAATGCTATCATTTTCTCCTTAACTTTCCCTGCCGCCTATTTTGAGAACCATAGTGGCTTTTTCCTTATTTTTGTTTTGTTGATTTGCTTTACACAAAGGCTTTTGCCTCTGTGATGGCAGTTTAGATTTTTCCACCATTGTTCTTCCACCCCTCCTTCTTGTCTGTTTGCTAGTGCTTTTCTGAGGCACTCTCCCATTTTGCCAAAGTCAGCCCTCCTAAAGTCCAACACCCTTGCTGGGTAAATACCTGGTGCTGGTGTTTTAATGATTTAATGTTTGATATTCCACCATTATCCTTTTAGTTTTAACTATAAAATTTGATATCTAATGGCTGTAACAGATCTACTCAAGAGTTTAACCTAATTTTAGCCTTATATGAATACAGATTTGTTGGGCAGGGCAGTTGCCTTCTGTTGACAGTGCTCTTTGTTTTTTAATACAAACCACATAGTAGGTTTGCCTATTCTGATAGTTGGGAGACCAAAATTAGAAGAGAAAACAGTCATGTTCTTATTGCTGTTATCATTGATTGTTTCTCTCATATTTACTATTTTCTTTCAGTTAGCGGTAACCTACTGAAATTCTACCCTGTCCATAAGGGTTTGGAGCAGCTTGCAAAAAGGAGAAAGCAAAATACTGAAACCTGGAAGAACTTTTTCTAAATAGTATAGATTCCTGACACGTGCTGCCCACACAGATCTGGTGCAGTATATGTTTGTTCTTCTGTTTTCATTATAAGAGAAGAGATTCAAGCATAATGGAGTGGATGGACTTTAAAGGCTACACAATTGCTTCTTGTTTACAGATTAGCCACCTTAGTTACATGTTTCCTGCTGTTTTAACTTTGACTAATCTTAAGTGCAGTAAGTATAATACATAATATTTTGAGGCTAAAAGACCTCTAATGTTGTGAATGACTATATAGAGTTTTAACTTCCTGGATAGGATTTTTTTTCCTTTTTTGATTTTTATAATCATCCAAACAAAGGTAGGATAATGGTAGTTACCACTAGGGGTAATAAAGGACATTTGCCAGAGATCAGAATGGATTCCCACATGCAGCTTATACAAGAAAATAATTCTAATGATTTGAAAAAAGTTGCAAAAATACAAAAACTGGGGAAAAGAGTACCAAATAGTGCAGACATGGGCCTTGACGAGGAGAAATTCGCTACATTAAAATCTGCTAAGCAACCTTCTCCACTCATTGGGGAAGATTTAAACAGGGCAAAATGGATGCTTATGAAAATTCTTATGTATGTCTATACCACAATTACAAAAAGGAAAGGATGAGAGGTTCCAGACTTGCTTAAGATCATGATAAAGATGGAGGTAATTATTCTGTGATTGTATGTAGTGGAAACAAGTAGATTTAATAATAGATCATTACCTAGCATCTTCTTATGTAACAAAGATGTAAATGCAGGCATAATAGATTTACTAGAGCACCCATCAACAATGCAGGTGGACACGTAGCTTGATAAATTTCTGTCTCCAATATCCACAGATTTTGAATGGGAGCCTTTCCTGGAATCAGCTAAATGAATAGAACATTCTCTAGACTTTTTAGAAAGATCCCCTGATTTGGAGGTTAGTCACTCTAATGTAACTCTGAAGGACCAGCTCTTGGATAAAAAAAAACTCCCAAATCTAAAGACAATGGTTACTCTGATTAGGTAAATAATTATCCAATCCTCTTTACCCCAAGGTTGACAGATGCTCTTAAGGATCAGCATATTACAAACATAATACTTCTGGATCAGTTACATATTTTAAGGGATGAAATAACTACTATAAAAATTATGTTAGCCCATCATGAAGGGCTCATAGGAAATATGCTTAGGGAATTGGTAAAAGGGGAACTGGGATTAGAAGAAGAATAAATACAAATCAGTATGTTAAATAAAACACAAGAAGATTCAAATACCTATTGCATAGCAAACTCCCTGAACCAACTATCCTGGGTTCCTAAATGAGGGAAATTTCTAAAAAAGAAGAAAAAATAAAGCAAAAAAGAATACTAATTATAAGTACTCCATACACCAATCAAATAACATTTCTTCCTCTAATTTATTTTTTTTTTAATTTATTTTAGACAAATATCGGATTTACAACCTTTGAGTCAGAGACTCATTTACAAAGGCACCTCGTCACAGGGAAGGGAACAATCTAAATGTGCGGTAATACAGAGGAGAACAGTACAGGTGAATTACATGCAACATACAGTACAGAATCATTAAAATCCTCAAGTGCCATTTAAGTATTTGGGTTTCATGGGAACCCACAGGAGGTCATCGGGTTCCCAAGGGGAATGATCAGATGGAGTCAGAAATTCTTCATAAACCCAAAAGGAATAAAAAAAGACTCCTGAAATAAACCTAGTAACTAACATTAATGAAAAGAAAGGGATACTTAAGCAAAATGGTAGACCTAAGGAAAAAAAAACCTCACATAACAAAAAACATCTGTAAGAGGGAAAAATATCTGTAAATGGGGAGCAAATTAATACAGAAACAGTAAACAAAACACAGGAAGAAATAATAACAATTCAAGATCCTGTCTCAGAAACTAACTTAATCACCAGACAAGACATTTCTGATGAGGCATTGGTCATGGCAGCTTGTCAAGCTGAAAATTCTGCTTATCAGAAACCCACTCCTATTAGAGAAGACTGAAATTGTTTATGGTTATCAGACAAAGCAGTTGCTTCAATTTATGGAATTCATAAAAATAAAAATGAATCAGATAAAACCTTGAGTCTATTGGTAATTAGATTACTTGAACAAGAACTGCCAATCCCAAATGAGAAAAACAATATAATACATGCAATGAGAAAGAGCTTGAGTGAGGGGGCACTGGTTTGCCTGGTTCTCTCAGATATGTAGATCACCAGGTGGGTATAGGGGCAATTTTTTCGCTCAGTCATTTGGACCTACAGTAAGTGTAGGCCTGCCCATTACCATCTTAGCATATTTAAAATAAACAAAAAAAAATTTTCTCAGAATAAACTAATAACAAAAAAAATGGATTTAGAAAACTGTTTGAGAAGAAAAAAGGAGGATTTTACAATGGGTAAAAACATGGAAGCCCAACATCTCTTAACCATATGTGGTCTAGAACTCTAGCATAATGAAAATTAAGACTCACTTATGAAAACAATGTGTTATCTGACAGTAAAAATTATGGGAATTAGGCTTGCTTATAGAGGAATATAGTGGGTATGGAGGGAAAATGGGTTTACAAATCAGGGACAAACTACTTTAGCAGTCTGAGATAAACTTCTATTCAGTTTTAGTCTCGCTAAAGCACATAAGCTTGACAAGCTAGGAATACTCATATGTGAGTGGCCCTTTGCGCAAGGAATCAACACTTTTGAAAATAGAACAATACAGGAATAGAACATGGACATAAACACTTTTAATAATTAGAAATGCATCAGACACAGAAGCAATATCTCACCCACAGTTACTGAAACCTGGATGCAAGTACTGTAGCTATGAATCTACCACTAGATAACTGCTTTCAAGTTTTAGCTGACTTGGGAAATGACTGACTTCACAAACCACACATACTGTATTAGAACAAGAACAAGAAATTCATTCGTAAGGTGAATTGGGAGAATGAAATAAATTTGATTTCATTCTTTCCCAGAATATAGATGGTTTCTCTAAAAATCTTGTAGATTTGCAATTTGTTTTGTTGAATTTTGTTGACCCGGTAAGCCCACTGGGCCTAGAAGTCCCTTTTTCAGGGGCAACCGGGGGGGGGGGGTTACAGATGGTAAGCAATTGAATTTGAACCCGATTAAGCTGTTGGTGGTATTTTAGTGAATGAGGGAAATTTGACCAGGACACTGGGGAAATTCCCCTACTCTTTTCGATAAGCGCCATGGGATCTTTAACATCCACTTGAACTACCACCAATCCAGGCAGGTTGGACCTCGGTTTAACATCTCATCCGGAAGACGGCACCTCAGAAGTGCAGCACCCCTCTCATGCTGCACTACAGTGTCATTATTGGGATATTAACCCAAGTGCCAGGTGTGGGAACTGAACCCACAGCGCTCTGATCTCCCAGCCTCAGAGGCGAGCGTGCTACCTACTGAGCCACTGACACTGATGATTTTATAAAATTCTTATCACAATATAGTATAATATGTCTTCAAGATACCTGGGCTATGAAAGAGGTTTGGTTGGAAGGTTATTTGTGTACCTCAGTGAAGGCAAAAAAGGTAGTTATTTGGGGAAAACTGATAGGAGGCATAGCAACCTTAATAAAAGCAGGGAAGAAATTGTAATTAAAAAACAAATACTAATATCCCCCAATATTTTCATTGTTTTGGTGCAGTGGAATACTTGGTACATTTGCAATTGTTATGTTCCACCAAAAAATGTAGATTACTACAAGGTAGACTTATGGGAGACTCTGGAATTTGAAATCTAGAAAGTAATTATAACAACTCCAGAAGCTGGATTAATCTTACTGGGGGACTTTAACTCTAGAGTGGGCTCTCTCACCTCAGTCATAAATTTAGAAGATGGTACCAAAACATGGAAAAGTATGTCACTGAACAAATCTATAAATGGAAGTGATAGAAGACTTTATTATAAGTCCCACTTTTTCCAAAATATTACTTAACTGCACACTAAAAGAGGACTACTCAACTCAATATACATATTCTTCAGCTAAGGGAGCTAGTGTGGTTGATTTAAGCAATAATGCCTGACAGGGTGTGTGTCGTGCTGGGATAACGTCAAGCCTCAGGTGGTTGGGCACAAGGCCACAGGCCAAGTGCATCCAACAACTGAGGTGTGACATTATCCCAAACAACACACACTCTGGAGGGCATTATTGCTATTATACAATGGCTCACTGTTATATATAAAATAAAAAAAATAATTTTAAAGAACATTTTTATTAGTGTGGAAAAATATTTTTGTTTCTTAAGAGGAGATGCAAAAAAAGAGCTCATCTAGCTCATCATCCAAAAAATCATCTAGCTCCAAAAAATCATCTAGCTCCAAAAAATCATCTACAGGTTTACAGTGAGGCTGAGACTAGACCCGTGATGTTGTACTGGGATAACATCATGGGTCCAGCCCAAGTCTGACCAATCAGAGTCCTGGATTTTTTCTTGCCATTGTATAATATATATTTGTGTTTTATTGGCAAATGTTTGACCTTTTAGAATTATTGGTCATCCCAAAACCTTAGAGTGACCATTTTCCTCTTTCTTCAAAATTGAATTTGTGTTTCTCGCTTTCCTTACATAAAGACGATTGTCATCTGCCACAAACAGAGATTCACAATAGTAAAAGGGTGCTTTTTTCAAGCAAACTTGAAACTACTCTATATTATATTTTACTAAGTAAAGAAACTGCAGAAACACTGCAGACGCTCATGCCTTTTTCCTCTGCTCAAATGTTGTATGCTATAAATATGGAAATCTGCGAAGGAATTCTTCCACTTTTATATTGCCTAGTGACTACTAAGGAACATGTTACTTGAGTTAATGATAAATGTAAAATATTTAAGGCTTTATTGTAAAAATGTATTAGATTTGTTAGAACCTCTCCAGGAAAAACTTTACACTCCTTAACAATTATAGGACAGAGTACAAAAGATTTTTGCAAGCCCAGAGGCAACTATTTCAGATGAAACAATGGGAAAATATGTTTATAGCTATTCACACAAAATATACTAAACAGTTCTGGTTACTTATAGCAAAAGGAGCATGCAAATTTCCCTAAAACATCTTGGCACATGTTACTCCTATGACTTGGACTATTACCAGAAAATCTTCTTTAATAAATAGGAAGTCAACAGTCATCAAATAATTCTTACAAAGCTGCAGTTATCACCAGGCTCTTTAAATATAATTCTGCATTACATTTTTATAGCAATTAAACAAACTAAGGCTGACAATGTACCTAGCCCCAATAAAGTACCACCTTATGCACATAAAATTCAGACTGAATGGTGGTTCAATCTGCTTGCCACACTTTTTAATAAAATCATAAAGGAACATTTTATTCCATCAAAATAGAAAGGCAACATTATAATCCCGATCCACAAAAAGGGAGACCCTGCTTCTCCAGAAAATTACAAACCCATAAGTCTTCTAGATTGTTTGGGCAAAATCTTCACAAGGATTATACCAGCCAGAATAAACCTCTAGCTAGAGAGAAAGGATATATTAAACCAATATAAAGCAGGATTTAGAAAAGGTTACTCAGCAGCAAATCAGTGAGCTTTATTTTGCAACATATCATAGAAAATATTATCTTAAAAAACATATTGTTCTGTATCTGACTTTTATTGACTTCAAGGGAGCCTTTGATGGAGTTTACAGATCGCTCTTGTGGGAAAAAAACTATTTGCTCTAAAACTGGATCATGCAATACTAAGGGGTTATTATAAATCTTGACTTAGGAAATCAGACTAGTGTAAATACAGTTCGGAAGGTAATATTTTGGATCCCTTTGAATCTATCATGGGAGTTAAGCAGGGATGTATTCTATCTCCATTACTTTTAAGTTTATTTATAAATGACCTACCTATCCTTTTTTTTAATAGATTTGAGTCAATCACCCACTGTAAAAGGTACATCTGTCCCAGCATTAATGTAAGCTGATGATTTAATGTTGACATCAATCACTCCAGTGGAACTGAGAAAAAAACTGACTCAATTAGAGGAATATGTTTAACATATTTGTAGCATCCATGCAGACATCAGAGCCCTTCTGGCTCTGCAAGTATGCAGATGACACAAAAATATGGGCCATAATAAATAACCGTGAAGCGGTACAGCAATTTCAAAAACAGTTGGGTAGACTGGAGCAGTGAGCTAATAAACATAAATCATTTTTCTATGATGATAAATGTAAGGTTATGCATTTTTGCCAAAGTAACATCATGGTGGAGTACAAACTGAATAATAAAGTAATGGAAAGTACAGTTTCCGAGAAAGACCTTAGGGTGATTGTAACAAATACCTTACATTTTTATAACCAAGCCAGGGAAGTGGTAAACATGGGTAACAGAATTATGGGCTGTATATTTAGGCACATTATGAGCAGAGACCCAGAAGTGGTTATTCCCCTGTACTCGTATCTGATTAGATCTATCCTGGAGTATTGTTCTCCTTTCTGTGCACCTCAACATATAGGTACAATGAAACAGATTGAGAGGGTGCAATGTAGGCCAATAAAGAGTATTGCAAAGTTAAAAAATAAATCATATGGGAAGAGGCTATCTGACCTTGGTCTACTCTTTATACTACCACAGAATAAGAGGGGATCTCTGCCACATTTATAATGCATTTCACAATGAATATCTATGGGAGAATGCAGGATTGATAAAAAAAAATAGTGCTAGAACTACTAGGTCACACTGTTTGCAACTAAGGGGTGAATTTTACAAACCATCAAGGAGAGGAAGATGGTTCAACTAGAGGGTTGTTGAGAAGTGGAATGCCTTACCGGAATCAGTAGTGCTGAGTGGTACTATGGATTTGTTTAAGAAATCTTTCGATAAATGTATTGGTGAAGTCCATATTCAACAATACCACTGATAAGTGGTGAGTCCCCACCATGGCTAATGCCAATGGACCTGGTCACCATCCTATGAACCTATATTGTGACAAAAATAGATTATGCATTTATACTAAAAAAGTCAAATTTTGATTTATGGTAAAAAAAATTAAATGAATGGTATATTAATAATAAACCACTGGATATTGTCTCCTCTTACTGCTATCTGGAACTTAACATCACTAATTATAACAGCTGGAAAAAATACAAAATCTGCACAGTAAACAAACTCACACAGATTAAAAATTCCTTGCTAAGGTTTAATGCAAAATCTGGAGGTTACTCATGTTCCTCAACACTTCATGCAGTCAAGATGAAAATGGACAGCATGGCCTTGTACTGTATATGGCCAAAATATGAATTGATAGGAAAGCTGATCAAATTGAAAAAATATTTACACAATAATATATATAGATCAATTTTACAGACTTCCAGACTTACACCAGCAGACATAGTGAGAGCAGAATTGGGGAGAGCTAGGATAAAATACCTGGCAATATCCAGAAACATGGCATACTGGATTGAATGTATTAATACAAATTGAAAAAACTGACCAAGAAATGTTTGAAAGAAAAGGTAAAACTGGGTTATCAATAACTCTTCTTCATCTTGGTTAAAAGACATAACAAATACTTTGAAATTACTGAAACTAGAACGTCTTTGGACAGATTCTCTTAAAAACATAAACATTTCTCATGACTATGCTCCATTAATTAAAAACAGATTTAAACAAGTTTCCTCAGATTTGGATATAATGAAAATTAGAATGTTAAAATTGTATGGATGGTATGCACAGAATAAAAGAAATCATGTCTTAGAATCTTATCTCACCTTTTTACCTGATAGAGAGGATAGGCGTATATTTTTGAAGTGCAGACTGGAAATGTACCCCTTTAAGGTATTACAGTTCAGAGTCTGCAAAAGCAAAGGACCTGTTGCCATTGATAA
This sequence comes from Neoceratodus forsteri, assembly GCA_016271365.2. Classification (NCBI taxonomy): domain Eukaryota; kingdom Metazoa; phylum Chordata; order Ceratodontiformes; family Ceratodontidae; genus Neoceratodus; species Neoceratodus forsteri. The sequence continues at coordinate 189,727,980 of JADMNL010000027.1, forward strand.
TTTGTACTGTGATTGTGGAGAAACTGTTTTTGAAACTTTATCACATATATTGTTAAAGTGTCCTAGATATGTTCATATGAGAGAAACCTGTTTTAGCCATTGTGCAAACAAACTGGTAGCTAAAGCAGTATAACCAGGGCTCAAGTAAATCAAGGTACTCACAGTCTGAAAAGCAGGTCGGCTCCACATGTACCATCTCATAAAATTCACCACTTCAGTTGTATACCAGATAAATTTTTATTTGAAAAATAAAAAATAGCAATGAACTGAAATGTACCCTCCCTGCACAGCCTGTGGAGGGAGGGTGTGTTTCAGCTCACTGTAATTTTTTATTTTTCAAATAAAAGTTTATCTGGTACACAACTCGAGTGGTGGATTTTTTGAGATGGTACATGTGAAGCAGAGATGCTTTTCAGATTGTCTGTATTAGCCATTAACTGCCAAGCAATGCAGCTTCTTTGAAGAAGACTCTCAGAATTCTCATGAATCCACCTATAGAAATCATTGCACGGGATATGGTAAAATACATGAAGGGGGTTTACACCCTCATGACTGGTGTATCTCAGCAATCAAAACAAATAAAAACCCTTGCCATTTAGGGTACATTCATTTTCCCTTGGTATGATAACTTTTTATGGCTGTTTCTTGTGCAAAGCCTTTTTCATCCAGGAGATCTAGATGTATTGAGATTACAAGCTAAACTACACTTAAAAGTATTCCTGTTTACAGGGTGTCTTGTTTACGTTACTGGATTCTTTCAAGGAAAAGTAGCATTACCTAAAGTTTCATTACAATGGAACTTATGCCATACCATTCTTGGTAAGGACGAACCAAAAGATTGCATTTGGTTCCTTTATGTGATCTATTACATATGAATCTAATTATTACCTGAATTATGAGAATTTGACACTTAATTGTCCTTCCCAATTCCTGATAAAGCTCAAATGTGTAAACTTTGAAAACTCCTACCATTTATTAACATGTGATCCCTTTGTTTTTGTACTTGTAATTTATTTGTTGCATACTATTGTAATTATGTCTATATAATCTATATAAGTTTAGTTGGTCTTTTTAGTCTGTTTCTAGTTGTATGTGCATGTAATGAGTCTTATGGAATCGAACAATAAAGCATTTTGATGATGAGAGGTTAGTTCAGACTCCATGCCAATTCATTCCTTGGCCTCTCATGTGAGACTGCCAACAGGGGTGCCTATTAGTGCCAGTTCTGTTAGTGGTTTTGTGAAGCCGACACCTGCCCACTGGGAACTGGATTGAGAGCACCATAGCTTATTTCACATACGGCACTGAACAGCCCTCAGGTGATAATGCCTTTCAGGCATCATTGACCTTGGCTGAATATGAACCAGTGGCTTAGAGGTAAAGGCTCTTTAATCCATTACCAATCTACCGAGCTATCCAGTTCCCCTAGATCACCAAGCGTTGATCATGGCTCTGTGAACCATTTGCATGGTGACCCCATCCCCTTCCCTGCACAGTCACTGAGTGATGTGTGGTCACAAAGAGAAAGCTTGTGACCCCATCTGTGCAAGACACTGCACTTTGTGGCACAAGAAGAGGGTCTGGCACTATTCCATCTTTCAGACGAAGCCCACTAGTCCCTTAGTGACTGTATATATGACCCCTGGTTTGTTGTCATTCCTTGACATATAAGGCTGAGTCCTGAGCTGAAGTTATATTCTTATTTTTGACTCCCAGTTGAATTTATGTATGTTATATGACCGTTGTTTACTTGTATAGCATTTGTGTGTACAACACTCCGAGTCCCAGGAAAGGAACACTTTATAAATAAAGTATCGATCTATCACAGTTTGTTGCTGTGGAAATGACTAAATGCCAGTTGTTGTTGTGTGTTTTTTTTTGTTTTTTTTTGCTGGTGGCTTGCAGGACCCCCTCTTTAACATTTGTAATTTACCTAACTTCCATCTTATACCTCAATTACTGTTATGCCTTTTATCAATGTTCTTCGCCCCTTCACTCCTAATCTTTGTTATTTTATTTATTTATGACTTTGATAACTGGGTGAGTGCATTGATCCCAGGGACCATTTTCAAGCACGACCCGGGCCATAACACATGGCGCAGGGTGACAGTGGAGTACAAGGTAATAGTAATACACATGAAACAGATTTGATACAAGCAACAATAGTAAGCACAATATACAGGTCTGATGCATAGGTCCATTTGAGAACAGTGAATACAAGGTTTCAATATCGGACACGAGGAGATTTGGTACAAAACAAACAAATCATAGGCACAGTGTACAGTGTGTGACTGCATCATCCAGTGCGCAATTAATACACAGAATACTCTGCAAAAAAAATAATATATATATATATATATATATATATACACACACACATATACACAAATATACATACATGCACACACAATATGTACAGGCAAGAAAGTCAAATATTACTGTGAAAAATACGATATAATAGTTGTAGGCAGGGGAGTTGACTCGTGTGAGTAGGTGGGTAACCCCTGGACTGGGAATTTGATTAGTGTGGGTTGGTGTCAGACCCCAGGGAGCAGTGGCAGGATGAGTTTGCCAGGAACCAGACTTTAAGGCGGGACTTGAAACTGGAGTGTGTGTCAATGGAACAGAGTTCAGCTGGTAGTTTGTTCCACTGCAAAGGGGCAGCTGCAGACCAAACTCTGCTACCCATGTTGGTGGATACCCTAGGAACAGCTACAGGGGGAGTACTATTAGAGCGGAGGTTGCAGAGGAGCGTTCTGGTTTTCAGAAGGACAGTTAGGGGGGATTCTGGAGTGGTGCAGATGACATTGTCTACCATGCAGCAGAGGGCTAGGTCAAAGTGACCTTGTAGCGGTAGCCATCCAAGGGTATTATAGAGGGTACAGTGGTGGGTGGAGAACGGGGCCAATAAAGTAAAGCGACAGGCGCTGTTATAGGCAGCGGAGAGTTTACCATGGCAGTAGCTGAGGTCCTGGCATAAATAGGGGAGCAGTAGTCAAGAAAAGGGAGAAGATTACCCTGGACAATGGCTAGTCTGGCTTCAGGGGTAAGGTATTGCCTGAATCTATAGGCAGCACCTAACTTTTGATGGAACCTTCTGACAAGGGAATTTGCATGCTTTTTGAAAGTGAGGGAGGAGTCGAGCAGTACTCCTAAGTATTTGTAGGTGTTGACATCCTCCAGGGCTGGGCCGTCTGGGGTGAGAATGCGTAAGGGGGCATGGTTTTAGTTTTGGCCAGAAAGGGCTTAGATCCGAACAGCATGGATTTAGTTTTTTTGGCGTTTACTAAGAGGAGGTTTTTTGAGAACCAGCTGTGGGCCACAGCACGTCAGCATGGCTCAGTCAGAATGGGCTAGAAGGACATGGGTTCTAGTCCCACACCAGGACTTGGGCTCATACCATAAATTCTAGCACCTGAGTGCAATACTAAAAAGGATGTTGTACTGTTGGAGTGTGCAGTCTTTCAGATGAGATGTTAAACCAACTCCCCTACTGCCATCTCTGGTGCTTTCCTGCTAGGTGTTGTGGTGGAAGTTAAAAAATTCAAGGCATTTTTTTCAAGAGTAAAGGATTTTCTCCAGTGTTCTGTCCAACTTTCTCCTTCCCACAAACTGGTTCTGGCAATTGCCAAGGCTGTGTGTGGGTATTGATGTGCAAAATGGCTGCCACCATACATTCGAGGCTACTTCACTATCAGTCTCTGATCGCTTGTAAAGTGCTGTGTAATACAACGTACGTGACAAGCACCACATACTGTCAATGCTAATGCTTCCCCTTCTTCCTTTTCCTTATTATACTAATACAAGTAGTGAGAGATAAAATGTTACTTGCAGCAAAATCCAACATGTGCCGTACCAGGGCAGGAAAAGAATGAAACTTTCTTACAGAGCCCTAAAAGTCATTGAATAGGTGGTGTCAGATTTTTTTTCTTGGCATCTGTTTTCATAGGCCACAGATATAAATAGAAAGTCTTCAATCTAACGCCCCCGAAGATAGAGTCTTATTTTCCCATAACATGGAATTTATCCTGGATATGCAAAAAGAATAACAACGTTTGTGGTACTTAGAAAACAACAAATCTAACTCAAATCTGGCAGCAGCTAGACAGGAGCTCTGCATCATGGTAGGTTTGGTTTAGGGATGGGTAAAGCATTTCCAAACCCTCTTGAACTTGGCTTCCTTAAACATTGCAAACTGAACTTCTCCTTTGAAATGTGGCCTGAGTGGTTTGCAACGAAAAAAAAGTAAAGATGTTAGAAACTGCCCTGCAGGCTTTAATATTTACACTAGAAACTCTCCTACATGACCAAATCAAACCAGGAAAGAAGAAAAACGGAGAGGGGAAAAAAACATTTAACATAACAAAAACAATCTTAACTGCTGTATAACAGTTTAACTTCATTCCTGTTATATTTAGTGCTCCAAGCACATCCAACATGTTCCTGCCATCTTATTTTCACTGGTGGAACACTTGTGCTACTATTGTATAAGGATTCACCTAATATTCACTGACTTCCTATTTTCATGGTAATATGAAACCAGTATGAACAGCAAAGATAAAAAGACAGTGAATATTTCCTGTTATACAGTAATCATAAAACACCAACCTGTAACATCTTTTCAATTAAAGCCAATATTCTGACATGCTTGTGCTGTTATTTTTAATTCATTAAATGATTCTGGTTACTGTTCTAATGCCTCCAAGTTTGCCTTAGTTCACATTATTGGTTATATTACTTTTTGGTCTAGCCCTTCTTGGAAAATCCCTGATATCAGTTCCCACTGTTCCCCATTGATTAGCCAACATTATAAAAAAAATAGAAAGATTTTAAAAACTGATTGGTGGAAAGGCAGTTTCACCCATATGTTACCCCAGCACAAACTCACTGTTGAAACTAGTGCCCACAAAACAGCCTGCTTACAGCTTTAGACATATAACTGGATCCATTTTATAATTGCAGTAAGGTTCTTCAAGGTGCATGTCGCTGGGATAACATTACTTCTTAGGTAGCTGACAACACTCGGCCTGTGTCCTCATACCTCACAACCCACTCAAGACATGACATTATCCCTGCATAACACACACCCGGGTGTGTCTTATTACCTAATTGCAAAAATGTAAACTTAATTGCAAAGCAGTGTAGAGAAAGAGCTGCCTTCGGCCATGCACTATGAAGTGCCTGGTGCTCTCGGGTCATACGCCTCCAACAAGGCTCTTATCTGGACATGAGTGCCCAATGGGAAAACTGACCTGACAGTCCTGTTACAAGTCACAAGCTGTAAAGGACTAAAAGGAGCTCAAGTAGGAGCTGAAGAGGCTGGGTGGTGGCACATAGCAGCTTAAGGAAGATGCAGTCTGAGAAGGGAATAATCAACAATATACTGTATATAAAAAAGGCATATGACTGAAACACAGAATCTTTGAGAAGTGTACAAATAAAAATAGTTTCCTATCACTTTAAAAAAAACTTGAAAATAGATTACAAAATGAAAAAAGCTTTTTGAACTTGTGGTTTGAATCTGGACTGATCCAAACTCAAACTGGCAATGATCCTTCCATCTCCCTAGTGCTGCTGTTAGTATCATATGTTGCTAGTATTTCAGTATCTGGCTCTGAGAGAAAAATCAATGTGTTCCTTTAATGGAAAACATGTTTGAAAAGCATCATACACAACTGCAAGAAACTATGGTATCATGATTTATTTATTCATTTTAGTTAGTCCTTTTTCTCCTCGGCTCCCAGTCTGCCTACCTTGACTTCCTGCCATCTCATCAGTCCTCCAGGCCACCGTCCCAAAGATCCAGTCAGCTCCCATGAAGGTTCCACTGCTGCTACCCCTGTGGCTTGCCCCCTGTGGCGGGGTGGTGAATAGCCCCCCTACACTCTCCACCGAACCAGGATCCAGTATATGCCGCGCACCCTGGAGCCGAATGATCCCCTGAGACTGCCATCATGCACGCCACGACTGGGCCATTTTCACTGTTTAATCCCTAGTGCCCCATGCGCTTGGTATGTGCAATGGCGCCTAATGGAGGGGCGATGCTGCCCACGCCGCCTCCCGCGCCGTGCCCCAAGTCCACCCCTTCTCATGTAGTGCCAATGCACCGATCCCCAACCTCTGCTAGAGGTCGCTGATACACCGACCACCAAAGTCGCCCCTTCCCCAGAGAGGGAGAGCAGTCTACAGACACTCAATCCCTCTCTGCTCCTGCCGACCCCTGGCAACACCAGTTCATTCCCGAACCCGGGTCGCCAGCGTGGAGCGAGGTGTGGCGTCCAGCGCCTCAACCCTCAGTGTCACTGGGCCGGTGTTGGTATCATGATTTATAAATGAAAACATATAAAGTAAGTCATGCATGCTTTCATTTCATAAGATCTTTTTATTAGGCCTTATAAAAGACCAAGGCTCCATCCAGGGGCTTATACTCATCTCACTGTTTGTCAATGAGTTCCCCTTAAACTATGGTGATGCCAAAGTTCTCCTGTATGCAGATGGTGTGGTCTTATACCAATCTGGCCAAGACCTGAGGACTGTGAAGACTGGACTAAACAATGACTTCCATAAACCTGAATCCTAGTTTGTATCTGACCAGCTTGTCCTCAGTAGTAAGAAAAACAAAGCCGTGCTATTTGGATCAAGAAAGCTGGGTCCTGACTGAATTGAACTCTTGCAGATTCCCACCTCCTTGGGTATGCGGCTGGAGGTAGTAGACACTATAAAATATATTGGTATTTGACTGAACCAGGAGCTCTCCTTCAAGACCCACACCGAACATGTCTCTAAGCTCCTTACTCAAAAGTTGGGGCTGCTGTACAGGTTCAAGCCCTACCTAACTAAGGAAACCCATCAATCTGTAGCCAGCAGTGTTCTTTTCCCAACAATACTGTATGGGGCCTCAATTCTATCCTCCCTGAAGGGCGCAGAGCTAATTAAACTAAAAACCCTGTACCACAGAACTGGCAGGTTTGTGTCTGGAGCAAGGACTAGAAGGTTCCATCACTTCAGAGCGCTGGTGGTAGTGCACCTGGTAATTACAGCACCAAGTGGTAATGTTGCCATCCCCTCTACTTGTGGGGGCTGCACCACCCATGCCCCCACACACCCCCTTTCTAATTATTCTAACTCCGGGGGGAGACCTTGGAGAGGGGGAAGCAAATCCAGAAATCGGCACCGTACTGACCCAGTGCTGTTATGCCAGCACCCCAATGCCCTGAAAGGGGACTAGAGAGCACCACTGCGATGTGCTTGCCTCCCTTAACTGGCCTCAACTTAAACAGCACCTCCACTACCCAATCCTTTGTGTGGCCCACAAGATGTTAAACAGCTGTCTTCCTAGTCTTACAGGCAGGAAGCCTATGAGAAGGCACCTCCATGCCTCCTCACAACCAGTTTGAGGTTTCTGGAACAGGAACCTCTTTCAGCCAGCGGTCCTTCTTGCATCAAGTGTCTCTACTCTGGAATGAGCTACCAGTCCCCATCCAGGAAAGTCATACTTAACGGTCTTCAAGGGACAACTCAAAGGGCACCCCACAAACACAGCTGTACTTGTTTTCAATGAGTCAGTATTAACCAATACTGAGCCAAACGGTTTCTGATTCTCGAACCTACTGTGATGTACTGTATATTGCATATTGTTAAACTGCATGGCTGCACATTGTTCTATTGAACTGTATGTACAAATTGTAATTCTTCCTCAAAGTCAGGACTTATATACAACATTGTTCTTGTTGTCTCTATTGTACTCATGCACCTGATGTTGTTTCATGTGAATTCCATTTATTGCATGTAACTTATCCTGGGTCACTCCTAAAAAAGAGAAGCAAGTCTCAGCGAGCCTACCCAGTTACCAAAATCCAATAAATAAAAAAAGAAAGAGTGAATTTGCCTTTACAGATTCAGTTGGTCTTTCAAGTGTGCATAATGATACTATTAAATACTACTAAAGAAAGAGAAATGCCTAGTTTCAGATTTTGTTGACAACGTATTACTAAAGTCATTATTGCCAACAAACAGTTTTGCATTAAACAGAAACTTTCATGCACAGTGGCTGGGATTGTTTGAAAGCCCATGAAAAGTTTTTGGCTAGCAGCAGCTCTTAGATATAGCCATATAGATGACGTGGTCTGTTCAATATTATTACATTGCCACCATTTTATCTAACACTTGTGATATTATAGTGGAACAAATTGTGCTTAATTACATGCAGCGAAGCACAGTTTGTTCCTTCATGACATTGCAAGGTTTCATAAAATGGTGACAACATAGTATAATATTGATCAGACTTAGTCATGTATACCCAAGGGCTGCTACCAGCTATAGGTAAGTCTAATACCACATTTAAAAGTTTTCCATGGGCTCTCACTCAGTGATGGCTACTGTGCAAGAATGTTCCCCTTTAATATGTTTTGCAGGCATGGTGTAATTCTTAATGAAAGAGAGGGCACATGCAAGATATCCGTTTTCCTCATTAAGGAAAATGTAACACTAGCATCATTTCCCCACTGAGAGTCTGTTTTTGGTAAAATGCTTAGCTTGCAGGCATTAAATAATGTCTGTTTCACATTAATCTGACAGAACAGTAGTTCCAAATACTGTAGCTGATCTCCTGAAAAGATTTTTCATAGGGTAAACAAACTTATAGTTTGAAGGGAGTTCATTTGTATTGGATCAATTACAGAATAATAAATGATTCCCTGTTGGAATACTTCTCCAGACTCTTGGAATGTAGAGTTCTGTTCTCTTCTGTGGGGGCAAAAACAGTTGTGGGGTCCAAAAATGCATAGAATAGGCATAAGGGAATTGTAATGGAAACGAATGGGGGAGGGGGGGAAAAGAGATCTGGCAGGGTCTACAGAGATCCTGGTAGGGTCTACAGAGATCATGGTAGGCAGGGAAAAATGGGCAGATTAGGTGGGCCAAGTGGTCCTTATCTGCTGACAAATTCTAGGTTTCTATATTTTTTCTTTCCACATGCTTACAAAATTCTGGTGGCTCTGACAATAGGTAAGCAATAAGACACAACCAGGTGTTGGTTGTTTGGGGATAATGCATGCTCAAGGACACAAAAAGTTTGTGCCAACTGCCTTCAGCACCTGGAAGTGCATAAACCCCTGACCACCAATGACCTGGCGTGTCTTATTGAGCTCATAAAATGGGTAAACTGAAAAACAATTTGAAAAACAAAAAATGCATTGTTTTATTATTAAAAACAGGTATTTTCTTTTGTTAAAATCAACCAGTAATCCAGCTCCACCTATAAATTATCTGTTTTTCTACACATTCAATAGATGGAATTTGTGTTTAATATGGAATACAGGAATTTAAAATTCTGCAGAATTCCTGTGGCAGAATGTTCAGCCCCTCACATACAATGGAAGGTCTTCTATGGAGTGAAGGACACAATTTTATCTGTGGCATGGTAAGCAGCAGAAATTGCCATGGCAAGATGGTAAGGATAGGCGGGGAATTTTTTATACTCACCAAAGAAACACCAGTTTATGTTTGTAAGGAAGATATATGAACAGGCAACAATTTACTGTTATTACTTTCATTCAGAGTTTTACATATTAGGGCCTTGTTAAAGGTTTTCAGTGAGTAAAGCTGCCTGCCTTGTTTGTAATGGCAGTCAGGGATGAGTGGAGTGGGTCATGAATTCTGTATGTGATTTGCCCAAATTCCAAACCCCACTGCCTGAACTTGTTCTACCCTGTGCATTTCTTGGGGATTAATATGTGGGTCTTGGAACTTATTTAGCCAATCAGGAAGCAGGACACTCCAACCCATTTTATGACATGTAAGCCTGCACCTAATAACAAACTTAACACTTAAAAGATACCAGACTTAAAAATACTACTGCTATCATTACCTTATAAATTAGATGTGCCAATCCAGAAGGATTTTTTTTTAAATTAAGTATTATAACACCAGGAATGTGATTTGTGATTTTTAACTAATTGCCTCACGTACATGCCTGCACAACAGCCCAAGGAACATTTATATTTTCAAAGAACGCCCTTTGCATTGGGGTCTCATGCCCCCTGACCTCCCAACAGCCGATTTTAAAAATTAAAGAAATAATCTGAGAAGGAACTGATTTGTGGCATGTCTCCTAAACAGCAGTCTCAATCAAAGCCAAAAGAGACTGCAAAACTACAAAAGGCCCTGACTAGTGGGGCATAGTTGGTGGCAAAAAGTACAGAACTCTGGCTAATGGGGCTTCTAGTGCAAAACAATATAGGTATAAAGGAGCTGCTGAGGAATCACGTAAAACATCAGCATGCTAAAGAGCTTCTAAGAAAAGTGATTATGTCCCCTCCAGTCACTGTTCCTGAGGAGCAACTGTTTATTTTTTTTGTGTTTGTTTACTTTCGAATTTTTGGCCTGGAAAGTCACACTGAATCACTGCACATTTCCAAGTGCGATCTGAGAGATAATTAAGTCCAGGGAGGTTAAGTGAGTTGTTCAGGGTCACACAGTAAGTGGTGGTTGTAGGATTCAAACCTGGGTCAGCAGGGTCTCCAGGTTTACAGCTGTATATTCTAACCACTAGGCTATACTATACCCTGCAATATGAGTAGACTTGATAGACCAAATGGCCTTCTTCTGCTGGCATCTTCATACGTTCGTACACTGTCTTCAATTCAGTCTGAGAGCAAGGAGTTGCCTTATTTAGATGTGCAACCACCCAGTCCCCTAAGGTTACTAAAATCCCATCAGGTTAGCCACAGGAAAGTAGTGAGCAGCTGGTAAAGGGCTTATTAGGAGCTCTTTACAGATGACATTGTTTACTCAACTAGGCTGAGCAGAGAATGGATTATGTCATTTAGAATGCTTGCAGCAGCATAAGCCACTTTGGAATCAGCTGCTGGGAGGCAGTTTAGAATGTTCACTTGGGAGTCAGTCAGTTCAGAGTCAGCAGTGTGTGAAGTGGAACTCTGTGTGAGCAGTAGTGCTTAGAGAGGTGAGATGTCTGCCAGTCTCCTCTGAGACTGGGTGAAGGACTCTGGCAGTTTCTCACCCTGGAGTGTGAAACCCAGCAGTAACAGAACAAGTAGTGGAGACCATTTGCCTGTAGGACCCTAGTGGGTCATTTCCACAGAGAAGTGAGAGGGACTTCAATTTCTGTAGATCCAAGGGGCAATCCCCCTGAAGATCCTGAAGAGTGTCAGCTGCCCAGAAAGAAAGGGTGTCTGTGTTGAAGCTATGACAAGCTACCAGTAAAGGGAAGAGATGTTTTTTCTTCCTGCTTCCATGTCTGTATCAAAGGAACAAACAAAACCATGAGTACAAGTTCATGGGACTGTTCTTAAGGGTTGGTCTGAGGTGTATGTGTCCAGAGATAAGGCTAGTGTGCACCTGTCAGGGCCCCTACATCACCACAAAAATGTGCTGAATGTTCAAGTTTAAAGTTTGGTAGTCCTTTAGCATTTCGTGGGAAAATGAAGGCTCATTTGGTGTAACCCAGAAGGAATGGCAGAGACTGGTTGGGGACAGATTGGGCATAACCCCTGTTTATTCCTCAGTCAGGGCTAACTGGTTCACGTATGGGCACCATGTTAACCTGGGCATGTTAACAAAGTTCAGCGCATCAGGAGGAATTTGTTGAAATGTTGTTTAAGTGTGTGCCAACTACCACACGATATACACTTATTAGAAAGTAAAAGTCCAGAGATTCCTAGTACAGAGGGATGGACAGTTTGAATGTGTGTATGAGGAAAATGTTCTAAAATCCCCAAACAGTTGTTGTTCTGGGAAGAAAAGTATATTGCTCCTGTGTGTACAGTACCAAACCTGGGGGATCACCCCATTCTGCATTTTTACCAACTTGTGTGAATAAAGCCATACTGTACAATCCCATTTTCAGTAGTGGACATTACACCTGTGCTTCCAGAGTGTGAATTGTTATGGGGCCCCCTCAGAAGTTAGACCTAGCGTAGCCCTGGCACCTCTCTCCCAGAACCTGGAGTAAATATAAATGTTATTTTGTACCCTAACCCCCCGACCCCTTTAGACTGCCAAGCCAGGTATTTGCCTCAGCACTAGGGGTAATGCCTATTGTTATGCCAACTTGTGGCCTGTTGCCTTGTCTGTGTACAAGTTAGGGGGGGTCCCAGTTGCCAGACGCTGCTCTTGGCTGGGGTATGGGTTGCAGATGGGTTTAAGCAAATGTAGAGATTTTGGCAGGCTCTAAAGAAGTCTGAACAAAATAAACCCATTGATGTCCTACTCCGTAAACTGGGAGATGAGAATGACTATAATGGTGTGTTGGATAACAAAAGTATCACCCTGATGTTACTGGCGAAGAGGATATCAGAATGTCAGAGGATTAATCCTCAAATTCCAATGCTTTTAAGGGAACTGGCAAAGAGATTGAATATTCAGACTGCAAAGTGTAATGTGGATCTGGAAGTGTGAGTTTTTTTTGTTTGTTTGTTTTGTTTTTTTAGTGCTGTATGTATCACATTCCATAAATCATTTTAAAAGTTATAACATATTAGAGTTGCCGGCCATATCACAGGAAATTGACAAGAACATTACAAGATAAGTGGTTCCCCAAGAAGATTCAGATTACCTTTTTGCTTAACCTTGTAAAGGTACAGACTGAATTGCTAAGGACTGCTACAGAGTAGTTAGGAACAGTGCTACAGAGTACTTAGGTACAGTGCTACAGAGTAGTTAGGAACAGTGCTACAGAGTACTTAGGTACAGTGGGCAGACTGAATGGACCAAAAGGCCTTTTTCTGCCATCATTGTCTATGTACAGTATCTATGTAGGTGTAATCCAGGCATCTGCTTGTAAGACGGCCAGAACAACTTTCAACACTTCCTGATTAGAGATGTTGCAAAGTTTTAATTTGCCGTCAAAGTTAAGGCGAATTCACCGTCACGTCACCTTCTTAAATCAATTCACAAATTTTTGCTGTTTAGTAGAAAATTCACCTTTTCAAACTTCATCTTTAAATTCAGCCGTGGTATACATTTGGGTGAAGCTCTGTCAAAATATGGCTACTGGTAAACAAGTACCCCAAGGTCACATGGAAGAGCTTCGGTAGGTCACATGGTACATCTCTCCATACAATGAGTTTGCTTCAGTTTCTGTTTTGCAGTGTTAGTTAATCAGTGGAGGAGATGGTGCCTGACAAGCTTTCTAAACAAATTGTTCCTTATAATCAACAATATACATTATTTTAACAACTTTTGTTTTATTTTGCTTTAATTCTTTGTGTTCTTAAGAGTAATTTAGTTTTTGTTTTTTCTATGTTGTGCCTATATTTCTTTAGTTATAATGTTTAGTTTGGAGCTCTATTTTCCTTTTCCCCTTTGTTTTTATCTGACTTTTCTCTCTTTGTCTCTCGGTTTCTGGAGAAGAGGAGAAGGACTGTTTCTATGTTTCTATTTTTATGGCGGGTCATTTTCTGTCCCATGGTGGAGCCGTACACCTGAGCCAGGCAGCGCCAGGTCTGGACACAAGAGGTAGATGCAGCAGGAGGGGTGATCGAACAGCCCTCAGTGCAGCAGCAGAAACCCCCAGTGCAGCAGCAGGTCCCAAGTCCCCCTGCTCCACAGCAGCAGCTCCCAGTGCAGCAGCTGCCTGAAATCCCTATGCCGCACTGTGGTACTACCACCACAACAGGCTTCCAGTTCCTTATCTTCTGGTTCCTTAGTGCCCAATGTTAGGGAGCAGCCCAGGTCTTCCTTAGTTTGGGAAATTTGTTACCATGGACCACAGCAATGACAGTGTTGTCAAATGCAATCTGTGCAACACACTTGCCAGTCGTGAGAAGAAGGGCAGCCATCTAAGCACCCATGGACAATGTACCCACCTGAAAATCCACCACCTGAGCCAGTGGGAGGCCAGAAAACAGGAAGTGGTGAGTGGTGGCAGTGGCAGTGGTCCTTCTGTGCCATGGAAGGGGCAGTGCACCATTTGGCCACATCCATGATGGTCATGTGGGCCCAGGAGCAGCAGTCATAATGAGGGGCAGGAGCACAGGACAGCACCTGCACAGGCACTGCCAATGCCAGCACACATCAGAGGGGAACTGGCACAACTGCAAGTGGAGATGGGGGATCTCCTTCACAGAGTTTCTTCCAGAGATGAAACTCTAAAGAAGTTACTCCAAAACCAGCAAGTGCTTCTTGAAGGGAAGAGTGAGCTTGAGTGTGGTAGTGTAGGTACTCTTCTATCTGGGCATTAAACATATTTTCTAAATCATGCTTTTTTCAATGCTTTCTTCTCCAGTCCTCCTCATTGATCCTCCCTCTTTTACTCCTTGTCGTTTGCTATAACTATCAGACACTACCTTTTGTCTCCTCTTAATCTTTCTTCACCCCTTATTTAGAAAAAAGTTATAAAAATACCAAAACATTTTAAACTCTTCTCCTATCTTTCTCAGTGTTTGACCAAATTCTTTCTCATCTTGATTTCTCTCTCAGTGTGCTCTTTCTTTAAAAGAACAATAAAAAAATTCTATATCACATGCAATAGCATGATTGGGTGGGTATCTGGCACGGCACTCAAACATGCTATGCAGCATAGGTTGGACCTTTCTAGGTTTTGGGCTACCAAACAGTGCCACTGTTCATGAGGTGGGGTCCCAAAAAGCCCATGTTGAAAATTTGGCATAAAAATCCAAAAAATGTCCAAGTTATATGCACTCATTGAAAGTTTTACATGCACACACATAACATTGGTTATTTTTAATAGTTTGACTCCAAATTTTCAACATAGCCATTGTTTCACACCCCCTCATGAACTGTAAAGCTGCCATTTTTCACATTCTGCCCAAAACATTTTCGTACCTGTGGCGCGGAATGGCACAGTCACTGCACAAAATCACCTTTCAGGATAGAATACTGAAATGATAGTGCCGCTGTTCATGAATTGGGGTCCCAAAAAACCCGTGTTGAAAATGTGGAGCAAAAATACCAACAAACATCCAAGTTATGTGTGCTCATTTAAATTTTCCTACGCACAAGCATAATGTGGTAAATTTTTAATATTATCACTCCAAATCTTCAACATAGCCATTTTTCCACACTGCTTCATGAACAGTACAGCTGTCATTTCTCACAGCCTGCCCAAAACATGTTCTCACACTGCAGTGTGGAATGGCTCAGTTGCTGCGCGAAACCACCTTTCCGGATTGAGTAACAAAATGATAGCACCACTGTTCATGAGGCGGGGTCTCAAAAAGCCCAGGTTGAAAACTTGGAACAAAAATACCAACAAAGGACAGAGTTACACGCACTCTTTGAAATGTTCCTACGCACATGCATAACTTTGCTAAGTTTTTATATTTTGACTCCAAATTTTCAACCTAGCCATTTCTTCACACAACCTCATGAACAGTACAGCTGTCATTTTACACATTCTGCCAAAAATGAGTTTCTGCACCTGTGGCGTGGAATGGCATTTTGTCACGTATTAAGAATTATTCATCTATGGGGTTTATGAGATACAGTGATAAGAATACTATGTTGAAAATTTGGGGTCAAAATGTGAAAAAAATTACAAGGGGTGCATAGGCAGGTGTTACCAGCAGAAGGAGGGAGGTAGGGATGCTGTTATATAAAATCCTGGTCAGGCCTAACAGCGGGTAGGTCGTGTCAAATGAATCTGATAGATTTTATTTGGGTGATGAAGGAAGTTAACCGGGGGGGGCCATGGATGTTGCCTACCTCAGTTTCAGCAAGGTCTTCGACACTGTCTCACATAAGAGGTTTGTGAACAAGACTGGTAGTCTGGGTATGGTAGACAAGGTGGTGAACTGGGTTAGAAACTAGCTAACAGACAGGAGACAGAGGGTGGTGGTAAATAGGGTACAATCAGGGGAGGGGTGGTGGCCAGCGGGGTACCACAGGAATCAGTCCTTGGGACAGTCCTGTTCAATGTCTTCATTAGTGACATTGCAGAGGGGCTGGAAGGAAAGGTCTGCCAGTTTGCAGATGGCACAAGATCTGCAACAGTGTGGATACTCTGAAAGGGGTGGAGAAAATGAGAAAGGACCTAGGCAGGCTTGAGAAATGGTCTGAGGTTTAAATCGAAGAAATGCAAATTTATGCACCTGGGGCTTAGAAACCCTGGGGAGAGCTACAGGATGGGGGGGGCAGTTGCTGACAGTCACCAAGGAACAAAGGGACCTGGGGGTTATAATTTCATGGCTTGAAAATGTCAAATCAGACTACAAAGGCAGCGGGGAGTGCCAGTAGCACGCTGAGGTGCATAATCAGGGGTATCACCAGCAGAGGGAGGGAGGTAGTGATGATGTTATATAAAACCCTGGTCAGGCCTCACATGGAGAACTGTGTGCAGTTCTGGAGGCTGCACCTTTGAAAGGGCATAAACAGGCTGGAGACAGTCCAGAGAAGGGCGACTAAGATGGTACAGGGCTTGCACCACAAAACAAATGAGGAGAGGTTAAGGGACCGCAATATGTACTCGCTGGAGGAGAGAAGGTAGACAGGAGACATGATAGAGACATTCAAGTACCTCAAGGGTATAAACAAGGTGAAGGGAAAATACATCTTCCAATACAGGAGAAGTACAAGAATGAGGGGGCAGGACATGAAATTGGAAGGTGGCAGGCTAAGAGGAAATATAAGGATGCTTTTCTTCACAGAGAGGGTAGTGGACACATGGAATGATCTGCTACAGGAGGTGGTGGGAGCAAGTACTGTGGTGGGAGTTAAACATGCCTGGGACAGGCATGGGAGAACCATAGAGGTACAGCTGAGGGAGGGTCAGAAGCCGTAGTCAAGTAGACGGTTTACGGTCAGACTGGATTGGCCTAGTGGTCCTTATCTGCCGACAATTTCTATGTTTCAACCTCTAGCAAAGCAGTGTGATAAGGCAGTAGGAAAGGCTAGTATGATGCTGGAGTGCACAGGGAGGGATAGCACCGGTAGAAAAAGGGAGGTAGTGTTACCCCTATATAGATCAATGGTGAGGCCACACCTGGGGTGGTGCTGCAACGTGGGAGGTCTTGTAGGTATGCAGACTAGACTCGCTGTTGGGCTTTTTCCAGAAAAACATCAGATTATTTAACAAGCAACCAATGCTTGGCATTGACAAATGCTTGTTTTTTCCTGAGACAGTTTTTTTCCCAGTCCTATGGTATTTAATATAGCCTCAGATTGTTATGTCTAGATCAGTTTCCTTCTTCGCCCTGATTAGACCATAATGCTATACAAATTTTGGACGGCTTTAATTTCTGCCAGCACTGGATTCACATGAGCGGATTGTCTCTGCTCAACTTCTGAAATCCTTTTTGCTTCTTGATCTAGTTTCTCTTCCATTTTTTTCATGGTGAGTTGGAGAATGGATAAAATTATTATGCACTTTTCCAGCTTTTATAATTTTTTCTTGAATCCCCTGAATATTTGCAAACAGCGTTAGTGACCATTTTGGAGGATTTTCTTCTTCCTGTTGTCTCCCTTGATCAATTTATTTGATCTTTGATCCACTCGGTTAGGTTCCATTGTAGCCTGCGAGAGATTAGTTTCATTCTTGTGTCAATAGGGTTACCCTCCGTAAGCTTGCTCTGTTCTTGCAGTAACGTATCAGCTGTTGCTAAATCCAGATTTGATGACAAGTTATCTTCCTTATACCACTCCAGTTCTTGTAATAAAATGTTCAAGGTTTTGTTTTGCTGGTGGGTAGTTCATTTTCCGTATACCAAGTGTTTAAATCAGTAGATGTTTTACATAACATTGTAGGCCGCTTAAGGGGCTGTTTTGACTAATCCTGCCTTTCACAGTTTGTTTGAAGGGGCAGTCTGTCCTTACAGCATTCCTAGCAGGGATTAGGCACTGGTCTCAGCGGGATCCACGCCACCAGTTGTTCCAGAGGAACCCTGAAAGAAGTGGAGAAGCAGAGGGGGAACTACAGCCCGAGGTGAACCCCTGCTGAGGAAACATAAAACATAGAAACAAAGAAATTGTCGGCAGGTAAGGACCGCCTGGCCTATCCAGTCTACCCCTAAACCCTTGGATTAGACAACATAGACAATGCCAGCAGAAAAAGAGTGATGGTCCATCCAATCTGCCCATGTTTCCCTGTCTAGTCTCTGGGACCCAACTGTCATTCAGGGTACTATCCCTCACTATCCTCTCCCCTATTCTCCTCCCTGCTACTGTTGCCTGCGTGGACACTATAGCCTTCACTCTGTCTCAACTGTGCTTCAAAACATTTATGGTTTGGCTCCTACCACCTCAGCAGGCAGACTTTTCTAAGGTTCCACTACCCTCTCTGTAAAATAATACATCCTCATATCCCTCATGAACCTCCCTCCTATCAGTTTCCACTCATGCTCCCGTGACCTCAGATTTGTGCTTATGCTAAATAACTCCGTGCAGTTCACTTTATTTATTCTTTCAGGAATTTAAAGGTCTCTGTCACATCACCCATCTCCCGTCTGGTCTCCAGCGAATATATGTTTAATGCCTTGAGCTGTTCTTCGTAAGACCTGCTGTGCTGGCCCTGTATCATACTGGTGATCCTTCATTGCTCTGTCTCTAGCCTGTCTTTATGTTTTGTGAGGTAAGGACTCCAGAACTGGGTGCAGTACTCCAGGTGTGGCCTTACCACTGATCTACAAGAGGTAATATTATCACTTTTCTTCTACTGCCAGTATCCCTACCAATACATCCTAGCATCTTTTCCGCTTTACTAATGACCTTATTGCATTGGCTCGATTGCTTGAGGGTGTCGCTAATGATGACTTCTAGGTCCCTTTCCTCAGACATAGTGCTCAGCTTAACCCCTCATATCCAGTACTCCGTCCTGTTTTTTTTTTTTTTTTTATCACAGCTCCTATTTATTCCTCCTGCTGCAGCATGAACCGGCTTGGGGCATCCAGCCGCTGGCCCTGCCCGCCCAGAGAGCTGGGTGGCTCATATCATACCCAGGAGGATCTGGTGTGGCCATCATGCCATCCTGCCAGTGGGTCCCCGCTCTGTCACTGCCAACCAGGACAGCCCCGGACCCTCCTCGATGGGACTCCTTACAAGTCCTGCAGGTGGTGCAGGGCGTGGCCATCAAGCTGCACGGTCATGCCCAGCCCTGTTTTCCACCTGATCATGCTCCCACAGGAGCGTGGACGTGCAATGACGTCAGGCACAGCATGTAATCTGCCACACACACACACACACACACACACACACACACACCCCAACTGTCTTCACACCGGTAGTACCCCCAGGCATCCCCAGAGGTCACTACCATGCGATGAACATTCCCAACCCACCCTAGGACTAGGAGAGCAGTCAGAGGATGCTCGATCCCAGTCCTCCCCTGCCAACCCTTGATGACTCGGGCTCGTTGGCGAACCTGGGTGGCTGGCGTGACACGAGGTGTGGCATCCAGTGCCTCAACCCTCAGCGCCACTGGACCGGCTCCATCCTGGGATTTTTGCTACCTAGGTACATCACCTTGCACTTTTTGGTATTAAATTTCGTCTGTCAGACCTTAGACCACCACTCCGGTCTAACAAGGTCACTCTGCATGTCCCTGTGAAAGAGCCACAGCAACAGTTGTTATCCCTCATCCAGCATCTGGTTGGAGGTGTCTGATCTCTCTCTGGAAGGAGGAGTCTGGAGAGCTGTTGCTGTGTATTGCAGGAGCCCCCCCCCCCGGGTGCGATGAAAGACCCTACAAACGAAGACATTGAAAGGCCTTAATGGCTAGGATGATGAAAGGCCTGAGAAGAAAAGGTGACCACAGCATATCCAGTCAAAGGCCCTTGAGAGTGTGAATTTACCGATCTGATCTGTGCCAGCCAAAGTTGATGTGTCACTGAGTTCCAGTCCCATACCGAAGTGCAGCAAGGACTTAGAGTTACCTGTCAAAAATGTCTGAATTGTAAGTACCTCAGAGCTGCAGTTCTGGGGAGTTTTCTTTGGGTAGTTAGTTAGAGAACTAGGAAGGGGGGAGGGTGAAGCCCTGGGCAGAACTTTACAATCTACTAGATAGTCTCAGGCAGGAGACCTGCAAGACCATGTGACCCAGCCCTGTTTCTGGATTACAGATAGGGGCTCTTTTTGTGTTCTCTTTTAGCCATTTGGCAAAAAAGGTGGTGCTCAAACTCCTGCAAGCGTGCCAACTGATCATCACCCTGGTTAGCTACCAACAATCCAATGAGGTACCCACCACAACATAGAGAGATCTCTTAAGTCCTTTGGGGGGAGTAAGCTGGGTGCACCCACATTTTGGGACTGGAACTGCCAGAGGACTGTGGGACTGTTGAAATACTGCTTAGAGTAGAAGAAATTCCCTCATCTGCATCCATTTTCCCCTCGTGTCCCCTTGTTCTTAACTTACCCCTCCCTTTTAATAATAGTTTGTTTATGCATTTTATTCCTTGTGTGCTTGATGTTGCTGTTTAGTCCTGTGCCACTTTGGGGGTTATCTACCTGTGTGTGGGAGGGGTATATTGACAATTCCTGGGGGGTGGTTTTCACTGCTGCCCCAGGTGGAGGCACCGAACCACTTCTGTATTAACCTGTTTGTGTACTGTACTAAAAGCAGTGGCGGAGCCAGGTTTGGGAGCATTTGGGGGAGCCAGGGGGGTTGTTCAGTCAATCGTGGGCTCCACAATGAGCACTAAACATTGAATAAAGATGGTGGTGGGTCACCATTACTCACACTGGGGCAGCCAGGTGGGGTGACCGCCCCCCAGCCCCCCCTCTAGCTCTGCCACTGACTAAAAGAACCCAGGCTGGCCCCCTCAGAGTCGAAGGGAGTGGAGATGGACCTAAAAGGCCCCTAGTGACCTTCAGTGCAGCCACAGTGATTACCCTACTACTGCAACCAAGACAGGTAGGGCAGGGTCACATTACCTTATGCAACAGAATGGTGTTTGGAACTGCATCAGTGCATGCTATTGGGCAGCAAACAACTGACCAAATATCACAATGAATAAATGATTGTATTCTGGATAATACTGTATGCTCATAAACTCGATAGAATGATGCAGGGACTTTTGCAACAAACTTAACTTGCCTTTAGTGCTTTAGCCTCAGAGCGAATCTTCAGACATACAGCTTTTTCAAACACAAAACCTATTTTGTACACATGAGACTGAGAAGCATGGACATCACACTAGTGGTGGGCAGAATGAAAATATTCTTCTTCCGTGGGTTCATGAGGATTATGCAAATTCCACGGACTGCAAGATATTAGTGGGATATGCCAATTGTACTATTTTTTTTTGTGGGTAGAAATGCATGTTCTGTGATATTTTATTGGCAACAGGAGGAATTCCACATGGTAGAATTCCACGGCATATATGGAGAACATTCTGTGGAAATTTTGTAATGCAAAATTGTGGCTTCACAGTTTGTAATTTCACACATCCCTACTCACAACTCGCAACATCTGATGAAGTCCTATAAGCAACAAGGCCTACCAATGCAACACAAGCTCACTCATTGTTTCATTTTTTTCTCTTTTTCCCCTCCTATGTGCCCCAGAGTTACCTCTCCTTCAGGCCGCCTAGGACCCGGGCGTTCCCCTACTAACTCCCCTTAGCCACCTACCTCATATCTGCAGCCTTCCTTGGGCAAGTCCGGTGTAACCCTTGCACCGGATGGGTCCCTCCTCCGAGGGGAAAGGCACCAGCGGGGCAGAACCAGCACACTACTATTGTCTCAGACCCTCGGAGCTGCTGAGGCAATTGTGGCTCTCAGGGAGTATTCAAGGAAGCCCGGGACCGACGTCAAATCATCCGTTAACTCGTGCGGATTTTCTTTCCTTGTTCCCCCCATCTAGTTGCCGCCGCTACATGCATTGCCTCCAGTCTCCACTAGGGGCCTCTGCACGAGCGAAGATACTCCCTAACCCACCCCAGAACAGGAGAGCAGTCCGTCGGACGCTGGATCCTGCCCTTCCCCTGCCGACCCCCCGAGACCCGAGTCCGTTCCCGAACCCGGGTCGCCGGTGTGGGTCGAGGTAAGGCGCCAGCGCCTCAACCCTCTACGCCACCGGGCCGGCTCTCACTCATTGTTTGAATTAATTTTCATTCACAAGGGTGCAGTATGCACATATATGGAACCCAAACAAAAGAGAGAAGGAAATAAGTGTCTTGGCAGAGATTTAAACCCAGGCCACCCATAATACCACTCAGATGGGGTACTAGCTGCACAATCAAGGCAACTGGTGACTTGGAACTGCCAGAAGCACCTTACTCCTTCTCTAATGCACAACCTGGTACTGCACAGATAATTACATTTTCATCCACAAGGGTATGGTGTGCACATATATTGAACCCAAACAAAGAGAGGAGAGAAATAAATAAATGCCTTAACTGGGATTTGAACCCAGGCAGCCCAGAATACTGTTCCAATTGTGCTACAAGCAGCTGCTTTGAACTAATTAACTGTCACAAATATCCCCGAAACTTGACATCTGTTTCTAGAGAAAAAAACAGGAAGTGAAATGAACAGACGACAGTGAGGACGTCTCTGAACTGGCTAAGTAACTAATTATATTAGGATTAGCATTGGTACAGTATAACCCTCAGCTGCCCATTAAACTGGCCCGTGACGCTTTGCGTTATGGTCTAGAGATCTTGTGATGTCATACTGTACATCATGAAAGGTACATGGAAAAAGAGATAACATTTACTGTTGGATGTTTAAGCTGCTGAACATAACTACTGATAGACTGATAAAAATCTTTCTATGGAAATATAGTAACACATAGGTTCCTCACCCTTGACCACCTCCGCAATATGCAGCTTTGTGTCTGCTTTTGCCTCCCTAACTGCCCTCTTGGGCTCTCGTGATTTTACTTAGTACTCACTCATTCATCATCCCCCTGCTTCTACTATCTGATGAAGGTATTTTTCTTGGCCATCACCTCCCTGAACTTCTTAAAGAACTAGATCTGGTCTCTTGTATCGGTCTTTCCTAGTGACCATCCTCCAGTCGCTTCACCTTTCCTCTGCAGTCCTGATTCTTTCTATCCAAATCAATCTATCCTAAACTAATTTCCTTATCTGGATAAAGTCTGCTCTTCTGAAATCTTGAGCTTCTGCCTTTGACGGGGGTGTACTAGTACCAAGGGCCATTTTGAGCCATATGGTGTTATAGTCACTGCACCCTAGTGGCTCATCCTCTTACTCTCCATCTACCATTTCCGAGTTGGTGAGCACCACATAGAGAATGATAGTCTGCCTTGTGGACTTGCTGATCAGCAGGACTAGTAGACAATCATGAAATGTATCTAGCAAGGCCTGACTTCTAGCGCGCCCAGCTTCTGGAATGTCCCAATCAATGTCTGGCAGACTGAGATCCCCCACTATCATTACCTCTTCCTTTTCTATTTCTGCCCTACTTCTCTATCACCCTTGTCCCCTTGTTCCTGTGATCTACAGACCACCTCCATGCACAATTTGGTGTCTGTTGCCATTGTGAGCTGAACTAGGGTCACCACCTTTGGATGAGGTAAAAACCGGATGCTAAACCACACCTCAAACTCTGCCTCTGGCTCCACCCCTTTTATGACTGGTGAGTATATTGCTTCTCCTTCAAAGCCATTTGTAATGTTGGAATATACATTACTAGTGATAGGAAGTCATTTTTATACTGTTATTTATTTGATTGATTCAGTTATTTATTTTTATTCTTTGGCAACCAGGTTAACTCCCTTAGGCCACATAGCCCATTTTACAGGAGTGAACCCAGGAGCACAGGAAGGTTAAGTGACTTGCTCAGGATCACACAATATGTAAGTGAAGGCTGTGGGAATCAAATTTAGGTCTGCTGGATATGCCAAGCTCATCCACTGCTGATTGCTCAGCCCTCTGTTAAACACGCTCTCATTTTCCTTTCCATGTCAGTCATGTATTCTGATGCTTTGACCAAGTTTTGATTACTTAATTATTGATGCTTGTGGTACTCTTAATACTGCACCGTGTTTCACTTTACTTCAGCAGCTACCACTCTTTCTTTTCATATTTCTAAGACATTCCACGATTTCAGACACACCATTCCATGCTCTTTATCCAAATTACCTGTAAAAGTGTAGCTAATATCATGGAATGTTCAGGTACTACAAAAAATAAGAGCAAATGTAGTGATAAAGGCAATAAAAATTAGATTATTAATTTAACAAAAATGGGTCTAAAACATACCAGAATATAGGACAAAAAAAAAAAAGAAACACATGAGAGCACATAAAGATGTTAAAGTTGTTTCCTGTCATAGCAGTAAAAGACCATACTTAAAATTCAGAGTGGAAAAGATTAGGTTAATTTACTGCTAATGATCTTAATAGCCATACTTTACACCTTCCAGACAGACTGGTTTTACAAACAAAGGCAGGTCTGAATGACTGTGACATCAGAACTTCTTTGTAGCCTGGACATGTAATGCAGCCATAACAGTGAATGATTTGATACAGTCAGTTTTAAGAGTATATGAGCACTCAAAATGGCCCAAAACTGGACTGCATTTAATCAAAACTGGATGACCGGATAAGGACCCCAAAAACTGGATTATCCTGTCAAAAACTAGATAGGTGGCTACCCTAAGCTGAACCCCCAGTGATTCTATTTTCCCTCCACCTATGGACATATCCTGTACTACCTCAGTACCTTCTCTGACATAGAGGACTATCCCTTCTCCTCCTATCCCCTTCTCTCTATCCTGCCTATACATGATATAGCCTGGAACTGCCAGATCCCAGACTGCACCATATATAGACAATATAGTGGAACAGTACTTCTGGTCTAGGGAGTAGAGACATTTCACATTTTACATTATTGTGATTTATATGAGTAATGGCCCACCTGCCTCTATTTTCATACTACACCCACAAGGGGATTTCTGCAGTGGCTGCTGCCCATTTCCTGTGGTGTCACTTATTTCTGGCTGGGTATTATTACAACATTGATATATGCAAGCATCCCACTATGTCTACACCACTGTGTAAGGGGTTATCCAATCTGCCTTGAGAAGTGGCTAGTATAAACAGAATTAATCCAGTGAAGACATTCCATGCTGTATGATAAAATCTGTCTTTGCCAATGGCTGCACTTATCTGTATGGTCAAATGAGATTTATATCACTTCTCCACTTTATAACTGGTAAGCAATGCTATCCAGGGTTGTAACAGGCATAAAAAGAAGTCCTCTGAATTTTGCTAATAACACTCTAAAGAAGTACCAAAGGGGATGTCCAGTCATAAAATCCATAGCAGAGAATCTGAGGGTCTCCGCAGTGTTAATGAACTATTGTCCACAAACAGACTTAAATTACTGGAACCACTGGAGAGCCATACACTACTGTATATACTGTACATGCTTAGCCACTATCACCACCCAGGCCAAGGGTTCCGATGCCAAAATATGCACCAGGGGAAACAAGAAATGGCTAATCATTAGAGTAACTATGTTTCATTCAATGGATGTGATGGATGGGTACACTAAAACCTCTACATCCATTCCACATATGTGCAAATGATACCGCCAGGTTGCTGTGCATATCAGGCAGTGACACCCCCATGCTTTGAAAGCTTAACCACTGGCAAGGTTAAGGGACCTTGGTTATTATACTCCTTGGTGATGGGGGGGGGTGGATTCTGATAGGTAAAAATGGCAAGAACTCAGTGCCTCCACCCAGAGAAGAAACAGTAGGCCTAATAGTGAGTTAGGAACCTTCCCCTGGGATGCAGTACCAACCCACCTCCACAGTAGGGACACCCCTCTGTGGCTTTGCACATACACTCTTTTCCATCAATTGCAGGACCCAATGCCTGACTAATGATGTTACTTGGCACAAGTAATGTAGAAAACTGCAAAGTTTTTATTCGCAACAGTGAGTCCCTGTAGAATTAATTGAATGGTTAATAGTAACAACAGCAGGGATGCATGGTGACAGAGCTGTCTCCCCAACAACCAACACAGTGGTGTGTACCATTCTCTACTGTCAGGAAGCCCCATTAATATCCTCAGTAGTCTTGCAAAGTTGTTATATGGGTTTTTTTCCCTGTCGCAGTGCTCTCTGGGTACTCAGGGTTGAATTATGGCAGGCCCAACATCTGTGCTGCCCGGGATTGTACGGTGGTGTGCTATTATCAAATAAGATCCACACCCTCTGGGGGACTTTGGAAGTTTAATTGAGAATTAAGAAAAATAAAATTGTATTCCAATGGCTCGCTGGTAATCTGTTATCCCCAAAACTATGAACAATCCTTCCTCACAGCCAGGTGATGCCAGAATACTCAAGAAACACTTGAAAGATGGTGACGACTATGTAGACAGGGTGGAAGTTACCTCAGGCAGATTGCTTCACTGGCTGGGGTGTTGGGGTTCTTTTTACAAATTTACAGAATTTCACATTCACATTGAATTTGAGCTTCCAGAATGTGAGGCCTGCTGTGTGCCCATTGTGCCTGTACAGTGCCTGTGGTGGCATCTCCACTTGTGTCCAGGATGGGGGGGCAGTTCCCATGTTCCTTACTGGTCGCACGTATGTGTGTGTTGATGCTGCATTCATGGCTGTCCCTCACTGTCTGGTTCAACTATGCACTAGCATTTGCAGCCATCTGTGGCACTGCAAGTTTTATTTATTTATTTATTTATTTATTTATTAAGATTTAGGATTACAAAATACCTTTGAGCCAAGGCTCTTTTACAAGGGTTCCATGTCAAAGAAATACAGAATTGGGGAAAAACAACATTTCAAAGGAAACAAGACATTTCACAGTGTAATGCACTAATAGTTATTAGGACCGTCAGTATGTACAAAAGAGGGAGAAACAGTAAAGCAGCCAGTGGCATTTGTCAGGCGAGATAAGCCAGTAAGTGCTATTTCATTAGAGGGGGTGAGAGGGGGAGTGAAGAGGGGAGAGCATGTAATACGTAGGGGGAAGGGATTAAAGAAGGAGGAAGAAGAGACAGGAGAAGGGGGGAAGGGGAAAAGTGCAACGAGGGTACAAGATTGCAAGGTGTGGCAGTTAGGACTGGTGTGTGGTGAGGGTGCCACGATCAGCTCAGTTAGTGATTCTGTAACTTAGGAAAAGCAATCACAAGAGCTAGAGGTTGTGAGATGTTGCCAAAGGCTGGTTTTGAACACTCCAATAGTTTTGGCAGAGGAGATAGTGTGGCTGAGGTCATTTAGCCTAAGTGGGGCTTTGTAGGCGAAGGAGCGTTGGCCCAGGCTAGTGCGACAGTGGGGGACTTTCAGGAGCTGCCACTTGGCGGCATCGATCCATTAAGACCCCTTTCCATGCCCATTACAGTCCCTGTGGTTCATCCTGCACACTGTTGTGTCCTGCACATTGGAACTGCAAGCATGCAGTTTATGGGAGCTCCCCACCTGGCAAGGTGCTGCACCCTCAGTCAACATGAGTGGGTTATGTCATGAGCATTGTGTATGTGCGTCTGTGTGGCATGCACTCGCCTTTATACTGCCATGCCCCTCAGCATGCATTCCTGCACCTCAACACACCTTATGTGCATGCTGTGTGGCCATGGCATGCGTGTGTACAGGATATTTGCACATATGCACGCCCGTTGCATGCCGCACATCACTGGCTGCACAATAATAATGCATGGGTTTCAGTGTCCATATATTTCTCCTCCCCATTAATTATTACTGAGGAAATCTGCACAGAAACATTACCTTAGTCTCTTCTAGTT
Source organism: Neoceratodus forsteri (assembly GCA_016271365.2). Lineage (NCBI taxonomy): Eukaryota > Metazoa > Chordata > Ceratodontiformes > Ceratodontidae > Neoceratodus > Neoceratodus forsteri. The sequence goes on from JADMNL010000027.1 coordinate 189,755,627, forward strand.
CATCTGCCTCCAAGGCTTATTCCATACTTGGAGTCATAATCCTCTTTTATGACATCACAATCTGTTGCCTTGGGAATCACTAATGCACCAAGCACAGCACGACTTTAAGTGGGGAAAAAGCAACAGAAATAGCTAATTAAGACACAAAGATCCTGATTTCATGCAAAATACCTTGGAAATAAATAATGTGGAGAAGAAACACAGAACTAATTTGAAAGATAAGATGGACACTAAATATTATGGGTTTTGTTGTCATCCCAGAGGCATCGGCTGCTCTTAAAAAAGCAGCTGGAGTCACAATGCCACTAGCAAAGCTGCGTCATTGGGGTTTAAAAATTTATATTATTCTAACATTATAGTTGCAGACAACATTGTCTGGCAAGCTAGTGACATATGTTCTGCATTAACCTTTTTAGCTTCAGGCTGTAAGATTACAAACGACGTCCTCACAAACATCGGAGTCAAGTACTTCCTTCCCTATTGCATGAACTGTAAGTTTCTCAAGCATAGTACTCTTGTTTTGCACCAAGCCACAAAATAATTATATCTGCCAAAACCCTTGCCATTCTGACCATACACTGGGCATTTTCTTCCTTCCTGCGATCATGTTTTTTAATACAGTAGTTACACAGCACTAGGTTACTGATGACCTGCTTAGAATTGCTCTACTTTGCTCATTCTTGCTGTGTCGCAGAATTAATCCATTTTAAACCAAGACCCTCAATAGCTTTAATTCTTCTGTAGAATTATAGAATCCCACCAGCAGAAAAAGACCACCTGACCCATCTAGTCTGCCCGAGAAAAAAATAGCCCACCCCTCCCCCCTCTGCCCAGCCCTCTCCCCTTCTGTTTAGCCCCATGTAGTTGTCCCATGCTCTTTTGAATTTATTCACTGTATCCACCCCCACAACACATTCCAGCAACTTGTTCCATGGTCCTGCAACCGTTTCTGAGAAGTAACGCCCCCTTACATCCCCCAGAATCTACTCCCTTCCAGCTTGAATGCATGGCCTCTGGTGGTTTTGTTTTCAATCAGCCTTAAGAGGCTGCCTCCCCTTACTTTATTTATTCCCTTCAGGTGTTTGAAGGTTTCCACCATACCCCCTCTTTCCTTTCTCACCTCCAGTGCATACTGACCAAGGTCCTCCAGCTTCTATGACCTCCCTTGCATCCCTTGCATCCCCTGGGTCATCTTGGTTTGGTTTTGTTTTTTTTTCACCAATTGTTTAACCAGGAGTAGCACACTAAGCTGAAAACTCGTTTACAGGTGCGACCTGGGAGCACAAGGAAGTTAAGTGACTTGCTTGGGGTTACACAGTATGCAAGTGAGGGATGTGGGATTCAAAACCATGCCTCCAGATTTGCAGCTGACAGCTTTACACCACTGCGCTATACTGCCTCCCTGGTTGCCCTTCTCTGGACCCTCTCCAGCCTATCCTTGTCCCCCTGCAAGTGTGGCCTCCAGAACTGCACTTCATACTCCAGTTGTGGTCTGACCTGTGTTTTGTAGAGTGCCATGATCACCTCCTTCTTCCTACTTGTGGAGCCCCTCCCTATGCATGCCAGCATTCTTGTTGCTTTGCCTGCCACTCGATCGCACTGATTCCTAACATTTAAGGTATCAGAAATCTAAATTACCAGATCCTTTTCTTGCTCCATGACCTACAGTGCCCCCCCCAAGCCAGTCTGTTGCCCTGGGGTTATTACAGACCATGTGCATTATTTTACACTTTTTTGCATTGAATTGAAGTTGCCCATCTTTCTGCCCACTCCTCCAGCTTGACTAGATCCTGTCCCATTTTCTCTACCCCTCCAGAGTGTCCACTCTGTAATAGACCTTTGTGTCATCCCTAAACAGACACCTTCCCAGATAGACCCTCTGCTAAGTCCCCCACGTATACGTTAAACAATATGGGCCCCAACACCGATCCCTGTGGAACCCCGCTCATCACCTCTCATTCTCTGGAGTGCTTCCCATTGACCACAACTCTCTGAGTCCTTCCCCCAGCCAATCTTCCACCCAGTTTGTAAGCTTGGATCCCACTCCTAAACTGCTTAACTTGCTTACCAGTAGGAATGGGCGAATATCTGACCCGAAGTCACAACCAGGCCGGTATATTAGGGTGTGAGCTTTAAACCAGTCTGGTCAGATTTCTGTCCTGAGTGTGGATCAGATGGCTGTTTGCATGTAGCTGCCTGGCGAGTGATAAGTTTTTAAGTTCATAATGCGTTTGTAATGAGCCACTAACAGTGCATGTTAATGTGCTTGCCATAAGTGTTAAACTTTTACTGAATCTTTACAGAAGCCAAGGTGAGAGCCTCCAACTGTTTTATTGTTCTTTCATCATGGCTAATAAGAGTCTCATGTGCTTGATTTGAGACACCTGCTTTGCACATATGAATTGAGAAATGGACATACACTGCGGACTGGAAATCGGGGGGTGGGATGGGGGAATACTACATTTTTAAATATTGTTTATGGTGCTGCTTGTTTGTAAAGCTTCGAAATCTGTTCAAATGCTGTACCTTTTCAGTGTGCTGTACTATTACTATGTGGTGTATGTGGCATACTGAATTTAGTAGAACTTTTATTAATGATGTCCTGCCTTTGTTTTCAATGGTTTTTTAAATGGTTGTATCTGACCCGACTTTAATCCGACCCGGTTGGATTGTATCTTAAAATTATCCAGACCTGATATCCAGTGATTTTTGACTATCCTCCCATCCCTACTTACCAGCGCCCTGTAGGGGATGGAGTCAAACGCCTTCCTGAAATCCAGATAGGGCACATCGACTGCCCCCCGATCATACACCTCCGTTACACCCTCGAAGAATTTGGTCAGGTTGGTCTGACATGACCTACCACCTGTGAACCCATGCCGGCTGTCATCAGTTAGTCCTTCCTCCTCTAGGTGTTGTACCAGTCTTTCTTTTATGAGAGCTTCCATCAATTTGCCTACCATAGAGGTGAGACTAACTGGGCAGTAGTTGCCTTGCTCATCTTTACACCCCCCCCTTGTAAAGTGGCACCACTTCCGCCTGCTTCCAGTCCCCCGGGACCCTCCCCGCTTCAAGAAATAGATTAAATAACTTAGTAAGGAGTGCCGTCAGTTCCTCCCTTAATTCCCTAAGTACCCTGAGTTGGACTTGATCTGGTCCCATAGCCTTGTCAGTTTTTATTTTATGCAGCTCCCCCAACACCCTAGCCACCATGAAGGGGCTCGTATCTACCTCCTTACCCACCCTCCCCCTTTGGCTTAATACAGGCCCTCCTTCTTATTTGTCTATCGTGAATACTGATGTGAAGTATTCATTGAGTAGATTGGCCTTTTCCTCATCCCCTTCAACTAGCGCACCCCCCCTTAAGTCTTAGAATCCCTTGCCTGCTTCTTCTCCTGTAACTCACATATTGAAATAATTTTTGTCCCTCCTTTTTGTCTCCCTAGCTATTTTCTCTTCCATTAATGCTTTTGCCCTTCTAATTGTTTTCCCCGCTTCCTTGAGCTTTTCCTTATAGACTGCTCGCTCCCAAACCCCTGTGAAGTTTTGTAGGTTTTGAACACCTTTTTTTCCTCCCTAACTGCCTCCCTAACCTCTGCTGTGAACCACAGGGGTTTCCTTCCTCTTTTCCATTTGCTTATCCTCCGGACGCACTGCTACATGGCCTTCAGGATACCTCCCTTTATTGCCCCCAAAACTCCTCTACCTCTTCTAGATTTTGCTTCCCTTTGAGTTCCTTCCACAAAATTTCCTTCATCCTCCTAAAATTTGCCCTCCTGAAGTCCAGTACCTTGGTGGTTGACCTGCCGTTTCTGACCCTGCCCGGAGGAAGAATCTGACCATCCGGTGGTCACTGTCTCCTAAATTTTCCCTTACCTCTACCTCCACCACGCTGTCCCCATTAGTCAAAAGTATGTCCAGTGTTGCCTCCCCTGAGTTGGTTCCCCTACTAGCTGATGCAGGAATGCATCCTGCATGGATTCTAACAAGTCCCTGCTTTTTTCAGATGTGGCTGATGGGATTTGCCAGTCCACACTGGGTAGGTTCAGGTCTCCTACCACCAGGATCTCCCCTTTTCTGGCCTTCCCCTGTATGTCCCTAGCCATTTCCCTAGCCACCTCCTCTGCCTGCTGTGGTGGTCTGTAGACCTCTCCTATCCTTATTGCCCCTTTCCTTCCTGCTTAAGGTGACCCAAAGGATCTCAGCAGATCCCTTTCTCTTTACCGTCAACTGCTCTAATCCCATCCCTCATGTACAGGGATACCCCTCCCTACCTTTTTTTCCCTGCCTACCCCTCCTGAAAAGACTGTACCCCTGTAACTCCATCTCCCAACTGTGGCAATCTGTCCACCACGTTTCAGTTATTGCTATTAGGTCCGGGTTGTCCATTCCCACCACTACCTCTAAGTCGCCCATTTTATTCCCTAGACTCCTGGCGTTGGCCAGTATTCCCTTCCATCTTACTCCACCCCTTTGATCCCCTTCCCTCCTGCTGTCTTTTTTCACCCGCATTGGAAGAGTGCAAGCTAGGTAAATTCCACTTGGCAGAGATTTCCTTCCATAATTCTGTAACTCTACCGGTCAGCAAATATGTTTTCTAAGATTCATTTTCCTTCATTCAAATTTCACATACTTCTGTCAGATTTCTGAAGTTACAGCTTGAAAAATGTTTTTAAATCTGTGATATATTTGTTAATACTTTCTCAATGAGATTGGTTAAAATTATACTGGAACAGAACATTCCCGGCCAATCAGATTGCAGCGCTACTGTCCAGTTAATCTGTCACAGCAGTACAAGGGAGTCTCAGTATGAGAAACACTGCTACTCCCTGCATTCTGACTGGTTAAAACAAACTAACATTCACTATGAACAGTCAGTACCATAACTAACCTGTAAAACAACAACAGCAGCAGAAAGTTATTCATTTGGTCTGTTTCTACAACTGTTTAAATTTAAAGCAGCCGTGCAGCAAAGCTGAGCAAAAAATCTGACTCTACCTTTTTTTTTAACTGTCAAAGATTGCAGACATCCACCAGTTTCATTTGCTGGTAAATTTTAAAATGTCTACTATAATGTTAGTATCCTTTAAAATATTTTAAATTAGTTTTGTTTTTTTGGTTTTTTTATAAAGAAAGATGACCACCTTATCCGACATTGAAACAGCGTTGTGGACCTGACAAGGGTAAATAAAGAAACTGAAAACAAAACAGAGCAGAACATAGAAATCACCTAGAAACGCAGATTTGGCAGGTATGGTAATATTTGTATTACATGTAGCTGGAAGTGAAATTTTTGGCAAAACATTTTTCCATTTGGACTTGTTTTAACATTTTCTTTGATTTTTCAGCTTAACAGCAATAATAGTTAAAATAGCGGGTGTTTACTTTGTAATAACTATATCTGGGAGAGCATAAACACCTTGGACTGTAGCCTCAGTATTTATGAACTCCCGGCATTATTACATCACAACCCTACCACCATTATACACTACCACTGCTATCGTATTCGTAGCTGTCGTACATCTCATTTTGTTGGGTTACAGCAACCATTCACAGCCGTTATTATCTGTCACAAGAGTATTCCGCTCCTTCTCTATTGCTGTACTCCTTGCTTCCCATACTCATTCTTTTAGTGTTTCTCACATTTTACTGCTGTTTTCCCCAATCAGCTTAGATAGTAAAATAGGTTTATTTTCACACACACACACACACACACACACACACACCCCACCCCGTAGTCAGGTCTAAATGACGTACAAGATAAATTTAAATTCTCCTTACTTTCATTTGCAAGCTTGTGATAAGGTTATGTTTTTACTTGACAGTCTAGTTTCTCACATAGGGCCTATGCATAATAGCGTGTGTGAATTGCACCCATAAACATTGTACCAATGGCGCACAGTTCCGCACCTCAGATGCCATTCCAACTGCGCACTATGCACAGACACTCACGATACAGCCATGTGAAGTGCTCCCCGGGTGGACCCAAAATATGCATCCCTGCCCCTTGACCCCACCATATAGGGGCATCTATGCTGCCCCCACATGGAAACATGGAAAAGAATATCTTGATGGATGAGAGACAATAGGCAGTGTCAAAGGAGGGCAGGGCTGCACCTGAGATACCCAGCCCAACACCAGGGACTGATGGCATCAGAAGGGGATGCAGAGAGAGTTGTGGATGTGGCCAGTTACATGATGGCGTCCGGTTACACTCCACAAATTTCACAAGAGGGCAGGTGGCAGCCTTGGTCACAGATATCCAAAAGAACTATGGCATCTTCAGTGGGGCTCAGTCCCTGAAGACACTGGCCGAGATAAAATCCCACCTGTGGCTCAGCATTCAGGCTGCCATGGACCCAGGGCATACGTGGATGGCTCAGTCTAGACAGCACCTGCCTGCCACGGTGATCCAGAGGTCCAGTGAGACAGTCAACAACAGCAGGTGACAGACATAAAGCCATACAAATGACCATGTGGTGGAGGCAAGGAGATTGCAAAGATCAGGCATTTGGGCACGCAGTCATCAAAATGGCTATGAAGAAAATTGTCTAGCATGAAGTGAACCATGCCAGCAGCACCACTTCAATGCCACAAAATGAACTGTATGCACATAACATACACATTCCCAGAACACAGTACATCACCACATGACCCCCCCTTGTCACTACCATTTGACTCCCTGTACACATTGACATGACACCCTGTTACACTGCCACACCATACATTCATGAACAAGTTCAGAGACACCACCCCCATGGGTGGAAAGGCACTCAGGTTGGAACATCATCATCAGAGTGCCACAACGAAAGTCCACCTCCCCATCTGCAGTATGCACCCTACACAAGTGCATGAAGTGCTGCTCAGCCAGACAGCATTTCACCACAATGCCTCAGTTAGATGCCCCACCATTGCTCAGCCAGGATAGCTCCCTGTCCTTCACGTGGCAAGAGCAGCCTTCCATGCATGGCCATGTTGTGCAGCACTCTGCATACTCTACCAGGGGCAAGCATCATCATGCCACCTGTGTGATCCAGGCACCAGAAACTCATCTTCAGTAGTGCTATGGTCCTCTTGATCATGGAACTAGTCTTCCCTGTGGGCTTTGTTGCATGCCTCCTGCTCTGCTCCATTCGCCACAAGAAACAAGGTCATCAACTATGGGCATAGTGAGTATAAACACAAACAACGCAATTGAAGTTCCTAAAATTATAGCTTATGTTGTCCACACACAGAAAAGTACCCTCAGCACTTTCAGGGCTCACTGCCTGTTCATGAGGGGGCTGTTTGATATTTAGGCAGTGAGCCCTGAACTGCCTGGGTTCTTTTCTTTTGTGGACTTATTAAAGTTATCATTTTTCAGAGTTTTGAAGTCGCGCTCTGCTGTTTGTGCTTGTGTCAAGTTCAGTACTATCTGCACACCAGCATTCATTTCACTGTGTAGCGCCTGTGTCAGTTATGGGTGTACTAGATATCTGCTGTCACCTATGCAGTGGGTAAATAACAGCCGTTGTAACATCAGGTGTCAATGCATCCACTCGTGTTGCACCTGAGCTGCATAACTATACACACCTATCACCCATCCATCCATGCCCTAGTGTGCTGCAAGGAAGGCACATAGCCTGGACCCATAGAAGATGTACGAGTCATGACAAGACCCAGGGTAGTTGGGACACACGTTAGTAATAATACCATCTGTATCTCACACTATCTGGTAATTTATGCTGTGGAACTCTTTGCTGTTCCTGTATGCCTCCTCATCCACCGTCGGTGTCAGAATTGCCCAATGTGTGCAGTCTATTGCCCCAGTACTCTGGGCATGCCATGTATGGCACAGAATGCCTCCTTTGTGGTCTGTATGTCAGCCTCTGCAGTCAGAATGCTATCTGCTCATGCACATGCAGTAGCAGGGTGTCCGTGACCTGGTGCAGTGCCCTGGACATGGATGACTAGCTGACACCAGAGACGTCCCCAGCAACCTTCTGGAAGGACTCTGTGACATAATACAATAGTACACACAGCACTTTAGTCTCTGTGGACATTGCCCATGACCACTGTGTCTGTGGTGCCACATGTGCACGGACCATGTCACACAGCTTTACAATCATGAGGCTGTTCAGGTGGAATGTTTCCAGGTGGTGTGTGTCCTGCAATTGTCCAGACTCCAGCCATGGCCCAATACACATGGCCTCAAGTGTGCCCTCATTGCTGCTCCCTCTCATCTTTCAGTAGGGGAATATTTTCTAGTAGCCCTGGGCACATCCTGTGGACCCCTTTGTGGATGCAAGTGTGCAGTGACCCCCCGGCCCTCATATATCGCCAGACACAGGCACCGTCTGTTCTGCAGCACAAGCATCCATTGTTGACAGGATCCCCTTTAAATGGGTGGTGACCTGGCACACCAGTGGGGTGACACCGCATAAACAGGCATCAGAGGGTCACTGTGGGCAAAACAAGTGACAGTATAGCGGAGGCTACAAGCTCACACAATAGGAGTGTGTCAACACCAGAGGTTGACTGCATGGTGGTACACCCCCCCACAAGCTGTGGAGGGTGTCTTCTACATCTTACCAGGGCCCTCACCCCCCACCCCGGACAGAAGAGAGCTATGGCAGGTCACGGAGCATGCAGAGGCAGGTGTATATCCACCATGTATAACTGTATGCATCGTTATTGCCTATGTCTATGGTTACTCATTCCTCCATTTGATTCTACTCTGTACTATTGCGTTACCATAGTGTATTATCCCTGTATCATGTTACCCAGCATATTATGTCAGTGTTACCTATCTGAACCAGGACCCCCTTGTAAATGAGCACAGCCCAGTGGAGCATTTTGCCCATAGAATACATTACACACTAACTAGGGATCCCTGTGTGTGTATCTTAGCCCTCACCTTGTCCTACCCTTCACACCTCCCCCCTTGACTTCTCCTTACCTAACACCCACCCCCCAATCCCATAAGTCTTCTTGCGACTGGGCAGGTATTGTTTATATTGTAAATACTGATTTGTATGTTCTGTAAATATTTTTGTTCTTGCCCTATCAATGTTGTATTTGAGTTTGAGGTCTACTGTACTGTTAGCCACATTGTATGCACTGTTATTTATGCCTAGGTTGGATTTGCTCCACATGGACTATTGTCTCATTGTATTATAGCAACATTTAGCTTATGTGTTTTTGTTATGACCTACCCAGGTCCACCTTGCAAATGAATCTGTCTCAATTGTGTTTTGCCTGGTAAAATAAAGATGACAGATTGATTGATTGATGTCCTTTGGGTATGGTACTGTGGCAGTGATGTGCCCCCCCCTTGTGTCCACAGGATTACCATGGATGTCCTGACCATATAGTGTTGCAACATGTGAACAGCCAGATGGTGCTGTGTCAGTGGTAGTGGCCAGGTGGAGGCAGTAGCCTCTGTACCTCCCCTATTTTCTCCCCTGGAGGGTTAGGTTGGAGGACATGTACTTCAAGGACAACGTGGGGGAAAAGAGCCATCCAAGTTATGCACCAGTTGTGCAATGGGGGGGGGGGATGTGTGGGCTAGCTGTGCACAGCAGAGGCCCTGCTTGTACAGACCACTCATGAATGTCCTCTGTGTTGTTGCTTTACAGTGTTATCGTGGCCCTCTCTGCCTCGTACAGAGGTGGTATTCAGCTACAACCAAGAAAGGGTCCAGCAAGGACTCCCAAGATGAGGAGGAGGATTAAGCCATAGGAGGTGGTGGCAGCACATGCCAGTGACGCCCTGTTGTTTGTGGCCCTCGCTTGTGGAACCATCTGTTGATGAATCTGGAATTATGTTCCGTGACATGTGCTGTGGCCTAGTGGTTACTGGGTAGTTTCATAACTGATATTGTATTACTAAAGATATTTTGCTATAATCATTGATGTCATCAGTATTTTGGGTGGTGATGCACTGCCGCTGTCCAGGTCTGAGAAGCCAGGAAGGCATGTGTCCCTTGCTGTCCACCAGTATGTCTGTTTGTGCTGTTAGGGTACATTGCCCTGTGGTAACATACCTGTTCAGGGTGTCTGTGGGGCTGGTGGTTGCACTGGACATGTTTTGGTGGGGGGGGGGCACTCACATCTAGATATCTAGGTGGCAGAACTGTCATTTCTGGGAGATGGGACTATTCTATAGTGGTCAGTAGAGAAGGATGACAACAGAGGTGGACCTGTTATATGTTATTTTCTGAGGTGGTGGCATATAGTTCATGTGGGCCCCTCCCCATTTCACCCGTATGTGGTGCTATAGATTATCAGTAGCAATGGTCTGTCCAGTCCTGTTCCCAAGGGAACATACACAATGGGTGTTCTGTGCAGCCCTTTGCATGCCTATCTGGTATGCCTGCAGTTTATGCTAGCTCTCCACAGGGCACAGTGCTGTGTGTGCTACTCCAGGCACTGGGAGATGTAATGTAAGTTGTGTCTGCATGTATGTGTGGTGGTGCATGTGGTTGCATGGCCATGCCCCAGTCCTGTCCACAGTGTTGCAGCAGCATAGTTATGCTGGTGCCCTGTTCATGCACCACTGTGCGCACTAAGTGCATGCTGTACGGCTGAGGCATGTGTGTGGTTTATAGACATAAACCATTACATGCGCGTACGCATGCATGTTGTGCACCATGCAAATGCTGCAGTACCTTCATGCATACATAGATGTTGATGGCAGATAAGGGCCTTGAGCCCATCCAGTCTGCCCTATCCCTCTTTCTAATTCTTAAGGTACCCCATATGCCACAAGCTCACCCCTTTGCCCTAGCTTGATAATTCCCATGTCCCTATCCCACGCATTCTTGAATTCCTGCACTGTGGCTGCCCCCACCACTTCCTGGGGGGAGACTGTTCCATCTCACCACCACCCTTTCAGTGAAGTAGAATTTCCTCAAGTTCCCCCTAAGTTTTTCTCCTTTTAGTCTCACGCTGTGCCCCCTTGTTCTGTTATTTCCCTTCATGTGAAAGATGCTCCCCTTTGGTACCCTGTTGATCCCCTTTAGATACTTGAAGGTTTCCATCATGTCCCCCTCTCGCTCTCTCTCTCTCTCTCTCTCTCTCTCCTTTCCTCCAGGGAGTACATATTGAGAGCTCTGAGTCTCTCCTCATACTGCATCCCGGATACCATTTTTGTCACCCTCCTCTGTACTGTCTACATCCTGTCTATGGCTTCTTGGAGATGGAACCTCCAGAACTGAACGCAGTACTCCAGATCAGGCCTTACTAGGGAGTTGTACAATGGTACCACCACTTCCCTCCTTCTACTTATTATACCCCTTCCTATGCACCCTAGTATTCTGTTAGCCTTTCTGATTGCTTTGTTGCACTGTTTAGCCACTTTAAGGTCATCTTCTATGACTTCCCTAGATCCCTTTCCTCTGTGGTGGCCTCCAGTGTTACCCCATCTAGTTCATACTCTACCCCAGGTTTCCCTCTCCCTAGGTGTATAATCTTGCACTTTTTTGCACCGAAACCCAGCTGCCATTCCTTGTACCAGTTTTCTAGCCTCTTCAGATCTCGCCTCATTTTTTCTGTACCTTCCTGTGTATCTACCATTACATAGCTTTGTATCGTCCGTGAACAGGCTAACCCTCCCTTCTAGACCCTCTGCAATATCGCTTATGAAGACATTGAAGAGCACTGGTCTCAGCACTGATCCCTTGGGTACGTCACTTGTTACCTATCCCTGCTGTGAGATAACCCCATTTTCCACCACTCTTTGTGTTCTGTTACTCAACCAGTTCCTAACCCACATCCACGTGACCAGGCCCATTGTGGTTTATTGTACAATGTTCTTTAATGTTTACTTATAACTTCCATTTAATCTTTTTTTTAATTTCAATCTTATTTTTTTATTCTTATTTTTAATTCTTCCTAGAATGACGTTCTAACTTGCAACAGGATTGCACCTGAAAACACAGCTAAATGGTTCTAATGTGTTTATTCTTGAATAAAAATAAAAGTTTTATCATCATCATCACCACCATCAACTTTTTGGGAAGTGTTCACATCTTTAGACAGTCATGTCTGTTTGCTCCTCCCAAAAACATCACCTTAAGCACTCAATTCTTTAGTATTTATTTTTAACACATACCATAATAAACAAAGACAAGACTAAGGAGTTCATGATAGAAACATAGAAACATAGAAGCTGATGACAGATAAGGACCACATGACCCATCCAGTCTGCCCATTTTTTCTTTCTTATGAATGTGCCATTGGCCTTTACTCCGTCAGTGGCCTATCTATTCATACTCATCTGTATTGCTCCCTTATGCCTATTCCATGCCTGTTTGAAGCCCTGCACTGTACCCATATCACCACTTCCTGAGCCAGGCTGTTCCATCCATCCACCGCCCTTTCTGTGAAAAAGAACTTCCTCACATTACCCCTTAATCGGCCACCCTCCAGTCTCATGCTGTGTCCTCTTGTATTGCTTTTTTTTCTTATATTGAAACATGTTAGACTCTTTCACCTTGTTAATGCCCTTAAGATGTTTGAATGTTTCAATCATATCACCTCTCTCCCTCCTTTGCTCTAGGGTATACATATTGAGCTCCGTTAATCTGTCCTCATCTGTTTTCTGCTGCAGTTCCTACACCATTTTGGTTGCCTTTCTCTAGACTGCGTCCATTTTGTTAATGTCCTTTTGCAGGTGCAGCCTCTAGTACTGCATGCAGTACTCCAGATGGGGCCTAACCAGTGTCTTGTAAAGAAGGATTATTACCTCCCTCTTTCGACTTGTGATACCCCTACTAATACACCCCCACCCCAACATCCCTCCAGCCTTACCTGCTGCTTTAGTGGCCTGCTTGGATGATTTCAGGTCATCTGTGATGATTATGCCCAAGTCTCTTTTTTCCCTTGCGATTGTCAGCAACTCCCCACCCAACCTATAAATGGCTTCAGGGTTTCTCTTCCCTATGTGTATGATCTTGCACTTCTTTGCGTTAAACTCCAGTTGCCACTTTTCCGACCATTTCGCTAGTTTATCCAGATCTCCTCATTCTGCCCACCCCATCTGGATCATCTACTCTGTTGCAGATCTTGGTGTCATCTGCAAACAGATAAACCTTACCCTCCAGACCATCTGCAATGTTACTAAAGATGATATTGAAGAGGACAGGCCCCGGGACTGATCCCTGAGGTACCCCACTTGTGACTTGTATCTCTTCAGACTGTATATCATTTACCACCACTCTCTGTTTTCTGCCCGCCAACCAGTTTGCCACCCAGTTGACCAACTTCTGACCCACCCCGAGCCTACCAAGCTTATTAATCAATCTTCTATGTGGAACAGTATCGAAAGCTTTGCTGAGGTCAAGGTAGGTGACATCAACTGCGCCCCCTTGGTCCACCAATCTGGTTACCCAGTCAAAGAAATCTATGAAATCAGTTTGACAGGACCTTCCTGTTGTAAACCTATGCTGTCTTGGATCCTATGCTCCTATGGATTCCAGGTGTTACACTATCCTTTCCTTAAGGAGTGCCTCCATAATCTTGCCTACTACTGAGGTAAGACTGACTGGTCTGTAGTTCCCTGCCTCCTCCCTGCTACCACTCTTGCGGAGCGGGATAACATGAGCCCTTCTCCAGTTTTCTGGGACCTCTGCTGTGCTCAGAGTCTCACTAAACAGTTCTCATAATGGCTCTGCTAGTTCCACCCTTAGCTCTTTTAGTACCTTGGGATGTATACCATCAGGGCCTATTGCCTTGTCCACCCTGAGCTTAGCGAGCTTTTCTAGGACCCTTTCTTTTGTGAAGGGACTTGTGCATGCCTCCCCGTGTCCATGGTGCTGAGCTGTGGGCCCTGCCCTTCCTTCTCATCAGTAAATACTGAGCAGAAGTATCTATTTAGGATAGATGCTTTTCCTTGGTCCTCCTCCACACACTCCCCCTTATCCCCTTTGATCTTAGCAATACCCCCTCTGGACTTTCTCCTTTTATTAATATATCTATAGAAAGTCTTGCCCCCTTCGTTTACTGTCCGTGCAAGTGTTTCCTCAGTTTGGGCCTTTGCCTGCCTTACTACCTTCCCTGCTTCCCTTAGGGAAGTTTGATATGCCTCCCTATCTTTGTCCAGCTGCATTCCTTTATAGTTCCTGAAGGCCAACCTTTTGGATCTGATCTTTTCTGCTACTGTTTTGAGAACCAAAGTGGTTTCCTCCTTCTTTTGCTCTTGTTTTTCTCCCTAACACAATGGGATGTTGTTTCAAGTATTGCATCCTTAATGCTTGCCCACTTTGCCTGTACCCGCTCACATGTATTTCTTCTTGCCAGGGCTAGCTTAACTCTGTTGGCCATCTTATCAAAGTCAGCTCCTCTGAAGTGCCATATTTTTGCCTTGGACTGGGATGATTTAGTTCTAGTGGCCAAACTGAACCATACCATGTGATGGTCACTGGCCCCCAGGTGACCTACCTGGAGATCTGTGACCCTTTCCCTGTTAGTCAGTACTAGATCTAGGATAGCCCTGTCTCTTGTGGGTTGTTGTACCAGTTGTTTGAGGCCCCTCTCCCTGCAGGGAATCCACTATGTGTCTAGTTCCGGCAGATGTTCCTGTTGGTATTGACCAATTTGTATCTGGCATGTTGAAGTCTCCCATTATCAGAACCTCCCCTTTAGCTGTTTTGTATATCTTCTAACAGTAATGTGTCTTTGTCCTCCCCCCTGGTCTGGAGGCCTGTAGACAACACCAGTTCATATGGCTGTCCCATTTCCTGTTTCCAGGGTGACCCACAGTTCTTCTGGCTCACAAACAAGTGCTGACGAACCACACCTAAGTCACATCAAAGTAAAGTATAAATATTATGCACACATACAACAGGGAGTGAGAAAGGATTGGCAACAATTTTAAATATCCGATCCTGAATAGGACAGAAACTTTATCTATCGGGATTACTATTCAGTTGGGCAGTAAGTGTCCCAATACCAGATAAAAAATGGCACCCTTGTCCTTAAGGATATAAAGTGCCTTCTCTATCTGCATACTGTCAATCATAAATCTGGAACATTGCCAAACAGCTATGAAGAAAACTGTCTAGCAGGAAGTGAACCATGCCAGCAGAGCCTCTCCACTGCCAGAATGGCAGAACCCTCAGTATAGCCATTGGACCTTGGTCCTTCCAGTGCAGATTAATAAATGTGAGGCAATGATAAAATCTAAATTTAAAAGAACTCTGATGCCCTCTTGTAGACATGTCCACCCTAGCTCTAGCCCCCGACCCAAACATCCAACGTTGGGATCAAATAGAAAATTGGTCCCCAATGCCAAGAGTAACTATGCCAAGACATCATTCCAGAACACTCAGGATTTGGCAAGTGGCAAACATATCTTTAGAAGCATGGCATCTAAGAAAAAAGGGAGATATACAGTAGTGGCACTAAATTTGTTAAGACAGTCTGGTGTGTTGTAAGTCTGGCCCAAAATGTTGACGTGTGTAACCCCTAGATGGCGCTATCCCAGGGGCTACTACCCCTGCCTGATTTGCCACTAACAGGTTGAGGGGCCTGGATCCAATGGCGGGTGCCTCCACCCAGAGGTCAGGGTTTGCAATAGTTAAACTAACTTGGTCACAGCCCTCTGGGACACTGCAACCCCTTTCTTCCCACTAGTGGCCCACACAATATATCAGAATTACCTTCACAGTATACACTACCTCAGGTCTGGTTCCGCACTGGGACCTCCTGTGAAATGAGATACAGTGCAACAATCACAGTACAGTACTTTAACATAGACAAATACCTCAGGCAGTATAACTTTGCTGAAACAAGCAGCTCTGATTTATTTAGGGGGATATAACAAGGACAGGGGGAAATCAGGTTAATTAGCTTATCACTCTAATAATCTACCTATGGCTCTGTGCACAGGCCTATCCCTATCAGTTACTGTCCCTGGGTACCCAAGCCCTAGTGGCTAGTCCAAACCATGGCAGCTGGTAGGGGCCCTTTCACACAGAGAAAAGGAGAATTAAACAGTCAGCAGTACAGTAATTCCATTTGGATTTAATGTGGCAATTCAACAGGGAGCGACCTGAACTAGTACTCACGACCTCCAAATAAGATAGGGTCCTTCAATGTCAGCAGGGTTCACTTGAGGTACACAAACCTCTTCACACATCCATATAAAGAAAGCACTATACCAGGCAGGCTGCATCCGATATCCCGATCGCAATTACTGCACAATACCCGGAGAACACACAGCAGATTCAGTTCCTGACAGACCGAGTGCAATTTTCAGCAATTCCTCCAGTCTTCTACAGGGTGAGCCTGGTTTCTACTCTTCAGAGATCCTTTGATTCTTTTCACAGGACAGATTCAGTCCTAACAAGCTGTTACACAAGCTGCAGACGGAACTCTGGGCCTACACACGTTTTGACTAAAACTGCACACTGAAAAAGCACAGGGCTCCTTCCTTCTTCACTGCCAAAGCTCAACTGAAACTCCAACCGACAAAACCGGGCACTTCCTTTGAGTTCCTCCCAGTTCTTGACTGGATTGGCTGTCACCACAATAGACTGCTGCTGTTGGTCCAAAAGGCACTGAAGTCTGAACTACATCTCCCAGAGTCACTGCCCATACAATCCTCTTGTGGCTGGCTCAGATTATGAGTCCAAGTTCTGATTCGCCCAAGGCACCATTTTAGAGCTAGCTTACCCACACTGATTGGTCCAGTTCAGCAGTTCAAAACTAGAATGGGGAACTAGCAGACACAGTTCTGACTGCAAAGAAAGCAGGTTAGACAAACTGTAATTTCATTATTACTCTAAATAATTTCTGGCAAACAGTTACATCTTTCAGATAGGTTCCCTTTGCACTCCTAGTGACTGCAAAATGAAGTGAATTGGCAGCAGCTTGAGTGGTACTCAATCAAAGAAACACACAGTCCCCATACAAACTAATTATGTCTGCAAGCAGACAGCTCTTAAAGAGACAGTACCAGAGGTTCTAAAACACTCACTGATAAATGGCTTAAATGCCAAACACCATTCAGGCTTGGAGCATTCAAGCAAGCTCCTGGAAGTCTTTGGGAACCCCCATTTGCAGGGGGTTACACCCTTCCTGGTTTGGGAAAGCTTGCGTCCGTCAAGCAAGTACCCCCATAAGTTTCAACTGCAACCATATACATTTGCATTAGGCTCGCACATGTAATCATCAGTCAATATATCATTTTACCAAGAACACATTTCTGAAACATTGCAGTACGTCACTCTTTACACAGTATTACATACACATTGTACCATAACTCAAGTTATTACCTCTTGTACATGAAACCTGAAGAGAGGGGGCCCTTCCCTATCAGTTACCTTGGGGCTGGATGGGGCAAGGGCACCATACTTAGAGGGCAACACAAGTAACTTGGAGTTAGCACTGATGCTCAATTTGGGCAAAGAGCTCGGGGACACATACACTCCTTTATGGACAACATTGAGAGGCAAGTCCACAGGCCTCCCAAGTGAATCATAACTGAGGTGCACCACAGGCTTTACAGCTCGACCAGTCTTTCTAGGGGGAACTGTTACAGTCTCTGCACTCTGAGCCTCATTTTCAGCATTGTCCTCACTTGTCAGGGAGTCTCCATGGGGTAGAGAGGCTAGAACTTGGGGCACTTTCAGCTCCAGGAGTTACAGTTTCTGAGTCCACAACATTTGGCTCACATGGAGAGCTTTGGACACTGGCAGTGGACTGTCAGGGCACTCAAAATACTCTTCTTGTTCGTGTATCACCAGTCTGCCCCTAATCTATCATTTTCCTCCCTGAAAGCTCAAACAGTTCAACCATGCACAATGATTCCATTTCATCTGATCTGATGCTTTGCACTTCACTTTCTGGGAGCATTGGCTCCAGGGATGAAGCTGGGGCTTAGACAGTCCAGAAGGCCCAGCTTCATCTCCAGTATTGACTAGGGATTGCCCAAACAATTGACTCAGTTTGTAAGAAGGATAGTATTCAAAGTCACTCTCACTTTCTTCCGATATGGACTGACAGTCATGCTCAACTGGGACTTGGAGGGAACACTTTAACTTTGCTTCTGTAGGTGCAGACTTTCTTGATCTTTTCTTAGCAGCAGCCCTAGTCACTAGTCCAGAGGGGGCATCTTCTAGGGGCTCAGACTCAATTAAGATTTGTCCAATGGGCAGTAAATGATTTCTATGCATTGTTTTTACATCTTTTGAATTATTCTCAGGCCTTACTTTGTACACTGGCAGATCATCTAGTTTGCCCACTACAATGTGAGGGAGATGGTGCCATCTGTCAGCAATCTTGTGCTTGCCATGCAGTCCCAGATTTCTTAGCAATACCCGATCTCCTCCTGGAGTTCCTGTGCTTCACCTTTTTATCATACCTTTCTTTGTTGGCCAGATTTCTTTTGGCAGCCATGGTTTGAGCCAGTTGATACGCATGAGTTAGCTGGGCCTTTAACTTTTGCACGTACTGTAAATAGTTGTCAGCTTGAACCCCATCAGGAGAGACCCCAAAAGACACATCTACTGGTAGTCGAGCTTCTCTTCCAAACATCAGGTGGTAGGGGGAGAATCCAGTGGCATCACTTTTGGTGCAGTTATAAGCATGTACCAGGGTGCTAATTTGTTGGCTCCATCTAGGCTTGTCCTTTGGGTGCAGGGTGCCTAGCATATCTAGCAAAGTGCGGTTGAAACGTTCAGGCTGTGGGTCCCCCTTGGGGTGGTAAGGAGTGGTTCTGGACTTTTGCACTCCCCACAGAGAAAGCATCTCTTTGATCAGACGACTCTCAAAGTCTCTCCCTTGATCAGAATGGATTCTTTGTGGAGCCCCATAGTGAACAAAAAAGTTTTCTACAAGTACTTTGGCCACAGTGGATGCTTTCTGGTCTTTGGTGGGGAAAGCTTGGGCATATCTCGTGAAATGGTCAGTGACCACCAGCACATTACTGATATTTCTTTGATCTGACTCCAAACTCAGAAAATCAATACAGACCAGCTCCATGGGTGCACTGGTGGTGATGTTAACAAGGGGCAGCCTCTGGGGCAAAGCTTTCCTCTGTAAGCAGCGACTACAAGTTCGAATGTGTTGCTCCACATCAGCCCCATCTTAGGCCAATAGAATCTGGATCTCACCAAGTCAAGTGTTCTGTCTATACCAAGGTGCCCCATGTGGTTGTGCAAGGACCTCAGTACTGAGTCGCGAAAGGCAGTGGGCAGCACTAGTTGTTGTTTGTCTACTTGTCCCCTCTGTCTACTGTTTCTCTGTATAACAGTTTATTGATCAGTTTCAACTTAGGACCTTCTTTGTATAACAGTGCAGTTCTCAAATCAGTGGAGCATAATTTGGACACATCTTTTCCTGCATAGAGGGCTTCTAAAGCTGCTTTGATCATGGGATCGCGAGTTGAGCCTGCCGAATACTGTCATTGTCCAGCTGAGGCAGTGCACCAATGTCTATTGCAGAAAAGTGGCAATAAGCAGCAGGTATGCAATTCTCAGAGGCTCCCAAGCAATCCACCATGCAGTCCACAGCGTCCGTGGACATTTGTTCCTCCTGTCAAACTTCCCGGCAGAGTGCCCGACTGTCAGGTTCTGCCAATCGGACCCAATCATTCTGGGGAACAGGCCTCCGGGAGAGAGCATCAGCATCTATGTGGTTCAGACCTGCTCGGTATTCGAGAGCATAGTCATATGTAGATAATGCAGAAAGCCACCTATGGCCAGTGGCATCCAACTAGCTGAGGTCTGCACATAGGTCAAAGGATTATTGTCAGTTTTACTAGTATTTTAGCCCCATACAAGTACTCATGGAATTGGTCAACAATAGCCCACTTCAAAGCTAGGAACTCTAACTTATGTACAGGATAGTTCTTTTCGGATGGGGTCAGGCTTCTACTGGCAAAGGCCACTGGTCTCAGGCCATTCTCGTGCTTTTGGTAACACAACCCCAACCCTTGCAAGCTAGCATCAGTGTGCAGGACGAAGGTTTTCTTGGATCGGCATAGGCCAGCACTGGAGCATGGGTAAGTTGAATATGATCTCATGAAAAGCAGTCTCACAATCAGGAGTCCAGCGGCCCCAAATACTTCACTCGGATGAAAATACACTCTTTCAGTCTTGAGGACGCTGACTTTTGCTATTTTTGTGGGTTGGGGATACCCTTGAGTAAGGTTAAGTAAAGGCGGATCACTCTTGAATAGTCCTTGATGAAGCGCCGATAATAACCACAGAATCCCAGGAATCTTTGCAGTTCTTTTAGATTTTGGGCTGTGGCCAGGTGTCAAGGCTCAACTTTACTTGGGTCAGTCTCTATTCCTCGGTGGATACTATGTGTCCCACATACTTTACTGATGTTTGAAAGAATTGACACTTATCAATGGACAGTTTAAGGCCAAAGTCCTCCAGTCGGTCCAATACCTTAAATAATCTGCTCTCATGTTCCTCCAGTGAGCTGCCAAACACAATAACATCATCTAGGTATACCAGGCACTCTAGTAAGTTCATGTCCCCACTGCACACTCCATCAATCGTTGAAAAGTGGCTGGGGCACCTGAAATCCTTGAGGCATCCTCATGAATTCATAGAAGCAGCGGACAGATAAAGGCCGCTCTCTCACGGTCCTCTGGGGCCATCGGGATCTGGTAGTACCCACTGCGGAGATCCAGCACAGAGAACCACTTGCTCCCGCTTAGGCAGTCCAAAGCATCCTGAATGGGGCATTGTGTACTGATCAGGGATAGTCCACCGGTTTAGGTGCGATAATCCACACACATCCTTACTGTTCCATTCTTTTCCTCACTACCACAATGGGGAAGCATAAGGGCTTCTGGATTCTTGTATTACACCAGCAACTAACATCTCTTGCAGATGCCGCTCACATCATCTATGTCAGCAGGTGCCAGGCGTCGAGACCTCTCACGAAAATGGTCTTCGTCATGCAGCCGGATATTGTGCTCAGCTCCTTGCACGCATCCTACATCCCATTCCTTTAAGAAAACACCTGGTCTCTCTGGGCAAGCTTCTCACTGATCCTCACTTTCCATTCAGCTGGCAGCGGAGTCGCAAATCAAACAAGTCAAGTTACTCTGTCATTCTTCCTTGAACTCTTGCTGCTGGGTAGCACTGCAGTGTCTGCACAATGCACATTAGCCAGGATGCAACCTCTGTTTACTCGAATGTCTCTTTAGACACATTATGAACTTGGACCATTACCCTTCTGGCATAAGCATGGGCTCTAGCGGCAAAATACTAGGCTTGACCAGCAGTCCCTCTGGCAATTTTCCATCGCCTGGTGCATCCAACATTAATATTTTATTCTTAACATCCTTTCTGATACGGACCTCTCCCTGTAAGGTACACTGGGCATTTGGCCAGGATCAGAGACTCAGGATCCTTCTTCCATACAATTCCGACCCGGTTCCTCTGGTTCTGTTTTTCAGCATCCTCTGTGCCTCATAGGCCTTCTTAATTAAAGCCGGAACTCTTAAAGCTCTACTAGTCTTTGACCCTGTTTTTCATAACACAACTGTGCCAGCCTTCCGAACATATGAGCATTTGTTCCAATCAACAAAGGGACACCATCATACAGTCCAGTGGGGGACACACTAAGGCTAGGGTCTCTACTTGTTCGCCACTCCAGCCACAGAGGTGGGGAAAGACAGCCAAATTCGGATATACCCGAATAGGGTAGGCCTCTCACTTAACCCCATACATGCAGTCCTTCTAATGGTTGTAAAGTACGTCTGACAAATGCTTCTGATACCAATCCTGGAACATAATTGTCACTTGGGAGCCACTGTCTAATACAGCTCTTGTAGACACTCCATTCACCTTTACAGTGGTCTCCATGGAGGGACCCACTATTCTGGACCAGTCTGGAGAGGCAGTAGTGGGGGCCTGGGCAACTGACCTTGCCACAAAGGACGTATAGCATCATTTTGGTGCCCTCACTGGGATCATGTCGTGCACCTCTTAACCACTGATTTCTTCTCGAAGCTCTCCTTGTAGCCTATATGCAACTTTGTCAGTGTCTTTTGGGGACTGGCATTCCCTTTCATGTGCCCATCTTTCCCACAATTATAGCAAAACATACTTTCTGGAGTTTGAGCTGGCGGGCGCCACACTGGGAGCCAGGGCGGGGTATTACTAACTGGAAACCTGGGTGCCATCTCTGTCTCATGTGTGATAAGCATTTGGAGACATCTCGTGAGTTTCTCCACTTCCATGGTCAAGGAATTGAGTTTGGAGCTGTTATCAGCAGGAGATACATGGGTGGGTACCCCCAACCCCATAGCAGATGCAGTCGGATATAGGTCAGGGCCCGTACTTGCAGGCGTGGCCTTCATAAAGGGACTGTTTTTGAATTCCCGGATCTCTCTCAACAGTTCGCCCCATTGTGGCATATCTTTTTCCTTGTCAGAGCACTCATTGACTGTCAACCTCTGCCCCTGAACTTCACTTGATGGGTCACCCTCAGTCACTCGGGTCGTAGCCACAGCTGTTGGTGCAGGTACCTCCCAAGGTCGCCTTTTCTCAACTCCTCGAATTTCTCTCATTAACTCATCATAGGAGGGTGGGGATTCCAGTCGATTTGCAGGCGAACTGAAGCAACAGCAGTTCTGAGAAGGGGCAGACTTAAGGATTCTGTCCAGTCTGGTTCGGTCCAGTTCAATCGCTGGCAAACTACCCTTTCTGAGGCATTCTTGCAACAATTTTTCCAGCCGAGAGATACACACAGACAACAACTCCCTTGGTACTGTTGTGCATTTCTTACTCTCCACCATAGGTCCTCATCAGAATCTGGGCTCCATACACATTCTCCAAGGCCTCAAGATAGGCCTGTGCAGTCGCTTCAGGGTTACTGGCCCATTTAGCACGGATGGTAGCCAGGGCAGGACCTCGGAGGCTCTCACTAACCCTCTTTCGCTGCCTTCCGAGCATTGCCATTCTAGCACTTGGGGGGCAACATAGTCTATCCAGGTCTCCCAGTCATCCTCCCCTTGGGGGGTGGGGAAGGTGCCAGAGAAGATCCTCAACCTTCGGTAAGAGTCGTGACTAATGGCAGGTGCAGAAATAGGAGTCTGTATTGGTTCAGCCACCATTACGGGCACTGGAGCAGGAGAGGGTGTTGGGGGAGGAACACCCCCAGGTGGCAAGAATAGTTTCTTCAAGTCCTCCACAGTTTTCCCCTCTCCCAGCAACCATTCAGCAAATTTTTCCTCAAAAGTTTCAGATAGTGGTGGGGGCTGATTCCCCCCCGGGTCTTTACTGTCCTTAGTTATCACTCTCCAAGCAGTGAGGGCTCCCTCTCGGGTAATGGTCTGTGGCACTTTGGAGCTATCTATGGGATCCTTAAACTCTACTAGGGCCAGGAAAGTGTGGGTGAGCAGATTAGCATGCCGACCCACCACCACAGGGTTTTGTAAACCTTCCACCTTGGAAAGTACTCCCTGCACAGTGTCCGTATTGATACCCAGGGGGATGTCCAGGATAAGCATAGCATTTTGGGGGTCGATCTCCTCCCCAGTACACCACTCCACCAGCCGGTGTACAGCCACTTCTGTCGGGGTACCCATTTTTTTCTTAACAGTGGTTCAGTAAATATGGCCACTAGAGGACACACAATCCCAGCGGTGAGCCTCCAAGATGTAACCCCTAGATGGCGCTATCCCAGGGGCTACTACCCCTGCCTGATTTGCCACTAACAGGTTGAGGGGCCTGGATCCAATGGCGGGTGCCTCCACCCAGAGGTCAGGGTTTGCAATAGTTAAACTAACTTGGTCACAGCCCTCTGGGACACTGCAACCCCCTTTCTTCCCACTAGTGGCCCACACAATATATCAGAATTACCTTCACAGTATACACTTACCTCAGGTCTGGTTCCGACACTGGGACCTCCTGTGAGAAATGAGATACAGTGCAACAATCACAGTACAGTACTTTAACATAGACAAATACCTCAGGCAGTATAACTTTGCTGAAACAAGCAGCTCTGATTTATTTAGGGGATATAACAAGGACAGGGGAAATCAGGTTAATTAGCTTATCACTCTAATAATCTACCTATGGCTCTGTGCACAGGCCTATCCCTATCAGTTACTGTCCCTGGGTACCCAAGCCCTAGTGGCTAGTCCAAACCGTGGCAGCTGGTAGGGCCCTTTCACACAGAAAAGGAGAATTAAACAGTCAGCAGTACAGTAATTCCATTTGGATTTAATGTGGCAATTCAACAGAGCGACCCTGAACTAGTACTCACGACCTCCAAATAAGATAGGGTCCTTCAATGTCAGCAGGGTTCACTTGAGGTACACAAACCTCTTCACACATCCATATAAAAAAGCACTATACCAGGCAGGCACCATCCTTATCCCGATCGCAATTACTGCACAATGCCGGAGAACACACAGCAGATTCAGTTCCTGACAGACCGAGTGCAATTTTCAGCAATTCCTCCAGTCTTCTACAGGGTGAGCCTGGTTTCTACTCTTCAGAGATCCTTTGATTCTTTTCACAGGACAGATTCAGTCCTAACAAGCTGTTACACAAGCTGCAGACCGGAACTCTGGGCCTTACACACGTTTTGACTAAAACTGCACACTGAAAAAGCACAGGGCTCCTTCCTTCTTCACTGCCAAAGCTCAACTGAAACTCCAACCGACAAAACGGGCACTTCCTTTGAGTTCCTCCCAGTTCTTGACTGGATTGGCTGTCACTCACAATAGACTGCTGCTGTTGGTCCAAAAGGCACTGAAGTCTGAACTACATCTCCCAGAGTCACTGCCCATACAATCCTCTTGTGGCTGGCTCAGATTATGAGTCAAGTTCTGATTCGTCAAGGCACCATTTTAGAGCTAGCTTACCCCACACTGATTGGTCCAGTTCAGCAGTTCAAAACTAGAATGGGGAACTAGCAGACACAGTTCTGACTGCAAAGAAAGCAGGTTAGACAAACTGTAATTTCATTATTACTCTAAATAATTTCTGGCAAACAGTTACATCTTTCAGATAGGTTCCCTTTGCACTCCTAGTGACTGCAAAAATGAAGTGAATTGGCAGAAGCTTGAGTGGTACTCAATCAAAGAAACACACAGTCTCCCATACAAACTAATTATGTCTGCAAGCAGACAGCTCTTAAAGAGACAGTGCCAGAGGTTCTAAAAACACTCACTGATAAATGGCTTAAATGCCAAACACCATTCAGGCTTGGAGCATTCAAGCAAGCTCCTGGAAGTCTTTTGGGAACCCCCATTTGCAGGGGGGTTACACGTGGATTTGTTAAAGTGTACTATTACTACTGTAGGCAATCTGGCATTGATTAGAGGATATAATGGCATCAGCGATCATCAAGAGGAACCTAACTTTCTTTCCCATTTCATTCTGATTGTTGCAAGGTCTGCTAGTTTGTAATGTAATTATAGGTAGTTATGTTTTCACTTACTGTCTGATTGTTTCAGTATTTGTGATGCACCATGCCAGTGCTTTGTCAGACCACGATGGTATCTATTTACTGCTTCATGGTCACATGTAACAGTTTTTTCAGAGGTTTCCTATCGTTTTTGTCAAAATCATCGGTCTTCTTATAGGTACTGCTGCCATCTTGTTTATTTTATACTACTGCAGGCCAATTCTCTCTCAGCTGGTGGGAGTTTCCCTCATTTTCAGACAATCTCCCTCTTTCTCTCAAGTGGGTCACATGTATTAACATGGGATCACTCTCATAAGATCTGGTCAGTAATTTTAATTGGGGGAGACTGATTTGTTTTGCTGCATAGAACCATAGAAACATAGAAGTTGTCAGCAGATAAGGACCTCTGGGCCCACCTAGTCTCCCCAGTTTTCCCTGTCCACTACAGATCCTACTCGCTCCCTGGTCATCTCTGCAGTCAGGTAGTAACTAAAAACCAAAAAAGACATTTTTTTTTTTTTTTACCACAAATTACTTCTTGTTTCTGTTGGATACCAATGGCAGAAAGTGCTTTCTTACACCTGGATTCAAAAGCTGAACACAGGCAAAAGCCACCAACATTGGCATCAATAAAATATGGATGGGGGCTGTGTGTAACAGGGTATTTGTGATGTTTGTGATGATCTCATAAACAACAAAAGCAAAACTTGATAGGTTTGTAATTCTATCACAAAACAAGGTTGTATATATAAAATGCATAGATCACAATAGATCTGGGAGCTACAGCTGGATTGGGGCAATTCAGTAGGGGTGCAGATAATGTTCAATATATATTGGAAGGTGGCAGGAGAGAGGGGGAGGGGAGAAAAAGAAAATGCAAGCAGACTCTGTTTCAACATTCCAAGAATCCTATATTGCATGGGTATGACATCACAATTGTGTATAACAGGATACGTGATATCATATATGTGTGTAGTGGTAGTAAAATATGTTATTCATTATATATGAATAGGATACTCAGTTGAACAAAGCTCATTTCCAATGAGGTCCCAAGCACTCACACCTTATTGCATTCACTTTGTTACATACAGAAATCTAGAGTACTTATCCTAAAATTATATACACAAAAGGAATAATCACAATACATACATATTCACAAAAAATGGGTTTTATACAATGCAACTTTAATAAGATTCTGGTACACAAACAAAACCAGTTTTGTATGTCCTGTGCTAGTATAACCTGACTGTCACTATGGTTCAGTAGTTAAACAAAACAGCAAGCTAGTACAACCCGATTGTCACATGCATCAGTGGTAAGGTAAAACAGCAAGGTAGCATTTTTGTGTGTGTGTTTTTTTGTCTGTTCTGTAATATCTGTTAATCTCAAATGAAGCGGAACAAGGTTCCAAGCTTTGGGACCCAAATAATAAAAATGTGATCTGCCCACCTCCAAATTTCTTTTCGGTAGCAAAAATTTAGTCCCCTCTGCTGAATTTAGTGAACCCATAATACTTCTCTGGCAGGGATAGGAAAACTGGGAGGAGTCGAGGAACGGGGGGCAAAACTAAAAGAGGGAATTAGGCAAGCTACAAGTCTCTGTGTAAGTAAGGCAGGTGGGCAAGGGCAAGAGAAAAAGGAGAGCACCATGGTTCTCTAAATTTAAGGAAGTAGCAGAAAAAGTAAGAGCAAAAAAGGACATTTAGAAAAAAACACAGAAGGAGGGGGATAGGGAGGCTTACCGAGAGAGATAAAGGGAGGTAGGGAAGGCAATTAGAAGCACAAAGGCACAGACAGAAGAAAGGACTGCCAAGTCAGTAACAAAATGAGATAAAATATTTTTTAGATATGTAAGTGAAAAAAGGACAAGGGGGGATAGTAAGACTGAAAGGGGAAGGAGGGTGCAGTGTGAAAGAGGACCACCAAAAAGCAGATTTATTAAACAACTATTTCTGTTCAGTATTTACAGAGGAGGGAGAAGAAAACGGGGCAAGGGTATAAAGGGACAGGAAGTAGACACAAAACTATTTACAGAAGAGTGCTTAGGGAACTATCAAAGATAAAAGTAGACAATACAATGGGGCCAGACAGGGTGCACCCCAGGATAATGAAGGAACTGAAAGAGGAGCTAGTTGCATCTTTGACAGCCCCTTTCGACATGTCAATAAAAACAGAGGTGGTACCGGGGGACTGGAGGAGGGCAGATGATGTCCCAATCCACAAAAGTGGAAATAGGGAGGAGGCAGGAAATTACAGGCCAGTCAGCCTGATGTCGGTAGTAGACAAGGTAATGGAAACACTATTAAAGAACTGGGGAATACCTAGTTACCAATAATCTGCATGATCAGAGGCAGCATGGGTTCACGGGGGGAGGTCCTGCCAACAAACCTGACTGAGTTCTTTGACTGGGTGACCTGAGAAGTGGATCAAGGGGGAGTGGTGGATATGGCCTACCTGGATTTCAGCAAAGCCTTCGACACCGTTCCACATAGAAGGCTGTTAGCTAAGCTGGGAAGCCTAGGAGTAGGTCCTAAAGTAGTAAAATGGGTATAAAATTGGCTGGGCAATAAGAGTCAGAGGGTGGTGGTAAACGTCAGTCACTCCAGAGTAGGCAAAGTGACCAGTGGAGTACCACAGAGATCAGTACTAGGTCTGGTCCTCTTTAATGTCTTCATCAGTGACATTGCAGAAGGGCTAGAAGGGAAAGTATGCCTGTTCACAGATGACACAAAATTCTGCAACAGAGTAGACACACCGGGAGGACCGAGAAAAATGAGAAGTGATTTAGAAAAGCTGGAAGGCGGGCCCAGTGGCGCCGAGGGTTGAGGCATTGGGTGCCTTACCTTGCACTCGCTGGTGACCTGGGTTCGTGAGTGACCTCGAGTCATCAGACAGCTGGCACGGGGGGGAGGAAGCAGGACTGAGCAGCTGGAAGGCAGTTCTCCTCTCCTGGGGTGGTTGTCACACCCTTCCCCATAGTTCCACTCCCAATGGGTGGAGGTCCAGTGGGTAACATATGTGGGAGAGGGTGGCAGTGTGGTGGGTGGACTCCTTGAGGAGTAGCATGCATGTGCCTCCACATGCACACATGCTCGGGGCACGGGGATGGGAGAAAAAGGGAAAATGTACCATAAAAATCTATATGAAAAAGTTGGAAGAATGGTCAAGGGCTTGACAGCTGGGTTTAATGCAAAGAAGTTCAAAATAATGCACTTGGGGTATAAGAACCCAGGGGCAGCATACCAACTGGCAGGAGAGGTATTAACAGTTACAAAGCAGGAAAGGGACCTGGGGGTGATAATTTCTGATGACCTGAAGGTAGCAAAGCAGTGTAACAAAGCAGTGGGGAAGGCTGGAATGATGCTGGGTTGCATAGAACGGGGTATCACCAGCAGAAGAAGGGAGATAATACTACCCCGTACAGATCACTGGTAAACCCGCACCTAGAGTATAGTACCGTGTACAGTTCTGGAGGGCCCACCTCCATAAAGACATACAGAGGGTGGAGGCTGTACAAAGGATGGCAACCAAAATAGTGCAAGGCCTGTGTCAAAAGCCCTATTGGGTAAGGCTCAAGGAACTTAATGTACTCCCTAGAGGAAAGGAGGGAAGTGGGGGATATGATAGAGACAATCAAATACCTCACAGGCAAAAACAAGGTACAGGAGGGAAGCATTTTCCACAGAAAAAGATGTTCAAAGGCAAGGGGTCATGCTATGGAGTTAGAAGAGGAAATGTGAGGAAGTACTTCTTCATGGTGGATGCATGGAACAGCTTACCAGTGGAGGTGGAGGCGATGGAGACAGTGACAGGTTTCAAGAACACATGGGACAAAACACAGAGGAATCTTAGCTGTGGGAGGGGGAGACTGAGATCTAATAGGGTCTGCGGTGACACCATAGTTAGAGAAAATAGGGCAGACTAGGTGGGCCATCAGATACTTATTTGCCAACAAATTCTATGTTTCTATGTTTCTCTGTTGTAAATTTTCAGACATATATAGCCTGGGACCTTGTTTCCATAACAATTGAATATATAGGTAGGACAGTGACATTTTCTATGTTCCTCTAATCTTAACCAGCCTAGTGTTTTATAAAGATCACATCTATGCACCTTACGTGGGGCACCTAGGATAAAATGGGCAAATCTTATGTACATAGTATATAGCCTTGCCAGTTCCATTCCCTATGCCCCCCACAAACAACAAATCACCATAGTCGAAAATGTATTTATTTTATTTATTTATTTCAATCTAGGATTAGAAAATATCTTTGAGCACAGTGGAGCTCATTTACAAAGGTTCCACATCAATACTGGGGAGGGGGTTACATAACAGACGGAGTATAAAGCACAATAACATGTACAGATAATATCAAATACAGCAAACAGCACAATACATAGCAAACATAGGTGATTGCAATTAGATACATAGTTGGCATTCTAGGACTTTATAGGTGATAACGTGGGCGGGTAATCCCATTTGGAAATCGGGAAGGGTGAGTCAGGGGATGAAGAGTAGCAGCATGACAGAGAAGAAGGGGGGGATGCAGCCGGGCAGCATTGTCAAGCACGTTGAGCGAGGCAGGAAGGGGTAGAACGGGAGGGAGCAGGGGCAAGCACAGAAGGAGAAGGTGACAGGAGGGAGGAAATGGTGAGGTGTGGGGGGAGAGAGGGGAGGAAGAAAGGTGTGGAAAAGAGTCAGTCAGAGGTCATAGTGGGTGAGTTAGTGGAACAGAGTAGGAGGGTCAGGACGTGACAGGTGGGGGGGAGGGTGAGAAGCGATAGAACAGGGGAAGAAGGAAGCAGCCAGGGGCCTTGTCAAAGAGGCTGGGGAATGCAGGTTGCCAGATGAGGTGCAAGTCGCATGACTAATTAAAGCAGGTATACTCACTTTCCTTGGAGATGTGCAGATGCAGGAGATGTTTGAACTGGGTAAGTTGAGGTATGCTACTCAGTTCACAGCTCAGGCCATTCATCCAGATAGCTCTGTAAGGGAAGGATCGCTGGCATTGCGTGGTCCGAACCCTAGGAACGTGAAAGAGTTCAGAGACAGAGG
Source organism: Neoceratodus forsteri (assembly GCA_016271365.2). NCBI lineage: Eukaryota > Metazoa > Chordata > Ceratodontiformes > Ceratodontidae > Neoceratodus > Neoceratodus forsteri. Next base: position 189,786,049 of record JADMNL010000027.1, read on the forward strand.
ACCGGGTGTGATGCAACTTTTGAGTCTTTGATAGAAGACTGGTGATGCCTGTTGGCAGGGCTCCAAGCAACACTTGCTTGGCAAGTATACATGAGTGGTACTTGATGCAGTCTTGTAGTTTGAGCCACCCAGTTAGGGCGAATAGATCACAAGTATGGGTGAGGTAGCCAGCACCAGTGATAAGTCTACTGACGTTGTTTAGGACAGTATTTAGTCTTTTGAGAGATGTAGCTGTGGCAGCTCCATATATAATCAAGCCGTAGTCAATAACAGATAATACCGAGCTGTGGACTGCAAGTTTAAGTGCTTCTGGAATGACCATGGTGCTAACATCATATTTCCTAACTTCATTATTCATTAAAGTGCACCCAGACATTTCCCCAAAATTCTTAATCTGGGTGCCTGTTTGGATGTTCCACTTAATTTTCTCATCTAACCAGACACCCTGATTACGATAATTTCGGACCTGTCATAATATTATTTGATCCTTTGTGTGTATATGTAAATTTACAAATGTATTCTGACTTTCTGTCCTACTAAAACACGTGTTTTTTCTTTTTGCATTGAGTACCAATCATGAGTACAGGAAGAAAGTTTGTAATTCATCCAAGACCCTTTGTAATCTAGCCTTTATTTGATTTTAATCTTTTCCTTCTGTATATAATATTATATCATCAGCACAGAAATGAAACTTGATATGAGGGTCTTCCAGGGTTAGGGGGTTCACGTAGATATTGATTAAAATTGGTCCTAATATAAAACCTTGCAGGACACCAGATACTAACGGGGCTAATAATTTGGACTCATTTATTACAACCGTTGGGGAGGTGAGAATGCATCTGCACATGTCAGGGTGTTCATTCTAGCTCGCGCTGTGTGGAGGAGGACGCTGGTCTCCCTTATTCTCTTCTGAGAAAATGCTCCAGTAAACCACATTGGTGTTCGATAAATTGTGCCTCTTCTCACTTTGCTTTATCTCCTCACCCTTGTCTTGTGACTGTATGAACCTCAGGTTAAACGGTGGCTCTTCAAGATTTTCCAGTACCTCACGGCCCCTTGTACTGACCGTGAAAGCAACTCTGAGGCATGTTAAAGCACTACCGCCTGGCAAGTGAAGTTTCCCCTGCAAGAACAGAACTGGAAGCTTAGCCGTCTCAGAGAAAAGCAGCAACAGAAGAAAGAAAACCAGACTCCTCTCAGAATACCACAGAAACCACCAACTCAGAGGGAGGTAACATTTTTTTATGGGAGAAGCAGGAGGAGGGTGTTTTTGTTCTCAGTGATAAGGGCTGCAGCTCAGCAACCAGGGCTAAAAATACTAGCTTACAAGGGCAGCAAGCCATTACTGACACACCCTTGTTAAAATCTAAAAAGGTAACACTATTTTTTACACCTCCACAGTTCAGAAGAGGCTGAACAAAAAGAAAAAAAAGTCTCCCTAAAGCATCTGAATTTCCTGAACTGAAGCAGCAATTTAAAACTCTCCCTCCCAAATTAAATTCACCAGTCTGCCTATACGATATTTTTATAAAGATTCCTGACAAAAAAAGCATTGGGCAGAATTCAAAAAGCTATCAGGACCAAAGTCCCACTCCGCAACTGCAATTGCGGACTGAAATTGCCTGCAACAGCGGCAGTTGCGATTCACAGCCGCAGCAGTTTCAGAGGGTGTCACGACTGCTCCCACCAACCGTAGCTACTTTCTGCAGCTGTGGCAGTCTCCCTGGTGACACCACCCGCAAGCAGCCATACATCGTGGAGCCAGTCGTAATCTGGCTCCACCTTTGTGAATACCCACCACTGCGGGTAACCTGCCGATCCGCAAGTGGCAACGCACTTGCGCCAAGGTTTACTCGCAGCTGCGGGACTTCCACAAGCTTTGTGAATCCTGTCCTTTGCCTCTACCTCCCCCAGCAAGCCCTGAAAATGTTTCTCCTTTACAAAAAATGGCCTCAGTGGGGAAAACCAGAGATATTAGAAACCAAAAGAAAACAAAGGAAAGTACTAGTAATGAAGCAAAGGACAAACAGGAGATAAATGAAGCAGCAAAACAAGGCTGTGCAGAAAACATAGAAGATGTAACACCCTCTCAGCAAAACATCTTGAAAGAGATTAAACAAGGGTTTGAAACCTTAAACACTGTAGTTACTTCTCTAACCCTTATGTTCACCGAAGCTATGGAAAAATGTGAGTCCCTTTCATTAAGAACAACGGAATGTCAAAATAGGGTTAGTAACTTAGAAGATAAAATTCCTATTCTTTCAAAACTTGAATCTAGCAGCAAAGAATTAGGATTACGAGAGCTGAAGGGGGAAGACCTCGAATCAAGATCCAGATGGGCAAACTTAAAAATTGCCAACCTTCCAGAGGGAATTGAAGGGCGTATGACCGTGGTTATGTGAGGGAACAGCTCCTCCCCTACATCCTATTTTAGCCAGCAAGCAGACCACTGCTCTGCTTAGAGCGAGTCGCACTCGCTTCATCAGTGCATGGCTGGTTGGTTATCCCCCCCCACCCTCTTCCTGGTTCTGTTTGTTTTGTTTTCCCCTTTGTCCCCTGCCATTGCCTTGCTTTGCCCCCGATTTGCTTTTCTCCTTCCTGCTCCCTTCCCTCCCTTGCCTTCCTCTGCCTCCGTTGCTACTCCGCCGCTCACTCATTCCTCCTCGCATTGCTCATTCCTAGCTTGCGGCTCGTTGCCACTCCTTCTGGCACCATACCTTTCCTTTCCTTGCTGCTTCCACTGCCCCCTGCCAGGTGTTCCTTCCATTAGCCTGCATGCACCAGCTTCTCAACTGCCTGTGTCTGCTCCACTCCCTTCCCTGTGTTTTCCCTCGAACTGCAGTACTTCTGACCTTTGCACTGGGCCGCTTGGTCTCCTTACTGTGTGGCTGCATTTGTTTTCCACGGAGTCATCCTGACTGGACTGAATTTCTTCAGCTCATCTCAGGATCCTGGCCGGAACACCTATGTCTTGTGCAGTGCAACCGGACGACACAGAAGCATTCCTTCCTGGCTTACTGCCTGATTTGCTACGCTGTGCTGTACCTCAATCTCCAGACGTCTGTACTGCCTGCAGCTAGAGCAGCATGTAGCGCCCAGGCTGATACCTAATGCAAGCGCTAAGGACCGTATTATGACCATGCTCTTTTGGCAGTACTGACTGCCTGTCAGGTGGACCATAGATTCAAGGTATGTTTGTTGACTTCTACGGACTTGTATGAACTGGGTCTACATTGCATTCATGTCCTACTTCTGCTGCACATTCGGGCAGCTTCTCCTCTCGGCCAAGGGCCATGCCCTTTCGATACTACAGTCCCAAATCACTCTGTCAGGCACCTGGGCTTTTGCAGTGGCAGCTCCAGTTCTTCAGCATTTAATTCCATTCCAGTACCCCTGGGACAGCAGACATTGGCAGCACAATCACAGAGGTATGCACATCCCTGGTGAATAATTCCGGTCCTTCATAGCTCTGTATCCTCCACTGGGCCTGTATCCGGACTTTAGAGGACCAAACTCACTGTTTGCGAGCCCCCACGGGTACATGCTGCTGTCTTTCAACTTGCGTTTTTATCTCCGTATTGCAGACCTCATGCAGGTCCCCTCTTGCCTGGCAAGCATGTGCTGCTCCTTTGCTGCCCTGTGTGAGGGTTTGCGGTCCTGCTAGCCTTTGTGGGGCCTAGCGTGACTCACTCACTTCCTTTCCAACTGCTGCTCTCTACTCTTTCCTTCGGCTGACCTACGTGGGGTTCAGCCGCTCATCCTACCTACATTCAGGCCTAGATACTTCTTTGCCTTTGGCGTCTGGCCTCTGGCCATGCATTTCAGCCATGCAACCCATCATTGCTTTCGGAGCCTGCTCCCAACTCTTCTTGTGGACCATCATCCGAGCTTCTCTCTCAAGATTGGATGCACTCCGGGATGTCTTGTCTTCAGTCATGCTGATTGAGTTCTGGATGCTGCAACTCATCTTGCCTGTTTGCACCTTTCCATCCATTCAGGATCATCTGTGCTCCATTGTGGATTTCCTATCAGACTATGTCTTAGGATGTTACATCAATATCCCTGGCTGCTTACCATGTTGCTTCATTTTGTTTGCTCCTACCTCACTTTCCAGCGGACCTATGTGTGGTCCAGCCATACAGGCCAACCTTTATGGGGCCTAGCTGCCACTCTTTACTTACCTTACCAGCTGACCTCACATGGTCCAGCTGTATGCTAGCCTTCTTGGGTTTAGCTACTATTCTGTTTACTCACTGGCTGACCTACGCAGTCACCCGTACCTCCTACGGTCCATAGGCTGACCTACACGTGGTCTCACCGCACTTCCTTATCCCGTTGGGCTCAACTCCCTTTTCGTTCTCATGGATGCTTCCTACAGAGCTGCTTCATTCATTCGGACCTACCTCCAAATCATGCTTCCTAAAGCTTCTGCCTTCCACTGGATTATTCTGGAGTACATCAAGATATTCACCTCAATTATCTTGGATGCTTCTCGCCATGCTACATCAACTCCTCCGGAGTTACTACTACCGTCTCCGCAAGAACTCTGGCAGTATAGCCTAGAGGTTAGAGTAACGAGCTGTGAACAAGCTTGGTACATCCAGCAGACCAGACCTGGGTTTGATTCTCACAACCTCCACTTGCATACTGTGTGACTCTGAGCAAGTCACTTAACCGCCAAGTGCTCCCAGGTTGCCCCTGAAAACAGGCACTTGTGCCTAGTGGGACTTACCAGGTTACCAAAGACTAAACAAAAATAAACTCCCTGCTGAGCTCTATTCCACACTGCTTTCCTTAGTTTATCTGATGCCTAAGACATTGATCTACTACAGTTTCTGGATGCTTATTACCTCTGGTCGAGTTGCCAACTCATCCGCCCAGGTCTCTTCACTGCAATTTTTATCATCTTTGATTTTCAGGATACAACAGTCTACAGCAGCTTTCCCTGCTCCCATAAGTCTGCCTTAAACTATATTATTACTCCACACCATACTGACTCAGTATGCGCTACCATTTACAATACCATTTACAATCTATTCCTTACTACTTCACTGCTATTTCTGCATTACATGCAGTTTGACATTCCTCTTACTTTATCAACCACTGCTCTACAATCTGTCTCACCCCACATGGCCAGAGGTTCACCGCACCGCACTTCAAAGACCTGCGCCCCTACAGACCCAGAGGTCCCCTGATCTTATATTACTACATCATAGCCGCCTGCTTCTATGACCTGCTTCACCCATCAGGCCTGGGAGTTCAACTACTTCTGCTCTATACCTGCCTCACCCAGCTTCAAGGCTTGGAGGTTCACACATTCTACTATATGCCTGCCTGCCACTGTGTCTGCCAGCCTTAGGAGCTCCTTTCTATTATGGACTCACGTCCAAAATTGTTTAGCCGTACATCATCTATTCTTTGAATGCTTCTGCCTTGCCACTTCAATCATGTGAATTACTACTACTACTACACTCCTATCAGGACACTTAGTTGAGCTTATCCAGAAGACTTTCAATCTCAATGTTTATGCTCCAAGGCTTCTTGGAGCCTGTGACAATGCTACTTCATTCGACTCAGCTTCAGTTATCACCATTTATGAGTCATAAGCTTGACTATTCAGGACTCATCACACCATTCTCACCAAGTCAATTCTAGCTAGTGTACCATTCTGGCTTTTGAAAAGTGGATATCTATATCACTATGCAACTATTTGGATCACCAGACGAAGCTCTTCAATTCCTGTGCCATTACCATTTCCTCATGCTCCTCGCCGTATATCGTACATAATCTATGCGATATCTACTCCTCTGCTACTCCTTCTGCATCATGCAGATTTAATTACTACTACAACTGACCTATGTACAGGTCCACTTATTTACACTATTTGCTCATATTACCCGCTTTGCCCTTACAGGGCCTAGAGGTTCATCAAGACTGGCTCACCTATTCTACAAGTTACTTTGTCCTTCGGTATCTGGAGGTACATCTAACTTATGTCTACCTATATGCACCAAGATCTATACCCAATTCTCTTACTTGCTTCCCACTCCGGATCGGAGATTCCTACTGCTCCGCCCTCTCCAGATCATGCAGCATGTGCCCGGTTCCTGTGCTTCATCACCACAGCCTTCATTTGCACAGCTTGCCAAGTGGATCACATACCTACTCAGGACGTGGATGCTTAGCCTTTTGGTTCCTGGTTCTCCTCGGAGTCGACGTCCTCGCCTGCTGGAGTGCTTCCCACTGCAACTTTGACACTTTTTTTTATTGACCATGGATTCCACTCTACTATTTTTCTGCCCTGGACTTGGATTCTTGGTATTGGAGTTTTCTGGAAGGATGCGGTTACGTTCACCGACACTTCAATTCAGTACTTTCTTCAGTTTTTTTTTTTGTTTTCCTGGATCAGGATCTACAACTTTGGATTTCAGATTAGCCAATTAAATTAGAATTGTTCCTTAGGGTTATTCTCTTTTAGTACGCCCAGAAGGATGGGCAGGTCAGTAGCCATGGGTCCTCAGAGGTTCCCCCCCAAGGGGTTTTTCCCTCTCCTGTATGCTACTGGTCATACTCTCTGAGTTGGAGGAGGTAATCACACTGCTAATCATTTCTTTTGGGGGGGGTCTCATCCTACTCGACTCCTACCAATGGTCGGATACAGAACAATCGTATGATTTTTTTGGGGGGGTCTCATACTACTGGACTAAGCATCCTTCCTATGGTGGGATACAGAGAAAGGCCAGAATATCAAGTCATAGAAACATAGAAACAGACTTTGATGGCAGATAAGAACTGCTAGGCCCATCTAGTCTGCCCAATTCCCTACCTACAGGATAGGCCACAGATCCTAGTTAACCAACAGCCTATTTCTTCCTACCCCCCACAAGAATTGCCTTATGTCTGTCCCATGCATTCTTGAATTCTGCCACAGTTTTAGACCCCACAACCTCCTCAGGAAGGCTGTTCCATGCATCCACTACCCTCTCTGTGAAATAATACTTCCTCATTGCCCCAGAACCCCTCCTTCTATCTTTAAATTGTGTCCCCTTGTTCTTGCAAGTCTCTGTTTCTGAAAGATGCTACCCTCTTGGACTTTGTTGATTCCACTGAGGTACTTAAAAGTTTCTATCATGTCCCCTCTCCTTCTTTCCTCAAGGGTATACATATTAAGCTCCTTTAGTCTCTCCTCATCGGCTTCTCTTGCAGACCCTGCACCATTTTAGTTGCCCTCCTCTGGACTGCCTCTATCCTGTCTATGTCCTTGCGGAGATGGGGTCTCAGAACTGGACACAGTACTCCAGATGGGGTCTCACCAACTGTCTGTACAGAGGGATAACAACTTCCTGTTTTCTGCTGCTGATGCCTTTCCTATACATCCCAGTATGCCCCCAGCCCTCCTACTGCCTTCTCTCATTGCTTGCTAACCTTAAGATCTGCTATGATTACTCCCAGGTCCCTTTCCTTTTTTGTTGATTGTTACTACCTCCCCACCCATTTTGTATTCTTCCCCTGGGTTCTTGTTTCCCAGGTGCATTAGTTGCCTTCTTTGCATTGAATCCTAGCTGCCATACTTCGACCATTCCTCCAACCTTGCCAGTCCCTTTTCATCCTTTCCACACCTCCTTGTGTATCAACCCTGTTGCAGATCTTTGTGTTATCTGCAAAAAGGCATACTTTTCCTTCCAGTCCCTCTGCAATGTCACTGATGAAGACATTAAAAAGGACTGGACCAATACTGAACCCTGCGGTACCCCACTAGTAATCCCCCTTTCTTCAGAGTGGACTCCATTTACAATTACCTTCTGTGTCCTGTTGTCCAGCCAATGTTTTACCCAACAAGCTACTCATCAGTTCAAGCATCTAAGCCCTTGCATATACTATCCAGCTCACTTGTACTATAATCACTGACTTGCTCATGTCTATGCCAAAGTACCTAAGCACTAATCATTTCATACTACAAGTACCTTGCAAGCATTGTCCTACTTACTGGTCTGGCCTCTGTATCCCCTCTGTATCCAAGCACAACCTATATCATCCAGCTACAGTATGTAACATAAGCACTGAGCTATAAACCACACATAATAGAAGGTTTAGACCCCATTAAATATTGTGAGGAGCTCTTGACAAACATAATAGGGCTATCATACCCAGAACAAAAAATAGAGCTTGATAGAACACACTGAGCTTTCAGAGTGGACACCCTTGGTAGGCCTAGATTTGTGTTCATTAAGCCTGCTAAATTCCAAGACAAAGAAAGGACATTGGCTAAAGCCTGAATTGAGAAAGGAATTGCATACAGAGGTATGAGACTGCAAATGTATCCAGATATTCCCCCAACAGTGCTAGCCAGAAGGAAAAGCTTTGACTTCATAAGAGATACACTCCGAAAAGAGGGGATTCCCTTCTCCTTACTATACCCAGCAAAATTAATGGTTAATCTAGACAGGGAAATACTCTTTTTTCACTCTCCAGGGGAGGTTGAAGAAGCCTTAAAGGAAAGGGACAAATATTCTCCTCCCTCTTCTAGTGATAAAGGCCCGTCCGCCTCAAAAGATTAACACAGTAAGAATGCTACTCTCTACTGATCAGCTTTCTCATTTTCCATGCATCAGGAATGCTACTATCTACTGATCAGTTTTTTACTTTCCTTTGGGGGTGATAGGCGGCAGGCTGAAGGGAAAGAGAGGCAACAAGGATTATTACAATGTGGGTGGAAGAGTGAGGAGAAATGGTATGAAAGGGGGGGAAGTGGAGGAGAGGGGAAAAAAGGGGGAAAGGAAAAAAGAAGGAAACAGGGGAGGAAGGCAAAAGAAAGAGAGAGAGAAAAGGGTGTGGGTATATATATGTGTATACTGTATATGCATACGTACGTCTCTGTGTATGGGTATAAATATATATGAGACAGAGAAAAGGCAGCTGGAAGGAAAAGGGGGAAAACAATGTTATAAAGGAACTTAGATTTCTTATGGCCTCTACTGGCTCTTTTTGCTTTTTTTCTCTTTGCCTCTTATCCTCTTTGGGGTTTTTGACACTAGGGATTTCAAAAATGAAGGGAGGAAGGCGGCCAGGTAGTTCCTACCTTTCACTAAGCATATCCACACAGTAGAAGCATAGTCACCATTAAGGGGGGGGTGGTGTCCATTTGCTTTGAGAATGCCTAGGGTAAAACCTGAAGCATATCAAGTTTTATTTAAACAGGATAAGGAGGGGGGCTTGTCACCTAAGCCGGATGGGGGGAGGGATAGGGTGCACTTATTAAACTTTCTAATTAAAGTACTTTTGTTGAGAATTAAGTGTGGGTGCGATATTAATAATAAGGTAAAATCCAAAACTCTACTTAGAGTGAAGAGTCTGGACAAGCAGGTCTTTAAGGAAAAAAAAACCCTGAAGCTAAATCATAATGGACGGGCTGTGTTTCTCTGGCACAGCACAATGGTGCAGAAAGAAAGGGGGTTATTCTTATGATTTATTCAAATTTAAATGTCTCAGCTTAAAATAATGCCCTGGAATCTTAACGGATGCAAAAATAGAATCAAGATTAGAAAAGTTGTCAGAATAGCTAACAATAGAAAAACAGATTGTTTTTTTCTTCAGGAAACGCATTTCAATAAAAAGGAAGCTACATATTTTGGTAATTTATTCAAGGCAAATAGATATTACACATCTTTCTCAAACTTAGCAAGAGCTACAGCCATTTATATCAAGAACCATTTGGCCTACTCCTTAAGCAAAATAATAACTGACCCAAATGGGCATTTTGTTTTGGCTGAAATTTTATATCAGAATAATAATATAACTCTTGGCTCTCTTTATGGACCAAACACTGAAGATTTATATTTTTTCACAAATTTCTTTTTGGAATTGTCGCAGCCTAGTCAGACAATCATACTGAGCGGGGATTTTAATTTTACCTTTAACCTAATAGATAGAGCACCCCTTTCTCAAGAAAGAAAACAAAATACAGTAAAACTGGTAAAAACCTAGCCTTGGATTTTGACTTGGTAGATCCTTTTAGAAAAAAGTTCCAAAATCTCAAAAAATATTCTTATTATTCTAAAACTTATGACACCTATTCCAGAATAGACTTTTCTAATCTCTCAGAAACTTTGTAGGGATTTGACACAAATATCATATAAGCCCATAAGAATCTTAGATCATGCCCCTTTAGTTATGGAACTAATTTTCAAGTACCAGGCCATACCTCCTCAATACTCTTGGAAAATGAATAATTCCCTATGGTTTGCCAGTAACTTTAAGGCTAAAATTACAGATGAAATAAATTGTTTTTTGAAACTAAATAGCCTAGATAATTTTGATATTCAAACTATATGGGAATCCTTAAAGGCTTACTTAAGAGGGTGGATTATGGCTCAAGTAGGGATCAGGGAAAATAAAATCTGCTGAGGCTCTTATTGAGCTGGAGCGGGAACAGTCCTCCGATGAGGAGGACCACTCAAACATAGCTACCGAACAAACAAAAATAAAATTTCTTGCAATTGGGAATAACATAGAAAAGATTAGTCAAAACCAAGCTGAAAGAGAAATGTATAATGCTAGGGCCAAATACTACTACCAAGGCAATATGCCAGGCAAACTTCTAGCATATCAGCTTCACTGTGACTATAATCAAAATAAAACAGCATGCATCAGAGGGGAAAGTGGGCAACTGCTGTTTGAAGAGGTACAGATTAATGCAGCCTTTCAATCTTTTTATGAAAGGCTATATATTTTTTTTTTATTTAGTTGTTTAACCAGGTATAGCACACTAAGCTGAAAGCTTTTTTACAGGAGCGACCTTGGAGCACAAGGAGGTTAAGTGACTTGCTCAGGGTCACACAGTATGCAAGTGGAAGCTGTGGGATTCAAACCCAGGTCTGGCCTGCTGGATGTCACCAAATTTGCAGCTCAGAGCCTTAGACCACTGCGCTATACTGCCTCTATATGCACCTGAACATAATACCCCATTAGACTATCAGACTATTTATCCTCTCTGAACCTGCCGAAGGTTTCTGTTAATCATATTGAGCTCTTGAATTCAGAAATAAGTTTGGCAGAAATTTTGAGAATAATTGAGGACCTTCCTACTTCAAAAAGACATGGGCCTGATGGCCTCCTGTTTTAATTTTATAAGAACCTGGGTTCAATCCTTACACCATTACTGAAGATCCTTTTTCACAGTTTTCTGATCCAGGATAAGCTCCCCAGCTCCTTTAATGAAGTAGATATATCTTTATTTTTGAAAAACGTCAAAGCGGCAGACTCTTGTGGCTTATATAGGCTGATATCTTTACTAAACCGCGACTATAAAATCTTCACTGAAATTTTGGTAGAAAGGCTGTCCAGAATACTCCCAAAGCTGATACACCCAGATCAAGTGGGATTTATCAAAGGCAGGAGGCTACAGTACAACACCAGAAAAGCCCTTAACATCAGTCAGGCTTTTACAGGGTCAGATATAGAGCGTCTCTCACTTGATGCAGAGAAGGCCTTTGATAGGGTCCGGTGGCCTTTTTTGCTAGAAGTTTTGAAATGTTTTGGTACAGAGGGGAACTTTTTAAAGTGGACACAACTAATATACTCAGCACTACAGGCTAGAGTAAAAACCAGCCACTTATTTTCTTCCCCGTTTTCACTCCGGCAGGGTACTAGGCAGGGTTGCCCACATTCCTCTGTTATTCACTCTTTTCTTGGAGCCTTTAGCAACTAAAATTAGAACACTTAGTGAAACACTAGGAATCCAGGTCGGAGACGAATATTTAACAATCATGTTAGATGCTGATGACATACTAATTTCTCTTGTCAATCCAGAACAAACATATCCAATATTAGACAACCTTTTAGGGGAATACAGTGAGATCTCTGGCTATAGAGTCAATTGGGGGAAAAATAAAATGCTGTATTTGTCCAGAAAACCTCTCAAACCCTGACTTCAAAAACATCTGTAAATGTCAGCTGAAATACCTAGGAATTTTGTTAGCTCTTGATCCCAGGAGAGTAATGCAACTTAATTATGACCCTCTTCCTTCCAAAACTAAGAAAGATTTAGAAAAGTGGCAACATCTCCCTCTAACTCTGATGGGGAGAATAAATATTCTCAAGATGAATATTCTTTCTAAATTTCTATTCTTATTTGAATCAATCCCCTTAGTTCTGAACAAAAACTTTTTCACGGATTTAGATAAATTTGTGAGAAAATTTCTCTGGTTGAACAAACGGCCTAGGATTGCCCTAGAATCAGATAAATTACAATAAAATAAAGACAAGGGAGGTCTGGGCTGTCCAACTTTTTGGTTTTATTATGTAGCCACCCAACTAGAAATGAGCTTTTTCTGGTTTTATCATAAGCAGGATACCTATACTGTGGGCTTCTGTATGGAAAAAAAACAAGTTGGGGGCCTTGCTCTTATCAATACCTTATCATTAGACTCTGTTCATTTAAATAAGCTCTCAGCACTAAACACAACAAAGTCCACTATCACAGCTTGAGTACAGTCTCTTAAGATAATGGGTTGGAATAATAAGCTGTCAAAGCTTTATTCGATCTAAAACAATCCCCTTATTTCCCCCCTTCGCTGATGGACCCCATTTTTAAAAAATGGTATTTCGACAGGGCTATTCATTCTGTGGGGGACATCCATCTTAATACCCAGCTAATGATCTTTACACAATTCAGCAGGTATTTGGAATTCCAGACAGCCAGAGGTGGCAGTTTATCCAACTAAATAACTTCATTTTCAAAAAGAACAAAAACTCTTGATATATTAGACTCCCCCTCTTTATAACTTAGAATCCAATAAAAAATTGATTTCCACTCTTTATAAGTCACTTATTGAATACACCCCCTCCCAATTAAAAAATACAAAAGAAGCCTGGGAAAAAGATATGGGGAAAACTAGCTCTGCTCCAGAATCTTACCAATTTAACTGTCTTTCCAGTAAACAAACAATAACCTTCTTCAAATCCATTTTAATACAATACACAGAATTTATCTCACCCCAGCCAGACTGCACACCATTTGACAACACTTTGTCTGCGTTGTGTCAGGGATGCAGGAATTCTAAGGGCTCCCTACTCCATATGATGGCTACTTAAATTATTCAACTTTTGGGGCAAAATTTGGTCTACCCTCTCTAGCGCCATCAGACAGGATTTTCCATTTAACCCTGGGATATTTGCATTTGGATTGCAGATAGAACCACAACAGGAATGCAATAGTCAGAAAATTCTTTTTAATCTGGGTCTTTTAGTGGCAAAAAGATAATTTGTCAACATTGGAAAGATCCGGACTCTCCACTCTATTTAGAGTGGGTAAGCAAAATCCTAAACTGTAGCAAGATTAATGAGGCTCCATACTTAATGGAAGACAAATATGGAAAATATTTGGAAATTTGGATGCCCTTCTTAGAGAATTTAGTTTAAATGGTGAGGGGACTCATTTTTTAAAAACTTAAAACTCTAAGAATGAACAAATGATAGTTAATCACCAAATCGGCCTGGCTATGATGACAACCAATAAGCTTTCATGAGTTAGGACGATGACTGAAGCACCCACACTCTGAGCCAAAAAGAAAAGGATAAAAAAATTACAACCAATTGCTTCCTCCCTTTAAGGTAGGATATAAACCAATCCACAGCATCTCCAATGACTCCCACATATTTCAATCTGGACATCAAGATGTCATGGTCCACGGTATCGAACACCTTTGAAAGATCTATGAAAATTGCTCCCACCGACACCCTTCTGTCCAGCAACTCCTGAATACCTTCCATAACCTTTACTAGGGCCAAGGTGGTGCTGTGGAGCGGCCTAACTCCAGACTGGTAGTCACAACACATTCTCATCTTCCAATTAATTTTTCAGTTGTGCACATACTAATCTACCAAAGATTTTAGAAAGCATGGGCAAAAAACAAATGGGGCAATAATTTTATGTTTTATGTTTTGCGACTCTTTTATGAATAGGGACTACCTGTGCATCCTTCCATTTCTGTGGATAAACTCCAGTATATAATGACAACTCTGCCAGGGTAGATGCTCGTACAGAGGCTGCATACTTCAACTGCAAAGCAGGGATACCATCTAAACCATCTGCCTTATCTGTATTGATTTTTAACATTTTATCACAAACTTGTGTTTTCATGACCTGTTTAAAGATGAAGATTTTATTGTGTTTCAGTGTATCAGGCAAACAGAAACACAGAAACATAGAAGTTGACATCAGATAAGGACCGCAAGGCCCATCCAGTCTGCCCATTTCTTTTTCTACCTTATAAATGTGCCATCAGCCTTTGCTCTGTCAGTGGCCTATCTATTCGTACTCATCGGTATTGCTCCCTTATGCCTATCCCATGCCTGTTTGAAGCCCTGCACTGTATTCATAGCCACCACTTCCTGAGGTAGACCTTTCCATGCATCCACCACCCTTTCTGTAAAAAAGAATTTCCTCACATTCCCCTTAATCGGCCTCCCTCTAATCTCATGCTGTGTCCTCTTGTCCTGCTGTTTTTCTTATATTTAAACATGTTAGACTCTTTCACCTTGTTAATGCCCTTAAGGTGTCTGAATGTTTCAATCATATCACCTCTCTCCCTCCTTTGCTCAAGGGTATACATATTGAGCACCATTAATCTGTCCTCATATGTCTTCTGATGCAGTCCCTGCACCACTTTGGTTGCCCTTCTCTGGACTGCCTCAATTTGGTTAATGTCCTTGTGAAGGTGTGGCCTCCAGGACTGCATGCAGTACTCCAGAAGGGGCCTAACCAGTGTCTTGTAAAGAGGGGATTATTACCTCCTTCTTCAGACTTGTGATACCCCTACTAATACACCCCAACATCCCTCTAGCCTTACCTACTGCCTTAGTGGTCTGCTTGGATGATTTCATCGGTGATGATGATGCCCAAGTCTCTTTCTTCCTTTGTGACTGCCAGCAACTCCCCTCCCAGCCTATAGGTGGCTTCAGGGTTTCTCTTCCCTATGTGCATGATCTTGCACTTCTTTGCATTAAATCCCAGTTGCCACTCTTCTGACCATTTTGCTAGTTTATCCAGATCTCTTCTTATTCTGCCCACCCCCATCTAGATCATATACTCTGTTGCAGATCTTGGTGTCATCTGCAAACAGACAAGCTTTACCCTGTAGTCCATCTGCAATGTCACTAATGAAGATATTGAAGAGAACTGGCCCCAGGACTGATCCCTTAGGTACCCCACTTGTGACTTGCATCTCTTCTGACTGTATACCATTTACCACCACTCTGTTTTCTGCCCGTCAACCAGTTTGCCACCCAGTTGCCAACTTCTGACCCACCCCAAGCCTACCCAGCTTATTTATCAATCTTCTATGTGGAACAGTGTCAAAAGCTTTGCTGAAGTCAAGGTAGGTGACATCAACTGCTCCCTCTTGGTCCACCACTCTGGCTACCCAATCAAAGAAATCTATGAGATTAGTTTGACAGGACCTTCCTTTTGTAAACCCATGCTGTCTTGGATCCTGTGCCCCCAGGGATTCCAGGTGTTGCACTATCCTTTCCTTAAGGAGTGCCTCCATAATCTTGCCCACTACTGAGGTAAGACTGACTGGTCTGTAGTTCCTGCCTCCTCCCTGCTACCGCTCTTGTGGAGCGGGATCACATGAGCCCTTCTCCAGTGCTCAGAGACTCGCTGAACAGTTCTGCTAATGGCTCTGCTAGTTCCACCCTTAGCTCCTTAAGTACCCTGGGATGTATGCCATCAGGTTCCATTGCCTTGTCCACCCTGAGCTTAGCGAGCTCTTGTAGGACCCTTTCTTTTGTGAAGGGAGTAGTGCTCACCTCCCTCCCCCCCAAGGGTGTAGCTACTGATACACCAAGTAAGCCACGGCGTACTAAGTTTAGTAGCAGGGGGTAGCAAACAAGCTGGCCAGTATTGCTCTGCCCTCTCTAGTCCATTACTTTTAAGTTCTTTTGTTTGGCTTCACAGGCTTTTTCTTTTCTCTTTCAGCTTTGTTTGGGGGGGGGGCTGGTGCTGGCTGAGTGGACCACAGCTGTTGAAGCTGAAGGTCTCAGTTAGGTCTGCATGATCCACCTGCATAGTGATTGGCTGCGGCATCTGGTAGGGGGTGTGGCAAGTCTGGGGCAGCAAGTTTAAATGCCCCAGCAAAGTTAGAAGCCATGCTGTTAGTTCAATTGGACTGGGAGTGAAAGAAGCAGTAGAAGAAATGAGGAGAAGCAGATGAAAGAACAGACTCAGACTCAGCTAAAAGAACAAAGACTTTATGTGAAGTGACAAGCGGAGCGAGTCTGCTTATATGTGAGGGAGAAAGAGAAGAAATTTCTACCATGGTCATGAACTTGTGGTGCAATCATTGGCATTTACCAGCGGGCAGTGGGAGCCGAACACCACACTAGCAGTGCAGACAGGCAGCAGGTCTAGTGTGGGAATCATCTGACTGGAGCAAGCAACCTTGGACTCGAGTCATTGGGGGGGCAGGCATGGACAACAGCAGGGGAAGGGGTAGCACTGTGGCAGCTTGGTGTACAAATCTGAAATGCCTGGCTACACCCCTGCTCCCCCCAATGTCCATGGTGCCGAGCTGTGCAATATTTTGCATTTAATAGGGTATTTTTTTGTCCTAAGGCCTCCATTCCCATTTTTATGAAGTATTCATTACATTTTCCTAGATTCATTCACAGGAACCTCTTTACCGTTTGTCTCAAAAAATAGTTTGGGCAGTCTACCTTTCTATGACCTTGTAGTCTTTTTATGACATTCCAGAATTCCCAAGGATTGCTTTTCACATTACCTGCTTTGACATAATATAATGGCAATCTACAGCTTCTAAAAACTGGTTAGAAACACGTCTTACTAGTTATTATAACACAATTGCACACAAATCTATTTAAGCATTAAAGATGCGGCACTGGCTGCTAAAATGCAGAACTGGCCACAATGTGTAGCACATTCTTATTTCCATAAATAAGAACAGGAAGTAGCATCATCATGTGAGTAATGTTCCTACGGTACAAAGTTAGTTTAATTTTTTTAAAAGTTTGTTTTTTGTCCACAAAGGCAGCATCATTATGAATGTGGCACTTGCCAGGATGCAATCCAATACTCCAGCATTCTGCTACAGAGTTACTGCAGGAAACAAGGCAATTCCAGTGGCAATTAATTTCTTTTATCTTGCAGGAATCTGTGACTACATTGCATCATGGCAGGCTTCACTGAATGCAGAACATCAGCATCTCTTCATTCAGTCAAGGGTAAAATTCAGGTATAAATTGTACAGCACTGAGAGGTATGATCAGGGATGTAGCTAGAAAACAGAAATGTTCTTACCTTTGGAAATTATGTTTCCTAGAATCCTCATATAAATTCCATCCCAGTATTAGCAATAGGATATTCACCCTCACCTGACTGAACTGGGAGGCCCACCCTAACTAAATGATTGACAGGTAGGCAGTGCCCTTCCTTGGATCTGCTCTTCTGTTCCCACCTAATCTTCAGCTGCATTTGCGAAACAGGAAAATACAAAGATCTGTAGAGCATCCCATGCAATCAACCTAGTAACAAAAAAATCTAAGCAAAAAAAAACAGAACACTGAGAACCAAAAAACTCAAAAACACAAGTTTCCCTCTTTTAGCAACTCCATCCACCTAATAAACACAGGAGTGAATGGGATGAAAGGATATGATGACTCCAGGAAACTGAATTTCCAAAGCCAAGACATTTTCCATTCCGCATCATCTTTATAGCCTTCCATCTCAGCAGTAACAACAATATGGATCTGGTATGCAGTCTCTCCACATTGCCACCCACTGCACAAAACTATACATAGAAGCATAGAAACATAGAAAATGGTGGCAGAAACAGACCATTTGTTCCATCCAGTCTGCCCATAAAACTGTAACAAACCCTGGACCTATTGTCCATACAGGGTTCTAATCCAAAACTATCCACCCCGATGCTCCCGCCCTACTGCTACCACTTTGAGCAACTATTAAGCACTTCACTCTGCCCCAGCCGTGCTCAACCATTCATAGATTTGTTGCCCACCACATCAACTGGTAGACTGTTCCACGGCTCCATCACCATTTCTGTAAAATGAAACTCTCTCACTTTCCTCTTGAACTCGCCACATCAGTTTCCACTCAAGCCCCCATGTTCTTGATCCATTACATACACTAAATAGTTCCTCACAATTTACCTGGAACTTGAGTGTCTATATCATATCTTCCCTCTCTTGTCTGGACTCCTGCAAGTACACGTTCAATGCCTTGAGCCGATCCTTGTAAGATCTGCCTTGCTGGCCCTGAATCATTTTGGTAACCCTGTGTTGCACTGTCTCCAACCTGTCCTTATCTTTCCTTAGGTGAGGATTTCAGAACTGGGAATAGTGCTTCAGGTGAAGCCTCACCAGAGATCTAAAAAGGTAGTAACACCTTCTTCCTTCTGCTGTCAATACACCATCCTGTACACCCCAGCATCCTGACCCAGCCTGACATCAGTTGTGGGAAAGTTAATGAAATTACTGCTGAGGGAAAAGATTGTGGAACATCTTGAATCCAACAGGTTGCAAGACTTGAGCCAGCATGGATTCATGGGGGAAGGGAGGTCATATCAAGCAAATTTGATAGGTTTCTTTGACTGGATGACCAGGGAATTAGAGTAGGGTGGAGTGGTGGATATGCCCTACCTAGATTTCAGTAAGGCTTTTGAGATTGTTCCACATAGGAGACCCATAAGGGAGCAGCAGCTTAGGAGTGGGTCATATGGTGGTAAATTGGGTAAAAATTGGTTAGGGGATAGGCAACAGAGGGTGGTGGTAAACAGAGTTCACTCCGGGGAAGGTAGGGTGATTAGAGGGTGCCTCAGGGATCAGTACTGGGAGCAGTCCTCTTCAGTGCCTTTATAAGTGACATTGCAGAGCAGCTAGAAGGGAAGGTCTGCCTCTTTGCTGATGACACCAAAATCTACAATATGGTGGACACTTAACCGGGATGGAAAGAATGAGAAGAGGACTGAGAAAACTCATAGTGGTCAAGGGTATGGCAGCTGGGTTTCAATGTGAAAAAGTGCAAAATCATACACTTAGGGCACAGAAGAAAAAATGACTCACCTTAGTAATGTTGTTTCTTCTAATGGAGTCTTGCTGTATTCTGACAATAGCAGTGAGTCCCAACCTTCGAACTGCCCCGGAGGTGAAAGAGTTAACTTTCCATGCCAGGCATAGAACGCTGAGCTCAAGCTCGGTTGAGACTCTGTCTGTTGTTCTTCAAACTCAAACCTTCAGATCTTTACGAGATAAACTCACTAAGGTCCTGTGTGGAAACTGTAAACCTACACTAGCCAACTGGCTACAAAACATAAAACACATTTTTTGGTCCCAAAACAAAGACTCAAGTCAGGAGACCCAAAAAATGAAAAACACAACACCCAGTCACCCCAAGAAAAAGGGGGTGAAAACAACAAGGTGGGCACCTACTGAGTGCCAACACTGCACTGCCCACCCACATCCCAAAAACAGAGGTTCTGAGAGGGGCAGGCAGGGGGGGAGGTCAGAATACAGCAAGACTCCATTAGAAGAAACAACATTACTAAGGTGAGTAATTTTTTCTTCAAACAACATGAAGTCTTGCTGTATTCTGACAATAGCAGACTACAAAGCAGTACCTCCATGGAGGAGGGACAGAACCTACTTAGGAATAGGCTCTGAAGCACAGCTGTGTTAGAACCGAAGCATCACTCCTAGCCTGGATATCCAGGGAGTAATGCTTGGTAAAAGTGTGAACTGTTTTCCAGGTAGCTGCTTGACATATCTCTAGAATAGGGATGTCCCTGGCAGCAGCCAGGAAACAGCTGTACCCTCTGGTAGAGTGAGCCCTCAGGCCTGAGTGTGGAACCTTACCCAGTTTTTCATAACAAAATTGGATACAAGAGACAATCCACCTGGCAATGGATCTTTTAGTGGCAGGTTTCCCTTTACCAACCTCACCATGTGAGGAACAGTTGGAGGGAGTCAAACCTGTGACCCTTGGTATGCTCTATGTAGTAGCTAAGGGCTCTTTTAACATCTAAACTGTGCAGCCTCCTCTCGCCAGAGGAGGAATGGTCAGTGAAATACACAGGAAGAGACATAGATTGATTAAGGTGGAAATCTGAAACCACCTTAGGCAAGAACTTCCTGTTAGTCCTGAGGACCACCTTATCTCTATGAAAGGAGATAAAATCAGGCTCCACTGACAAAGCTTGTAATTCACTTATGCGTCTGGCAGAAGTGATGGCTACCAGAAACACAGTTTTCCAAGTCAAGTACTTAAGCTCTGCTGAAGACAGAGGCTCACAAGGGGGTTGCATAAGCTGAGCAATGCAAACATTAAGGTCCCAAGCAGGGGCAGGGTCCCTGAATGGAGGGTTGGTGTGAAGCAATCCCTTGAAAAACTTGGAGAATACAGGGTGAGCTGAAAGGGAAGAGGACTTACCTGCTGAAATAAAAGCAGAAACAGCTGCCAGGTGCACCTTCAGTGTAGCTGGTCTCAGACCCAAGCTATTTAAATGGACCATATAATCAAGGACTGTGGGTAGATCAGCAGACTCTGGGGAAATATGCTTCTCAGAGCACCATATGGAACATCTTTTCCATTTGGAATTATAAGTAGCCCTGTGGAAGGTTTCCTAGAAGCCTTCAGAATATCCATTACACCTTGGGAGAGGTGTAAATCAGCAAACTCTAACTCTTCAAGAGCCAGGCCTTGAGATTGAGAGATTTGACATTCGGGTACCAAACCCTCCCCTGAGCACAGGTTAACAGATTGTAATTCCTGGGAAGACACAGGGGAAGATGGACTGCTAAGGACAGTAGGAGTAGATACCAGGGCTGTCTGGCCCAGTCTGGAGCAATCAGGATCATCTTGCACGGTTGAGATCTGATTTTGACTAGCACTTTGAACAGGAGAGGAAGGGGGGAAAAGCATACAGGAACTTCCCTTCCCAACTGAGAACTAAGGCATCCAGGGGGACTGAGCCCAACACTGGGGTTTGCAGCAGAAAAGGGGAAGTTGGTGATTGTCTGGGGCTGCAAAAAGATCTATCTGCGGGGTGCCCCATCTGGAAAATATCACCTCCAAGACCAGGGGATCCAGTGACCATTCGTGTGTGCCCTAGGATATCCTGCTGAGAGCATCTGCCAGGACATTGTCCTTGCCTGGGAGGTGAACTGCTGTGAGGGAGGTGTTCAGGGAATAAGCCAGAGACCACAACTTCATTGCCTCTGTGCACAAGGCCGTAGACCGAGTGCCTCCTTGCTTGTTGATGTACCACATTGTGGTGGTGTTGTCTGTTCTGACCTGGATAACTTTGTTCTGAACAGACTTGGAAAAAGCTTGAAGTGCTAGAAATACTGCTCTGAGTTCCAACAGATTGATGTGAAGCAGAGATTCCTGAGGGGACCACAACCCCTGGGTGGTCAGGTCACCCATGTGAGCCCCCCACCCCAAGAGGGATGCATCTGTAGTAAGGATTAAAGAGTGAGACTGAGTGACAAAGGGAACCCCTTGTCTCAGATTGTTCTAATCCTGCCACCACTGTAGGGCCTGGATCAGGGTTCGAGTTACTGGGATCAATTTGGTCAGAGGGTCCTTCCTTTGAGACCAGAAGGCTCTCAAATGGAACTGAATGTCCCTCATCTGAAATCTTGCTCCCTGCACTACTGCTGTGGAAGCAGCCATGTGCCCCAGGAGCTGTAGAAAATGCCTTGCTGGTCGAGACACCTGCAGGGTGAATGAGGAGACCAGAGAGACAAGGGTCCTTGCCCTGTCCAGGGGAAGGAAAGCTCTGGCCTTTTCTGTGTCTAGCTCTGTGCCTATGAAGGTGAGGAGCTGGACAGGCTCTAGAACTGACTTTGAAAGATTCAGAAGGAAACCCAAAGAGGTGAGCAGCTGCTGAGTTATCTGTAAGTGTAACTTGACTTGGTCTGGGGACTGGCCTACTATGAGCCAGTTGTCCAGGTAAGGGAAGATGGCAATCCTTTGCCTTCTTAGAGAGGCAACTACCACTGCCAGGCATTTTGTGAATACCCTTGAGAAGAGGTCAGACCAAAGGGCATTGCTCTGAATTGGTAATGGCCTGAGGGCAGCCTCAACCTGGAGGTACTTTCGATGGGAGCTCTGATGAGAATATGGAAGTAGGCATCCTTGAGGTCCAGGGATGCTAGCCAGTCCTCTGGCCTTAGAGAGGTAGAATAATTCCCAGAGTCACCATTTTGAATTTTGGTTTTAAAGGTGCTTGTTTAAGTATCTGAGATCCAGGATGGGCCGCCATTCTCCTGTCTTTTTTGGGGTAAGGAAGTACCTGGAGTACAACCCTTTGCCCTGGTGTAGGGGTGGAACCCTTTCCACAGCTCTGAGAGCTAGGAGGGAAGAGACCTCTGCCTCTAGGGCAAGTGTCTCTGAGGGATTTGCAGGTGGAAAGGATCTGGTTCTCATCTTTGGAAACTTTTTGAAGCTGAGAACCAGTCCCTGGCTTACTACTTCCAGGACCCATTTGTCTGATGTCAGAGACTCCCAGTCCTGGACAAAGTAAGCCAGCCTGCCCCCTACAGGTAGCTGAGAATCGGCCCTGGCAACCCCATCAGGGTGCCTGTTTGGCAGGGGCTTTGGGCTGAGGAGTGGAGTAGGCTTGCCTGTACCCCGTCTGCCTCTCCCTCTAAAGAACCCCCTCTGGGCATAAGCAGAAGAGGAGGCCTGGGCTTGGTAGAAAGGCCTGCCCCTGCCCCTGGGATGCTGCCTTTGAGGAGTGGCCTGCCTTTCCTTGGCCTGTGCACTCCTATAGGTGGTCCTATATTCGTCTATTTTCCTCATGTAATTCTCTGTCTGCTCCCCAAACAAAGAATTACCCACAACAGGAAAATCCATGGGCTTAGTCTGGATATCCTGTGACAGGCTAGTACATCTGAGCCAAGCCATTCTTCGAAGTGCCACAGATGTAGCCATGACTCTAGATGACACATCATTGGAGTCCACTGCAGCATGGAATTGCACCTTGGATGCCTCAATACCATCAGCAGCCACCTGCTCCAGCTCCTTGGCAAGCTGGCCAGGGACCTGTTTTGCTAAAGCCATAACAATGTCCCATCTGGATTTTTGATACCTAGCAGTATAGGCCATATAATTGGCCTGTCTGAGTCCCAAGGATGCTGCCATGTACTGTTTCTTTGCCATGGCATCAATCCTCCTGGAGTCCTTGTCCGGGGGGTGTGAAGCCAAGGAAATATTTGCCTTATCACAGGCTGCAGCCTGCACTACCCCAACATGGCTACATTGTTGTGTAAGGAACTCCATATCTGAGCCTGACAATGTATACCTCTTGTCCATTCTTTCATCCACAGGAGGTATAGTGTTATGAGTCTTTAAAATCTCAAATGTCTGTTTCCCAAAAGATTTGTGTAAGGGAATAGACAGCCTCCTAGACTCTGGGATATCCATCATTTCTACATAGTCAGGCTCCTTCTGGTCATCCACAGCTTCCTCCATAGGAAGCTGGAGGGTTTCAGCCACTTTTTTATAAAACATAAAATGGGAAGAGGACTCAGAAAGCCTAGGAGGAGACACTCCTGAAGGTCTGTCTGGGGAGATGTCTGGGTCAATAGGCACATCCAGACTTTCAAAACCACATTCACTTTCCTCATACTCCTCTCCCTCCTCCTCCAGTTCATAAAATTCCTCTAAATCATACTCTTGAACTGTGGAACTGGGCCGAATCGAGCACCTGTTTGATGGTGCCGGTTCGTCGAACCGGGAAAGCTTTACTGCACAATCTTTGATCGCTTTGGTTTCTTCAGTGGTTGGAGAGGAAAGTTTTGGCTCCACACCAGCTGATTTTTCTTTTCTAGTTCTCTTAGCCAGAATCGACTCCTCAGAATCGGCTCTCCTTTGCCGAAGAAGTCTCGCCTGGTCAGGGCACCCTTCTGGTTCGTTTGAACTGAACCGGCTGGCCATCCGTTCAGTGGACTTTTTGGCCTCCCTTTCCTGAGCCTACCAGCTCTCTTTCCAGGGTAGCTGCAGGAAACTTTTACAAATCTGGCAGTCTGCATTGAGGTGGTCAAACCCCAGACAATAAACACAGGTGGTGTGGGGGTCAGCCTTAGCAAAGACTTCCCCACACACACTACAGTGTTGAAACCCAGTGGGCCCGGTTTTTCTTTTGGGTTTCTCAGACATTGTGCATGTCCTAACCAAACTTACCCTTTTAATGGCAATCCGCCAGGCAAGACCCTCTTATCGGTTCCTGACTGTGTCATGGGTCATGGAAAAAAACGTAATAAAATCCGTTTCTTTTAGAACCGATAAGAACCGGTAACCACACTCTAAAAGTACAATTCAAGATTTTTTAACACTTGATTGGTTCAAACCGAACCGATGAACCGTTTACAAGTTCCACACAGAATAGAATAAAATATAACCTATCTAGTACTCACAAATACCACAGACAGAGACTGAACCGACAGGTTATGGTTTAAATTCGGTCAAAAACTGAGAAAAGCGGTACTTTAACCGACAAATTGAACCAAGCAGAAGGAGAAATCTCCGGAGTGACTGTTCAGTGAGGCGGAGTAAAGAATCTGACGGTTTGAGTTTGAAGAACAGACAGAGTCTCAACCGAGCTCGAGCTCAGCATTCCATGCCTGGCATGGAAAGTTAACTCTTTCACCTCTGGGGAAGTTCGAAGGTTGGGACTCACTGCTATTGTCAGAATACAGCAAGACTTCATGTTGTTTGAAACTCAGAAGCAGAGTACAAAATGGGTGGAGCAGTAGTGATGACCGCCAAGCAGGAAAGAGACTTGGAGATAATCATATCCAATTATGTAAAGGTGGCCAGGCAATATGACAAGGCAGTTGAAAGGGCTAGTGAGATGCTAGGGTGCACAGGGAGGGATATCACCAGCAGAAAGAAGGAGCTGGTGCTGCCTCTGTATAGGTCACTTGTGAGACCCCAGGTGGAGGACTGTGTCCAGTTCTGGAGGCTATGGGCCCAATTTTGTAAAGGGATGCTGTGACACAGTGAACCTGTGGTGGGGTGTTCGATGCAAGTTGCAACTTGTACCGAACATTGCGGCAAGCACGATTTTCCAAGTACCATGCCGCAAACACCCACTGCAAGTCCAGAACCCGGGATGCAAGGAGTTAGACCACCATCTCCCTGCTCTAGGCAACTAAAATAGTGCAGTGCCTGCATCAGAAGCCCTACAAGGAGAGACTAAAGGACCCCAAAATGTACACCCTGGAAGAGAGGAGGGGGGGATATGAGAGAGACTTACAAATATCTCAGAGGTAAATAAGGTACAGAAGAGGAGTCTTTTTCAGAAAAAAAGATGCTTACGAACACAGGGTTATGTGAGGAAGTACTTCTTCACAGAAAGAGTGGTGGCTGCCTGGAACAGTCTTCCAGTGGAAATGATGGGGGCCAAAACAGCGATAAGGCTCAAGAATGCATGGGACAGGAATAAATGAATCTTGGTAGAAAGGAAGGGGGGGGAGAAATAGCTGGAGATCAAGTAGGGTCTGCAGTGACACTAAGTAGAGAAAAATGGGCAGACTGGGTGGGTCAAGCGGTCTTTCTCTGCCACCAGATTCTATGCTTCTGTTCTGCCTTACTGTAGATCTTGTTATGCTGGCTTGATTGTTTTAGGGGGTCACTGGTGATGGTCCCTGTGTCTCTTTCCTCAGAGGTTATGCCCAGCTTTACCCCCCCAGTACTCCATCCTGGGGTTCTTGTTCCCTATATGCATCACCTTGCACTTTTTGGCATTGAATTCAGGGGTCAGCCTTAACTTTTATTTGCACTAGCCAGCCGGGCTAGTGAACCAGAGATTGCACAAGCCCGCAGAAGTTTGCAGTAGCCTGCAGTCAGTATGGTTAACAGTGATTTTTGTTAAATGAAAGGAAAATAAAATAGCACTTGTCCTGCCAACATTCTGGACACCTACCAACTGATTTTGCACTGTGTCTTTAACTCCATCCGCACATACACTATTTCAATTTCTGTGACTGAAGAGTCTGTGGTTCTGTCACTGATGACTGAAATGAACTTTGTTCCCATAATTTTTTCTTGTAGTGCCTTGTGTTCAGCCTTGGCTACATAGTGGATAAAGTTAAAGTTACTGAACTGATATCAAGCCCTTTCATATCATCAAGGCTGCACATCCACACAACGTCTGTGAAAGAACATCATTTCTTAACAGTTGCACGGCATGTGCAAAACAGTTTACCAGACGGTTAAGCATTACTTCACTCATGTTCTTCAGCATTCCCTCTGCATTACTTGTCCCTGGAGTAGCAGTGCTGGCATCCTCCTTTTCCTTTACCCTAGCGTGAGCTTCAAGGATATAATGGGATGAGACAGAGTCAAGCAGGACATTATCTATACTGAAATGAAAATTGTTATTGCCCGCCTTACCCAACTGTATTTCATGTTTGATACACAAATGGCAGAATGTCAGATATTTTGCACCATCATACCCCAACCAGTCAAATTTTTCTTGCCAACATTGCCGGAACCGACGGCTTCACTTTGTCTTTTAGTACTCATCGGGCTGGATTCAGAAAGGTCCGCTGCAAGCTGCGGCAATGGTAGCTTGTGGTGACCTGCCCTGAGACCTGACCCATGCACCAGATTCAGAATCGGAGTAGGTGCAGCGGTCTGAGTCTTGTGACTTGTGGTAGCTGCTCAAGGTAGGGCGCAGCACCCGGAATGCTGCAGGTCGCAGGACAGCAGTTGCGCTGGTTAAGGGCCACCATTGGTACCCCCATGCACACCTCCGAGGCCCCGTATGGTGTGGGTGCCAGCCCCAAGCCCCTTTACCATGGACCCCCCCAGATCATGGACCCTTACCTGCCCTGGTGGCCCAGTGGTCCCCCACTCTCCCAACACACACACACACACACACACACACACACACACAGACACACACACAGTGGGTGCATTGGCGACAGGCCCTGGTGGTGAGGGAGGGATGTGCCGGTCACTGGCGGGGTATTGGGGGGTGTGGGGGAGCTCTCAATGTGGGGTGAGGTGCCACTAGACTACCAGGGGGTTACGGGGATGGTGGGGGATCATGCGCCAGGGCATGGGAGGGCTCACAATGTGTGTGTGGGGGGGTCTGGGCATTGGAGGTGTGACACACCCAGCCTGGCATGGTGCATGCCATGCCTGGGACCCGGAGCCCATGGGGGATCCGTAACCCACAGGGGTTGTGGGGCTGGGGCACAGTGGCAACCTCCGGTGAACAGCAAAGACTGGTTAGACCACCTTTTTGTTGGCATAACTGGTCTTTGACAGATGTTCACTGGTGGTTGTCTCTGAATCCCATTTGTGGACGTAGTGGCCACCATACCTGAATAGGGTGCAAATGCTGCCAGAAACCCCCTTGCCATGTTGCAGGGGGTTTCAGGTCTTGCTAGGTGCTGTTGGGTACAGGCAGCCTCTGTGAATCCCGTGGGGATGCAACGCAGGACGCAAGTGCTACATGCACCATATTTTGTGACGCTAGTTGCCTTGCATCCTGCTTTGGCCCATGATCTTTTATTTGTTTGTCTTTGTCAGCATGCTTTCTATTAATGTCAGTTGGGTTACTGACTTCTTTAATATATTTCCACATTTTCAGATTTGTAGTTAATAAAGTTGTGTCGTGAAAAGAGTGTATGTCTTTTTCCCCCCCTTTTTCCTTCTTTTTGCCACCCTGGCCACAGATCCCAGAAATGCTTGATTGTCCCAGTTGTATTAAAAAATGTTCACCAAAAAAGGTAAGGATAAATTTAACATCATCATATTTATTTATTTTCATTCTTTGGCAAACAGGTAACTCCCATTGGACACAAGACCCATTTACAGGGGTGACACAGGAACACTGGGAGGTTAAGTGACTTGCTTAGGGTCACACAGTATGCAAGTGGAGGCTGTGGGAATTTAAACACAGATCTGCAGGATGTACAAAGCTAATTCACAACCTGTTGGTCTCTCTGTTAAACCCTCTCCAGTTTTCCTTTCCATGACAGCCATGTATTCTGTTATGCTTTGACCACCTTTTTGATAATTGAACTATCCGTACTTGTGGTATCCTCAATACTACATTGTGTTCCCTTTACCTCATCAGCTACTGCTGTTCCTTTTCAAATGCCTAAAACATCACATTCCACAGTTTCAGACACACCAGTCCATGCTGTTTATTCCAAAGGCCTGTACAGGTGTAGCTAATAACATGGAATGTTCAGGTTGGTAGTATAAAAAAACGAGAGCAGCTGCTGAGGACTTACAGAAATAATCAGTGACAAAGGCAATAAAAATGTGAAAACTAATTTGAAAAAGTGGGTCTAAAACATATGAAAACTGTTTCCTATCATGGCAGTAAATGACCATACTTAAAATTCAGAGTTGAAAGGATTAGGTTGATTTACTGCTAATGGTCTTAATGGCTGTACTTTACACCTCCGAGACAGACTGGTTTTACAAACAAAAGCCTGTGACTAGTGACATCAGAACTTTTTTTGTAACCTGAACATGCATCAGTGAATGATTTGATACAATCAGTTTTAATACTGTCTGAGCACTCAAAATGGCTTAAAAACTGGACTACATTTAATCAAAACTGGATGACCAGACAAGGACCCTGAAAATCGAATTATCTGTTCTACAACTGGAAAGGTGGCAACCCTAGAACTGTGCTGCTCCTGGATACTGTCACAAATCTGCCTGCCATAAGTACTGAGCTAAACAAGGAAAGGATCTTACATAGACTTTGATTTTGATGGTAGATAAGGACCGCATGGCCCACCTAGTCTTCCCATTTCCCTACCTAGAGGATAAGCTGCAGATCCTATTTAACCAACAGCCTATTTCTTCCTACCCCCCCCCAAAAAAATTACCTTATGTCTGCCCCATGCATTCTTGAATTATCCCACAGTTTTAGACCCCACAGCCTCCTCAGGAAGGCTGTTCCATGCGTCCACCACCCTCTCTGTGAAAAAATCCTTCCTCACATTGCCCCTGAGACGTCCCCCTCTATCTTCAAACTGTGTCCCCTTGTTCTTGCACATCTCTTTCTGAAAGATGCTACCTTCTTGGACTTTGCTGATTCTACTGAGGTACTTAAATGTTTCTATCATGTCCACTCATCCCTCCTTTCCTCAAGGGTATACATATTAAGCTCCTTTAGTCTCTCCTCATATGGCTTCTCTTTGCAGACCCTGCACCATTTTAGTTGCCCTCCTCTGAACTGCCTCCATCCTGTCTAAGTCCTTGCGGAGATGGGGTCTCCAGAACTGGACGCAGTACTCCAGATGGGGTCTCACCAACTGTCTGTACAGAGGGATAACAACTTCCTGTTTTCTGCTGGTGATGCCTCTCCCTATACATCCCAGTATGCCCCCAGCCCTCCCTACCACCTTCTCACATTGCTTGTCAACCTTAAGGTCATCTGATGTGATTATCCCCAGGTCCCTTTCCATTTTTGTTGTTGTTACTACCCCTCCCCCCATTGTGTAATCTTCCCCTGGATAAAAACTCGGCAAAAAATACAAGCAGTAGTTAGTATAAAATGAAATAGTTTTTAAATGCATTACGCACAGACATCTATTTTTTTCATTTCACTAATGCTAAGGCAGCACATAGCTAAACCTCCATGAAAAGGACCTGGCTTTAAATTAAACAGTTATATGTATTTATGTATTTATTTGCTTATGTAACCCCTACCCAGGTATACCATTTCCATTTTGACAGCACTACCTGGTGGGCTGGGTTCAGGAAGAAATGTGTCATTCAGCACATTGGCTAGGTTTGGCTACTCTGCAACAGGGGCACCCAAGTAACTCCGGACACAGGAAACAATAACTGTAATGTCCAATACCAGAAGTTGGGATTCTAAAGTGTGGCTTTTATTCACATCCAACAGAATAACAAAGCATAGATGGACCCACACGGGGCTACACTCCTGGTAATGTAGATTTATGGAGATCAGAACAGATTCAGTTTCACTTTAGCCCTCAGACTTTGAAACACACTGGGCACACAGCCCGCACTTGTACTCTGCTCTGGGTTTCCCTGGCTCGGCTCCCTTGCCAGCCACTTGGACTACCTTCCTTTCATGGCTCGGCTATCATGCCAGTCCTTTGGACACTTTCCACATAGCATGGAAACATTTACTGGTGGTTCCCTAAACCACCTATGAACACTTCTGACTCCATCAGGGAATCTTCCTCATCAATCCCACGTCTGGGTACTTTCCTCAGGCACTGGCCAAGTACCTGAGAGAAAGCAACAGGTGTCCCAAAGCAAACCAGTAGAGGTGAATTTGGTTACTACTGATTGGGGGTCTCCCACCTCTCGCTCCCATAATTCATACCCGGCCATTTCTCTGGACTGTAACACCTCATCCTTAAAAAAACACTTTGCTGTGTAGATTCTCTTTAAATGTATTCACATTCAATCTACTGTCTTTACATCCCATTTGTGCTGACCTTGAACATACTTAATAAGTGGCTGTGTCCATTACTCTAGACCCCCCCACAGAGTTAAGCAGTCCAATCCCCACATCTTCCAAACCGTACTTGGCTGTCTTTTCCTGACCCCACAGTAACAGTCACTTTAGTTTCATCTTGTTTCAGGTGAAAACACATTGGCCCTTTAGCAGAGCGAACTCACCCCTTGGTTGTAGGTGCCCCACAGGCATTTTCTCTTCAGAGAAATCTCATCCAGAACTTCTGGTGCCTCAGCACGAACTTAACTCAGCCAGCTTCTTTTTCCCTAGCTGGACCAGGGGAGTTGCCTGGAAGCAGGCTGATTCCTTCCCCCCATCCCCACAAGGATGGGGCCCTGAACCACCGAAAGCAGTCTCTACCACTTCACTGGGCTCTTCTGGTGTTCCTCTTCAGATGAGAACACACACCTATACAAAAAAAAAAGCTCTGACAGAGCTTAGGACGCAGAGGGCCTGCTTACAGCAGAGCACCTCCTTCCTCTGCTACAGACTACAACAGACTCTTACAGACTAACTTCAAATTCCCCAACATTCTACTCTAACCTCCAACTACAACATTCCAGTGTGGCTTATGCAGCTGTGAAAGTTCTAAAATGATGTCATCCCTCATTCTCAGCCGAGACTGAGAACAGAGTGAGTGTGAAATCCATTTAACTGGAGTTTCACAAGCTGCCTTCCCTACCTACCACTAGGTCTAACTGGGATTCGTGTAACCCCGAGTAACAGGGGGGTTACACTTATTTATTTGATACCTGGGTTGAGAATGGAACTGCAGCTTTCCATAGGAGGAATTGCACTACCCCAGCCGGGCAAGTAACGGAGATTCTGCACTAGCCCACAGAAATCTGCACTAGTACTTGGGCTAGTACATGAATGTTAAGGTCCACCCCTGATTAAATTTCAACTGCAAGCAAAACTTCAGATGCAAGCAATTGCTTGCGTTCAAAGTTTGGCCTGGACAGCCCGTGATCCTGGTGGACCCCAGAAGCCTTTCCCTCAGATGAAAAGAGGTATCCAAACTGCTTGATTCATGATAGGTAATTTTATTATATTTTGAACCTCCACAGAATTTACACTCTTTCTGCAATTGTCACACTGGTTTGGGACTCACAGCTTTCTGCATAGAGACCGATTCTTTTTGTATCAACATTAAATTATTTTTACTTGCTTAAATATTGCTTTTAAATGTTCATTTTGAATTATTCAGTCTAACTGTTGTGAGTTAATACCCAGTAAGGGAACCGATTTGTAAGTTACAGAATGTTTTGATGATATAAATCAGTTAGCAAGTAACAAAACAAATATTTTTGGTTATTCCAAACAAAAAGTCAGCAAAGTAGTAGATGAGCACTCAAGTCCCAAATTAAATCAGAGACATCTGAATGAAAAACACTAACTCGCAAATTAGAAACCCTTTGGGAGATTGACTTAAAGCTAGAATGGCATATAATCATTCCTACAGAATATGTTAAAAATAAAAGAACTGCCAGTTGGTTGTGAGTTTTCACTGAACCTAATGTAGCTTTTCATGACATTCTTTTGAAAGACTGATGGGATGCCATAAGAGGCAAGTGCTTGATTGACTTTATGGTAGCAGTAATAGAAGCTACCGCTAGGGAAGGAAACATAGAAACATAGAATTTGATGGCAGATAAGAACCGCTCGGCCCACCTATTCTGCCCATTTCCCACATAATGCATAGACTGCAGATCTTGGTTAACCAACAGCCTACTTCCTCCTACCCCCACTAGAATTGACTTATGTTTGACCCATGCATTCTTGAATTCCCCCACTGTTTTTGACTCCACTACCTCCTCAGGAAAGCTGTTCCATGCATTCACAACCCTAACCATAAAAAATATTTCCTCACATTACCGCTGAGCCGTCCCCACTATCTTCAAATTGTGCTCCCTTGTTGTTGCACGTCTCTTTTTCTGAAAGATGCTACTGTCTTGGACTCTGTTGATTCCCTTGATGTACTTGAAAGTTTCTATCATGTCCCCCCTCCCTCCTTTCCTCAAGGGTATACATATTAAGCTTCTTTAATCACTCTTTGTAGGTCTTCTGGTGCAGATCCTGCACCATTTTAGTTGCCCTCCTCTGGACAGCCTCCATCCTGTCTATGTCCTTGCGGAGATGGGGTCTCCAGAACTAGATGCAGAACTCCAGATGGGGTCTCACCATCTGTACAGAGGGATAACAACTTCCTGTTTTCTACTGGTGATGCCTCTCCCTATGCATCTCAGTATCTCACCAGTCCTTCTTACTGCCTTCTCACATTGCTTGCCCACTTTAAGGTCATCTGATATGACTACTCCCAAGTCCCTTCCCATTTATGTTGTTGTCATTATCTCACCCCCACTGTGTACTCTTCCCCTGGATTTATGTTTCCCAGATGCATTACTTTGCACTTCTTTGCATTAAATCTAAATTGCCATACAGTTGACCATTCCTCCAACCTTGCCAACTCCCTTTGCATCTTCTCCACCCCACCTTCTGTACCAACCCTGTTACAGATCTTTGTGTCATCTGCAAAGAGACATACTTTTCCTTCCAGTCCCTCTGCAATGTCACTTATAAAGACATGAAAGAGGACCGGTCCCAATACTGAACCGTGTGGTACCCCACTAGTAATCCACCTTTCTTCAGAGTAAACTCTGTTTACTATTACCTTCTGTATCCTATTGTCCAGCCAATGTTTTACCCAGGCTACCACCTTGGGAACCACTCCAAGGTTGGCTAACTGGTATACTAATCTTTTGTGTGGGACTGTGTCAAAAGTTATTGAAAATTGGAAACTGGCAATATAAAATCTCGGCACTCTTCTTTGCTGGCTACGAGAAACTTAATAAGTCCATGGAATGTAATAAAAGAGACTTGGATAAGTTCAAAGAAGAACTTAAAAGTAGAAAATTGAAAAAGTATAGTAGACAGACCACTGATTATTGAAACAGGTGTGTATAAAACTAGAGTAATTTTAAAGGGAAAAGAGGTTTTCCTGGACAGGCATTTGCTGACAGCCAGACCTCAACAGAAGGGGGAGGAAAGTACGGACAAAAGAGTTAACCCACAATATTGACCTTTTTTAGGGACACCCAAATAACCCCTACCCTAGAAGTTCCAGAAAGGGACAGACATGAAGTTCAACACAGAATCTACCAGTGGTACAGACATTGCACGGACAAAGACTAGTCAGGGGATGAAAAATACAAAACAAAACACAGGCAAGATCAATCAAAAAAGTAAATGAAAGAGCCGGCCCATCAGCACAGCGGTAGCACTACCACTCATGATGCTGGCAACCCAAGTTTGGGTGCAAGCTCGGGTTGTCAGGGGCCTGCCATGGGAAGATGATTGAGCATCCCATAGGATGCACTCTTCTCCTCAGGGGAGGGAGGGTTTCCCTCCCCACCGCTATACTGCTACCTAGGTGACCATGGGTGGCAGTGCAGCTGTAGACGTCAGGGGAAGGACAGACATTGGCCGAGATCCAGGTGCAGTGGCACACCTCTGCATGCACACACCTCTGCATGCACACACCTCTTTGGATCCCCTCTGCATGCTGACATCCACATGCTGGAAGAAACAAGGAAAATGGCCCCCACACCCAAGGATGAAGGATCGCCCTGCACTGGAAAGAATCCCCCTGCCTATCCCATTGTTCCTGCCTCCGAACAAAACTCAGCAGCTCGAGGGTCAGCCCTCCCCCTCCACCTCATCCCCACCTGGGTGGAACAGCCAAGGCTCCATTGGGGAAGGTCTCGAGCACCAGATCACAGGTAAGGGGGACAAAGCAGGCATGCCTTAGTGAATCCGGAAGAAGTCTGGATGCAGGAAGAGATGGGAGCATAAACAAAAAGTTAAAAAAAGTCAAAGAAAGAGAAAAATATCTAACAGAGACAGAAGGAGAAATAGAAGAAGGAGTGGCAGTGGGGGTGACCACCAGGTTGAGGACTGTACTGTCTTCAACCTATCAAGAAGACAATTAACTGAAGCTGAGACTTCAGCATTACAAAAGGGGCTTACTTTTGCACCCACTGTCACTCCTGATCATTTTCAGTTCAAACTTGACCTGCAGCATTCTACAGGAAGCTGAGGCTGAGACACTGTTTTTTGACTCAGTGGAGCTTCCCAACCTGGAGAAGCAGGAATTAAAAAGCAAAGTGAGCATAGTTTCAAAATTTGTTCCCCCTGGGCCGGCTCCATACCAGCCTTGGTTGAGACATTCATTAAATTGACAGATAAGGATGTGGATTCCCTCTTTAAAAACTTTACTACTGGACAACAGAATCTGACCGAACTAGAGAGGGGAGCTTTACCTGATTTACAGAAAGACCCACAAATCATAATTAAACAGGCAGATGGGGGGGGGGGGAGTGATTATCCTAAACACAGAAGACTATCTGAAAGAATGTGAGAGGCAGGTATCCAATATCAAAATAATTATCTAAAACTTGATAGAGACCCCATTAATGAACTAATAACTAACATTTGGGAAATGGTCACTAGGGATGAGGTGAAATACCAGATTGGATAGCAGATGCTTTAATTTCAAACAAACTAAAGATACTGGTATTTTAACATCTACCTAAAGTAAATAAACCAAACAGACCTCTACCAGATTGACCCATTGTCTCTGTACTCAGGTCAGCCCTAGAACCACTCTCTTTTCTGGTGGACCATCACCTTACAGAATTTGTACCCAAGATGCCTTCATATTTACAGGACACATGTGATGTTCTGCAACTGTTAGAACAAGTCAATGGTTACACTGTAACTTTAGAAGAACTATTACTTCTCATTTACCATGGATGTGGTGAACTCGTACACTTCTATTCTGTAGGAGGAAGGTCTTGAAGTTTTAGCCAACATTCTGAATCTTAGACTTACAGTGAAGAAAACCCCAGCACAGAGTTCCTTATAGAACTGGTCACTCTGGTTCTTAAAAGGAGCTACTTTTGATTTAACAACTCCTTTCTCCTAAAAGATTAGAGGGACAGCAATGGGGTCAACTATGGCCCCATCTTTTGCAAATTTATTTCAGTATCAGTTTGGATCTGATTTTATCGAAAATGACAGGAACCCTTTTAGGAACAAGATTAAGCTATTTCACCATCACATTGATGATTCATTTTTTCTATGGGCAGGGACGGTGGATGAACTTCAACAATTTCACATTTACCTTAATGGAATGAACCCCAATATACAGTTCTCACTGCAGTGGCACAAGAGCTACATGCCTTTCCCGGACATTGAGATTTTTAAAAATGGAGAGAAATTAGAGAGTAGTCTGTACAGGAAAAATAGTGATAATACTCTTTCGAGGTCTGATAGCCATCACCCCAAAAGTTTACTGAAGAACATTCCTTATGGACAGTTTTTGAGATTCCGAAGAAACTGTAGCAATAATCCGGAGTAAGAGGAAGCAGCATCAGACCTTAGTAGTAGGTTTACACAAAGAGGTTGTGGCAGAGAGATTGTAAAGACAGTGAGAACTAAAGCTTCATCCAAGTCAAGGTCTCAGTTACTAGAACCAGTCAGTAAACATTATACACAACCTACCATGATTGCTTTTTTCCCCACCCCTTACAACAGTGCATTTAAACATGTAAAGAGCATAATTCAAAGGAATTGGCATATACTCAAAACTATAGGTAGGGTGAACAAGTATTCCACGAACCACCACTAATAGTGGCTAAACCATCGCTACAGTAAAAAGCAGGTTGGTACATTCTGATTACGTGCTACCGAAAGTGATATAGTCAGGTTTCTCTTTTGGTCCACACCCATTAGGAAACTACCCATGTGGTCACTGCGCCCAGTGCAGCAACACACATAAAACAATGGAAATATACAATCCATACAAGGATGAGACAATCAAAATCAGACAACGGATCACATGTAGTTCCACTTACATTGTATAAATTATTAAATGCAACTGTGATAAGTTTTATAAACTGTAGGCCAAACTAAGAGAGACTTAAGAGTTCCTGTTTCAAAACACAAATCCATGATCAGGAGAAAGGATGGAGCTTCAAGCCTAGCTAGGCACAGTAATGATGAAAACCACCAGATTTCATCACTAACATTTTTTGGAATGGAAGTGGTGGCTCCCCCAAGCAGGGGAGGTGACAGAGAAAAGTAATTCCTCCTACAGAAAGCTTTCTGGATCAACAGGTTTGGCACTGAACAGAGTAGCCATGGCTTAAATAAGGAAATTGACTGGATACCCCTTCTGTAAAATAGTTGTGGATGTACCTCTTGGTCATCTATACTTGAATTCAATATTCTTAGTACTGTGAAAATTCCTTCTCTCTTCCCTCTTCTCCCCCGGCCTCTCCTATTCTTCAATACCCACCCCCACTCCTCACCCCATCTCCCTCATTCTAAATAACCACAAGTGTGCTTTTTGATTTCATTTATTATATAACTGCTATGGTTCTCGAAAGAAGTACCAGACAAAGTAAGAGCTAAAAGGGTGAGTTTCATGAAGTATAAGGGGACCCAAAGGGGGGAAGACAGGGAGGTGTACCTTGAGTGTCAAAGAGAAGCAGGTAAGGCTATTAGGAGTGCTAAGGCATGGACTGAGGAGGGACTAGCACAGACAGTGAAGAAAGGGTACAAGACATTCTATAGGTACATCAGTGAAAGAAACAAAACATGTGGAGGGATAGTAAGGCTCAAAGGGGATAAAGGAGAGTGTAAGGAGGGAGACCAGGAGAAGGCAGAAATACTGAACAAATACTTTTGTTCAGTATTCACTAAAGAGGGGGAGGGTCAGGGACCACAGCTGGGCAACAGATGCAAAGGGGTGGGAGAGGTGGACACCAGTCCATTCACAGTAGAAAAAGTCCTGGAGGAACTCTTGAAGCTGAAGGTGGATAAAGCTATGGGGCCAGATGATATACACCCAAGAATATTGAGGGAGTTGTGTAGTGAACTAGCAGCACCTTTGGCTGCTTTGTTCACAGAGTCACTCAACACAGGAGTGGTTCCAGAGGCCTGTAAGAGAACAAATGTAGTTCCTTTACACAAAAGTGGAAGTAGGGAGGAGCCAAGGAACTACAGGCCAGTCAACCTAACCTCAGTGATGGGAAGATCATGGAGGCACTGCTGAAAGAAAGAATTGTGGCACACCTGGAAGCCAACAGTGCCCAGGATCCAAGGCAGCACAGATTCACAGCAGGAAGGTCAATGTCAAACAAATCTCATAGATTTTTTTGATTGGGTGATGAAGGAACTAAATGGGGGTGGACGTTGCCTATCTCGATTTAAGCAAAGCCTTCAACACCGTCCCACATAAAAGACTGCTTAACAAGATGGTTAGTCTGGGCATGAGACATAGGGTGGTAGACTGGGTTAGAAGCTGGCTAGCAGACAGAAGACAGAGAGAGAGTGGTGGTAAATGGGATCCAATCCAGGAAGACAGGGTGACCAGTGGGGTATCTCAGGGATCAATCCTTGGACTAGTCCTGTTCAATGTCTACATCAGTGACATTATGATAGGGCTGAAGAAAAGGTCTGCCTGTTTGCAGATGACAACAAGATCTGCAATAGGCTAGATACTCCAGAAGGGGTAGAGAAAATGAAGAGGGACCTGACCTGAGGAAGCTTGAAAAATGGTCTGAGGTGTGGCACCTGGGGTTCAATGCAAAGTGCAAAATAATACACCTGGGAAGAGAGAACCCTGGGAAAACATACAGGATGGGGGGGTGCTGACAATCACCAAGGAAGAAAGGGACCTGGGGGGGTCATCATTTCAGATGATCTAAAGGTGTCCAAGCAGAGCACAAAGGCTGCAAGGAAGGTCAGTGGCATGCTGGGATGTACAGGCAGAGGTATCACTAGCAGAAGGCGGGAGGTGGTAATACCACTGTATAAAACATTAGCAAGGCCTCACTTAGAGTACTGTGTGCAGTTCTGAAGGCCACACCTTCACATCAACATGGTGGAAGCAGTCCAGAGAAGGGCAACCAGATGGTACATGGCTTGCACCACAAAACATATGGAGACAGATTAAAGGACTTCAGTATGTACTCACTGGATGAAAGGACGGAATGGGGGACATGACAGAAACATTCAAATACCTCAAGAGCATTAACACAGTACGGGGGAAGACATCTTCCGGTGCAGAAGGAGTGCAAGAACAAGGGGGCATGATATGGAATTGGAGGTGGGCAGGTTAAGGGGAAATGTGAGAGAGTTTTCCTTCACAGAGAGGGTGGTGGACAAATGGAATAGCCTGCCACAGGAGGTTGTGGGAGCAAGCACAGTGGAGGGTTTTTAGCATGCCTGGGATAGGCACAAGGGAACCTTGAGGAGGGAAGGAGTGATGGGAAACCACTGACCACCTAGGGTCAGAGGTCACAAACAAGTATAGGACTTAAGGGCAGACAAGATGGGCCAAGCTGTCCTTATCTGCTGACAATTTCTATGTTTCTACAGACAACAGTGATTTTTGACTGATTATGGTAGACTAAATATGGTGGTTTATATGTTATAATTAGATGTAATAATGTTTAGAAAAAAATTATGTTGTAATTTATGAAGTGAAACACTATTGGTTTTGCATTAAGCTGATCTGACATGAAGTAAATGAAATATTATGCATGAGGTTAAGGACTGGGATAGAGCACAGTGGTTCTCACCTAGGATGTTTTTGCAGTTCTGTGACCCTAAACCCCTTTGAGTCTGACCTCCTGCCCTCCCAACAATGTTGGCTAAATATCTGCAAACTGGCTAATATTCTGTGAATGAACTATTAACAGTTTTTAACTTTAGTGATTTGGCCAAGTAGGGACATAAATAAGTGAAATATTCACAGCACCAACATATTCAAGGTAACTGGGAGGTTGTGGCTGTTTATCTAACAGCTACCTGCTGTCTACAGCACTCGAGTATGAGTGCTACATGCATCTGACATCACTAGCAAGCACGGTGTGTGATGTCATCATGTCCGATGGTGGCAGACTCAAAAGGGATAAGGGAATGAGCTTTGCCAGATTTATACCATAGCACAAGGCCCTAGGATGCGGCATAGAAAGCAGTATGAGCATCCTCATTTTTAAAATATATTGTAAACTTAGAATACCATGCTGGCAGGGGTGCCAGCAAAATGTTAGGGGCAGCAGTTTAGCAGCCAAAGCATAAATGACTATGAAAAAAGAATCCTATATGAACTTTTTCAGAACTTTGATGTATGGTTCACTGGTTGATTGAAATCCTCACCACTGAATTTCAACTGCCAAACCTTTGACCACCTGTCTTGCCTTTGTAAGTCTCTTTGCATTTCTCTTATCCCATCCTTGCTGTCTACCCTGCCACAGAGCTTAGTTTTGTCTACAAAGAGACACATCTTGCCCTGGATTCCTTCTCCCATGTTGCTGATGAAGATATTGCTGGCCAGTCGGTGCCGACATCCGGGGTTTGGGAACGGACTTGGGAGTCAGAGGGCTGGCTGGGGGAAGAAGGACTGAGTGTCCGGAAGACTGCTCTCCTTCTCCAGGGGGGATGAGTGTTCAGTGCACTATGGACACCTGACAGAGGCTGGGGGTTCCACAGCAGCTGGTGCTGTCACATATGGGGGGGGGGCGGATCAAATGCTGGACGTCATTGTACATCCCTGACCTAAGGCTTTAGCATCAGGAAAAAGCCGGTCACCGTGTATGATGCCAGCTCCACTGCTGTCCCTGCTGCCCACCAGTGTCCGCCAGAGGGGTCCCACTCCTGTGGCCCCAACCTGGTGGGGGGTAAGCTGGTTCTCGCCTACCCCAGTGTCCTTTGGGAGGGAGTGACCACCTGACGGTCTCACTCAGGGGGGCAAGCCGGAGCATGGAGGGGTGGTCAGCGGAGTGGGGCTGAGTTCCAATCGGGGGGTCTCCAAAAAAAAAAAATGATGATATTAAAAAGGACTGGACCCATGATCAGTACTTGTGACACCCCACTGGTGACCTCTCTCTCTTCTAATTTGTCTCCATTAAAGGAGATCTATGGGCAGAGGTGAAGCCCTGACTGCTGTACAGATCGGGGCTTCACCTCACAGATCCCCCTTACAGGCAGCTGTTTAAAGATGCGGCAATACAGATTACTATATTGTCATATCTTCAAACAGCAGCCCCGCTTGAGTCTGCAGACAGCTCCATGATATACTGAGACCAGGTACCGACTGGCTGGGTACCTGTCAGCTGGTACATGGCCTCATTATATCACAGAAGCAGTTAGGCTCCAAACCAGAGCTGTTTCTAGCTGTGGTAATAGTGTAAGTCTATGGAGGCACCACGGCTGCTCCTCGCAGGTCACATCATCATAGGGACAGCCACGGGTGCTTGTGGATGCACTGGGGAGGGCTCTGAGTTTTAAAATGCCAGCGGGGAGGGCGCAGTATCAACCAGATATAATTTTAAGTTAAAAATGGCACAGTAAGTAATAAAATGATGTACATTTATCAAACTGCTAATCGGGCCCTGCTTCACATGGAGGCGGAGGCCCGTCTGGAGGTGGGTTTTCCCCGTTAAGAATGTTTTTACCTGAATGCTCCTAAAAAGTATCTGAACCCTTGGTGTAGCCAGCATGTTTAAAATATGTTGCTCCTTACCCCTCACGATCACGCTGCAAACACCGCAATATAATAATGCAGCACTGCCCCTTCCTTATTGGTGCCCTTATGTACGGAGATTTAATAATCCCTGTACCTCAGATGTCCAATGCTCTTTTTACAGAAGTTGCCTGAATGCCATGTGTAGTCCTGCATTTACTACAGTAAACAGAGAAGAAAAAACAGTGTTACACAGGCGGTATAGATGAATACAACTACTACTACTATATATTGTACTGTAGTACATGGGTTTGTCACATTAAAAATCTAATTCTCGTCAGCCCACCAGTGCAGCTATAGTGCCACCACTTGTGATGCTGGCAACCCAGGTTTGAGAACGAGCCTGGGAGCCAGAGGGTCGGCCAGGGGGGAAGAAGCTGAGCATCCAGGGGACCGCTTGCCTTCTCTGGGGAGCGAGGGAGCTGCGGTTCGGTGCTTGACTGGCCCCAGCCAGAGACCTGAGGTACAGCAAGTGCCCAGCCACATAAGGGGGGGGAGGCATGACGAATGTCAGTGGTCATGCCTTGACATCAGGGCATACGTTATGCCAAAAACAAAGGACAAATTATTCCCTACACTCCGGGAAGATGGAGCACCCTGGCGCAGATCCACGGCCCCATTGCCTATCCTGGTCCAGTGCCCCAGTGCACAGAAGATGTTCAGGGTGTATGGGCCCCCACCTCATCCCCACCTGGGGGTCAAACCATGGCTGCATGGAGGGACTACAGCAGGCTCCAGGTAAGGAGGAGCAGGACAGACGCCATGGGTGACTCACGAAGTAGCAGAGTGTAGGGGGTAGGGGGGAGCATAAATAGAAAGCAAAAAAAAAAGTCTGATTCTCTACCGTTACAAAAGTGAGTTAATAATTTATAAAGTGCTGTTTGAAATTCATGAACTGAATTGTTTTGCTTGAATCTCTTTTGGAATGTAGTTCCAAGATTATGCCACAGAAACCTGTAGGGTAATCTCTATCTGTACTTGCTACATGCAAAACGAAGGCCTCTGTTGAATGTTTTTCTTTAAGTGTACTGAGAATTATCACAATTGTCATATTCGAGGAATTTTTCAAGGGATGCTCAGGGTTATGTTTTGCCATCCTGAATGCCCAAACAGACCAGCTGAAGTTTCTTTTAGCAGTAGGCAACAGCCACCCCAGTAGCTCAAACATCAAGCAGTGACGTGTGTAATATTTGCATGATAACCAAGGCCACTGATTTTTAGTTTTTACTGGAAAATCCGGTAACATCCTGGAATTTGGAGTGCCTGCATACCATTAAAAACAAAGAATTTCATGGAATTTGGCATTTTAGGCCAGATCAGTAAATCTGCAGAACTTGTTTTTATCTTATTATAACTGCTTCCTGTACTATTTTCAGTTTTCTTCAATTAATGCTCTGTATATTACACCTTCTTTTATTCTGATTATTTATACACATTCTAAATGAATAACAGTAGAATCCCAGTAAAATCCAAAAATTAGACTAGCAATCACCGGTGCAATTCACTGAATTCCATCTCTTGAAAATGGAATTTCATTTTAATCACCGTAAATCAGTAGCCCTGAAGATAATGCACATCTAGCTATTTTACTACTCCATCCTGCCTGTCTGCAGCCGAAAAAAAGCAGTCTTAGTCACTCAATGCAAGGAGTTTGCTCCGTTCTGTCACAGGGTGTCCTCCGTTATGGCCAGGCTCCCCCCAATAGGGTGAGAGCAGCCCCACCTTGGTGAGCCACGTGTTACAGCTGCATGTCAGAAGCACTCCTATTGTCTGGGGTGAGTCTAGGCCAGTAGAGGTGGCAGAAGCCGTTGTGGTAATCTTGAAGCTGGGGCCTACAGTTTGTGAACTTGACCTGGGCCAGACTTGTCTCTTACTGGAATGTGCTGAGTCCATTGGTCCAGAGTTCGCCAATATTGTCCAGTGTTCACTTTTGGAGGCATTTTTCCCCAACGCTTTGAAAGAAGCGCTGGTGAAGCCCCTTCTGAAGAAACCATCCCTTGACCCTGACATTTTGGCAAATTATCGACCAATCTCCAACCTCCCATTCTTGGTTAAGGTTGTTGAGAAAGTGGTGGCTCTGCAGCCTGAGGCCCACCTTGTGGCCTATGACATTTCTATGAGCTGTTCCAGTCTGGATTTAGGTCAAGGCATAGCATCAAAATGGCGTTAGTCAGGGTGCAAAATGATCTCATGTAAGAGATAGAGGAGACTGGTCAATACTTGTTCTCCTCGATCTCTCCTCAGCTTTTGACACTGTGGACCACATAGCGCTGCTGGATAACCTCAGGGAGCTCTGTGGACCACCCAGTCATCAACTGGTTTGAGTACTTTCTCATAGGCAGGATGCAGAGGGTAGTGATGGGGAATTTTTCCTCCTGCCCGAAGCCCCTGCCTTGTGGAGTTCCCCAGGGCTTGATCCTGTCACCTATGCTGTTCACAGAATACATGCTTCCCCTGGGTGAGATCATTACATGATGCAGCTTGGGTTTCCACTGTTATGTAGATGATACCCAGCTGTGCATGTCTTTTGCTTCCGGGATGAGTGATGCTGTGGAGGTGCTAAACAAATGTCTGGCTGAGATCCAAGAATGGATGTCCTCTAACTGACCGAGACTCAAAAACAACAAGACGGAGATACTGGTGATAGAATCTGGCCGTCTGTGTGATGTGGTTGCTGCCAGGATGGAAATAGGGTTATTCCTGGGCCCTACTCCACTAGCAGTTTCTACTAAGGTGAAGAATCTGGGTGTCATCCTTGAGGCTCAGGTGTCATCCGATGTCCAGAGTGTTTTGTACCACTTGAGGAAATTCACCCAGAACAAAGCCCCAATTCCACCAGGAAACCTGCCCTCACTAATGCATGCTTTTGTTACATCAAGGCTCGACTACTGTAATGCTCTATGCTTTGGGTCAGTGAAGGGATTTTCTGTCACCTGCAGCTGGTGCAAAACGTAGTGGCCAGGTTGCTGACGGGCCTTGCAAGGTCCTGC
Organism: Neoceratodus forsteri; assembly: GCA_016271365.2. Taxonomy (NCBI): domain Eukaryota; kingdom Metazoa; phylum Chordata; order Ceratodontiformes; family Ceratodontidae; genus Neoceratodus; species Neoceratodus forsteri. Next base: position 189,830,142 of record JADMNL010000027.1, read on the forward strand.
CAAGTGACCCCAGTCCTGCGTGACCTGCACTGGCTGCTGCTGAGATGGAGAATAGCTTTCAAGATGGACTTGCTCACCTATAAGGCCATATACAGTTTGGGCCCGGGCTACCTGGGTGACTTCCTGATGCCTGCCTACCCTGTGCACTTACTCTGCTCCGCCACTGCGGGCCACCTAGCGGTTCTGAGGGACCAGCTGAAAACCTTAGGAGACTGTGCATTTGAGGTGGCTGTCCCAGCCCTTTGGAATGCGCTTCCAAGATCCTAAGGGAGGCTCTGTCAGTGGAGGCATTCAAGTGGGGTCTAAAGGCACATTTGTTCAGAGAAGAATTTGGGACCCAGTTATAAGTTTTAAGATTTGTACTGCTAAACTGCTATTTATTGAGATTTTATTTAATAGAATTTTGTTGTGCTCTGTCGTGATCTGTTTGTTAACAATTGTTTTATTGTTGTTTTGCTTATTGCACCTCTACCTTTTTGTACAGTGCCCAGAGCCTCCAGGATTGGGCACTAAAGAAATAAAATTTTATTTACTCACTTACTATTATAATTTATCAACTTTTTGAAGGAAAGTCTGGGTGGAGTTCCAATCAAGAACAGGGAGCAGTAGTTTTTGCACAAGTTTGATTTTTGATGATTTGGTCAAGCAATAAGAGACTCTTCTGACATCTCCTAGTTTTTCTGATAACTAAATTTATGGATCTACACATGTCAGTCTGTGATCAACTATCAATCCTAAATACTTATACTGGGCAGTGTCGACTACTATTTGTGCAAGTTTCAATTTCAGTAGGGATTCAGAATATACCCCAGAACCTGGTTTTACTATACTGAATTAACAAATTGTAAATATTGTATTTTTTTTTTGTTTTATAAGTAACCCAGACCTGGTAGACCACTCTTCCATGGCAAGTGGAGCTTTTGGCGGAAGGAACTAGAACAGGGTCATCTGTGTATAGTCTCACTTTACTGTTAGTCATAAGGCCCAGTAATTTATTGACATTATAAATTAAAAAGTAAGGGAACCAGAATTGAGCCCTGGGATACTTCACTACCATTAAGATACGGGAAAGAGGTGTTCCCCTGAGCAATTCTTTGCTTCCTGTTAGTTAAGTAGGAGTGAAACCATTTTGAGGGTTCACAATGTACCCCTTTTGTGGCCATTCTTTCTAAAAAGATTGAGTGGTTTGCCAGGTCAAAGGCTTTTCTCAGATCTATGAACACTGTCCCTGTGTGCAGTCCAACATCCAAAAACTTTGACACTGGGGCCCAGATATTCAAACTGAGCCACAAAGTATCACAATAGCAGGAGCAGGCACAAGTACAGTGTGCCTATGCACAACATGCGTGATATTCAAACATTGTGCAGGGCTAGATGCGCTTGCGCCACACAACTGAATATCACGGCAACTGCACCATGGCGCAACCAGGGATGCGCAGTGGTGCAGGTCTGGTGCTCAATAGCACAACCAGGGATGCACAATGGAGCAGGGTAGCAGCGTATCAGCACAACCAAGGATGCTCAGGGACAGGATGCAGGGGTCCCCCACACATGGAAGATATGGGCTGAGAAGCACACAGCAGAACAGACAGTGCACCCCACACCCCATGAACCGCCCAACCTGAAGAGAGCTGGAAGAACCACCAGCCACAATCCCACAGCTGGGGCATGGTGCCCCAGCACACCCCCTGGCAAGCTGTGACCGGCAAACAAGGAGGTCTGTCCACCCCATGCTACACCATCCCACCAATGCAGAGCACACCCTGCACAGCATTCCACAGACACCCTGCCCAGGAGCAGCGCCCAACACTGCAGGACACCCCATGCATGCCACCCCCCCCACTGTGACAATGCAACCCTGTGCACCATTGAGACATGCAAGGCAGCCCTACCACTAGCACCCTGAAGCATGCAGCAGCAGAAACTGATGCAACTGCAGACACAGTGCCGCCCTGCATGGCTCCCCGATGTACAGCTGAGAGACTGACCATGCGTCGGCACACAAGGTACCACACATGCGACAGGGCATGCCCTGGACACTACCACCAGCAGTACAGCACCCTGCAAACCCTCCCAAGGACACACCCCATCCCAGCACTGGCCTCAACAGCCAGCAAAGAAGCCCACAGTGGTGCATGGAAGCATGCGCCACACAGGATGCAACACAGTGCATGGACAAACACCAACCCATACCCAAGTGCACACCAACACAGGGACACAGTAGTGGGTCAACAAACCCACTGGCATGTGGCCACAACAGCCATGTACCCACGGCTAGCACCCCTCCATGGCACAGGTGTACCAGCCACCCTGCGTATGCACCATGAAGCCGTACGCCACCAGCACGTGGCTGAAGCACAAGTGACAGACAGTGGAGCACATCCCCTGCAACAGACACAAGCGACAGCATGGAGGGGGAACAAAAACAACAGAGGCCACAGTGCCACCTGAGGCAGACGTGCACCACACCGGGTGACAGGAGGCAACCTGGCATTGTGCCAAGTATAGTGGTTGTCCAGCATGGATAGCCACAACTGACATGCCAGCAGACGATGCATATCACAAACATGCAAGGGTGTCAGCTGCACAGCCCATGGATGGTCTGACAGGGGTGCCATGGACACAGAGCATGCACCGTGGACCACTGCACAGGCAACCAGTGTACAGAGAACACACAAACCACAGACAGTGACTGATTCCACCACCCACACCATAGGCGGTTCCCCTCTGGACACACATGCCCATGCCTGCAACAACCCTGACGTCATGCACACCACTGCAGCTAAGCACCTGTAGCCCGCTGCAAATCATATACCACCACAGTTGTCATAACAAAACAAATGTATTATAAATTTCCAATGAACACAACTATATACATATATATACACACAAGTGGGAGGATAGGGCCACAAACAAGGTGGGGGGCGGGTAAGGGGCAGGGGTGAACAACTGGGAGAGGGAAGAAGGGGTGTGAGGGTGGGTCCAGGGAGGTAAAAATCATCCGGGGGCATTGAGGGCCTAACGTCTGCCCCGCTCTTCTGTCCTGTGGCGTCTGTGCGACCTCCTCCTATGCACACCATGCCTCTCTAGCCGCTGTAGTATCTCAAGGGACGCCCCTTGACAGCTGCAGCAACTCCTGCAATGCCCTCTCCATAGCATTCCAACACCGACCACCTAGGACAAGGGAGGAGAGTCAATAGGTGTGAATATCCATCTCCCTGCAGCCCACCCATTGTGCATGGCATACAGCCATGGGCCACGCCCCTGTGATGGTGTGCGACCACCCACAGTGATCGTGTCCACAAGACCTGCCCACCCAGGTGCACACAGCCATGCAGACCGCTGCACACACCCACCGCCCAAGTCCAGCACAGCACCACCATGGCTTTACAGTGACATGGCTATGCGGTGCGAAGGCAGTGGCACAGCCATGTACCTGGTGCATGCATGGACCACCAGCGATGCACACCCACACATGCAGTGCCACAGGACAGTGCTGAGTGTACCATGTGGCGTGCACATCAGTGGAGTCATTGGATGGTGGCCATGCCCCGCCGCCTGCCCTGCAACACAGCATGCACAGAATATCCATGAAGTAAGGTACTCACCTGCATCTGCAACATCTTGGCACTGATGGACATGTTGCCCGCCATCATGTGGCTGTTGCTGGGGCAGCCTCCTGATCCACCCGTGCCTCTCAGGCTCGTCGTCTCTCCTCTGGGCCTAGGGTGCAAACATGGAGAGGGGAACATCAGTACAAAACAGTAGCAAAGGCTCCCCCCCGGTGTGTGTGTGATCCCACACAGCCCAGCCATGCCGCAACCCCACCACGACCAAAACTGCCCACACTGGACAGCCCCCCCTGGGGTGGACCCATGCCCACCACGAAACCCGGACGTATGCTACCAGTGTATGGATGGAGCATCTACCTGGACGTGGCACTGCGCCTCACCTGGCACGTGCCCATAGATGGGCAAGCCTCTCTGGGTTCCTCCGCCTGAAGTCCCCATAGTGGTGGTGACACTGCTCTGGAGTCCTGTAGATGCTGGTGGCCTCCTCAAGTGACACTGCCACCTCCTTCCACACTGCACTTTTAGCCCTATCCAAGGGCACATCCCCAAGCAGGGCCCCAGCATGGGGCACAACAATGGCCACCAAATTAGCCAGTTCAAGAGGGCTCCACAGCGCTGCACTCCTGCATGCCATTGCTAAAGCTGCTAGGATTATAAAATGGCACTCTGTAGCACACGTCCATCACATGCAGATGCTGCGCGGTACAGTGCTGCCATTCCCCCTCGTGCTGTCACCGAACAGCGTGATAGGGGTGCACTCATGCGGATGCATGGTGCCTAGGGGGCTAAGGTTGAATGGAGGGTCAAGAGTCTGTCACACATGGACCGCCACAGTGCGATTGGGACTCCCTGCATGTAGTGCTGTTGGGTGCCTGTGTGTGACACCCTGCAGTGGCCTACCGCGCTGTGGCACCATGGCGCCTACGGGGCTCCAGGGCACAAGCACTATACATGTGAACAGTGCACTAGCACTGCTGGCACAGTGGTGGCCGTGCCCTGCACTGCCTCCCGCGCTCAGCACACCATCAGCGTGGCAGTCATCGGCGTCAGCACCCCCCGGGCATGCGCCGTGTGGTGCCTACTGCACACATCACAGAGCTGCACCTTTGCCTGAGCATGCTCAACACAATTGTGCAAGGCGCAACAGCGTGATATTCAGCCAGCATATGCAAATCAGCTCATCAGCAATTCCATGGCGCAGCCACTGCATTAGCATCCACTTAAAGTTGCGCCTCGCCTCATTTGCATGCCTTGCGCTATATAAATGTGACATGGGGCTTCAGAGGTCATTGTTTGGTATTGCAGTCTATTGTGGTGGGTTGCATGCTGTTTGGAAGTGTGGAATGTGGGGTGTGTGGGAGATGCATGGGACTACACATTCAGAGGTAACACCTGTCATTCCCACAGGATCAATAATGACCGAATGTGAGGAGGAGGAGGAACAGAGACATGGGAGACAGAGGAGGCCCAACTTCACCTGGGCAGAATCAGATGCCCTGTTTGAGGCCTACCTCGACAGGGAACTGCTGCTCAGCGGACAGTGGGGAACACCACAGGCCCATGCTGCGGCATGGGATGAGGTACCAAGTGCCGTCAACCAGCATGGCAGCCACCAGCGGTCCGTGCAGGAGTGCAAGAAGGTGGGCACAGACAAGAGGAGGATAAAAGATTAGGTGGCTGCCATCAGGGCAGCACGTGCTGCAACTGGTGGTGGACAGCCGGATGTGCCACGCCTGACACCACAGGAGGAGCGGGTGGCTGGCAGCATGTGGTGTTGTGCCCTAGTGGGCGTTCCAGGTGGTGGCTTCCAGATGGGTGGCAGCCTGTCACTGCATGGTAGGTCCTGTTCTGTCACTGTGTGGGGGGGGGGGAATGCCACAGGGTAGGGCAGAGACATTGATGCTACTGTGTTCCCTTACAGCTCCTGAGCATCTCCATGGGTCAGCGGTGGAGGGTGTGTCCACTGAGGGCGATACCCTGGACATGGAGGAGCACCCATCCACCTCCACAGGTGTCTGAGGGTCAGGACAACAATATACTCGCCTGTCTGTCCGTACTGAAGTTGGTGGTGCTGGTGCGGTGGAGGACCTGCCCGTGTCCCAGCGTGACAGCGTCCATGGATGTCAGCATGCTGTGACACGGACTGGTGCTGGATCCGGCACCAATGATGATGATGATGGAGCACACATCATGGACAGTGATACGTGTGGACCGTAGGATGGCCCCACAGCAGGTAACAGCACGGTTATAGCCGTGGTTGGTGCCGCCATGAAGGCCTGCATGACATCACAGTCCCAGCCTGTGCCTGTATGCACCAGTGGGGCAGCACTGGTGTGCGTCCAGGCCAGTGGGGTTGTTGCGGCCGCTGTGGTGGCACCAGTGAGCCCTGGCAAGTGGCGGCTGCAGGGGCAGTGTCAGCAGTCGGCCAATGGTGGCAGGGGGACAGTGTTGGGGGTGGCGTCAGTTCACCGCGTGTGGACGTGCCCCGGCATGGCTCTGGTGTGCAGCACCCATCATCAAGGGGTGATGCCCAGAATAGCCAGGAATACCATGCTGACCCAGTGGATGACCTCTTTGATGAGCACAGCCAACTACTCCAGGTTTCCATGGATCAGCAGTCGCAGCTTGTTAGGGCGGTGGACGCACTCAGTGCGGTTCTGCGCCAGGCAGAGGAGCGGCGCAGCAGAGACCATGCTCTGCTCCTGGCAGAGATGGCCCGGCAGCGGGAGGATGTGACCGCTGCCATTGACAGGCAGACACGTGCATTCACAGCTGTCATGGCCACATTGGGCACACAGTTTGTTGCACATGTGCAGCAGACACCGCACAGTGTCACGTCTACCCCCCGTGCTCGGTGTCGTGAGACACCCTCCATGTCGACATCAGGTTCAGCTGTAGGCATCCCGATCATGCCTGGCGCTGGCATGTTTGGTGGGCTGCAGAGCCCTGCCCGAACATGGTCGTGTTCCCACAGCATCACCCCTGGGGGACCGTCGGTGCTACCCCATGAGGCCATTGGTCAGCCTGTCATGGCTGGCAGGTCTCAGCGGGGCCACCCACACATCCGTGGTGGCCGTGGCACTGTGCCACATGACTGACCTGTCTCCCACCATGGCTACTGTCTGATGCTGCCCTGTGTGCAGTGTTTTGTGCAGTGTGCGACGCACAGTTGGGGTACCCGGCCCTGCACACACGGTCCATGTGCACACCCTCCCAGCTGCTGGCCGCTGTGGCATGTGCATGATGCCTGCATTGCGCTGTCCACCAGTGTGCAATGGTGCCCAGTGTCTGAGACACGCACAATGATGGGCACTTGGCGTGGTCATCTGTGGACCTGTGTGTGGCTACGGGTAGCAGTCGGGGTCGGCGTGCCTTCTACCCCTTGTGCATGTCTTGTGGGGTGTGTGGGTGTGTGTGTGTGTGACCGTCTGTCGTGTTAGGCTTTGCCTAGCCCTGACAGCGTGTGCAGTTCCACGCTCAGCCAATTCCCTTGCCGCCATGCGCCCATGGTGTTCGTACATGCGTGTTTGTGGGTTGTGCCCTTGCCATTGGTGGTTGCACATGGCCCCATGACCTACCTGTGTTGGTTGAAGTGTTCCTCTGTGATGGTGTCCCAGTGCAGCTGCGACATCCAGATCAGGTGGGGGTCCCTTCACCCAAGGGGTGGCTGCCCATCACCGTCTGGACTGGCGTCCTCATCGTCCCCATCGCTGTTCTCCTCTTCAACCTCTACTGCTATCCCACAGTTGCTGGCCATGTTGTGCAGGATGCAACAGGCCAGGAATAGCCCACAGGCCTTCGAGGGGCTGTACTGTAGGGCACGGCCAGACATGTCTAGGCAACAGAAATGTGCCTTCAGCATCCCGAACACCTGCTCTATGACATTACATGTGGTGGCATGTGCCTAATTGTACCGTTGCTGCGATGGGGTCGTTGGCACCGGTATGGTGTGAGCAGCTAGGGACAGAGTGGGTAGCCACTGTCACCTGTGTGTAGAGGGTGGACATTAGTATGGTGGTCAACATCGCTCTGCCATGGGCCGTCAAGGCCGGTACCCATGGCACCTTTGACTATGCACCCCCCCACCCCAGATGCCCATGTCATCCTGCGTGATGTGCATACTCACCCACTAGGTGGCCAGTGGAGATGTCCCCACTCTCGAACCTGTGGCACAGTGCAGACTGGTGCCAGATGAAGGCATCATGTGCTCCCCCAGAGTGCGTGGCACAGACATTGGTTATGCGCCCCCAGCATCACACACCACCTGGCAGTTGATGCTGGCATAACCCTTTCTGTTGATGTATGCTACACCATCCAGGCCAGGTGGCGTGCGGATGGCCACATAGGTGCAGTCAATGGCCCCGAGCATGCCAGGCATACGTGCTACCCTGTGGAACTCTTGTATGGGTTCCTCCCCCTTCGGTTGTGCATGCATTCATTACCATTGCGCTCTTGCGCATTGTGACTTGTCGGTGCAGTTGCCTCCTGCTAAATATCGCAGAATGGCGCAATTTCGTACTTGCACTGGTGCATCTCTAGTGCGCATGGCGCAACCCTTTTGAATATCTGGGCCTAAGTTGTTAAAGTCAACAAGGGCAGAAAGCCTTACTAATAGTATGAAAGAGAGCTGTGGTGTTCCAAATAGGTGTACAATTGCTGGTGCACCAGCCACTCAAATACTTTTAATATTATTGGTAGCAGGGCAAAGGGAACGTAATTAGAGGACCGAAGGCAACACCTCCTTCGAAAAGTGGGATGATTTTTCTAAATTTCCATATTTTGGGATAAATGCCTTCTTGCAAGTCCCAGTTAAAGTAGTTGGTTACGACTGAGGCAAATTTGTTGGCTCCAGATTTTTTTTTTTTTTTTACTCCCGAGCTGCCTTGCCACCGTATTTTCAGCCCGGTCACGGGCCGCCTACCTCTGCCCCCCAGATCGGCCGCTGTCCCCCGATACCCCGTGGCTTTCCCCCCACGGTGGGGCCTGCGGCACACCCCCTGTATATGCCGCAGGCACTGGGACTAGGTCGGGGGCCCGGCCTGGGGAGCACATCGAGGCCGTGGCGGCTGGCTTCACTCTTGGCGGCGGGCAGGCTCCATCCATTTTCGCTTTTTCGGGGAGGCGGGGTCGTGCCATGATGTCACCATCCGTCCCGCCTCCAATGGGATTGACAAGCCGGGTCTGCGTGGGAACTCCGGCCTCCGCCAGGGTCCCCATGCACTGCCCGCTATCCACCCCTCCCGGAGAAGGAGGCTGTCCATGGGGCCTTCGATCTACTCCCCCGGCCGGCCCTCCGGCGGCCGAGTCGTTTCGAACCTGGGTCGCGGCGTCGCAGCGAAATCAACCGCTAGCGCCAGGGGCTAGGCTCCAGATTTTAAAATTTGGCGCCAACATCATCGAGACCTTTAACTTTATTTGTCTTCAGTGTTTTAAGGACTTAAGTACTTCTTGCACCCTTGTTATACAAAACCTAAACAAGGACACAGTTTTGGTCTTATCGACCTGCTGTCTGAACAACTTGAGGTACACTGATCAGGGTAAAAACTCTTCAGATCATTCAAGGTCAAGGGTTCAGTAGAGGGACTCAAGTTAAGATCAGGAGGATTGACAAAATAGTTGTTTAGGATTTCAGCAACCCTTTCGGGGTCATAGGTTAGACTGCCATTTTCTACTAGTCCAGTGTGTGGTTTTGAAGTTACAGGGTTCCGTAATGTTTTTTCATGCTCCAATACTCCTTTGCATTATTAGCTTGGTCAGTTCTAAATGTATTTTGTATTTGCAGTCATTATCATTTCAGGCAAGGCAAGTCAAATCTTATTTCTATGGCACCCATTCCCAGAGGCTCTGTCCACCTAACAATAGAAACAATACAAATAATACAAGGCACAGAGCGAATTAAGATAAATATAAAATGCTAAAATTCAAAATCACAGTAAATCACAGATGTATATAGTTACTCAAAACAGTAGGACAGGGGAAGTTATTCTAGAAAATCAGGTGGTAGAGGTGAAATTTAGCCTCTGTTTGAACACCTCCATCGAAGGGGCCTCTCAGACTGCAGGTGGTAGCGAGTCCAACAGGGTCGGCTCAGCAACACTAAAGGCACGGTCACCCGATGTCTTGAGCCAGACCCTAGGAACATCTAGGAAGCCCCTAGATGAGAAGCGGAGGGAGTGGACAGAGGTTGCAGGTGTCAGGAGCTCAGTCAGGTAGCCAAGGCCCAGTCCATATATGGCCTTAAAGGTGAGCAAGTTCACCTTCAAAAGGACCCTCCGCTTGATAGGTAGCCAGTGCAGAGCATGCAGGACTGGGGTCACATGACTGGACTTGGACAGGCCCATCAGTAACTGAGCCGCTGCATTCTGCACCAGCTGCAACCTCCATAGGGTTCTTCCTGTGACCCCGGAGTAAAGAGAGTTACAGTAGTCTAGCCTAGAGGTGACAAAGGCATCTACTAGTGTCAGCAGGTCTTCAGGCGGAATGAGGGGCTTGATCCTGGCAATATTCCTCAAGTGGTAAGCACCACTTTTGACAACAGAAGACACCTGATGATTGTCAATCTGCTGTCCAGAATCACACCAAGATTGCACACCACTGGGGAGACCATCAACAGAGCAGACCCCAGGAAAAGCCCTGTGGCAGCTCCAGGTACCCTCCCAACATGCCCATGACCCAACTCGATCACCAGCACCTCTGTCTTGTCTGGGTTCAGTCGCAACCAGCTGGGGGACATCCAGTCATTGATTTTTGCCAGACAGGTGTTAAGCATGCCTACAGCATCGGATGTTCCGGGATCAAATGACAAGTACAGCTGGGTGTCATCTGCATAGCAGTGAAACTCCATGCTAAACTGCCAAATGATCTCGCCCAGGAGCAGCATATACACTGCGAACAGCATCGGCGACAAGATCGAGCCCTCGGGCACTCCACATGACAGGGGAATTGGGGAGGAGGAGAACTTCCCCATCACAACTCGCTGCACCCTGTCAGACAGAGAGGACTCAAACCATTTAATGACAACACTGGTGAGTCCACAGTACTCACAGAGCCGATTGAAAGGCATGAAGTGGTCCACAGTGTCAAAAGCTGAAAAGAGATAGAGGAGAACCAGAATTGACTTGTCTCCTCTATCTCTAGCCCTGAGCAGATTTTTTATGCACTCTAACTAATGCTGTTTCCGTGCTGTGTCTGGCCCTAAAACCCAGACTGGAATGGCTCTTAAATATCAAAGGACACAAGGTTATCCTTGAGCTGTTGTGCCACAAGTTTCTCAACAACCTTGCTCAAGGAGCTAGGATGATAATTTACCAGGACATCCGGGTCGAGAGATTGTTTCTTCAGGAGGGGTCTCACCAGGGCCTCTTTCAAGACCACCAAGAAGATACCCTCTGGCATCGAGCAATGGGCAATCCTGGTGAACACCAGACCAACAGTCCCGGCACACCTCATGAAACTTGTCGGGCCTGGGTCCAGCTCACAATAAGGTGTGCTTCAACTCTGAGATCACCTCAATGATCTCCGTCACCTCCACTGGTTTAAACTCCTCCCAGATCAATGCAGTGACTCTGTTCCTCCCAGTCTGACCACTGCTAGGCAATGATTGCCTCTCTGATGGAATCCCTGACCGAATTGAGGACACTGTCAGAGAAAAACAGAGCAAACTCTTCACATAAAGTGGATGAAAAAGTCTTTCTCGGCTGTAGACAGGCAGGATGAAATAGCCCATCCATAGTCTGAAAAAGCTGAGAAGGTCTGTTTTTACCTGCCGCAGTTTCCCTGAACAGGTGTTCTGCCTTCTTATGGGAAATTGCCTCCTGGTCATCACCATAGTGAGCTCTCAGGACCAGTTTGTTGTCCACCGACTGGGACTTCCGCCAGCAATGCTCCAACTTCCAACCCTTGACCTTCATCGCCTTGAGATCCCCGTCAAACCAAGGGGATCTCAAGTGAGAAGATCTGGGTCATATACGAACTGAAGTGATGATGTCCAGTGCTTCGGATACCACCCTATTAAAGGTGGCCACCACCTCATTGGCGCCAGCCGCACATGCAGCGTCCACCCTAGATAAATCAGCTAATGACAGCAGTCCCTCTGGGGACAAACCTCTTAATGGACAGTAGCTGACCATCTCGACAAGGGAGGGACTTTCGGGCGGGGCCCCAAGCATGAACTTCACTGTGCAGTGATCAGATCAGATGACCTGATCAATCTTGAGGCTACCCACCTCAAGACCCAGCTGGAACACCAGACTGAGCATGTGACCATGTTGGTGGGTCACAGAAGTAATTACTTGCACTAGGTCCAGTGATGACATCAACTGGAGGAGGTCATAACTGAAAAGCGAGGATTCGTCATCAACCCAGGCAAGGAATACCCCAGGATTAAACACCTGGAGGACTCCAACAACCTGGTCAATGACAAAGTCCGCTAAATCCTGCAGGAATTCCCCCCGACCAAGGGGGTCAGTAAATAAGGAGAATCCTGCAACCTGCACCTGGACATCCATGCACAGTCAGACACTCAAAGAATTTGGGAGTTCCAACCAGCTGCACAGTGAAGCCCAGGCTGGATCAAAAAATAATGGCCACTCCCCCACTCCTGCTATCCTTCCTCAGACAGTGCACTATGGAGTACCCAGCGGGGATAGCCAACTCGAAAACTGGGCCAGCATCATCATCCAGCCAGGTCTCCATGATGCAAGCCAAGTCGACAAAGGAAATCAGGTCCGCAATAGTGGCGGCCTTGCTCCTTATCGACCTGACATTGCATACCACTGTCCAAAGGAGACTGGAGGGCACTGCAGGAACATTTGTTCCTCCAATCTTTAAAAAATTCCATTCCACAGGGTATTTTGTTCATCTGGCTTTCAACCAAGTTGTTTTTAATTCTAAATATCATTTGGATCTTGCCAGATAATCCATGGTTGGAGACCTTTCAATTTTTCTTTATTTTTGGGGCATGTTGATTACATGCACATAGAAAAGTGGATGTGGCCGGCCCATCAGCACAGTGGTTGGATTTCCGCCTGCAACGCCAGTGACCCGGGTTCGGGAACGGACTTGGGTGCTGGAGGGCCGGCCAGGGAGAGAAGGCTTGAGTGTTGGAAGACTGCTCGCCTTCTCGGGGGGAGGGTGGGGAAGCATCCCGGCACTTGCTGACCCCTGGTGGAGGCAGGGGGTATGGCAATGCACGAGGACCGACAAACTAATGGGGTGTGGTGAGCGTCGGCATAAGCCTTGATGCTACTGGCACACCACGCCCCCCAGGGAGCAAATTGGAAACAATGCTCCAAGGTCGACCAGATGACGGCCACCAGCTCCCGCTACCATGAGAACTCGGCAGTCCAAGAACCACCCCAGCAGCACCCGGGCAAGTATTGGCGCTTGGCCACCCTACCACAGTGCCTTCCTCTCGGACTAGGGGGACCCACCCAGCGAAGGGTTTCGTCTAGGGGTTACCGGGAGGGCTGCAATGTGGGAGTGATGAGGTGGCTGCACTGAGACAGTGTGGCTTGGAGGGCATAGGATGGCCTGAAGGAGAGGCCGGCCTGGAGCTGGGGGAGCATAAATAGATTTAAAAAAAAAAAAAAGAAAAGTGGATGTAAAATCTTGTATCGCAAGGTCTAAGTCAGGAATTAATTTATATCTGTCCCACAGTTCTCCCAATAAGCTTGCCCTGAACTCTTTTAGATTAAAATGTCTCATAGCACTATGGTAAATTTCGGTAGCGGTAGAAGCAGTGGGTTTGGTCATGTCTGGGGAACATTTTATGGGAAAAAGATTGCCCAGATTCAGTGGCAAAACTTTACTATCTTAGAAAATTTATGTTCATTCAAACAAACATCAGGTCCAATGTAGTGCCTTTATAATTACATGTTGTGTATACTTGTAACCACCCAGTCCCCTGGGGTTACTAGAATCCCCTCAGTATTAGTGCTAGACAGGGGGAGGGTGCTGGTGATTAACTAGTTAAATGGTTTTTCACCTGCCCACTCTGCTGTTTAGTTGGCCTCAGCTGAGACTGAAGTGATGAACTCAATTTATTTATTTAATTAGTATTTCGGAAAGACCTTTGAGCGTGAGCTTTTACAAAGGTTCCACGTCAGGGTGGACAATAAGACAATACACATATTCAGTGGTTACAGAGGCCTGATCATTAGGCATTAAAGAGCGATTACATGAGAATTAGACAAATAGGAGAAAAACAGAGCAGTTGTAATAGAATACTAAGCTATTTCTAATTGGTTGCCCTAGGTAGCACACCCCTGGAAACCTCCAAATCTGTTGATAGACTACGGTAGAGTAACTGCATAGGGTTTCATGCTATCTCAGATGGCGAGAGGCTGGGTGACAGTGAAACAAGGGGGATTGGGTTTGAACCTACCACAGAGAGTGAGAGGTGGGGGGACAGTGAAATGGGGGGGAGCAGCTCCAGAGGGCTTTGTCGAGTAGGGTGTGTGTGTGTGTGTGTGTGTGTGTGTGTGTGTGTGTCTGGGGGAGGGGTTAGGGATGGGCAATACCAAAAGCATTTAAAGAGGATTGATAGCTTACTTAAGCCCTTGGCTAGGCTGGAATGGAGGCAGGGTTCTCTAGGTAGCCCTGCTGGGTGCTACCTTGGGGGTAGGCCTGTCTATCAAGTGAGGCCTGAGAAGCAGGTGCATTTTGAGACAGACATTAGGTGCTATTTGAGGCCCTTTTTTTTTTAATCATTTAACACTTTTATCCTCCTTGCAGCCACGGTCCTGCCCACATCCAGCCACTGCTTCACTCAGCCGTCGACCCTGAAGCTCGCATGCCCAGCTGGTAGATGCAGCTACACCTATGAAAGGGCCCCCCCATAGCCCCTGCGCCCAGTGAGGAAACCAGTACCGGCACATGCCCCCAGGCATTGGCCAGCGGAGCTGCGGCCATCAAGCTGCCACGGACCCGTGCTGCCATTTTCCTGTATTCTCCCCAATTTTGGGATCGTGGACGTGCAATGACATCTATGCACATACATGCAGACATCCACTGCAACTCTCGATACACCACCACTCAGGGAGGGACCTCCGGCGCCAGGGCTGCAGCAAGAGTGTACAGTCCCCAACCCTCCCCAGAACTGGGAGAGCTGTCTCTGATGCTCAATTCCAGTCCTTCCCTGCCGACCCGAGCTCATTCCCAAACCCGCGTCGCTGGCGTAGTGCGAGGTGTGGCATCCAGCGCCTCAACCCTCAGCGCCACTGGGCCTGCTTGAGGCCTGCTTTGAATTGAGACAGGTTGTTTGTTTGTAATTTCATCGGGAGTTCATTTATCCGGAGGGGGGCCCCCAATAGGAGAAAGCGCACTGCCCTAGTGAGGTTCGGTGGAATGATATGGGCAGTGCTCCATTCTTCCTCCCTCCCTCTGGTGATGTGTGATGAGAGAGAAGCCTCAAGCAGGTTTCCTATACAGGGTGGGGTTTTCCCCCTAAGGACTGCCTTCTTTCCCAAGAGGCAAGTTTGGTATTTGATCCTGTCTTTTAGGTTAAGCCAGTTTGTACGTTCATACAGGGTGCAAGTATGAGTGTAGTGATTTGCACACAGGGTGAGGCAGCATGCCTTATTGAGTGCAATTTGGACCCTTTTGAGCACTGTGTCAGTAGCAGCTCCATAGACCATCAGCCCATATTCTATTGTGGAGAGTATGGAGCTGGAAACTGAGATTCGGAGTGCTTCCGGGGTGAGGGATTTCTTATGCCTATAGAGGACCCTGATCTTTGTGTTTACCACTCTGACAAGGGAGTCTACGTGGTGCGTATAAGTGAGAGAGTCATCAATGGTGACTCCAAGGTATTTGAACAAGTGCACCTGCTCAATCTGCTCAGCCTTATTGGTGATTACGAGGGGAGCATGCCTGTGTTTGTTGTAGGGGCTGGATTGTAGCATGACCTTAGCTTTCTTGTAATTTAGAAGCAGCTTTTGCCTACTGAACTAGTCTGAGTTTATTGAAAGAGTTCTGTAGTTCTGTTTGTAGGGCAACCTGAGAGGTGCTGCTGCTCAGCAGCATGGCATCATCCACATACAGAATAAGTTTGGTGTCACAGGCTGTGGGTAGGTCATTTACAAAGAGGCTGAAAAGCAGGGGCCCTAGAACTGATCCTTGAGGGAATCCTAGGAGCACATCTCTGGAGCTGGATAACGTCTGCCAGAGTTTGACTTGCTGGCTATGTGTTAGGTAGTCATTGAACCAATTCAGGGCGTTAGGTGCCACACCCAAGCTTTGGAGCTGGAGTACTAGTAGAAGGTGGTTGATGGTGTCAAAGGCTTTGGTGAGGTCAATGAAGATGGACCCCACCAATTTGCCTTTATCCAGCACCTTGTGCACATAGTCAGTGTATTCCAGCAGTGCCGTGGTGATACTGTGTTTTTGCCTGAAACCATGTTGGTTTGGGCAGAACAGATTATGCTTATTGAGGTATTCTGTGAGTTGACTTGCCACGATTTTTTCCAAAGGTTTGGATAGTGGGGAGAGGATAGATATTGGCCTGTAGTTTGACACCAGCGCCTTGTCACCATTCTTATGTACTGGAGTTACCAGGGCTTGCTTCCACACCTCCGGAAATTGAGCTAGAACCAAAGATTTATTAAATAGCATTGTTATGGGCATGATAAGAACATCAAGGGTGAGAGATAGTAACTTAGAAACATAGAAACATAGACTTTGACGGCAGATAAAGACCACTTGGCCCACCCAGTCTGCCCATTTCCCTACCTACTGGATAAGCTGCAGATTCTAGTTAACCAACAGCCTACTTCCTGGAACCCCCCACTATAATTGCCTTGTGTCTGTCCCATGCATGTTTGAATTCCCCCACTGTTTTAGACCCAACGACCTCCCCAGGAAGGCTGTTCCATGTATCCACCACTCTCTCCGTGAAAAAAAATGTCCACACATTACCCCTGAGCCGTCCCCCCTCTATCTTTAAATTGTGCCCCCTTGTTCTTACACATCTCTTTTTCTGAAAGATGCTACCCTCCTGGACTTTGTTGATTCCCTTGAGGTACTTGAACATTTCTAGCATGTCCCCCCATCCCTCCTTTTATCAAGCGTATACATATTAAGCTCTCTCAGTCTCTCTTCATATGGTTTCTGCTGCAGACCCTGCACCATTTTAGTTGCCCTCCTCTGACTGCTTCCATCCTGTCTATGTCCTTGCGAGATGAGGTCTCCAAACTGCATACACAGTACTCCAGATGGGGTCTCACCAACTGTCTGTATAGAGGGATAACCACTT
Organism: Neoceratodus forsteri; assembly: GCA_016271365.2. Lineage (NCBI taxonomy): Eukaryota > Metazoa > Chordata > Ceratodontiformes > Ceratodontidae > Neoceratodus > Neoceratodus forsteri. The sequence goes on from JADMNL010000027.1 coordinate 189,846,966, forward strand.
CCTTTTTCTACTTGTGATGCCCCTTCCTATGCATCCCAGTATCCCCCTGGCTCTCCTTACCGACTTTTCACATTGCTTACCCATCTTTAGGTCATCTGATATGACTACTGCCAGGTCTCTTTCCATTTTTGCTGTTGTTAGTACCTCCCCTGCTATTGTGTACTCTTCTCCTGGGTTTTTGTTTCCCAGGTGCATTACTTTGCACTTCTTTGCATTGAATCTAAGTTACCATATGTCTGACCATTCCTCCAACCTTGCCAAGTCCCTTCTCATCTTTTCTACTCCCACTTGTGTATCAACTTTGTTACAGATCTTTGTGTCATCTGCAAAGAGGCATACCTTTCCCTCCAGACCTTCTTCAATGTCACCTATAAAGATGTTAAAGAGGACTGGACCCAGTACTGAGCCCTGAGGTACTCCACTAGTAACCCCCCTTTCTTCAGAATGTGTTCCATTCACTATTACCTTCTGTGTCCTGTTGTGTAGCCAGTTTGCTAACCAGGCTACCACCCTGGGACCCACTCCCAGGCTGGCTAACTTGATTATTAATCTTTTGTGTGGGACTGTGTCAAATGCCTTGCTAAAGTCTAGGTAGGCCATATCCACAGCCCCTCCCTGGTCTATTACTTTGGTCACCCAGTCAAAGAAATCAATTAGATTCATCTGACATGACCTTCCTGCTGTAAATCCATGCTGCTTTGGGTCCTGTACCCCGCTGGCCTCTAGGTACTCAATTATTTCTTTCAGAAGTGATTCCATCATTTTCCCTACCACTGAGGTCAAACTTACAGGTCTGTAGTTTCCTACTTCTCTCTTGCTCCCACTTTTGTGAAGGAGAATCACATCTGCCCTCCTCCAGTCCTCAGGTACCGCCCCATCCTGCCATGATTTGTTAAAAAGCGTGGTCAGTGGTGTCACTAGGTCCTCCCTTAGTTCTTTTAGGATTCTGGGGTGAATCCCATCAGGCCCCATTGCTTTGTCCACCTTGAGTTTTAGGAGTTCTTTCAGGACTCTTTCTTCTGTGAATGGACTGGTGTCAACCCCTACCCAGAGTGCTTTTGTCTGGTTTAGGTAACTTCTCCTCATCTTCTTTTGTGAATACTGAGCAAAGTATTCATTCAGTATCTCTGCCTTTTCACTGTCTCCTCTGCCCACCTCCCCTCCCTTTATTAATCTTCACTATCCTCCCTTAACCTTTCTATGCTCCCTAATGTACCTATAAAAGGTTTTATCCCCCTTCTTAACTGAGTTGGCTATTTTTCCCTCAGTTTGGGCCTTTGCTAGTCTGACTGCCTTCCCCACTTCTTTCTGCTTGAATTGATATAGTTTCCTGTTGTGCTCCTTCGGTGATTCCTTATACTTTTTGAATGCAGCCTTTTTCTCCTTAACCTTCCCTGCCACCTCTTTTGAGAACCATAGTGTTTTTTTACTCTGCTTTGTTTTCTTTATTTGTTTCACACAAAGGCTTGTTGCCTCTATGATGGCAGTTTTGATTTTTCCCCATTGTTCTTCCACCCCTCCTTTTGGTCATTCACTAGTGCATCACTCCCCAATCTGGTTTTGCCTAGGACTTTCCTGACCATCGTTAGGACTCCTTCTCCATCACCTTCTTAAAGGAGAAGGCTGGGTGGTTAGTTATGGGCAGGTTGGCGCAACCTTGGTCCTCTGTAGGCAGAAGGTAGTCTGGAGGCAACACTGAGGACAGGTCTGTAAAGTCCTGGTTAAAGGCATCAGCAGTGACTAGCGGATCTGAGGAGGATGAGTTATTAATGTTGAGCATCTTAGGGTGCTGCTTTTGATCTTTACCAAGGATGTTCTTGATGTCCCAAAACCTCTTTCCATCTCCCCATGCGTTGTTAAGCTGGATCTTATGGAAATCGACTTTTGCGAGCCTGATAAGTTTGGTGCACCGATTTCTAGCAGTTTTGTAGCACTGTAGGTCACGCTTGCTACCTGAGTTTAAGGCTTTTTCCCCAGAGGCAGTCCCTCTCCTTTAGGATGGAGAGGAGCTTGCCATCAGTCCAACAGTTTACCTCCTCCTGAATTTTCCGTTTTGTGCATGGTGCATAGATATCACAGATGGAAGTGAAGCCCTCAGTGAAAAAACTAAGGACCTGGTCCAGCGTAGGTGCCTTGTTGATGGGGGACCAGCTGTAGGCAGACAGGGCCAATTTGAGGGATCCAAGTTTGCCTTTCTGCAGAACCCTGCTCTCGATGAGGCAGGGTGGGCTTTTGGCAAGTTTAGTGGTCCATATAAAGGAGATCGGGGAGTGGTCACTCAGCACGTCTAGGAGAACCCTGAGTTTGGAGAATCGAGTCGGTGAGCTAGCTAAAACCAAGTCAATGAAAGTGCTGGTACCAGCCTTGTAGTTATGCCTGGTGGGGTGAATTACGAGTTGCGTGAGATTGTGGGAGGTGATTAGGTCTCTAGAGGGTGTTGCCTCCTTACATAACCAGTTCATATTAAAGTCACCGGTCAAGATGAGTTCTGAGCCCTTTTTGAGTGCACTAATTTCTTCCATAACAAGATGAAGGCCTTCCTTGGCTTTTTTGGGGGCAGGTAGGTTCTGGCAATGGTAAGGGTCTTGCCTTTTAGGCCGACTTGTATTTTTACCACTAGTAGCTCATAATCCTCTGCAACTTTGGAGATGGGAAGGATCGAGCAACTCTGAGTTTCTGGCATATAAACGCCACCTTTCCTGCCTATTCTATCAAGTCGAAACACTTGGAATCCTTCGATGGCCACCTCACCATCGTTGATCCTACCTGACAGCGAGGTTTCAGTTAAGCAGAGTATGCCAGGGGCATGGATGGTCATCCAAGTTTGAAACTAATTGAATTTGGCAGTTAGGCTGCAGATGTTTTGGAACTCGCACAGCAGCATAGCCCTTGTGCCAGCTGTTGAGAAGGGAGTTAGAATGTTGAGATGGGAGTCGTGGCAGAGTCAGTTTGGAGTGTTTAGAGTTGGAGTGAGGGAGTGAGAGCTGCTCCCAGTGGGCTCTGAGTTGAGAGCCCTAATTCTCACCCTAGTTCTGGTATTCTCCAGCTTGCCAAGAGAAGTGATGAGACCTTTTCTACAGCAGGATTTCCTGATTTTCATCCCTGGAGGGGTGAAAAGGACTGCTAGTGGATGGATCCAAGAGGCAATCCCATGTTTGATCCAGGATGTTTTGAAGCTGCTTGAAATGTCTAACAGTGAGTGGATTCTGACTTTTGCTATAGAAGCAAGTACCTGTTCTGTTGTGTTTCATGCCCAGAGGGAAGACACAATTTCTTTTTCCTGTAAGTACAGACATGCAAGACTGTCTTGAATTAAAGTTGGCTGAGGTGTGTGATGTCCAGAGGTACGACTACACCACACTGTTCGGGACTTTTTACCTTTACACTACTGAGGTGGTGAATTTGAATTTGGAATGCCAGTTCATTCAAAAGCAATTCAAAAGGTTTCCAAATGTTTAAGGTGTAACTCTGAAAGAATGGCTGAGTTTGGATTTGGGAGCAAAGGGTGGGCAGAACCCCATTTGGAGTAACCAGTTCAGGACTAACAGGTTCAGTAAGGGTGCCTGGTTACTTTAGACAAATGGGCAAATGCCTGAAGAGAATTTTAACCCCTGGAGTGGCATACAGTTTCTTCTCTGGTTATGAAGAATGGTGCTAGTGTTAGCAAATGTATTTTCAGTTGTGGCCAGTGCCACTTGAAGCAATGTTCTATGTCCTACGACAAATGGGAATACAAGTCTACGTTATTCTATATTCTATGACATGTGGGAATACCAAGTGCAAGTGTCCTATGTCCTATTGTGGTGGGAATACAGAATTTGTCAGATACAGCTCGATTTGTTGTTCTGCAAGTTCCTAGTGCCAAGATGGGTAAACCTTGGGGGTCCACCATCCACCCTTGCTTTGAAGAACATTTTTTTTTTGTATTACTTTTTTCTCCCATGGGGGTCCCAGTCGACCTCATCGTCCTTGCATGCCTTGTGATTCGGCATCCGTCAGACCTGCGCTGTCTCCTACTGAGGGCAACCACCGATTACCCCACGGCTTACCCCCCATGGTGGGGGCGGCGGGGGTCAATCAACTCCCCACCACACAACGGATCCGCTCACAGTGGTCCCTTGGAGCGGCACAGGACAACGCGGATGGCCATCAAGCCACAACAGCTGGGCATTCCCCTTTTTCTATGTTCTGTTGGAGGCAGGGTATGCAATGCTGACAAGGGCTCCCTGCACACGCATCCGCATGCAGTGCACCTGCCGGTTGCCCCGCCTACCACCCCATTCTACCAGGCCAGACGTGCTGACACCCAGCCTCCACTAGGTGTCAGATTTATGCCGGACACTGTACCCAGACCCACCCCAGGAGAGGAGAGCAGTCCATACGATGCTCAATCCACTCCCTTCCCTGCCAACCCCCAGCAGCCTGAACTCATTCCTGAACCCGGGTCGCTGGTGTGGAGCAAGGTAAGGCGTCCAGCGCCTCAGCCCTCAGTGCCACTGGGCCAGCTTTGAAGAACATCTTTTAGAATAAAGTCACACTCTAGAAAACCCACCATGGTCTGGACAGTTACATTATTGCTTCCTGTGTGGTGTTACTGGATACCCCTCCAGAAGATAGATCTAGCATATGCCTAGCAAAAATTCTCTCCCCAAGACCTGGTTTTGTAAATACCAAATAAGTTAGGCTTTTGTCCACACCCACCCCTTGTTCTCTGGAAGAATGAGCCTGGTACACACTCCCAAAGCTGGAGGCGGTACCATGTCTAAATGTATTGAGTGTGTGCCCAGTATGGGTGCCAGGGGTGCCTACTGCGTAAAATAGTGATCGGGGGTTACATACTGAACTAAGGAATAATGGCACTTTCATCAGAAGATAAAGACTTCAGTCCTTATCTGCTGCCTGCAGTGCCAATATTCTCTCATACAACATCCACTGCATCTCATTATCACTATAAATACAAATGGGAGAACCACTATGGGAGTGCTCTACACTGCTTTACACATTTACTTTGTGGTTTGCTCAACTGTTACAAGATTGAGGGAAACAGTGCCCTTTAAAATATATGTATACATGTAACCCACCCCCCTACAAATTTGGGGTTTACTATAATGTCTTCCTGGGCTCCTTAATGCCCACTGTCAGTCTGGTGTCCTGTCTTCAGTAATTCTATCTACTTGAGTGAGAGTGCCCTAGTGAGCCTGACAGTTCCCTCAGCTAACTGAACCTTTTGGATTACAAGGGAAATGCCCAGAACGGCCTGAAGCAGTGGATCAGTTGGTGTTGGAAGTGGAAGAGTGAACAGCTTGAGCTTTTGAGCAGCTGCTCCCTGAAGGAGCATAGGGGAATCGGTGGGAAGAAGCTTAGCTGGCCTTCCTGCCACATTCTCCGGGCATCAAACTGCCTATTGCAGAAGTCAGATCTGTCCGATTTCCAGCCTTGGAACTGCGACAGAAGCAAGAAGTTTGTCAGTGCAACTGGTGATTTGGACCAAAGACCTGCTTCTGAAGCAATCGGCCCAGCAGTTCAGAGAATTAGACTTAGATTGAAAGGTTTGCGCAGTGCAGCTGTTAATTTGCAACTGGACTGAATCTAAACTGTGTTGAAAGAAATTACTGATTTAAATGTGCTGAATGTGTTTCGTGGGTCGCAATTTGGTTCCCCACTGTAGAATCTGTTACGCCAGCTGGAGGCTTCACCAGTGGAAGATAAACTTTTTCAGGACTGTTCATCCTGCCTGAGCCCTGTCATCTCGGCCTAGGCCACTACTCATGCATCAGAGACCTTCTCGGTGAAAGATCAGCCTGGGGATTTGGCTCCCTGCCCAACATCGACCAGGTAGCGATGACGTGGAGATGAGTCGTGTCAGCACAGCTTCCTCTTGCATCCCTGATCATCATACAAGGTCTACATCTCGCCAGCTCTGCATCCAGGTCCTGATAGCGTGAGTATAATCCAGGGTAGCTCCCTGCAATGAAAGTGAAAATCATTGTGGTACTATCTAATTGTTTCTTTTCACTGGGTTCTTGTAATGGACTGAGCCATCTGGCTTGGATTACAAATTATTGGGTTGTGTGCATGCCTGTTTTTCTTTCATTAAGGGCCCCAACATCAGTTGCAATGCTGGCCACCCCGGACAATGCTTCAGGCTAGCCTGCATGACATACTGGGTACCAGGGTTGTTGAACTGTCAAGTTGGGACTTAAAGTAGGTAGCTCCTCCTCCTGTGGCTGAGTGGGTGGTTGTTTGTGCTGGTCTGTGTCTGTAGGTTAGTTTTTGTTAATTTACTTGTTTTTCTGCTTGGAATACATGTGCCATTGTCGCACACAACATCTGTGAAAGTCTCCTGGACTGAATTTCTGCAAAACATCACCAAGTATCAGCTTTTTAATTTTAAATCAGCTTTCTTGAAGCCTTACCAAGGAAGTATATGTCTTGCAACTAGTTTGACAAACCTGGTGATGCTGGGTCCTGCAACTCAATCAACATTTTCGTCTGACCACTCCTAAAGCAGCTGTACTTGTGGACTTTAAAGAACAAAGGAAGCATACAGACAAAAAGATTTCACATCTTGCATATGCCCATTCCACAGTTTATCATCTTTCTGGAATTTTAACACATTTTGTGACTGAATCAACATTTTTGCCTGACCTGCTATCAAAGGTATTGTACTGGTCTCTGAGGACTTTAAAGATCAGATGAAACATACAGACAAAAGGATTTCACACCTTGCATATGCCCAGGCCACAGTTTATCACCTTTCAGGAATCTTAACATATTATGTGACCCTGGATCTCAACAGTTCATTTCCTCTGTATGTAATTAACCATCAGCATTTTCCTTTTAAATCAACTTTAAGTGTACTTTGTCATTTTCTCTGCTCTCTAATCCTGCTGCTCCTGCTACTATCAGGGAACATTCACCCAAACTCTGGACTCCCTCACTCTAAAATGACTAAGCTTAAAGGTCAATTTACTATAGTATCATTGACTATTAACAGTCTCCTCGCCAAGTTTGCACAATTCCAGGCATGGGTGCCGGTGATCAACCCAGACATTATAGTTCTCACTGAAACCTGGCTTTCCCCCCAAGACACCGGATGCATCTATCTCCCTTGATGGCTACAACTCTTCTGACAAGATAGGATTGCTAAACGTGGGGTTGGGTGCCTAGTATATGTCAGGTCTGGAATAAAGGTGCAGGCCCTTGATAACAGTCTTAATACAAAAGAGGCCCAAATTCTGAACCTCAAATTAAACATAGGAACACAGAATAAAGCCATGCTGGTCTCCACAGTATGCATACCTTCAGGGCACCAACCTGCTGGGCTAAACCATGTCATCGCAAGCCAAGAGCAACTATGCAACCACGGGGAGAAGATCGTTGTAGGAGACTTCAACATAAACTGGCACTCACAGAAAGAAACAAAAGCCAAGGATCTAATTACTAGCCTTTTCCTAAAACAGATGGTCACTGCTGACACCTGGCTTAACTACAAGACCGGGAGCAGCTCTCTCATAGACTGGCTCCTGACCACACACCCTGAGCATATATCTGATGTCACTGTCCTGCCTGACAGCCTCAGTGACCACTCCCCTGTGAAGTGTACCTGGTCTAACAATTTCCCCAAGAGTTCACCCAACCCAAGGTGTGCAAAAACTGTTGCCTGAGGCCTGGATTACTTGAACATTTCAAGCTGTACATGACACAACTGGATTGGTCCCCACTGGCTGGGGATATAGATGGTAAAGAGGCACTTAACTTCATAATGGTTTTCAACCATGCTTGTGATATTTTTGCACCATACAAAACTAAAACAATTAAGGGGACCTCTAATCCCTGGCTCTCCAACTCCCTTATTGGACTTATGAAGAACAGAGACAATCTTTGGCATATAGCAAAAGCAGCTGGTAGACCTGCTGCATTTAATGCCTCCAAAGCAGCTAGAAACACCTGCACCAGACTCAGACAGGCTAAAGCCTCCTACTATAAGGATCTACTAACCAAAACCTGGGGTTCTGGAAGAGACTTTTGGTGCTCTCTTAAATCCTTAATGAGCAAAGCCCCCAAGACTCCCCCAGATCTACTGTTGACTGTGAAGGGGCCCCTACAGGAACCCATCGAAATTGCCAATGAGCTCAGTGCATTCACTGACCTTTCACGTGTACTCCCTGGTGACTACTTCAAAGATATGCATGTTCAGCAATGCCCAACTGCCCCTCAAGATCCCCCAAGGAAAGATGTACCACTCTTTTACTTTAGATGGGTCACTAAAGCCGAAATCATCAAGCATATTAAAAGGGCACTTGGCAAGACCAGGATGGAGGGTGGATCTGCTTGACATGAAGCTGGTTGGTCTACTCCTTCACAAACTTGCTAGACCTCTTACCATGGTGTTTAATGCCTCTCTAAAATCAGGAGTATTTCCAAACGCATGGAAGTCAGCTAACGTAACGCCGGTCTTTAAAGTGGGGGATAAAACCCAAACATCCAACTACAGACCTATATCCATCCTTCCTCCCCTTCCAAAAGTACTTGAAAGAATGGTCTTGGAGCAGCTTACGGAATACCTTAATAACCATAACCTACTCTGCCCACAACAGCACGGCTTCCGTAAAAAGCACTCCACGCTCACCACTCTAGTTGATTATTCATCCCAACTATACAATGCCTTGGATTGTAGTCAAGCAGTTGGATCAGTCTTCATCATCCTCACAAAGGCTTTCGACTCTGTTAATCACAACCTCCTCCTAAGTTGCCTTCTGTCTACAGGTCTATCCCCAGATATGGTACTATGGTTTGGCAGCTACCTCTCTAACAGATCACGAGTCAAAATTGGTGATACCCTATCCGCTGCTAAGGAGGTGCACCTCGGGGTTCCGCAGGGGTGAATCCTTTGGTCCTCTACTCTTTAGCCTCTTTATCAACTCTGCCCCAATGGCTTGCTCAGCAGGCACAGTTCTCTATGCTGATGATGCAGTGATCTCAGTCACTGGCAAAGACCAACAATCCATCGCAACTGAACTCCAAAGCAGCTTCCATAAACTTGAATCTTGGTTTACGGAAAACAAGCTACTACTAAACGTCAAAAAAACAAAGCATATGCGCTTCACCACCTCCCAAAGCAAAAAGAAATACCTGCCCCTGCGTATTCATAACCAAAAAGGTGAAATCCTAGACCAAGTATCTAACTTCAAATATCTTGGCATTTACCTTTGTTGACATGCTCACCTTTTCAAACACATTGACTCTGTCATCAAGACTGCAAATATAAAACTTGGTGTACTTTATCTTCACAGACATTCAATGACACTGGATGCAATCAAACTAGCCACCAGTAGCTCAATACTGTCTACCATTAACTAGGGGTTGCCTATATATGGGGCGGGCACAAAAACTGCTCTTAGCGGGATCAACACACTCCTCAATAATGCCTGTCATTTTACTTTGGGGGCTACTCTCGACACCCGCACCTGCTTGCTGTACACTGAAAGTAGGTGGCTCCCACTCCATCTTAGAGGGCAATACCAAACCTGCCTACTTCTAAAAAAAAGTACTACTTGGACTGACATCCCCAAACACTGGACGGACACTTTAAGCTAGCCATCCCAACGAAATCTACCCATAGTGCGGTCGCTGACAAGATGGTGATTCCCTTCAAAAGGATGAAACTTGCCCAGAACTCCATCCTGTATCGAGGTCCGAAATGGTACAATGAACTACATGCTGTCCTCACTGATACTACCACGATAAGTACCTTCCGAGCTGGGCTCAAAGCTCTCCTTGACTCTAAAATGAATTGCACTTGTCTGTGCTAATATGGTAGTACCTCGCCCCCCCCGGTTTTCCATTTACCTACCCCCTCTACATCTTTCAGCTATATACCACTTTTTTTTCTTAACCCACTCCCCTGCCCCCAATTACCTGATGATGGCCTCACTTGGTGGAAAGCACCACCTCTCTCCCACCTCAGATGATGCCACCCGCCTGCACTAATGTGATAGTACCTTGCCCCTAGTTTTCCATTTGCCTACCCATCTCTACATCTTTCTGCTATATATCACTTTTTTCTTAACCTGCTCCCCTACCCCAATTACCCAACAATGGCCTCACTTGGTTGGAAGTTCCACCTCTCTCTCCCACCTCAGATAATGCCACCTTTGGCTGATCCCCCCCCCAACCCCCTCCTATCTAATCAGTCTATCTGTTAATATTTACTAATTTGATGTGTATAAATTCAGATGTTACTATTACTGCCTATGTATATGCTTCAATGTTTTTTCTCTCTTTTTTTCTCTGTAAACCTTGTATTTTTGTAATGTTTGTTCACCACTAACGTGAAACTCTTGGCTCGGTCTATGTATATATTACTCCTCTTACCCTACCAAGCCTTGAATACCTCCCTTACCCCATATTTTCTGTTGCTGCACAATTTACTAAAATGTATGTATTGCAAATACCAGTTACCATGCCTTGCATTGTTAGTAATACTACCTGGAAATGTTCATCACTTTGTACCACTGTTTGCTCACCACCTATTGTCATCCAATGTGGTATCCTCATATGTAATATCTTGCTTGTATTATGTGATCACATGCATACATGTTATCTTATTGTCTATCAATTATTTTTATTTATGTTCATTATCAGTGTACATGTCACAGGACCTCCTTGTGAATGAGCTTGCTCAGTGGAGTTTTCCTGCAATAAACTTGAACTTGAAACCTTTGAAAATGAGTCCTTGACTCAAAGGTATTAATCCCCAAACTGAAATAAATAATAAATAAATAATGTGCATGCCAGACAATCCTGATTTAAATCAGATTACTAGTCATTCTGCTAGATTCAGGCCCCTCCCTTGTTCACTGTCTTTAAATAAATCTGATTTTTTTTTTCACATTTAACCTGGCTAGTGTGTATATTATTAGTTGGGTTACAGTGTTAAGGTTGCATTGCTGATGTTATTTTCCAGGGGACCCCAGGGCAGTTGCTGCAGATCCAGCCCTGGTGGTATGCAAAACGGGTGTGAGCACATTACAGCTACCTACTGAATGTGAATTTACCACTGTTTTATTACTTAGGCCACTAAAAGGGTTGGTGGGTGGTTATAGCATCTCAGAGGGCTATACCAGAGCAGTTACGCTACCCTAATACCATTCCTCTGGGTGAAGGCACCCATTTAGAGAACTGAGGCCCCTCAACCTGTGCAAAGCCATACAGGCAGGGGTAGTAGCCCTTAGAATAGCACCACCTAGGGGTTACAGATGCTTAAAGGATGTTTCTGATATAGACAGCAACTCACGTGGTGTAGTAGCTGCCTTCCATGGTAGTCATTTTTAGCCAGGTTAGAAATACTGGTTGAAGCCAATAATCCAGATATTTTACTCGTAAAATAGTTTTAGCATCAGCTGCCCAATGCATTTTCAGGTTCAATCTAGGCTGCCACCCCGCACTCCAAGTGTAATGACGGTGGCCAGGGAGGGCTGGGGGTGTTCTATTGAATAAATGGGCTACATGTCATTCATTTTAATACATCAAGATGGCCAGTCACGAAAGGCACCACCACCAACACATGATCCTTGTTATCGGTTGCGTCTTCATTAATCTGTTACCGGTCATTCTGATGTTAAAAAATGAATGAAACCCCAGCCCCATTCATTTCAATGGGGAGTGGCAGCTGGACCGGGGCTCTGAAAATGCATCAGGCAGCTGATGCTAAAAACTATTTTACAGGTAAAATATTTGGATTATTGGCTGCACACAGTATTTCTAACCTGGCTAGAATGACTACTGCGGAGGGCAGCTACCACACCATGCGAGTGGTAGCTGCCGTAGGGTAAGTCAGAGATTCACTTTAAAATAAATGGGTATACCTTGTCTGCAGGATCTTCGTGCTATACTTGTTAGTGCTCCAGGCTCAATCATCACTCTGTGGACCTATAAACATCACAGCACATGCTTTTCTCCTTCACGGAAGGTGGGGCTGGCACCTTATATTTTTGGTGGTTCCAGGATTGGAGGATATCAGCAGCAGAATGGGTGATGTTAGACAGACTGGAGGCACATTCACTTCCTCCGATATCCAGGTAGGGGGATTTGCTGGGAGAGAACTCAAACAGACAACTGCATGAGACTGATGAAGTCCCCTTCCCCACAAGAGCCTGTTTCTCTGAGGTGCTGTATAAGTTGTAGGGATCCGGGAATCCTTCTGCCAATGAGCTTCAGAGCAGAGGCTGATAAGGGCTGTGGAGGAGCTGGTGATGTCGCCAGGGGAGATTTCCCACAAGGGGACCGGGGGCTATCGGGACTAGCAAATGGAGGTCCTGACTCCTGAAGCACTCAGGCAAGAAGGAAAGAAATCCAATTGGGGGAAAAACTGCATGTTTAATTTCTAATGGTCTTTTCATAGCATTTATTAGTCAAGGAGGAATCAAAACAAATGATTCTTATGATTGTTGGGCATTGTTCGTTACCATGACTGGGACATTTACAGCTGGCAGCAAATCTAATATAACGAAACCGTATCATAAATATTAACAAAACATAAATTATTAACACACAGTATTTCACCCAATAACACAAAAGGACATGCCCGTGACCATGAACCCTAGTGAATGGGGGTTGCTATATGTTACGAAATGGAAAGTCATTAGCAACCGCCATGCAGCCGTTGTTGATATTAAAGAACAATTTTGCACTTCAGCATGAATGTATTCTCACAAACAATGTTTCGGCTATAATTCAGTAGAGAATATCAATTTCCTTTTAACCTGCAGTTTTCCTTCCCAGAATTTACATTTTCTAGCACATCTTGGTAGTCTCTCCAAGAAGTGTATAACAAGCATTTGTCCCCAACCAACCTAATGCCTTTGCTTATGGAAGCTAAATGCCAGCAATAAGACACAATGAGGTGTGGGTCATGGCCTGATAAGAGCATACCCCAGGTTCATTATGAGGCACGAGGCACTTGCGCCGAGTGCCTTCAGCGCCTGGGAAGTGCTCTTATCAGGCCATAACCCACACCTCGGAGTGTCTTACTGCGCTTATAAAATGGGCCCCCCAGTAAAGAAGTTAATTACAAAAAAAGCACATAAGAAGTGTATATAAAAATAAAAAATATGATTATATCAGTAATAGAAAAAGTAGTCCCTGTCATTGTGCTGTAATGGAGCTCTTTAAAAGCAGATAAACCACAAACCCCTCTTCCTAGACCACAACAACCTGGAACTTGCCATCTAAATTTGATTTTCCTTTTTTAAGCTTTATCTGTTTCAGTCGCTTTGTTTATTTTATACTGGCGGACTGCTTGACTGGGAGCGAGTGTGTTCCTCAACGGCTTCCATAGCCACTCATTTTTTGGTTTGCGGTTGCCAAGCTCAGCAGGGAAGAAGAAAAGAAAAGCGAGTTTGCGTACTGGATTTCAAATTTAGATGGCAAGTTCTGGGTTGTTGCGGTCCTATTTAGAGGCGACGATGGGCCGTGGGCCGGTGCCATTGGGGGCAGCATGGAAAACAGACGTGGCAGAAGCTCTTACTTTATACTGGGCAGACGTGAGAGTGGGAGAGAGAGAGAATTCATCTGACGGTATGAGACGGCCAGTGAGTGAAACAAAATACTTTGACAAAAAATATAAGTTTACAGCTTGTCTAGGAAGAGGGATTTGTGGTTTATCTGCTTGTACTATCGTTCTCCTAGTGCATCCGTTTTGGTTTCCACCTCGGCTGCACGTTGAGGAGCTGCAGCTGGGGAGCGGATTGATTTCCCCGTTATGCGTCTGCTTTGCCACACATAGTGCCCATTGTAACATTATGTCCTGATACAGAAGGGCTTCCAGCCAATCAGATTTCAAGATGTTATTTGCCCATTTTATAAGGCAACATAATGCTCTCCATGACAAGAATTGTCACACACAGCAACTGTTAGGTCAGTTGGAGACAGCCAGAGTACTCTTTAACATGTACAGAAAAAAAAAAGTGCTGGATTCTTTGAAATATGTAGTAGAACAATAACAGGAACATGTGAAAAACTAGGATTTTTTTTTTTTTGCCTTTTATGTTTGTACCTAGTTGCTCTTTAATTGTATTTGGTTTATTATACTGGTCTGTCCATGCACATGTGTTTCTATCTGCATTATTTTTTTAGTCTTTGGTAACCGGGTAAGGCCCACTAGGCACAAATGTCTGTTTTCAGGGGCGACCTCGGAGGTTAAGTGACTTGCTCAGAGTCACACAGTATACAAGTGGAGGTTGTGAGAATCAAAGTCAGGTCTGGTCTGTTGGATGTACCAAGCTTGCTCACATCTCTTTCCTCTAACCTCTAGGCTATACTAACAGCCTATTATATATGGAGCAAAAAATGTTTAAATAATTAAAATGTGCCACAGGCTATTAAAAACTGAGTAAAAGAAAGAGTCCACTGAAAACTATATAGTATCTTTTCTTGGCTAAAAAAAAGAGCAAAAAACAAAAAAACGCAAGGGGATACTGCTATTTAGTTACTATACTGGTGTTGGGGACGTCTTTTCGTTTTCAGCCTCATATGAACTTATGAATCCACTTCAGCCGGCTGTCATTGTGGTGGGCTTCCCGTACGGACATAAAACACACCCCTTCCCTAAGTCGCGTCTGCATTGAGAGGCGCCGTTTAAAACGCAGCCGCCAGACGGAGTGGGACACAAAGGCAATCTGGAACGGCCGCTGGATGCATCACAGGACAGTAGGTGTGTAGTGCGCATGCTCGAAGCTTCCCGCAGCCTCCCACCTAATGGGAACCGTGTGAGCGCGTCGCCACAGCCCTCGCGCCCGTCTCTCCATCCCACCAGTGAGTCTCGCTGCCTACCGGGGAGGCTTCCGTACACGTCCGAGAGACAGAAGTGAAGCTCCCAGCTATACACTCCGAGAGAAAGACAAGGCAACAGGGTCTCCAAAAGTTTTACTGGTTAAAAAAAGTCCCACCTCAGGAGGCTTCAGGTTCAAATTAACCCTTCAGCGGCTAGACAAAGGAGGGAGTTATTAAATTCCTGTGGTAACGGTAAGTGTTTTTATAGTCATCTTTTTGTACCTAAACACGGGAGGATTTTTCACCACAATAACAACTTGTGGGGAATGCTTTGTTGCTCAGCAAACCAAAGCCTCTGTTTTATTTAAAACAAAATGTTGGTATTTTCTACCAAAAACTGGATTTTACATTACAGTGACAATTTTGCTTTGATGCTCAGCAAACCAAAATCTTTTTTTATTTAAAACAAAATGTTCTCCTTTTCAACAACTTTTTGCATGCGGACTTAGATGGAAGTTCACCTTAATGCCATAATTTTAAAGAATTGATTTGCCCTGCTCCTAATAGTTTAGAATTTCTATTGAAAATACAGATTATGCGTTGTTGTACAGATACCATATGTTAATTGGTGAATTCTAACGTGTATGTTGCAGTGTTGTGTATTTTTGATTATGCTTTGTAAGCCAGTCAGATTCAGGAATGGGAATACTTTTTTTCTTTGCCCAAGTACAACTGTCCTCTTAGGCTAACCACTTGAACATGCTTGCCTCGGCTACAGCTGTGAAGAGTGACCCCCAGAATTAATGTCACAGAATGCAAACAAATTACAGTTTCTAACTTTAAAAGGAGCAACTAGACGTCAAACCTCTGCTTACAAAAGGAAGGTCCTGTCAAATTAATCTCCTAGATTTCTTTGACTAGGTAACCAGAGTGGTGGATCAAGGGGGAGCAGTTGATGTTGCCTACCTTGACTTCAGCAAAGCTTTCAATATTGTTTCGTATAGAAGATTGATTAATCAGCTGGGTAATCTCGGGGTGGGTCCGACGTTGGTCAACTGGGTGGCAAACTGGTTGACGGGCAGAAAACGGAGAGTGGTGGTAAACGGTATACAGTCAGAAAAGATGCAAGTCACAAGTGGGGTACCTTAGGGATCAGTCCTGGGGCCAGTCCTCTTCAGTATTTTCATCAGTGACATTGCAGATGGGTTGGAGGGTAAGGTTTGTCTGTTTGCAGATGACACCAAGATCCGCAACAGAGTAGATGATCCAGATGGTGTTGGCAGAATGAGAAGAGATCTGGATAAATTAGCAAAATGGTCGGAAGAGTGGCAACTGGGGTTTAACTCAAAAAAGTGCAAGATCATGCACATAGGGAAGCGAAACCCTGAAGCCACCTATCGGCTGGGAGGTGAGTTGCTGTCAGTCACAAGGGAAGAAAGAGACTTGGGAGTCATCATCACTGATGACCTGAAATCATCCAAGCAGACCTTTAAAGCAGTAGGTAAGGCTAGAGGGATGTTGGGATGTATTAGTAGGGGTATCACAAGTTGGTAGAGGGAGGTAATAATCCTTCTTTACAAGACACTGGTTAGGCCCCATCTGGGGTACTACGTGCAGTACTGGAGACCACACCTTCACAAGGGCATTAACCAAATTGAGGCAGTCAAGAGAAGGGCAACCAAAATGGTGCAGGCACTGCATCAGAAAACGTATGAGAACAGATTAACTGACCTCAGTATGTATACCGTAGAGCAAAAGAGGGAGAGCGGTGATATGATTGAAACATTCAAACACCTTAGGGACACGAGCAAGGTGAAAGAGTCTAACATTTCAATATAAGAAAAAAAGCAGGACAACAGGACACGGTATGGGATTAGAGGGAGGCCGATTAAGGGGTAATGTGAGGAAGTTCTTTTTCACAGACTAGGTGGTGGATGCATGGAATGGCCTACGTCAGGAAGTGGTGGATATGAATACAGTGCAGGGCTTCAAACAGGCATGGGATAGGCAGAAGGGAGCAATACAGACGAGGATGAATAGATAGGCCATGGACAGAGCAAAGGCCTATGGCACATTCATAAGGTAGAAAAAGAATTGGGCGGACTGGATGGGCCTTGCGGTACTTTCCTGCCATCAGCTTGTGCAGTGTGGAGCAAAGCCACAGTCTGTACGGCTGCAGTCGTGTCTTTAGATTTTTGGAGTGACAGACATGAGTAAGGTATGCTGTTCTGTTCAAGTCAGTAGTTTGGATGGGGGGGGTGTGAGTGTGCAGTTCTGTGGGAAAATGGGAATGACATTACTGACAAGACAGTATTTTGGAGTGTGTGAGCAACTAACTTTTTTGGGGGTGTTGAAAGCCTGCTGAACACAAGATGTGTGAGTAACTGTATCAACTGTTCCAGAAGGGGGACAAAATACAATTTTTATATCCGCAACATAGGTGCCAGAACCTACGAGTGCAGGATTCCTGCAGCCCCCACCACACACACACACACACGCTTTTGCCCATGAGCATTCAAAGTGCCCCTTTGTTTGCAAAGTCTACCTGTTTTACCCTGAGCCCTTTTGAACTTTTGCCCATGTTCCGACACCCATGATCAATAAATACATTTTTTTTTTAACCACAGTTTCTTTCCATATATTTGTTTAATTTCCATTCATTTATAATTTGTTGATAGTGCTACTTGGGTGTCTCTTCTTGAGTAAGAACGTTCTCTCTTGCTGTTTGGGATGACGGAACTGGTGAGCTTTGCTTCATTGTCCTCTTGGGAAAGGGGAAATGGAAAGGCACACTAAGCAAGAGCTTGTTTCCAGCCTGGGACAGCGCTAACATGTACCAAAAGGGCAAAAGTTGCATCCTGCCTAAAATTCGCCCCTTTCCTTTGCCAATGGGTCCAAATTGATGCACCTACTCTATAACAATATCTGAAGAAAGGGAACATGAACTGTTCAAAATCTGCCACTGATTATGTTTTGACCAGTAGGTTCCTATTTAGACCCACATTGTTTTACACCAGTGGGTCCAGTTCGACCCATGTTTTCCGGTCACTTCCAGGTGCAACCTGGGAGCACAAGGAAGTTAAGTAACTTGCTCAGGGTCATACAGTGTGTAAGTGAGGGCTGATGGGATTCAAACCCAGGTCTCCAGCTTAGTGCCCTTAACCACTACACTATACTGCCTCAAGACAGTACACATATGCCCTCATCTAGGATCAAACTCACGACCCTTTGCTTGTAAAGCCAAGACACATCCAGTGTGCCACCTGAGGAGTCTTGCTCAAGCGCCACAGTATAATGTTTTTTTAATAAGTGACACCCCTGAGTAGCCCTAATAAATAGGTGTGGGTGTGTGTGTATATGTGTATATGTGTGTGTATGTATGTAAGTATGTGTATATAATATATGTATATGTGTGTGTATATTGTGTGTATATGTATGTGTGTGTATATATATATATATATATATATATATATATATATATATATATATATAAAATATGTGTGTGTGTGTGTATGTATATGATATGTGTGTGTGTGTGTGTGTATTATATACACACAACTGCGGTGATACTGCAGCTGTACAAATCCTTGGTAGATAAGGCCATACAAGGAGTACTGCACACCGTTCTGGAGCCCACATCTCAATTAAGACATCAGTGGCACATAGACCATACAAATAAGGGCCATGAAGATGATCCAGGGGCATCAGTGAAAGGGAGGTCATATAAAGAAAGGTTGCAGACCTTAACCTGTATAGACTGGAGGCTGGGAGGGAAAAGCGTAGATATGATTAAATATACAAAGTCCTGTGCGGAATCAACAGGTTGGATTATATTCACGTGGAACAAAGGTACAGTAACTAGAGAAGACGGGTAGAAACTGGTTGGGGTGGGGGCCGGTAGATTCAAAAGGGAAGTGAGGAGGTTTTTCTTAGAGTGGGTGGTGGATGAATGGAATAGACTGCTCAGAGAGGTGACTGAAGCCAAGACTGTGTCAGGGTTTAAACTTGTTTGAGACAGATACAAGGGAAAAATGGGACCCCCAGGCAGAAGAGGAAAAGGGATATTTGGGGAAGGCACTTTAAACAGGGACACTACTCAGCAGTCCACACTAAATCAGATACTCCAGATTGTAATTATAATGCTTACAATGGTTTTGTACAGTTTCTAAAAAAAAAAAAAAAAAAAAAAAACTATACAAATATGTACAGGGAGTGTGCCTGCCTACACCCTTGGAGGACAGGGGTGACGATCGGCCACCAGAGCTATCCGATTTCTACAGCTAGTCTGGCAATATGCTGAGCATGGAGCTAGGCACAGAATTTGGTAGACTGCATGGACTTCTGGATCTTTTTCTGCTAGCACAAACTAGGATTCTTTAGTAAGAACAATTTTAGCATAACAACATCAAAACGAATGCGATGAGGGGAACCAAAACGTCTTGATTTGATGAGTGAGATTAGAAAATGAAATACATTGTTAATCTTTATATTTTAAGAGTGCCACTTTGTTCTCAGTGAGACTTGACAGTACTGTTTTACCATAGTGCTGCCATTTACTTGCTGTTCGTTGGCCAGGTCCCAGTTGTAAATGAGTTCCCTCTCAGTCTGGCTTTTTTTACCTACTTAAAGCATTTTTCCAATATGCAGGAAGACATTTCAAAATATAATATTTAGACAGTATTCAGCTTATATTTCATGTTTTTTCTGTATTTATATTATTTCATCCTTTATTACTGAAGACATTTACATAAAAGCAAGATCTCAGTTTCTCTGACTTGATCCCATCATCCTGCTATTACCCCTACTGAAGTCATAATGCTCTGTTTGTGACATCAAAACCATTTATACAGCAGCAGGTTATGATGTCACAAATACCCTTGGGGAGGAGAAGTTGGAGGATGAGATGGTCTGGGGCACAGAAATAATATTTTCATGCAGATATCTTCAATAACAAAAGCTGAGGGGACATAGATATAGAAGATGAATAAAATATAAGCCAAATTGTTTCTGAATACTGGCAAAATAATATTTAAAAAAAAAAAAATGTACAAGCCTCTTGAAAAGGTGATGTCTGTTCTGCTGATGCCTTGTCAGCCTGACTTGCACCGTGGTTTGCATGCCCACTATGTCTTATTCTGGGAATGAGGCTTGAGTGTATCTTTGGGGTTTGGAGAGATGCACTGAATCCAAACAGTTTTAAAGCATTTTAAAAGTTTCCCTAGCTGAGGTAGCCCAGTGGCACGGTGGGTTGAGGCACTGGATACTTTATCTTGCGCTACGCCAGCGACCTGAGTTTGGGAATAACCTCGGGCCATCTGGGTGCCGGAGGGGGCGGATAGAGGATTGAGCATGCAGCTCTCCTGTCCAGAGGGCGCCCCCCCCGTAGTTCCACTCCCACTGGGTGGTGGTCCAGTGGCAGTGGAGAGGGGGCAGCAAAGCATTGGGAGGTGGAAGGGCTGAGCTGACACTATGGAGTGCAGTGTATGACTACACACGCCGCGACGGGCCATGTGCTAGGGGCCTCAAGGGGGTCAGGGGAAGAAAAACTTAAAATGCATATGTGTCACCGCTACCAGTTGGCGGGAGGAGGCAGTGGGGATCAAAATGCTGGGGGGGAGCTAGATTAAAAAAAAAAAAAAGTTTCCCTAGATACTAGAGAAATACTTAAAGCTGACAGATTTATGTGATTATGCAGCTGCTTGTAATGTTCCTGTTTTCAGAAATTATATTCCTGTCCCCAAAGATCCATATTTACCTGTAACAAAATGAAAATGTTTAACATACGACGCTGTACCTTAGCATATTGACTGTGATTACTGTTGTGACCTGAGATATCTTACTATTTATGTTATGCTTCTCCTGACATCTGTGTATCTGCCCTACTTGCTTCAAATTGTACTCTGTATGTTTTTTGATTTCCTGTACTCTCCCGGGTCGTACCTGAAAATAGGCATGTGTTTGTCTAGTGTACTTACCTGGTTTACAAAAGCTAAATAAATAAATAACATACTAAAATTTCAGCAGAATAGGCCTAATGGTCTTTCGTGTCTGCTCGTTTGGTCAGCCCCCACCCTGGGAGCTGACCTTGCTGCCCCCCGTCGCCTTCTCCCTTCCCAGTTCCGGATATTCTCGCTGCACTGGATTTTGCTTCCAGAACCCTTCCCCTGTATCTGTCCCACCCCCTCTTGAACCCCTCCACCATCTCTGCCTCCACCAGCCCCCTGGACAGTGCATTCCATGGCTCCTCCACCATCTCAGTGAAGTAGCACCTCCACCTTTCTCCCCTGAATCTTCCCCCCTCCGGCTTCCACCCATGCCCTCTAGTGGCCCCCTCCTTCTTCCTTCGAAGCACCCTGACTGCTCCTCCCCTATTTACCCCCTTCATGTACCTAAAGACCTCTCTCTTGTTCCCCCGGTCCCTTCTCTCTTCCAATGTGTACATATTTAGCTCTTCGAGCCTCTAGCCATAGGTCCCGTCCCCCAAGCCCCAAATCATTTTGGTTGCCCTCCTCTGGACTCTCTCCAGGAGTTTAATGTCCCTCTTTAAGTGTGGCCTCCAAAACTGCACGCAGTACTCGAGGTGTGGCCTCTCCAAGCAGTTATACAGAGGGAGTATCACTTCCCTTCTTCTGGAGGTGATCCCCCTAACTGTGTTTTGAATTGTTTTCTCTTTTGGGACAACACTCTATACAGTTCTTTTCATGGAATCAGACATTGGGACCCCATTTTCAATGGTTAGTGCCGGCACTAACCTAGGTTTGCATTAGCGCTGTGGGCAGCGCCATAGTTAGAGGCCCACAGAGTGCTTAGCAAACCCGGCAGTGCCAAGGCGCTAGCAATACTGCTGTGCCTGTGCACATGAGGAGGGGGTTCCCTCATGCATACCAGCACAGCGACATATTCAAAGGTTTTCGGTGGAGGTAAACAGACCCCAGAGCAGCAGTGTTTACCATCACCAAAAGCCATGTCTTAACTTGGCACCAAGCTCTCACCCTGAATCCTCCAAAGGTAGGGCAGCTGTACTGCAGCCACCTGCTCCATGCCAAGCTGGCCCCCACTCTTCCTGATTGCTCGAGTGAAGGAATTGCAGTAGTCTCTGGTGGCATATTGGCATTCTCCCCCCCCCCCCACATTGCCCAGTTGAATGAATTGTAACATTCCCTGGTGGACCAGTGGTGTCCCCCAACCTCGATCACCTGGTTAAATGATGTGTAAGTCTCTGGTGGTCCTGTGGTTCCTCCCACAATGCCTGATTGAATGATGTGTAATAGTCCCTGGTGCTCCAGTGGTCCCCCCCAACTGTACAGGGACCCCACCTGCCAAGAACTTTTCACCCCGAGTGCCAGTTCCATGAAATCAGTGGCCAGGACAGCCCTCCTCTCACCTCCTTGGCTGGCCGCTGTCTGACAGGGGATCACTACTAAAACCAAACCCATTTCCCCAACACACTGTTGTCCGAGCCCAGAATCTCGAACCACAAAATCCGACAGGGATTTTGCCCCAAAGAGTTTGTCATTCACTGCATGGGCGGCCCCCCCAAAAAAAAAAACATGGAAAACAAGCAAAATTCCACTGTTGAGATTTTGCGTTCAGGATTCTGGGCCCAGGCAACACTGTGTAGAGGAAACAGGTTTCATTTTTTAGCCACCATGCGCAGTGGAACCACTGCACATCAGGGAATGCTATACGTCATTCAGACAGGCAATTGAGGGCAGACCAGTGACCACGGGGCTGTTATACATTGATCAACAAGGGGATTAGGGGGTGGACACCACTATGCCACCAGGGAATATTACAATTTATTTAACTGGATGATCGGGGGGTGGGGGCGCGCTGGACCAGCAGGGCTTGCGTTATATTGAAAAAAGGGCATGAAGGGGCTGCTGCGCCACATGCAGATGGCCCCTTAGCACCTTGCATGCCTACTGAGCTTATTTACATGCTCGTCCTGAATATGCCCATAGGGGACCTAGCACTATCCTGTATCAAGCAGTGCCATCTCCTGTGGGCCATATGCAGCGCTGGTCCATGTTGGTGCAACATAGATCAACATAACTCTGCACTGACATGCCCCAGTATTCAGTCAGATAGAGCTGCTCCATGAGCAAGCGCAATACTTCAGAATATCACTCTGAGCTGGGTGAGCACAAGTGCAGTGAAAATGGGTGCACTGCACTTGCACCTGACTCTCCGTATCGGAGCCATGGAGTTTTGACTATGCCACTGCATGGATTCAGAATTCTGAACATGAGCTACTGAC